>CM059428.1:100037297-101414117 GCA_030390025.1 Squalus acanthias
AAGGTCATTGACCTGAAACGTTAACTCGGTTTCTCCCTCCAGAGATGCTGCCTGACCTGCTCAGTATTTCCAGCATTTTCTGTTTTTATTTCAGAGTGCCAGCATCCACAGTATTTTGCTTCATTACCCATCCTTATGGGCACCAGTAAGATTTGTCAATCTGCACTGTATATATAGATACTTTTGGACTGAGTGCATGTCCACTGACAGTGGAAAGGAGTGGGGGTGGGGGGGTTGGGGGTGAAGAAGGAGGGCGCCTGCAAGAGAGAGAACATGACTGAGCATGTGAGATTTGGATTGGAGGCAAATCCAAACCTACAATGAAAGAAGTGAATTATAATGCAAAAAAAAATCCCTTTAAATTATTTACCAAACTGTGGTGAATATTGTAACAAATTAAACTTTTTAAGGCTAAAGGTTACTTCAGATTCTGGCCATTGGGCACATTTACTTTCTAAAACAAAATTTTGGAACAAACACCAGTAGGGAGACATACAGAACATGAAATAACATCTACTTAAATGTAGCATGCTAGCTTTAGGGGCAAGCAACCATGGCAATTGTCCGGGGTCTCAGGCCAAGTTAGGCCATATCCACAGATTATTGTAAAATGTAAATTTAACTGCTTATGTCACCTTAAAGTGGCATAGTACGGTTCATGATCCGGTTTAATCTAAAATGCCAGCATTTCCTTTTAACAGGTAGGTAATAATTAGGGCTAGTAACCTTTTCATTGGTAATTTAGTTTTGTATCTCCATATTTGGTTGGTAGCAAGATATTTTAGTTCCCATGCAGTCTCTGCAAAGCTTGACAAGCACGCAGTATTTATTTGCGAGGCAACAAGTGCTGTTTTCGTCAAATCAGCCTGTGCCCGAAAATTCCAGAACCGTGTTAAGCTTGACTATAAAATCGCTACCTAGTCATCGCATATCAGTTTGTCTGTGGGTTCAGTGACAGTGAATCATACTGCAGTAGTAATGAAACACTCGTATCTCAGCGGTGCTCAACCATAACAGATTTCAAAGGAAAAAGCCAAACACATATTCTAAATTAACCACTTTGTTTGCATCACAAGAGGCAGAAAATGACAAAAGTTCCACCTCTGTTGATCAAAGTGTTTATTCGACTCAGATATTGGCTTCGATTTAAGAGGCACTAAATCTTGAAGAAATGCCGGCTAAAATGGTGGAAAATGTGCAAACAGAATCAGAGGACCTTGAATCACGTGGGGAGCCACAGAGGTCATTTAGCTCTGATGACCTAGCACTGTGGCCAGAAAGACTAATTGACATACAAAGAGCAAACACGTCAAAAGAGGTCCCAAACAAATAATAATAAAATTCCACAATGCTTTATGAAGGAGAACTACTATATCCACCTGAAAAATAGAGACAATGCTCTCCGACCATGGCTTGTGTTTTCTCAGCCAGATAGTGTTCTTCCTTTTGGAAAACATGATAATGTTATTTTGAAGGATGGCTTCAATGTGTGGAAGCACCTTTCATTTACTCTGAAAAAGCATGAACATTCACTGGCACATTGCGCAACATGGAGGTATGGCGGAACCTGAAAGGAGGCATCAGTAGCAATAAAACTATCCACAATGTCAAAATGAAGTTACTTGCAATGGAAAAGAATTACTGGGGATCTGTTCTAACGAGACTCAGTTGCATTGTTTGTCATTTGGCAAAACAGAATCTGGCATTTTGTGGAACTACAGAAAAACTTAATTGTCCAAATGGAAATTTCCTTGGTCAAGTTGAACTGCTGGCAAAGTGTGACCCCATAATAAGTGAACACTTAATTGCTGCAGTTATATAAGGTATTGGTGAGACCGCATCTGGAATACTGCATACAGTTTTGGTGTCCATACTTAAGAAAAGACATACTTGCTCTCGAGGCAGTACAAAGAAGGTTCACTCGGTTAATCCCCGGGATGAGGAGGTGGACATATGAGGAGAGGTTGAGTAGATTGGGACTCTACTCATTGGAGTTCAGAAGAGTGAGAGGCGATCTTATTGAAACATATAAGATTGTGAAGGGGCTTGATCGGGTGGATGCGGTAAGGATGTTCCCAAGGATGGGTGAAACTAGAACTAGGGGGCATAATCTTAGAATAAGGGGCTGCTCTTTCAAAACTGAGATGAGGAGAAACTTCTTCACTCAGAGGGTAGTAGGTCTGTGGAATTTGCTGCCCCAGGAAGCTGTGGAAGCTACATCATTAAATAAATTTAAAACAGAAATAGACAGTTTCCTAGAAGTAAAGGGAATTAGGGGTTACGGGGAGCGGGCAGGAAATTGGACATGAGGCTGAGTTCGGATCGGTCGAGGCCCTGTGGGTGGCGTAGCGGGCCCAGGGGCTGAGTGGCCGGGTCCTGCTCCTACTTCTTGTGTTCTTTAGATTTGAGGTGAGGATCAGATCAGCCATGATCTTATTGAATGGCGGAGCAGGCTCGAAGGGCCGATTGGCCTACTCCTGCTCCTATTTCTTATGTTCTTACGTTCTAACACCCAAGGCAAAATTGCTCATCATTACCTCAGTAAAGATATTCAAAATGAATTGATTGCCTGAATGTCTTGTTGTATGGTATGATATTTTGTTCCAAACCAATCACGTGAGCAAACTGTTATACAGCCTGAACGTAGCTGGATGCCCTTAAAAATGAAATTCATGCAGTTCTTAAATTTCTGCAAGATTATAGATAAAATTGGTTTGTATTAGCTCATGTTTCAACATGGGAAATCATAGACCAGATGGACATTGAGATAACATTTCCTGAAAAGAGAAGCTAAAGAAAGAAAGTGATGTTTAAGTATGAATGTCCAGATGATATCGCCGAAAGTCCCGAGGAGAGAGTTAAGCGAGATTCTTTCCTTCCATTAGTTGATGCAGCCGCAACCAGCCTGAACAAAAGATTCTCTCAGCTGGAATTCTTCTACAGTTTGAAGAAATGGGGAAGGCCATAGATATGAAGACCTTAAGTGAAAGTTGCAAACACTTGATTCTAAAAATGGGTGACATTTTGCTGCTGAAGATGCTCAACTATATTTACAAGGATAATTAGTTGGATCTCTATCTCTTTTTCACTGTGCCTGTAACTGTGGCATCAGGAGAGAGAAGCTTTAGACGTTTCAAGTTAATCAAGAACTATTTGTGTTCAACAATACCACAAGAAAGTCTGACTATCTGGCTGAGATATCCAGTGAACATGATGTTTATCGCAAGTTGGACTTATCTAAAATAAGTGACGATTTTGCCTCCACAAAAGCATGAAAAAAATATAAATTTCTAAGCGACTAGGGTGAATGTCATGTTGCAATTGCTAAAAAAATATATTCTAAACTGGTTAGTGATTTGTTTATTTCTTCTTACGTGACAGTCCTTTTCCAAGCAAATTAGTCATGGAAGTCATCCAAATTGCAGGCAGAAGTAGAGAGTGGAGGACCCCATACTTAAGCCTCTGCCCGGGGCCCCCATAGGTCCAATACTGATGCGGGATGTAAAACATTGTTGCAATTCTCAAGGGTTTTAAAAGATAATTTCAAATATGGAAGGAAAATTGTAACAAGATTACAAGTATTATCCTTCAGGTTGTACCGATAAGACCAATATTTCTAATAGAAGACTCAGTAGACATGCTGCTCTGTGAAATGACAAAAAAAATCACAATACTAAGAAATAAACTAAAACAAGCCTGCAGATGTCTCTAAAACAAGTCTTGATGAAACTATAATTCAAAAATGCTGTGAACTTTTACAATCCAGTTTATTTTTCTAATTAGATTTTTTGGGGAAATTCTGTACAAAAAAACAAAAGTTTTAAATCTGTAACATTATCTATTTAATACTCAAAAGGAGTAAAGAGAATTTTACATAACTAAATGAAGCTGCTAATTTTTTTAGTATCTAGTATAGTTCTAGTGTGCATGGCAAAATGTTATGTGCTGTGGTAAATTACAAATTTTCAGACGGCCAAATTATTGAAGTTTTCATTCATTATTAGATACCATTTAGAGAAACTTCTGCTGTCCAAGGAAGAAGCCAATACAGACACTTAATTTATGTAGATTCTGATTAATCTTCAATTTCCCAAAAAGTTTTTTTCTGTCAAAGGACAGATCTATGCAAATAGATTTAGACACTAAATCAGGAAGGCATACAAAACAGCAAAGCTTTGGTGGCTGAATTCAAACCCATCTAATCGGCCACTTGAAACTACAGCCTGCCCAACACTCAATAAAAAGTACAGCTGTCTCAGAAGTCTGGCTCGTATACTTGCATCTTTAAGACAGATGTTACATTTCATGCAGCGATAGCTTCTCTGAAAATACCCCAGGTACTCAACTGGAGGCTTTGATCTCAAAGTCATGCTCCAGATCAAGGATATTTTTATTTGGAATTTTTCAAAGGTGTTCCTGATCTCATGAATCTTTTTGTGGACCTGGAGAGTGATTTCAGTTCATGCATCAAACCCAATGGCTTAGTCTAGTCTAGTTTTTCATCATGGGAGTGGAAAGTTTTTCCATGCATGTTGCGCTTAACCATAGAGTGAATTAGAGCCATTCCATATTGGATTAGATGTTCACAAACCATTTGATCCTCATTTTCTTCAATAATGGAAATATTGACAAAACTTGAACAAAATAGCAGTATTCTAAAGGAAGGTACTACTCCTGACCAGTAACAAACTAGGCTTCCCATAACTCAGATACAACCAGATTAAATACTTAGTTGAATAGAAAAAAGTTGCTGTTTATACAAATAATTCAAGGTCAAGAGGCAAAAACAGAAACAGCACTATCTTGTTTAAGCAGTACAAATATAAGTGATGCAGACAACAGGACAAAAATATTGAAAGTTGTCACATAAGGGCACATATATATATACATACATATACATATAGAGAGAAGTGTAGTAGGGAAGTCACATGGTTTTAGCTGGAAAAAAAAGGTCAAAGGAATAAGCGCTCCTTTATTTCCCTTTTTCGCATGTTGCCTTTATCCATGGTAAGCAGAGAAAAACTAAACAAATATTTGAAAATAAAATACATTTCATATTTTGACTGCTTCAAAAAATGTTCAGCACTCAAAAGTATTAGATATAATGCAAATATCAATAGTTTTGCCTTTATAAATGCTGGTATATTAGAATCATGTTTTCTACTTTCAACATCTACATTTAAAAAGAATAGCCAGAAATGCTGACTGCTCTAAAAGAAGCTAGTACCTACCATCAAGGAATGTACTCTGCAAGAAAAGACAAGTTATACATTGAGCACAAATGAAGAAATAACACAGTTCATAGCAGTCTTAACAAGTAGCTCCTACATATAGATTTTCAAGCTAATAATGAAATGTTAGATAGCACTGCACAAACTACATGCTGGTGAATAGTAATTAGCCGTGTCAGCAAACAGCACAAATATACAAAATCAGATTTCCTGCAAAATAACAAACCTTCTTAAAGGAACAATTGTTGTTATTGTTGCGGTTGCTTCTGGCTCCACGAAAATCACGCTCAGTGTTCTATAAAATGGTTGACAACAGATAATAGAAGAATTTCAGCTAAACAAAACTTTCATAATCTAGCCCAATATAGCTGTCTACAACTACAGATATAAACTGATTAATGCCTATTCAGTGCATTGACCCAGTATTGATAAAAATGTACCATGAAAATCCACCTTAATTTTATTGGGTGGAGAAACAGATCCCAATTTAAGCTTGAAATGAATTTGTAGAATCTATTTAAATCAACACTGCAAAAAAAAACAAAAAAGAATTATGGAGTAATCCAAATTCTTTTTGGGGTCCTTTTTCTACAATTTTATATTTTAATTAATAAAATTATATTAAAGGTGCTTTACTTGATAGTAATAAATGGCTGTGTTTGCAATTGAACTTTCAATGTTCAAAAGATTATTTTCAATGTAGACATTCCCCACCTTTTTGAACGAGAAAATTGCTTAACCACAGCAAAGTAACACTCATTCGCCAAACAAATATTTCCACGTCATGTGTTTTGCCCGGAATCATAACTCCAACGATCAGTCATTGTATATGAACCTTTCATTTCAATGGAATTCTTCAGTACTTTTTTGAGACATGCACCTTCGCGCCTCATTCAGTAACATAAGAACATTAGAAATAGGAGCATTTGGCCCCTCGAGCCTGCTCCGCCATTTAATGAGATCATGGCTGATCTGATCTTGGGTTCAGCTCCATTTCCCTGCCCGCTCCCCATAACCCATCACTCCCTTATTGTTCAAAAATCTGTCTATCTCCACCTTAAATATATTCAATGACCCAGCCTCCACAGCTCTCTGGGGCACAGTATTCCACAGATTTACGACCCTCTGAGATGTAACATGCCCATTCATTCCTCTGTCAACCAAACTCATGTACCTATGTACAAACACTCAATTTAAAATGCATTATGTGGCCATACTTTAAATTAAATTATAAAAACATTGACCATAAACTATTAAACCAGCAAGAGTGCCTGCTAACCCCGATTTCATTCTTATCACTTTTATAACCCAAACAGTAATTATACTGTTACTGTCATTTGTCCAAAATGTCAAATTACAACATATAACTGGCTGTCTCAAGTCTTGTCACTATGCTCATCTGCCAACTTTGTGGTTGATAAGAGTAATTTCCCTTAATATTTTACCTTCACATTGTCAAATAGTAGTGCATTTAAATAAATACTACAAAATAATTGAAAAGCTACCACCAGATCTAAAAAATCAAAAAAGAACCTAGGGTTGGATTTTGTCAATGGGGGCGCGTTGGGGGCAGGACTGCTGGTTTTCGGGTTTCAGTCCCGCCCCCAACGACGTCTGACCAACACACGATATTTTCCCTTGATTGACCTTGTTAAGCCCGCCCTGCGGGCTTAGCCGGCCAATTAAGGGAAAGCCAGTGACAGAGGACGTCAGCGTATGACGTTTCATCTGTCGAAAGTTTTTTGACAGATTAATTGTCAGCGTTTGACAGCTTTGAGAAGCTGTCAAACACTGACAATCTCTGTTCTAAGGTGAGCCCTTGCACTGAAGGCTCACCAAAACCTCTCTCCTCAGCAGAAAGCAGATGGCTGCTGCATCTGAGAATGCAGCAGCCATTCTGTCATCTCTGCCATTGATTTGAGGCACCTCCGGATTCCCAAGGGCTGAAGCCTGCAGGAAGAAGCAAAGGTAAGGAAACTTTTTCCAACACTCTACACTCACCTCTCATACTTCCCTCTCCACACTTGCACCCATCACTCGCCTCTACAGTGGACTTTTCGATCCCTCTCACTCCCGCAGACCCACTGCTCACCTCGCTGACCCTGGCGAGGATCGCAGCCGTCGGGAAGCCCGCACTTGCAGGGGTAAAATGGGGATAAGCCTCAAAACTGCCTGTTAACTACCTGTTAATAGGCAGTTAATTGGCTCTAATACCCTTCCCGCCTCGAGGAGACGGGTCCCTGTGCGAGTCGGGGACCCGCCTCCCGGGAAGATGGCACAGAGGCGGGTTGGGAGCGGGGTCGGTACCCACTCCCAGTTTCTGCCATTTTCCCAGCAGTCCCACCTCCATACCCGCCTCCCCAGGGCTGGGAAAATTCCCCTAGAGTCTGAACAAATGACTTAAAAATGAGGCAGAGTTGTGTATGTTTAGAATTTAATGATTAAATGTACCTTCACTAGTATCAACCACAAAGTTGGCAGATGAACAGTGACAAGATTTGAGACAGCCAGTATTGGTGCTACCAAGCCATCAATTTCTTCTTAAATCTTGGTGATGGGCATTTAAGTCCTCCACCCGGAGTACATTCTGTGCCCTTGCTACCCTCAGTGCTTCTTCCAAGCGAAAATGGGCGCGGGAATCGCAATGCGCAATTAACCCGCGCCCGTTGAGTGGAATGCAGGCAGCATGGCAACTTCAGGCTGCCTGCTCATTATAATGATTTCTGCGTGCAGTTGGTTGCATGCATCAGCAGGGGCCCCAATATCATTACTGTCGAGCCCAATATTGTTAAAGCTAACCTGTACATCTTAAAGGGGAGGTACATTGTGGATGGAACAGGTGCTGGGAGTTGTTCTACAAGTGAATCTGACTTGAGAAAGAGTGAAGAATGGCTGACCACAGGAGAAAGCGGGCACCCAGGTTTTCAGACACTGCACGGGAGGTCTTGGGGGAGGAGGTGGAAAAGAGGAGAGATGTCCTGTATCCTTAGGGGGGCAGGTGGCCCTCCAGACACATGATGAGAAGTCAGTGGAAACAGATAGCCGCAGAGGTCAATGCCAGGAGTACAGCCCCAAGGACCTGGATGCAGTGGTGGAAGAAGTTTATGATTTCACACGAGTGGTTAAGGTCAGTGAATGCATCTTCAAATGCCATATCCTACCAACTGCACCAGTAGCCTCAGCCATTGCTCAATTCACCACACCACCATCACTTACCTACCAACAATCTCTAACAATCAGGACTCAACCCTACCATTCATATGCTTTACCTCACACTCTCACTTCACACGGTTGCAAGCCTCACACCCACAACTCCCAGCTTGCACACAATGGCAGCTATTCAACTAGAACAGCCACAGCAACCAAACAGATTGCACAACATTCACTGACACACTTCCCTCTCTCTTGCAGGAGAAGGTATCGCACAACCGGAGGCAGCAGTGACTGACCTGAGGGGGAGGGGCACGCCTGCCTGTTCTGACCCCCGTGGAGGAGACGGTGATGGCCATTATTGGGAGGGACATCGCTGAGGCCGTGGCCACCAGAGGGGTTGAAGCCATTGAAGATGACTGTAACTTCCTTCCCACATCTCCCTCATTGCCCAATCTCTTCTGAATTACAAGTTGCAGATGGTGTAAGCATGCACTTCTTACTTTCTCCTTGCCCCTAACCACAGCTCAACCCTTGTTCATTTTTCATTTCAGATACCCAAAAACTGCAACGTGCCCAGGCAGTGGAGGAGGAGCAGGAAGACAGTGCAGATGAAGACACACCATCACTCGATTTCAAGTCGCAGCCACCAACTCAGATACCGACACTGCGCGTAATTTAGAGGATAGCATAGAGGCGGGATCTGCACGTGGAGACACCAGGCACAAGTGCAGCGCAGCCAGGGCAGGGGAAAAAGGATAGTGCAAGTGCCAGTTCACCGGAGGGTGAGGTCGCACACTAGTCCTGCTGCAAAGGACTCAGATGAGGACTTCGATGGGCTATGTTACAGAACAAGGCTGATGGGTGTACACAACAAAATGTTTGGTGCATTGGGAAGCCTGCGTTCAATGTCAAGGAGCATGGAAGAGTCCGGCACCAATTTGGCACAGGGCTTTGTGCAGAGCCTGGAGCCCATCCTTTTCAAGCATGGATCAGATGGCCACCTCCATCAACACACCTGTGGAACCAACCATGATGCAGCGTCTATTGGCCAATATCTCAGCTTCCATTGCAGCACAAGCAGTAGCCACCCAACATCTGAGTGCTGAAGTGGAAGTTCAGACTGTTGCCAACATGGGTCTGGATACCAGTGTTCAAAGGGGCTTCCAGGACGTCACGGCAGTCCAGCAATCTGTTTGCCAACAAATTACTAGGATTGCTGAGGCACCGCCCCGGGCGAGTGGCATTGGCTCCATGGAGCACAAACCTGCTGTCCTCTCAGGATAACAGCATGCCTGCTCCCATCCCGGTCACTCCACCATTGCCTTTGCTGTTGCCTGCCAGCCAGCCAGCCGATGCTGCTGCTGCCCATGTGAAATGGTGCAGACTGATTGCCAGCCAGCTCAGAGCTGCTCGAGGTCGTCTGCAAGGCCATCTGCAGTCTCCTCCACTGAAAGTCAGCAGCTTTCCACCAGCGATGCTTCAGCCACTGGGTTAGCATCTCATAGGAGCACTAGGACAGGCAAAGGAACACAGGAGAGGCACTAGGGGAATGCACAAGGGTGATTACTTTATTTTTGTATGCGATTTAATTTATAAATTGAGATTGCAATGTGTATTTTGTGCTGGCTTTTATTTTTGTATTGTGGGCAAGAAGACAATGTGATGGTCAGTGATATGAGGAAGGTAAGGAGTGCGAGACTGTTGGTGAATGGAAATTGAAATTGAGGTTACTAGTGTCGCTCTTGAATTATTTATCACATAGAGCCTGGACAAAAAGGGACTGTCTAGGTTGCAGCCTCCCTTCCTCTTCCACCTCCTCATTTTGCTGGTCCTCAGCTTCTAGCCTAATAGGTGGTGGGAAAGGCTGTTCCCTCATCATGGCAAAGGTTGTGCAAAATGCCACAACAAATCTTGAGACCCACTAAGCCGAGTACTGCAAGGCTCCTCCAGAGCAGTCCAGGCAGCAAAATCATTGCTTCAGAATGCCAATGGTCTGCTCTATCCTATTTCTCATGGCAACATGGCTCACGTTGTATGTTTGCTGTCCAAGTATGCATGGGTTACGGACTGGAGTCATGAGCTATGTCATGAGTAAATAACCCTTGTCGCCCAGTAGCCAGCCTTTGACTTGCCATGGTGGTTCAAATACAGGTGCTACAGAGGGCTGCTGCAGAATGAAGGAATCGTAACTGCTACCAGGACATTGACCTGTATGAAGCGTTACCTATTGTCACACACCAGCTGCACGTTGAGGGAGTAGAATCCCTTTCGGTACAGGAACATGGCAGAGTTGACATGAGGTGCACGCAAAGCAATGTGCCTGCAGTCATTGGCACCCTGCATCACGAGAAAGCCTGCAATCCTTGTAAACCCTCCTGCTCGCTCCGCCTGCTTTTCTCTGGCAAGAGGGAACGAAATGAAGTTATCTCTCTTTGCATAGAGAGCCTCAGTGACCTCCCATGTGCAGCCATGCACTGCAAACTACGTGATGTTGCTAATACCTCCAGCAACAGCCTGGAAGGAGCCAAACACATAAAAGTTCATAGCCACGGTTACCTTGACAGTCACAGACAATGCGGTCCTTGCCCTGCTCTGAGGTTGGAGTTGTGGTCGTGCCTTCAGCTGCTGAGGCCCTAAGCTCTGGAATTCCCTCCCTAAACCTCTCTGGCTCTCTACCCACCGTTAATACACTCCTTAAAACCTAAAGGGGTTAGGAAAAGGAGAAAGAAGTTAAAAAGCCCACAGCCAAAGTTAAAGAAATTGGATTGTTGTGAGGAAGAAATAGGATAAGTGTCTTCAAGTATGTTTTGTTTTCATTTAAAAAAGGGGGGAAAAGTTTCCGAGAGTGTGTGTGAATGTTTCTTGGCTCGTGACTGGGGAATATCACATAAATTTTGGCACTTTGAGTTCATAACCCAGTGCAGGGATCAATGGAAGGAAAAATTGGCTAGACTGGTCACCTCCAATAGGGGCCAAATCCAAAGAGGAAACAAACCAGAGATAAGAAATCAGTGTTGCTTTCAAGCAGTCCAGATGTGGACTTGTATCAAAAGGCGACAGAATTAAGGTTGATGGACTCAAACAATGTTGAGAGGAGCAGAGATAAGAAATCGTTAGAAATTATATTTCTAAGTTGCATAAAAGTGTGAATCGAATTGATTGGGTATGTTCATTTTAATTTAAGATTGTGCACCCAGAATTGGGGGGAAAAAACCTCTGAACTACAATTTAAGTTAAAAACGCTGGTGTGGAAAGGCTGACTAAAGCCAAAACTAGAGTTAAAAAAACCCTGTTTAAAGACCTCGTGGTATTGTTTTAAATCAGTTTGAACAATTACAAAGTGCTGTTATTGCAAGTCAACTGATGACTAAAGGATAGGTGGCAATGTAAGCAGTTGTCAGTGGGAGATCATGTCTGACTATGACTCTATGACAGTGTAGATGGAAGCATAAATTACAAAGAGATATTAATAGATTAAATGAATGGGCAAAAATGTGACAAATGTAAGGTCAGCCACTTTGGACCTAAAAAGGATAGAACAGGATAGTACTTTCTAAATGGTGAAAAGCTAGAAACAGTGGAGGTCCAAAGAGACTTGGGGATCCATGCACATAGATCCATGCATATAGATCATTAAAATCAGAAATAATCAAAAAGGCTAATGGAATGCTGGCCGTTATATCAAGACAACTAAAATACAAGGGGGTAGAAGTTATGCTACAGCTAAACAAAGCCCAGGTTAGACCACATCTTAGGAAGGATATGTTGGCCTTGGAGAGAGTGCAGAGATTTACCAGAATTCAAGGGCTAAATTACAAGGAGAGATTACACAAACTACGGTTGTATTCCCTGGAATTAAAAAAAGGGGCGATTTGATTGAGGTATTCAAGATATTAAGGGGATCCGATGGGGTGGATGGAGAGAAATTTGCAGATTGATCACATTGACCAGTGTCGGAAGAATCAGAAGGGTGGCAAGTGCATCTTGGTTATAATTGATTGCTTTTCAAAATGAGGTTAAGTAACAAACATCAGAAATTGAAAATTGGTTTGAGGAAAAAGGATAAAAGGATAAGGTAGTCTATGATGGAATAAAGAAGGAGAAAGGAAAGATTCTGTCCCTTTTCTACCGTTAAGATTTTAGTGTACTGCCTCTTTAAAAAGCTTGTGTGAAGGTTTTTGGTGCCACTGTGGCTCCGCCCTTTTTTCCCTTTTGTGTAAGTGTTAAAAGTTTTGTTTCACTGAAGAAACCAATTTTTTGTTCCATTATATTCAATATTTTTACAGTCATTTGGAAAGACACCTGAAGAAAGAAAAGGAAAGATGTAATTTACTGTTAGCACATGCTATTTTGTTTAATTTTATCTGTTCTGTATTGTGTTTAGTCAATAAAATATTGGTCTGAATTAAATTAGAACTATTGAGGTTTAACTAACCTATTAAATGGTGAAAACCAGACTCTCATTGTGGCCACAGTGAAATTCTGGTTATTTTAAATTGTGCGAGGGTCTCTAGTTCCGGACATGAGGCTTCCACATTGAGGAAAAAAAGGGGAAGACATCTTATAGTTGGAACAGAATTGGTTCACAGAATGTTTAAAGTTAATAGTGATGTTGATAACGATTTTTGCTGGGGAAAAAAAAGTAAAATGTGTTTGGTTCTTTGGGAAAGTTTTACTAAATTTACGTGAAGTGATGCAATGGCATCTGACAATGTTTTGCTCCGCCTTCTTATAAACCTACAAAGAAATTAACCCTTTCCGGTGACAGCTGTTTTCTTAATTCAGCAAGGAACCACTTTTGTATTGCTGGATGTAAATTTATATGGGGCATTATTAAATTTAAGTTTCTTAATTTAAGTGGATATTTCTCCATGGTGACAGAAGGAAATTATGAATTATCAAATTAACTCATTGGCCTCTTAAGCAGAGCCACAATGGATTCTCTGTTTTTTTGTTCTTATAAACAGGGGAATCACGGTTTCCCAGACCGTATGGAGGTTGATGGCATAGCAAGAGATCCACAGTTTTAAGAATTTATCTGCAGACATCGAATGTCGCAATGTGGTGACAAAATTGGACTTAAGACTTTAACCTATTGGGATCGTTTGTTATTTCCAAGACACATTTCTCGAAGGGGAAGATAAACAACTTGCATCCAAATGCAATTGTTACTATTGTCCTCTTTATAAAAATCACAAAGTCTGGGCATAATTTGTTTGTGAAATTAAAATTGATTAGATAAATTGGTAAGAGTTACTGTTCAAGCACTCGGGAAGGGAAATTTATCTGAAATTTAAGGGGATGATCAAATTTTATTTTTGAAAAGGTCCAGTCTATGTGGTTCTGTCCAAACTATGTACAGTAAACTCTTTCGTATCCGGCACCTACGGGACCGGGATGGTGCCGGTTGATTAAAAATTCCGGATAACGGAGAGGTATACCTACCAAGGTACAAAAGCCCTGTTACACAGCCACAGGTGCAGGAACCCCGGTTATACGGCCACAGGTGCAGGAGCCCCGGTTACACGGCCACAGATCCAGGAGTCCCTGTTACACGGCCACAGGTGCAGGAGCCCCGGTTACACGGCCACAGGTACAGGAGTCCCTGTTACACGGCCACAGGTACAGGAGTCCCTGTTACACGGCCACAGGTACAGGAGTCCCTGTTACACGGCCACAGGTACAGGAGTCCCTGTTACACGGCCACAGGTACAGGAGTCCCTGTTACACGGCCACAGGTACAGGAGTCCCTGTTACACGGCCACAGGTACAGGAGTCCCTGTTACACGGCCACAGGTACAGGAGTCCCTGTTACACGGCCACAGATCCAGGAGTCCCTGTTACACGGCCACAGATCCAGGAGTCCCTGTTACACGGCCACAGATCCAGGAGTCCCTGTTACACGGCCACAGATCCAGGAGTCCCTGTTACACGGCCACAGATCCAGGAGTCCCGGTTACACGGCCACAGATCCAGGAGCCTTTGTTACACGGCCACATGTGCAGGAGTCCCTGTTACACGGCCACATGTACAGAAGTTCCTGTTACACGGCCACAGATCCAGGAGTCCCTGTTACACGGCCACAGGTGCAGGAGCCCCGGTTACACGGCCACAGGTGCAGGAGCCCCGGTTACACGGCCACAGATCCAGGAGCCCCGGTTACACGGCCACAGATCCAGGAGTCCCGGTTACACGGCCACAGATCCAGGAGTCCCGGTTACACGGCCACAGATCCAGAAGTCCCTGTTACACGGCCACAGATCCAGGAGTCCCAGTTACACGGCCACAGATCCAGGAGTCCCTGTTACACGGCCACAGATCCAGGAGTCCCGGTTACACGGCCACAGATCCAGGAGTCCCTGTTACACGGCCACAGATCCAGGAGTCCCTGTTACACGGCCACAGGTACAGGAGTCCCTGTTACACGGCCACAGGTACAGGAGTCCCTGTTACACGGCCACAGATCCAGAAGTCCCTGTTACACGGCCACAGGTACAGGAGTCCCTGTTACACGGCCACAGGTCCAGAAGTCCCTGTTACACGGCCACAGGTCCAGAAGTCCCTGTTACACGGCCACAGATCCAGGAGTCCCTGTTACACGGCCACAGATCCAGGAGTCCCTGTTACACGGCCACAGATCCAGGAGTCCCGGTTACACGGCCACAGATCCAGGAGTCCCGGTTACACGGCCACAGATCCAGGAGTCCCTGTTACACGGCCACAGATCCAGGAGTCCCTGTTACACGGCCACAGGTACAGGAGTCCCTGTTACACGGCCACAGGTACAGGAGTCCCTGTTACACGGCCACAGATCCAGAAGTCCCTGTTACACGGCCACAGGTACAGGAGTCCCTGTTACACGGCCACAGGTCCAGAAGTCCCTGTTACACGGCCACAGGTCCAGAAGTCCCTGTTACACGGCCACAGATCCAGGAGTCCCTGTTACACGGCCACAGATCCAGGAGTCCCTGTTACACGGCCACAGATCCAGGAGTCCCGGTTACACGGCCACAGATCCAGGAGTCCCGGTTACACGGCCACAGATCCAGGAGCCTTCGTTACACGGCCACATGTGCAGGAGTCCCTGTTACACGGCCACATGTACAGAAGTTCCTGTTACACAGCCACAGGTACAGGGGACCCGGTTACACGGCCACTTGTGCAGGAGTCCCGGTTACACGGCCACTTGTGCAGGAGCCGCGGTTACACGGCCACATGTGCAGGAGTCCCGGTTACACAGCCACATGTGCAGGAGTCCCGGTTACACGGCCACTTGTGCAGGAGCCGCGGTTACACGGCCACATGTGCAGGAGTCTCGGTTACACGGCCACATGTGCAGGAGTCCCGGTTACACGGCCACATGTGCAGGAGTCCCGGTTACACGGCCACAAGTGCTGGAGCCCCGGTTACACAGCCACAGGTACAGGGGACCCGGTTACACGGCCACATGTGCAGGAGTCCCGGTTACACGGCCACAAGTGCTGGAGCCCCGGTTACACAGCCACAGGTACAGGGGACCCGGCTACACAACCAGAGGTGCAGGAGCCATGGTTACACAGCAAAAGGTACGAGAATCCCGGTTACTCAGCCACAAATATACAGTAAAACTTACTTAGGGTTCCTGAACCTACTCCTGAATTTCTGATGAAAGGTCATCGACCTGAAACGTTAACTCTCTTTCTCTCTCCACGGATGCTGCCTGGCCTGCTGAGTTTTTCCAGCGTTTTCAGTTGTTATTCCTGAATTTTGCCGGTTATTAGAGAATTCCGGATAATTAGGTGCCGCTTAAACGAGAGTTTACTGTATTCAGAAAGAAGATTTTTGGGGGAGACTGTTGTGTTAAAGGTAACAAACATCCCTCATCTTGCAGACTGAATTGCTCTCTGGCATATTTTGGGGAATAAAAGGTCCAAGAGGAGGTTCGGTTAAATAAAATTAAACAAACAAAATGTGTTAAAACTTGGACCAAGTGGGAACGTTTGATCTATGTTTTAAAGATATGATAATATTGTATTAGACAGTAAAGTTCCTCCGGGGCTCATGAATGAAATGGTGAATACTGTATAAAATTGAATGCGAGGAAGTGAGTGAGGATACAAGATGAAAACACGAAAATTACACCACCAATTGGGAATTTTTCTTAAATCACTGTTCTTAGGTGAACTGGCATAAATCACCTGGGTGCAATCTGGTATTAATGTAAATTCTTGCGAAAGTCAGGGAAGTGTAGTAAATTGATAAGTTTTTCTCTTGGAGATGTTTGTGTCATTGCCTATACTGAACAATAAGAAAACTGCATTTAGTAACCTAGCCATTACCCGAGACATCGGGGCCATACAGGGGGAAATGAACAAAGATCTCCAGACACCCCACGATCTTTTGATAAGATCACCTGAAAGCCCGAGAATGGCTTGGATCAGATGTCATGTGTGGCATGATATTTGTGTGTGTGTGTGTGTGTATAAATGTAAAACGTGTGAAATAAGTAGCATGCGGGAATGCATGTTGAAATTGCACTGAAGAACGGGTCTCGGACATGCTCAGTTATCGACAACAGCACAACATGAAATGGCTAATGTGGCTCAGGAGAGTGAGACAACTTTTTAAATCATCAAGGCCATGACACATTCTCCATCGAGAAACCGACTTGAAATAATCAGGATCGAGTTAAACACACTGCTACCTGTCAGACGGATTCAAATTAAAAGTAAAGAGAATGCTGATCAAATTAGGATTTCCTTACAGCTAGAATGGTCGACAGTTTCAAGACCTCCACTAACTGCTGAACAAAGAAAGCTTGTAGGGAGGTTAAAAACAAAAAAAAATCAGGGAGGCTGAGACCTGTCTCTGTCTGGACAAGGGGGCCATGGTTGTATACAAATCAGCTACAAGCTGAAGGTGGGAGACAAGGAGGCCATACCTTACAGGTTCCATAACAAAACATGGATCCAAGTGAGAAGCGACCTCCTTGAGGAAGCAGAGGACCTCAAAAGGGTTAGGTTTGAAATCACTGATAAACCGAGGTATAGCCTCTCAAAGGCATAATTTCAGTGGCAATAGAGAAAGAACCCTAAAGCAGGCTCCTTGGGGAGATTGGGAGTCCCGTATACGGGAGACCAGGAAGACTTCCTTGAACCAGGTGGGATGGGACAACAGCATTAAGTTGGTCACGGAATTAATAGGGTTCAGTTAAAAAGAGTTAGTATCACACTAGGACAAAAAGTAATTCAAGAACATTGTAAAACATTTCAATACAAACTTAAAAGGTAATGACAGCAGGTTATTTTAAAGTAAGAAATGTCTTATGTTGATAAGTAATATTAACTATTGGTTTGCCAAGTACAAACGCTGATGGTGATCATCATAACGCTAAAACGTATGTGAGACCAAAAAAAAGGCATCCCACCTTACAAAAGGAACTCTACCTGTCCGATCCAGCAAAGGAACCCAATGTTAATGGACTAGAAGTAATTGAATCAGGAAATGTATTATGTAACAACGTACATTTTGAAATTGTACCGGTTGTGTTAAACATGAGCTTGAATCTGTCAACTAGGTTATGTGAAGAGAGTTATTCACAATTAATAGATAAAACGGTAGGAGAATTAGTAAAGGACATGTTAGTAAAGAATAGAAAACAGGAATCAAGGGCTGAGGAAGATAGGGAACATAAGGAGAATCCGTTTAAATCGCAAAGAAAGCAAGAGTTGACAGAATGGCTAGGAATAGGAACCACGGCAAGGTTAGCAGGAGTAAACAGAATAGATACAGAAAGTATGTGGGAACACGATGAGGTAATGAAGAGGCAATTAAAAAGATTAATCTCAAACAATGAGGCTAACCAGAATCAAGACCTAACTAGAGCTATCGTGTGTAGCCTCTATGCGACATTTGTGATGAATGTGGTTAAGAAGGGTTAATCAAAATAGAGGTTAATCAAATCCCTTTGTTTATTCATGAAGAACTGAGAAAATGGTTAAGGAACCACGACACAGACTATAATATGATGCGCCAGATGGGAATGGCATTTTTGGCCCTTCGAAGTGAGGGCGGGGACCAGGAAATCATACCGCTGCTACTGGCACTTCTCTTGTTAGCAAAGAATGGGAATCAACTGTGGAAAATGTACCAAGTAGAGTCTATCGAAGTGAGTGAAGAATCTGGAATAGGCCCGATACATAAACAATACGAAGAATACCCAAGCTATCTGATAAAGAATGCCGGAACTTGGATAGCACCGGACATAGAGTGCAGCACCCTAAGCGGGACCACTTGAGTTTGTAGATGTGATGTGATACGAAAACATACCACTCCAGCCTGCGACTTCATAATTGATGAGGAATCACCCAATTGTAAGATGAGTCAAAGACTCTGGGAAAAGGGACGGACTAATATAGCCTACAAAGGCAAGGAAAGATACTGTGTGACCACCACAGCTGCTTTTATGACTGTTGGATTGACAAGATGGCCCATTGATTCTATGTGTTTCCAGCTGGGAAAAACCTAAGTCAGTGATAAAACATTGGTGCCGGCACACCATCATAATGTGACCCACCTACAAGTGAGGAGGTTTTGGAGAATGAGACGATTAAAGCAACCTCACACAATTGACATTATATACCCCTCAGTTTGAAATCCATAATCTACAGAAGGAGAACCTCGCATATGCTGCAAAATAATAAGCAAATAGAACAGGCAATTAAGAAACTAGGAAATCATGAATGGTGTGGAGTTACACCCATGGGTTAGATTATTTCAGATGGGATTGGTGATTGCCCAGATCCTGGCCATTGCATTATGTAGCGTGAGGAAATCGATGAGGGACATAGAAAATATAAGGAAAGGTAAGGAGCTAGCAAGAGCAGTAAGAGAAAGCCAGGATTACTAAAGACAATGGCCCGTATTTTCCAATGCCTACGGGTGTGTACGGGATGTGTACACATCCGTAGGGACATCGGAAATGCCGGTTTCAGGCATGCCTGCACTGGAGAAGGGCCTCTGCGGGTGGAGAGTTCCGCTTTCTGCAGAACCTCCTCCGCCTGCAGAAAACCCTTCAAAATCTTACGGCTGGTAAAAGCAGGCGTAAGGCCTGCTTTTACCAGCATAAGAGTTGAAAAAAGTTTTAAAAAAAAATTCCACTCATTTATAATTTAAAAATACTTTTAAAAAAGGTACGTTTATTTTTAGCCCCGTAAAAAACTTCAATTATTTTTTCAAAAAATAAAATTTTTGTTTAAAATATTTAATGTATTGTAATTTTAACTCATTTTAAAAACATGATGGTTTTTAAAAAATGTATTTAATGTTTTACTGTGTTTTTGGGGTGATCTCCATTCATATATTTGATAGGTCTATCCGTCAAAAGTATGAAGGGAGATTCCCTTCTCTTATTGGTTCCCATGGCCCACATGATCCCAGGGACACTTGCGAACTGCATGCGCCTCTGGGATACGTGGGCCCTGCGCATTTCAACTTTGGAGAGGCCCAGAAGCGGAAGTGTCTGGACCTCGGGAGCCCTCAGGTAAATTCGGAGATTTTTTTCCGCTAGGAGACATCCGCACGCAGGAAGCCGCTTATCGGAAATTACGAGCCAAAGAAGGATATAAAACACTTTGCTAAGGAGGCAACGTAACCCATCAGGGGAAAAAATTTAAAAAGTAGGACATGTTGGCATATGGAACTCGGTTAATTCAGCTTCTGAAGTGTATTCATGTTTAGTTCATTCAATATAGGGAAAAAATGTGGTTGGTATCATGAGAGAGAGGGAGAGAAATAGATAGATACAGATTTCACTTAGCAACAGTCGGTGTTTTGGATATTTTCATAATAGAATGTTCCGATTAGAAATGCTATGTATGATAAGAATGTCTAGAGACTAGAAGGGTTACACTTACCACAGCAAGGTCACGGTGTTTTTACATGCATCCAACATTGTTGATGTATGTTGAAGAAAATGTAGACTTGTGTCTCTGGACTATGCAGTAGCCAGAGACTAGTATATTAGGCAATGCCAGTTCCAGTTTGATAAGAAAACAGTGTATAAATAGCACTTTTCTTTGTTCAAGCAGCACGAAAGGGACCCAGAGTTCGCGTACTCTGTGACTATACTCCACTTGTAAATTACTTTTTATGCTGAAGTCAAAGAATAAAGGACTGGAAATTCATTATAGCTAAGAAATGGGCAGTGTTTAGACTAAAAATGGTTAAGTAGCGCCACCTGAAAATCGTCTAGAATGTACACAAAATTCGTGCTCACTCCTCATTAAAACAATTGCAGTTATGATTCTAGTCTAAAAACCCAAGCTCATTGGTGTTACACTGAAAAGCTACTGCTCCTGGGCCTGGCCAAAGTAGCCATTAACTGGTCCAGGCAGCGGGCAGTCGAGGGGGTCGTTCGGCCCGATTGCCTGCCTCTCTTCCGCGGCCATGTTCGTGCCTGGGTGGCCCTGGAGATGGAGCACGCAGTGTCCGCCGGCACGCTTGAGTTTTTCCGCGACCGGTGGGCGCCGCGGGGACTGGAGTGCACCGTCACCCCGGGCAACCAAATTTTAATTTAATTTGTTAAGGTTTATTTAAAGTTTTACTGATTTACAGTTTTTGATTTGGTACCCATTCAAAAGAGTACACTGAAAAGCTACTGCTCATGGGCCTGGCCAAAGTAGCCATTAACTGGTCCAGGCAGCGGGCAGTCGAGGGGGTCGTTTGGCCCGACTGCCTGCCTCTCTTCTGCGGCCACGTTCGCGCCCGGGTGGCCCTGGAGATGGCGCACACGGTATCCGCCGGCATGCTCGAGGCCTTCTGTGACCGGTGGGCACCGCAGGGACTGGAGTGCATCATCACCCCGGACAATCAAATTTCAATTTAATTTGTTAAGTTTCATTTAATGTATTTTTGTTAATTTACAGTTTATTTGTTCGTACCCAAAAGAGTACACTGAAAAGCTGGACCAATATCAGGTGCAGTCTAACTGCAAGTCATGATTGTCACAGGCTTTTTTCACTACTTAAAGGGGAGGTTCATTGATGTTGCAGCACCTCATTTTCATAATTGTTGGGTGTGCAGCTGCCCCAACAATCCTACGCAGAAGCAGAAGGATCAGTTACTAACAAACCGTAATGGCAGATCGTCGCCCGAGGGAGAGAGCCCGGAGGTTCTCCGATGAAGCTTTGGAGGCTTTAGTTTTCGCGGTCGAGAGAAGGCGGGCGGTCCTACTGGCAGGAGGCCCTCGCCACAAGTGTCCCGCACTATGTAGAGGGAGGTAGCACAACACGTGACGGGCAGCACTATGGTCCCCAGGACCCACAGCCAGTGCAGGAGAAGTTTAACGACCTCACACAGGTGGTCGGGGTGAGCGAAGGCTTCAACAAATGCTACATACCACCATCTGTACCACAAGCTTCACACACTGCTCAATGAACCACACCCCAGCACTCACCCACCAACAATCTCTACCTAGCAACACTCACCCACATCTCACACTTTGCACACAATGACAGCTATTCAACCATGGCAGGCACATCACCCAAACACATTGCATCATACTCACTCTCACACTTTCCTTTCTCTTGCAGGCCAAGGTGGCTCATAACCGGAGGGAGCAGGAGCGGATAGGCGGGGGCCAAGCCCACATTGAGCAGCTGAGCCAGCTGGAGAGTAGCGTGCTGGAGATCATTGGGTGCCAGGCCGTGGGCACTGTAGCCACCGGCGACGTTGAGCCCCTTGGGGACAACAACGGTATGTTCATTCCTACTCCTTCTTCTCACATCCCACTTTCCCCTCAGCCCACAATCTTTTCTCACTTTCAAGCTACTCATGCTGTATGCATGCATTTCTGCCTTCCTGTCCCCCTCCCCTCACCATAACCCAACTCTTGTGCTTTTCAGCTTTCAGATGATCAAGAAGCACCTGAGCAGCCCGTCCCTGAGGGCAACGCAGAGACCGAGGGGGGAGAAGAGGAGGAAGACAACACCGGGTCACTGCATCTGTCACTCGCAGACACCAGCTCAGATACTGGCACTACGTGTTCTTTAGAGGCTAGTGTAGTAGTGGGATCTACACAGGGTGAGGCACCGGGCATGAGTGGGCTGCAGCAAGGCCAGGGGGAAAGGATAGCTCAGGGGCCAGGTCCCTGGAGGTTCAGATGAGAACCTCGATGGGGAGGCCTTTAGAAGGGTGATGGGCATGCACACGGAAACGATAGATGCAATGGTAAGGCTGCCAGAGAGCCTCTCGGCAATGGCAAGGAGCGCGGAGGAGTCCGCCTCCAACATTGCACGAGGCCCTGCGCAAAGCCAGTCTACAAATGATGATACACTCCCAGAGAGGCTGGTGGCGACCCAGACATGATGGAGAGGATGATGAGCGATGTCGCAGCTTCCGTTGCAGCACATGCGGAAGCGACCCAATGTCTTAGTGCTGCAGCGGAAGCTCAGACTGCTCTCATGCAGTCTCAGCGTAATGTCATCCAAGCTCTGACTGCTGCCATCGTGGCTGGGTCCACCACCATCGACCGGGGCTTTCATGGTGTCTCAGCAGGCCAGCAATCTATGCTCCGACATGATGTTCCTGGTGGCAGCATTGCTCTCATTATGAGTGCTGGGCATGAGTGTTGGGGCAGATGCAGAGCGGATAGCCCTTGTCTCCAAGCAGCCACCCTCAAGCTTGACGTGGTGGCTGGAAGAGTGCTGGCGCAAGATGACGGCATCGTGGCTGCTGCCAGGACAGCGGGCATTGACATTGAGGATTCGCGGTGTGTGGTCGCACACCAACTGCACATTAAGTGAGTGGTGGCCTTTGCGGTTACGGAAGATCTCAGGATTGTTATGCGGTGCCCGAAAAGCCACATGGTCATTCGAGCCTCAGTGACCTCCCGGATGCAGCGATGGACGGCAAACTGCGAGATGTTAGCTATGTCTCCTGCTGCAGACTGGAAGGACCTGCTGGCAAAGAAATTGACGGCCACGGTGACCCTGACTGCCACTGGGAGAGCTGTGGTCGCGCTGGCCTGAGGCTGGAGGTCAGGTTGCAGAACTCTGTGACCACCTCCTTGATGAAGCGAAGCCTCCTAATACACTGCTCGTCGCTTAATTGAAGGTAGGAGAAGTGCGGTCGGAAGACCCTCGGAGGGTAAGGCCTCCTGTTGAGAGCCCTGACGGCCTTCCTACTCCCTCTGCGCACATGTTCCCATCTTTCTCGCTGCCTTCGCTCCCTCTGGCGTAGATCCTGGAGGGCGAGGTCAACTGTCAGTACAGCCCCCATGACTTTTAGCAAGTGTTGTAGTTTGAAGCATTTCAAAAATAATAAGGGAGTTTTGTACTTGCCAGAACACTCCCTGATACCAAATAACCTTGAAATGACTGAAGAAAACTCTTGCAGTAGCAGGAAGTGGCACACAGCCACTTCAATTTAAAAACCGTGTCAGGTGTGAGTGATTGGTGAGAATCCCTTTAAATTGCGTTGCTGGAGCCGGCTTCCTGCTGCTGTACGCCACCTCAATCTGTCGTTGCTTTCTCCAGCCGGTAAGTTCAATGGCCAAAACGAAGTTGGGAAATCGGGTGTCAAGTGAGCATTGCACACTCACTGACGTCATGATCTCCATGATTGTGATGTCCTTGCCGATTGAGTTTACCAGCAGCGCTACTGGTAAGACGGATATGGCGTGCGGCGCTGGAACCACCATCAGCTGGCGGTAGAGCTCTGAATGGCGTTTTAGCGCCATCTCATGACGCTAGCGTGTGGCGTTAAATACACGAATTTCTCCCCCAAAATGATTATAACCGGAAGACTGAATTCAACTCAAGTGAACATAAGAACACTGTTTAAGACAACAATCACTTTTTCAAAGTCTCCACCCAATGCCAGGACTCTTAGAGGCAGGCTGCTGAACCTCTTGATCCTCTGCTGCCATTTCCATATATTATTTCCTCTTCAACTTGAACACCACTTTGTTCCTCATTAATTTGAGCACAGCTGCTTATTGCAATATAAATTAGCAAGCCAATAAGTAGCAATATTCCTTCAGTTGCTGGCATCACAAGACCATCCAGACTACACCATCTCTGTTTTAGCATCCCAAAGGATATTCTAGAACTGCTTTGGTGGCCTTGTGTATCTTACTAGGTTTGGGCAGTCTTAAACTAGCTTTTAGTCGGTATGAATCCAGAGCAAAAAGCAAATCTGACCATAATTGCACAGTAATTGACAGCTTCATCTAGGGGGCCCATAGAAATCGGAGATGTGGGGAGCCTCCCGCTGTTACAGCAGGGGTTAAGGCACATTGCTGGGGTAGAGTAGAAATTTTTTCCAGCATCTAAGCAGTGCATGAAGCTTGTGGAATGATCGACTTTAAATGCTAAAAGTCGAAAATTTTCAGATTCCAGCACTAAAATCTCTCATATCTTGAACATGAATTAACTCAAAAAAATTAGGGGAAAAATACAAAACAAAGACAGCAATGCTTAAGCAACCATCATTCTGAACCTGGACTCCGACTAGAGAGGAATTGTTACACCTCAGATAACAATCAGGAAGGACATTTACAGGAATGAGCATTTTGGGCCAGAACACTCATTCTCTAACTGATGCAGCTTAACATTGCTGTGATGTCTGATCATAGTCTGTCTTCAATTTCTATTCAGCGTATTCATTGTCCAATTAAACAATTTTTGGATGTTGTCTATTTATGTGCTAGGTTTTCTAAATGCTTTGGGCCTTGGAATCAGTTGTTTCTTAGATGAGCTTCCCACCCTCAAAGGGAAGCATCTGTGTTAAGGAAAAAAAAGGATATCCTATTGGACTTGGAACCCCTTCAGAATATTCTTCAGGCTTTTTTGGAAAGTATTAGCATGAAGTTCACCTTGTGCTAGCCTACGTATGAGTATTCTGAAGACCAGTGCACCAGGAAGTTAAACTCAATTGGACACAATATTATACACCTAACTTGAAAAAGCTTTCTGGCAGTCAGTGTAAATTTCCCTCGAGGCCATGATGTTGATGCAATCATCCACAATAAGCTCATGGATGGCAAGGGCCTTGTTTACAAATGTACAGACATTCTGGAGAGAGATGTGGAGGGGCTGTGACAGCCGATCCGCTAGCTGATTCCACAGGATCAACACTGGAAGGGGTGAGTGGCACGGGAAGGAGATTGACAAGATTAGCACCCAATGGGTATGCTGGATGGAAAGGTCAGCGAGAGAGTAAATGGGGCAGTTGGAGTTACTACTTGTAAGGAGGCAGCGACGAGTGCGTCGATGGGCCCTTCGGAGGATATGAGGAGAGGCACAGAGGGAAGCTGCACGCTTATCGAAGAGGGGGTCAAGCCTAGGACGGCAGCAGGAGAGTAGGAAGGTTGAGGAGTGCTGAAGGGTTGGGGTAAGGATTTGGGAGGGCAAAGTACCCAAAAAGGGAGAAATGAAAGGAGGCATAACGACAGCAGGGAGGGGCCTAGGAGGGGTAAAGAGAAAAGAAAAAAGTGGAAATAAAAGTGATGGGCCAGGGTCTGGAGAAAAAGTTTGTCTAAAAGCATGACACTATCAAACCCTAAAAAACAAACAATATAACCATGAGCAAATAAGTATCAAATTACATTTTAGTTTAATTCAGCTGATTTGATTAACTCCCTTTAATAAAACTGGTATGTACATGAACAAGGATACTTTTTTGGATGTTTTTGTGTATGGTGATTTGCCCATTAAAGCAACAAAAGAGTTCACACATCTTCATTTTTTCTTCGGTTTTAAGGAGTGATAGGCAACTTTTAGTTTATATGTATGATTTTATTGGTAGTGTGGAGGATATAACCTACGTTTCCCACCTGCACCCCATAGATATTTTAGCAGATCTGAGATGTACGGAGCTGGGAATTGCTTGGGGATGCATTCCACCATATCCTCATCTCATCTGCCCACTCCAATTTTTAATAATTAATGGCTAACGTGCTTAAAAGATTAGTGCAGATTAGTTATTGAATTAGTCTAAGCACATACTATCCTTGAAGAGGAAACATGATTAAATATTGTAATTACATTGTGTTGACCAATGCTAGATATAATAAGATGCTGCCATTTGATAGCTTGTTTTTCTAACTACTTTTCTATTATTGAACATCACAGTTGTAATAGCAAACTTCATATATCACACTTTCATTTTCACCATAAAGCTGCAATACCTACTGGTCCTACTTAAATAGTGGAAATTAAGCGCACAAGTCTAGTATGTGCACTTCAGTACTTGGAATAGTTTGGATCCAAGATTGTATGTAGGTAGAAGAAAATGCTTAAAAGAAAACTTATCTAACTGAGACAATTCTGGAACTGTATTATGTAAATAATGTGCTTTTAGTTTACGAGATGTCAATGGCAGGCTACACAATGCCCAGGACCAAGGATACTACACCTTTAAACCCATGTGTTCATGCAAAATCCCTTCAGTTGTTGAATGCTACACTGACATAGCAAGTTTTACAAAGGCAGCATTTTGCCCAATCTGACAAATTTTCTTTACATCTGAATTAAGCTGATCCATGTTACATCTCATTAGAATCAGCCCTGGAAAGACAATTGCAGTGCTGACACAAAAAAGGAAACGATTCCCTAAAATTTGACTATCATTCGTTTGTATATTTACTACTGTATAAAAACAGAATGAAATTGTGTATTTCAAAAGTTAAAATAATTAAATAGAGCTGTATGCCAGAAAATTAAAGAATGGAAACATGTGAGACAACAGGAAACAAAGTAAACAATTTCCTCTAATGTTGAACTCTCTAAATTTCTATTTTCTATACAACAGATGACTGTCCAGGTATGATAGCAGAATAGCTCTAATCCTGCCTCTTAAATGATGGTGCTAATGTGAATGTAATACTCACTGAATAATGTAACCAGATGTTGTGCAAGATAGAACCAGCTTATGACATTTTCCTGGAATCAGACCAAGCCCATGTAAAAAAATAAAGCCCCAACTGCCTGTGAGGCAAATGTGTTTGTGATCCTGCTTTCTGGTTCTGGGTGTGCCCAAGAGCTACATACTTACATATTTGAACAAGCCTTTACGACTCCCTAGGGAAAGCTACAATTATCACTTATGAAGTAAATGAGAAACACAGAATTGCTTCAACTGAATGACACCATTTGTGATGTTCACTTTTACCTCATCATCATCAGCATCATACTGAGCGTAGTGCTGTTCTAGCAGCTCTCTTTGATGTCGCTCCTGCTCTAGAGTTTGGCTGATCAGTTGAGCAACTTCACTGCTCTGGCCAGGTTTCTCTCGCCCAATCAGGAATCTGCAGAACAAACCATTATCTGTTTACTTTCTAACCATTATTACTTATGATAATCGAACAGTGGTAGTATTAGAAACGAAGCAACTCAATTGAGTCTCGTGGAGTGGAACTTAGTCAAATTGTGCATTCAACACACAGACACAAACTAGAACGTACTTCCACAAAATTTTACAAGGAAAAAATGTTTTACCTCTAAACTGTTTTTCTGCCACTTTACATAGCATAAATGAACTGCTTGACACTCACCTACATTGGGTTCAATATTAGGAACACAAAATAAATCATCCCCATATGAATTAAATCAGGAGGAGAGAGATATAGAACCCTGCCCAAAATCTTTGGGCTCCAGAATAATGAATATCAAGCAAATGCATTTTGAATTACCTGAAACTCTATTTAGAGTGACCTCTGACCACTGATACGATGGACAGAAATAGTTTCTTTCCGTGCTGTAAATTTCTACGATTCTATGATTTCTATGATACGCAGGCTTATATTTTTTGTCAATCACACATACATAATAAATAGAAGGTGAGCATCCCAAATTAAGCTTTAATCAAAATTCAGATGATTTAAAGTTAAATTCAAACTTCAGGTTTTTCCAATTGGCTTGGATCATAGCATAGAAAGCATTGAATGAGAAAAGGCTATTAATTCCATAAAGTCCATTGCATCGTAGAAAATGTACAACTTGTCCTAAAATTGACAACATTCTGTTTATTTAATCCCCAGATGGAAGGCTCTGTAAAATTTCTCCTTAATTTCCTGTAGTTCTAAATGGTTACAAACTGGTGCAAATCCTGCCGAATGGTAATGTGCCAATAGCACTCAATTCTCCAGGGCAAGTTCATTTGAATAATTATTCACAGCACCAGATGCAGACTCATAAGTCTATGGAGCACACTGGTAATGCAAATGGCAATTTGCATATAAATGAAATTTAAAGGGATGTCGATAATTAAAGGGGAGTGTCATATTAGGAGAAAAATTCAGAGCTTCAAAAGGCAGATCTCCCATAAACAGCCTTTGCTAAATCCGAAGGGACAGGAGCTGAAAAGGTGGCAGGCAAAAATGAAAGGAAAGGCACCTTGGTGCAAGCATGAATCTGTAGGCAACTGACGAAGCAATCAAGCAACCATTCAACGGATGAAGTCGAGGTGAACATGAGGTGCTTGCAAGGAGGGTTGTGCTCCGTGCCTATCTCTGTAGGTGAACACTGTAGCATGCCTGCAAGAAGGTATGAAGAAGTTTCAGGCCACAGCCAAATGTTACTGTCCCTGCATGTGCTGAATGCTGCATGGTAGCTGCAGGTGTCCTTGCAGCAGATGGCACAGCTCTACAGCTGACTCTCGAATGACCCAAACTCATGTGGCACATGATATAATCAGTAATCTGAACAAGGGTTTTCTGTTCAATCTCTGGGATTGTTACAAATTACCTACATATTGGGTAGGTAAATGCACACTCAGTCATATGGCACCATGGCTCATTTGTGGGAGTGGTGTGAAAAGTTGAACGAAGAAAAATGACCCCCAAAAAACTAACTAAGGCCTCTTCAATGTGATCAAAGAAAGAGTTGTAATTAAAGCATTTTTTTCTCGTTAATTTTCTTCCATTCCCACCTTTCCTCAAGGCTTTTCCTCCTTGCTAGTGTAAGACTGGAATTTTCTGGGGTCCGTGTGGGTGCAATTGGAGGCGGGTCGGGAGGGAAATTTGAAAAAACCTCGGAGCGGGTTGGGAATTCGTCGTCATCCCACCCCCATATGCCTTTCCCTCTGGTGCGTTTGCCAGCGCGGCAGCGAACCGAACGGCAGAGGCGGCCGAGGTACTCGTCAGACCCTTAGGCATCTTTTTAACTCTACCTTTCAAATTTCCCTGGATCAGCACGGGAATCACGCAGCTCTGGAACCACGTCTGTGAACCCGAGGTGGAAGTTGAGTGGCCATTGATCCACTTCATTAATGCACAGCATGAAAAGTACAATAAAAACTCCCACCTGACAGCTGATCACTTTTCTAAATCAGATGCTGTTGCTGAAGCACAGATTTAGCTTTCTAGAGGTTGCAAGTGTTTCCAGCAAAGTCGGGATCCACTGTCACCTCATTGGTAGAACCTATCACGCCATTGACAGATTGCTTGTCATCTCTACTTGACCTGCCATCTATTACATCAGAATGGGTACCGTTTATACGGTCTTACCTTGGTCTTCAGAATCAGACCACGATGAGCCCCAACACCAGCAGCACCAGGCACACCAGCAGCAACACCACCACCACCACCACCAACAACCTTCTCCTCAACCACCTGATGCTGCACAGGACAGAGGGCATCAGCGCAGGGCTGCACCGCACCATAGGAGATACCCCCAACACAGGGAATAGAGGCAGAGGGTGAGCTCCCTCAACCTGATGGAGCAGCAGTGCCAAAGGAGACTCAGGCGATCGTGCCAGGTTATCGCAGACATTTGCAGATTGCTGGAGTAAGACCTGCAGCCCAGAGGAGCGGGTGAACACGCCTTACCAGTGGCTGTCAAAGTCACCAGCGCCCTCAACTTCTTCGGCTCAGGCTCCTTCCAGAGATCTGCAGCAGACATTTGCAGCATCTCGCAGTCGGCCACCCTCAGATGCATCACACAGGTCACCGATACCCTCTTTGACTAGTCAGCCAATTATATCAAGTTTGCCACTGATGAAGCCAGTGTTACTGAGCGGGCGCTGGCTTTTGCCGCTCTGGCTGGCTTCCCACGGGTGCAGGGCGTCATCAACTGCATACGAGGCCATCAGGGCACCCATCACCCAGGAGTCTTTGTCAACCACAAGGGCTTCCACTCCCTCAATGTGCAGCTCACCTGCAACCATAGGAAGATCATCATGCATGTGTGCGCCAAATTCCCTGGCAGCTGCCATGACTCTTTCGTCCTGCGCCAGTTCACCCTCCCTCAGCTCTTCCCTCCTCCAAAACAGACTTTCCGGCTGGCTGCTTGAAGACAAGGACTATTCACCCTTGAGGAGGCTAAGTACTGAGGCCCTGGAGAGATATAATGAAAGCCACATTTCCACCCGATGTGTCATAGAGCAGACAATAGGCATGCTGAAAATGCGCTTCAGATGCCTTGACAGATCTGGAAGAGTCCTCCAGTACACACCAGCCAGGGTCTCCAGAATTGTTGTGGTCTGCTGCAGCCTTCACAACATAGCGCAGCAGCGAGGATTAGCGCTGCATGAGGAGCAAGGCTCTGGGTGCACAGCCTTTTCAGAGGAGGAGGAGGAGGAGAAGGACGAGCAGGAGGAGCATCAGCTGAAAGACGAGGAGGAGGAGGAGCAGGAGGAACCTGCGGTCCGGATTCCACCAGCACCCGAGTACATTGCTGCCCAGGAGGCATGGGATGGACTCATCATGGCCAGATTTACTTAACTTCACGTATTATACCCATATGGCTAGCACATGCTGCGTCAGGTTGGCACCACCCCACAGCAATACCATAAAGCATCCCTACAATGACCAAGCCATTCCTTTCACACTGACCACCATTGCTGGAGGTAATGTTATGTCTCACCATTCACTCCAACTCACTAAGCCACTTCCAAAGTTGCAAACAAATTTGTCCGGAAAATGGTGAAAATAAATAGTTTTATGCATGACATCACAGTACTGAAACATTTATTAAAACACCCAAGTGGCTACCCTTGTGCATCTACTTGTGTTTCATCTTTCTCTTATGCGTGCTTCTACGAGGTGCTACCCCTGTGGCTTCAGAAGAGGTAGAGGCAGCCTGCTCACTTCCCTGCTGTGACTGCATAGGAACTTTTGGCTGATGTCATCTGGGTTTTGGAGCCTGTGATGGCCCCACCAAAGTCTGCTCCTCCTGTGACTGTGCAGGGGCAGACTCGGCTATCGCGATCCGAGGAGCCATCTGGGGCTCTGACTGGGGGGGGGGGGGGGCGGCAACAGGGGAGAAGTGTGAGCGCTTTGAGAAGAGCCCCTACTTCTATGTCCCCTCTCACCATCATCCCCCTCATGGGCCACCTGCACTTTCCTGCTAGCAAGGAGCTGGAGAGCAACTTGCTGCACAGCAGTGGGGGCATGAGGACCTATGTCTATGTTAGACCTCCTCTCTAAGAGGGATGTTATGAGCGTCTGCCATCTATTCTCCATAGATAGCCATCTATTCTCCATAAAGACCATGTACTCTTGTGAGTGGCGCATTAGCTGCTCCATGCAGGTCGCCATCCTTTCATGGAAGAGCCTACAGTCACCATCGGCTGCGACATGGTGGTGCGGACGTTGGAGATGAACTCCTCCATTCTCTGCGCATTTGCAGACATCACGGTCACAAAACCTGTCAAAGCCTCCTGCACTTCTTGTTGCACCTCCAGGATCGCCCTCTTCCTGGATGCCCCCGAAGCTCAACGTCTGCATGCAGCTGAGCAGAGCTCAGAGCGTCCTGCGCCCTCCAGCGAAGAGTCTCCACTGCTGTCCCTATCTCCACCATCTGCTCTTGCTCATTTGTGACTTGTGAGACACCAGGTGACAACACTACTCCATCTTGCGTTGCACCCACCGAGGTATGCGTATCTGCGCTGGTGCTGGGTGCGCTTACGTCTGGTGATGGTGTGCTCTCTGAGGAGTCGTCTTGCTCTTCCTCCTGGACAGTGGGGAACATAAGTAGGCCATTCAGCCCCTCGAGCCTGTTCCGCCATTCAATGACATCATGGCTGCGATCTAACTCCATATACCATATACCCATATCCCTTAATACCTTTGGTTAACAAAAAGCTATCAATCTCCAATTTAAAATTAACAATTGACCTAGCACTAATTGCCATTTGTGGAAGAGAGTTCCAAACTTCTACCACCCTTTGTGTGCAGAAGTGTTTCCTAATTTCACTCCTGAATGGTCTGGCTCTAATTTTTTCGACTGTGCAAATTGTGTGGAGGACGCAAAGAATCTCCAAAGGGATATAGATAGGCTAAGTGAGTGGGCAAAAATCTGGCAGATGGAGTTTAATGTGGGAAAATGCGAGGTTATCCACTTTGGTAGGAAAAATAAAAAAGCAAATTATTATTTAAATGGGGAGAGCTTACAAAATGCTGAGGTACAGAGGGATCTGGGGGTCCTTGTACATGAATCACAAAAAGTTAGCATGTAGGTACAGCAAGTAATTAGGAAGGCAAATGGAATGTTGACCTTTATTGCAAAAGGAATGGAGTATAAAAGCAGGAAAGTCCTGTTACAACTGTACAGGGCGTTGGTGAGAGCACACCTGGAGTACTGCGTACAGTTTTGGTCTCCTTATTTAAGGAAGGATATACTTGCATTGGAGGCAGTTCAGAGAAGGTTCACGAGGTTGATTTCCGGAGATGAAGGGATTGTCTTATGAAGAAAGGTTGAGCCTATACTCATTGGAGTTTAGAAGAATGAGAGGGGATCTTATTGAAACATATAAGATTCTGAAGGTGCTTGACAGGGTAGATGCAGAGAGGATGTTTCTAGAACTAGGGGGCATAATTTCAGAATAAGGGGGCACCCTTTTAAATCGGAAATGAGGAGGAATTTCTTCTCTCTGAGGGTGGTGAATCTTTGGAATTCTCTTCCCCAGAGAGCTGTGGAGGCTGGGCCATTGAATATATTTAAGGTGGAGATAGACAGATTTTTGAACAATAAGGGAGTCAAGGGTTATGGGGAGCGGGCAGGGAAGTGGAGTTGAGGCCAAGATCAGATCAGCCATGATCTTATTGAATGGCGGAGCAGGCTCAAGGGGCCAAATGACCTACTCCTGCTCCTACGTCTTATGTTCTTATGTGCCTTCTGTCGTAGAGTCCCCAATCAGCGGAAATAGTTTCTCTCTATCTACCCTATCTGTTCCCCTTAAAATCCTGAAAACTTCGATCAGATCACCCCTTAACCTTCTAAATTCAAGGGAATACAACCCTAATTTGTGTAATCTCTCCTTGTAACTTAACCCTTGAAGTCCAGGTATCATTATGTTGCACTCCTTCCAAGGCCAATATATCCTTCCTAAAGTGTGGTGCCCAGAACTGCTCACAGTACTCCAGGTATGGTCTAACCAGGGTTTTGTACAGCTGCAGCATAACTTCTATTCCATTGTACTCTAGTCTTCTAGATATAAAGGCCAGAATTCCATTAGCCTTTTTGATTATTTTCTGTACCTGTTCATGACATTTTAATGATCTATGTACCTGAACCCCCAAGTCTCTTTGGACATCCACTGTTTCTAGCTTTTCACCTTTTAGAAAGTACCCTGTTCTATCCTTTTTAGGTCCAAAGTGGATGGCCTCGCATTTGTTTACATTGAAATCCATTTGCCACAGTTTTGCCCATTCACTTAATCTATCAATATCCCTTTATAATTTTATTATGTGCATAATGGTATCGGGGAGGGCTCTTGATGGACCTGTGGGAGAGTAAAGAGATGAGTTAGATATGTCATATCAAGTATGGGTACAGATACCATTATGCACATAATGAACATTCACTGGCTGCTGGCATCAGTCCCCATATGAGTGACTGCTGTATGCCATGTGACTGCATGATATTTAATTCGGTCACCAAGTTGCAAAGATGTCCCCCTCTTTCCATCTCCCACTTCCACCTGCTCTGTGACTCCGGACACTTCCAAGGCAACCTCCTCTGCTGCTAAGGTAGCCAATGATGAAGGGCCACTCCAGTTCTCTCCCTTTCCCTCTTATTGTGGGCTCCCTTTTCCTGCAAGGAGGGAAAGAGAGAAGTTTGAGTGAGAGTGATGGAATGAGTGTAAGGAATGGATGGTTTACATCTTTAGAGGGTCACTATAATGGAGTGGGGTGGCAATGCCAAGGGGCCTCCTTGTGTGTTGTTAGTTGGTATGATTGCATTAGGATGAGGGGGAGTGTGAGGGGTGGTTAGTCAGATGGGGATGTGATAATGTAGACAGAGAGAGAGGGATGGGTGGACATGCAAGGTATGTTGGTGTGAGTAAGGATGTGCAGGAGTAGGGTTGGGAAGGCAGAGTGATGGGGATGTGATGAGAGGCACAGCAGGATGAAGTTAAGTGTGGCTTTGCACTCACCTTTCCTGATCTAATGAGATCATTGAAACATTTGCGGCACTGCACTCAGGTCCTCCTCACAACATCTCTGCTGTTAACCTCCTCTGCTATGTGGAGCCAGGCTCCTTTGGTCAGTTGGGGAGGTCTCTTCCCTAAGCATATGGAGGGAGTCATCTGAGAACCTGGGTGCAGCCCTCTGTCTCTATGCAATCATGTTTGCCACTCTTTGCAACACTCCAATGGTGCAGTGCAGTGCCTGCACTATTCTAGATGAACCTTCAAATACAATGTGGCCATGGCTCCTTTAAATATCCCAGCTGAAGACGCATCATCGATGACGTAATGAGACCTGCACCATTTAATAGGACCAGGTAACGCGCAGGGCTGCCTTAATAGGCGCCATTAACGGAAAGTTGATCTCAGGAACGGGATGGAATGAAGAACGGGGTCACGACCAGCCATGGCGACCACCTGCACCCGACCCACCCAGGTACAGAAAATTCTGGCTTCCATGGGTGCCAGTCAATGTTCCCACAATTTTTTTTTGGGGGGGGGGGGGGGGGGGGTAGTCCCTTTAACGGGCTGCACAGCCCATTCAAAGTTATGCGCGAAATTTCACATTCGAAAAGCTGGTCCCGCGCTGTGCGGGACTGGCAGACAGCTGCACGGCCGCACAGCTTAGAGGGAACATTGGTGCCAGTATCATCCTGTACCATGTCCAAGTGGTCATCATTTACTGATGAGGTTATTGAATATTGGCAGACTATTCCGCTTTGAGGAAGGGGCTCTTCATAGCAGCAACCAATCCTGTCCACATCTAATGTCCACCCCACAAACAGCTCAGCAGCAGTCATATAGAGATAGTGATCAGGAATGGGAAATCTAATCAATTTTTGCTCGCCCCTTTATCAGTGGTGCTAAGATGAACTGTAGCATCCCATCACCAACATAACTAAGGTCAGCTAACTCAACATGGATAGGGACCAATCTCAATATTTTGCTGGTCTATGTGGCTCAACTACTCAAAGGATAACCCAGTTGAGTTAATGTGGAGAAGTGAGGGGGGGGGGGGGGGGGGGGGGAGGTGTGGGGCTGCAGAAACCACTTTTAAAATAATTTTACATTGCACGGAGTACTGCACTGTATTAAATAAAGAAACTATGGCAATAGTTTGCCACAACACTAAAATATGAAGTCTCTTTGAGTGACAGCAGCAGTTTAAAGTCACTGATTTTTAATAAAATTATTCACAATCATGATATCTGAAAGGCTTAGTTCCACTCAACTAGGTTTTATAGATTGGAAGTTACTTAAGTTACACAAACTATCCACAAGTAGAGTTAATTTTAAAGTAGCATGCTGTTAGTTAGTCTTTTCTCAGTTTATAGTTATCTAACATGGTAATGTCCCAAGACACGGCCCGTGAGCCGAAACTAGCCCACAAACTCCTTCAATCTGGCCTGCAGTTCTTTTCTTCTGTTTGTGTTCTGAGTGGTTCAAATAACCCAGGTCTTGAACATTAGAAAAGCTTGTTCCTGATTAGTGCTAAAATGCTGTTGCTTTATTGGTTTAAATGCACCAATCAGGAAGCAACTTTCAGGCCATGGACGTTTAGAGGTTGGTAGACCTTCTACAAGAGCCATAATTGATGAACCAGGTCAGGCTACAGTAGAGGATGCAGGATTTGCTAAATGGGGAGAAGCTAGGAACTGTGGAGGAGCAGAGATATTTAGAGGTCCAAGTACAGAAATCCCTAAAAGTTAGTGGACAGGTACAAAAAATAATTTAAAAGGCGAATGAAATGTTGGCCTTTATCTTAAGGGGGCTGGAATACAAAGGGGTGGAAGTTATGTTACAGTTATGTAAAGTTCTGGTTAGACCCCAACTGTGTTCAGTTCTGGGCACCGCACTTCAGGAAGGATATATTGTCCTTGGAGGGGGTGCAGCGCAGAGTCACCAGAATGATACCAGGGCTAAAAGGGTTAAATGAGGAAGACAGGTTGCTTGGATAAGGCTTGTATGTGTTTGTGTTTGAGTATAGAAGCTTAAGTGGTGATCTAATTGAAGTGTTTAAGATGATTAAAAAGAATTGATAGGGTAGATAGAGAGAAACTATTGCCTCTGGTGGGAGAACCCAGAACAAGGGGACATAACTTTAAAATTAGAGCGAGGCCGTTCAGGGGTGATGTCAGGAAGCACTTCTTCACACAAAGGGTAATGGAAATATGGAACTGTCTTCCCCCAAAAACCTGTTGAGGCTTGGTCAATTGAAAATTTCAAAACTGAGATTGGTAGATTTTTGTTTGGCAAGGGTATTAAGGGTTACACACCAAGGTGGGTAGATGAGAGTTAAGATACAGATCAGCCATGATCTAACTGAATGGAGGAACAGGCTCGAGGGGTTGAATGGCCTTCTCCTGTTCCTAGGGGAGCAGACCAAGCCAGGAAATGGAAATAATGTATAGAGTCTTTTTGGGGATGGTGGGCGTGGTGTTCATTTCTGCTGAAAGAAAGGGAAGGGAGGTTGTTCAGCAGAAAGACTCTGGAAGAATTCCTAACGTGGCATCAATGAGCTTATGGTTAAATTTATTATTTTCTTCAGAACTCTTAAAATGTTCTATAAGCTTCTAACAACAACAACTTACATTTATATGGTGCCTTTAACGTAGCAAACCATCCCGAGGTGCTTAACAATAGTGATATCAATAAAAAAAAATTGATACCAAGCCACAAAAGGAGATATCAGGACAGTTGACCAAGAGCTTGGTCAAAGAGATAAGGAGCATCTTAAAGGAGGAGAGGTAGAGAGGCGGAGAGGTTTAGGGAGGGAATTGCAGAGCTTAGGGCCAAGGCAGCTGAAAGCACGGCCGCCAGTGGTGGAGCAATTAAAACGGGGATGCGTAAGAGGCCAGAATTGGAGGAATGCAGAGATCTCGAAGGCTTGTAGGGCTGGAGGAGTTTTATAGAGATAGGGAGGAGCGAGGCCATGGAGGGATTTGAAAACAAGGATGAGAATTTTAAAATTAAGGCGCTGTCGGACCGGGAGCCAATGTAGGTTAGCAAGCACAGGGGTGATGGGTGAACAAGACTTAGAGCGAGTTAAGATACGGGCAGCAGAATTTAAATGAGCACAAGTTTATGCAGGGTGGAAGATGGGAGGCCAGCCAGGAGAGCATTGGAATAGTCAAGTCTAGAGGTAATAAAGGCATGGATGAGGGTTTGAGCAGCAGATGAGCTGAGGCAGGGTCGGAGTCTGGCGATGTTACGGAGGTGGAAGTAGGCGGTCTTGGTGATGGGCGGATATGTGGTCGGAAGCTCATCTTGGAATCAAACACAACACCAAGGTTGTGAACGGTCTGGTTCAACTTTGCCAGTTTGACAGTTGCCAGGGATGGAAACGGTGCCCAGTGAACGGAGTTTGTGGAGGGGACCAAAGACAATGGCATCAATATTTCCCAATATTTAGTTGGAGGATATTATGTTATAAATATTATGTTCTAAATGTTATTTGGAGGTGTATATAGTGGAGCGGGTGAGAAATCAATATGGATGCTAAAAGAAGTTTTGCTTTAAAAAAATATCAGGAATTTGTTGGATTGCTTTTGTGGTGTTTGCTGGTTGCTTTTTGTTTTTTTTAAATAAGTGGCAACTCTGCTTTTAAAGAGATAGCAAAGAATGATTTTTTGGGGGGTTTTTTGGCAGTTGGTAGTTTGATGCCACAGACGTAAGATTTCTTGAATTGGGAGAATGCAGAAATCTGGTATTTTGCCGGGAGGGAACGAGAATTTGGAATAGAAACTGAACCTGCCCTTAAGCCCACTTCCCTTATGTCCTTCATAGAGTTCAGAGACATACCTGAGGGCATTACCCTTGGAATTCTTCCTAGCACACCATCTGTAGGCCCACTGCAACTCGCGACTGTTAAAAGCAGGTGTGGGCTTACAAAAGGCCCCAAAATTAAAGAGATGTAAGCCAGTCGCCTACACATTCCCCAAGAGGTATAAAATATTTTTTGTAGAATTTATTCTTCAGTCTGATGAGGGCCTTGGACTCCTCTCTCAAAGCGGCTGAGTGCTTCTCCAACTTTGTAGCACTTGATCAGGGTGGGTTGCCTATCCTGAATATTAAAATGATCCCTTCCACAAGATCTGGGCAAAGCAGCAGATGTAAGTCTTGCCTTGCCACACTTCGTCCTTTAAAGGAATCAGGAGAATTTCAGGCCCGAAATCTTTAATTTTATATAGATTTTAAAAAATTCTAAAAATTGTTTTCCAACTTAATCATGCCCAAAAGTTTAACCAATCCTCATGTCACAAATACTATTTTCCAGAATTTTCTCCTTTTAATTTCAGATTGCCAGCATTTTCGTTTGTTTCCATTTTGATTCAAAATTGTATTATACAGTAGTACTGTATGTCATAATATTCCCCACCAAATTTAAAAAAAAAATTTGTTTGAGCATCTTTCAAGTGTCACTGACAAAAAGTGAGACTGGCAGGGATAAGAAAAAGCCATTGTAAAATGTATCCTTTCCAAATAATGTCCCTAGCATAATGTATTGTTTGGTAAGTAGGTCAACATAAAATAAGCAAGAGGCTATGTTATGATTAGGGCCAGCTTTTAGTTTCCAGTTAAGGTAATTAATGTGTACATGCCTCACAGCAGTGCAGCCAAAAACAAAACAAATCATTGACCTGGAATGTAAGATGCATCAAGGCCATAAATCCATAAGCAGCTTCTGAATCAAAATATATGAGTATTTTATTAGGTTTAATAAATATTATTATTATGCTGAGAAATTACAATTATTTGTACCTCCACTAGGCTACCTAACTCAGCGCATACTGCCAAAAACTAATTTTTTTCTTTACCTAAAAATTTAAGTGAAAAAAAGTATTTTCCACTGTTTCAGGCATTTTAAAATCATATCACATACATAGAACACAACAATGAGAAGTCGCACAACACCAGGTTATAGTCCAACAGATTTATTTAATTTTACAAGCTTTCGGAGCAGTTCGCTCCTTCGTCAGGTAAGTTTAGCAGAACTTACATAGAACACAACAGCAGCCCAATGACAGAAACCACTTTGGAATACGAATTTAAATGAAGTTATTAACCAGACGAAAAAAGTCAGTTGACGATAATCCACTGAGGCTTGTAATACAATTCTCATTGTGTTCAAGTAAGTGCTGCATGCATGAATTTAACCAAAAATGCCCAATCTACATGTTAAGAATCAGGTAGCCAGACTACATCATGAGTGAGGAAGTGAGAATGACAACAAAACAACACAAGAGGGGAGTGGGAGAGAATCAGTTACTGTGATAAAACACTTGACTGCATGGAAGGATATAGGCAAATCATTCTCTCTCATCTGAAAACCAGCAGGGTAAAATAAATGCCAGTCATGTGAGGCTGAAAGTGTTTGCACTTTAGGTTACACCTCTCTGTGTAGCTGACTCAATAATTGAAAACTATATGTATTTTCAACCTATGCTAAAAAGCTTCTCTATGGTAAGCCCTACTTCTAATGGTACCATTAATTCTAAGAGCCATCAAGTTAAAACATTAGGTGCTTTAAATTCCAGTTGGTGCAATTTTTTAAGTGTACTGATTAATGCAATTACAAAAAAAATTGTATGTATGCTATTTTAGCAGTCAAAGCACATTTGAACAAATTAACAATTTAATTAAACTTACATTTATATAGCACCTTTTTAACATAAAAACCATCCTAAGGTATTTCACATATAAAGGCTGCATAAAGACTGGGGGGGGGGGGGGGGGGGGGGCGGAGGTGACTGGAAAGCTTGGTAGAAAACAAAAGTTCTGAGAATAGAGCACATAAGAATTTTCCTGAGTGCATTAATCAGTTCGCTAATAAAAGTGGTCAGTATAATTTGGTGATGAAAGAGGGAGAAAGATAGGAGGATTGTGTGAAAAACTTCCATACTCATGGTTAGAGTCCAAATGCAGTAAGGAAATCTTTCAGAGAGAAACAAAATTGATGGATGTTGTACGGAGCAGAAAAACTATTGAGCTGGATGTAGCTACTTTTAAAAATACTGCCTGCTGTGTTAATGGACCACAAAGATTAACATTTTATTTGAAGAATATATTCATGGATCATTTGATGTACATATCCTTTCCACCAGAAACACAGCTACTGTTTCGTGAGAAAGCCATCCTAACAACAGTTCACCAATTCTTGATGGACAAGGTTTACTAGCCTTTGAAAGATAGCAACCACAGATTGATCAAATTCAACATGATCCAGATTTCAAAAATACCAAGAACCAGGTAGAAACATTTTAAAAAGGGAAAATTCAAGCAAAATTCAAGGGAAAATTAAGTTTTTCAAAAAACTTGTTTGGGGGGAGTTTTTTTCCTCTGCGAATATGTAGTTGCAACAACACAAGAGGCTCAATACTATCCAGGACAGAGCAGTCTGCTTGATTGCCACTGCCACTGGATTTATTATCCACCACAGGCACACTGTGGCTGCACTATGTTCTATCTACAGGATGCACAGCAACAACTCACTAAATTTACTTCAATAGCATCTCCCAGTCCCACAACCACTGTGAAGGGTAAGGGCAGCAATGTCATGGGAACACTTCCAAATTCCCCTCCAAGTCCCCATCCTGGCATGGAGATATACTGTTGTTCCTTCATCATTTTTGGATCAAGATCCTGAAATTCCCTGCCAACCACCATCGAGAAAGCATGATTACCACAAGGACTCCAGCTGTTCAGGGTAAAGATCCTCCAATGCCTTCCCAGCGCAACTATAAATGCAGCCTTGTAGCATCGTCCACATCCCAACAACAATTAAAAGAAAACTTCACTAGAAGACAAATGGAACAGCTTTAAATACAATGCTGCATATGCAGGATAATTGCAAAATGGTTCAAGTGCCAAGCACAAAGTACTTATACTATCACAAGCTGCAAGTTCACACACTCGCATAAAGTGGCTCTTTTCATCAGGCAACGCACTGGCATTATTAGCAAGGCTGTAGCTTATACTCTGTTCTTGTGTTGCAGACCACCTGTAATCTAATGAAATGATAAACCTTTCTATTGGTGCTGTGTTCGGACTAGGGGTACGTTAAGGCCACATGTGCAGTTAATTATGTCTTGCATTTGTGGGAATCCTACTACATGGTAGAAGTGGAAGAGTCCTTGCTGCTAGCTGCTTTCCACAGGAAATTAAAATCTCTGACACTGGCAAACAATTCACTGATTGAAGATTGGGAGATATGCCAGATATCACCCACGCTTTCTTGGAGGAAGCTTGCCGCATAAAAGTTCAAAGCAGCTGTAAACTTGACAGCCATTGACAGAGCCATCCAATGCTGGAACTTATTCTCAAGTCTGGCTCCAGAGTTTGGAAATTTCAATGATGGCTTGCTTCGAGAATCTTAGTCAGCGCTGGCAGGTTTCATTAGACAGATCCAGATAAGGTACAAAGACCTAGAAATTCGATAATGTTAAAAAATGGGCGCAGGCACCGCGATGTGAGGTATGACCACGCCCATTCAAAAAACGCAGGCCACCGTCAACTTCGTGCTGCCCGCTAATTATAATGATTGCAGCGCATACCCTAGTGCTCAACACGCGGCTGACAGGCTGTGCGCTCAGCAGGGGGACGAAGTTCTCGTTGCTCAAGCAAGCTAGCTTTACTTAAAGCAAGCCTGCTCTTCTAAAAGGCAGTCTGCACCTCTTAAAGGCGAGCTGACTTCTGCAGATGAAAAAATTTAAAAGAGCTTCAGCACGAGACGGTCTCCATCTCTTAAAGGTGAGCTGCCTTCTGCTGATTAGAAATGGTAAGAGTGCTTCAGTACTAACACAAATGGCTCAAGAGGCTAGGGAAAGGGCACCAAGGGTCTCGGACATAGCACTCGAGCTTTGTGCAGGGGGTCAACACTGGAAGGTAGCATACTGGTTATGTCACTAAACTAGTAATCCAGAGGCCCAGACTATCGATCTGGAGACACTAGTGCAAATCCCACCACGGCAGTTGGGGAATTTAAATTCAGTTAATTAAATAAATCTAGAATAAAAAGCTAGTCTCAGCAATGTTGACCAGGAAACTACCGGATTGTCGTAAAAACCCATCTGGTTCACGAATGTCCTTTAGGGAAGGATAACTGCTGTCATTACCTGGTCTGGCCTTTATGTGACTCCAGACACACAGCAATGTGGTTGACTCTTAACTGCCCTCTGAAATGGCCTAGCAGGCCACTCAGTTGTATCAAACCGCTACAAAGAAGTATACGAGTAAAACCAGACGGACCACCTGGCATCAACCTCGGTGACGGACATAACAAAGGCACACATAGCCCAGTCGACCCTGAAAAGTCCTCCTCACTAACATCTGGGGAATTGTGCCAAAATTGGGAGAGCTGTCCCACAGACTAGTCAAGCAACAGCCAGACACAGTCATACTCACAGAATCATACCTTTCAGCCAATGTCCCAGACTCCTCCATCACCATCCCTGGGTATGCCCTGTCCCACTGGCAGGACCGACCCACTAGAGGTAGCGGCACAGTGGTATGAAGTCGGGAAGGAGTGGCCCTGGGAGTCCACAACATTGACTCCAGACCCCATGAAGTCTCATGGCAACAGGTTAAACATGGGCACGGAAACTTCCTGCTGATTACCACCTACCGCCCTCCCTCAGCTGATGACTCAGTACTCCTCCATGTTGAACACCACTTGGAATAAGCACTGAGGGTAGCAAGGGTACAGAACGTACTCTGGTTGGAAGACTTCAATGTTCATCACCAAGAGTGGCTTAGTAGCACCACTACTGTCCGAGCTGGCAGAGTCCTGAAGGACATAGCTGCCAGATTGGGCCTGTGGCAGCTGGTGAGAGAACTAACATGAAGGAAAAACCTACTTGACCTCGTCCTCACCAATCTGATGCATTCGTTCATGACAGTATTGGTAGCAGTGACCACGCACAGTCCTTGTGGAGACGAAGTCCCATCTTCTCACTGAGGACACTCTCCATCGTGTTGTGTGGCACTACTACCATGCTAAATGGGATAGATTCAGAACAGATCTAGCAGCTCAAAACTGGGCACCCGTGAGGCGCTGTGGGCCATCAGCAGCAGAATTGTATTCCACCACAATCTGTAACCTCATGGCCCAGCATATCCTTCACTCTACCATTACCATCAAGCCAGGGGACCAACCCTGGTTCAATAAGGAGTGTAGAAGAGGATGCCAGGAGCAACACCAGGCATACCTAAAAATGAAGTGCCAACCTGGTGAAGCTACAACACAGGACTACATACATGCTAAACAGCAGAAACAGCAAGCTATAGATAGAGCTAAGCGATCCCACAACCAACGGATCAGCTCAAGGCTCTGCAGTCCTGCCACATCCAGTCGTGAATGGTGGTGGACAATTAAACAACTAACGGGAGGAGGAGGCTCCATGAATACCCCCATCCTCAATGATGGTGGCACCCAGCGCCTGAGTGCAAAAGACAAGGCTGAAGCGTTCGCAACCATCTTCACCCAGAAGTGCCAAGTGGATGATCCATATTGGCCTCCTCCCGAGTTCCCCACCATCACAAAAGCCAGTCTTCAGCCAATTTGATTCACTCCACGTGGTATCAAGAAACGGCTGAGCGCACTGGATATAGCAAAGGCTATGGACCCCGACAACATCCCAGCTGTCGTGCTAAAGACTTGTGGTCCAAAATTAGTCATGTATCTAGACAAGCTGTTCCAGTATAGCTACAAGCTGTTCCAGTATAGATCTAACCAACAATGTGCAAAATTGCCCAGGTATGTCCTGTCCACAAAAAAACGGACAAATCCAATCCGGCCAATTACCGCTGCATCAGTCTACTCTCAATCATCAGCAAAGTGATGGAAGGAGTCGTCGACAGTGCTATCAAGCGGCACTTAGCAATAACCTGCTCACCGATGCTCAGTTTGGGTTCTGCCAGGCCCACTCGGCTCCAGACCTCATTGCAGCCTTGGTCCAAACATGGACAAAAGAACTGAATTCCAGAAGTGAGGCGAGAGTGACTGCCCTTAACATTTGACCGAGTGTGGCATCAAGGAGCCCTAGTAAAATTGAAGTCAATGGGAATCGGGGGAAAACTCTCCACTGGCTGGAGTCATACCTAGCACAAAGAAAGATGCTTGTGGTAGTTGGCGGCAAATCATCTCAGCCCCCGGACATTGCTGCAGGAGTTCCTCAGTGTCCTAGGCCCAAGTATCTGCAGCTGCTTCATCAATGACCTTCCCTCCATCATAGGGTCAGAAATGGGGATGGTCGCTGACAATTGCAGTGTTCAGTTCCATTTGCAACTCCTCAGATAATGAAGCAGTCCATGCCCGCATGCAGCAAGACCTGGACGACATTCAGGCTTGGGCTGATAAGTGGCAAGTAGTATTCGTGTTACACAAGTGCCAGACAATGACTACCTCCAACAAGCGAGAGTCCAATCACCGCCCCTTGACATTCAATGGGATTACCATTGCCGAATCCCATCAACATCCTGGGGGTCACCATTGACCAGAAAGTTAACTGGTCCAGCCAAATAAATACGGTGGTGACAAGAGCAAGTCAGAGGCTGCGTATTCTATGGCGAGTGTCTCACCTCTTAACACCCCAAACCTTTTCCACCATCTATAAGGCCCAAGTCAGGAGCGTGATGGAATACTCCACACTTGCCTGGATGAGTGCCGCTCCAACAACATTGAAGAAGCTGAACACCATCCGGACAAAGCAGCCACTTGATTAGAACCCCATCCACCACCTTAAACATTCACTCCCTCCACCACTGGCACACCGTGGCTGCAGTGTGTACCATCTACAAGATGCATGGCAGATTCTTCAACAGCACCTCCCAAACCCGCAACCTCTACCACCTAGAAGGACAAGAGCAGCAGGCGCACGGGAACACCATCACCTCCAAGTTCCCCTCCAAGTCACACACCATCCTGAATTGGAAATATACCACCGTTGCTTCATTGTCGCTGGGTCAAAAACCTGGAACTCCATCCCTAACAGCACTGTGGAAATACCTTCACCACACAGACTGCAGCGGTTCAAGAAGGTGGCTCACCACCACCTTCACAATTGATATTAGGGATGGGAAATAAAGGCTGGACTTGCCAGTGATGCCTACATCCCATAAACAAATAAAAAAAGGTCCTTTCTCCTACAGGAGGCCCTCCAGAAAGAAGGATGTGGGACCAGATTGCCGAGGTGGTCACTGCTAGCAGTTTTGCCCCCAGGACCTGGCTCCAGTGTCCAAAGACGTTTAACGGCTTCAGACCAGTGGCCAAGGTCAGTGAATGCATCTTCAAAAGCTGTATCCTACCAACTGCACCACTAGCCTCACACACTGCTCAGTGCACAACCCAACCCCACCACCCCCCAACCCCATCACTCACCTACCGACAATCTCTACCAAACACGAGGCACACCTCACATTCCTACCTTCCCTCACCCCCTTGGAAGAGACGGTAGCTCTTGGCCAGTGGTGGGGCTGAAAGAATAGAAGATGCCAGTATCCTCATATGTTATCCTCCATCTCTCACATCCCACTTCCCCTTCATCCCACAGTATCTTCTGATTTACAAGCTGCACATGGTGTAAGCATGCACCTCTTGCTTTCCCGTCATCCCCTCACCACAACCCTACCTTTGTGCCTTCCTCATTTCAGACACCCAAGAAATCCAGCCTGCCCAGCCAGTGGTTGACCAAGAAGAGGGAAAGGAGAGTAAAGAAGAAGAAACACACACCGTCACTCGATTTCACACTCCCAGCCTCCCAGGTCGTCCTGCAAGGCGATCTGCAGTGTCCCCCACTGAAAGTCAGCAGCCTTCCACCAGCCGTGCTGCAGCCACTGGGGTAGCAACAACAACAACTTGTATTTATATTGCACCTTTAACATAGTAAAACGTCCCAAGGCGCTGCACAGGAGTATTATAAGACAAAAAATTTGACACCAAGCCACATAAGGAGAAATTAGGGCAGGTGACCAAAAGCTTGGTCAAAGAGGTAGGTTTTAAGGAATGTCTTAAAGGAGGAAAGAGAGGTAGTGAGATGGAGAGTCTTAGGCAGGGAATTCCAGAGCTTAGGGCCTAGGCAACAGAAGTCACGGCCACCAATGGTTGAACGATTATAATCAGGGAAGCTCAAGAGGGCAGAATTAGAGAAGCGCAGATATCTCGGGGGGTTGTGGGGCTGGAGGAGATTACAGAGATAGGAAGGGGCGAGGCCATGGAGCGATTTGAAAACAAGGATGAGAATTTTGAAATCGAGGCGCTGCTTAACCGAGAGCCAATGTAGGTCAGCGAGCACAGGGGTGATGGGCAAACGGGACTTGGTGCAAGTTAGGACACGGGCAGCCGAGTTTTGGATGACCTCAAGTTTACGTAGGGTAGAATATGGGAGGCCAGCCAGGAGTGCGAATAGTCAAGTCTAGAGGTAAGAAAGGCGTGGATGAGGGTTTCAGCAGCAGATGAGCTGAGGCAAGGGCAGAGACGAGCGATGTTACAGAGGTGGAAATAGGCGGTCTTTGTTATGCTGCGGATATGTGGTCGGAAGTTCATTTCAGGATCAAATATAACACCAAGGTTATGAACAGTGTGGTTCAGCCTCAGACAGATGTTAGGGAGAGGGATGGAGTCAGTGGCTAGAGAACGGAGTTTGTGGCAGGGACCGAAAACAATGACTTCAGTCTTCCCAATATTTAATTGGAGAAAATTTTTGCCCATCCAGAACTGGATGTCAGACAAGCAATTTAGAAACCGTGGAGGGGTCAAGAGAAGTGGTGGTGAGGTAGAGCTGGGTGTCGTCAGTGTACATGTGGAAACTGACGCTGTGTTTTCGGATGATGTCGCCAAGGGCAACATGTAGATGAGAAATAGGAGGGGGCCAAGGATAGATCCTTGGGGGACACCAGAGGTAACGATGTGGGAGCAGGAGGAGAAGCCATTGCAGGTGATTCTCTGGCTACGATTAGATAGATAAGAATGGAACCAGGAGAGTGCAGTCCCACCCAGCTGGACGACAGTGGAGAGGCGTTGGAGAAGGATGGAGTGGTCAACCGTGTCAAAGGCTGCAGACAAGTCAAGAAGGACAAGGAGGGATAGTTTACCTTTGTCACAATCACAAAGGATATCATTTGTGACTTTGATGAGAGCTGTTTCGGTTCTGTGGCAGGGGAGGAAACCTGATTGGAGGGATTCAAACATGGAGTTGCGGGAAAGACGGGCACGTATTTGGGAGGCGACAACACGTTAAAGGTCTTTGGAGAGGAAAGGGAGATTGGAGATGGGGCGGTAGTTTGCAAGGACAGAGGGGTCAAGGGTTGGTTTTTTGAGGAGAGGGGTGATGACGGTAGATTTGAGGGAGAGGGGGACAGTACCTGAGGAGAGAGAACCATTAACAATGTCAGCTAACGTGGAAGCCAGAAAAGGAAGTTGGGTGGTCAGCAGTTTGGTGGGAATAGGGTCGAGGGAGCAGGAAGTAGGTCTCATGGACAAGATCAGCGCGGAGAGGTCATGAGGGGGTATGTCCAGTTGTAGTGTGCAAAGTAGTTATGTACTTCAGCAAGAAATTAGCCAAATGTTGCTTCCTGCTGACTCCTTTTGAGTCTCATCTGCAATCTCAGTTGCATTCACGGGAAAGTCTTTGTCAACTGCACCTAGCGTGAAAATCGCACCTTCACTCCCAACACGTGTCTTCATGTGGCAACCAGGACAAGGCATCTACGATTGTGTTCTGCTTTGAAGTGCGATACTCAAACGTGCAGTCATATTGTGACAACAACACTGCCTAACGTTGCATTCTTGATGCGGCCATTGCAGGGATGGCAGATTTGGGCCCCAATATTGCTAGGAGTGGTTTGTGATCGGTTATCAGGGTAAACTTTCTGCCGATCAGGAACTGTTGGAATTTCTTGATTCCAAACACTATGGTGAGTGCTTCCTTTTCAATTCGCGCGGAGTTTCTTTCGCTCTTTGTGAGGGTTTGCAATGTGAACACGATTGGTTTCTCTTGGCCATCATCCATTACGTGGCTTATGACCACTCCCACACCATAACTGGAAGCATTACACGCTAAATTAAGCTCACGCCCTGTGTCGTAGTGCACAAGTAGAGCATCGCTAGAGAGACTTCTCTTACGAGCGTTGTAAGCTTCCTGTTGCGCTTTCATCCATTTCCACTGGACATCCTTCTTGAGGAACTCGTGCAATGGAGCTAACATGGTTGCTAACTCAGGTAAGAAACGTGCATAGTACTGGACCATTCCAAGGAAAGATCTTAACCCAGACATGTTCTGTGGCTTTGGAGCATTGATGACAGCATCAACCTTTTCCTTCACTGGTTGCAAGCCATATGCATCAACTTTCAAACCAAGGTACACAACCTCGGGCTGCACAAAAGCACATTTGCTCCTTTTCAATTTGACATTGTGGGAATTCAACCTTTGAAGCACTACATATAACACTTCTAGATTTTCTTCCTTGCTGCTTGTTGCGATCAGTACATTGTCTTGATTGCATAAGTAATTTAGAACTCCTTGCAAAATCTTATCCATTCGTAGCCTGGAAGTTTTTAGGGGAGGACTTTACATCATACAGCAGCTTGGTGTATGAGTACAGTCCCTTGTGTGTGTTGATGGTGAGATACTGTTGACTCTCTTTATCAACATTCAGCTGAGTGTAAGCGTGCGACAGGTCAAGCTTGGAGAAAACCTTTGACCCAGAGAGTGCTGCATACAAATCTTGCGATGTAGGTAATGGGTACTGCTCATCGTCAACTGCTTGGTTGATGGTAACTTTGTAGTCATCGCGTAAACGTACAGTTTTGTCTGCTTTGGGCACTACCACAATCGGGGTAGCCCATTCACTTTTGTTAGTTTTTACTAGCACTCCGTTCTCTGAGCTTCGCTAGCTCTTCCTCCACCTGACTTTTCAACACATAGGGGAGTGGCCTTGCCTTACAATAGACAGGCTTTGCGTTGAACTTGATGTAGATATGCGCGTCATACCCAGTGATGCCCTCATAACTGTCTGTGAATATGCTTTCGTACTTGTTCAACATTGTGTCGAGTCGCTTCTTTGAAGCATCTACGCTGAAGACGTTTTTCCAGTCTAGTTTTAACTTGCTGCTTTGCATTGCCACTAGAATGGTTCTTACTTCCTGCTTTAGATCTAGCTCTGCAAGCTGTTGAAATATGGCTTTGCTTCTGGCAGTGCATACAGTTTGCATTTCTGCATTGGCAGGACTGTGGTGAGTGATTTCCATTGCAGCGATAACAATTCACTGAACTGCTGTCACCAACATGGTTTTGACCCAGTCTCTCAGCTTTAGGTTTGGCGGTGGCTCTGTGACTGTATACCTCAGCTGCACTAGTCACTTGAGTTGGAAGGAGCTCCCAAGCATTCTTAGATGCCATCTCCATAGATAGGGCAATTTTGCATGCTATGTCAAACGTTAGGTTCGGAGTGTTCAGTAACGTGGACTGTGTGCGCTCAGCCACCAGTCCACACAGAAACTTATCTCGCAACGTATGATCCAAAAATGTGCCGAAGTTAGAATGCAAAGACAGGTTCTTAAGAGCTACCATGTACTCACTGATGGTTTCACTTTGTTTTTGGTTTCTGGTACCAAACTTATAGCTCTCTGATATTTCTAACGGCTTTGGGTCAAAATGGTCCTCAAGTTTCTCGACAATGTCTTCAAATGATGCATCCTTCACTTTTCCTGGCGCGAGTAGGTTTGTCAATGTTCCTTGGACATCTGGCCCGATCTCTGTTTGAAAAATAGCTTTCTTCCGTTCACAAATTACTTTATTTTGTGCTTGAACATTCTCATCTGCACCGCCTGTCTCAATAATGTTATTGGCCTTAAAAAAAAATAAAAAAATCTCCATCCAGTCAATGTAAGAACTGAATGGTTCGCGAGCTCGGTCATACATGCCGAGGCTTCCAATGAATCCCGTAGGTGCGGCCATGATTGTCCCGATCCCGTCGAACAGTGACTCAGCACGCTACCTGTGTACTAATGTCACTGTTGCTGTGTATACATACAGGCAAAGGCGAAGCACAGACAATTCTGCATGAGCATTAACAGTAAAACATCGCAAAAATTCAGTTTAGGTGTCATAAATTCACCGTAAACTTTTCCACTCAAAGGTTGAACACTGTGTCCTTCCACGATCCTTAAGAATGGCTTTGGGATCCCATCCTCGTCGCCAAAATGTAATATATGTGGGTAGAACAAATGAAGGGCAGAGACACGATGAGTTACTAGTCCAAGTGCTTGCTTTATTCGGCCAGAGCGAACTGAGCATGCTCATACTAAACCATGTGACAAGCCATGTGATAATACATTACAACCAATGTTCCCCTAATTTTTTTTTGGGTGCGCGGTCCCTTTAACGGGCTGCACGGCCCATTCAAAGTTGCGGTCAGGCGCAAAATTTCACATTTGAAAAGCCAGTTCCATCTACTTTACCTTTAGCTAGTTCTACACCATTCACAGTGTACTTGTGACACCCATTCTTTCTTCCAACGTACAGTGCATCACACTTACCTGTATTTGAAATTTTATCTGTCAGTGGGCAATTTATCTCCTTTTGTGGCTGCCTCCTCAGACTTTACTACCCACTGTTAAGCATGATCTGCAAAATTAACCTATTTGTGCTATGTTTCTGAATCCAAGGAGTTAATGTTAATCCCTGGGCACTCCTTGGAATTGTTGTCCTGGTAGGGTAGTAGAGGTGAAAACCTTAGATTCATATAACTACAGAATGTAGCAGCACAGAAATAGGCCATTTGGCCCATCAAGTCTCTACCAAATTCAGTCAAGATATGATTAGATGACACATGGGGGCTAGGGACTGCGGCTTGCAAACTGTTCAATTTCACCACCCGCCCAGCGATGGATGAGTCAAAATGGGCCGAATGGCCGCCTTCATCTGGATTTACCTTGATCATTTTAAAGTACAGCAGTACTCAGAAAATGAACGCAGAAATATTAGTGACTCCAATTATCCTGACAGATGTTGATGAACCAAAGGCAAATTTACAGAGATAAATTTTAAGTTCAGTTTTTATTTAAACTTAAACGGTACACATGATACTAATTTCTGCAAGCTCTTAATACGGATATATAAAATTGTTTGATTTGCTATTTCAGCGGTGTTATCCAATTTTAAATCATTTCTAGGCTGCAGTGACAGTATATTCAATTTCTCAAGAGCCTTCCCTGGTATATCTGCATTTTCCAAAGTCAGAATTGCATGCATTTGGAATTCATCTATTCATCTAATAGCTCACTGAATTTCATCCCGTCGCCGTTATCAGTATGATTTTCACATCATCAGGATACAAACTATCTTCACTAAAGACATTTTCATAATTAATATAGTATACCGAATGTAAATCATATTGATTGTAGGCTGAAAACTTCCGAGTCCAATCATATTACAACTTGTAGATGCTCCCCAGCAGAATACCACAAATAATAAAAACCAACATCTTAAAGGTCTGAAGTGGCGAAATGAAACATTTCCTTACCTAACACTGCCTTTGGTTGTTCTCAGAACAGTGGCAGCAAAGCTTTGGGTAACACCCACCAGGCTGATTCCATCCACTTCCACAATCTGATCATTCACTTGGATCCTTTATGAAAGAAGAGGTCAAAAACAAAATTGCAAATCATTACAAATTATTGTGCACTTGAACGAGAGAGAAAAACACAATCTTATTAACTTTCATAGCAGTGCTTTTGGCAGTAACAGGTTACTCCAACAACAATAAAAACCACTTGTATTTATATAGCACCTTTAACGTAGTAAAATGTCCCAAGGCACTTCACAGGAGTATTAAAAGACAAAAAATGTTTTAACACCGAGCCACATAAGGAGAAATTAGGGCAGGTGACCAAAAGTTTGGACAAAGAGGTAGGTTTTAAGGAGCATCTTAAAGGAGGAAAGAAAGGTAGTGAGGCGGACAGGTTTAGGCAGGGAATTCCAGAGCTTAGGGCCTAGGCAACAGAAGGCACGGCCACCAATGGTTGAACGATTATAAATCAGGGAAGCTCAAGAGGGCAGAATTAGAGGAGTGCTGATATTTCGGGGGTTTGTGGGGCTGAAGGAGTTTACAGAGATAGGGAGGGGCGAGGCCATGGAGGGATTTGAAAACAAGGATGAGAATTTTGAAATCGAGGCGCTGCTTAACTGGAAGCCAATGTAGGTCAGCGAGCACAGAGGTGATGGGTGAACGGGACTTGGTGCGCGTTTGGACACAGGCAGCCGAGTTTTGGATCACCTCAAGTTTACATAGAGTAGAATGTGGGAGGCCAGCCATGGCTAAAACTCCGGGAATGACTATGATAGAATAATGTCATCTCCAATTTGCCACTTGAGTTCCCTATTGATATTTCCAGTACTGCTCTCACTTTCTATACAATGATGTATTGCAGCACAATATAGTAACAGAAGATAATGCAATGTGCTATTATCCATATAGCAAACTGAACTGAACATAACATTACACAAAAAACTGGAGTGAACTTGTATTTGAAAGAATAGTTGATTCTTATATTTTCAGTTTCACCTCTATCTTCTAGTCAGTCTCAGTAAATAACTACATTTGTACACTGTCTTACATTAGGTCAACTGTTACACTAATAAGCTATTAGTAATACTGTACTAGGTATAAATTTTTACAACATTTAAAAAATTCTAAATATTATGCCCAGTACAGTACTACATTTACCTATAGGCAATTCAGCGAAACTTAAAAGAAAGACAATCTGCCTTGTGTCGGCATGGCAGTAAGAGTGTGTCATTCCTGAAAATTAACTACGAAGATCTGCCAGATGGAAAACGAGTACTAAACTGGCATGTAAAATAAATAATCAAACAAGCTAAATAATAAATAATAATAATAATAATAAAGACAACACTGCTCTGTCCATTCCTCTTATCAACAAGATAGTGCCAGAGATTATTATTTATTGCCTTGGTAATATTAAAAGAAAATATTTAACAGGTAAATCAACTAAAGTTATAACTAGCTTGTGAATGTTGAGTCACATTGAATATTGTTTCATCTGCTATGGCTGTACAAGTACTCCACAGAACAGGTGGTTTGATGATTCCGGTCATTCTATTGACTTTTGTTTGGGAGCAAAGGTGGGTCATCAAAGGGGAGGCTGAAACATAATCCTAATTGGGGGGTGGAAACTGGCAAGAGGCAGGATATTTGAGACAGCAGCCGGGAACATTGGGAAAGGACCCGATTATCACAAATTTCCAGTGGGTAGCACTGTGGACAATAGCATCACAAGCTCCATCTATCTTGGAGACCGTGGTAGGAGGACTCAATCAGAGGCAAGTATAATAAATAGGTATGTTTCAGAGCCACAAATAGGCATGACAGATACAGCGTGAAGAAAACAGTGTGGCAAGGAAATGTTACAGGCCCTGCTTCTCCTCTCTAGATTCTGTTCCAGAAATGAAGTGGGCAAGAGACCAGGAACAAAGCTGGGAAAGAGGGTGTGAGGCGCAGGGTTAAATAGCCAGACACAAACAAACAGATGGACAGCTGCAATGCTGCCAAAAAAGAGGAGCCTGAACTGGCAACCACAGGTAGGTACTGTTCCATCAGCCCATCAAGATTGCCTATGGCAAAGTGTTTTTATAAATATTCTTCACTTATCAGCCAACCTCCACCCCAGAATCTCCATGGGGGATGATATGTTTAACATTTTTCTTCAGGGCTCACCCCCCAGGTTTTCCAAGGAAACAGTATCCATCATTTTTATTTTGCCATCAGCCAGCTTTGCCCACAGGTTCCTGGCCATTATCTGGAAACATACTTAACATTTCTATCTGGCACTCAGCTGACTTTGCCCACTGGTTCCCCCACCAGAAACAATGCATAAAATATTTATTTGGCCATTAGTCAACCTCACTCAGATTCCCAGCTGATATCTGAGGATAATGTTAAGAATTTTCTTCAGCCGTCAGCTGACCTTGGTCCAGTGCTGGTTTTTCAAAGTATACTTCTGCTCTTCTTTTTGCTGCTGCTCCTAGTGTTTTTCTTTTTCAGTCCACACATTCTAAAACCTCCCCATTCCCAAGACACCCCTCCCTCCCCAATGTTTATAAATATATTGTTCTTAACTTTAGTTTCACCCTTTTCCCTTAGAATTCTCTTCAACATTGCTGTCCTCACTCCCTCTTTTCCACTCAAACTTCATCCCACCAACATCTTCTGTACTTACCATTCACTACCATCAAATTCTGTGAAACCTATATATTTTGGCCACCTTGTCTCTCTCTTCCCATCTCCTCTGTTCCTCCCCTCCCCTCCTCTTCACCCTCCCTCTCAACAAACATTCCCTCTCTCTCCTCCTCACAACAATCTTCCTCTCCCCTTCTCCCTTCTACAACTTTCCCTTCTCCACTTCTCTCCCCGCCACGCTCACCCCCATCCTCATCCACTCTTCTGCCCTCCCTTCTCTCCTCTCCCTTTCTCTGTCCTCCTCACCCTGCCATTCAAGCCACCCCTTTTTTATTTCCCATTCTCACCCCCTCCTCTCCTCCCTCTTCCTACCCTCACCTTCTCTGCCCTCCCCTCTCTTCTCTTCACCCCATCTTCACCTCTCCTCTCCTCCCTCCCCCGCTCTTGCCCTGTCCCCACCCATAATTTCTGTGCCCTGCCCTCTCCATCTCGATATCTCCTTCCTGTTCCTCCATCGCCACCTGCCTCCACCTTCCCCTCTTCAGCACCTCCTGCCCTGCCCTCACCCCACCACTCTCCTCTGCCCCTCAGACCTCCCACTTTTTCCCTCCCCCTCCGTCCTGTTCAATGCCCATCTCTTCCCTTCCCCATATTCTCCTCTCGATCATACCCCCTCCTCCACCTCCTTTCCCCTCGCCTGTCCTCATTCTTCTCCCCTTTCTTTCTCTGCCCTCCTCTCTCCCTCCTATCCTTCCTTCCCATCCTCCTCTTCCTCTTTCCTACTCTCATAGGAACAGAAATAGGCCATTCAGCCCCTCAAGCCTATTCTGCCATTCAATCAGATCATTGCTGATCTGTACCTCATCTCCATTTACCTGCTTTTGATCCGTATCACTTGATATCCTCAAGCTCAGTCTTGAATATTTAAATTGACCTTGCATCCACAGCTTTTTTGGGGGAATAGAGTTCCAGATTTTCACTACCCTGTGTGAAAAAGCACTTCCTGATTTCACTCCTAAATGGCCTAGGTCTAATTTGTTCCCTTGTCCTGGATTCCCCCACCAGAAAATATAGTTTATCTGTAACTACTCTATTGAATCCCTATATCATTTTAAACACCTCAATTAGATCACCCCTCAACCTTCTATACGTAAGAGAATACAAGCCAAGTTTTTGCAACCTGTATTCATAATTTAACCCTGCTTTCATTCTAGTAAATCTGCACTCTACCCCCTCCAAAGCAATCTATTATTTTGAGGCGGGGTGCCCAAAACTGAACGCAGTACTCCAGATGAGGTCTGGCCAAGGCTCCATACAACTGAACCATAATTTCCTCCCCTTTGTATCCCAGCCCCCTCGAGATAAAAGGCAACTTTCCATTAGCCTTCTTGATTACTTTTTGGACCTGTACACTAGCTTTTAGTGATTTGTGTACATGGACACCCAAATCCCTTTGCATCTCCACAGTTCCGTCTCTCGCCAATTAGAAAATATTTTGATTTGTCATTCTTGGATCCAAAGTGGATGACCTCACATTTCCCCACAATGAACTCCATCTTGCATAGTTTAACCCACTCATTTAATCTGTCTATGATCCTTTCCAAATTACTGTTCCCATCTACACAATTTACTGGGCTTCCTACACTGCTCCTCGCTTCAATGCACAAGAGAAGTGCTCTCGGAAGACCCTAGGTGGGTAAGGCCCCCTGTTGAGCGCCCTCCGGGCCCTCCTCCTCCCTCTGTGTGAATCTTCTCGTTTTCTTTGCTGCCTCTGCTCCCTCTCCCAAAGATCTTCGAGTGCAAGGTGGACTGCCAGTACAGCCCCCATGACTGTGAGCCAGTGTTGTAAGCAGAAGCCTTTAAATAAAAATGAAGGTGTTCTTCACTTGCAACAACATTCCCTGTTACCTTAGAACCTTGAAAGAAGTTAATAAAGCTGCTGGAGTTGCAGAAAGTTGCACAGAGCCAGTCAAACTGGGGAAACATATCAGGTTCAAGTGCTGATGATCCCTTTGAATACCACTACTGGACCCTCTTTCCTGCTTCTCAACGCTTGATCAGCTCGTCGTAGTTAAGGCATGCCGGTAAGTGGAGCAGCGTCGTCCAAACTAGCAGATCGGGCGTCAAGTGAGAGTTGCACTCTCACTGACATCACGATCTGCTTCATTTCAACAATTTTCGCGATCACTGCAATCGGCAGAGCTGCAGGCCACCCCAAAATGTCGGCCGCCGTGGGACCTGCCACCAACTGGCGGCTGCCATTTTTTCACCCAATTATGGCGTGAATGGGTGGGGATAAATCGTCCAATTTCTAGCCCTCTGTCTCCTACCTCCCAACCAATTATCATCCCAAGCCACAAGGTTACATTCAATTCCGTGCACTTTCATTTTTGCTAATAATCTCTTGTGCAGAAACTTTTCAAAAGTCTTCTGGAAGTCTATATAGACAACATCCATTGACACTCCCCTATCCAGCAGATTAGTGATCTCCTCAAAAAATTCAACTGGATTAGTTAAGACATGACCTACCCATCATAAATCCATGCTGACTCTCTTTGATCAGCTCATACTTGTCCAAGTGCCCAGTCACTCTGTCCCTAACGATAGATTCCAGTGACTCCTCACAACTAACAGGTCTTTAGTTTCCTGGTTTCTCCCTCCATCCCTTCTTAAATAATGTAGAGACATTTGCAATTTTCCAATCCAAAGGCACAATTCCCAAGTCTCGAGAGTTTTGGAAAATTATGACCAACGCATCTGCAATTTCCTTACTTATTTCTTTAATACCCTAGAAACCATCAGGTCCTGGTGATTTTTCCTATCTTCATTCAGATTATTTTCTCCACTACCATTTTTTAAACTTATATTAATTCCAATAAATTCTTCCCCTTGACTTATTTTTAGATTCCTTTGTACCCCTGGTATTTTCGCCTCTTCCTCTACTGTGAAAACAGATACAAAGTATTAATTTCACAAGTTTACCGTTTCCTTATTGTTCATTATAGTCTCACCTGCATCTGCCTTTAATGGGCCCACATTTCCCCTTGCCACTCTCTTTCTCTAAATAGATTTATAAAAACCATTACCATTAGCTTTGATATTCCTTGAAAAAAAAAATTCATATTCCTTTTTGCACTTATTACTTTCTTTATATCCCTTTGTTGGTTTTTATAGCTCTATCAGTCTGCTGGATTTCCACTTTTCCTTGCATTTGTGTAAGCCTTTTCTTGTAGCTTGATACTGTCTTTGACCTCATTTGTTGACCATGGTTGCTTAACTGGACAAGTCGAGGTTTTGCCTTTTAGGGGTATGTACTGGTTTTGTATCGTATCAAATACTTCTTTGAATAGTTCCCACTGTTTGTCTGTAGGTTTACCCCTTAATAGTTCAGCCCAGTTTACTGTGGTCAATTTATTTCTAATTCCTTTGAGGTTTGCCTTATTTAAATTTAAAACCTTGGTTTATGACTCTTCTTTCTGCCTCTCAAACGTGATATTAAATTCAATCATATTATGGTTAGTATTTGGAAGATGTTCCCTTACTGACAGATTACTAACTAATTCTGGTTCATACTCATCACTAAATCCAGTATGGCATATTCCCTTGCCGTTTCTAAAACATATAGGGGGCGATTTTCCCAGCCTAGAGGAGGCGGGTTTGGAGACGGGATAGTTGGCAAAAATCGCAAAAAGCGAGGGCGGGTTCAGAACCCGCCTCCGCGCAATTTTGCCGGAGGCGGGTTTGATGGGTGCGATTCGGTCCCGTCTCCATCAGTCGGGAGAGGTAGTTAAGACCCTTAAATAGTCGTTAAGGGCCTCTATAATCCTATTTTGTCAGGGCTTTGTTATTTTGCCACATTTTGTGCGTGTTGCACGACCCTCCTGAACCACGCCAGCTGATCCTGGCGGGTTGACAAGTGGGTGGCCTCGTCACAGCTGCAGCTCCACCATTAAAACGGAGCTTTCATCAGGGAGCAGTTGCAGGTGGCAGAACTTTTGTTCCACAGGTCTTTCAGCACTTTTAGCAGGCCTACCGAAGTCGGAGGTACTGCAGCTTCTATCTCTCAACTGTGGGACCTCCTTGGAACATCCTCTCCTTGCTTGGACTGAGCGCTTCCCCAACGGAGGTATCTGCCAGCAGCATGGGGACCATTTATTTCCTTTCACCATGGACCTCAGATTCGGATGAGGAGCAGCCATGGCAGCAGCAGAACCAGGCAGCTCAGCAGCAGGAGCGCCAACCTCCTGCTCACCCACCTGATGCTGCACAGGGCAGAAGGCACCAGCGCATGGAAGCACGTTGCCACAGGAGATACCCCCAATACAGGGTTTACAGACAGAGGATGAGCTACCGCAACATGACTGAGCAGCAGTGCCAAAGGAGGCTGAGACTTTCGCGACAGGTTGTCGGAGACATCTGCGCACTGCTGCACTAACACCTGGAGCCCAGAGGAGCGGGTGGACACCCCTTACCAGTGGCTGTCAAAGTCATAACCGCACTCAACTTTTTTGCCTCAGGGTCCTTCCAGGGATCATCAGCAGAATCTCCCAGTCGGCCGCCCACAGTTGCATCACGCAGGTTACCGATGCCCTTTTCACAAAGGCGCACAATTACATCCACTTCTCAAGGGATCAAGCAAGTGTAACCGCGCGTTCAGTTGGCTTTGCAAATATGGCAGGCTTGCCAATGGTGCAGGGCGTCATAGACTGCACACATGTGGCCCTTAGGGCACCCCATCAAAACCCAGCTATCTTTGTCAACCGCAAGGGCTTCGACTCCCTCAACGTACAGCTGGTGTGTAACCACAAGAAGGAGATTTTGCATCTTTGCGCCAAGTTCTGTGGTAGTTGCCATGACTCTTTCATCCTGTGGAACTCTAGTGTTTCTTTCAATCTGCCAAACCAACTTAACGGATGGCTCCTTGGTGACAAGGGCTACCCCCTGAAGAAGTGGCTAATGACGCTGATCAGGAGGCCAGCTAACGAGACTGCCACATTTCGACCAGGTCCATCATCGAGCAAACCATTGGCTTGCTGAAGATGTGATTCCGATGCCTTGACAGATCAGGTGGAGCCCTGCAGTATTCAGCAGCCAGGGTCTCCAGAATGGTCGTGGTCTGCTGTGCACTGCACAACATGACACAGCGTCGTGGCTTGCAGCTTCCTGATGAGCAAATGGCTCAGTTCATAGCCTCCTCAGATAAGGAGGAGGAGGAGGACTGAGTGGCGGCGTATCGAACAACAGCAGCGGCAGCACGCGAGCACATGGCTGCCCGTGATGCAAGGGATGCACTCATCCTGGCCAGATTTGCATAGGTTGCCCATTGTGACACATGTGCTTGGCTCCTTCTTAACACATGATAGACAATGGACATGACTCTCTGGCCTCTTTTCACTCTGACCACCAAACTGACCACATAAGTGTCGCGGAGCCAGCAATGTGGAGCTGCCTAAGCCGAAATAACAGATGCCATCACACCAACAGTTTGCCATCACCTAATTTTGATACATTCACACAGGGATGGCATTTCATCAATAAACAGAAACAATCACCCAATCTGCACACAGATCTGGAGGTTATATCCCTTACCAGCTGGACCCACACAGCCTTGGTTTCTTTGGGAGGCCTCTTCCTCCCCGATGGAGGGGAAGAGCACCTCCCTGCTAGCTCTCGTCCCCTCAACCAGCATACCCAGCGCCTCATCCGAGAACCTCGGGGAGGCTCTTGCCTTGGAACTGGCCATTCTTCAAGGAGATAAAAGTTTGGAGGTGGTGCACCATCGACCAAAAACCAGTGGAATGAGCCAAGGCAGCAAGCAGCCCTTAAATGAAGCTGGATAAGTGACATCAGCAGAGGCGCGTTTCAGTCCCAAAAGACAAATTGGCCCAGGGGAACCCACACCTCTGAAAGTAATTGGCCAATTAGGGGAAAATCGCAAATTTTTCCCACCCGACAGTGGAGGCAGGTTTGGAACCCACCCAAACCTCAACCCGCCTCCAATGGGAAAATCGCACCCATAGTTCCAGAAAGCTGCCCCAACTACTTTCTAGAAATATGTTGCTTCATTGGCTCGATTATCCCCACCCTCTAACCCTGCTTCACCTGGAAAAATCAAAGTGGTCTTGACTGCCATGTGAGATCAATTAGTTATTATAAAATAGTATATCCTTTGACTCACCATAAGCAAAGCCACAGGAGATTTACTAGTAATTGATAAAATGTATGGGAAGATGGATACAAGAGAAAACCATTACCAACACCACTTACATTGAAGGTCCAATGCCTAGAGCCACACAGAGTGGAAGGATGCAAGTTTGAAGCCACCCTCTAGTTAATTCCCAATCAGAGCCATGGCAGGTAGATGGCAGGTGGCGGTTGCAGCGCATCATCCCCACAGGGTGAAAGGAGAAATCAGATGAGCAGATCATGTTTGGGCAGCATTTTTTGCCTGCTAGAATCTGGCTAAAAGGGAATATTGGCAAAACAGGCCAATAACCAACACACCCTTTCAACAGATGTAGGGTTTGGGGATAAATAGCACATTAAAAAATATTTATTAATTCAAATAGGCTGCAAATAGGACATAATTGCATACTATTATAATAAAGTGCATTATTATGATGTAAAAATCTATTAATGTAAAATGGATTACAAATGCTCCTATTCTGATACGGTAATCCCTCTATTTATAGAGGAATAACATGGTGCTAATAAACTTCACATGAATAATATACTGCTACTGCTTGCTGCTGTCAGTAGTTTGCATGCTTTGCAGAATAGAGTGCATCAAATTTGATTCATTCCACATCATGGAGCAAACTACAAATTCCCATTGGGACTTCTGCAGCACAGTCACAAACATTCCTTATTAACACTGGTTTATACACTTTTTCAAAACAGTTAAAATTATTTTACTAAGCATTAATGTCTTCATCAAGCTGTTTTTCTTTATTGGCAAATGTCTATCAAATATTTAATACAAAAATTTAATTTGAATCAAAATTAAGTTTTTTTTCAAAAATACTGTTACTCCAACATCCCTCATTTGCAAACAGGATTAATTTATGAATGGGTTATTAAAATAAGCTAAAAATAATATTTACATAAAATAATGAATAGCCACAATAATTAGACATAATACTGACAGGCAAGTGTGCAGCTTACAAGGACAGACTTTTGAAAGAATACAGGGGAACATACTGCTTCCTAGAAATAAAAAGAGTCTTGTATGCAGAATACCACAGGCCCCAAACCTCATCAGTCATGTCCACTCTAGGATTTATTTCAATTTAAGGATCATTTAACAAATCACAAATATTTTTTAAAATATTACAGCCTTTAAATTTATATCCAGTCCTTTCACCCAAAATGTATTTTCAGTTTCTTCAGGTCGACTGATTATCCACTCACCCATACAAATTAGTTCCATGATCGAAACTAGTAACATCAGATAACCCTAATCAAATCAGATGGCTGTATCTGCAGCCACAGTTCCTCACATCTAGTCCTAGCCCTCATTCTGTAGTTGGCCCCTGAAGCCATCACTATGCACTGCTTCGTGCCAGTTTCCATCTCTTGAGCGGCCATAATTACACCAACTAAAGGCTTTAAGCATCAGCATGAATGCCAAAGTCCATTTTCTGTGACAGGTGTGCATGGTGTTATATCAAATGCCTAACTCCAGATCATGATGTTGACGACCATCATCCCTGCCTCGGGTTTTCACACTACACCCGAAATTTCTGCTCTGTAGAGAAACCGTGACAAGAGAAAAGATCTTTAAAAGAGTCTTCAATCAGATAAGAGCAATCAAAATAACTACTTGTCTCAGATTCTGAATCTAATTTATCAGAATTTAAAGATATTCCAAGCTTCTCCGTTTAGCTTCCTCTACCTCTATTGAGGCAGAACCGGGACCTTTGTTATAAGTCTAAAAAATAACCAATTCCCCCTCTGGTGCCAGTTAGCTCCTGTGACTGATCGATATTGACACTGAGAATCTCCTTCCCACCTCAAACGTGCATTGCCAACATGCTGTTGGACAACTCCACTTTTGGCGCAAACTCTGATGTTCCTTCAAACTCCATCCCATGCTGGCACCAATAACCAAGCAAGTCAGCTGCTGGCTCTCTTGGCATTAAGCTCACACTCAAGCCCCTCCCAACTGCTGACATCATGCAGCAACCAGCATGTTAAATACCTTAGATAGGCTGCTGAGCATATTTTTCACACCACTGCTACTATTCGAACTCAAAATGACTACCCCTTTAAACCAGAACACACAATAACTCCTGCAAATACCATTCAACGACACATGTTCAACCAATTTCACCTAAACTTCAATGACTAGATATGCTAAATTCAATAGGTTACTCATAAATGGGTGAATGGAACCCTCACCCTTTTCTAGTGTCAGCATAGAAACATAGGCCATTCGGCCCGTCGAGCCTGCTCCACCATTCAATACGATCATGGCTGATCATCCAAATCCAGTACCCTGTCCCTGCTTTCTCACACAGAATCCCCATCGAGCCTGCACCGACACATATCCCATCCTATCCCCGTAACCCCACATATTTAATCCCCCCCTAACACTAAGGGTCAATTTATCATAGCCAAATCAACCTAACCCGCACATTTTTTTTTTGGACTGTGGGAGGAAACCGGAGCACCCGGAGGAAACCCACGCAGACACGGGGAGAATGTGCAAACTCCACACAGACAGTCACCCGAGGCCAGATTCGAACCCGGGTCCCTGGCGCTGTGAGGCACCAGTGCTAACCACTATGCCACCGTGTTGCCCTAACAAATCTAAATTTCCTCCTCAATTTGGGGTTTGAAATAAATCACAAAGAGCCTTCTGCCTCCATGATGCATGCAATACAATCTTTCATGCCCAAACACCCCAATGTAATGACATCGCAGGCATTCCAAGATCCTACCTTATGTACCTGTAGTCAATATATTAAACAAAAGCTTTCCCCTCCAAATTTCCATCCAATATTCAATAAATTAATTTTCAATAAATGTGCTAACTTGTGGATTAGAACCATAAAAGTAACTGGATTGTCCTAAAAATTCAACAGGCTCGCTAATGTCCTTCAAGGAATGGAACCGGTCACCCTACCTAGTCTGGCCTACATGTGACTCCAGTGTGACAAAATACAGCAGACTCTTAACGCCCTCAGAACTGGCCTAGCAAGCCACTCAGTTGTAAAACAGGACACTAAGAAAAGTATCGGCAACAACCCAAGCATCAACCAGGACAAGACTCAAGCAATCCCAGCCTAGTTGACACTCCAACATCTGGAAACTGGAACTCAAGATGGAAAGCAGGCCCGCAGGCTAGTCATGCAACAACCTGACACAATCACACTCACAGTCATATCTATCAACCAACATCCCATACTTCATCATCGTCCCTGGATATGCGCTGTTCCAATGGCAGAATACACCCACCAGAAAAGGGGAATGTAGTATACAAACAGGTGGGTGTGGCCCTGGGAATCTTCCATGATGTCTCGTGGATTCAGGTCAAACAAAGTGAAGGACACCTCCTGCTGAGTACCAGTAACTACTCTCACTCCCAACTTACAAATCAGTATGCCTCCATATTGCACACCACTTGAAAGAAACATTGAAGTAAGCAAGGGACAGAATGTATTCAGACTTCAATGTCCACCAAGAGTGGCTTGATAGAACTACTGACTGAGCTGGTTGAGTCCTGAAGGACATAATTCCCAAATGAACCTGCATCAAGTGGTGAGGGAATCAGCACAAGGGAATAACCTACTTGACCTCATCCTCATCAGCCTACCTATTGGTTACAGTATACAATTCTGCTACTATTGATGGCACACAGCATGTCATAGATGCCCATCTTTGGGCTTCTAGAACATTTCCTTAGTCTGTCCCATATAGCACAATGGCCATACTACATGATGGAGGGTATCTGCACTGTGAAGACTAGAGTTGGTCTTTGCAAGGACTGTGTAGACATGTCTGTCTACGATAGCATTAGTAGTAGTGCCCACTGCACAGCCCTTCTTGTCTTCACAGTGAGGACACCCTCCATCACTACCACTGTCTTAAATGGGACTGACTAAGGAGAGATCTAGCACCCCAAAGCTATGAAGTGCCCGGGGCCATCATCAGTAACAGAATTGTATAGCACCAGAATCTGTAGCCGCATACCCCAGCACATCCTTCCATCAAGCTGGGAAATTAACTCTGGTTAATTGGGAAGTGTAGAAGGACATGCTAGGGCAAAATACGGCCTGCAGGTCATATCCAGCCCGCCAGGTCATTCTATCCGGCCTGCTGGATGGGACAGAAATAGAACGCGAGGCGGTGCTCGAGCTGCACATTAATCTATCCACTTTCACTTCTCGTGGGTCAGAGACAGACCCGAACTGCAGCCAAGGAAAAGCATATTAATATTTAATTCAAATTAATAATTCGCAAAAGCAATTCTCCACAGCCTGATCTTAAAAGGATCCGTTCCGCGATCCTGGGCCCCAATGGCAGACATCCGTACCCAGAATATACTGCGTACTCTAGTATACCCTATCCATTTTAGAGTCGAGTCATGGCTGCTCATCTCCATGACTCTTACCGAAGAAATAGACCGGCGCTGCGTTTTTCCTCTCACGGTACCCAGAGTACGACGGCGGGGGAGTTCTCATCTGGCACAATTGGGACTGCATTAGTAATCTTTGCAAAGAGATATGAGGATCACTGAGGTGGGAAATTGATGCTGACACAGGCTCGAAAGTGGGTACAGTTCTATTTCACCGCACTGATTTACAGAGACCAGAAGATACCACAACATTTTCAACTTTTATCTTTGATTCATTTCTAAGCAGTATCGAATACATTTTGTATATTTAAGATAGTATCTGACTACTATATGAATTTATGTTTATGTTTATGCAATGTTCCCTCTGATTATTTTTTTCGTGCGCAGCCCCTTTAAATTTGCTGCGCAGTATCTCTTCCAGCAGCAGGAGCTGGTGAGCGGTCTGTGCGGGGCCTCGCAATTGGTGCGCAGCCGCACATCTTAGGGGGAACATTGGCGTGCGGCCCTCAACAGAACTTTTTAAGTGGCCCTCCAGCCCAAATAATTGCTCACCCCTGTGCTAGGAGTACCAACAGCCATACCATAGAATGAGTCACCAACCCAATGAAGCTACAACACAAGAGCTACTAGATTACCAAACACCAAAAGAAAAAGGCTACAGACAAGCTAAACGTTCCTACAACCATTGAATCAGAACAACACTCTGTAGCTCTATCACATCAAGTCGCGAAGCAGGCAACTTATAGGGCGAGAAAGGAGGCTCCATAAACATACCCATCCTCAACCATGGCAGAGCCAGCACACAAGTGCAAGACCAGTGTTTTCAAGCATCTTCAGTCAAAAGTGCCAAGCAGATAATTTTACTCCGTCTCCTCATGAGGTTCCAACCCTCACAGATGCCAATTTCCAGTCAATTCAGTTTGTGTGACATTAGAATCATAGAATGGTTACAGCACAGAAGGGGGCTATTTGGCCCATCAAGTCCGTGCCGGCTCTCTGCAAGAGCACTTCAGCTAGTCCCACTCCCCCGCCCTTTTCCCGTAGCCCTGCAAATTTTTTCCTTCAAGTACTTATCCAATTCCCCTTTGAAAGCCACGATTGAATCTGCCTCCACCACCCTTTCAGGCAGTGCATTCCAAATCATAACCACTCGCTGCGTAAAGAGGTTTTTTTCCTCATATCGCCTTTGGTTCTTCTGCCAATCACCTTAAATCTGTGTCCTCTGGTTCTCGACCCTTCCGCCAATGGGAACGGTTTCTCTCTATCTACTCTGTCTAGACCCCTCATGATTTTGAAAGCAACTTAAGAAGCAACTTAAGAAACTCGGCAACTAGCAAAATGAGAGCGACCACTGTTTTGTAGTCAATAAACACTGAACTCACCTTACTGCTTTGTCGACTAGTAGGTAACCATAGCCACTTACGCAACTTGCGATAAACCTGAACTGGCAACTGAATTAAACTTTTCGTACTTGAAAGTTATTCTAGACCTATCACGTTTTTGGACAAGTGGAAATCCTGTGATATCTACAAACGACAAAACCATGTGGCCTTTTCAACAGCAATTTTTCTTACCTGCTATCCCTTTGAGCTGCTCCTCCCTCTGTAACGGTCTTGACAAAAATTCCTAGTTTTTCTAATCCTGCATCTGCTCCAACTCCCATTCCTATAATACTGATGCCAAGACCTTCCTCATCTGCAGAGTGAGAGAAGAATTAATTAATTTGGCATGGGGATGAGTTCAAATAATACACTGAAAACATGAGCCAATGCTGCACTGCATCATCCAACACATTTAACTATGATACAGAATAGGACAAATAATAATTAGAGAGCTCAGCAATCAAGCAAAATTACACCGAAACACATTCTGTTGTTAACATATCCAGGAGGAGGAAGTGGATATGAACAACAACTACAAATGCAACTTGCATTTATATAGCACCTTAAAAGTGCAAGAACATCCCAAGGCACTTCACAGAGGCATAATCAGATAAAATGGATGCCGCCCTAGAGGAGGAGCTATTAGGAGTGTGACCAAAAGCTTGGTTATCGATGTGGGTTTTAAGAAGAATTTTTTAAAAAGCTACTACTGGAGATGCTCTGGCTAACATTGGATGGGCAAGAGTGAAATCAAGCAAGGGCAGTCCACTCAGCTGGACAACGGAGGAGAGAAGATGGAAGACACTGGTGTGGTCGACTAGGTCAAAAGCTGCAGGCAGGTCAAGGAAAATGAAGTTAGACAATGCAACATGTTCACAGTCAGAGGATGTCATTTGTGATTTTGATTAGGGCTGTTTCAGTGCTATGGAAGGGTGGAATCCTGGAGATTCAAACATGGAGTTGTGAAAAGATGGGCAGGGATTTGGGAAGACGACAACACGTTCAATGATTTGAGAGGAAGGAGGGCTAGAGATGGGGCAGCAGTTTGCAAGAACAGAGGGGTTACGGGTGGATTTATTGAGGAGGGGGTAATTATAGCCTTTTTGAAAGGGGTGGGAACAGTATCTTTAGAGAGGGGAACCATTTACAATGTCAGCTAGAATAGGAGCCAGTTGGCAAAGTTGGGTGGTCAGGAGTTTAGTGGGAATAGGGTAATGGGAGGAGGAGGTGGGTCACATGGGCAAGATGTGCTTGGAGAAGAAGTGAGAGGGATATTGGAGAGAGACTAAAGAAAGACGAGAGACTAAGAAAGACGTGAGATTGGGGCTAGGAAAGAGGAAGGGGTGGAAGCACCAGAGACAGGTGAATGGATGGTCTCAATCTAGATCTCCTCATGTCTGCGCCCTTTGGACTTGAGAGAACGAAGATGGGGTCAGTACCAGGGTGAGGTAGCGGTTTTGCTGGGGTCAAGGGTATCAAAGGTGAAGGTAAGGGAGTGGTTGAGCTGACCGACTGCTGAAATATTGTGGCGAATGGAGGGCCAAAGGCTAGGCAGGTGGGATTTAGAAAGTACAGCTGTAAGTGACTTTGCAGGGGGGGGCGGAGAGTTTTTTGCCAAGGGCAGATGGAGAAGGAATTGTCGTTGAAACAGGGTAGGGGGATGTGGATGCTGAAGGATGCAAGGAATTGAGATGGCATGGTCGAGGGGGTGGCCATGAATATGGATTGGAGAGTTTATATGGAGAGATAGGTTGAGGGAGGACAGGAGGGAAGTTAGATCAGAGTAGAGAAGGTAAGGTGAGTTGAGATGGAGATTGAAATCACAGAGGATAAGGAGTCAGTACAGAGGCTGCGAAAGGAAAGGTATCTTAGGGAGAAACGTGGGAAGGGGGCGACAGAGAACCAGGATTTTAAATGAGAGGCAAGTGGGGGCAGGGAATGGGTGGAACAAGGTGAGGTATTTGAACGAGCAGTCATGGAAGCCGTGGAGAGGTGCCAGGGATTCTGGGGTCTGGGATGATGTCTTGGGAGTCTGAAAATGCCGAGAGGCGGTGCTGGGTGTTGCAGCGGATAAAAGGTGTCCTTGGTGTAAGGAAGCAGTTGGAATCGAAACAAGCCCTCTCATGTTCTCCTAAGTCTGTGACGAGCAGAAGAATAAACACTATCAGATCATGGCGGCTTAGGCTATAAACCACATTTATTAAAAGTAGTAAGAGACAGCAGCGGGAAGTAAATAATGCAGATTTCACTTGCGGTTAGAACTTTTAATCCATACCTCTTTAGGTACAAAAATAAGATGCAACAATTTGCTCTCTGATGCTAAACCTGGAACCACATCCATAACGTAACATATATGCATTTTTTTTCAAAAAAAGTTTTCACATTCTCAATGGGCTCAGAACTAAATAGCAGAAAACAATCAAATATATCGCTCTGCCTGGGCAAGGAGCTATCAATCAATCCCTGATGCAGAGACACCCTGTGAGACCTCCATGTCGATAGAACTGAGTTACTTGAGATCCGTGCAGCCTTTCGGGAATGCAATATCAAAACGTTGGCATCCAGTTGACTATTGTGCAAAACAAAACAATTCTGATATCTCAGCTATTAGTAATGATGATATTCGCCTGAAGCATTTAGATCTGTAATATCCTTCTGCAAGCCTGAAGTGATCAAGTAACAATCAGAACAGTTGAGTAGATTACTTAATAATCATCTGTCTCAATAATAGGCAGACCACTCACTACAGCATTCACAGATACATATGAGGAAGTGGATTTGCTCTCAATCAGATAATCTAAAACATGCAGAAAGCAAAACTGAAGTGTCTAATCAAATAAATAATGAAAAAATATGAATTGTGACAGACTCCATTATTTAGGGATATGGGAGCATTCTGAATCAGGAAACCAGCAGTGTGTGGGAGTGAGGCAGGGGAATCAAACATGCATTTCACTAATCCCTAGATGTTGGTGCTCCAAAGTACTGCAACATTATACATTGGCCCGGAATTTGCGGTCAGTGGCGAAACAACGGCATTCGCCGCTGACCTCGAAGAAAGCTGCCCACAAAGATCTGGCGATCTCTGTGGCATGAATTTCAGCTCTCCTGACCTTTGCTTGAATCTGGGGTCAAATCAAGCGAATCTTAAGCATCCAGCAACAGTGATGTCATCAAGCTGGCTAAGCAGCCAATCACATTGAAGAATTCTCACAGACAGCAAACCAGGAAGTAAAATGCACAGAATATAATTTACTTTTTATAAATTTTACAGAGAGCGAAATAAAGATTAGGACATACAACACATGATTAATGTAGAAGCTGAAATATCAAACAAACTTTAAAAAACATTTTTTTTTTTTTTAAAAGTCCAACATTCCATAAATATAAAATTAGTTTGTCAGAGCCAAAACGGTGGTTCAGCAGTCAGTGTGCCATTAAAAACCCAGTTACACCTCTTTCAACAAGGCTTAAAGTTTTAGGGAGGGGTGGGGGGTTTAAACAGCGATATTCCATTGTAAAAGGGGAAGCATCGTCCTTGTATGTGATTTTAACTGATTGCCGGCTCTGGGGAGTTCCACAACACAACCTGCGGTGGAGCAGTGAATGACTGACCGCAACTTCATGATTTCCGTGTTTATCTGTGCATGCGCTAAATCCGCAGCTTCAGAGAGGTAATAATGGCGAATACTGACGGTGTTGCCATCATTACAACCGCAAAATCCGGGCCAATATACTGTGCAGTACAAGCAATCTTATAGAATGGTTACAGCACTGAAGGAGGCCATTCGGCCATCGAGCCCATGCCGGCTCTCTGCAAGAGCACTTCAACTAGTCCTACTCCCCTGCCCTTTCCCCATAGCCCTGAAAAAAATTTTCCTTCAGGTACTTATCCAATTCTCTTTTGAAAGCCACAATTGAATCTGCCTCCACCACCCTTTCAGGCAGTGCATTCCAGATCATAACCGCTCACTGAGTAAAAAAGTATTTCTCCATATCACCTTTGGTTCTTCTGTCAATCACCTTAAATCTGTGTCCTCTGGTTCTCAACCCTTCTGGCAATGGGAACAGTTTAACTCTATCTACTCTGTCTAGACCCCTCATGATTTTGAACACCTCGATCAAATCTCCTCTCAACCTTCTCTGCTCTAAGGAGAACAACCCCAGCTTCTCCAGTCTATCCACGTAACTGAAGTCCCTCATCCCTGGAACCATTCTCGTAAATTTTTTCTGCACCCTCTCTAAGGCGTTCACATCCTTCCTAAAGTGCGGTGCCCAGAATTGGACACAATACTCCAGTTAGATTTCTCGATCTAATTTTTAAAAACATGGAACTGAGGTGGGATGTAATCAAGAAAGCTGTTCACTTATTAGAAAATAAGCAGTTTCCAGGGCATCACTTTCCTACATTGACCGTTCTACTGAAAAAACTGACAAGTGAATTGCAAACTTTCTTGCAAGTTTCTATATCAATACAATTTTATGATTTATCAAGTGAGTAACTATGCTCATTAAACAAAGCAGAGGGAGCATTGGAACTCTTCTCTTCTCCCCACTAATCCCCAACTAAGAAGTTTCATCTAAGACATTGATAAAGAACTGACAGTTGCTTATGAATGGGAGTGCAGGATTGTATTACTTACTCTACAACCATGCATTGGCTTTCAGCATCAAGCTGGTTCAGTAAATATTAGTTGGAACTGATTTTCTATCTTGCAGCGTACTTCAATAAAATGTGGTTCCTTCTCAATAGCGGCAGCTTTACAAAAAGAAAAGTAATACCTTACAAGGTGGGTACTGATAGACCAAGAGGAGGAACCCACTACAATCCCAGATCTGTGTTGAGTTACTTGATCGCAGCTAGATTGATACTGAGATGCTAAAAGTGGTCTCAAAATCCCCAAGTTGAGGAAGAGAGAAGAAATCAATCCGCCAGCATTCCCAGTAATGATTGCTATTCAATAAACCATATTGGAAACGTGCATGTGTTAATACCTAGTCAAAACAAGATCAGTCTAGGCTGTGATGGCCCCCACAGATTGAATGCTGTCAAGGTCCACTTGAGAAAGGTGCTGCTGAATACCCAACTTTCCTTCCTGGCCAACCATGCTAGCGACATTGTAAATGATTCCCTTTCCTCAGGTACTGTACCCCTCCTCAAAAAAACCCACCCTCAATCCCACTGTTCTTGCAAATTGTCACCCCATCACCAACCTTACTTTCCTCTCCAAATGAGTGTTGTTGTATCCCAAATCCATGCTCATCTTTCCCACAACTCCATGGTTGAATCTCTCCAAACAGGTTTTCGCCCCTGCCACAGTATTGAAATAGCCCTAATCCCAGTTAGAAATCACATCCTCTGTGACTGTGACCACGGTGCACTATCCCTTTTTGACCTCTCTGCAGCTTTTGAAATGGTCAACACCTCTCCTCCATTGTCTAGCTCAGTGGAACTGCCCCCACTTAGTTTCACTCTTACCTATCAAATCGTAGCCAGAGCATCTCCAGCAATGGTTTCTCTTCACGCCCCTGGACTGTTATCCCAGGAGTCTCCCAAGGATCTATTCTTGGCACCCTCTTCTTCCTCATCTACATGCTGTCCCATAGAAACATAGAAGATAGGAGCAGGAGTAGGCCATTCGGCCCCTCGAGCCTGCTCCGCCATTCAATGCGATCATGGCTGATCATCCAAATTCAGTACCCTGTCCCTTCTTTCTCCCCATATCCCTTGGTCCCTTTAGCCTTAAGAAATATGTCTAACTCCTTTTTGAATATATTTAATGAATTGGCCTCAAGTGCCTTCTGTGGTAGAGAATTCCACAGGTTCACCACTCTCTGGGTGAAGAGATTCCTCCTCATCTCAGTCCTAAATGGCTTACGCCTTATCCTTAGACTGTGACCCCTGGTTCTGGACTCCCCCGCCATTGGGAACATCCTTCCTGCATCTAGTCTGTCTAGTCCTGTTAGAATTTTATAAGTTTCAATGAGATCCCCTCTCATTCTTCTAAACTCTAGCGAATATAAGCCTAATCGACCCAATCTCTCTTCATACCTGGGATGGCAGGAATGACGTATCAGCCTGGTGAATCTTCGCTGCACTCCCTCCATGGCAAGAACATCCTTTCTCAGATAAGGCGACCAAAACGGCACACAATACTCAAGGTGTGGTCTCACCAAGGCCCTGTACAACTGCAGCAAGACATCCTTACTCCTGTACGCGAATCCTCTCGCTATGAAGGCCAACATACCATTTGCCTTCTTAACCGCCTGCTGCACCTGCATACTTACCCTCAGCGACTGGTGCACAAGGACACCCAGGTCTCGTTGCACTTCCTCTTTTCCCAATCTATTGCCGTTCAGATAATAATCTGTCTTCCTGCTTTTGCCACCAAAGTGGATAACCTCGCATTTATCCACATTATACTGCATCTGCCCAATCACCCAACCTGTCCAAATCATACTGGAGTTTCTCTGCATCCTCCTCACAGCACACACGCCCACCCAGCTTTGTGTCGTCTGCAAACTTGGAGATATTACATCCAATTCCCTCGTCTAGATCATTAATATATATTGTGAATAGCTGGGGTCCTAGCACTGATCCCTGCGGTACCCCACTAGTCACTGCCTGCCACTCGGAAAAAGACCCGTTTATTCCAACTCTTTGCTTTCTGTCTGCCAACCAGTTCTCTATCCAAGTCAGTACCTTACCCCCAATCCCATGTGCTTTAACTTTGCACGCCAATCTCTTATGTGGGACCTTATCAAAAGCCTTCTGAAAGTCCAAATACACCACATCTACTGGTTCTCCCTTATCTATTCTACCAGTTACATCCTCAAAAAATTCCAGTAGATTAGTCAAGCATGATTTACCTTTTGTAAATCCATGTTGACTTTGTCCGATCCTGTCACTGTTTTCCAAGTGCTCTGCTATTACATCTTTTATAATGGACTCTAGCATTTTGCCCCACTACCGATGTCAGGCTTACTGGTCTATAATTCCCCGTTTTCTCTCTACCACCTTTTTTAAATAGTGGGGTTACATTAGCTACCCTCCAATCCATGGGAACTGTTCCAGAGTCTATAGAATTTTGGAAGATGACCAGCAATGCATCTACTATTTCCAGGGCCACTTCCAGAGGATGTAGATTATCAGGCCCTGGGGATTTATCGGCCTTCAATCCCATCAATTTCCCTAACACCATTTCCCTACAAATACTGATTTCATTCAATTCCTCCCTCTCATTGGACCCTATGTTCCCCGACATCTCTGGGAGTTTATTTGTGTCCTCCTTTGTGAAGACAGAACCAAAGTATGCATTTAATTGGTCTGCCATTTCTTTGTTCCCCATTATAAATTCCCCTGATTCTGACTGCAAGGGACCTACGCTTGACTTCACCAATCTTTTTCTCTTCACATATCTATAGAAGCTTTTACAGTCAGTTTTTATGTTCCCTGCAAGCTTACTCTCATACTCTATTTTCCCCCTCTTAATTAATCCCTTTGTCCTCCTTTGCTGAATCCTAAACTGCTCCCAATCCTCAGGTTTGCTGCTTTTTCTGGCCAATTTATATGTACTCTCCTTGGATCTTATGCTATCCCTAATTTCCCTTGTTAGCCACGGTTGAGTCACCTTTTTTGTTTTATTTTTATGCCAAACAGGGATGAACAAATTCTGTAGTTCATCCATGCGATTTTTAAATGTTTGCCATTGCCTATCCACCATCAACCCTTAAGTAACGTTCCCCAATCTATCCTAGCCAACTCACGCCTCATACCATCGTAGTTTCCTTTATTTAAATTCAGGACCGCAGTCTCTGAGTCAACTACTTCACTCTCCATCTTAATGAAGAATTTATCATATTATGATCGCTCCTCCCCAAGGGGCCTCGCACAACAAGATTGCTAATTAATCCTTTCTCATTACATAATACCCAGTCTAAGATGGCCTGATCTCTAGTTGGTTCCTCGACATATTGGTCCAGGAAACCATCCCGTATACACTCTAGGAATTCCTCCTCCACAATATTGTTACTAACTTGGTTAGCCCAATCTAAATGTAGATTGAAGTCACCCATGATGACTGCTGTGCCCTTATTGCACGCGTCTCTAATTTCCCGTTTAATGCCATCCCCAACCTCAGCATTACTGTTTGGGGGTCTGTATACAACTCCCACTAATGTTTTCTGCCCCTTGGTATTTCTCAGCTCTACCCATACAGATTCCACATCATCAGAGCTAATATCCTTCCTTACTATTGTGTTAATCTCCTCTTTAACCAGCAATGCTACCCCACCTCCTTTTCCTTTTTGCCTGTCCTTCCTGAATATTGAATACCCCTGGATGTTGAATTCCCAGCCTTGGTCACCCTGGAGCCATGTCTCCGTAATCCCAATTATATCATATCCGTTTACATCTATTTGTGCAGCTAATTCATCCACCTTATTACGAATGCTCCTCGCATTAAGACACAAAGCCTTCAGGCTTGTTTTTTTTAATACTCTTAGTCCCTTAGCAACATCATTCGAAGTCATGGCATCAGCTTCCACATGTAAACTGACGACACCCAGTTCTACATTGCAACAGTGACTACACTTCAAAACGTACTTCATTGGCTGTGAAGCGCTTTGGGACGTCTGGTGGTCGTGACAGGCACGCTATAAATGCAAGTCTTTCTTTCTTTTTACTCTATAACCTTGCCACCGACTCCAATTGCACCCCCCCACCACGCCACTGTTTCAGGCTGACCCAGACTGTTCACAACTTTGGTGTCCTATTTGACCCCTAACTGATTTTACAACCCCATATCCTCTCCGTCAGAAAGGCCATCTGATTCCACCTCTAACACTGCCCGCGCCGCTCTGCTCCGTTTTGCCTCTGCCCATCTGCCACTGAAACCCACATCCATGTCTCGGTCTCTTGCAAACGCAACTATTCCAAAGCACTCCTGGCTGGCCTGTCATTCTCCACTCTCCATAAACTTCAGCTTATCCAAATCTCTCTGCCCGTATCCTACCCTTCACCAAGACCATTCACTCATCATTCTACTCCCCCAATGCCTCTAATTTAAAAATGTCATCCTTCTGTTTAAATCTCTTTATATCCTTACTCCTCCCATCTCTGTAACCTCCTCTCTCCTCCGCCCCCCCCCCCCCCCCTCTATTTCAGGTGTGAGGCCTGGATGTCTATACTTCAGCATTTACCAATAGGGTGGGTGCACACTTCCGACACAGAATGTACACGTGCACACCACCCGCCAGATTGGACGGTTAGGCACCCATTTTATGGCTGTCCATCTCCCGCTCCTCCTTTAAGACCCTCCTTAAAACTCACCTCTTTCACCAACTTTTGGTCACCCCTCTTAATATCTCCTTCCTTGGCTCAGCAACCATTTTTTTGATTACACCGCTGTGAACTGCTTTGTTTTGACTTTTAAAAGTATTTCATAAACGTAAGTTGCTTGCGTTGTAATCTGTGGTGAATTCTCGTCATCTTCCTTTACTCTAGGGAAGTACCTAGCCTCTGTTCATCCCCTTAAAAGCTCAGCTCAGATTAAGAAATTTCAAAATAAACCTAGGTTCTTACTCCTACCTTTCTCAAGTTCAACAGGGAAAAGATCCAGCCTTTCTACACGTTTTTCCAGTTCATATTCAGCAGATGCAGCAACTGGATCCACGTCATCATTTCTCCTATCATAGTCTTCATTAGAGTATGTATGGAATACCTGTAAAAATAGATTTTGTTACTGTAATGGCTCATTTACAAAAGTCTAAGACCAATCTAAACCAATCCATCAATAACAAGAATCTGTGACTTTTCTATAATATATAATAAGCAGGTCTGCACACTGCAATGCTAACATGAAGCACAGTTAACTGAAAACATCCAAAAATATTATTCACATATTAATAAAAGTCTGAAAGGTTAGTTCTTTTAAAATACAAAAAAAGCATTAAACAAGGTCGTACAGTGGATTAGATAATGGCCTTTCACCTCTGGGACCAGAATTCAAATCCAGCCCTGACTAATGGGACAAATGATTTTGGGCAGACACAATCCAGTTCTTTGTAGACATGGGCCTATAGCTCAACCCTGTCCCTAATTCAGCATTAAGTAGCAACCTCATTTGGAGAGGGCTGCAGGCAAGAGTACTAACATCTCTCATCTTAAAAAATTTTTAAAGGAAAAAATATGTTCTTATAAGACAATGCTTTTAACAGACCTGCACTATCATATAAGCTACAGATTGGCTATCTTTGGAATACTTAATATTTTGGAGAATCTTTTTGCTCATCTCGTGAGATGCCTGTGCGTGGAGATGACTCAGTGCTGACAACCAGATTGTGTATCAAAAGCTTCCAAGTAAGTTATAGCGCATGTTAGATGCAGAATAAAGCTTCCCAACTCTACCCATACCCTCCGAAGAGAGATCCTATATTTCACACACACACAATGTTGAGGCTACTTGTTTTCCCCCTGTTCAACCTTGGATTTTCCCTTTTGGGACATGTGTGTGTTGGATTGTACATACATTTTGTTGAAAACTACGCTGTATATTAATGATATCCTTCTGATAGTTCTTAGATGCTTCAGCAATAATATTTCAACTACGTCAATGACTCTTGTTGAGATAAATTCACCAAACTTCTTTCCATCCCACTCACCACTGCCCTCTGGACTCTGCCGACAGATCAACAATCACTGCTGAGATTTCAACCTCAGTTTAATTCTGTTTTTAGTCAAAACTGTTTGTCAATAAATAGAATGTGTAACAATTTAAATAAATTAAGTTTGAGATATTAAAATGCAAAGTTTGTTTCTATGCTGCTCAACACTCCAGCTTATTAACCATCATATGGATCAGAGGCAACCCTGCCCATGCTTACATAGGCACATCCAACCAGTGTGAATGCCATTTTATAAGGCACAATCCATTTTAATCTAATTTTCATTTACTTTAACATGAAATGAATATTTATAATTGCATAATTGTGCTAAATGTACCCCTTTTTTTTTTTTTTTTTACAGCTGCATATAGTGACACCACTATCCCAAGCCAGAATGGAGATGATTGGATAATTCCCCCATCAATCATGCCTGGAGATCGCACTGCTGTAAGTGACTGAGATTGATTTTTATGCACATAATGAGCCCCAATATTAATCTGAAGGCGGCTTCTGAGCAGGGGGTGGAATTGCTTTGCTCAGCTGGACACAGATGCTGCACCCCGGGGGCCATCATTGAGAAGTAGAATGCTGGAGGTGCATCAGGAACTTGTCCAGGTACTGGAGAACATGCTACACACACTCTCCACAACAGCAGAGAGGATGGAGGAGTCCAGCTCAATCGCTAGTGGATTGGTTGCATAGGGAATTGCGAGAATGTCTGCCATGGAGAGAGTGCCCGCCTCCATGGAACTTCAAGCACGGCTCTCAAATGAGTCCATGCAGGTCATGACCACGGTAGTGCAGGAGATGTGTGCCGCCTTAAACAGGATGATTGATACCGAATCTGTGGCCTTACAACGAATCACTGATCTGCACCAAGCTGGTCTGCAGCAGAGTGGTAGGAGTGATGTGGCGCTGGCTCAGGAGAGGGATGATGGCGAAAGGGGACATGGAAGTGGGAACTTCACTCAAAGTGCTCCCATTACCCACCCCTTAACCCTGCCCCGCCCCCCCCCCCAAGCCAGTACCCGATATGCTGCTTCGTCTCCCCATGGCCGAGTCTGCCCCTGCTCAGGTGCAGGTGGAGCAGTCTTTGGCGAGGCCCTCAGGGACTCCAGAACCCAGAGGGCGTAGTCAAAAGCATCTCAGCAGTCAGGGCAGGAATCTGAGCAGCCTGCCTCTACCCCTGCTGAAGCCACATGGGATGCACTACATAGAAGCGATAGGATGCGCAAATTCAATAATTTGTAATTCACCAAGGGTATGCACATGGGTGTTTGACAAATTGCTACATTGTTAAGTTTCCATTTTTTACAATGCCACATAAAATTTATTGATTAGCACCACTTCCATGTCTTGCCCATTATTGCATCCCAAGTGGCAACTCGCACTTTCACTTGTTTCATGATGAATGTCAATACATAACTGGACCCATTGGGCAGATGTGCAATGGGTGGATGAGTGGTTAAAGGATTGTTTAGTGCAAAGGGCAGGGGGGGTCCTGGTGGTGGGATCGGATCGCAGGATTTCATTTATGTTTTACACTAGGTGAACCTTCGCAATATTAGCGCATCCATGGCAGCAATATAAGCGGTTGGTCTGGCGATAGGTGCCCCATCATCATCCTGCTCCTCCTCCTCCGAAGATGAGCCCCTTTGTCCTCTTCCACCTGCAATCCTCTCTGCTGTGCAATGTAAATCATCAATGTACAATAGAGGCAGTGTAAATCATCAATGTACAAGAATGGCAATTTATATCATATGGCAACTTTCTTTTTGGCATGGGATGCTTCTTTCTCATATCTTAATAGAATAGTTCCCACTACAAATGATTACTTTGCATCCTACCCAATACAGCTGTAAGATTTTAAGTTTCTTACAAATGCAGCATCATTCAGCATGTGCAGGAATCAAATTAAGAGATGAAAGCATTGCGTAAATAATTTATTCTAAAAAATGTAATACTAAAACATTTTCAAAGGAATTCTGAAAAAAAATCTAAAGTCAGATACTGCAGTTAATTGTCTTCAGTTTCACAGAATGCCTGAATTTCTTGGGTTCTGCTGGCTTTTGGATTTATACCCCTAGACATCAGGCCCATGGGGTAAAGCTGTAAAATTCAAAGCTTAGGGAGATTGTAGTTGTTGGGATTCTTTGCTAAGTAAAGAGGATAACCATGTACGTTAGAAAGATAAACCTTGCAGCAGCGTGTTGCATATCTGGAGTTACAGCTGTGCACACAGGAGGAAGATTGGAGGACTACTGAAGGGATTAGGAGAGCAGCAGTGGGGGTTGGACATTGTAGGGGCAAAACAACAAAGAGAGGAATACTATAAAAGCATTCAAAGATCACTTACAAACTTAATAGTTGGGGATGTTCTGACTTCTGAGGTGCTTGGTAGCCATCATAAACCATTGGGGGTGGGGGTGGGGGTGGGGCAAAAACAGGATCCCATACGGAACTGATATAGGGATTGTAGATAGGCAGATTAGCAGCCATTTACAACAGAAAAATACTGGATCCAGCCTCCAGCAAGAGGCAGGCACTGAGGCCACAAAAAAAGGAGAAAATCTTTATCAAGGTGCTTATAAGTGAATGCTAAGAAGCATTCATAACAAAATGCCAGATCTAGAGACCATTGGCGCAGTAGTGATATGATCCGAATAACCAAAACATGGTTTACCCCAATAGATGGTGAATACAACACAGTAAAGTATAGAATGTTCACGAAGGATAGAAAAAAATGGGACATGAGGGGGGTGTAATTCTATACGCTAGACACATTTGTGAGATAAAAGAAGTGGACTCTGTAGGAAAGAGAAAACTACCCAACAAAATAATATGGCAGCAGGTTTCTAATACAAAAAGAGAGCTAAAACAATACTAGAGGGTCGCTATATACTTCAAGATTAGTAAGACAGAACTCATAATAACTTAAGAGATATGGAAAATGTGAAAATAGGAAGGTTATATTAATGAAAAATTTAAATCAATCATATATAAATTGGGAATACCTAAGCAACTGAATTGGTAAATGTAACGATTGCTTCATGTGCGTCAAGGAAGCCATTAGTGTCAGCCATGGCTCAGTGGTAGCACTCGCGCCTCTGCATCAAAAGATTGAGTGTTCAAGTCCCATTCCAGAGACTTGAGCACATAATCTAGGCTGACACTTCAGTGCCGTACTGAGGGAGGAGGAAGGGAGGTTCTGTCATTTGGATGAGACGTTAAACTGAGGTCCCAATCTTCCCTCATAAAAGATCCCAGAGGACTATTCGAAGAAGAGCAGGGGAATTCTCCCTGGTGTCCGGGGGCAATATCTACACCTCTACCAACATCACTAAAATAGATTATCTCATCGCTGTTTGTGGGACCTTGCTGAGCACAAATTGGCTGTGCTTTTCCTACATTACAACAGTAACTAAACTTTAAAAAAAATACTTCCTTGGCTATAAAGCGCTTTGGGATGTCCTGAGGTCATGAAAGGCACTATATAAATGCTAGTTCTTTCATTCTTTCTACGAAAGGAAACTTTCAACTCTCCTTCACACTCCTCATTTACCCTACCTAGTCAGATGCCAGCTTTCTTTCTGAGATGTCCTCTCTGCTCTCGTCTCAACCTCTGCATCACACAGCTTCTCATCCTAGTTGTTCCTAACCTACACCTTCATACGCTAGCTTCCTCTCCGATTTCACTACTCTCCTGTCCTCCCTCAACCTCACCTTTAATATTCACTCCCCCACCCAAAACTGCATGTTATTTCAGGATCATCCCCATAGGTAAAGACAATCTAAGCTCCTCTACTCAATGACCAGCCACTTCCTTAAACCTCTCTGTTCCCCACTAACATCAATTATGAGCAGCTTACTGATTTCTTATCAAAAAGGTCAAGGCCATCTACTTAGCTGCCTCCATCATTTCCTCATCTTCTACCCCTAACCTCTTCTGTCACTTGCCCACTCCAATCCTGCAACCCAGCCCTTTTTTCCAATTTCACCCTCTCCAAACTCAGCTCATCCATGAGACTAACCACATACTCTCGAGCCTCTCCCCACTCAACTATCTTTCCAAGTCCACATACTTTTGTCGGGCACTGTGCCTCTCCCCATCAAAATTATCACCCCACTCCTTAAAAAAGAATCTATTCTTCTCACAGAATCCCCACAGTGCAGATAGAGGCCATTTCGGCCCATCGAGCCTGCACCGACACATATCCCACCCTATCCCCGTAACCCCACGTATTTAATCCCCCTAACACTAAGGGTCAATTTATCATAGCCAAGTCAACCTAACCCGCACATCTTTGGACTGTGGGAGGAAACCGGAGGACCCGGAGGAAACCCACGCAGACACGGGGAGAATGTGCAAACTCCACACAGACAGTCGCCCGAGGCCGGATCGAACCCGGGTCCCTGGCGCTGTGAGGTAACAGTGCTAACCACTATGCCACCGTGTTGTCACATCTATCCTCTCTAATTATCATCCCATTTTCAATCTGCCTTTCCTCTCTACGGATGTTGAGCACCTTGCCCCTATAAGCTCTGTGCCCACCTCTCCTGAAACTACCTGTTTGAACCCCTTTAATCAGACTACTGCCATTCTCAATACTGAAATGACACTTGCCAAAGTCTTGAATGACACCCTCTGTAACTGTGATTGTGGTGCTTTATCCCTGCTTGCCCTCTTGGACCCACCTACAACATTCGACACAAAAGATCACACCATTCTACTCCAATGCCTTTCCTACATTGTCCACCTCCATGGGACAACCCTTGCACGGTTCCATTGTTACCTATCGGAATGCAGCCAGCGACTCTCCCTCATCACCGGGCTCTGAAGTCCTCCAAAGATCTATCATCAGCCCTCTTCTCTACCAAATCTACACACTGTTCCTTGGCGACATCTTTCACAGGCATGGTTAGCTTTCACATGTATACTGATGTCCAATTCTAACTCTCGATCACTTCCTTCAACTACCTCAATGTGGTCTGATTGCTTACCTGCCACATTCTTCCCCAACTCAACATTAGGAAGGCTCCCTCAACACTGATTCCAACCACCTCCCTTCTCTCAACCAGAATGTTCAGAATTTTGACGCAATATTTGATCGTGAACTGAGTTTTAAACCTTACATTCTATGCATCGCCAAAATTGCTTACTTCTAATGCCGCAACAGTGCCCACCTCTGCCTCTACCTCATTCGTTGCCCCATTGAAACCCTGCTACAAGATTGTCACTTCCAGACTCAACTACTCCAGACACCTTAACATAGAACATAGAACATAGAACAGTACAGCATCTTCTCACTGGCATCCCATCTTCCTCTCTTCATAAACTCCAACGTGCCCAAAACTCCACCACTTATGTCCTGTCCTGCAAGAAGTCCAAGTCATTCATCACGCTTGTCCTCGCTGCCCTTCACCGATTCCTCATCTCTAAATTTAAAATCCTCGTCCTGGTCTATAGATCAATCTACAGCCTCATTGCACCCTACCTCTATGTACTTCTTCAGCCCGGTTACCCACTCCTCAACACTCTGTCCTTGTCAATCTGGCCTTTGATTCACCCCCCCCCACCCCCCGCCTTCCTTCACTAGCGATAGACCTTACTTACATTGGTCCTGTTCTCTGGAACTCTCTCCTTAGGCCACTGTCTCTACATCTCTCTTTCCATCTTTAAAAGTAGTCTCAAAATCCATCTTTAAAAGTAGTCTCAAAATCCATTCTTCAGCCAAGCTTTCTGCACCATTTCCTAATCCCTCTCTTGGTTCAGCATTCCTTTCCCATCACCATCTGCAAAGCACCTTGGGATGCTCAATATGCTAGTGAGAACAAACCTAGCCTTCTACCTTATCCCCACTGAGAAAACAAAATACAACCCCCGCCCCCCCCCTCCAATGAAATATTCAGCCTTCCCCCTCCAATACAAAACTCATTAACCCAGCCCCACCAACAGAAAGATAAACGTGGCCTTCTCTCCCTCTCACCACCACCTCCCTCAACACAAACTGATCCTCCCCCTTCCCTCCCCCAACCTAGATCAAGTCACCATCCTCCTGCTGAGCGGAGTCTTGTACCTCCCCAATCTTCAACTGGAACAGTCGTTGAGTATATTCAAGACAGAGATCGATAGATTTTTGAATATTAAGGGAATCAAGGGATATGGGGATAGTGCAGAAAAGTGGAGATGAGGTAGAAGATCAGCCATGATCTTATTGAATGGCGGAGCAGGCTCGAAGGGCCAAATGGCCGACTCCTGCTCCTATTTCTTATGTTCTTATCTTCTCACAAAACCAACAAAGACTAACTACAGTTTAACAAATCAACCACGTTTATATCTGTACAACAGCACCTACTATGTGTATCACATAGGCTGAGTGAATGTGTGATGCCCATAACCTACAGGTGCTATAATGGGTGTTTCCTTTGGAGTATGGTTAACAAGAGTTTTCAATGAAAGCAGGTTAGAAGGCAGTGGGATAACTGGACCCACATAGTCCAGTTATCCCACTGAGAGGCCAGAGCCGGTGGTGGGCAGATGCATGGGGTGAGATGGTGAGAAGTCAACCACATCACATATCAGGAGGCATCAGATGGGGAGGAGATGGAGATAGAGCTAGCTCAGGTTGGACAGCATGCCCGGGGATAACACCTTAGTTTTAACGTGCCAAGTGCTTTTAAATTGATACAATCGCAAAATACTGCGGATGCTGAAAATCCGAAATAACAACAGGAAACGCTGGAAAAACTCAGCAGGCCAGGCAGCATCCGTGGAGAGAGAAGCAGAGTTAACGTTTCAGGTCGAAGGCCTTTCGTCAGAACTGGAAAAAAGCAGGAAATGGAATAGATTTTAAAGCAAGTTTAGGGTCTGGGAAAAGGGGGAGGGGATGAAAGAACAAAAGGGAAGGTCAGTGATAGGATAGAAAGCAGGAAAGATTAAGAGACACAGAGACATTAAGAGATATTCAAGGCTAGAGGAGGTGGTAATGTGACAGGTTAAGGAACAAAGGGGAGAAAAAATACAGTCGAGATAGGAAGAGAGAAGTTCCGTGGGGCAAGAACAGGCTGAAACGATGGGTCTACCAGGGCAGTCCTGTTTGTGGATCTTGGGAAGGAGGTAGAAGCGGGCTGTGGGGCAGAAATGCGAGTCCCCATGGGTGAGTACGGAAGTGCCGGTTTCACGCATGCACAGGAAACCGGAATTTCCAGTCTCGTGAAAAAAGGGGTTCGAGGGTCAACTGCGTGCGCGCTGCCCCGAACTTCCGTTTTTTTTAATTATACAGGTTTTGGCGTGAGGGTAAGTCCCTGGTAGCTGCGCGGGGAAAAAGCAGGCACAAGGCCTGCTTTTAACAAGGTAAGTGGTGAATTAACTAAAATTAAAACATTTTTTCCACAGGTTTATTATTTTTAAATACTTTAAAGAAAGGTAAGTTTATTTTTAGCCCCGTTAAAAACTAATTAATTTTTTCAAAAATTTAAATTGTTTAAAATAGTTATTTTATGTAATTTATAGTTATTTTAAAAATGTGATTTTTAAAAAAATTTATTTGAAGTTTTAGTTAGGTTTTGGGGCCGATCTCGATTCATAGATTTGACAGGTCTTCCTGTCAAATCTATGAATGGAGATTCCCTGCTCCGATTGGCTCTCCATGGCCCACGTGATCCCAGGGGACGCTTCGAACTAACTGCGCCCCTGGGATACGCAAGCACTGCGCGCTGGCAGCTGGAGGAGGCCCAGGATTGGAATCCCACGTGGGCCCACAGCACAATGGCAGGCGCACTAGGTAAGTGCAGGTTGGGGCTTGCACCCGCGGGAAGCCTCCGACCCGAATTTCTGGCCCATAGTATCTACAGCACAGAAACAGGCCATCGGCCCAACAGGTCCATGCCTGTGTTTATGCTCCACATGAGCTTCCTTACCAACGTTTTCCATCTAACCCTATCAACATATCCTTCTATTCCTTATTCCCTCATGTGTTTATCTAGGTTCCTCTTAAATGTATCAATTTCACCTCAACTACTCCTTCTGGTAGCGAGTTCCACATTGTAACCACTCTCTGGATAAAGAGGTTTCTCCTGAATTCCCTACTGGATTTATTAGTGACTATCTTATATTTATGTCCCCTAGTTCTGGTCTCCCCACCAGTGGAAACATCTTCCCTATGTCTACCCTATCAAACCCTTTCCTAATCGTAAAGACCTCTATCAAGTCCCCCCTCAGTCTTCTCTTTTCTAGAGAAAAGTGCCCAGGCTGTTCAATCTTTCCCGATAGGTATACAAACAATGATGGACAGATAAAGACCCTCTGGTCCATCCAGCCTGTCCCACACAATTGTGACACATTGTGTATCACAATATATACACTCCTCACCCCAGCCAAAACCATGTGATCTCCTGGGAGAGGCGAAAAACCAGATTAAAAACTCAAGCCAATTTGGGGGGGGGGGGAATCTGGTCATTCCTCTCCGATCCGTTTAGGCGATCGAAACTAGTACAGGAGATCACTCTGGCCCTGAATTAGAATCATAGAATGGTTACAGCATAGGATGCCTTTTGACCCATCGAGCCTGTTCTCTGCAAGAGCACGTCAGCTAGTCCCAGTCCCCCGCCCTTTCCCCGTAGCCCTGAATTTTTTTTTCTTTCAAGTACTTATCCAATTCCCTTTTGAAAGCCACGATTGAATCACCTTAAATTTGTGTCCTCTGGTTCTCGACCCTTCCGCCAATGGGAACAGTTTGTCTCTATCTACTCTGTTTAGACCCCTCATGATTTTGAACACCTCTATCCTCCCAACCTTCTCTGCTCTAAGGAGAACAACCCCAGCTTCTCCAGTCTATCCACGTATCTGAAGTCCCTCATCCCTTGAACCAATCTTTTCTGCACCCTCTCTAAGGCCTTCACATCCTTCCTAAAGTGCGGTGCCCAGAATTGGACACAATACTCTAGTTGAGGCCAAACCAGTGTTTTATAAAGGTTCATCATAACTTCCTTGCTTTTGTAGTCTATGCCTCTATTTATAAAGCCCAGGATCCCGTATGCTTTTTTAACCGCTTTCTCAACGTGCCCTGCCACCTTCAACGATTTGTGCACATAATACCCCGCAGGTCTCTCTGTTCCTGCACCCCCTTTAGAATTGTACCCTTTAGTTTATATTGCCTCTACTCGTTCTTCCTACCAAAATGTATCACTTCACACTTTTCTGCGTTAAATTTAATCTGCCACATGTCTGCCCATTCTACCAGCCTGTCTATGTCCTCTTGAAGTCCATCACTATCCTCCTCACTGGTCACAATACTTCCAAGTTTTGTGTCATCTGCAAATTTTGAAATTGTGCCCTGCACACCCAAGTCCAAGTCATTAATACACATCAAGAAAAGCAGTGGTCCTAGTACCGACCCCTGGGGCCACTGTGTACCTTCCTCCAGTCCAAAAAACAACCGTTCACCACTACTCTCTGTTTCCTGTCACTTAGCCAATTTTGTATCCATGCTGCCACTGTCCTTTTTATTCCATGGAATTCAACTTTGCTGGCAAGCCTATTATGTGGCACTTTATCAAATGTCTTTTTGAAGACCATGTACACCACATCAACCACATTGCCCTCATCAACCCTCCCTGTTACCTCACCAAAAAACTCAATCAAGTTAGTTAAACATGATTTGCCTTTAACAAATCGTGCTGGCTTTCCTTAATTAATCCACACTTGTCCAAGTGACTGTTAATTTTGTCCCTGATTATTGTTTCTAAAAGCTTCCCCACCACCAAGGTTAAACTGACTGGGCTGTAGTTGCTGGGTTTATCCTTATACCCTTTTTGAACAAGGGTGTAACATTTGCAGTACTCCAGTCCTCTGGCACCAACCCCATATCCAAGGAGGATTGGAAGATTATGGTCAGTACCTCCGCAATTTCCACCTTTACTCCCCTCGGCATCCTAGGATGCATCCCATCTGGTCCTGGGACCTTATCGACTTTAAGTACAGCCAGCCTTTCTAGTACCTCCTCTTTAATTTTTAGCCCATCCAGTATCTCAACTACCTCCTCTTTCACGTTGACTTTGGCAGCATCTTCTTCCTTGATAAAGCCAGATGCAAAGTACTCATTTAGTACCTCAGCCATGCCCCTTACCTCCATGCGTAGGCCTCCTTTTTGGTCCTTAATAGGCCCCATCCCTCCTCTTACTACCCATTTACTATTTATATGCCTATAGAAGACTTCTGGATTCCCTTTTACGTTAGCTGCCAGTCTATTCCCATACTCTCTCTTTGCCCCTCATTTCTTTTTTCACTTCCCCTCTGAACTTTCTATATTCAGCCTAGTTTCCCTGAAGTACCTACCTTTTGGAAGAGGTGATGTCCTCCTCAAACAAACAGGTCCAGCTTTCGCTTGAAGGAATTCAGCAAGTCGGTGTACACCACATGGGACGGCAGCCTGTTCCAGAGGTCCACTATTCTCTGGGAAAAGAACCACCTCCTGACATCTCACCTAGATCTGGCCTTACACAACTTAAAATTGTGACTCCTGGTTCTCCCTAACCTATTTAATGAGAATAAACTGTCAACTGAAACACAATCTATTCCCCTCATCAACCTATAAACCTTAATCAGATTGCCCCCAAGTTTACGCTTCTCTAAACTAAGTCCTAACTCTTTTATCCCACCTTGATAACCAAGATGCTTTATACTGGGAATTAGTCTAGTAGCCCTCCTCTGCACCCTTTCCAAAGCCTCACATCACCCAACATGTAAGGAGACCAAAACTGGACACAGTATTCCAAGCGAGGGCTGGCCAAGGTCTTGTACAAGGACAAAATAGTATGCCTCGTCTTATACTCAACTGTCCTATGAATGTACCCCAACACCTTATTTGCTCTAGCTATCGCTCATGGCATTGCTCAGGTACCTTTAGAGATGTATGCACTAGAATGACCAGATCTCTCTCTTTCTCCACCTTCCTTAATACTTTTCCCTGAAGGGTGTATGAATACTGAGCATTTGCCCTGCCCACATGCATAACACTGCACTTATCCAAGTTAAGCATCATTTGCCAGTCATGAGCCCAATCTCCCAACACATTAAGATCTGCCTGAAGCAGACGAGCAACATCTACAGTCCTAACACTCACACAGATCTTAGTATTTTCTGCAAATTTGAAGATTATGCACCCAACACCTACATCCAGATCATTAATAAAAATAGTAACAGCAACAATCCCAACACCAATCCCTGTGGGACACCCTTGGTGACCAGTCCACAAACAGATCCAAATCCATCTAGAACAACTTTTTGCCTACGTCCTGTCAGCCAGTTCTCAATGCAACTCAATATATTACCACTAATACTAGAGGCTTCAATCTTCTAGAGAAACCTCTGAAAAGCGTTTTGGAAGTCTAAGTAGACAATGTCTACTGGGCTTCCCTCATCCACCAACTTCGTAACTTCTTCAAAAAATACAATTAGATTTGTAAGACATGACCTCCTTTTTATGAAGCCATGTCGGGTATAATCTCTCAGTTCTGGTATCATTCTAGTAAATCTTTTTTACACCTTCTCCAGCATCTCTATCTCATTTTTATAATATGGAGACCAGAACTGTTCACACTACTCCAAGTGTGATCTAACCAAGGTTCTATACAAGTTTAAAATAACTTCTCTGCTTTTCAATTCTTTCCCACTAGAAATGAACTCCAGTACTTTGTTTGCTTTTTTAATGGCCTTATTAATCTGCGTCACTACTTTGTGATTTATGTATCTGTATCCACAGATCCCGCTGTTCCTCTACCCCATTTAGACACTTATTTCCCAAGAAGTATGTGGCCTCCTTATTCTTCCTACCAAAATGTACCATCTCACTTATCTATATTAAAGTTCATTTGCCAATTGTATGACCATTCTGCAAGTTTATTAATGTCTTCCTCTATTTTGTCAGACCTCTGTATTTACTACACCCTCCAATTCGGTGTCATTGGCAAATTTTGAAATTGTACTTCCAACTTCCAAGTCCAAATCGTTAATGTAAATGGTGAACAACAGTGGTCCCAGCACCGATCCTTGTGGAACACCACTTCCCAGTCTGAGTCACTACCTTTAACCCTTATTCCCAGTTTTGTTTTGTAGCCAGCTTGCTATATATTCTGCTACTTGTCCCCTGACTCCACATGTTCTGATATTAGTCATGAGTCTATTATGCAGTACCTTATCGAAGGCCTTTTGGAAATCCAAATATATTATGTTTACTACATTACCCTTATCTACCCTTTCTGATATTTCTTCGAAGAATTTAATAAGGTTGGTCAAGCATTACCTTCCCTTTGGAAATCCATACTGACAACTCTATTATATTTTCAGTGTCTAGGTGGTTTGCTATTACATTTTTGAGTAAGGATTCCATTATCTTTCCTACCACCGACATTAAGCCAATTGGTCTGGACTTGTTCTATCTCCCTTTTTAAATATAGGAATCAGATTAGCTGCCCACCAGTCCTCTGGCACTATTCCCTTTTTGAATTAATTTTTATATGTATGTAATAGTGCCTCTTATCTCTTCCCTAATTACTTTTAATATGCGCGCAGGCAATCCAAGGGTTTTAAGCTCCAAGTTTGATTAGTTTATCAATTATTTCCCTCCTTTCTATCTTAAATTTCTTTATATCTTTTTTGATCTCTTCTTTTAATGTCACGTCCACAATGTTGGTCTCCCTGATAACTACCGAGCAAACTAATTATTTAATAGTGATAGGGGATTCATTGGTTAGGGGAACAGATAGGCGTTTCTGTGGACGCAGATGAAACTCCAGGATGGCATGTTGCCTCCCTGGTGCCAGGGTCAAGGATGTCACTGAGCGGCTGCAGGACACTCTGAGGGGGGAGGGTGAACAGCCAGAGGTCGTTGTCCATGTCGGTACGACATAGGCAGAAAGAGGGATGAGGTCGTGCAGGCAGACTATAGGGAGCTAGGAAAGAGAATAAAAAGCAGGACCTCAAAGGTAGTAATCTCTGGATTACTCCTGGTGCCACGTGCTAGTGAGTACAGGAATAAGAGGATAGAAGAGATGAATGCGTGTCTGGAGAGATGGTGCAGGAGGGAGGGCTTTAGATACCTGAGGCATTGGGACCATTTCTGGGGAAAGTGGGACTTGTACAAGCCGGCAAAGGTTACACCTCAACAGAGCCGGGACCAATATTCTCGTGGGGAGGTTTGCTAGTGCTGTAGGGGAGGGTTTAAACTAGCTTGGCAGGGGATAGGCACCAGCACACAGGAGTAGAAAAGAGGAATAAGGTGCATAAAAAAGTGAGTGTGTTGGATAGTACTAGAGAAGAAAGTAGTACCATATTAGATAGGAGCAAACTAAGAAAGATTACGAAAAATTCAAAAATGGGTTTAGAATGCATATACGTAAACGCACAAAGTGTGGTGAATAAGGTTGGTGAGCTACAAGCACAATTAGCCGTGTGGCAATATGATGTTGTGGCAATAACGGAGAGGACTGGGCACTTAATATTCAAGGGTACTAGGTGTTCAGAAAAGATAGGGAAGGAAAAAAGGGAGGTGGGTTGTCAGTGCTGATTAAGGAAGCTATTGTAGTGTTGTAAAGGGAGGATGTTCTTGAGGGGACAAAGACAGAATCTATTTGGTTAGAGTTGAGGAGCAAAAAGGGTATGATCACGTTATTGGGGGTATTCTACAGGCCTCCAAATAGTGAGAGGGAGGTAGAGGAGCAAATCTGCAGGAAAATCGCAGAGATATGCAAGAGCTATAGAGTGGTGATATTGGGGGCCTTTAATTACCCAAAGATCGATTGGGATAATGCTAGGGTAAAGGGAAAGGAGGGGGAGGAATTTCTGAAATGTGTTCAGGAGAATTTCCTTGACCAGTATGTTCTTGGCCCAACTAGGAAGGAGGCATTGCTGGTGCTGGGGAATGAGGTGGGCCAGGTCGACCAAGTGCCTGTGGGAGAACACTTGGGTATGAGTGATCATCGTATCATAAGATTTAGATTAGCAATGGAGAAGAGCAAGGAACAATCTAGAGTTGATCTTCTAAACTGGAATAGAGCTAACTTCAATGGGATGCGAAAGGATCTAGCCAGGGTAAAATGGAACCAAAGACTGACAGGAAAAACCGTAACGGAACAATGGGTGATCTTTAAGGAGGAGATGTTCCAAGTACAGGCTAGTTGCATTCCAACAAGAGGGAAGGGTAAGGGAACCAAAGCAAGGGCTCCTTGGATGATGAGGGAGATAGAGAAGATGATGAAACAAAAAAAAGAGGGTGTATGATGAATGCCAGGTGAATTCTTCAAGGGAGAACCAGACCAAATACAATAAGTTGAGAGGGGAAGTGAAGATGAAAATATGATTGGCAAAGAGAGAATATGAGAGTAGAATGGCGGTTAACATAAAAGGGAACCCAATAATCTTCTACCGGCACATAAACAGTAAGCGAGTAGTAAGAGGCAAGGTGGGGCCTATTAGGGACAAAGAAGGTGATATATGCTTAGAGGCGCAGGGCAAGGCTAAAATACTCAAGGAGTACTTTGTATCGGTGTTTAGTAAGGAGGTGGATGCTGACAAAATATCGGTAGAAGTGGAAAAGGTAGAAGCAATGGAAGGGGTGAAAATTGATAGACAGGATGTACTAGAAAGGCTGGGTATGTTTAGAGTGGATAAGTCGCCTGGTCCAGATGGCTTGCACCCCAGGTTGCTGAGGGAATTCGGGGAGGAGATAGCGGAAGGGCTTGCCATAATTTTCCAATCTTCCCTAGATGTGGGGGAGGTGCATGAGGATTGGAAAGTGGTGGGTAAAGTTTTAGAAACAATAATCAAAGAAAAAATTAACGGGCACTTGGAGGGGTTTAAGCTAATTAAGGAGAGCCAACACGGATTTGTAAAAGGCAGATCGTGTTTGACTAATCCAATTGAATTTTTTGATGAAGTAGCAGAGGATTGATGAAGGGAATGCAATGGATGTTGTCTTCATGGATTTTAGGAAGGCGTTTGACAAAGTACCACATAGAAGGCTGGTTAACAAAACTGAGGCTCATGGAATAGGTGGGTGAGTGGCAGCTTGGATAAGGAATTGGCTTAAGGACAGAAAACAGCGAGTTGTGGTAAATGGCTGTTTTTCAGACTGGAGGATGGTAGACAATGGTGTTCCCCAAGGGTAAGTGCTGGGGCCACTGCTTTTTTTGACATATATAAAAATGACCTGGATATTGGAATACAGAGTAGAATTTCTAAATTTGCTGATGACACCAAACTTGGGGGTGTGGCAAACAGTGATGATGATACCAATCGACTGCAACAGGACACAGAAAGGCTAGCAGAATGAGCAGACAAGTGGCAGATGGAATTTAATACAGAGAAGTGTGAGGTGATGCATTTTGGCAGAAGGAACAGGGAGAGGCAATATACACTTAATGGCACAGTTTTAAAGAGTGTGCAGGGACAGAGGGACCTGGGAGTTAATGTGCATAGGTCCCTGAAGGTGGCGGGACATATTGAGAGAGTGGTTAGCAAAGCATATGGGATCTTGGGCTTCATAAATAGAGGTATTGAGTACAAAAGTAGAGAAGTTATGCTGAACCTTTATAAAGCGCTGGTTAGGCCACAACTGGAGTATTGCGTCCAGTTCTGGTCACCACACGCTAGGAAGGATGTGAAGGCACTTGAGAGGGTACAGAGGCGATTTGCCAGGATGGTTCCGGGGATGGGGGATCTTAGCTACTAGGACAGGTTGGAGAAGCTGGATTTGTTTTCATTAGAGCAAAGGAGGTTGAGGGGTGATTTGACAGAGGTGTACAAGATTATGATGGGTTGGGATAGGCTAGACGGGGAAAGGCTGTTCCCACTAGTTGATGGTACAAGGACTAGGGGACACAGATTTAAGGTTTTGGGCAAAAGGTACAGGGGGGAATGCGAGGAAAAACTTTTTTTACGCAGCGAGTGGTGAGGACCTGGAACTCGCTGCCGACGGAAGTGGTGGAAGCGGAGACACTCAATGTTTTCAAGGGGAGACTGGATAGGCACTTGAGGGAAATAAACTTGCAGGGCTACGGGGATAGAGCGGGGGAATTAGACTGACTGGATTGCTCTACAGAGAGCTGGCACGGACTCAATGGGCCGAATGGCCTCCTTCTGTGCCTCTATGACTATATCGATATATTCCTCGTTGATCATAAGTTTTGTACGTTATGACTAAGACTAATATTTTTGCCTTTTCACTGACATTACCTGTGAGTTTATCGTGTGCATCCCCATCCTAATTTTTCTTTTGTTATTTTTGTGTCTGTAGAATACTTTGCTATTTGTTTTTATATTTGTTGGTAACTTACTTTTGTAGTTTCTCTTTGGTCTCTTCCTAATTGTTTTTTTGACTTCTTTCCTAAACTTTTCGTATTCCCTTTTGTCTTCCTCTCATTTGTTGTCTGTGTACTGAGTGTATGCCTTATTCTTTAGTTTCAGTTTTGCCCTCATTTTTTTATTCATCCATGCTGTGCTATTACTGGCTAGTTTTTTCTTGGTTTTTAGTGGGATATATTTTCCTGGACTCTCTTGATCATCATTTTAAATGTTTCCCACTGCTGTTCTATTTCTTTGTCAGTAAATTTTTCCATTTTATATTACCTAGTTCCATTCTCATCCCCATAAAATCAGCTTTTACCAATTTATTACTTTGGTCTCTGTCTTTCTTATTTTGTCCTTCTCAATTTTTTATCTTAAACCTTATTATGTTATGATCGCTATTGCCTAGGTGTTCCCCCATGCTTACTTCTCTTATCTGTTCTGGTTCATTTCCCAGATCCAGTAGTGGTCCCGCTCTTGTTGGGCTTTTTACATACCGGGTAAGAAAGGAGTCCTGCACACATTGTAAAAACTCCACCTCCTGTACCCCTTTCGCTACCTCTTGCCAGTTTTTTCAGGGTAGTTAAAATCTGCTATTATTATTCCATGTCCTTTACTCATTTCATGATGGATCTAAAAAGGCCAATGACAGTTTAAGTCACAATCTCCTGTGCCCCATTCTCCACAAGGCTTACACCCACCCCCCCATACTGTCAAATCCCTACAACTCCCAATATTGCCAGACTATGTCTCTCCCCCACTCCCCCCCCCCCCCCCCATGCTCTGAACCACCTTCAAAGATTACCCTGATTAGTGACCACAAACCTCTAGGCTCCATTCTAAGTGTCCCCTGATCCCAGAACCATCACTTACGCTCCCAGATGCAGAGATGACAATCAATAATACTCCCAGGATCTCTCTTTCAGTGATCCCAAATCCCAAGACTTGTCAGTGTTCTTAGAACCTCCTTACCCATGTTCCTGGAACCCCAAGATTCCGATCCTGGTGCTCCTAGACTCTGGGGACCTTCACCTGAAAGTGCTGCTGGATGGTGAGAACTGCCAAACGCCCTTGCTGGAACTTGCAGATCCCAAGGTTTCCCCAAATGCTGATGTGCCAGTGTCTCTGCTAACATTACTTGGTACAACACTCTTGTTCGTATAAAACCTTCAGCTCACCGCAAGTAATGCTCACAAAGATCTGCTAGTTATTTAGCCTCTAGCAATTACTTCAGTTTAAATAATTCAACCGTTCAGTTCCACATCATAGAGGTGAACCAGGAATCCATGATGCTCATGTATGGTATATTAGAATATTGAAACAAACTTCTTTAAGGATTCTAAAATAGTTGTTACATAACCTCAGAAAACAATTCTGAAGTACTGATGAGAATTATGGACTTAGTTATTTTAGATTTGCTGATTCATTCTTCTTGAGCTCCCTTATAATTTTACTTCCTATAATAAATTCAAATTTGGCATTTTAGCCGGAGTAATACAATCTGTCAGCGTGGTGTTTTCCATCAATTTAGAGAGATCTAGAGAATATGAAGTGTAAGATATTTAAAGGTTTTCAGTGGGCGGAAGTTGTGCAGATCCTGCCCACGGAGGCTCATCTCCTGGGGGTGCATGCGATCTGACAAGAGGATTCTTGACAGATCGCAAGTGCCGGGTTTTAGCGCATGCACTTCACATGCCTAAACCCGGCACTTGCGCGGCCCCTATGGTTATACTGTGCCTTTTCTAACCCTCAAAGCTATAATTTCTTAATGCTTAACTGTAATCACTGTATACAATGCACATGCATTTTGAACATGAACTCAACCCTACCTTAATTATAATCATTGATGAAATTCAAGATTACTCACAAGTCATCTACTTTGGTAACTTTCCTGCTGTACAAACTCCTGGAGCGGACAACTGCAACTAAAATGTGATGTAACTACATCAGCAGCTCCTTCAAATACTGTGGTGTAAGAATGTGCGAAATCTTCCTGCTCTAATCAACAAGAGCAACTACTGAGATATGTTGAGTAATGGAAAAGGCACTTGTCCAGAAACACATTACCACATGAAAATAAGAATAATTTTCAATAGCAGCATTGCATCACTGGAAACAAACCCTAACAATAACACGTAAGTAAGGGATATCCTTGGTGGTTAATTTTTTCATAAGAGTACAAAATGTATCCTTTTACTTCTCTAACACCACCACCCCTCCCCCAAAAAGTTAATTTTAAAACAGGTTTCAGAAATAAAACTCCACACAGAAAGGGGCAACACGGTGGCATAGTGGTTAGCACTGGTGCCTCACAGCGCCAGAGACCCGGGTTCGAATCTGACCTCGGGTGACTGTCTGTGTGGAGTTTGCACATTCTCCCCGTGTCTGCGTGGGTTTCCTCCGGGTGCTCCGGTTTCCTCCCACAGTCCAAAAATGTGCGGGTTAGGTTGATTTGGCTATGATAAATTGACCCTTAGTGTTAGGGGGGATTAAATATGTGGGGTTATGGGGATAGGATGGGATATGTTAGGGGGAATTAAATACGTGGGGTTACGGGGGTAGGGTGGGATATGTGTACTGTGGGGATTAAAGCAGGGACAGGGTACTGGATTTGGATGATCAGCCATGATCGTATTGAATGGCAGAGCAGGCTCGACGGGCCGAATGGCCTACTCCTGCTCCTAGATTCTATGTTTCTATGTTTATCCATTTTTTTGCAATCTTATGAAAATGATATTTGTGGTACTTTAAAAGAGCCACAATTTTTGTGCATGTTGCGGTTGGTTTCATGCTGGAATACACACTTGTGGATGAAATATATTTGTTTCTTCTACGTTCACATTTTATGACTGAACACAGTAAAAAGCAAATTTCAAGTACTTTCAAAGAAAGGTGGTTAAAAGGATACACATTAACCAGTTTATGTTAAAAAATAAATATAACCTACAATATATGGTGTCAAAAAAGCCAAAATACTTGAGAAAAATTAAAATCACAGGCCAAAAGTGTAACAAGGAAGTCATTGTTAGAATTGTGGGCTCAGGAATTGCATAATATTAACAAGCCCACTTGTAAATGACAACAAAAAGTTTTCATTTTTCATTGTAATTGTGGAATGTGTTTCAAAGTGAAATGAGAACACTGTACTTATCACAATATACAAAGTTATGCAGTAATCAGCAATTTCCAAGGAAAAGATGATTCATATGCTTTTAACAATTTACTAACAATTTCTGCGCAGCACTTTAATAGTAATACCATAGTTAATCAGTACTTTAACATATTTTGAAATCGTGAAATCTAAAAGCATCAGAAAATTGCAGTTACCCATTTAAAGATGTGCACCATCTTCCTCACAGCGGCTTCATGATTGAAGCATGCCAACAAGACTAATTACCAAACACTTCTCAAAGGAATAGATAGTGAAGCAATTCTAGGGTCAGTCACCCAGAACTACTCTAAGTCACTTCCCAGCTGCCAGATAAGCAGTAGCTTATGTACTATGTAAACCAAAGAACCACTCTCCCCACTGATTACCAACTATTCCCCTCCCCTGCCAGCCCCTTAAATTGATGAATCGGTGCAAAGTCTTGTCTTCACAGTGTAGTGTGGCTCTGCCACCATGCTAAGTGGGACAGACTAAGAACAGATCTAGTAACCCAGAATTAAGCATCCATGAAGCGCTGTAGGCCATCAGCAGCAGCAGAAATGTATATCATCACCATCTGTTATGTCATGGCCTGGCACATCTCTCACTCTCCCATTTCCATCAAGCAGGAGATCAACCCCAGATCAACGGGTAGTGTAGAAAAATACAGCAGGAGGAGCACCAGGAATACCTTGCAATGATACACCAATCTAGGTGAAGCTACAGCACAGGGCTATCTGCATGCTAAACACCATAAGCCACAGGCTATAGACAGAGCTAAGAAGTTCCACAACCTATAATATACAGTCTAGAATGATGATGGATAATCAGGTAACTAACAAGTGGAAGAGGCTTCATGAACATTCCCATCCTCAACCATAGCAGAGTTCAGCATGTGATTGCAAGGGACAAAACTAAATTATTTGTGAGCAGCTTCAACCAAAAATGCCAAGTAGACGATCCTTACTCAGCCTTCTCCTGAGGTTCTTGCCATTGTAGATGCCAATTCCAATCATTTGGGTTCACTCCTCGTGACATTAACATATGAAACGCATGAAACCAAAGGATAGGTAAAAAACAAACTGGTCCATCAAACTGGTCCCCTGGGTCCATCTCCCTCTCCAACAGATTTTCCGTTTTGGATACTGATGGGGGAGATGGTTTCTCAGGGGAATGCAGCAAGAGCCAAGTCCGTGGTACTGCGAGTGGCTCAGCTGCACAGGAGGGGAGGAAAAAGAGTGGGAGAGCAAATGTGATAGGGGATTCTATCGTAAGGGGAACAGATAGACGTTTCTGTGGCCGCAGACGTGACTCCAGGATGGTATGTTGCCTCCCTGGTGCCAGGGTCAAGGATGTCACTGAACGGCTGCAGGGCAATCTGAAGGGTGAGGGTGAACAGTCAGAGGTCATGGTTCACACTGGTACCAATGACATGGGTAGAAAGAGGGATGAGGTCCTGCAACAAGAATTTAGGGAGCTAGGTAGCAGATTAAAAAGCAGGACCTCAAAGGTTGTAATCTCTGGATTACTCCCGGTGCCACGTGCTAGTGAGTATAGGAATAGTTGGATAGAGCAGATGAATGCATTGCTAAAGAATTGGTGCAGGAGGGAGGGCTTTAGTTTCCTGGATCACTGGGTCTGCTTCTGGGGAAGGTGGGACCTGTACAAGTCGGACGGGCTGCACCTGAACCGGAACGGGACCAACATCCTTGCGGGGAGGTTTGCTAGTACTGTTGGGGGGGTTGGGGGGGGGGGGGGGGGGGATGGGATACGGAGTGGAGCTATAGTAGGGGGTGATGCACAGCCAAATATAGAGGAAAAAACAAGTCAGCCTGGAAGGCAGAGCAAATATGTAACAGCACAAAGGAGTATGGCAAGGCTGGATGGCATTTATTTTAATGCAAGGAGTCTTGCGAGTAAGGCAGATGAATTGAAGGTGTTGATGAACACATGGGAGTATGGGAGGGGCAGGACTGGCAGCTCAATATTCCGGGTTATAGAATCTTCAGGCGAGACAGAGGGGGGTGTAAAAGAGGGGGTGTCGCAATATTAATCAAGGAGTCAATTACTGCAGTAAGGAGGGATGATATCTTAGTAGGTTCCTCTAATGAGGCCATATGGGTAGAACTTAAAAACAAAAAGGGGGCAAGCACTTTGCTGGGAGTATACTATAGGCCTCCAAACAGTCAGGGGGAGATAGAGGAACAGATATGTAGGCAAATCTCAGAGAAGTGTAGAAATAATAGGGTAATAATAGTAGGGGATTTCAACTTCCCCAATATTAACTGGGATTGTCAGAGTGTGAAAGGCTTAGAGGGTGCGGAATTCTTAAAGTGCATCCTGGAGAGCTTTTTGAGCCAGCATGTAGAAAGTCCTACAAGAGAGGGGGTGGTACTGGACCTAATTCTAGGGAATGTAGCCGGGCAAGTTGTAGAAGTGTCAGTAGGAGAGCATTTTGGTGACAGTGACCATAATTCGGTAAGATTTAAGGTAGTCATGGAAAAGGACAAAGATGGACCGGAAATAAAGGTTCTAAATTGGGGGAAGGCCAATTTTAATATAATAAGGCAGGATCTGGCCAAAGTGGACTGGGATCAGCTACTTGTAGGAAAATCCACATCAGAACAGTGGGAGTCTTTCAGAAAGGAAATAGAGAGAGTACAACGCCAACATGTTCCCGTAAAGGTCAAGGGTGTGACCAACAAACCCAGGGAACCCTGGATGTCAAGAGATATACAAGAATGGATGAGGAAAAAAAGGGAGGCTTTTGGCAGATACAAAGGACTAAAAACAGTGGAAGCCCCAGAGGAGTATAGAAAGTGCAGGGGGGTACTTAAAAAAGAAATTAGGAGAGCGAAGAGGGGGCATGAAAAAACACTGGCGGGCAAAATAAAGGGAAAATCCCAAGGTCTGCGTGGGTTTCCTCCGGGTGCTCCGGTTTCCTCCCACAGTCCAAAAATGTGTGGGTTAGGTTGATTTGGCTATGATAAATTGACCCTTAGTGTTAGGGGGGATTAAATATGTGGGGTTATGGGGATAGGATGGGATATGTTAGGGGGAATTAAATACGTGGGGTTACGGGGGTAGGGTGGGATATGTGTACTGTGGGGATTAAAGCAGGGACAGGGTACTGGATTTGGATGATCAGCCATGATCGTATTGAATGGCGGAGCAGGCTCGACGGGCCGAATGGCCTACTCCTGCTCCTAGATTCTATGTTTCTATGTTTCTATAAGTATATTAAGGGCAAGAAGATAACCAGGGAAAGAGTACGGCCCATTAGGGACCAAAGTGGCAATCTGTGTGTAGAGCCGGAAGATGTAGGTGAGGTTTGAAATGAATATTTTGCATCTGTGTTCACTATGGAGAAGGACGATGTAGGCATAGAAATCTGGCAGGGGGATTGTGATATACTTGAACAAATTAGTATTGAGAGGGAGGAGGTACTAGCGGTTTTAGCAGGCTTAAAAGTGGATAAATACCCAGGCCCTGACGGGATGTATCCCAGGCTGCTGTGTGAGGCAATTGCAGGGGCTCGGACACAAATTTTCAGAACCTCTCTGGCCACAGGGGAGGTCATGATGCGGAGATGCCGGTGTTGGACTGGGGTGGACAAAATTGAGAGGTCGCATAACACCAGGTTATAGTCCAATCCGAAAGCTTGTGATTTCAAATAAAACTGTTGGACTATAACCTGGTGTTGTGCGACCTCTCAATTTTGTCCACAGGGGAGGTGCCAGAGGACTGGAGAACAGCTAACGTAGTACCATTGTTCAAGAAGGGTAGTAGGGATAAACCAGGGAATTACAGGCCAGTGAGCCTAACATCAGTGGTAGGGAAATTAATGGAAAAAATTCTGAGGGACAGAATTAGTCTCCATTTGGAGAGGCAGGGATTAATCAAGGATAGTCAGCATGGCTTTGTCAGGGGGAGATCATGTCTGACCAATTTAATTGAATTTATCGAGGGGGTGACTAGGTGTGTGGATGAGGGTAGTGCGGTTGATGTAGTCTACATGAACTTCAGTAAGGCTTTTGACAAAGTCCCGCATGGGAGACTGGTCAAGAAGGTAATAGAGCCCATGGGATCCAGGGCAATTTGGCACATTGGATCCAAAATTGGCTTAGTGGCAGGAGGCAGAGGGTGATGGTCGAAGGTTGTTTTTGTGACTGGAAGCCTGTGTCCAGTGGTGTACCGCAGGGATCGGTGCTGGGTCCTTTGCTGTTTGTAGTGTACATTAATGTTTTAGATATGAATGTAGGAGGTATGATCAGTAAGTTCGCAGATGACACGAAAATTGATGGAGTGGTAAATAGCGAGGAGGGAAGCCTCAGGCTACAGGACGATAGACGGGTTGGTCAGATGGGCAGAACAGTGGCAAATGGAATTTAACCCTGAAAAGTGAGGATGCATTTTGGGAGGACTAACAAGGCAAGGGAATACACAATGAATGGTAGCACCCTAGGAAGGACAGAGGATCAGAGGGACCTTGGGTGCATGTACACAGATCCCTGAAGGCAGCAGGACAGGTAGATAAGGTGGTTAAAAAGGCATATGGGATACTTGCCTTCATTAGCCGAGGCATAGAATACAAGAGCAGGGAGGTTATGATGGAGCTGTACAAAACGCTAGTTAGGCCACAGCTGGAATACTGTGTGCAGTTCTGGTCGCCACACTATAGGAGGGATGTGATTGCATTGGAGAGGGTGCAGAGGAGATTCACCAGGATGTTACCTGGGCTGGAGCGCTTCAGCTATGAAGAGAGACTGGACAGGCTGGGGTTGTTTTCCTTAGAGCAGAGAAGGCTGAGGGGGGACCTGATTGAGGTGTACAAAATTATGAGGGGCATAGATAGGGTAGATAGAAAGGAACTTTTCCCCTTAGTAGAGGGGTCAATAACCAGGGGGCATAGTTTCAAGGTAAAGGGAAAGAGGTTTAGAGGGGATTTGAGGGAAAAAATTTTCACCCAGAGGATGGTTGGAATCTGGAACTCACTGCCTGAAAGGGTGGTAGAGGCAGGAACCCTCACAACATTCAGGAAGCATTTAGATGAGCACTTGAAACGCCATAGCATACAAGGCTACGGACCAAGTGCTGGAAAATGGGATTAGAATAGACAGGGCTTGATGGCCGGCGCGGACACGATGGGCCTCTTTCTGTGCTGTATAACTCTGACTCTATTCTCAGTGTGATTTCTACATGCCATCACCCCATCCACATAATCTTCTGGAAGAGGCATGAAAAAAGTTACTTTCCTTTTTAAATATAGGCACCACCTGGGCCTCTCTCCATTCCATGGGATCAAGCCCAGACCCTAGTGCGGTGATATGTACATGAGCAAGGGGCTCACAGAGCACAGCCCCCATTTCTTTGATTACCCTCAAGAGATTGATGATATTCAGGCCTCAATATTAACCCCCCACCCCATAACGGACAGGAAATGGTCAGGGGTGAAACAGTCAAATGCGGCGGCAGCGGATATTGTAGTGGCCGAGTGTCCCACCATTCAGAGGCAGGACACCTCATTAACATATTTAAATTGGGCTCCCACAGTTCAATTGTTGCTGCGCAGGTTTCCCAGGGGTCGGGAGCGAAAGGGAGGTGGGAGTTGCCGGCTCCACAAGACAAGTGCCTTTTCCAGTAGTTCTTGTAGGCCAGGAGGAGCAGGAGTGCAGCCCCCGGCCCCTCAAGAAAGCAGTCGGCCACCCGCTGCCGATTGCGGCCTCTCTCTCCCCCAGTCCCGATAATCTCCCCCTGCCATGATGTCCGATCTCCTCCCCCCCAACCGCAATGTCCGACCCTTCCCCCTTCCGATTGGCGGGCACCGTCTCCAAGGGTCTCCGGTTGCGGCCTCTTGCCGCTGGATTTTCCTCCTGCCTGCCGGCCAGGCTGTCAATTTGGCCAGCTGCCAGATGGGAAACGGATCCAAAAAATGATTGAGGTCCTGCCGTTAAGTTCAACGGGACCTACGCGTTCCCGGACTTGCCGAGTTCTTTGGCCATTTTCGGCCTCCCCCACACCCTCCCTGTAAACATTGGGGTGTCAGTTTGGGTTTCACTGGAACCACTCAACTCTAGACTTGGTCACAGCCTTGATCCAGACATGCAGTTAAATCACTGAGGTAGGGATCGTTGCTTTCCCCAAGTATACAGCTTATTAAGAACCTTGGTCAATCCTGTTTCTAGTCAGTTCTATTTTGAACATTTTCCTTCTACACTGTCATAAGAACATAAGAAATAGGAGCAGGAGTAGGCCATTCGGCCCCTCGAGCCTGCCCCGCCATTCAGTAAGATCATGGCTGATCTGATCTTGGCCTCAACGCCACTTTCCCGCCCGCTCCCCATAACCCTTGACTCCCCTGTAGCTCAAATATAGGTCTATTTCCGCCTTGAATATATGCAATGACTCTGCCTCCACAGCTCTCTGGGATAGAGAATTTCAAAGATTCACGACCCTCAGAGAAGAAATTCCTCCTCATCTCCGTTTTAAATGGGCGACCCCTTATCCTGAAACTGTGCCCCCTAGTTCTAAATTCCCCCACATTGGGAAACATCATCCCTGCATCTATCCTGTCAAGCCCCCTCAGAATATTTTTCAATAAGATCACCTCTCATTCTTCTAAACTCCAATGAATATAGGTCCAACCTGCTCAACCTTTCTTCATAAGACAACCCCTTCATCTCAGAAATTAACCTAGTGAACCTTCTCTGAACTGCCTCCAATGCAAGTATATCCCTCCTTAAATAAGACCACCAAAACTGCACGCAGTACTCCAGGTGTGGCCTCACCAACGCCCTGTCCTCCTTCTGACAATCATCATGGCCGCAGTACTAATTTAAATGTTACAGGTAAAACAAATCCGTCATTTCTTATTTTATTCTTCCTTCTGTTACTTGATATCAATTGCTCAAATGTGTTAACTACTCTTTTCTAATGTATACCCAAAATGAAGTGTGATAATACAATGCTATTCTCACCGCATCAGCTTTTATCCCTTTGACTAACTCATTTAGATAGTGAAAAATAGTCAGTTTGATAAGAGACTTTAAAAGTCATGTGAATAATGAGAACAGATATTCATTAATCATTTTTCAAATTACCTCAATTGTAATTTTTACATCAATTAGTATAACATATTAAACTGCACTTGTTGATGGATATCTAACCACAAAATCATGAGACACAAGTTAAAGCACACAAATGCACATTAACAAAATAGAGTCTCCCAGGGGAGTTGGATTGAGGTTAGTCCAATTTTATTCTTACAGCCTATATTCTTGCAAAACTGCTTCAAAGACTTGGGACGTTTAACACTGCAGATAATTTTGAATGTGGGTCAAGGAGAACAAGATTTCAGCAATGTCATTTGGTGCACACTCCTATTCTACATACCTTACCAGGAAAATTATGGTTTGGAAATCTCAAGTGAAACACATGTCTGGCTGTACTATACCAGGAATTAGGAATAAGGTCCATTTTAAGGACAAATCTAAAGATTAAAGCCCATCAACCAGCCTCCTATGTCCTATCTTCAATTCCCTGGTATATTACAAGAACAGATCATTAATGCTGTCTGACCACAGTTTTACTAACACTACTGTTTAGTTTTTCTAATGCTTCACAATTTTCTGAAGTCATTCCATTCAACCAATAGCAGGGAACTCTAATACCATTTGCACACTGAAGGGGGTGATTTTCTGATACCCTATCACAAAACTGGCAACATCAGGTCAAAGATTGAGATCTATTGGACTTGCATTGAATTACATAGAATCTACAGCACGGAAATAGGCCATTCGGCCCAACAGGTCAATGCCAGTGTTTATACTTCACATAAACCTACTCCTAATCCAATTACCTCTTCCAATGCCACATCCCTCTATTCACTTCTCCCTCATGTATGCATCAAGCTTCCCTTAAATGTGTCATTGCTATCTGCTTCAACCACTCCATGTGGCAGCGAGTTCCACATTCTCACCACCCTCTGCATAAGGAAATTGCTCCTAAATTCTTTATTTGATCTGTTAGCTAGCTTATATTTATGCTCCCTTGTTCTGGACTCACCCACAAGTGGAAACGGTTTCTCCACATCCACACTCTAAATTTAAAGACCTCTATTAGGTCTCCTCTTAGTCTTCCCTTTTCCAGAGAAAAGAGCCACAGCCACCTAATCTTTCCCGATAGTTGCATCATCTCAATTCTGGTAACATCCTTGTAAATCTGTTCTGCTCTTTCTCCAGTACTTCAATAGCCTTTTTGTAGTATGGAGACCAGAACTACACACAGTATTCCAGGTGTGGTCCACCCAAGGTTCTGTATAAATGTATTACCTCCCTGCTTTTGTATTCTATTCCTGTAGAAATGAAGCCTACTACTTAGTTTGCACTTTTTATGGCCTTACCAACTTTTGTTGCTACTTTTAACGATATATCTACTGGTATTCCCAGATCTCTTTGTTCTTCTACCCCATTTAGTTTCTTACCTTCCATGGAATAAGTGGCATCTTTATTCTTCCTACCAAAATGAACCACCTCAATTTTGCTATATTGACATTAATTTGTCATTTATCTGCCCACTATGCAAGCCTGTTTATGTCTTCCTGTATTTTGGTGCAGTCTTCCACATGATTAGCTATACCCAGTACGAATCTCTGTGAGCCACCACTTTCTGCAATTCCAAGATAGTTCCATCTTCTGTTTTCGGTTTTGTAGCCATCTTTTAATCTATTCTGCTACCTGGCCCCCGACTCCGCACGTCCTGACCTTTGTCATGAGTCTCTCATGTGAAGGTCTTTTTAAAGTCCATGTATACCACATCCATTGCATCGCCTTTGTCTCCCATTTCTGTTATTTCTTCAAAGTATTCAATACAGCTAGTTAAACATGACTTTCCTTTTAGTAATTCATGCTGACTTTTTTTAAATTATATTCTCCATAGAAACATAGAAACATAGAAACTAGGAGCAGGAGTAGGCCATTCGGCCCGTCGAGCCTGCTCCACCATTCAATACGATCATGGCTGATCATCCAAATCCAGTACCCTGTCCCTGCTTTAATCCCCACGGTACACATATCCCAACCTACCCCCGTAACCCCACGTATTTAATTCCCCCTAACATATCCCATCCTATCCCCATAACCCCACATATTTAATCCCCCCTAACACTAAGGGTCAATTTATCATAGCCAAATCAACCTAACCCGCACATTTTTGGACTGTGGGAGGAAACCGGAGCACCCGGAGGAAACCCACGCAGACACGGGGAGAATGTGCAAACACCACACAGACAGTCACCCGAGGTCAGATTCGAACCCAGGTCCCTGGCGCTGTGAGGCACCAGTGCTAACCACTATGCCACATCACTAGATGTTTTGATATCTGATCTTTTTGCAAAGGTTCTAGTATCTTTCCTACCACTGAACTTAAGCTAAGCAGTCAATAGATCCCAGGGTTCATTCTATCTCCCTTTTTGAAGATAGGAGTTACATTTGCTGTCCACCAGTGCTCTGGTATAACAGAATCATACAGCACAGTAGGAAACCATTCGACCCATCGTGCCTCTGCCAGCTCTCTGAAAGCTATCCAATTAATCCTACTCCCCTGCTTTTTTTCTCCATAGCCCTGCAATTTTCTTATCGTTCAAGTATACATCCAATTCCCTTTTGAAAGTTACTATTACATCTGCTTCCACCAACCTCACCAAGGAAGATGCTGCCATGGACATAGTGAAGGAGGAGTTAGAGGAGATACTGGATGGGATAAAAATTGATAAAGAGGAAGTACTAGAAAAGCTGGTTGTACTTAAAGTAGATAAGTCGCCAGGACCAGATGGGATGCACCCTAGGATGCTGAGGGAAGTGAAGGAAGAAATCGCGGAGGTACTGGCCATAATATTCTAATCCTCTGTAGAAATGGGGGTGGTGCCAGAGGACTGGAGAATTGCAAATGTTACACCATTGTTCAAAAAAGGGTCTCTAAAGATAAACCCAGCAACTACAGGCCAGTCAGTTTAACCTCAGTAGTGGGGAATCTTTTAGAAACAATAATCAGGGATTAAATTGTCACTTGGACAAGTGTGGAATAATTAATGAAAGCCAGCATGGATTTGTTAAAGGCAAATCATGTTTAGCCAACTTGATCGAGTATTTTGATGAGGTAACAGAGGGTTGATGAGGGTAATGCGGTTGATGTGGTGTACATGGATTTCCAAAAGGCATTCGACAAAGTGCCACATAATAGGCTTGCCAGCAAAGTTGAATCCCATGGAATAAAAAGGGACAGTGGCAGCATGGATACGAAATTGGCTAAGTGACAGGAAACAGAAAGTAGTGGTGAACGGTTGTTTTTCAGACTGGGGGAAGGTATACAGTGGTGTTCCCCAGGGGTCGGTACTAGGACCACTGCTTTCCTTGATATCTATTAATGACTTGGATGTGGGTGTACAGGGAACAATTTCAAAATTTGCAGATAACACAAAACTTGGAAGTATAGTGAACAGTGAGGAGGAAAGTGATAGACTTCAAGAGGACATAGACAGGCTGGTGGAATGGGCAGGCACGTGGCAGATGACATTTATCAAAAGTGCGAAGTCATACATTTTGGTACAAAGAATAAAGAGAGGAAATATAAACTAAATGGTATAATCCTAAAGGGGATGCATGAACAGAGAGATCCAAAGGTATATGTGCACAAATTGTTGAAGGTGGCAGGGCAGGTTGAGAAAGCAGTTAAAAAAGCATACGGGATCCTGGGCTTCATGAATAGAGGTATAGAGTACAAAAGCATGGAAATTATAATGAACCTGTATAAAACACTGGTTTGGCCTCAACTGAGAGTATTGTGTCCAATTCTGGGCACCGCACTTTAGGAAGGATGTGAAGGCCTTAGAGAGGGTGCAGAAAAGATTTACAAGAATGGTTCCAGGGATGAGGGATTTCAGTTACGTGGATAGACTGGAGAAGCTGGGGTTGTTATCCTTAGAGCAAAGAAGATTGAGAGGAGATTTGATAGAGGTGTTCAAAATCATGAGGATTCCGGACAGAGTAGATAGAGAGAAACTGTTCCCATTGGCAGATGGGTCGAGAACCAGAGGACACAGATTTAAGGTGATTGGCAGAAGAACCAAAGGCGACATGAGGAAAAACTTTTTTACTCAGCGAGTGGTTAGGATCTGGAATGCACTGCCTGAAAGGGTGGTGGAGGCAGACTCAATCACGGCTTTCAAAAGAGAGTTGGATAAGTACCTGAAAGAAAAAATTTGCAGGGCTAAGGGGAAAGGGCGGGGAGTGGGACTAGCTGAGGTGCTCTTGCAGAGAGCCGGCACGGGCTCAACGAGCCGAATGGCCGCCTTCTGTGCTGTAACCATTCTATGAACCTTTCAGGCAGAGTATTCCAGATCATAACAAATCACTGCAAAAAAAATAAATTCTCATTTCCCCTCTGGTTCTTTTGCCAATTATCTTAAATCTGTATCCTCTGGTTACCGACCCTCCTGCCAGTGGAAACAGTTTCTCCTTATTTACTTTATCAAAATGCTTCATAATTTTGAACATCTCTTAAATCTCCCCTTAACCTTCTCTGCTCTAAAGAGAACAAGCCAAGCTTCTCTAGTCTCTCCACATAACTGAAGTCCCTCCTCCCTGGTATCATTCTAGTAAATCTTTTCTACACCCTTCCAAGGCCTTGACATCCTTCATAAAAAGTGTGGTTCCCAGAATTTGACAGGATACTTCAGCTGAGGCCTAACCATTGATCTTTAAAGGTTTAGCATAACTTCGTTGTTTTTGTACTCTATGCCTCTAATTATAAAGTCCGAGATTCCAAATTCTTTTATAACAGCCTTATCAACTTGTCCTGACACCTTCAAAAATTTGTGTATGTGAACCCCCAGATCTCCCTGTTCCTGCACCCCCTTTAAAATTGTACCATTTCGTTTAAATTGCCTTTCTCATTTTTCCTTCCAAAATGCATCACTTCACTGCTTAAATTTAATCTGCCATGTGTCTGCCCATTTCACCAGTCTGTCTATCTCCTCCTGAAGTCTACTACTATCCTCCTCACTGTTTACTACATTTCTGAGTTTTGTGTAATCTGCAAACTTTGAATTATGCCCTTTACACCAAAGTGCAGGTCAGTAATATATATCAAAAAGAGTAGCGATCCCAATACCGATCCCTGGGGAACACCACTATATACCTCCCTCCAGTCTAAAAAAACATTCACCACTACTATCTGCCTTCTGTCTCTTAGCCAATTTTGAATCCATGCTCCCACTGCCTCTTTAATCCCATGTGCTTCAATTTTGCTAACAAGTCTATTATGTGGCACTTTATCAAACACCCTTTGAAAATCCATACACACAGCATCAACTGCACTACCCTCATCAACCCTCTCTGTTACTTCATCAAATAATGCAATCAAGTTTTGTCAGGCATAATTGGCTGTCATTTATTAACCATGTTTTTCCAAGTGACAATTAATTTGGTCATGGATTATGGTCTCTAAAAGTTTCCTCACCATGAACATTAGGCTGACTGGCCTGTAGTTACCGGGTTCCTCCTTCTCCCCTTTTTTGAACAGGGGTGTAACATTGGCAACCCTCCAGCTCTATGGCACCACTCCCAGATCCAAGGGGGATTGAAAGACTGTTGCTATGGCCTGTGCTATTTCCAGCCTTACTTCCCTCAGCCACAGCAACCTAGGATGCATCCCATCCGGACCAGGTGGCTTTTCTACTTTGAGCACTGCCAACCTGTTAAGTACCTCCTCTTTATCTATTTCTATCCTATCCAATTTCTATACCGCCTCCTTCTTTATCGTGACATTGGCAGCATTCTCTTCTTTTGTGAAGACAGATACAAAGTACTTCTTTAATACCTCAGCCATGCCCTCTGCCTCCACAAGATTTCCTTTTTGCTCCCTAATCGGCCCCACCCTTCCTTTGACTATTCTTTTACCCTTTCAATTGAAGTTTTAAATATAAATATTAGTGCCTCTGCTATCTCCTCCCTAGTTTCTTTGAGTATCTGTGGATGCAATCCATCTGGCCCCAGGGTTTTTTCCTCGTTAAGTTTGGGTGGCTAGTATTTATCTTTCTTTCTATTTTAATTGTAATATCCTTCTTGATTTCTTCTACTGTTGTCATTTCCTCTTTATTAGCTTCTTCAGTGAAAACTGAGGCAATTTGATTCTCGATGCTCTCCTGTCTTCAAATCTGGACCACTCACTATCTGTGCCTATGTCATTCCTCATTCCAGACTCAAATCTTGCCATTCACCCCTTTTCTCGCTTCTTTAAAAAAATACAATTTACATACAATTGGTTTGATTAAAAAAGACTCAAATTTAATCCAAATTTATGATAAGTAGTAAGAGTTTAAAACATACCCACAGGTTGAGTATAAAATAAATGAGATTTTGCACCAGTATACATATTTTGACCCATAGGAATAGATCACAAAAGGACAAATACATCAAGTACAAAAGTAAACTGAGGAATAAAAGTCAAATGCAGGAAAAGATATTTAAACATAAATTGATATGAAGAGCAATAAATATAATTAAAGAACATTATTTTTAATAATGTTTAACATTTTAAAATTATATATATTTAAAATCAGCAAGCAATACTACTGGGGACCAACTAGCATATATTGTTTATCCATGAATGTTTCCCTTATTTCTTGGGGACCAGAATTGGGTGTGGTCTGACCAGATAATTGTCATTTTATGCACTAAAAATTAAATAAAATTATTTGAATTAAGCAATGTAAATAACACAAAAATGGGAATTTAGTGCTAAAACAATGAATTTTCAGACCATTTGAATTAGGCAACTTTGAATTAAGAGGAGTAGGATGTCTGCATACACTAGATCATCTCCTGTGTCTTTGCTCACAGGGAGTATGAGGCCTGGAGAGCAGTTTCTGATATTATCACAGACCTGTTCACTGACCAGATGCTGCTACAATTCGACACTTGACCCCTGTTGCTGTTGCTCCATCTCCCGAGTGCATTACCAGTTTCCGTAATAGTCCTCGCTGCTTTATCCCTCTGCTGCAGCAAACTAATTTGTCAAACAGTGATCAACAAGAATGCAAAGAGGGACCCTACAATCATACAGACACATTCTTTAACAGTAAAATAAAGGATAGATAAAGAAGGACCTTTTCAGCTTTCAAAATGCAAACTCCTTTCCTCCCCTGCAAATCCAAGACGGAATAAAGGCCCAATAATAGCATAATTTCAGCACCAACACTATCTGAGCAGTCAAACTGTAGTATAATCCAGTTACTCCATCAAGACTTACCCAGGTAATATTTGCCATGAGAGTAATAGTGCATGAACTCCAAATGTAACAGCTGGACCTGTCAACGTCCCAGGAATCAATGCACATCATGGGTCACTACACCTGGCATAAAGATTCACCTGGCATAAGTCTGAACCAATCTTCCCCAAGACCAGTATATTGAGGTGAAACAACCTGCATACACTGATCCCATCTGAAACAGGGCACCACTGCACATAACTCCAGGCTTTGGAGGGAATCAAGCACCTTTAAGTGTAAGTTGTATAAGCTGGCCAGCATGAAACCGGATCTGTTCAATATTCTTCATTCACACTGGTCACGCAAGTGGAACAAACATAAAAGACTGACTTTGCAAGAACTAGAAAAGCATTATTTAATTACCAGTTTGTGCAGAATTTTAAGTATGGAGATATACACGTCTTTCTTCTACCTATCCCAGTAGCCTGATTACAGAGGATAAAAGTACTAATTATGGCTGGCAAAGGCATAATTCTCAGGAAGCACCTGGAGTTGAACCTTAGCAACAGGAATGGGTGAGCTTAACTGTCACAATACAGGTCAACTTCTGTAATTATCATTTATTTTTTGTGAATTTCACAATGCCGCTGAATGACAGAGATTTCAAAAGAAACGCTAGTGGTTGGCGAGGGGGGGGGGGGTGGAAGAGAGGGGGCGGGTCTGAATTATTAACTAGAGAGCAGTTTTGTGGTAATCTGTAAATCATAACTGACAGCAATCAACAGTTACAACCATCCATAATCACTTAGAATAAATAAACATCACTAACTTGTTTTATATTTGGTTTGCTTTAGAACTGGTGTCCAAAATTAAATATGGATCTGAAATCAGAGTTACCCAATATCTCAGCAAGTTTATTCAGTAGGTAGCTCAACCATACCAATAATGACAACTTGCAGTTATATAGCACGTGTATCGTAGACAAACATACTAATGCGATTCACAGATAAAAATGGATGCTAAGCCAAAGACGGCGATAGGACCAAAATATTCGTCAAAGCTTTAGGGAAGAAATTCTAGTGTGACGCCTAGGCACTTGCCTGGATGAGTGCAGCTCCAACAACACTCAAGAACCTCGACACCATCCAGGACAAAGCAGCCTGCTTGATTGGCACCCCATCCACCACCTTAAACATTCACTCCCTCCACCACCGACGTACTGTGGCTGCAGTGTGTACCATCTACAAGATGCACTGCAGCAACTTGCCAAGGCTTCTTCGACAGCACCTCCCAAACCCGCGACATCTTCCACCTAGAAGGACAAGGGCAGCAGGCGCATGGGAACACCACCATCTCCAAGTTCCCCTCCAAGTCACGCACCATCCTGACTTGGAAGTATATCGCCGATCCTTCATCGTCGCTGGGTCAAAATCCTGGAACTCCCTACCTAACTCTGGGAGTACCTTCACCACTCGGACTGCAGCGGTTCAAGAAGGCGGCTCACCACCACCTTCTCAAGGGCAATTAGGGATGGGCCTTGCCAGCGATGCCAACATCCCATAAACAAATTTAAAAAAAATTGAAGGCACAAACCACCAATGCTAGGGCAAAGGGAGCACAACACGACAGAGTTTGAGGAACAGGGTTCTGGGGAGTGGTTGGGCTGCAGGAGGTAACAGAGATAGGGAGGAGGGAGTCCATGAAAAGTTTTAAACACGGGAAGGAGAATTTTAAATTGGTGGTACTGGAGGATCAGGAACCAATGCAAGTCAACAAGGACAGTACTGATGGGTAAGCAGGACTTGCGGTGGGACAGGATAAGAGTAGCAGAGTTTTGGATGAGCTGAAGTTCTCACTGGTCTTAGTAGATCCTGAGATATGCATGTGTTTCATTAGTGATGTCATCATGCACGTTTGCATGATGACATATACAAGTAACGTGCAATGACATGATGCACACACATCCCAGGACCTGACCCTCAGTGCCAAATTCTGGAAGGAAGGTAACTTGAGGATAGTTCTTTAAGCACCTAGAAGTGTCAAAGTTTTAAGCGCAGTCTCATGCCTACCACACCTGACCTGTAAGGCCAAAGGAAAAGAAATGGGTATTCAAAAAGGCAATATGACAAATTTAATGCACGAACAGGCAACATTCCAATTACTGGCTACCCAAGAATCAGCTTGAAGCAAACTACCCATCAACATCCAAAAGACTGAAGCAAAGTAAGAGCATTTAGGTTTTTAATGGAGATGAAAGAAGAAATAAATTAAATGTGTATTAAGATGTATATTAATAGCTTTGAAACTGTGGAACAATGACAATTTTGTACAGTTTGTTTCAGAGCTTAAGAATATCCAAAGACCCTTGATAATGACTCTTTTCTTCTTAGGCAGTCCCTCGGAACCGAGGATGACTTGCTTCCACATTAAAAGTGAGTTCTCAGGTGACTGATGAGTCCAATGCGGGACCTACAGTCTCTGTCACAGGTGGGGCAGATGGTGGTTGAAGGGGCAGGTGGGTGGGGTGCTTGGGTTGACATGCGCTCCTTGCGCTTGGTTTCCGCTTGCTCCCGGCGAAGAGACTCGAGGTGTTCGGCGCCTTCACGGATGTTTCTCCTCCACTTTGTGCGGTCTTGGGCCAGGGATTCCCAGGTGTCGGTGGGAATGTTGCACTTTTTCCAAGGAGGCTTTGAGGGTGCCCTTGAAGCGTTTCCTCTGCCCACCTGGGGCTCTCTTGCCGTGTCGGAGCTCCGAGTAGAGCGCTTGTTTTGGGAGTCTCGTATCAGGCATGCGGATGATGTGACCCGTCCATCGGAGCTGATCGAGCGTGGTCAAAGCTTCGATGCTGGGGATGTTGGCCTGAACGAGAACACTGACGTTGGTGCACCTTTCCTGCCAATGGATTTGATAATAACTATAGCTATATTATCAACAATGGATATACTCCATACAATGATTGCAATATACCATTCAGTAAAATTAAATCTTAGCATCAACTATTTCACATTTGTCCAACTTCAAAAATATTTGTGCTTCACAATACTATGGTGGTGATGTACTGTACTACTTTAAAAAAATATACCTAGCAATCAACACATTCCAATGCATAGCTGACAATGGTTGATAGTCTCCATGATTCACAAGTGAAATAAGTAGTTTCAGTTTGCATCCATTTACTGAAGATGTTCTGTAAACCTACACTACAAAAAGGCCCCAATCTGTCACAGACTATTAGGACATTGTAGAATGTTAAAGGCACAATGGTTCAGTCAGCCATGCAATCTACAGTAATATTTGACCTATGTCCCATCTAATATAGGACTGGTTACTGTGTGCAAAGCAGAAACATTTTCCATTTTAAATATAGTATGTTCATCGTTCACCTTGATAAGTACATGAACATATACAGAGTGCAATATTCATTTATGGAAATTCCGTATGTGATTAATCCCCGTGCAATAGCTCTGTTACCAGGACTATTATACCCTCCTCACCATTACCATAAACCGGTCATAACCAGCCACTTTACAGAGCTAGTGCTGCTTGTAGTATGAATATTAAGAGATATAACTTTTCTATCACAGGGTAACCAAAGTCAAATTTCAAAACACTTTAATATCGTCGAGTCATGAAGCTAAATATCAATACATCCTAACTTAATAGTATCTGTAGTCATCTCTCAGCCTGAGAAGGTCCATTAAATTTAATGCTAATCCCCATTTAAATGCATTTTGTTCAAGGATGCCTGTCTACTCTGCTTAGCGAGAGCAGAAAGGCATCTAATGTGACATAATACTCCTATTATATCTGCATTACAAAGCTCACAATAACCTCAAGTCCACTGTGAGTTAGCAGTTCTTCCCTTTGTAGATTGTCTTTTTAAAACAAAGAACTTAAGGGACTTATCACAAGTTTTTTTACGTGAAAGAACCAGGAATGGCATATTTTTCTATTTCATACTATTCATTCTATGATGTTTGGTTTCTAGATGTTTTTCTATTTTCTCCTCTAGTAGGCATTCCATTATTTTTCCTACTACCGATGTGAGGCTGACTGGTCTACAGTTCCCTGGACATGTTCGATCTTCCTTCTTAAACATAGGTATAACGTTAGCTATCCGTCAGTCCTCTGGCACTATGCCTTTATCTAACAAATTATTAAATATGTGTAACAGTGCCTCTGCTATCTCTTCCCTAGATTCACGGGAATGGTCTAGATTCACATTTTGAAATGCACGAATGCAATCCATCCACACGAGGGGTTTTATCCTTTTTGAGTTTGATTAGTTTATTTAATATTTCTCCACTTTTTATTTTAAATGTAGTTACTGTATATCATTTTTAATCTCATCTTGCGCTGTCATAGCCACCTGATCCGTCTCCCTGGTAAATACTAAAGCAAAATAATTATTTAGTATTTCTGCCATTTTCGCGATTGCTCCCCGTGACTTTATCCTGACCATCCCTTAGAGGCCCTATTCCCATCCAGACATTCCTCTTTTTAATTTATGTGTCTGTAGAATATTTTACTATTTTATTTTACGTTTCTTGATAATTTAATTTCCTAATTTTTTTTGGACTTCTCTCCTAGTCTCTTCGTATTCTCCCATGTCATGCTCACCCCTGCTGTCCATGTACGAAGTGTATGTCTCTTTCCTTACCCTCACATTTTCCCTTTTGTCTTTATTCACCCATGGTGTCTCATTAGTGTTTAGTTTGTTCTTGTTTTTTAGCGGAATGTATTTTTTCCTGGGCTCTGTTGAACACCATTTTAAATGTTTCCCATTGCTGTTTTACATCATTGTTTGTAAATATTGTTGTCCATTTTATTTTCTCAAGTTCTATTCTCAGCCCCTCAAAATCAGCTATTCTCCAATCTATTTCCCTGGTCTTTGTCATGCTTATGTCCTTCTCAATTATTATCCAAAACTGTGTTATATTTTGGTCACTATTGCCTAGATGTTCCCATACTTTTACTTCTCTTATCTGCTCTAGGCCATTCCCCATTACCATATCCAGTAGCGAATCCTCCCTCTTCTGGCCAATTAATTTCAAGGTAGTTGAAATCCCCCATGATTATTATTCTATGTTTTTTTTACTCATTTCCTTAATTTGTTTGCATATCGCTTCCTTCACCTCCATTCCACTATACGGTGGTCTACAGACTATGCCTATTAGCATGATTGATCCTTTTTTACCTTTTATCTCTATTCACATGGATTCTATTTTTGCCTTACTGATGGCTGCATTACTATTTTCTACTGCCATTATGTCATCTCTAATACGTACAGCTACTCCACCTCCCCTTTTGCCCTCTATCTTTTCTAAATATGTTATACCCTGCAATGCGAATTCCCAGTCCTGATTTTTCTGTAGCCATGTCTCAGTAATCACTACTATATCTGGTTCCTCACAATGTATTATCGCCTCCAGTTTAACTCATTTTTAATAGCCGTTGTTCTTACTTTATTTTTAACCATCTTTGCACACACCTGTTCTATAAATCTATTTATTCCCAGGCCATTTATGTCCTCCCATAGTTTAGTCTGTCCCATGCTTTCCTTTTCCTGCTTCATTTATATTTAAGCCGGTTTCATTTCTTGTAGCCTTTGCCACCACCCTATTTACCCTTTCTGCTAGGACACTGGTTCCATTCCAGTTCAGGTGGAGCCCATCCCATCAGTACAGCTCCTTGCTCTCCCATAACTTTCAATTCTATCCCTCTAGAAATTAACGCCAGTGCTTTGTTTGCCTGCATCGCTACTTAGTGATTTGTGTATCTGTAACTCTAGATCACTTTTCTCCTCTACCCTATTTAGACTCATTGGAGGCTAAATTGGGATAGCCTCCAAAAACAGGCACGGGGATCGCAATGCGCGATAAACGCATGCCCATTAATTGCAATGTAGGCAGCATGCCAACTTCGTGCTGCCTGCTCATTTAAATGATCTCTGCATCCAGCCAGCACTAACTGTGCTGCTCATTGGCTGGACGCATTAGCAGGGGTCCAATATCGTGAGAGGCCATCACCACTTAAAGCTAGCCTGCACTGTTTAAAGCTAGCCTGCACTGATTAAAGGGGGGGTGCATTGTGGTTGGAGCAGGTGCTGGAAGTCGTGTTTGAAGGGATTCTAACCCGGGAAACAGTAAAGAATGGCACAACATGGGAGAGCACGGGCTCTAAGGTTTTCCGACGCGACACTGGAGGCCTCGGTGGAGGAGGTGGAAAGAACGAGAGATGTCCTGTATCCGCAGGGGCCCAGGAGGCCCTCCAGACAAAACGCTCAGAAGGCAGTGGGAGCAGAGAGACATAACGGTCAATGCCAGGAGTCAAGCCCCGAGGACCTGGATGCAGTGCCGCAAGAAGTTCAATGATCTCACACCAGTGATCAAGGTCATGCATCTTCAAATGCCATATCCTACCAACTGCACCACTAGCCTCTGTTCAATGCACCATACCCCCATCGCTCACTTACCAACAATCTTTATGAACCAGGACTCATACCAAACATTCATAGCTTCACCTCACCCTCACACTTAGCACTGCTGCAAGCCTCACACCCACATCTCACAGCTTGCACACACTGTCAGCTATTCAACCATGACAGCCACATCACTCAGAGAGCACGACACTCACTGACACACTTCCCTCTCTCTTGCAGGAAAAGGTGGCGCACAACCGGAGGGAGCAGGAGCTAACCAGCGGGGGACAAGTGCGCCTGCATGTCCTAACCCACATGGAGGAGACAGTGCTGGCCATTATTGGAACAGCCATTTCCGAGGCCGTGGCAAGCTGAAACCATCGAAGATGACCGTATCCTCATACCTAATTCTGCTTCTCACATCCCACAATCTCTTCTGATTTACAAGCTGCAGATGGTGTAAGAATGCACCTCTTACTTTACCCCCATCCCCTCACCACAACCTTACCCTTGTATCTTTCTTCTTTCAGATGCCCAAGAGGTGCAACCTGGCCAGGCAGTGGAGGAACAAGAAGAAGACAGTGATGATAAAGACACACCGTCACTCGATTTCACAGTCGCCGCCACCAGCTCGGATACTGACACTGCATGTAATTTAGAGGATAGCATAGATGCGGAATCCATACGTGGTAAGACACCAGGCACAAGTGGCCTGCAGCCAGAGTGAAAAAAAATTGGGAACATTGGCCAGCACAAATTTATGATTTGTTCACTTAAAGCTTCTCTCTTTTTTCCCCCAATTACAGTACTCATTTAAGAGCTATACTGCGACTTTTAGATAGAGAGGAACTATTTCCGCTGGTTGGGGATTCTAGGACAAGGGGGCATAGTCTAAAAATTAGAGCCAGACCTTTCAGGAGTGAAATTAGGAAACACTTCTACACTCTGCTTTTTAAGAATGGCAAGAGAGGGAAACGAGGGAATTATAGAGCAGTTAGCCTAACATCTGTTGTCGGGAAATTGCTAGCGTCTATAATTAAGGATAGGGTGACTGAACACCTCGAAAATTTTCAGTTGATCAGAGAGCACCAGCATGGTTTTATGAAAGGTAGGTCATGCCTGACAAACCCGATTACATTTTTTGAAGAGGTGACTAAAGTAGTGGACAGGGGAATGTCTATGGAGGTTATTTATATCGACTTCCAGAAGGCATCTGATAAAGTCCCACATAAGAGACTGTTATCTAAGGTAGAAGCCCACGGAATTGAGGGCAAATTATTGACCTGGCGGGGAAATTGACTGAGCGGCAGGAGACAGAGAGTAGGGATAATGGGTAGTTACTCAAATTGTCAGTATGTGACTAGTGGTGTCCCGCAGGGATCTGTGTTGGGGCCTCAACTATTCACAATATTTATTAACGACTTAGATGATGGTATAGAAAGTCATATATCCAAATTTGCCGATGACACAAAGATAGGCGGCGTTGTAGGGATATTGATAGATTAAGAGAATTACAAAGGGATATTGATAGATTAAGAGAATGGGCAAAACTGTGGCAAATGGATTTCAATGTAAGCAAATGTGAGGTCATCTACTTTAGACCTAAAGAGACTAGAACAGGGTACTTTCTAAATGGTGAAAAGCTAAAAGCAGTGGGTGTCCAAACTTGGGGGTTCAGGTTCATAGATCATTAAAATGTCATGAACAGATACAGAAAAGTTGCAGCTATACAAAACCCTGGTTAGACCACACCTGGAGTATTGTGACCAGTTCTGGGCACCACACCTTAGGAAGGATACAGTGGCCTTGCAGGGAGTGCAGCGTAGGTTTACTAGAATGATGCCTGGACTTCAGGAGTTAAGTTACAAGGAGAGATTACACAAATTAGGGTTGTATTCCCTAGAATTTAGAAGGTTAAGGAGTGATCTGATCGAAGTTTTCACTATATTAAAGGGGAACAGATAGGGTAGATAGAAAGAAACTATTTCCGCTGGTTGGGGATTCTAGGACGAGGGGGGCATAGTCTAAAAATTAGAGCCAGACCTTTCAGGAGTGAAATTAGGAAACACTTCTACACACAAAGGGTGATAGAAGTTTGGAACTCTCTCCTGCAATCGGCAATTGATGCTCGATCAATTGTTAATTTTAAATCGGAGATTGATAGCTTTTTGTTAACCAAAGGTTTTAAGGGATATGGGCCAAAGGCGGGTATATGGAGTTAGATTGCAGATCAGCCATTATCTCATTGAATGGTGGAACAGGCGCGAGGGGCTGAATGGCCTACTCCTGTTCCTATGTTCCTATGACTGGACTTATTGGTGCCAGTAAACTATATTAACAGAAAATGCTAGAAATACTCAGCATGTCAGGCAGCATCTGTGGAGAGAAAACAGAGGTAATGTTTCAGGTCGATGACCTTTCGCCATAATTCCGAAAGGCGTCAAGGGGTATGGGGAGAGAGCGGGAATATGGTATTGAGATAGAGGATCAGCCATGATCATACTGAATGGTGGAGCAGGCTCGAAGGGCCTACTCCTGCTCCTATTTTTCTATGTTCTGTTTCTTCACAGATGCTGCCTGACCTGCTGAGTATTTCCAGCATTTTCTATTTTATTTTCAGATTTCCAGCATCCGCAGTATTTTGCTTTGTGTTGTGTTTTTATGTTGTGTGATACTCTTAATTTATCAACTCAAGCTGCTCCCACCACCAGACTTGTAATCACTAGTATTTTACTCTAGTGTTATGCAGCTAAAAATGCACTCTTCTGACCCAGCTCATTTTAACTGACAAAATCTATGATTCTAAATAAGATGAAAACTGAAAATACTGTGGAATAAAGCAGAAAATGTTGGAAATAAATAGAAACATCAGAATATGTAAAGAGAAAAGACAAACTGATGCAAGATTGAGAAGTGGGATTCCTACTCTGTAGTAGAAAAACCATAGGACCATAGATTCGACAACACAGGAGGCCATTCAGCCAATCGTGACTGTGATGGCTTTTTGCTAGAGCAGTCCAAACCAATCCTATCCTCCTGCTCTCTACCCATAGTCCCATTTTAAATTGATGACCCCCTCATTACTTCCCAACCAGAGGATATGGTCTTTCCCTATTTACCCTGTCAAAACCTTTGATAATTTAAAAAAATCTTTATTTAATCTCCTCTTAGCCTTTTTCTGCTCCAGTGGTATAGTCCCAGTATCCCAACTCGCTCCTCATAATGAAAGTTTCCCTTTCTTGGCATCATGGTCAGTCTACACTGTACAATTACAAAGACTGTATCACAATTACAAAGTACTTACAGCACAGAAACAGGCTATACGGTATCTATGGCTTTCATGGCCTTTTTTCTTTGCCTTAACTTATATCTGCCACCTGTCTGTCCATTCTGCTAATATGATAACGATCTAAACATGCTGTCACAAAAATTCATCCATTTGACCAAGTAGGAGATTATAGCCAAGCATAATTATCTTCTCATTATTTCCAGAGTATCTTGTTGGTAGTGTTGGATAGCATACTACTAGATAAAAGAAATGGATTTCTTGGCAATTTATTTGCTATACAAGTGAAGATGCATTTAGTCACATTATGGTGCAGATGTAGAAAAGACTGTTGATGTATTGGATGATTGGGGTCCTACAAATGCTTGTTGTGTGGCTCCAGCAGCCTGCAAATATGCTTTAGCGATGGGCTCAATGTTATTTCTTTGCTGTGGTTAGTTGTCGTCGTCCTCCTCCTCCAGGTGCTCCAAAATTATGCCTCATTGGGTGTCAAAGTTGTGCAGCAGATTATCTTGATCCTCAAGACTTTGCCAAATTACAGTACATTTCTTCCAACCTAATACACTATATCCGTTGCTCATGGTGTGATATCCGCTACACGGGAGAGACCAAACGCTGACCACTTTGTTGAATATCTCCATTCTGTGTGCAAGGGCAACCACAAACACCCTGCCACGTGCCACATCAATTCCCCATCCCACTCTCACTCTAACATTGTCTTTGGCTGTCTTTGGCCTCTACACTGTCCCAGTGAAGCTCAAATGATCTTTCTATTAGACATTTAGCTGCCTCAGTACTGACTTTAATAACTTCAGACCTTAACTTAGTTCACACTTTCTTTACAGCATGAGATATGGGGTGGGTGTGCAGGAATTTCCGGCCAAGGGGAAAGAGGTCAGCGCATGAAGAAGTCAGCTTAGGGGGTGGGAACCCTCATCAGCACAGCATGCTGATGAGACAGTCTGCACTTGGTGTTGTCCTGCTATTTTCTTCTCACAAGCCAATGGATTCTGTTCCATTTTACCAGTTTTTTCCTGATTCCATTTCAGACCTGCCTGACTACCGCCCACCCCCTCAGCTATTCATATGTTCTCTATGTCTCTTAAATGTCTTTAATTAATTTCATTATGCTCCTTACTGTCTCATGTAACATCAGCTCAGCCATTTAACCATTGCGTGTGTGTTCCTACCCATTCTCTTCATTCTGTTCATTTTAAAATGCTGTTCATCTGTATTTTTTCCCCCACTGTTAATGAGGGTTTGCACCTGAAACATTAACTTGTTTGTTCTCTCCCAACAGACAACCTTTTCCACGTTTTTATTTGTAAAAGAGGGGATTTACAATTTTCATAAGCATGGAGAATTTGAGTCCAGGAATGCTGTTGGATGCAGGATTAAAAGGCATGGGGGCACAAATTAAAGTTAATCATGGTTTTTGTAGGAGGGCAATGAAACAGTGGGGGTGGTGGATCAGAAGACCATATCAGGTCTTAGGAAAAGGGATACAGGACTATTAGTTCTAGGATCACAGTAAGCAACTGATGGGTGATTTGAAAAGATAGATGGATCAATGGCCTTCTCCTGTCCAAAACATTACTAAGTTACTGTCACATTTCAGGAATTTTAGTTTGAACTGTTGAGTTTTAAAAAACAAAGTGGATTTGCACAGTGTTTAAAAGGCTGCAGACATTTTTATCAAAACCAAACACTGACACTGTTACCCAGGATAATCAGAAACAAGAGGGATGTTGTTATCCCATCTCAAGGGCACCCAATAAAAATTCACACCATGGTAGGGTCGGTGGAATGTCAATTTTCTGTTGAACTTTACATGAAGCTAGCTGGTTTGATTAGCAGCTGCTCTAGCCAATCCCAGACACAGGAGGTGTCAGGAATGCAAGAAAACCAGGTTTCAGAATCCTGACAAAGGAAGGTGAATGCGTGAAAGACTGGTGTGGGAAGAAGGGGTTCCATTTCATAGGAAACTGGCACCAATACTGGGACAGGAAGGAGCTGTATCGCTGGGATGGGCTCCACCTGAACCGGAGTAGGACCAGTGTCCGAGCAAAAAGGATACATATGGCTGTCAATAGAACTTTAAACGAGTAAGACCGAGGGAGGGATCTGGTGAAAATAACAGGAGAGAAATTGGGCTCATTAGCACCCGTTTTTTGGGCGCTCCAAGCGCCCTTAGAGCTCCAAAATGGTGTCCGTGACGCGCGCGCACATTTGTGGGACAAATCGGCATATTGGCGTGGGCACGAACGCACACGCAGTGATCATCCGCAAAAGTATGTAGAGCAGGCAGATCATTACGTCAATCATCATGCAACACTGATTTGACGCTAGCGGTGCCATTTTGAAGCTCAACGCTCCAGCCAACGCCCTCTTTTAACCTCGTACAACTGAACACGTGTTCAGCAGCAGGAGGGACCCCCCCACCAGCGCTATTTAAAAGGGATCATCAACTACTTACAGGTTAGTTACTGGTTGATTTCTTCTGGCTGTTGTTACAATTCTACAAGTGTTTGGTGCTTTCTAAAGTTGTTTCAAGTTGCAAAAGTCTAGAGGGAGTGGCGTGGCAGGTGCTGAAGGACGTTTTGCTGACTTCAAAGCTTTTGCACAAACTAGCTACAGCCAGACATGGGTGCATTAGTAGGCATTCCCCTTGAAATACAGCATGACTGGGAGAATGAGCAGAGCCCACGCAGAGCAGGACACGCTGCCAGAAGAGGGAGGAGGAGGAGATGGGGAGGGGGGGGGGGGGGGTAGAAGGGCTCTCAGCAGGAGGCCATATCTGCCCAGGGTGTTCAGGGAGAAATTCGCCTACCTGAACCTGAGCGAGAAACAATGTGTGAGACGTCTGCGCTTCAGAAAGGACGTCCGCACTGAAATCTGCCACCTGCTGCAGCCACAACTGCAACATCAGAGCAGGGCAAGGACCACTTTGCCAGAGGCTGTGACGGTAACTGTGGCGATGAACTTTTAGGCGTCGGGCTCCTTCCAGGCTGGAGCTGGAGATATTTGCAACATATCGCAGTTTGCTGTCCATGGTTGGGTAAGGGAGGTCACGGAGGCTCCCTATTCAAAGAGAGCTAACTACATTTCATTCTCTTTTCCAGAGACAAGCAGGCAGAGCGAGCACGCAGCTTCACTAGGATTGCAGGCTTTCCCACTGGTGCAGGGTGCCATTGACTGCACGTACATCATTTTGCAGGCGCCGTATATCAACTCTGCTCTATACCACAACGGAAAGGGATTCCACTTCCTCAACGTCCAGCTGGTGTGTGACCATAGGCAGTAAACCATGCAGGTCAATGCTCGATATCCTGGCGGCAGTCCACTGTGCCAGCTGCATTTGAGCCATCACGGCAAACCAAAGGGTGGCTACTGGGCGACAAGGGCTACCCCGCTGACAACATGGCTCATGACTCTGGTGCACAGCCCACGCACAACATGCAAACAATGAAAGCCATGCTGCCACACAAAATGTGATAGAGCAGACTACTGGCATGCTGAAACAATGCTTCACTGCCTGGACCGCACTGGAGGAGCACTGCAATATCCCGCAGAGCAGGTGTCAAAATTTGTGGTGGCCTGCTGCATAACCTAGCCATCATGAGGGCACAGCCCTTGCCACCAGTTATACGGCAAGCTGCTGAGGAGCAGGAAGAGGAGAAGGAGGAAGAGGAGGAGAAGGAAGCAGAGGAGGAAGAGGAAGGGAGGAGGCAACCTAGACAGCCCCTTTATGCTCAGGCTGTTAGTGAAGAACTCATTCGAGTGCGATACCAGTAACTGCAAACCGAATTCCCCATTCACTAACAGTCCCACACCTTACCTTCCCTCTGTCACTGACCATCACAGCGTCACAATGCAAAAATAAAAGCCACCAGAAAATAAACAATCAAAACCAAATTTATAAATGCAATCATGCCATTCTGCATACAAAAGTCAACTGATCACCCTTGTGCGTTTCCTTAGTGCCTGTCTTCCATGTGCCTTTGCCTGTCCTAGTGCTCCTACATGGTGCTACCCTAGTGGCTGCCGCAGTGGGAGCCTGCAAAGGGATATAGACAGGTTAAGTGAGTGGGCAATAAAGTGGCAGACAGAGTATAATGTGAGGAAATATGAGGTTATTCACTTTGGTAGGAAGAATAGAAAAACAGAATATTTTTTAAATGGTGAGAAACTATTAAATGTTGGTGTTCAGAGAGATTTAGGTGTCCTCATACAGGAAACACAGAAAGTTAGCATGCAGGTACAGCAAGCAATTAGGAATGCAAATGGTATGTTGGCCTTTATTGCAAGGGGGTTGGAGTACAAGAGTAAGGAAGTCTTACTACAATTGTACAGGGCTTTCGTGAGACCACACCTGGAGTACTGTGCAAAGTTTTGGTCTCCTTATCTGAGGAAGGATATACTTGTCTTAGAGGTGGTGCAACCAAGGTTCACTAGATTGATTCCTGGGATGAGAGGATTGTCCTGTGAGGAGAGATTGAGTAGATTGAGCCTATACTCTCGAGTTTAGAAGAATGAGAGGTGATCTCATTGAAACCTCTAAGATTCTGAGGGGGGATAACAGGGTAGATGCCGAGAGGTTGTTTCCCCTGGCTGGAGAGTCTAGAACTAGGGGGCACAGTCTCAGGATAAGGAGTGGATCATTTAAGACTGAGATGAGGAGGAATTTCTTCGCTCAGAGGGTTGTGAATCTTTGGAATTCTCTACCCCAAAGGACTGTGGATGCTGAGTCAATTAGCATATTCAAGGCCGAGACAGATTTTTGGACTCTAGGGGAATCAAAGGAAAGTGGAGTTGAGGTCGAAGATCAGCCATGATCTTATTGAATGGCAGAGCAGGCTCGAAGGACCATAATGGCCTACTCCTGCTCCTAATTGTTATGTTCTTATAGCTGGTGGAAGGCTGCTGACTTGGAGTGGAGGAGTCTGCAGATGGCCTTGGAGGATGACCACGAGCAGCTCTGGGCCTAGAAGGCCCGGCTGCGGACTGCACCATCTCGGCATAGGCGGCAGCAGTCTGGGCCGACTGGCTGACAGGCAACAACAAGGGCACTGGTGAAGTGGCAGGGTGGGATACATGCAATGAACTGCGTGTTTATCGCTGGCAGCAGAGATCATTCAAATGAGCAGGTAGCACGAAGTTGGCATGCTGCCTGGATTGCAATCAACGAGTGCGGGTTAATCGCGCATCACGATCCCCACGCCCGCTTTCGGGGTCTATCCAATTTAGACCCCAGCAAGTCTGAAGATAAAATAAATAGATGAGAGTAAAGGTCAGACCAAGGTAAGGAACAAGGGTAACAAAGGGTCAGGGAACAAATAGTTATAAAACAGAAGAAGTATAAAAGGACTGTTTAAAAAAAAAAGTAAAAGGACCAACTATTAAAGATGAATTAAAGTGCCTGTACAGCAATGTACACAGCATCCAAAATAAAACGGGGGAACTGGAGTCAATAATCTGTAACGAGGAAGCAGATGTAGTAGGACTAACTGAAACATGGCTACATAAAGACCAGGACTAGCAACTAAATATTGCAGGTTATAACATAATCAGAAAGGATAGTGAAAGAAGAAAGTGGGGTGGGGTAGCTGTACTAATTAGAGATAACATAATTGCAGCAGAAAAAAGGGACAGAACTAACAGAAGGTTAGAAACAGAATCCACATGCATTGAAATAAAAGATAGTAAGGATCGGACATGCTAATAGGGCTATACTACAGACCACCTAATAGTGGAAAGGAAGTGGAGAAGAAATATGTAAACAAATATGTGAAATGAGTAAAGGACATAGAATAATAATCATGGGAGATTTAACTACCTCCAAATAAACTGGCAAGAATAGATAGTGATAGGGGTACAAGGAATGGAGTTTTTACATTGTGTGCAGGACTCCTTTCTTACCCGGTATATAAAAAGCCCAGCAAGAGGGGGAGCACTGTTGGATCTAGTAATGGGAAATGAACCAGAACAGATAAGAGAAGTAAGCATGGGGAGCACGTAGGCAATAGCGATCACAACATAATAAGGTTTAAGATAAAGATTGAGAAGGACATAAGACAAAGACCAAAACCAAAGTAATATATTGGAAAAAAGCTCATTTTAAAGGGGTGAGAATGGGACTAGGGAAATTAAACTGGAAAAATTTACTGAAAAACGTAAAAATAGAACAGCAGCTGGAAACATTTAAAACAATGATTAAGAGTGTCCAGGAGAAATATATCCCACTAAAAAGCAAGAATAAACTAGCCAGATATGACACACCATAGATGAATAAAGAAATAAGGGCAACACCGAAACTAAAGGAAAAAGCATACACTAAGTACATCTACAACAAAGGAGAGAATGACAAAAGGGAATATGAAAAGCTTAGGAAATAAGTCAAAAAAATTAGGAAGGCAAAAGGAAACTACAAAATTAAATTATCAAGGAATATAAAAAGAAATAGTAAGGTATTCTACAGACACATCAATAGCAAAAGAAAAATCAAGATAGGGATAGGGCCACTAAGGGATATACATGATCAACTCGTAGGTAATAACAGCAAAGTGGCAGAAATATTAAACAATTACAATGCCAGGGAGACCAACATGACATGACATTAGAAGAAGAGATCAAAAAAAGATAAAGACATTTAAGATAGAAAGGGGGGGGGATGGGGGAGTGGTGGTGGAGATAATTGATAAACTAATCAAACTTAGTGAGGCTAAAACTCCTGGTCCAGATGGATTACATCTACACATATTAAAATAAGTTAGGGAAGAGATAGCAGAGGCACTATCACACATATATAAAAATTAATTAGAAAAGGGAATAGTGCCAGAGGACTGGTAGACAGCTAATGTGATTCTTCCAGTGCAGCATCTGAAAATCTTGCCCCCTGCTGATGCGAGCAGCCAATGAACAGCGTGGTTAGCACTGGCTGGACGCAGAGATCGTTCAAATGACCAAGCAGCACGAAGTTGGTGTGCTGTGTGCATTGATAGAACAAGTCCAGGGAGCTACAGACCAATTAGCTTAACGTCGGTGGTAGGAAAGATAATGGAATCCTGACTCAAAGATGTAATAGAAAAACATCTAAAAAGTGAAAATATAATAAAGAGTAGTCAGCACTGATTCCAAAAGGGAAGGTAAGGCTTGACTAACCTTATTGAATTATTTGAAGAATTAACAGAAAGGGTAGATAAAAGTAATGCAGTAGACATAATATATTTGGATTTCTGAAAAGCCTTCAATAAGGTACCACATAGTAGACTCATGACGAAGGTCTGAACATGTGGAGCCAGGGGACAAGTAACAGAATGGATAGCAAGCTGGCTACAAAACAGAAAACAGGGAATAGGGGTTAAAGGTAGTGACTCAGATTGGCAAATGGTGGGAAGTGGTGTTCCACAAGGATAGGTGCTGGGACCACTGTTGTTCACTATTCACAAACGGTTTGGACTCGGGAATCAGAAGTACAATTTCAAAATTTGCCAATGACACCAAATTGCCGGGGGGGGGGGGGGCGCGTAGTTAATACAGAGCAGGACTGCGACAAAATACAGGAAGACATCAATAAACTTGCAGAATGGATGCACAATTGGCCAATGAACTTCAACATAGATAAGTGTGAGGTAGTACATTTTGGTAGGAAGAATAAGGAGGCAACATGCTCCTTGGAATGTCAGTGTCTAAATGGGGTAGAGGAACAGAGGGATCTGGGGTCCAGATTACAAATCACTAAAAGTAGCGACGTAAGTTAACAAGGCCATAAAAAAATAAGCAATCAAAGCACTGGGGCTCACATTTCTAGAGGGATAGAATTGAAAAGTTTGTGTGGAACATAAACACCGGCATGGACAGTTGGGCCAAATGGCCTGTTTCTGTGCTGTAAATACTTTGTACAACACCGAGGCACCAGATGAATCCTTACCAAGGAACAGTCTGGGATTTTACCTCCCAGCAGAAGTCTAAAGATGAAGCCTGACTTGATTTGCCAAATCATCTTAAATTAATTTCAATCAGAACTGATTAGTCTAAGTTACTAACCCTCGCCTAGGTTAGCCTCAACACACACGCTTAATAGACATGTATAAATGCAATCAGAGTTACCTAGCAGTTGAGTAGCAAATCACGAATGAACAGAGTTACTTATCAAAATGAGCAGCAATGGTTAAGCAGGCAATTCAGTGTATCTCTGTAAATCAGCATTATCTTTAGCAGTATCTGAGGCTATAAATTGGTGATATTACTTTAAGCAGAATTCCTTAGATATCTAACAAGTTAACAGCTTTGAATAGCCAGTCTATCAAACAGCTCAAGTCTGATGATATCTTAGCTTGCTTACCTCTCACCTTTCTCTATCCCAGGCTACTCGCAAATAAGTGAAACTCTTAGCTTTGCCTGTAACGAGCTGGTGTAGCCACAATATAGCTTCTAACTCTGACACGCTGTCCTGTAAAGATACCTTATACTAGTAAGGATACCTCTTACAACTGCTCTTTTGATTAACACAGAGACTGGGAAAGACTGCTACTTCTAGACAAAGAAAAAATGTGATTCTGAATGACCCATGTGGCAGAAAGGCTGGTCCCTTTTTGTGTCAATCAGCCGAACCAAGTCAGTAGTGAAGCATTGATCTTCAGACAGGTCGGCTCCACTTTTACAATCCCCACCCCTTACCTTACAAGCTTACAAAGGGACACACACAGAGATGAGGGGTCGTGACCTGTTTACGATGCACTAAGTGCTTCTTCCCTGAAGCTGAGATAGAGATAATGACTATAACTTAATATTAAAAGCCTGTATTAACTATTTACCTATAACTCAGTTCAGCAGCTGAACTCCATACTGAATGGGCATCCTCAGGCATCCTTACAAATCTCAAGGCAAACCTAGTCAACTTTATGGGGCACTGTTCCTACAGGAACCACTCCCCAGCTTCCTGTGGGGCAGGAAGGTGCGAAACGAAGACCCATATGTGGACAATCAGGTTTTGTTAAATGTCAGGAAGATGAATCACTAACGTGGGGTCACGTGGCTTGTTCTTCATTTTGTATCATTATGCAAAGTTACAGCAATTGAACTAAGTAAATCTGATCATAACTGTTGTTCTCTATGCAGTCCAGATCACAAAGGAATGTTATTATTCTGTCCCTGGGTTACAGTATAATACAAGTAGATATAGCGTAATGTCAGTCAACTCCCATAAAAGTAAAATGTCAGACCGCTCACAGGAGAGACATGTCACTGAACTCCAGAAGATATCTACGGTAGACCCTAATTTGTAATAGTTACTATGGAACATAAAGAGAGGTATTGCCATTGGAACATCATTGGTTCAAACTGTAAATTTGACAAGATGAAATTAGCAGTGCTAAAGCAAGGAAAGTCAAAAAAGAAATACTCCTGTTGCAGTCTCCAAATATATCAAACTTGATCTGTTTCTCTTGAAATTCTCACTGCTTTCAGGATAGAACCCAACAACTGGGCAGAACTGTTTTATTGGGATGTGATCACCGCTGAGTGGATTCCCCACGTTAAAAAAGTAAAATTGCATCACCCTTCATTATACTTAATTTCAATTAAATCTATATATTGAACTGAAGCTTCCGATTGTTTTCAACAGGACCTTCCTGCGATCAAGTCCCGCACAACTAGAAACATACATTGCACAGAGATCCACGACCTCCGCCCTATCTTCCAGCTCAACACTGTGTTCAACTACCTCAGATGGTTAGAATGATCAGAAAATTGTTCATACAGTATCCAATGCTAAATATCACAAACTAGTCGATTAAAGCTTGGTTATAGACCAGATAATGAAAATCTGATCAGCCCTGTACCATGCACCTTCACCTCCCAAGTGCCAAAATGATAAGCTAAAGACCTCCCTCCACATAGCCATATCTCATCTACTGGCTCCCAACAGGAAGCGGCTCCATATACTTCCATGTACTTGGGTGTCCTCTTCAGTTCCAATGAGCAACATTCAAGACTAGAACATCGAATGTTAGGCACCAAATTTTCCAGTCCCATATGCCTTCCAATTGGGTTGAGAAAGTCCGTGGTACAAGACTTCATATCTCATTTACAATCAAATGTTAGTCAACTAGTTATGAAAACAAATGTTGACTAGTTCAAAAAATTAGTTAAACATACTGTATCGTATCCAATGCTAAATAAAAACTTTGTTCTTGATTTTATGCTTTTAGATTTCAATTTATTTTCTTTTTAAGTATGCGTTTATGGCACACGGGCTATTGTTAAAAGTAAGCATATGGAGTTGCACCTCTGGTTTTAGAAGGGCAACCCTTCAGCAAGTTACTGCTTGGGATTATACCTCTCAACCAAGTTAGTGAGTAACCTTGGTATGGCTCTACTCAAGTTTCGAATCTGCGTAGTTAATTTAAAAAAATCTGTTTGTAATTATTATCCTGTGGTTTCTGGGGTTTATGTCATAGGGTGATTTTCACAACGAAGACTATAATTGTGGCATGTATAATATTGCATGCTATTTTCAGTCTCTCCTTCAGCAAGAACACACAAGTGATGGAAACCACTGCAGGAAACTACTTTTATTTTAAATGCACCATTACTCTGCACTTGAGAACAGGCACTATGAAAACTTTGTTATACTGAACATACTTAAGTATGCCAACTTTACCCTCATGGTTTGAAATGTTTTTTCTCCTCTCTCCTACCCCCTTTTCTCAGCTACTTACGTCCAAATTTTTCTTTTTTATTCAGCCATACATTTCATTACTAGCTAATGCCACACACAGTCACGTTCTCCGACTCTAGTTACCTTGCAATCCCACTTCCTCCACTGTACAGTCTTCACGTCTCTACACACAAATTCTCTCAAATCCCTCCAACAACAACTTGTATTTATATAGCACCTTTAACGTAGTAAAACGTCCAAGGCACTTCACAGGAGTATTATAAGACACAAAATTCACACCTTGCTACATCTCTCCCCACCTTCAAAAGCCGCCTCAAAACTTCTCTCTCTGATCATGCCTTTGGCCACCTCCACTAATTCTCCTCCTAGTTCTTGCTCACTTTCAGTATTTCTCCCTCCTGCTTACAAATTTGCTAGGTTAAAAGGTACTATCTAACTGCAAGTTGTTATTACAGGACAATGCAAACACTCGTGGTTCAGTTATGAGCAATATTGTGATATAAAAGTGATTTTCAAATAGAACTCTTTTTTCATTTTGAGCGAAAAATAAAGAAATCTGCAGATGTTTAATATTGAAGCATCTAGAAAGCAGTACATAGAAACATAGAAACTAGGAGCAGGAGTAGGCCATTCGGCCCGTCGAGCCTGCTCCACCATTCAATACGATCATGGCTGATCATCCAAATCCAGCACCCTGTCCCTGCCCCCTCACACAGAATCCCCATCGAGCCTGCACCGACACATATCCCACCCTATCCCCGTAACCCCACGTATTTAATTCCCCCTAACATATCCTATCCTATCCCCGTAACCCCACATATTTAATCCCCCCCTAACACTAAGGGTCAATTTATCATAGCCAAATCAACCTAACCCACACATTTTTGGACTTCATGCAATGCAATGAAAATTGTTTAAAAAACGAGTTTATTGAGCAATTACGTAGGTGGAACACATTTTAAGTAACCAAGATTACAGTCCTACAGTATTAGACAGTAGTAGTTGCTTTCTAAAACATTGCAAGCTTATAGGTTATTTCTTAGGACACTGCACACACACACACACACACACACACACACACACACACACACACACTATGATCTTGCCTTCATTGTTGACTTAGTCACTTATAATGGAACCTATTGGTCCATCCATGCTTCCTAAAAATGTTACTTGAGCCATCACCACACTGCTACCCTGTTGGAAAATTCCACTTTAAGAATAAAAGTATCTAACTTAAATTGTAATAAGTCAAATTGTGAACCCGAGCAGTTATGAAGAGCTGAAAATAGTTTAAGCTTATGACCTTTTCTTATTCCCATCTGTTTATCTTCATCAGTTAAGCAACAGATTTGCATTTGTGTTGCTAACTGCAGTACTTGTATGTAAGGCATTTCACTTGATTTCCTGCAGAAGTAGCAGCCTAATAATAACCCTTGAAATAAAAAGAGCACTTATGAAGTCCTACAAAAACAGGTGTTTGAAGCACGCTATATAACTACTGCATATATGCAGCTCATATAAGCCCATCCTTTCCTCAACAGACAAAAAAAAATCCACCTCAAAATAGTGTTAAATTTCATTCGCACTACCTTTCAAAAAAAAACACACACCGGCAGGAGCGAAAAAATAATCGTACCTATTTAAAAATGCTTACTTCTGCAATCCAAATCAGAAGATACTTAAGTTATAACATGTTCAAGAATATCTTGTTTATATATCTACACTAACATTCTCTCAACTGAATTCTGAACACAGTTGCTAATGGTTTTAGTGCAAAAATTACACTTCTTTTTAATTCATTCATTCTTGGGATGTGGACGTCGCTGGCAAGGTCGGCATTTATTGCCTATCCCTAGTTGCCTTGGAGAAGGTGATAATGGTTGGCCACCTTCTTGTACCACTGCAGTCTGTATGGTGAACCTGGTCCCACAATGCTGTTAGGTAGGGAGTTCTCGGATTTTGACCCAGCAACAAGTCAGGATGGTGTGTGACTTGGAGGGTAACTTGAAGGTGCTGGTGTTCTCATGTATCTGCTGCCCTTGTCCTTCTAGGTGGTGGAGGTGCTGCCGAAGAAGCCTTGGTAAGTTGCTGCAGTACATTCTGTAGATAGTACACACTGCAGGCACGGTACACTGATGGTGGATGGAGTGGATGTTTAAGCCAATGGATGGGATCAATGTTCCCCGTAATTTTTGTGTGCGCGCGGCCCCTTTAAGGGGTTGCATGGCCCATTCACAGCTTCACGCATGCGTGAAATTTAACACTGGAAAAGACGGTCCCGGGCTGCGTGGCCGCGCAGCTTAGCGGGAACGCTGGATGGGATGCCAATCAAGTGGGCTGCTTTGTCCTGATTTGACTCCTGATAAGTATCTTCTGAACAGATATGAGAATTTATATATTTTTTTAAAAACAGGTAGTTCTTTTAGATTTAACCAACTCTTAAAAGTAGTTTTGCACTCAAGCTGTTGAAAATAGCTACAATTTCTATCTGATTCTAGTATATTTGCAGAAAAAGCTATTCCAATTCTTAATTTTGTTTTGACAGAAAATTCAACAAGTATACTGATAATTTAGTAGCTTAATAGATATATACAACCTGATTTTACTGTGCATCTGGCACCAATAAAATATTTGCCATTTATGGATACTTCAATTTTCTGGTTATTATGGAACACAGACCATTAATAAGATCTAAGCAGGGAACAGTTAAAATTTTTAGTATAAGTATAGCTGTAATAAATAGTTGCATGAACATCATGGAGTGCAATCCCATAGTGTTAATCCACCTTTGCTTTTACAATGATCACGAATTGTCATAAAAGGACTTTAACCTCAAACTCTATCAAAATGCCCTATGAATAATTAAAGATCAACTACAAGGCACCCCTCTACATGAATCATTTATTATTTAATCATCCCTATTATGTGGCTCAACAGTGGGAACAACTAGCTTGAACTGGAACTATTAAAACACCCACTTGAACAGTCTACATTTGGCAGTCAGCTGACTGTGTATCTGCAAACATGCTACCAAGTTAGAATACATTTATGGATGATAATTGAATTTATAGCAAGAACAAGATGCATGTCCAGGATAATTTGTGATTTGCTTCCACACTAGCAAAATACAATGACAAACTTAAATTAAGGGGACTGACAATGCAGTTCTAAATTGGGAGAGAGAGAAAGAAAAAGAAAACAGGAAAAAAAGAGATACATAAAGAAAAGAGAGAGAACCTCAGACATCACAAGGCAGTTTATAGGCAATGAAGTATAGCCACTGTTGTAATGTAGGGAAGGTTTGATTTCCTTCCTCATTTGGAATAGGAAAAGTCATTTTATATTGGAAGATTTGTAAAGTGGTTTGACTATATTCTCATACAAGAGATGTCCTGATGTTTAATACCCCAGTTATATTATGGCACTGTTTCCAAAGGAATATAGCCCAAGGCACTGAACCCATCCTGATAATACTGCAGGATCTGTGTCAGATTTCACTATAAAAAACAAGCTTTGATTGTAATGCTCCATACAGTTGTATTGCAGAAATCCACTTCTAACATCAAGTAATATCAATGAAAACTTTTATACCTCTATCCCTTACAGACAACACAGCAATCATGCTGGTTTCATAGTTATGTAGCTAAATCACAAGTCAGTAAGTCTCTAATGGATGGTTGGAGATAGCACAATTTAAAAGAACATGGGGGAATAATTCAGTTGGTTTGCGCCTCCCGTTAGCGCCTAAGAGGGCGCTAATGGTGCGCAAAGCAACTAGCGCCCAGGCGCGGCGATATCTGCGCCTCTCGCAAAATTGACCGGACATTTTGCGGCGGCGCTAAACAATACCGGCCCGATCTCCTGCGCACGCAGATCTTGACGTCATTCGAGCATGCAACGCCCTGGGGCGCCCCGGAACGGAAATTGAGTGGCACCCCCCTCCTTTCCGCCTGGCGCAACCAATGACAGGAACGCTTCCCAGTCACTGTGGGGGCGCTATTTAAAGGGGGCCTCTTCCTGGCTTTCTCTGTGGTAGACATTTTTGCACCACTCGTTCTGAGAGAGAGAGAGAGAGAGAGAGAGAGAGAGAGAGAGAGATTTTGAGAGAGAGAGATTTTGAGAGAGAGAAAGAGAGACTTCTGCATTGAGTCAACGCTGTGTGAAGTAGTTTTGGCTACTGAGCATAAATTTGCAGGTACTTTGGTTTTTGACCTTCATTACTTTGATTACCAAGAGACTATGGGGGCTGCACTAATTGGGGGCGTTGTCCTGCGTCAGCAGAATCGGAGGCCACAGAGACGCAGAGAGAGAGTGGCAATCATGGCCAGACGGAGGAGGGCCAACAGGCCTCTGTACAGGAGGCCTTACCCTCCCAGGGTATTTCGCCAACAATTCTCATACATTAATATGTCTGAGGAGCAGTGTTTGCGAAGGCTGCGCTTCAGCAAGCAGGTGGTCACTGAGCTCTGCCACCTGCTGCAGCCAGATCTGCAACCTCTACTGAGGACTAGGACGTCTTATCGGTGCCAGTGAAGATAACAGTGGCTCTCAACTTTTATGCCACCGGCTCATTTCAGTCAGCTACTGCGGACATCACCAATATCTCCCAGTTCGCGGTCCATTGCTGCATCCGTCAGGTCACAAATGCCCTCTATAAAACGAGACAAGAGTACATCTCTTTTCCCATGACCCCGGCCAAGCAGCATGAATGCGCTATGGGCTTTGTGAGGATAGCGGGCTTCCCCATGGTGCAGGGCGCCATTGACTGCACGCATGTGGCTTTGCGTGCTCCGCATGAGAATGCAGAGGATTTCCGCAACCGAAAGGGGTTCCATTCCTTAAACATGCAGTTGGTCTGTGACCACAGACAGCTGATACTCGCCGTCAATGCCCGTTATCCTGGCAGCAGCCACGATGCATACATCCTGCGCCAGACTACTGTGGCAGAACTTTTCCAGGCACCGCATCACCCAGGTGGTTGGCTTCTCGGGGACAAGGGATATCCACTGTGCACCTGGCTGATGACACCACTCCGTACGCCCAACACCCCTGCTGAGCTGCGGTACAACGAGAGCCATCTAGCTACCAGGAACATCGTTGAGCACACAATCGGGGTGCTCAAGCAACGGTTCCGCTGTCTGGACCACTCAGGTGGAGCCCTGCAGTACTCGCCTGAGCGAGTCTCCCTCTTCGTTGTTGTGCGCTGCATGCTGCATAACCTGGCAATCCTCAGGACCCAGCCAATGCCACCAGGCCTTGGAGCACCACCAGAGGAGGAGGAGGAAGAGGAGGAGGAGGATCATCAGCAGCACCAAGGCAGGAGGGAGGCCCACAATGTAGAAACTGGAAGGGCCATCTGTCAACGGCTGATAGCAAGCCGCTTCTAGGCCCCTGCTGAGGAAATGGCTTCTGCCATTGAGAAGAACATGAATGAAACCAACCCGCAACCCCTAAGCCGGCCAAGGCAGCAATGATTACAAAGACCAAACATGTACATTTTGAATACAAAAACTTATTTATTTTACAAACTCTGTGTCATTTCCTCATGACAAACTAATAGAAAGAAACACAAAAAAAGTCATTAACATAACTGGTTCTCACAACCTGGAGATAATGTCCAAAACACTAAACAAAAGTTTGAACACGAACCTCGGCCTTTAATAAAAAAATGACCAACATTTTGTCACACCTCCTATTTTTTGCCCTTCGAGGGTGATCTCCTTCGCTTGCGCACTTCCCCCCTTCCCACCCTACTGCTCCTCCGTAATGGGGCCCCAGTGGTTGCAGCAAGGCTGGTGGAAGGCTGCTGATTGTCAGAACCTGAGATGGCAGATGCCCTTGAAGGACGGCCTCGACCAGCTCTGGGCCTGGAGGGCCCGGCTGCAGACTGTACCAACTCTGCATGGGCGGCAGCAGTCTGTCCTACAGGTAGTGGCAAGTGCAGTGGAGAAGTGACAGTGGTGGCAGCATGAATGCTGTCTTCTTGAGAGAGAAATGAGAAGTCGCACAACACCAGGTTATAGTCCAACAGATTTATTTAATTTTACAAGCTTTCGGAGCAGTTCGCTCCTTCGTCAGTTAAGTTTAGCAGTGAGAGAATCTCCCAGAATTCACAATTTAAACACAGACAAAATATATTCAAATCTTTCCCACATCAAAGAGCATAGCCAAGACAATGAGATTCTCTCACTGCTAAACTTACCTGACGAAGGAGCGAACTGCTCCGAAAGCTTGTAAAATTAAATAAATCTGTTGGACTATAACCTGGTGTTGTGCGACTTCTCATTTTTGTCCACCCCAGTCCAACGCCGGCATCTCCACATCATGACCTTCTTGAGAGAGGACAGCAACTCCCTGCTCGACCGACACACTGGCACTCCCACGGGGCAGCACTTCAGCATCCGGAGCAATCTGCTGGAGCACAGATTGCTGGCCTGCTGCGGCGCGGTGAGAGCCCCGGGGAAATGTGTCCGAATCAGCGAGGATGGCAGCAGTCAGTGCTCGTGTGGCCTCAATCTGAGTCTGGGGTCACGGCAGCCAGTGACTGAATTGCAGCACTAAACATTTGCGTGGCATCCGCCTGTGCTACAGCGAAGTGCTCCACACGCCTGGCCAGTGATTCAATGCATTCGGGCACCCTTCCCACTGCACCCATGAGCTGAGTGTGCATGTCCACCGCCTGGGTGTTCATTTCAGCGATCAGCCGCTTCTCCTCTGCGTCCAGTGCAGTAGGACTCACTGGCATACTCTCCCTCCGGGGAGAAGGCCCCCCGAGCTTCCCTACCCCCATCGCGTTGCTGCAGCCCGCTGGGTCCTGGAGCTGCACCCTCATCAGACCCTTCCCCCCTGCTCCCCTCCAGGGAAGGCGTGTTCCCAGTGTGGGCATGGGCTTCCTCGGGAGAGGGTGGCGCTGATGCTCCAGCTTCATCTTCGTCCTCGCCTGCAGCTTCACTTCCACTGGCAGCTTGAGGGCCCGTCTCCTCAGCTGGTGAATCACCATCTGAAAGCAGGGAGGTACAAGAGTGGCTTTAGCGTCAGGACAGGGTGGCAGTAAGGGAGGAATGAGTGCAGTGATTTAGTAAGTTGGACTGAAAGTGTCAAAGGCTGGTGTTGTGAGGGACAAGTGGAAGGAGAGAGAACAAAAAGGTGATGACCATTGCTGTCCAGAACGGGGTCGGCCTCTCCAGTGGCGACAGGGACCGATCACCCGGCTTGCCACAATCCTCTGGACACGCTCCTCAAGATCGCTGAGGGGTTGCAGCTGAGGCCGCCCTCCACCCGTCCGTTGCTGCTGTCTCCTATTATGAGATAGCTTGGCCTGCAAGAAAAAGGACGGCGTCTGAGTAAATATACAGCCATGGTTTTGCCTGATGTGCCTCCCATAAGTGAATAGCCCTTACTGTATGCAGCCATGGTCTTGCCTGATGTGCCTCCCATAGGTGAATAGCCCTTACTGTATGCAAAGTGTGGAATGTGCATGTGTGTTTCATGAGAGGGCCATAGGTGTTGGATGAGTGTTGGGCATTGGGGTTTTAAGACCCTCTGGCCATAGAGTGAGGTTGCAATGGAGGGATGGAGAGGTATTGAAAAAAAGCCACTCACCCTGACGACCCGAGTGAGGTCGTTAAACTTTTTTCTACATTGTATATGGGTCCTGGGCACCATGCTTCTGGAGGAGACGCTCTGTGCCACCTCCCTCCACACTCTTCTGTAATCGCGCAGCAAAGGCCTCCTGCCACTCTCTGGGTACAGTATTGATCTTCTGCGCTCCACCGCGCCAACCAGAGCCTCCAAGGCCCACTCACTGAAGCGATGTGATCGCTCCCTGGCCCTCTCCATAGTCCTTGGCTGCAAGATTTAGGCACAGGTCTCTCCAGACCGAAATTCAAGGCTCCAATGGAGCAGGGTGTGGCTGGAGAGCAAGATCAACCCTCCCCTTCAAGAACTGGCCGGCGCCAGTGTGTCTGTGTTCCATCGCTAACTGACAGCACCTGCGCTGCGCCGCGCTGAGTTAGCATCTCGCTCCTCGGCCTTTGCGCCTTGAGGTGTGTAGCGCCTGATTTAGCGCTCCAATCAACTCCGGGGGCGATAAAAGCCAAGTATGCAGTTGGAGGCGATAATTAGCACCAGGCGCTAAACTTTGCGCACGGCCGATAATTGCGCCCCAAACGTGGCGATACTGAATTTTTCCCCCCAAACCTTAAACATGTGAATTTGTTCTGGGTCTGAAAAATCAAACTTTTTTTTTTAATTGGGTTGATTGCCCTCCAAAGTTACCAGGTCTGTCACTTTGGAATCAGACTCCAGTACCCAGCGTTTAAGCTATCCCACCATAAAATTGTGATGGTGTACAAATTGTATAATAAACTCTTGTTCCTAAATACTGAAATTAAAAAGTATACCTATTCAACATACAGCAATAAACAATGTTATAACAGGAGAAATATAGTTTCAAATAACATAGAGAGAGCCAAAGTAGACATATATGACTTCTTATGGTTGCCAAATCAAGATGAAGAAATATTTCACCTGTCACAAAAGTCAGACGCATAACCTGGCCTATGGAAAGGTCTTCGCATTACACCAGCTACCAACATACATACCCCATGCTGAGAAAACAATGTTTGAAGGTCCAGGTGATGTGGAAACTGCCCCATTTATGTTGCATAGTGGTTTCTACAGTATCCAAGTAATAAAAACAATTGCACACGCACCAGCTTGCAAGTGTGCAATTGTTTTAGTCACCATACCTTTGTTTCTTCTAGCAAGAGAAAAAAAGCACATCACTGCCTTAAACAGATCAGTTAAACAGCACAGCCATGCAGTAGTAAAATTGTTTGTATTACCTACAACACAGCTATCACGGTTAGGAGCACATAAGGCAGTCTCAAACCACTGCATGCTCTGTGAAGGGAAGTAAAATGGTGTTTCAGCCTTCAATGATTATAGGCTGACACTGCACAGGTGTCTTTTTAAACCCTCATGTATTGTGCCTGATTTAAAGAGACAGCTATCGGAACAAAACAAAACACAACTGCTTCATATCTATCACACCCATTCCTCCCAAAACTCCTGGTTCAAATCTCTCCAATCCATCTTTCTCCGGGCAGCAAAATAACTCTAGCCATAGTAACAAACAGCATCCTCTGTAACCGTGGAACTATCCTTCCTCGTCCTAGTCAGCCTCTCCATAATGTTTGATATGGTTGGCCACACCATCCTCCTCCAAAGCCTGGCACTGTCCTGGCATGGTTCCATTCTCTGTATCCAAATGCAGCCAGTGCATCTCCAGCAATGGCCATCCTTCCCTCTCCAGCACTTTCACCTCCTGGGCCCTACAAGAATCTCTCCCTGGCCCCTCCTCTTCCTTATTTACACGCTGTCCCTCAGCAACATTATCTGTAGGCATGGGGTTAGTTTTCACACATGCAACGATAATACCCGGCTCTACTTCTCTACCCATTCTCTTTACCCTTCATCTGTCTCTTTTCTTTAAGACTACGTGTCTGACATGAAGTCCTGAATGTGTCACAACTTCCTCCCGCACCAAAAATTGGGAAGACTGAAGACATCATCTTTGGATACTGCCACAAACTCTAACCCCTTGCCACCAACTCCAACCCACTCGCTCAGAGTGAACCAGACTGTTTGCAATCCTGGAATCCTGTTCAACCCTAAGCTGAATTTTAAAACCCACATTATAGGAATACAGCAACAGTAGTAGGCCATTCAGCTCCTCTAGCCTGTTCCCCCCCCCATTCAATTAGATCATTCTTGATCTGTACCTTAATCCCATTTACCCGCCTTTGCTCCATATCCCTTGATACCCTTACCGAACAAAAATTTAGCGATCTCAGTCTTGAAAGTTTCAATTGTCCCAGCATCCATAGGCACTTGGACAGAGATCTCCAGATTTCGATTCCCCTTTGTGTGAAGAAGTACTTCCTGATTTCACTCCTGATTGGCGTGCCTCTAAAGATTTTACCCCTTGTTCTGGATTTCCCCACTAGACGAAATAGTTTCTCTTTATCTACCATATTGAATCCGGTTATCACTTTAAACACCTCGATTGGATCACCCCTTGATCACCCCTTAATCTTCTATCCTCAAGGGAATACAAGCCAAGTTTATGCAACCTGTCCTCATAATTTAACCCTTTTAGCCCTAGTATTCTGGTGAATCTGCACTGCACCTCCTCCAAGGCCAATATATTCTTCCTGAGATGCAGTGCCCAGAACTGAACATAATACTCCAGAAGGGTCTGAACAAGGCTCTGTACAACTGAAGCATAACTTTCTCCCTTTTGTATTCTACCCCCCTTGAGATATAGGCCCAAAATTCGATTAGCCTTTTTGATTGTTTTTTGTACCTGTCCATTAGTTTTTAGTGGTTTGTGTACATGGACACCCAAATCTCTTTGCTTTTTGCCATAGAGATGGCAGAAGACTCTCCAGAACTTTCCTGGACTGAAGTCATTTTTGACCAGTCAGTCACAAGATTCCAAAGGGTGCTGTTCATTATCAAACTTAATACAGGCTAAATTAACTTTTGTAACTTCTTTAAAAATATACCAAAACAAAATAAGACAAAGCAGGACTACCTTAAAACTCCAAAATTCAGGGACACAATCTTAAGCTGGACTTCATTCATGCTTTTTATTTAACTAGCCTTTCTTAGATATAAATTGTATTCATGTATTAACATAACAACTCCAGTCACCTTATTTATATTCAACAATTATTCCTAATGAAGCTTAAATTATTGATTCCCTGTATTCCCTAGTTTCTAACCATTTATAAAATATACCGATTTGTCTTTCTTGGATCCAAAGTGGATGACATGACACTTAATCTATCAATGTCCCTTTGTAACTTCCTGCTCCCATCTGCACTACTTACTGTGCCTCCCAACTTAGTATCATCTACAAACTTCGATATACAACTCTCTATTCTTTTATCCAAGTTACTGATAAATATGGTAAAGAGTTGAGACCCCTGGGGAACACCACTTGTCACAACCCAATCGGAGTATATATTCTTTATCCCTACTCTCAGTCTCCTACCTTCTAACCAGTTTCCAACCCACACTGCAAAGTTGCCTCCAATTCCATACGCTTTCATTTTCGCGGAACCACATCAAATGCATCTTATCCATCCATCCATCCAAATAAACCTTATCCATCACCAAGACTGCTTACTTCCACCTCTACAACATTGTCCGTCTCTACCCCACCTCAACAAAAAGCAGCAGCTGCTTCTTAGCAAAATTGAAGCCCATGAGATAAAAGGGGCAGTAGCAGCACGGATACAAAATTGGCTAAGGGATAGAAAACAGAGTTGTGTTGAATGGCTGTTTTTCAGACTGGAGGGAGATATACAGTGGTGTTCCCCAGGGTTCAGTACTCGGACCACTGCTGTTTTTGATATACATTAATGACTTGGAATTGGAGGTACAGGGCACAATTTAGAAATTTGCCGACACAAAACTTGGAAGTGTAGTAAACAATGAGGAAGTTAGTAATAGACTTCAAGAGGACACAGACAAGCTGGTGGAATGGGCACATGGCAAATAAAATTCAAACGCAGAAAATTGTGAGGAGATATATTTTGGTAGGAAGAATGAGGAGAAACAATTTTAAAGGGGGTTCAAGACTAGAGAGATCTGGGGGTGTTCATGCACAAATCTTTGAAGGTAGCAGGACAGGTTAACAAAGCCGTTAATAAAGCATGCGGTATCTGGGCTTTATAAATAGAGGCATAAAGTACAAAAGACAAGAAGTTATGCTAAACCTATATAAAACACTAGTTTGACCCCAGCTGGAGTATGGGCCAGAAATTCGGCTCTTGTCGGGTGAGTACGTGCTGTGTACTCACCCGTAAGGCCACCTGAAGTGCCGGTTTCACACATGCACTGCGCATGCGCGGGAAACCGGAACTTCCGTTCCCCTGAAGGGAGGGGTTCAGAAGTCGAACGCGTGCGCGAGAGAGGCTGCGCACACGCAGCGAACTTCGTTTTTTTTTCAGGTTTCTCCAGGAGGGTAAGTATGGAGAAGCTGCGCTTTTAAAAAGGAGGCGCAAAGCCTGTTTTTAACAAGGTAAGTGGTTAACAAGGTAAGTGGTTAATTAATTACAATTTAAACATTTTTTCAAACAGGTTTATCTTTTTTACATACTTTAAAGAAAGGTAAGTTTATTTTTAGCACCGTTAAAAAGTATAATTATTTTTTTCAAAAATGTAAATTTTTGTTTAAAGTAGTTAATTTATGTAACTTATAATTATTTTAAAAATGTGATTAAAAAAAAAATTTATTTGAAGTTTAAGTGTGGTTTTGGGGCCGATCTCTATTCATAGATTTGATAGGTCTTCCCGTCAAATCTATGAATGAAAATGCCCTGCTCCGATTGGCTCTCCATGGCCCACGTGATCCCCAGGGACGCTTCGAACTAACTTCGCCCCTGGGATACGCAAGCACTGCGCGCCGGCAGCTGCAGGAGGCCCAGGAGCCGAAGTCCTTGTGGGCCCGAAGCACAACGGTAGGCAAGTACGCGCGCGATGCTTGCACCCGCAGGAAGCCGGAGAGCCGAATTTCTGGCCCATTGTGTCCAATTCTGGGAAGGATATAAAGGTTTTGGAGAGGGTACAGAAGAGATTTACTAGAATGGTTCCAGGGATGAGGGATTACAGTTGTGTGGATAGACTGGAGAAGGCCAAGAGAAGAGAAGGCTCAGGAGTCATGAAGGATTTAGACAGAGTAAATAAAGAAAAACTGTTTCCAATGGCTGCAGGGTAGATAATCAGAGGGCACAGATTTAAGGTGATTGGCAAAAGAACCAGAGGCAACATAAGGGAAAACTTTTTTTTAACGCAACGAGTGGTTAGGACTTGGAATGCACTGCCGATGGGGGGATGGATACATATTCAATAGTAGCCTTCAAAAGGGAATTGGATAAATACTTGGAGAAACAATTGCAGGGATATGGGGGACGAGCGGGGGAGTAGGACTAACTGGATTGCTCTTCGAAAGAGCCAGTGTGGACTCGATGGGCCGAATGGCCTCCTTCTGTACTGTACTATTCTATGATTCAATGCTCATTTTTGTGTCTCCTCCAGACTTGGCTATTCCTTGCTGGCCTCCCATCCTCTATCCTACAACTTATCCAAAACTCTGTCGCACGTATCCGGTCTTGTGCTAAGCCCTGATCTGTTGGCATGCATCGACTGCTGTCGGACATCATATTGCAAATGAGCCAGAATTTCTTGAAGCTCACCACTGGCTAAATAGAAGCCATCCTATTCTGCCCCCCACCAGAAACACCCTATCTCTTGGGCCCATTGCCTTTCCCAAAAATATCCACTCAAGCTCAAACTGATGGTATGCAACCCTGGTATCCTGCTCAAACCCAAGTTGACCTTCAAACACCACATTCAGTTTATTAACAAGACTGCTTACTTCCACTTCTGAAATATTACCCCAACCTCATCTCTATTTCTGGCTCAACTTTTCCAATGCTCTTCTGGAGATCCACTTTACATATTGTCATTCAGAACTTCCCCACCTGCATCCTATCCTGAACAAAACTCGGCTTGCCAATAACCCGAATTTTTCTTGATAGGGATGGGAAGCCAAAACCTTAGCATATTGAGATCCTTGTCCTCAAATCACTTTATACACTCGCCCTTTCCTACTTTAGTTATCTCCTTCCGCTTCAAGTCCCAACCTGCACACGCTGCTCTGGTCAACTATATCCCCCCACTCTATCATTAGTGGTAGAGCCTTGATCAATCTTCCCCCATAATCTGAAACCTCCTCCCTAAACTGCTTTGTCTTGTTACATTTTTTCTCACCTTCAAAAACCTCCTTAAAGTTACCTTTTTGACTGTGCTTTCCAATTACTTCCCTTGCCTCTCCTACTTTGATCTGACAGCCAAGTCATAAGTGTCTGGGCACTTTGCCATGTTAAAGGAGTCAAATAAATGCAAACTACTATTGTTGTTATTATGAGATCTAATTGTGACAAAAAAGTCTACATAACTGAGATAAATGGACCCTATTTCCAGTGGAACAGACTTTTCTCCTTCCGAAAGACTTTTAGGCCCTCACAACTGGAATACTATAGTTGTAAATATCAGGAGTCAGAATTTATCTTGAAGAGGACGAAAATCTTGTGTTATAGCAGTAAAAACACTGCGGTATCAATTAAATGTATACAGGAAACTCTATTAACCGGCACCGACGGGACCAGCGTGGTGCCAGGTTAATCAAAAAGTCCGGATAACAGAGAGTTATATCTCCCAACGTACGAGAGCCCCATACACATTGACATGCGCCTGCATTCGGAGCTCCGTCTCCCCGGGGACCGCCAGCTGACCATCTGTCGTGTCCGCTGCCTACCTGGGCTGCACATTCCCCTCCCAATCTACACGCTCCGATACAAGGCAAACGCCTCGGGGTTTTTTTTTTAAGTTAATTTTAAACGAGAGATGAAGGAAAACCCCGGTTACCTACTCAAGAATTTTGCCGGTTAAGAGAGATTTCCGGATATTTGGGTGCCGGTTAATAAAGAGTTTCCTGTATATGGACATATAGAAATGAAAAGTTTCAGGTTTTATGCAGAACTCCATTCCATATTTGTCCGCAAAGACAAAAAAGCAGCAGGTACGTGCAATAAAATGGACACTTCAATTCTGATTAACTTCACCAATGCACATGAATAGAGACACAGTTTGCACATGGGGTGTGGCCAATGCAAACGTTCAAAAGAGTAGACAACTTGCATAGCCAGGAAATGATTAACACAAGTTCAAGGTCCAACTAACACAAATGCAAATGAGCTCATTGAAAATTGAAAAGTTAGCAGAAAGGCTGGTCAAACATACAATCATTTGATAAAGAACTGCCTCCTTCCCTCTCTTCATCCCCTTTAATAAGTTCTAGAAATATAACTTTTGGGCAATCAAAATCTTACACGTACACACAATTATCCTCTAAAAAAAACATTACCCGCTCCTAAAGTGCAACTAATACTACATTTATACTGTGGGGTGGTCTGTTGACTACTGTCTAAATAATGGCATAGTGGCTGTGACTAAACCTTCTCCAATAACTAGAGACGGTTCTACTGCCAATAGCAAAGCTGCTACCAGAAAACCCTATATAAACCTTTTGGTAGATTGCATTAATGTATGTAAGCAGTTGCAACATAACTTGTGGATTAGCATCCAATGCTGACAAAATTTGAGTTTGAATTTAACCACACGCATAATTGAAAAAGTATTGCCTTCATTGCGTTTTTTTTTTAAAAAGGGAACGAATCATGTTATTAAAAAATTACCGGCCTAACATCTACTTCTGTTGATTTTTGAACATTTGTTCCAGCTGCAAGAAGCAATAAAATAATTGGTGATACTAACTTAATCATAGTATATGTAGTTTTTCTTACAATGTAGCCTCCAAGTGTAAGCATGCCATCCAAGGTACTTCTTTAGTGTAAATAAGGAGTGCACATCTCTCTAGGCTAGGGGAACAGATCAACTGTTTTTATATTGTCATACTGCTGTGTTAGTTTCACCAGCTCCAGAACCCTAGTGTCTCACACAGCCTGTGGTAACTGCAAAGTCAACTTGTTAAATTTGTTAACACCAGTGATTCTGGCAGACTACCAGGAAGAGCAAAACCAGCAAGTTCACTTTGCCATCAGCTGTCCAAGACTGGCACTTTAGGAGCTAGTGGCACTATTACAGCAATATTGCAATATAAAAGCATTTATTAGGTGGTTTCTGTCTCTACCTCAGAGGCACAGCACTTCCAGCTGTGCAAGCTGTCACTGGCTGTCATTTATATTGACCAGTATTGCTGTTTTTGCACTGCTGACCTGTATAGACCTTTCCCGAACGTCAGGAAAAATCCACAGCATGTGTGAATCTGGAAAACAGGAATCAATAGCAGCCCTACCATATTGTGAACCCACTTGTAGTATTTCTGCAATATAAATGTTCTACTGAAGAATATCCACCTTCCTTTCCTTCCTAAGCCTCTGCAATGAGCAACTCTTCATCCCTGGTGATTTCAATCTTCATCTCAACTTCCCTTTCTCGCTCACCTCTAAATTCACTTATCTCCTGTCCTCCCTAACCCTCTCCTTCCATATAAACTCTCCTACCCATATTCACGGATACCCCCTCGACCTTGCCATCTCCGGTGGCTTCTCTACACCCATGGTCTCTATCACAGACAAGCCCAGCTCTGACCATTACTTGTATCCCTCACCACCCACATCCTCCTACCCCATTCTGACCAAACTTCTTTCGGTGTCTGTCCCTGGAAACCCCCCCCCTCCCTCCCCAAATCACTTACAACTATGCTTTCTAAATCCCAACTGCCTAGTCTTTGGCCCTCCATTCACCACAATTCTTCTGCAGATGTCTATCTGCATGACAATTCTCCTTTGGAGTTGTCGCTCTCCAGTGCCCAATCAGTATTAACGTCAATTTCAAAGTTGCCGGTTATAGCGTTTTAAGTGCTCCGTTTATTTTGGGCAGCAATAGCTGTGCTTACTGTGATATTGGATGAGTGAAGTACACAAGAAAATATATCTCTCATTGTTCTCCATTATTTTTATATATGTATCTATAAAACAGTCAGAGAATTAAACAGAAGGTATACACTATCTCTCTTCTCTTAGGCAGTCCCTCGGAACCGAGGATGACTTGCTTCCACATCAAAAATGAGTTTGCAGGTGACCGACGAGTCCAATGCGGGACCTACAGTCTCTGTCACAGGTGGGGCAGACGGTGGTTGAAGGGGCGGGTGGGTGGGGTGCTTGGGTTGGCGTGCGCTCCTTGCGCTGCCTGCGCTTGGCTTCCGCTTGCTCCCGGCGAAGAGACTCGAGGTGTTCGGCGCCTTCCCGGATGCTTCTCCTCCGCTTTGTGCGGTCTTGGGCCAGGGATTCCCAGGTGTCGGTGGGGATGTTACACTTTTTCAAGGAGGCTTTGAGGGTGTCCTTGAAGCGTTTCCTCTGCCCACCTGGGGCTCTCTTGCCGTGCCAGAGCTCCGAGTAGAGCGCTTGTTTTGGGAGTCTCGTATCAGGCATGCGGACAATGTGACCCATCCATCGGAGCTGATCGAGCGTGGTCAAAGCTTCGATGCTGGGGATGTTGGCCTGAGCAAGAACACTGACGTTGGTGCGCCTATCCTGCCAATGGATTTGCAGGATCTTGCGGAGGCAGCGTTGGTGGTACCTCTCCAGTGCTTTGAGGTGCCTGCTGTACATGGTCCATGTCTCTGAGGCATACAGCAGGGCGGGTATCACTGCTGCTCTGTAGACCATGAGCTTAGTGCCGGGTTTGAGGTCCTGGTCTTCAAACACACTCTTCCTCAGGCGACCGAAGGCTGCACTCGCACACTGAAGGCGTTGTTGGACTTCGTCGTTAACGTCTGCCCTTGTTGACAGTAGGCTCCCGAGGTATGGAAAGTGTCCAAGGCCTTGTCGTGGATTTTGATAATCGGGGGGCAGTACTGTGTGGCGGGGGCAGGTTGGTAGAGGACCTTTGTCTTACGGATGTTTAGTGTAAGGCCCATGCTCTCGTACGCTTCGGTGAAGGTGTTGACGATGGTTTGGAGTTCGACCTCCGAGTGAGCGCAGACGCAAGTGTCATCTGCATACTGTAATTAGACGACAGAGGATGGGACGACCTTGGATCTGGACTGGAGGCGACGGAGGTTGAACAGTTTCCCGTTTGTTCTGTAAATTAGCTCCACTCCAGTGGGGAGCTTACTGAGGGTAAGATGGAGCATTGCCGCAAGGAAGATCGAGAAGAGCGTTGGTGCGATGACACAGCCTTGCTTGACCCTGGTTCGTACGTGAATTGTGTCGGTGGTGGAACCGTTGGTCAGGATCACGGCTTGCATGTCGTCGTGAAGCAGGCGGAGGATGGTGACAAACTTTTGTATATATACTATACTCCCTTTGCAGCACCCTATGTGTAATATGCTGGAAAATTAAATAGTCCAAAAAAAAACCGTAAGAAATATTTACTGAAGTTCTGATTTCTAATCTGACACCATGCCCGTCGATGATGTAATTCAGTTCCTCCGCCTTAGTGAAGGGCTTGCCTGTCACTATTCAGATTATGAAGCATCGCTGTTTAGTATTCGTTAATATATTGTGTTCAGCTATGGTTCCCATGTGAGACAACAAAAGGATAGTGAAAAGACAACCTTAGTCTGATTTCAATTGGGGCAGCACAGAGATGGGTCCTTGGACGCTGGGGAGCAACAACTCCAAAAGGAGATGGGGGGAAAGCTGGAAAGGACTGAAATAATAAGTCCTTGGTCAGGTCTACGATTTGGCAGTAAGGAGATTTGTTCAGGTAGCAGTTGGGGAAGCTGCAAATGCTAATGAGTGACAACTTATATATGCACTACCACGTTATAACAGACAAATCCCGTTCACACAAACGCACCCGCTATAAGCAGTGGGGACTTTACTGCAGGTGTGCTGCACCGTCAGTACTACCATCTTTCGGACGAGACATTAAACCAACTTCCTCAGGTGATGTGAAAGATCCATGGCACTATTCTCCCATTGTCCTGGCCAACACACAGAAACTGGCGAGTTAAAATGGTGGTGGGCAGGAATGGTACGGGAAGGGTGCGGTGATCCCCTAGATGCGATTTTCAACCCCCTGTCCGCCCCAAGTTAAAATCGTCATTCGTTTCAATGTCCTACATTGTTAATTGCAATAGTGAAATTAGTCTTTTGGCATTACCTTAAGTATACTTCTTTCATTGTGCCTTGTAAATTGCTACATGAGCACCAGCATGTCATTTCCAGCAAATCGAATGTTTTTGCACATAGCCAAAAGTCAGGATGGCCTTATAGTTCAGAGTACTGTAACAGGCTATATTTTAGGATATGACCTCACCCTTAAAAATACTTTCTTTAAAGAAAAGCCCCAATGCCAAAAACAGTTCATTTGGAACATTTTCCCAACTAGCAACAGGATGTTGCTATTCGGACTGCCAAGTAATTTAGAATTAAACATTTTAACAGTTTTAGTACAAAACTGAAACTGTTTGGGATGTTGAATATAAATAGTACAGTAGATATGCTGAAAACAATCTCAAAAAACAATAGCATATCCTTACACAATGTTGTGAACCTTCAGATTGATGATTACAGATGGCCACAGTAAATCGGACTCGCGTCAGATTGTTTCAACTTTACAATCACATACGTGCCTAGCTGGTAATTTTCCTTACCTATATTTAGAAATAATATACCCGAGACATTAGTACACACAGTAGAATAAATCCCCCACCAGCAGTGCACTTTTTAGAACACAAGTTGGAATCCGTTCAGAGGACATTAAAAATCCGTCACTATTTTTTCATATATTCAATCTTGCATGCTATCCAATATAAACACACACTTCGGAAGACAATACTTATAGAAAGCCGTATAATTTCTGAGTAAAACCTGCTCAAGCCATCAGTTCACCCATTAGAACCCTGCTCAGATGTCAAAGTCAAAATCCATCTCTTGTACACCACATGGCAATTCACTGTATGGAAGTCCGGTCAGCCATGATAGCCCCTGTAATGGGAGATACCAACTTCACAAGTTGACCAATTTCTCCAACCACTTCCTGGGACTGAAGACTTTTGCTACAGATGCAGTAAGCAATGGAATAAAATCTGAAGCATCAGTGAGGTACTCCAGAACAGCTGGCTGAACTGAATAATCAGTTCCTGTGACAGTAACCAGTCACATAGAACAATACAGCACAGAAAGAGGCTATTCGTCCCATCGAGCTTGTGCCGGCACTTTGAAAGAGCGATCCAATTAGTCTCACTCCCCTGCACTTTCCCCATAGTCGTTCAAAATTTTCCCCTTCAAATATTTATCAAATCCCCTTTTGAAAGTTACTATTGAATCTGCTTCTGCCACTTTTTCAGGTAATACATTCCAGATCATAACAATTCGCTGTGTAAAACAATTTCTCATGTCCCCTCTGGCTCTTTTGCTAATTACTGCGCCTTAAATCTGTGTCCTCTGGTTACTGACCTTCCTATCAGCGGAAACAGTTTCTCTCTATCTATTCTATCAAAGCCCTTCATAATTTTGAACACCTCCATTAATTCTCCCCTTAACCTTCTTTGCTCTAAGGAGAACAATCCCAGCTTCTCTAGTCTCTGCACATAACTGAAGTCTCTCATCCCTGGTACCATACTAGTAAATCTCCTCTACGCCCTCTCCAAGGCTTTGACATCCTTCCTAAAGTGTGGTGCCCAGAATTGGACACAATACTCCAGCTGAGGCCTAAACAGTGATTTATAAAGTTTTACCATAACTTCCTTGCTTTTGTACTCAATGCCTCTATTTATAAACCCAAAGATTTCGTATGCTTTTTTTTTTTAAAAACAGCCTTATCAACTTTTTCTGCCAGCTTCAAAAATGTGTGTTCATAAACCCCCAGGTCTCTGTTCCTGCACCCTCTTTAGAATTGTACCATTTAGTTTATATTGCCTCTCCCCATTCTTCCTTCCAAAATGCATCACATGAGTGAGAGCAGTTAGAATACAATGGCAGTATATTACATTAAAATCATACCTGTTATTTTGACTCAGTTTTAACTGGCAGTCAATCTGATGTCTGACAGGATGAAATTGGAAATAGCAGAGCAGGATAATTGAAAGTTAGCATTGTTGTAATTCCTGTCACTACTGATGAGCTTTTTAAGTGATGAAGTGGGCAGTTACAGGACTACAGAACACAAAAATGTCAAACACATGTTGAGTCGCATCACCAACAACGTGCATTTATATAGTACCTTTAACACAGTGAAATGTTTCAGTGCTTCACTGGAGCATTATCAAACAAAATTTGACACCGAGCTACATATCATAGAATGGTTACAGCACGGAAGGCGGCCATTCGGCCCATCGAGCCCCTGCCGGCTCTCTGCAAGAGCACCTCAGCTAGTCCCACTCCCCGCCCTTTCCCCGTAGCCCTGCAATTTTTTTTCCTTCAGATACTTATCCAACTCCCTTTTGAAAGATAAGATTGAGTCTGCCGCCACCACCTTTTCAGGCAGTGCATTCTAGATCATAACCACTCACTGCATAAAAGAGTTTTTTCTTACATCGCCGTTGGTTCTTTTGCCAATCACCTTAAATCTGTGTCCTCTGGTTCTCAACCCTTCTGCCAATGGGAACAGTTTCTCTCTATCTACTCTGTCCAGACCCCTAATGATTTTGAACACCTCTATCAAATCTCCTCTCAATCTTCTCTGTTTGAAGGAAAACAACCCCAGCTCCTCCAGTCTATCAACGTAACTGAAGTCCTTCATTCCTGGAATCATTCTCGTAAATCTTTTCTGCACCTTCTCTAAGGCATTCACATACTTCCTAAAAAGTGTGGTGCCCAGAATTGGACACAGTACTCCAGTTCAGGCCAAACCAGTGTTTTATACAGGTTCATCATAATTTCCACACTTTTGTACTCTATACATGAAGCCCAGGATCCCGTAAGCCTTTTTAACTGCTTTCTCAACCTGCCCTGCCATCTTCAACGATTTGTGCACACATACCCCCAGGTGTCTCTGTTTGTGCACCCCCTTTAGGATTGTACCATTTAGATTATATGCCCTGTCCCCATTCTTTCTACCAAAATGTAACACTTCACACTTTTCTGCCACATGTCCACCCACTTCACCAGCCTGTATGACTTCCTGAAGTCTATCACGCTACTTCCAAGTTTTGTGCCATCTGCAAATTTTGAAAAGGTGCCCTGTACACCCATGTCCAAGTCATTAATATACATCAAGAAAAGCAGTGGTCCTAGAACCGATCCCTGGGGAAACACCACTATATACCTTCCTCTAGTCCGAAAAACAACCGTTCACTACTACTCTCTGTTTCCTGTCACTTCGCCGATTTCGTATCCATGCTGCCACTGTCCCTTTTATTCCATGGGCTTCAACTTTGCTGGCAAGCCTATTATGTGGCACTTTGTTGAACGCCTATTGGAAATCCATGTACACTATGTCAACCGCATTACCCTCATCAACCCTCTCTGTTACCTCTCAAAAAACTCGATCAAGTTGGTTAAACACGATTTGCCTTCAACAAATCCGTGCTGGCTTTCCTTAATTAATCCACACCTATCCAAGTGACAGTAATCAGGGACAAAATTAACAGTTTCTAAAAGCTTCCCTACTACTGAGGTTAAACTGACTGGCCTGTAGTTGCTGGGTTGATCTTTACACCCTTTTTTGAACAATGGTGTAACATTTGCAATTCTCCAGTCCTCTGGCACCACCCCCGTATCTAAGGAGGATTGGAATATTATGGCCAGTACTGCCGCAATTTCCACCTTCAATTCCCTCAGCATCCTAGGATGCACCCTATCCGCTCCTGGTGATTTATCTACTTGAAGTACAGCCAGCCTTTCTAATACCTCTTCTTTATCAATATTTATCCTATCAAGTGTCTGCACTACCTCCTCCTTCACTATGTCTATGGCAGCATCCTCTTCCTTGGTGAAGACAAATGCAAAGTACTCGTTTAGTACCTCAGCCATACCCTCTGCCTCCATGCATAGGTCTCCTTTTTGGTCCCTAATCGGCCCCACCCCTTCCCTTACTATTTATATGCCTATAGAAGACTTTTGGATTACCTTTTATGTTGGCTGCCATTCTATTGTCATACCCTCTCTTTCGCCCCTCTTATTTTCTTTTTCACTTCTCCTCGGACCTTTCTTTCTATATCTATCTATCTATATCTATATCTATATCTATATATATTATAAAAAACTTGATTCTCAGATGAATTTGCAACCTGACATCTGTCATACAAACTCTTCTCCTGCTTCATCATATTCTCTATCGGTTTCGTATCCAGGAAGCCCTGACTTTAGTTACCCTGCCTTTCCCCCTAGTGGGAATGTACCTCAACTGTACCTGAACTATTTCCTCTTTAAAGGCAGCCCATTGTTCCATAACAGTTTTGCCTGCCAACCTTTGATTACAGTTTACCCGGGCCAGATCCGTTCTCATCCCACTGAAATTGGCCTTCCCCCAGTTAAACATTTTTACTCTAGATTGCTCCCTGTCCTTTTCCATAGCTAATCTAAACCTTATGATACTATGATCACTGTTCCCTAAATGTTCACCTACTGACACTTGCTCCACTTGACCTACCTCATTCCCCAGAACCAGATCCAGCAATGCCTCCTCCCTCGTTGGGCCGGAAACATACTGATCAAGAAAGTTCTCTTGAACACACTTCAGAAGTTCTTCCCCTTTATACTATTACGATCCCACTCTATATTAGGATAGTTGAAGTCCCCCATTATTACTACACTATAGCTCTTGCACCTCTCTGTAATTTCTCTGCAAATTTGCTCCTCCATATCTTTCCCACTATTTGGTGGTCTATAGAATACACCTAGTAGTGTAATGGCACCTCTATTATTTCTTAACTCTAGCCTTGACCCCTCCAGGACATTCTCCCTCTTCAGCACTGTAACATTCTCCTTAACCAATACTGCCATACCACCTCCCATCTTTCCTTCCCTATCTTTCCTTATACCTTATAACCAGGAATATTTAATACCCAATCTTGTCCTTTTTTGAGCCAGGTCTCAGTTATTGCCACAAAATCATATTCCCATGTAGCTATTTGTGCCTGCAGCTCACTTACCTTGTTAACTACACTTCATGCGTTCACATACATATACTGTAAATCCATCTTAAACCATCCTGTATTCTCTCTTAGTTTGACCCCACCTAATACCTTACCATTTCTTACTTTAGTGCTCTCTACCTCTCCCAATCCTTTGAGCACTTTGTTTCTCCTTTCTAATGTTACATCCTGGTGCCCATCCCCCAGCCAAATTAGTTTAAACCCTCCCCAACAGCACTAGCAAACCTCCCCACGAGGATATTGGCTCCGGCCCTGTTGAGGTGCAACCTGTCTGGCCTGTACAGGTCCCACCTCCCCCAGAACCAGCCTCAATGCCCCAGGAATCTGAAGCCCTCCCTCCTGCTCCATCTCTCCAGCCACGCATTCATCTGCGCTATCCTCCTATTTCTATACCCACTTGCACATGGCACCGCAAGTAATCCGGAGATTACTACCTTTGAGGTCCTGCTTTTTAATCCCTTTCCTAGCTCCCCAAAATCTGCCTGCAGGACCTCATCCCTCTTTCTACCTATGTTGTTGATACCAATATGAACCACGACCTCTGGCTGCTCACCCTCCCCCCTCAGAATGTTCTGCAGCCGCTCAGAGACATCCTTAACCCTGGCACCAGGGAGGCAACATACCATCCTGGAGTCACGTCTGTGGCCGCAGAAACGCCCGTCTGCTCCCCTAACTATCGAATCCCCTAGCACTATTGCTCTCCCACTCTTCTTCCTCCCCACCATACAGCTGAGCCACCCGTGGTGCCAGGGATTGGCTCTGGCTGTACTCCCCAGAGGAACCATCGCCCTCACCAGTACTCAGAACCAAATACTGGTTGGAGAGCGAGATGCACTCAGGGGACTCCTGCACTACCTGCCTGGTCCTCCTCTTCTGTCTGGAAGTCACCCATTCCCTCTCTGCCTGCACACTCCTTAGCTGTGGGGTGACTACCTCCTGAAACGTGCTATCCACATAAGGAGATATTAGGACAGGTGACCAAGAACTTGGTCAAAGAGGTAGGTTTTATGGAGCGTCTTAAAGGAGAGAGAGCTAGAGATGCGGAGAGGTGTAGGGAGGGAATTCCAGAGCTTAGGGCCTTAGCAGCTAAAGGCACGGCCGCCACTGGTGGTGCGATTAAAATCGGCAAAGCGCAAGAGGCCAGAATTGGAGGAGCACATGATGCCATGAAGATGAAGCAGCACGCAAGATACTTTATCAGTTCCACAAAAAGGACAAAAGGTTGCAATTTTATTAATGCATTGCAAATCACATTAGTTGCTTCTATTCTCCTTACTTTTACTAATAAATAGGTTTCTAACAAAAGCACTCTGCCAAAAACAAGCAACAAAAGAAAACCATTCCTCAAGCACGCATCACATAAGTACAAGCACAAAGCTAGAAAGGCATGTGGTCAGTTACCCTGGGAGAGGAGAACAACAAGAATAAGGCAAAAAGTGTCAAGCACCTACATAAGAATATTTTTAAAGGAAGCATAAACGGCACAAACTGCCAGAGTTATCCATAAGACACTGTATTCCAGGGCGCAAAAATATTCCATGTTTAACACATACTGGCAACATATACTATGCACAATATGCTAAATGCCATGACGAGTTGTAACTGGTATTTGGTTCTGGTGCGGTTACTAGTTCGGACTGTTGTGGAGGGCCTCACAGAAGAATGGTTCTGGGGTAGAAAAGGTGAGCAGGAACTGAAGGATATCAGAAACCGGAGAGGGAGCAATAGCAGTAGAAGCAAGATATAGTTGGACAGGGAATGGGAGTGGAGATCCTGGGGCTGTTACGTCATGAGCTATCCTGTTGTTTCCAGTTTTTCTTACTCCATGGGTTGGTTTTATTTCTCTGGCTGAGGAGTAGCTGATTAAAATTTATCTTTGAATTCATGTTAAATTGAAAAAGAAAACATCTGTACAACAATTACATGTCTTCCCCATTTGTACAGAAGGTAAAGTAAAAGGTGCGTATGAGAAAGTCAGCTGCAAATATCACAGCTGAAATCCTAGATAAATTTTCTATGATTAAGTGTGGTGTGACGAACAGGAAGAGTGCAAATATATAATAAAAATAGATCAGAACAGGATGTTCTGAGATAATAGCAAAATTACTTGCATTTTGAACAAGTTTTCTAAAGTGGTAGGTAAATTGTATTATAAATACAGTATTTGAGACCTGTATTTTTCAGTATCAGTAACGTGCATGATACTTCTACTTCATTTCAGTTATGTGCTGAATTACTTCAATAAATTTCTAACCTTTAGTAATGAGAAAATCCACTGATACATTTAAACTACAGTACCATGGGATAGAGGACATCAGTCACCTCAGTAGTGCCAGACTACACACGAGTAATTATATGGGAGATCTACCAACGTAATTATAAAAACAATTAAGTGGGCGAGAATCGAAAGCTGTAATCCAAACACAGGGTTCAGATAACATCCACAAATTGTTCAAATTTCATGCTATGGTTTGGGAGGTTATTTGAACTCCACTGCATTATAGTCATGTAATACCCTCATAATACAGCGATATTTCTTGTTGGAAAATAAAAAAACCTCAGACCATTTATTTACATTCTATAGAAATAAATACATGCTACAATTCAGAAACAGCAAAAGAAACTTAAGTACTCAACTGATCAACAATTTACTCAAGCAACATTGAGAGTGGTCAGCAATCAGAATCAGTAGTACTTTAACTGTGAACATTCATAGCTACATGACCCTTCCTACATTTTAGGAAGCAATGTTTTTAAATGGTTGAAAATATTTTAAGTATCGTGGTGATAATGTTCCAATGTACAACTCTTTAATTTCTCCTATAAATTGACTTTGCTTTGTCCAAGTCAAAAGTCTTCAACATGGTCTTTCTGTCCTTTTTTTATTTTACTAGAGTGTTCATTAGATTTATGCATATTATTCTGTACTCCTGTGACAGAGGTCATTGGAAGTACAACTGTAGTACAACAGACTGAGCAGCGAAAGACCGTACAATAAACCATTAAAAATGCATTGCATTCTGAGAGGCGCTTGTTCAAATTTAAATAATAAAACTATGCTGGTATTCTCTTTTAAAGCACCATGTGAATTTTAAAAATGTTTGTAATTTCATCATTTGCATGTACAGTAGTTGGATTGACATTCAATTACTGGATTCTGGAATACAATTGATGAATTTGTTGCACTAAAGGGTCTCTGGGCCCAACAAAACGTCTTTTCAAAAAAAAAAACAGAAGTTATGTAGGCAGTCATAATAAACTGCAAACCATTTAAAAAGATGCATAGTTGAGACATGTATCAATTTTAATGTGTTGGTCCTCCTGCCTATATTACAACCTACAGATGGGGGAAATGTCACATGAGAGTTGCTCCAACATGCTGGCCTCATCTCCAGAGAATACCACAGGTATTGTATGCTGTCCAATGATCAATGTCATTTTTCTGCAAGCACCACATTTCTTAATGACCCAATCTTTTCCATTTTGATAACAGCAATCTATTAATAACTAATTTTTTTTTTTTTTAAAGTGAATTGAAGAAACTGGGCTAGAAATTCAGCTCCGTTGCGCCTGCCCTTAGCGCCTCCGGGGGGCACTAACGGGGCGCAAAGGGCTTATCGCGGGGAGGTGGCAAAAAAAGCGCCTCCCGAGAAATTCGGCGGGTCACTACCCGATAGCACCGCAACCGTGCCGGTAGCGCCACGGGCCGCTGGCGATGACGTCATCACCGTGCACCGCGACCCCTTAGCGCCCCGCCGTGGCCCCTTACCGCCCCGTGGCGGTATTTCAGCTGCGCCCCGCAAGGCTGCCGCAGGCGGTGTCAGCTCCAGCCTCGCGGGTCGCAAACCGGGCCGACCTCTGCTCGCGGGTCGGTATTTAAAGGGGAGGTGCGGCCGCGACCCGTGCCGCCATTTTCTTTTTATGGCCGACCTCCAGGTCTGCCCTCTGGTGGGCTGTGGCGTGGTCCTGGCCACCATCGCGCAGTCCGACACCGCGTCTCGGTGTCGGGCTGCGGCCGCAGCATCACGCCCCCCTGGTGGTCTAGTGTGGGTTATCGGAGGCCCTGCAGAGTGCGCAACGGCCCTCCCCTTTAACTGAAGGGGAGGGGTGTTGAAACGCAGCAGATCTTCACGGAGCGTGGCGTCCCGACATCGCCTCGGTTACCGCCCCACCAGGAAGTGGAGCACCCGAGATTGCGCACCACTCCGTGTGGGGCGGTAAGCCGAATTTAGCGGCCGGGTTGGTACTTCTGCGCCGGGCGCCGAATGTCCAGCCTTAACTCAGTTACCGCCCCCAAACGGGGCCTAACGGAATTTCACGCCCTCTACTTACACTCAGTCATTTCATAGCATGATAAATGATAACAAATTATTTCCAACTGTGATTGCATATTAAGTTCAGACATACAAGAGATTGTATGTAGAATACCTGTACCATGATTGCTTTGAAATTATGCAAAAACAGTACTGTATAGTGTGAACAGATGTCTTTTATTGAACAGCTGCATGTCCAAAGAGGCTATTAATTCTCAGTCAACAGAACTGCTAGACATTTCTTGTTTGAATTATATATTAATGATTTGGACGAAGGGATTAAATGTAATATCTCCAAATTTGCGGATGACACTAAATTGGGAGGCAGTGTGAACAATGAGGAGGATGCTAGGAGGCTACAGAGTGACTTGGACAGGTTGGGTGAATGGGCAAATGTATGGCAGATGAAGTACAATGTGGATAAATGTGAGGTTATCCACTTTGGTGGTAAAAATAGAGAGGCGGACTATTACCTGAATGGTGGCAGATTAGGGAAAGGGGACGTGCAACGAGACCTGGGCGTCATGGTACATCAGTCACTGAAGGTGGGAATGCAAGTGCAGCAGGCAGTCAAGAAAGCAAACGGAATGATGGCCTTCATAGCAAGGGGATTTGAGTACAGGAGTAGGGAGGTGATGCTACAGTTGTACAGGGCCTTGGTGAGGCCACACCTGGAGTATTGTGCGCAGTTTTGGTCTCCTAACTTAAGGAAGGACATTCTTGCTATTGAGGGAGTGCAGCGAAGGTTCACTAGATTGATTCCTGGGATGGCCGGACTGACATATCAAGAAAGATTGGGTCAACTGAACTTGTATCCTCTGGAGTTCAGAAGAATGAGGGGGGATCTTATAGAGACATTTAAAATCCTGACTGGTTTAGACAAATTAGATGCGGGCAGAATGTTCCCAATGGTAGGGAAAACTAGAACCAGGGGTCACAGTCTAAGGATTAAGGGGAAGCCATTTAGGACTGAGCTGAGGAGGAACTTCTTCACCCAGAGAGTGGTGAATCTATGGAATTCTCTTCCACAGAAGGTTGTTGAGGCCAGTTCGCTAAATATATTCAAAAGGGAGTTAGATATAACACTCACAACTAAGGGGATCAAGGGGTATGGCGAGAAAGCAGGAATGGGGTACTGAGGTAGCATGTTCAGCCATGAACGCATTGAATGGCGGTGCAGGCTCGAAGGACCGAATGGTCTACTCCTGTACCTATTTTCTATGTTTCTATGTTTCTATGAAGTTTAAAGTGACCTTTTCTGACCTCAATATAAAACCAAACAGTTGTTGAATTTTAAAATTAGTAAACAAAAATCTCCCTCTCTAATCTTGATGTCCAAATGATTCAATATACTGGACCTGGATGCAGTGCCGCATGAAGTGCAATGACTTCACACGAGTGGTCAAGGTCAGTGAATGCATCTTCAAATGCCACATCCCAGCAACTGCACCATTAGCCTCAAACAGTGCTCAATTCACCACACCCCCATCACTCACCTACCAAAAATCTCTATCAAATCAGGACTTATTAACTAGCATTCATAGCTTAAACTCAGCCTCACACACTTAGCACTGCTGCAATCCACACACCCACATCTCACAGGTTGCACACACTGCCAGCTATTCAACCACTACTGCCACATCACTCAACCAGATTGCATGACACCTACTGACACACTTCCCTCTCTCTTGGAGGGCAAGATGGTGCACAACCGGAGGCAGCAGGAGCTAACCAGCAGGGGACAGGCGCGCCTGCATGTCCTAACCCACGTGGAGGAGACGGTGCTGGCCATTATTGGGACGGCCATTGCTGAGGTTGTGGCCAACCACAGGGCTGAAACCATCGAAGATGACGGTATCTCATACTTAATCCTCCTTCTCACATCCCACTACCCTCATATCCCAAATCTCTTCAGATTTACAAGTTGCAGATGGTGTAAGCATGCACCTCTTACTTCCGCACTTCCGCCCCTCCACCCCCCAACCTTACCCTTGTGCCATTATCCTTTCAGATATCCAAGAAGTGCGACGTGACCAGGCAGTGGAGGAATAGCAAGACGACAGTGAAGACGAAGACACACAGTCACTCGATTTCACACTCGCAGCTATCAGCTCAGATACTGACACTGCGCGTAATTTAGAGGATAACAGAGGCGGGATCTGCACGTGGTGAGATGCCAGGCACGAGTGGCCTGCAGCCAGAGCTGGGGACAAGCATAGTGCAGGTGCCAGCTCACTGGAGGGTGAGATCACACACGAATTCTGCTGCAGAGGACTCAGATGAGCACTTCGATAGGGTAGGCTACAGAAGAAGGGTGAATGAAATGTTTGGTACATTAGGAAGCCGGCCAGAAAGCCTGCGTGAAATGTCAAGAAGCATGGAGGAGTCCGGCACCAACTTGGCACAGGGCTTTGCACAGAGCATGGAGCCCATCCTTTCCAGTTTGGAAGAGGTGGCCAACTCCATTAGCACACTTGTGGAGCCAACCATGATGCAGCGTCTGATGGCCGATGACTTGGCTTCCATTGCAGCACAAGCAGCAGCCACCCAACGTCTGAGTGCTGCAGTGGAAACTCAGACTGCTGTCATACAAGGTCAGCTTGCGGTCATGCAAGCTCAGACTGTTGCCATCATGGCTGTGGATTACCGTGTGCAAAGGGGCTTGCAGGGTGTCACAGCAGTCCAGCAATCTGTCCTCCAACAGATTGTTAGGATTGTGAGGCACCGCCCCAGGGGAGTGGAAGTGGCTCCATGGAGCACTAACCTGCTGTCCTCTCTCAGGATGACAGCATTCGTCCTCCCAGCACCGCCACTCCGTCAGTGCCCTTGCTGTTGCCTGTCAGCCAGCCCAGACTGCTGCCACCCTTTCCAAGACGATGCAGTCCGCAGCCAGGCCTTCTAGGCGCAGAGCTGCTCAAGGTTGTCCTCCAAGGCTATCGGCAGTCTCCTCCATTCAATAGCCTTCCACCAGGCATGCTGCAGCCACTGGAGTAGCATGGTGTAGGAGCACTAGGACAGGCAAAGGCACACGCAAGGTAGGAACTAAGGGAAAGCACTAGGGTGATTAGTTTACGTTTGTATGCAATATGGCATGATTTGATTTGGAATGCTTATTTTTCTGGTGGCTTTTATTTTTGCATTGTGGCCAGACGGATGCTGTGATGGTCGGTGAGAGGGAAGGTAAGGTGTGATGGGGAATTGGGTTTGAGGTTACTGGTATCGCACGTGAATGAGTTCTTCAGACAGCACAGGCAAAAAGGCGCTGTCTAGGTTGCCTCCTCCCTTCCTCCTCTTCCCCCCCCCCACATGCTCCTCGATGTATAGCTGGTGGCAAGGGCTGTCCCCTCATGATAGCGAGGTTGTACAGCATGCAGCAGACCACCACGAATCTTGACACTGGCTCTGTCGAATACTGCAGTGCTCAGTGGCTAGCCTCATCATCCAGTAGCCACCTTTTAGTTCGCCGTGGTGGCTGAACTGCAGTTGGCACAGCAGACTGCCGCAGAATGAAGCCATAGTGACTGCTCCCAGGATACCGAGCATTGACCTCCATGATTTGCTGCCTATGGTTGCACACTAGCTGGATGTTGAGTGGAATCCCTTTCGGATCCGGTATATGGCATAGTTGACATGCGGCACCCACAAAACGATGTGCGTGCTGTCAATGGCACCATGTACCATGCGGAAGCCTGCAATCCTCGCGAAGCCACGTGCTCAATCACCTGCTTGTCTCTGGCAAGACAGAATGAAATGTAGTCAGCTCTCTTTGAATAGAGAGCCTCAGTGACCTCCCTTACCCAACGGTGGGCGGCAAACTGCACAATGTTGCAAGTATCTCCAGCTCCAGGCTGGAAGGAGCCAGATGAATAAAAGTTCATTGTTCACCACTGGCCTTCCTCCGAGATTGCAGTTGTGGCTGCAGCAGGTGACAGATTTCAGTGAGGACGTCCTTACTGAAGCGCAGATGTCTTACACATTGTTCCTCGCTGAGGTTCATGTAGGAGAATTACTCCCTGAGCACCCTCGGCGGATATGGCCTCCTGCTGAGCCCTTCTCCCCCCACCTCCTCCTCCTCCTCCTCCTCCTCCTCCCTCTTCCAGCAGCTTGTCCTGCTCTGCATGACCTCTGCTCATTCTCCAAGTCATGCTGTATTCCAAGGGGAATGCCTACTAGTGCACCCATATCTGGCAGCAACTGGTTTGTGTAGAAGCCTTGAAGTCACAAAAAGTCCTTCAGCTCTTCTGCTTAACGTGTGTTCAGCGTTCAGCTCCAAAATGCCACCGTTGGTGTCAAATCATACTTCCAGCAGACATTAGCAGTGCAGGAAACTGCAAAGGGATATTGATAAGATAGAGGAATGGGCTAAAAAGTGGTAGATGGAATTCAATATCAGCATGTGTGAGGAAAGCATATTGATCAATAAAACAGTAGTAATTACACTCTGAATGAGTGTCGGCGTGGTGATATGGAAGAGCAGAGGCATTTAGGGGTTCAGGCTCAGGTTGATAAGGGTTTAAAAACAAAACTAATGGAATTCTAGGTTTTTTCACAATGGTTATATAATGTTAAAGCCAAGAGGTAATAATGGGTCTCTATAAAACTATAGTAAGATCTCAAAGTACATTAAAAAACCTGTTCTTGGTATATGAGCATTGCTGGCAAAGCCAGCATTTATTGCTCAACAGGAGTTGCCCTTCAGAGTTGCGCTTTCTTCTTGAAGTCATCGTGGTGAAAGTACTTCTATAATGCTGTTAGGTAGGGAGTTCCAGGATTTTGACCCACCGACTGTGAAGGAACGGTGATATACGTCCAAGTAGGCTGGTGTGTGACTTGGAAGGGAACATGGAGTTAATGGTGCTCCCATGCACCTGCTGCCCTTGTCTTTCTAGGTGGTGGAGGTTGCCGGTCTGGGAGGTGCTCACGAAGAAACTTTGGTGACTTGCTGCAGTGCATTTCACAGCTAATACACACTGCAGCCACAGTATGCCAGTGGTGGAGGGAATGGATGTTTAAGCTGATGGATGGGGTGGTGATCGAATGGACTTCTTTGTCCTGGATGGTGTCGAGCTTCTTGAGTGTTGCTGCAGCTGCACCCATCCAGGCATGTGGAGGGTATTCCATCACACTCCTGACTTGTGCCTTGTAGGTGGTGGAGAGGCGTCGGGAAGTCAGATGAGCCACTGACCACAGAATACCCAGCCTCCAACCTGCTCTTGTAGCCACATTTATGTGGCCGATCCAATTGAGTTTCTGGTCAATGGTGCCCCCAGGATATTGATGCTGGAGGATTCAGTGATGGTAATGCCATTGAATATCAAGGTGAGGTGGTAAGGCTCTCTCTTGCTGGAGATGGTCATTGCCTGGCACTTGTTTGGCACTTGTTTGGCACAAATGTTACTTGCCACTTATCAGCCCAAGCCTGGATGTTGTCCAAGTCTTGCTGCATGCGGGCATGGACTACTTCATTATCTGAAGAACTGTGAATGGAGCTGAACATTCCACTTCTGATGTTATGATGGAGGGACAGTCATTGATGAAGCAGTTGGACTTAGTTGGGCCTAGGACACTGCCCGGAGGAACTCCTGCAGCGATGTCCTGGGGATGAGATGATTCGCCTCGAACAACCATCTTTCTTTGTGCTAGTTATGACTCCAGCCATTGGAGAGTTTTCCCCCTGATTCCAATTGACGTAATGTGTTGTAGTTTCACCAGGTTAGCATCTCATTTTCAGATATGCCGAGTGCTGCTCCTGGCATTTTCTTGTGCACTCCTCATTGAACCAGGGTTGGTCATCTAGCATGATGGCAATGGAGGAGTGAGGTATATGCCAGGCCATGAGGTTACAGATTGTGGTGGAATACAATTCGGCTGATGCGGATGGCCCACAGCACCTCATGGATGCCTAGTTTTGAGCTGCTAGATCTGTTCTTAATTTATTCCATTTAGCATGATGGTAGTGCCACTGTGTGCTATATTGGGCTCCAGACTATAGGTCGGATATTGCAGCATTAGTGAGAGTACAATGCAGTCACTAGGAAGCTGCCTAGTGCAAGGAAATGAAAATGCAAAGATTTTAAAAACTGGATTTTTTTTTTAGCTAGAACACAGATTACAGGATAACGTGATAGAAGTGTTTAACATTATGAAAGGATGGGACAGGGTACACAGAAACAGACTGGTTCCAGTAGTTGAGGGGTCAAGGACAAGGAGTCCTATATACAAGATTAAGTTTAAAGAGATTCAGAAAAAAAGAGCAGGAAAAACTTCTTTACACAGAGTTGTGAGGGCTTTGGAATTCATTTTCAGACTTAGTGGTGGAGGTAGAACTATGACAACCTTCAAGATTAGATTGGATTGGATTGGATTGGATTGACAAATGAAGAAAAAGAACCTGAACAGACATGAGAACAGGGTGGGTAAATAGGATTAGAAATATTTGCTCACATGGAGGGTAAATGCCGACATGGACTGGTTGGGCAGAATTACTTGTTTCCATGTTGTAACTTCTCCTTCCCTGCTAAACCACTACGGTAGCATCAACTTTAGGGAACATCTTGAGCAGCTCCACTACATAACTTGCCCAGCCCGAGAGCCACTCCAAAGCTGTCAAACCCCAGGAAGCCACACTATAGGCCAGGAATGCTGATTTCCTAACCGTTGATTGCAATGAATCTGCTCCAGAGCATATGGGACACTTTTTTTTTAAAAAGGTCAAAGAAATTAACAGTAACAGTATTATTTTCTTGTATAACAAGGGAAAGAATTTTAAATTGATTAAGCTTTACAGTATATCAGGTGAAATGTTAAAAATGTGGACACAATTTCTTGGAGATACAAGCAACATAATTATTTACTTACTTTGCTAGATAAACTGAATACATGAAGAGCCATGTTCTAGAAATTTGCATCCCACAATTAGAATTGGTAATAACTGACTTGCCAAATTGTCATTCAAGTTTCAAGGGCAGCTCACAAGTGGGTTATAAATCACACATCCTGTAGGTCTACCATGTATTCTCCATCACTTTGTTTTAGTTTATATTTTACACCCCAGTGGTCATTTTATTGTAATCAGGATCAAAACTGAACATGGGTGAAACATCCAAAGCTTATTAGTAATCAGTTAGGATTGGTGCACTGTGTTCCACAATTTGCAAATTATATACACAATGAATAATACCACGAGAGAGAGCGCCTAATGTGTTTTCTTCTTTAACCAGGGCAAATTTTCATCAGAGCCTTACATTAATTTATACAACAGTAAATGTAAACACTGGATGTGCAAGTACAGTACTCATTGCTCTCATCTTGTACAACCAGCACACTCAACCATTCATTAAATGCAAGAAACTAAATTGCATTTTTTGTAAACTTAAAAATATATTTCACCCCTACCCATGGAGCTTCTATTCAATGAGCACCCTAGGGAAGGTTTTCAATTTTGCTCAAACAAAGGCTAGGTTATTTTACTACACACAGTGAGTTACTCAAATCACTGAAGCATCGCCCAGTCCGCTGCATGATGGCATTGACCTGGCAGCAGGTCACTTGGAAAATGGGAGGGCCAAAAATAGATTTTTCAATTTATAGAAAGAAAGAAACACTATTCCTTAGGGTAGCATACTGTCAAATGGCCTCCATGGCTTTTCCAAGGTTACATGCATCACTCTTGTACAACGTCAGAGAAACTGGGTCAAGCAGCATTTTGGAAAATGCATGGGGGGGCGGGGGAGTAGGAGGGAAAGGAAAATATAATGGTAGAACTCCTAACACTAGCTTAAACATGTAATTATGAGCTTGGTGAGGAAACCACTTGAATATGCAAGAATATTTATGTATACACAAACAATACAGAATTTATTTTCATAAATAGTATGCAAGTTTAATGTTAACTGGATCTAGGTAAACTAGCTCCCTAAAAATATATGGTACACTCTTCTGAGTTCTCAAAGTGCGATGGTAGAAATCCAAATACTTAAACAAGATTAAACTATCCAGGCAGCATCTTAATAGATCAGTGCTGTTTTTGAAAACCTTTTAATAAGCCATTATCTGATTTTGAATCTAGCACCACTGATAAAATAGATATTAGTATTGCTGAATGGAATCAGAGACATTAGCAATGCCAGGTGATAGGTAGAATTCTTTCTTTAAATTACTTTGTCTTTTACCCAGTTCTTCCAAACCTTTTATTCAAGAGAAGATGCTAAACATATTTTTGTATATTTACTTGTTGATGCCAATTCCAATGATTTTGTAATTTTACATTTGGCATTTCTACATTTGCACCAAATTAAGGATGAAGATCATTCAGTTACATTTCAAGTGGCAAAAGCTACATTAATAAGTCTCTTGAAAAACACGAATAAAATTCCATGTTACAAACTGCACCAATATGGATCTTACACCGCTAGTTCCACATATGTACTTAGGGGAAAACTAGTGGTGCAGGATCTACAATTATGCTAGTTAAAAACCATGCCCAGTTCACTGTACCGACCTCCAGAAAATTATTATACTTTCTACACTAAATTCAGTGTTTTATTTCACACAACTGCAATTTTAAATAGAGATCACAAAGTGCTAAATTCGAAATTAAATACAGGATACAGAACAGAGCACACTAGTTTACTGGCAAGGAACAAAGTAATGATGAACACACAGGTGAATGGGATACACAGGCTTGGCTTCTGGCAATTTACTTTTCCATAACCTCTGTAGCATCTAATTTACTATCAAATCCTTAAGGAATTCCCTTTTATTTTTGGCAGTTAAAATATAACCAGCGTTTACCACAAAGCCCAATTTATTGCCTTAACAGGACGTCTGAACCATTTTAGTAACATTAACAATACACCAAGACTTATATAATGCCTACATTTCTTAAGGGAGTTCACTGCTTTTCTTCCAGAACGTAATATGAAGACTTATTCACATACCACCTAACTAGAAGATGTAAGAGCAATTCCGCATTGAGAGAGACTAAAAAGAGATTACACTTTTTTTAAAAAAAAAAGAGAACTTCCTCACAAAATGTTTTAAGTGTCTTGGTTCAGTTGATAGGATTCTCTCCTATAAAATCAGAAGGTTGTGGGTTAAAGCCTAACTTGAGAACATGTGTCAGCCTAGATTGTATGCTCATCAGTGCATTACTGAGGTGTCATCATTAAAATGAGACGTTGAACTGAAGCCCCATTTACCTGCGCAGGTGAATGTAAAAGATCCCAGTGTACTGTTGGTCTTCAAACAAGCAAATATTCCTCCCTCAGCTAACACCATTAAATGGGAAAATTTAAAGGAGAATTGGATAGATAGAATTAATGGCGTGAGCAGCTCCTTTTTGCAGGCAGCCAGATAGATTGCATTGTTTTTTTCTGATTCTGAACTTTTCTATGTTCTTTATGTTATTTTTTTTTTAAATTCCTGTTCCTGTTGGTCTGCCCATCTCTGGCTGAAAGGGGGAATGGACAACCTATCAGTGGTGTTCAGCAGAGCTAACAGAGTTGTGCAAGAGGGTGGCTCAGACATGACACTAATTTTTTTTAATCCTTTCTTGCATCTCCATGCAACACCATGGCTGAGATTCAGAGGTAAATCTGGAGCACTACTTCAAACTAAATGGTGTCAATGACAAGAGGCCACAGATTCAAACTAGTCAAAAGCAAATTTAAGTCTTGAAGTCAGAAAGTTTTTATTCCCACAGTGATCAAATCATGGAATCGACCTTCAGGTAGCGTGTTGGAGGCAAAAGCCATGGAATCATTTTAGAAACTATTGAATACAGTAATTGCGGGGTGTGGGGGGGGGGGGGGGGGGGTGGTAGGAAGTACTCAATAGCATTTCTGGATGGATAAGTTAAACTGCAACAAAGTGCTTTCCTCATCTGTATCTTATCTTGTAATCTGACTTCCTAACCAGAAGAAAGAGTCTTTTCCTATTCACTCTGTCAAAATTCTTCATAATTATAAAAATCCCGATTAAATTTCTTCTTAGCCTAAACTGTTCTAGTATGAATAGTTCCAGTTGCTCAAGTCTCTCCTCATAAATGAAGTACCACCCTGGTGAATCAACATTGTATACTCGCCATGGGTTTATTATAATTTCTATAATTGGGCAGCAAAACTACACACTGTACTCTGGCCTAGCCATTGCCTTGTATAAATTTTATCAACATTGCTTTGGTCTTGCACACAGTGTTCCTATTTGTATGGCTTTATCTACCTGCACTTGCAAGTTCAAGGAATTATCTCTTTTGAACACCCAGTATCTGTTCAACCAGACCTTTCAGCGTCAGACAGACACAGACACAACTTGCATTTATTTAATGTAGTAAAACACCCCAAAGCACTCCACTCATGCAAAATGGACACCAAGCCAAAGAATTACATATTAGAAGGGGTGACCAAAAGCTTACATAGAATTTACAGCACAGAAACAAGCCATTCATCTCAACAAGTTCGTGCCTGTGTTTATTTCCACATGATCCTCCTCAAACCTTACATCATCTCACCCAATCAACATATCCTTCTATTCCTTTCTCCCTCGTACTTATCTTCCCATTAAATGCATCTAGGCTATTCACCTCAACCACTCCACGTGATAGCAAGTTCCACAAGCTTGATCAGACACAACTATACACAACTACTTGATTATTCTGTAATGCCTGCAGGACAAAACTACAGTACCGCATTTTATACAACTGTCCCAGAATCATTCAGCATAGTTAAGTGAATTTAAAAAACCATGGATATCAGAAAATATCATACACTATAGTGCAATAAAAATGTTTTTAAAATAACCAGGTTTTTCTGAATTTTGTACAAGGCTGCAATACTGGAAAATACAGTAACTTTAAATCTGCGATTATACACAAGTATCAAAACAAACAACATGCTACATCTATAACCCTATATTTGCTCTAAAATGCAAAAACTGCTCAAGTTTAATACCTTCTTATAGGTACAGTAAATGCAGAAGAAATGTACAACCCATTAGCTAATATTCTTTGCAAAATTGAGTCATATAATTTCATACTGAACAATGACAAGCCAATACTCTGCAATGACAAGAGTGAATTTTTTTGAAAGTAATTATTTGCACTGTCATTTTCCCAAAAATTAGACCACAGGATGATTTAGTACTTTTGAATACAACTGTTTATTTGCAGCAATAAGAACAGACAGCATCTCAAATACAGGAAATCAAATCACTTGCTTTAAATCTGTTAGTTGCTTTTCATCGATGTGTACTGACTAGAATAGCTCTGAATTACAAGAGCTGCATTTAATTCAAAAACCTTGTATTTGACTCTAAAATGTTATAGCAAAGTCCAGCTTCACAATACTGCTACTGTCACTGACGGCAATGTCAAAACATTATCCACGTACAACAAACATACTGTACTTTAGATATTTAATCCTCTTACAAAAAGTGTACTTTATTAACACACACTACAAAGCCAGCCACACACAACTGTTCAGTCGAAGCATCAGCTCAAACGTCAAGAGCTAAATGCACCATTGGTTGGAATATAAAAATTAATGCTCCTGTTCTCAGCATATTGAAGTAAGCTTCAAATATCATACTAACGGCCACTCAGTTTGCAAGTGGTGATGATTAACATAAATGGCTAAACTAGGTCATAACACTTAATTCTCCACTGTAACCCCGCCAGTAAAAAAGCATTAAAAATAGAATTACATAGAATTTACTGCACAGAAACAGGCCATACGGCCCAACTGGTGCAAGTCGGTGTTTCTGCTCCACATGAGCCTCCTCCTTCCCCTTTTCATCTAACTATCAGCATATCCTTCTATTCCTTTCTCTCTCATGTACTTATCCAGCTTCCCTTAAATGCATCTATGCTATTTGCCTCAACTACTCCTTGTGGTAGCAAGTATCATATTCTAACAACTTCCTGGGTGAAGAAGTTTCTCCGGGATTCCCTATTGAATTGATTAGTGACTATCTTATATTTATGGCCCCTTGTTTTGGACTCCCCCAGAAGTGGAAACATTTTCTCTATGTCTACTCTATCTTAAAGACCTCCATCAGGTCACCCTTCAGTCTTCTCTTTTCTAGAGAAAACAGCCCAGGCTGTTCACTATTTCCTAATACTTAAAACCTCTCAGTACTGTAAATCTTTTTTGCACCTTCTACAGTGCCCCTTACATCCTTTCTATAATATGGAGACCAGAACTGTGCACAGTACTCTAAGTATAGTCTAACCAAGGTTCTATACAAGTTGAACATAACTTATCTATTTTTCAATTCCATCTCTCTAGAAATGAACTCTAGTGCTTTGTTTGCTTTTTTTTTTAAATGGCCATATTAACTTGTGTCACTACTTTTAGTGATTTGTGTATCTGTACCCCTAGATCCCTTTGCTCCTCTACCCCATTTAGACTTATTTTCCAAGGAGTATGTGGCCTCCATATTCTTCCTACCAAAGTGCACCACCTCACTTATCTATATTGAAATTAATTTGCCAATTACACACAGTCTACATGTTTATTAATTTCTTCTTGTAATTTGTTGCAGTCTTCCTCAGTATTAACTATACTTCCTAATTTGGTATCGTCTGCAAATTTTGAAATGGTACTTCTGATTCCCAAGTCCAAATCATTTATGTAAATGGTGAAAACCAGTGGTCCCAACACCGATCCCAGTGGAACACCACCTCCCACCTTTTGCCAACAGACCATGTCTTCCCTACATTTAGTTTATCCCTGCCTTTTGATCCTTTCATAATGTTATAAAGCATTTCTTGGACAAGTGACTAAGTAGGTGATCTTGAACCTGCTTCTTGTATGTGTGAAAGATTACCCTCACATTTCTCTTCCCTCTCTTTGTAAAGGTGGTTCACCAGCAACACAACTGAAGCAGGAATCTGTCCAGGGAATTACACACGTGAACTCTTATCTTCCTTACACATTGGTATACGAAATCTCTTCCCACCCGATTTAAATATTTCACCTGCAATGTATACACTTTTTGTTTTGGCCCACCAATCTTCCCAATCAAGGCTCTTCCTCTCCAGAGAATAGTGACACCAGCCACGCTCCAGCAACATCCTCCAGCAAGCTGCCCAAAGCCAAATCAAATTCTGGACTTCCCCAACAACTACAAAACGCACAATTCCAGGAGTCTCTGAACAAGGCCAGGAGCAGAATTTCACACTAGCTTTTCATCCTTGCTGACAGAGGTCAAATGCAGCATCTCAACTGCCGCCCTAGCCCAGATCAACTAACTCAACACAGATTAGAGATCAAACCTGTTATTTTCTTGATCTGGTTGACTCAGTAACATTCAAAAGTGGTGCATTAGCCACTGAGCCATTATGGTTGCTCAAATACCAGATTTTAACAGCAATTGCATTTGTAGATGGACAAAAAATTGTTTACAACACTTCAACCACTGAAGAAGCTCTCCCAATGGCTAATGCACTGCAGTATTAAACTATATGGACCATAAGTTCTCAAGTTTGATCTCTCATCTGTGCTGAGTCAGCTAATTACAGCCAAACAATTATTGTCCTCTGTGCTTCAGCTATGATGGGGAGAAGAAAAAACCTGTCAGGATTTCAGACTCTTGCTGGAAAGCACATATATTATGAGAAGAAGCCAAGACTGAACTGAGCTCAACTGTGAATGCTCCCATAGTTAAATAGCCTACCAACTCTCACTGTCGAGACTTATACATTAAGAATTGGGACTTAGATGAGGTACCAAAAGGGCTGTGAGCACCTGTAGAACTGTACCTTGGAAACAGTCAGCACACCTTCAGGACAAGGAGGGGAAAAAGAGATGGAATATTGAGATTTTTAAGTCCTTATCCATAATTCAACAGCTTATGGAGAGGAAAACACTAATAACAGGCAATTTTCCAGCTCTAATGTTGTCATATTCAAAGTACAGACGCAATAAATTACTATTAATTGCTGTACTATTCAATACAGCAGTTAATGAATGTCAGAGTCATAACGGCACAGAAGGGGGCCATTCGGCCCATCATAAGAACATAAGAAGCAGGAGTAGGAGTAGGCCAATCGGCCCCTCGAGCCTGCTCCGCCATTCAATAAGATCAAGGCTGATCCAATCTTGTCCTCAACACCACTTTCCCGTTCTCTCCCCATACCCCTTGACTCCCTTGTAGTTCAAATGTCTGTCAATCTCCGCCTTGAATATATTCAGTGACTCCGCCTCCACAGCTCTCTGAGGGTCGTGAATCTTTGGAATTCTCTACCCCAGAGAAGAAATTCCTTCTCATCTCCGTCTTAAATGGGCGACTCCTTATTCTGAAACTATGCCCCCTAGTTCTAGATACCCCCACTAGGGGAACCATCCTCTCAGCATCCACCCTGTCAATCCCCTTCAGAATCTTATATGTTTCAGTAAGATCACCTCTCATTCTTCTAAACTCCAATGAGTATAGGCCCAACCTGCTCAACCTTTCGTCATACGTCAACCCCTTCATCCCAGGAATCAACCTAGTGAACCTTCTCTGTACTGCCTCCAATGCAAGTATATCCTTCCTTAAATATGGAGACCACAACTGTACGCAGTACTCCAGGTGCGGTCTCACCAGCGCCCTGTAAAGTTGCATCAAAACTTCCCTACATTTATACTTCCTACCCCTTGCAATAAAGGCCAACATTCCATGAGCCTTCCTAATTACTTGCTGTACCTGCATGCTAACTTTTTGTGTTTCATGTACTAGGACCCCCAGATCCCTTTATACCACAGCATTTTGTAGTCTCACTCCATTTAAATAATAATTTGCTTTTTCATTCTTCCTTCCAAAGTGGATAACCTCACATTTTCCCACATTGTACTCCATCTGCCAAATTTTTGCCCACTCACTTAACCTATCTAGATCTCTTTACAGACTCTGGGCTGGATTTTCATTGACCCGTGGAGGCGGGTTTGGAGAGTTAAAGTTGCAGATTCGGGGGTCACAAACCCATCCCGCCCCCAACCTGCCTCCATGCCAGTTTCGCTGGAGGCGGGTACCCGACCTGTGCTGGGACCCGCCTCCCCGAGGCGGGAAGGGGATTAGTGACAATTAACTGCCTGTTAACAGGTAGTTAACAGGCAATTTTTTGCCTAATCCCTATTTTAAAAGCTGAAATGTGGGCTTCCCGACAGGTCCCAACCACGCCAAGTTAGCAAGGCAGACCGTGGGTCTGCAGGGGTTGGAGGGGTCGATATGTCCGGTGGGCAGGTGAGTGATGGGTGCATGTGTGCAGAAGTAAGTGTGTAAGGTAAGTGCAAAGTGTGGGAAAAAGTTTTACTTACCTTAACTTCCTCCTGCAGGTGTCAGCCCTTCAGTTCTCGGGAGTCAGAAATCTCACCGGCACAGAAAGCAGAAAGGCCATGGTGCTGTCAAAAGTTACAGCCTCTGTTTTCTGTGCTGGAATGATTTCTAACTCAGCCTGAGAGGAAGGACTCAAGTTAGAAGACGAATTGTCAGTGTTTGACAGCTTCACAGAGCTGTCAAATGCTGATATTTCATCTGTCAAAAGCTCTTGACAGATGAAATGTCAATCTGTGACGTCACCTGTTGCCGGGTGGCCCTTAATTGGCCTGCTGTGCTCACTGGGCAGGCTCAACAAGATCAATCAAGTGAAAATGCAGTGGGTTGGCCACAAGTCGATGGAGGCGGGACTACAACGCAAAAAGTGGGAGTCCCGCCTCCATCACGTCCCCAGTATCAAAATCCAGCCCTCTGTGTCCTCCTCACAACTTGCTAACCCACCTATCTTTGTATCAGCAGCAAATTTGGCTACAGTACACTCGGTCCCTTCATCCAAGTCATTAATATAAATTGTAAATAGTTGAGGCCCCAGCATTGATCCCTGTGGCACCCCACTAGTTCATGGTTGCCAACCGGAAAATGACCCATTTATTCCAACTCTTTGTTTTCTGTTAGTTAGCCAATCCCCTATCCATGCCAAAATATTACCCCCAACCCCGTGAGCTCTTATCTTGTGCAGTAACCTTTTATGTGGCACCTTATCGAATGCCTTCTGGAAATCCAAATACACCACATCCACTGGTTCCCCTTTATCCACCCTGTTTGTTACATCCTCAAAGAACTCTAGCAAATTTGTCAAACACGGGATTTCCCTTTCATAAAACCATGTTGACTCTGCTTGATTGTCTTATGATTTTCTAAATGTCCTGCTATTACCTCCTTAATAATGGATTCCAGCATTTTCCCAATGACAGATGTTAGGCTAACTGGCCTATAGTTTCCTGCTTTCTGTCTCCCTCCTTTCTTGAATAGTGGCGTTACATTTGCGGTTTTCCAATCCGCTGGGACCTCTCCAGAATCCAGGGAATTCTGGTAGATTACAACCAATGCATCCACTATCTCTGCAGCCACTTCTTATAAGACCCTAGGATGCAGGCCATCAGGTCCAGGGGACTTGTCGGCCTTTAGCCCCATTAGTTTGCAGAGTACTTTTTCCTCTAGTGATAGAGATTGTTTTAAGTTCCTCCCTCCCTATAGCCCCTTGATTATCTATTGTTATTGGGATGTTTTTAGTGTCTTCTACCGTGAAGACCGATACAAAAATAATTGTTTAGAGTCGCTGTCATTTCTCTATTTCCCATTATTAATTCCCCAGTCTCATCCTCTAAGGGACCAACGTTTACTTTGGCTACTCTCTTCCTTTTTATATACCTGAAGACGACCCGTGCTGGCTCTCTGTAGAGCAATCCAGTCAGTCCCATTCCCCCGCTCTATCCCCGTAGCCCTGCAAGTTTATTTCCCTCAAGTGCCTATCCAGTCTCCCCTTGAAAACATTGAGGGCTCGATTTTAATAGCCCTGAGGAGGTGAGTCTGTTGGGGGAAAAAAAAAAAAATTCGGGAAAAATGGCTTCAGACACCCAACCCGCCTCCCACCCGATTTTCGTGTTTGTTTAGCCGCTCCCAAACTGACCCGTCTCCAACCGGTGGGGCAGGTAGTTAAGGCAGTTAACAGCCTGTTAACTGCCTTGCTAATCCTATTTTCATAGTGGTTTCCCATTTTCCTGCTACTGGCTCCTGTTCCCCGACTTGTCAGAAACAGACCAGGTTCAAGGAGACGAGTTGCTGGAGGATTGGAGGAGCGCTTTAAAAGCGCCCCTGAAACATGGCTGACATTCAAATGCAACAACTTTGCTGTTGTAGGTATGGGATAACATTTTGCACATCTACTGACCTTGTGACTGTTCATGCAGACACCCATCTGCAATGTGTCATGAATGGAAATATTTCAGGCCACTTCGACTGTGCATTTGCAAGATTGTTACCTCAATTGAAATCTATAGCAAGGGGATGGGAAACATTTATGCCCTCTCATCCTGGTCCTCATAAATCAGGGGAGTAGAAGCCATGTGGCTCACCACATATCTTCCTGGGAAGAGGAGTAGGAGGAGGACAAGGGAAGCCTTGCATGTCCTGTTGTGACCAATGCAGCATCCCTCCAGTTCACTGCTGCCCGTCAACCAGAGTATGCACAGTCATGCCACACCATCATAACTTTATTCTTCGAGCATAGGTGGCCACTATATGGCTCTGTAATTGCAGGTGACACTTGTCCAACGTCATACTTCATCTCTACTATATCCTCTTATTTCCTATCACTATTACCATCAGCATTACAAATGTAAGTCGCCCTGAGTCCTCAATGCGCTTTTGCCATTTCCCAGAACACATAGGCCACACAATCAACTGTTTGCCATAATTTATCTTTAACACGACAAAATATACCAACAGTCAGGAAAAAAAATCATCACCCAAGTGAGTCCCCTTGTGACTATAGGTGCTTACTTTTTCTCTTGCGCGTGCTTCTACGTGGTGCGTCCCCTGTGGCTTCAACAGATGTAGAGGCTCCTTGCTGACTAGGATGCTGCGCCTGCTTAGACGCCTTTGGCGGGCGTCCTCTGGGTTTGGGAGCCTGGGAGGGCTCTTCAACAGTCTGCTCTTCCTGCGGCTGTGCAGGAGCTGAAACGGCCATCTCAGTTGTCTCTGCAAAGTGGGTCTCTGACCGAGGGCTCCGTAGTGGCATGGTCATGCGAGCGCTTTGAGAGGAGCCCACACTTCCTTCTGTCCTGCCAACAACATCCCTCTCATGGGGCAGCCGCACCTCAGTGCTGCCAAGTGGCAGGAGAGCACCTTGCTGCACTTCAGGGGGGCCACGAGGACCCGTATCTGCACTGGCAGTCCTCCTCAAAAAGGTCTCTCTGCTCAATAGCTGCCCATTGCTCCTCCAGAGATGACATTCTATTCTGAACAGTCACCATGTTTTCCTGACTCTGGCGACTTATTTCCTCCATGGCCGTAGCCATCCTTTCCACGGCGGTTGCCATCCTATCCATGGTGGTGCGTTCATGTGCCATTGTCTCCACCACGGCAGTGCTGATGTTAGATATGGACTCCTCCATTCTCTCCACACTCGCACTAACCCTGGACGCAAACCCTTCCAGAGACACCTGCACTTATTCCTGTATTTCACGAACCGCTCTTTTTCTGGATGGCCCCAGAGGCACAGCGTCTGCATGCAGCTCAGCAGAGCTAGGAGAGTCCTGCGACATCCGAGGAGGACTCTCCACTGCTGTCGCTGTCTCCACCATCTGCTGATGCTCACTTGTGCGCTGTGATAGACCAGGAGGCAACACTACTCTAACTCGCAATGGCCCCACCGAGGTGTGCGTTGCTGCGCTGGTGCTGGGTGCGCTGAGTCCTGGTGACGCTGGTCCCTCAGAGGCTTCAGGTTCGGGTCTTTGTCCTGGATCGTGGGGAGGGGGGCACGAGTCTAAAGGGTGCATAGACAGGATGCTGAAGTGATTCAGTGCAGAGAGAGACATGGATAGGAAAGGGTGCAAGGGAAGTAAGAGTAAGGTGGGATGTGAAGGAGGAGGCTTCCAAAGCAAAGTGCACGTCATGAAAAGAGAAGGGAAGCAGAGTGAAGGCAAGTGAGACGGGATACTCAATTTTGATGTTCTCACAAGATCATTAAACCTTTTGCGGCACTGGATCCATGAGCGTGCATAAATGCACCTTGCACTCACCTCCTGAGCAATGCGCAGCCAGGCTTCCTTGGTCTGCTGAGGAGGCTTCCTCCGGCAATCAGGAGGGAAGAGAATCTCCCTGCGCCCTCTGGCAGAATCGACAAGAACTTGGAGGGACTCATTAAACTGAGGAGCTGCCTTGCCTCTGGAAGAAGTCATAGCTTTGAAAAGAAGTGCAGTAAACCACAATGGAAAGGCTCAGGCTGGAAGGCAGCTTTAAAAGCAGCTGCTATTATGACATCATCAGAGGCGGCCAGCCGACCCGACCCCACTCATTGGACCGGCCAGCGCGCCTCCATGAAATTAACAAGGTACTTGAATAAAAATCGCAACTCTGCAACTGTTCCCACCGGAAGCGGCTCCTGAACCCACCCACCACGCAACCCGCCTCTAACATTAAAATCGAGCCAAGTGTCTCCGCTTCTACCACTTCCGTCGGCAGTAAGTTCCAGGTCCTCACCACTCGCTGCGTAAAAAAGTTTTTCCTTACATCCCCCCTGTATCTCTTGCCCAAAACCTTAAATCAGTGTCCCTTAGTCCTTGTACCATCAACTAGTGGGAACAGCCTTTCCCCGTCTAGCCTATCCAAACCAGTCATAATCTTGTACACCTCTATCAAATCACCCCACAACCTCCTTTGCTCTAATGAAAACAAATACAGCTTCTTCAACCTGTCCTTGTAGCTAAGATCCCCCATCCCCGGAACCATTCTGGTAAATCTCCTCTGCACCCTCTCAAGGGCCCTCACATCCTTCCTAAAGTGTGGTGAACAGAACTGGACGCAATACTCCTGTTGCAGCCTAACCAGCGTTTTATAAAGGTTCAGCATAACTTCTCTACTTTTGTACTCAATACCTCTATTTATGAAGCCCAAGATCCCATATGCTTTGTTAACCACTCTCTCAATATGTCCTGCCACCTTCAGGGACCTATGCACATTAACTCCCAGGTTCCTCTGTCCCTGCACACTCTTTAAAACTGTGCCATTAAGTGTATATTGCCTCTCCCTGTTCCTTCTGCCAAAATGCATCACCTCACACTTCTCTGTATTAAATTCCATCTGCCACTTGTCTGCCCATTCTGCTAGCCTTTCTGTGTCCTGTTGCAGTCGATTGGTATCATCATCACTGTTTGCCACACACCCAAGTTTGGAGTCACCGGCAAATTTAGAAATTCTACTCTGTATTCTAATATCCAGGATATATATATCAAAAAAAGCAGTGGCCCCAGCACTGACCCTTGGGGAACACCACTGTCTACCGTCCTCCAGTCTGAAAAACAGCCATTTACCACAACTCGGTTTTCTGTCCTGAAGCCAATTCCTTATCCAAGCTGCCACTGACCCACCTATTCTATGAGCCTCAATTTTGTTAACCACCTTCTATGTGGTACTTTGTCAAACACCTTCTGAAAATCCATGTAAACAACATCCATTGCATTCCCTTCATCAATCCTCCCTGTTACTTCATCAAAAAATTCAATTAGATTAGTCAAACATGATGTTTACCAAATATTGGAAAAATACACATTGAAGTCAAATTTAAATTCTGGTAAAGATTTTCTGTTCATTGTTACATAAGCCTATCACATTTACAGAAGGGTACATGTCTCCAAGGACATACTGCAGCAATGAGTATTTGAGAAAGTATTACTCCAAGATAAAATCATCATAAATTAACCATATAAATTAACTAGGATATAAATAAAAGGCTTTAACATAATACATTTCAAAGTGAAACACAGGCATTTGGTTTTAATCTACATCTCCAGTAAATGTTGCCAGCTGTTAAGATCTTTTTCTCTAGGAGCTTGATTGAGACTTCCATAGAATCCGTAAGACTGTTATTTCACATACATGGATAATATGAAAATTTACTACAGCAGCATGATGACATGGAGAGTTGGACTTCTAACGTTCCATATCAGAGAAATTTATAGAAGTGCTTTTCCCATTCCAAAAAGTCACAAAGCACTTCACAGCCAATTGAGTAATTTCGAAGTTTAGTCGCTATTGTTAGGTCGGCAAACATAGCAACAAATTTGCCCACAGCAAGGTGCCACAAACGGCAAATGATAAAAATGACCAGTTGATCTGTTTTGGTTGTGGTATAAATGTTGGCCAGGATACCAGGAGAACGCCCTGTTCTTCTTCAAAGTTGAGAGGTCGCACAACACCAGGTTATAGTCCAACAGTTTTATTTGAAATCACAAGCTTTCGGAACTATCGCTCCTTCCTCAGGTGAAGGAAGGAGCGATAGTTCCGAAAGCTTGTGATTTCAAATAAAACTGTTGGACTATAACCTGGTGTTGTGCGACCTCTCAATTTTGTCCACCCCAGTCCAACACCGGCATCTCCGCATCATGACCTTCTTCAAAGTGCCATGGGTTATTCTATTTTCACCTAAGATTTGTGCACTAAACTCCTATAAAAGGCAAGACGATTTCTTTCTCCTATTTTCACCTGAACAATTAGATGGGACCTCAATTTAACATCTCATCCAATAGATGACATGTCCCACAAGGGAAGAATCTCTCTTGGTTCCAGTTGTGGACCTTACAGGTGCCAATTATGGAGTGCCATTTGGTTGGAGGAGAAAGAAATCATCTTACCTTTTATAGGAGTTTACTTAAAAATACTATAGATTCCAATAAAGATTGCGTACAAATCGTAGGGGAAAATAGTTCAGATGCTTGAAAGTAATAAGATGGTTTCAAGAATTAAATTATTTTTGTATTTTAACAAAACAAAACTCACTCAAGAGTGCTTAAACTGCATGCAAGAAAACTGAAGGAGAACAGCAAGTGTTTATAGAGCCCGTGAACACTGAACATTTAAAAAGTCGTACGCACAAATGGCACTGTAAAACTGCATGAAACTGAACTAAACCCAAATCAATCAAGGAAAATTGTTGAAGGTTTATCAAGTCAGTTTGGATTGAACCTCACCCATTCATAGACATAGGCTTTGAATTCTAATTACTTATGCCAGAGCAGCAATTAACAGAGCAAAGGTATGGTAGTCTAGTGGTTATGTTACTGGACTAATAATCCAGAGCACTAATGTTCAAATCCCACCATGGCAGTTTGAGAATTTGAATTCAAGTTTTTTTTTAATCTAGAAAAGTTAAGTGACCATGAAGTTGTTGGATCATCATTAAAACCCAAATGGTTCACTAACATCCTTTACAGAATGTACCTGCAGCTAGATCATGGTACCTCTAACTAGGATGTACAATAACATATGCAATCATAGAATGACTCCCAACTAGATAGGACAAATTTCAAATCCACCACACCATTAGGCTACTAGATGGAGGACTACACGACAATGTATGCTCGATCTTGGTGGTTGGAGTAGGAGAAAGGTAATAAACCATCTCCCTGCTGCAAATGCAACTTAAATGAGGAGGACTGCAACAAATTACAAGAAGACATTAATAAACTTGCAGAATGGGCATATAATTGGCAAATGAATTTCAACACAGATAAATGTGAGGTAGTACATTTTGGTAAGAAAAATAAGGAGATCACATATAACTTGGAAAATAAGAATCTAAATGGGGTAGAAGAGCAAAGGGATCTCAGAGTACAAATACACAAATCATTAAAAGTAGTGATGCAGGTTAATAAGGCCATAAAAAAAGAAAACCAAGCACTAGGGTTTATTTCCAGAGGGATAGAATTGAAAAGTAGAAGTTATACTAAAATTGTATCAAACCTTGGTTAGACCACACTTGGAGTACTGTGTACAATTCTGGTTGCAATATTATAAAAAGGATGATGTGGAGATGCCGGTGTTGGACTGGGGTGGACAAAAGTGAGAAGTCGCACAACACCAGGTTATAGTCCAACAGCTTTATTTGAAATCACAAGCTTTCGGAGGATTAAAAAGGATATAGAGACACTGGAGAGGGTGCAAAAAAGATTTACAAGGATGATACCAGAAATACAAGGTTATACCTATCAAAGGATGAACAGACTGGGTCTCTTTTCTCTTGAAAAGAGAAGGCTGAGGGGTGACATAATAGGTCTTTAAAACTATGAAAATTTTTGATAGAGTAGACAGAGAGTGTTTCCACTTGTGAGGAAGAACAAAATAAGAGGCCATCAATATAAGACAGTCACCAAGAAATAAAATAGTAAATTCAGAAGAAACTTCTTTACCCAGAGAGTGGTGAGAATGTGGAACTCGCTACCACAGGGAGTGGTTGAAGCCAATAGTATAGATGCATTTAAGGGGAGGCTAGATAAGCATATGGGGGGAGAATGGAGTAGAAGGTTATGCTGATAGAGTTAGATGAGGAAAGATGGGAGGAGGCTTGAGTGGAGCATAAATGCCGGCATGGACTGGTTGGGCCGAATGGCCTATTTCTGTGCTGTATATCGTATGTAATCCTATGTAAGTGAACCAATCATAGATTACAGAGAAGACTGTAGATATGCTCGCTGAGGCCTACCTGCAAGGAACCTCAGTTCAGAGTCACAGAAAGGAGAGAAAAGCAACAGATGAAAATCCATGGGATATTTTTTGTATCCCATGAGTAGACTGTGAATGACAGTTACAAGTGAGTCAAGTGTCAGACTGACTCAGTGATATCACTCACCTCAAGTTCTCTCTTTCTTTATGATCACTGTTATATTATTAATTATTTACAAGTTATTTTCCTCACGTCAAGCACCAAAGAACATTCCCATAAGGAAGCTCACACTCCCTATACTGAAGCATCACTTTATGCATACAATATTTGGTAACATGTTGCCCCCTGGTCTCATTTATGTAATTAGCTTACCCAATTGATACAATGAGGTTGTTCGCCTAAAAGCTGAGAAGGTTAAGGGGAGATTTAATAGAGGTGTTCAAAAATCATGAATGGTTTTGATAGAGTAAATAAGGAGAAACTGTTTCCAGTGGCAGAAGTGTCAGTAACCAGAGGACACAGATTTTAGGTAATTGGCAAAAGAACCAGAGGCAAGATGAGATTTTTTTTTTTTTATAAACACAGCGAGTTGTCCTGATCTGGAATGCACTGCCTGAAAGGGTGGTGGAAGCAGATTCAATAGTAACTTTCAAAAGGGAATTGGATAAATACTTGAAAGGGAAACATTTGCAAGTTAATGGAGAAAGGGCAGGGGAATAGGACTAATTGGATAGCTCTTTCAAAGTGCCAGCACAGGCATGTTGGGCTGAATTGCCTCCTTCTGTGCTGCATCAAAAAAAAACTTGTATTCTCCTAGTCTTCAAATAGCAGAACACTATTAGACCTTTCAATTTTGGCTATAAACTAAAAGTCAGGTTTTTTGGAAACTAGAAAGCAGTGGAAAATCAATGCCGCATATTTAATTATAGAATATTTAACATACACCTCGATATACAAAAATATATATATATATTTTTGTATAAAGTGCAACATTTCATTAACACGATTAGTAATACTAAACCTAGACCAACATCTGTAACTTGAAATTTATAAGTGGGGTTTTGTTTAGCAACCATGGGATCTCCAGCCTCTGACTCATGGGCTAACTTAAGGGCTAGGTGCATGCTCCTAGCGACATAAACCTTGTGCTCTTTGAAGTTCAATCTGGGATACAAGAAATCAATAGGTCACTTTCACAGTTGAACAAAGCTTATGAAATTAAAGTGTTGGTTTCCTGACCTATGATTAGATGCTGGACACAACTCTACTTGCATGTGCTATCAACCTCTTTACCTTAAATTGATTATTTTCAAGAAAATGCAAGCAATCTTTGTTAAGTAGTTTCTACTTGCCTTGCAATCAAAAATGTATTTGCACATGAATAATGCCTTGCCTCCCAAGTGAGTATGAAAAACCATGACCATCTGGTGATGACATGGATATTTCAACTCAGCCAACTATTGCAGTAAAACTTTAAAGTGATCACCCATACATCAGATAGATATTAAAAATAGAGACTTTATTATTTAAAAATCAGACAGATCTCCCTATCATGTGTCATGAATAGAATAGAATATCCCATGGATCTTCATTATACATTCTGTCTGCAATATATATGAGTGGATTACAAGTGTTTCTTGGAAAAATCACAATGTACTGTGTTAAATATTGTACTGCATCAGTAAGATGAATTACTATTACAAAAAAATGATAAGCATAACTGGTGATCAAAATAAAATAAAGTAACAATTCCCATCTCTGAATGAACAGTTCATCACAGTAGCAAAACTAGAAAAATGATTGTTCTTTTAAATCTTGTGCTCAATACTGCAAAACATACACATGCTGAATATCTGTGCCCAACCTTATCACACATTGGAATTCTAAACTTGAAATGTACAGCGTACATGAGAAACTGCGAAAAATTCTGATCTTTCTATCCCCAGGTGTTCATTACCAAAGTACTAAAGAATTTTGGCAAGAAAAACTCACCTGACTCATTGCAATTAAAGTGCCCAGTGATCCAGTATATAGAGAACTGTATAATCCACCCACATTAATTACTGCCAGTAACTAAATTGCTGGTGACCCAATGTTTAACTCATGGATGTAATTTTGAAGTACAGATGCATATTTATATTGTTCTTACTTAAATTTTCACTCCGTTTCTAGTTATAAGAATTGATAAGAACTGTAATTGCTCAGGAAATGCTAACAAATGTCAAAAACTAACAAAAGTAGCTGCACTGTTTCCAGCAAAAGTAGTTACAAAAGGGAGCTTTTAGAATTAACGTGAGCTCCAAGTCAGGAATATCATCAGAGAAGGAAGCCCCTGTGTAGGTAAAGATTACTGCAAATTTCAACAACAACCATTACTAAAAATGGAAGAGAAAAATTATGGCACGCTTAATCTTCTGATGCTCTACATACAGAACACACTTTAATCATCATTAAATATTGTGAGTTATAAGGATGGGAATGTTAACCCACAGCCACCCCACTTGCCCAGATTCTTTTTTCCACTGCAAAAGAGAGTTGCAATTCCACAAATATAACTACCAAAATATGTATGAGGGTGTGTATGAGGGAATGAATCAGTGCATTGAGAGATGTCAATTTTTTTAATTTGTATTCAAAGATTCTACATCTGCAGTAAGTTTATAAACAGTGTGCCACCAGTTTGTTCTACCAAGCACTCACCAACCTCTTGCTCCCTTCTCCCTCCCTCCCTCCCTCCCCCCCCCCGCCCCCATGAACTTGTATGAAAAATAATTTTTGAACTTGAATGAAAAGAAAGTACAAAAAAAATTGAACGACGTTGGGAAGCCCGCACTTGTGTTGGTAAAATGGGGATAAGCCTCTTGACTGCCTGTTAATGACCTGTTAACAGGCAGTTAATTGGCTGTAATCCCCTTCCCGCCTCGAGGAGACAGGTCCCTGCGCGAGTCGGGGACCCGCCTCCCAGGAAGATGGCACGGAGGCGGGTTGGAAGCGGGGTTGGTACCCACTCCCAGTTTCTGCCATTTTCCCGGCAGTCCCGCCTCAATACCTGCCTCCCCAAGGCTGGCAAAATTCCCCCCAAGATGATATCAGCTAAGCAAATTGAAGCCTGCACCAAACCAACCTGTAAACAGCAAACAAGACCTAATTTAACTACATATGTAGCTGATGGGATGTGCAGAAGTTCTTTATAAAATTCAACAAAAAACATATAAACAAAAGGTTCTCTCGATTGATTCCTGGGATGAGAGGGTTGTCCTATGAGCAGAGATTGTGTAGAATGGGCCAATATTCTCTGGAGCTTAGAAGAATGAGCAGTGATCTCATTGAAAGATACAAGATTCTGAAAAGGCTTGACAGGGTAGATGCTGTGAGGCTGTTTCCACTGGCTGGGGAGTCTAGAACTAGGGTCCATAGTCTCAGGATAAGGGGTCGGCCATTTAGGACTGAGATGAGGAAGAATTTCTTCACGCAGAGAGTGGTGAATCTTTGGATTTCCCTACCCCAGAGGGCTGTGGATGTTCAGTTGTTGAGTATATAGATTTTTGGACTCTAAAGGAATCAAGGGATATGGAGATCGGGCGGGAAACTGGAGTTGAGGTCGAAGATCAGCCATGACCTTATTGAATGGTGGAGCAGGCTCGAGGGGCCATATGGCCTACTCTTGCTCCTAGTTCTTATGTTCTTATTTTTTTTAAACTCTTGGCAAAATTTAGTCCTTTGAAATATTGTCTCTCAGACCAAGTTTTCAAATTACCAGTATACTGCAAGGTGTTCAAATTCACCTGATTCTAAACTGTAGAAACAGTTACAAATCTGATTCTTTTTGTACAAAACTGTAACATCAAATTTTAACCCTTTCCAATCAAAGAATTCCAAAACTCTCCCTTTACAAAATATTTTCAAATGGAGAGAATTGAATTTACAGACATTAATGGGTCATCATAAACACAAATCCATTCACTGCCCTAATTAAAGAATTTTAATATACTTAAAAAATAAAGATGTTCTACCTGTAATCAAACATAACTACCTAAGAAATGTACAACGCCACTGAACAACTTTTGCATCAGAAATATTTTTACTGTTATTGTTTTAAGCTACTTGCTAGAGTAATTACAGCAGGTTCTTGAAAAAGATAGAACATCTGGATGCGTGAATGTATTCTTCATAGCTTCAAAACAAGGCTTACAGAGGCTGCCAAAAAGAATAATTTTAATCTGGCAAAGAACTGTGAGATAAATACAGGGCAAACAAATACTACTAAAACATCACAATTTATGTCATGCTTAAAAACTATGTCCTTTAGCACAAACCTTGCATAACTTGAAGAAATTTTTCCTTCCTCCATTTACAATACACAAGTCTTCCAGAAGAGGACCAGCTTACAAGCTTTTACTCAGTAAATTAAGCCATCTTTCTTCAGAGTTGAGAATACAATAATCTATGATGATTTATTGCGCACACAGAAAATTTCCCTGGTGAGATCTAGGAACTTCAATTCCCTATAATAGGAGGGTAACATTTGAAGCATTCTAAAAATGGTAGCAACAATTTTATTTTATTTTTTTAAAAAGCTACCACTAAGGTCAGTTAGGAAAATGGTGCACAGAACAGCAGTTGCTAATTGTATGAGTTTCCACTCTCAAAATTAAGTGTTAATGTTCCTTTCAGTGAACAGGATTTCAGCCCTTCAACTTGTGAAACTCTATATAAAGAGACACCCTTGTCACCAATTACATCTACCACTCTTACTTTTCCAAAAATTATTTACTCAGAGCACACAAAAGCAAAGAGTCAGATCAGGCTGTTCCAACCTCTACCAAAGACTGTCTGAAAACTTCCCAATGAGGAATCAATGCCATTTTAACTACTCAGAATCTCTTCAACAGATAATAAATCAAACCAACTAAGAATTGGAACCATGGATATTTTTATTAATGCAGTCACTGAATGCAATGAATGCCAATAAAATATTCACCATAAGTTTTAGTGGCTATCCTGGCAGGGGGGGGGGGGGGGGATTATGGCCTATGAACAGTTGCTATTTCAGCTCTATTTGTGTTTAGTTCCTGGTCAAATTCAGTATAGGTTCAAATGTGTACTGAAATTTGCAGCATAAAGTATTGTACATCATTGCACTCCATTCTTCTCAAGCTGGGACCAAAAGACAACTTGAGTCTGTCTTGATTGATATGTGTCCATCTCCAGGTGATGATTAATACCTCTTCACTGCTGTCCATCCTATGCATCTGTATGACTGGATTACATGTTCTCTGCCCAGTTATAATATAAATCCAGCAGATTTAAGCTTTATCTCACTCACTAGGCACTAGGGTAAGCAATTTAAGCAACTATTTGTTTATTCTATATAAACTATTTGTCTATTCTATATAAACATATGCCAAGGAGTCCAAAAACTGCTTAAAGTAGTAGAGATATCTGGAAAAAGTATGACAGCTGTGTGAGATAAGGATTAATTCTGGAAATCCAACTCCAGTCAAAATATATTGGTATGAAAAGTAAATCCAGTAGCATTACAAGAATCTGCTATGGGTAGAAATTCCAGTTGGTGTAGTCTACAAAGTTCCCAAAATGTGGAAACATTTTTACTGAATCCACAGCCAAACATTATAATGCTCCTCAGACAATGCCTATGCTTTGTTTCCACATTTAATATCTACAAAACCATTATATTAAGTTCAGAATGCTGAATTTTACATAGTAAAAAGACCCAAGAGGTTCCACGAGAAAGAGAATACTTGATACCAAAGTACTGCATACAGATAATACTACAGGAGTGCTCAGTGAATAACGTATGATGGACAATAAAAATGGAGAGGGAAAATAGAAGAATCAAAAAAAACTTCACCAGTTGAGACCCAAGACACTCTCATAATTCTAAAACTTTGGTAGAGAAACCAGCCTTTCCGACAAGACCACAAAGTTTCAAAGAGCTGTTCTAAGAATGAAGGCACCAAAAGGACTCTGCTTCATAGAAAGGCTTAGCAGAGTTTGTGGCACTGATTAGACATATGGCAACTCATTATTTCACACTACTCTACATAAGTCTACAAATTTATATTCACAGGTAGTGTAGGCTATGATTTGGAGGCCATTACCATCACTTGATATCTGATATCACTTTGTGCCTGGAATGCCACCAGTAATAGTGTAGTGGCTGGTGGTAAAAGTAGATAGAAGTTTGCAGCACAGAAGGAAGTAATTTGGCCCATCATGTTTGTGCCAGTTCTTTTCTAGAGCAGTCCAGAACTAGTCTCACTGCTACTCCCCATAGCCCTGTATCCTTCAGCATTTCATTAGGGCAGTATCAGCATATGTAATAACACCTATCTTAACTAATCAGAGCACTGCCAGGGACTTTGCATACACCCATGAACACCATACTTCAGGTGTTCCTACACTCTGCAGTACTGGTGCACTTTAAGTTGTCATCTTCACGTTTATCAAAGGAATCAGATACAGCTGGGTCTGATCTCCTTGCTAAAGCATCTCAAACATGTTTTTCTAACAATGTCTGGCACTTTTTAATTATCATGATGTGAACTGGATAATACTTCACATGTACAAAATCGCCTTAGGTCACTACAGTTGAACATCCACCCAGTAATCCCCAAAGACACCACTACATCTTTTAAAAGGAAACTGGAATGAATATTTGAAGTAATATTATAATATCACAGATTAAAAATCAATGCGCTCCAACCATCCCCTACCCCCCAACCCCAACCCTTTGCGCTTCTTGGCATGGTATGCTCCGATCTCCTGCGTCCTCTTCTGTCTGGCTTGTTCTTCCACATTCTGCCCCCTGCTGCTTTTTCCGTGCCCTCTCCACACCTGCTGACTCACACGGTTATCCTGTTTCAGCCTTTTTAAACTCCCTGGGCCCAGAGACTGCTTCCTGACTGGTCCATTTACACCAATAAAGATGCAGCACTGTTTAACCAATCAGGAAGCAGCTTTCTACTTCTCTGGGACAGGGATGTTCAAACCACTCAGCCAAGTCTTCCTTGCATACAAGCTCCCAAAGGAATCACAGGATGGGTTGATCGAGATCATGGATCGAATTTGGCCCACTGGCCACGTGTTGCACACAGCTGCTTTAAAGAGGAGGATGTGTTTATTCTGGATGCGTTGACCTCAGGGCTACTGATTTACAGCAACTGAATAAGGCAAACTATTTTTACTATATTGAATCACAGGATTTTTAAAATCACTGTTGAGGATTGACTATTTATTTTTCTGTGAAAACCATTAATTGGTGGCCTTGGTTATCATTCCAATAGAAAACGAGTGAAAAAGATTTTTGACTTCTGACGAAGGGTCATCGACCTGAAACATTAACTCTGTTTCTCTCTCCACAGATGCTGCCTGACCTGCTGAGTATTTCCAGCATTTTCTGTTTTTATTTGAAAAAGATTTTGTTTACATTACTAAAATAAAGATGTAAAAGTACAAGAAGCTTGTTGATTTCTTTGTAGCTAGGATTGAGGTTATCCATTCAGGTGCCTTTGTTGCTTCCCCCTTACCCTTGCCCACCAAGCCAAACATCCTCCTAATCCCCACCTTGCCTTAGCCCTAAACCCCCATTCCTCTCTAGTTTCTCACCCATCTCCCCCATGCCCAGATAAACTCATATTATCCGAGATACACCTCCTGCTCCCTCAATCTCATTCCCATTAAACTGCTGACCACTCAACTTCCCTTCTCACCCTCCAGGCTAGCTGACATTTTAAAAGATTCCCTCTCCACAGATGCTATTCCCCTCCCTTTCAAAACCATCATCACTCTCTCCTCAAAAAAAGCACCTTTGAACCCTCTGTCCTGGCAAACTACCATCCCAGCTCCAACTTCCCTTTCCTCTCCAAAATTCTTAAACGTGCTGTTGCCTCCCAGATTTGTGCACACTTCTCCTGCCACCACATCTGAATCCCTCCAATGAGGATTCCTCCCACCAACAGCACCAACACAATACCAAACAAAGTCACAAATAACAAGCAATTTGACAGTGCATTATTCCTCCTCGTCCTACTGAACCTCTCTGCAGCCTTTGACATACCAACCTTGTCCAAAGCCTCTCCTCTTATCAAGTTAAGAGGGATTGCCTTTGCTTTGTTCAAATCTTTGCTATCCTATCAAAGTCAAATCATTTCTACCAATGGCTTCTATTTGCACCTCCACGCTGTTACCTCAGAAGTCTTCCAAGGATCTATTCTTGGCTTCCTTCTTTTCCTCATCTACAGGCTAACCCTTGGCAACATCAAAGACATACAAGGTCAACTTCCACAGGTACACTGACAACACCCAGCTTTACCTCGCCACTGCCTCAGTTGCCAGATTGCTTACCAGTCTTGGATAAGCCACAATTTACTCCCATTAAACATTGGGAAGACTGAAGCCATCACCTTCGGCCCCAGCCACAAACTCAATATGCTCACCACTGATTTCATCTCCCTCTCCGGCCAATGCCTTAGGCTGAGCCAGACTGTTTGCTATTTCAACATTCTATTCAACCCTCAGCTGAGTTTTTGACTCTATATGCTCTCTATCACAAAGACCGCCTACTTCCACTTCTGTAACATCACCCGCCTTCACCCTTGCCTCAGCCCATCCTTCAATGAAACCCTCAACCATGCCTTTGTCACCTCCAGACTCGACTATTCCAAACCTCATCTAGCCAGCCTACTATACTCCACACTCAACGTCAGCTCATCCAAAACTTTGTTGGCCGTATCCTATGCTGCACCAAGTCCCGCTCATCTATCATTCCAGCCCTCGTTAACTTACATTGACTCTCAATCACCCAATGCCTCCAATTTAAAAATCTCAGCTTCATATTAAAATCTCTTCATGACCTTGCCCCTTCCCAATTTCTAACATTCTCCAGCCCTACACCCAGCCCCCAACTCTCCATTCCTTGGACTCCAGTCTTTTGCGCTTCTCCCCTCACTTTGCCCCACATTCTAGAATTCCCTTCCTAAACCCCACTCCTCTCCATCTCTCCTCTTAAGGCCCTCCTTGAAACCCACCTCTGACCAAGCATTTGGTCACCCCTCTCATCTTTTTTGGCTCAGCAACCATTATCACATTGCTGTTTGTGGGAGCTTGTTGTGTACAAACTGGCTGCTACGTTTCCTACATTACAACAGTGACTATATTTCAAAAGTACTTCACTGGCTGTAAAGCACTATCAGATTGACAGGGTAGATGCTGAGAGGTCGTTTTCCCTGAGTGGAGAGTCTAGAACTAGGGGGCATAGTCTCAGGATAAGGGGTTGGCCATTTAGGACTGGGATGAGGAGATCAAGGGATATGGGGATCAAGGGGGAAAGTGGAGTTGAGGTCAAAGATCAGCCATGATCTTATTGAATGGCGTAGCAGGCTCGAAGGGCCGTATGTCCGACTCCTGCTCCTAATTCTTATGTTCTTACATTCTTATGTTCAGACATCCTGAGGTCATGAAAGGTGCTATATAAATACAAGTCTTTATTTTCTATTTTTGTCTGATTGAGCCTCTGTAAAGCACCTTGAAACGTTTATCTGCATTAAAGTTGTTATTGTGTGTGGTGTGACTAGCTGAGACTAGCTTTAAAAATTGAAGTATACAGTATGAGGAATTTAATTCACGTAAACATTTAGGGCTAGGTAAGATTTTATACACGTACTTGTTAATTCATGTAGATGTTTCTTGAGGTTGAAGTTTAGTGATCATTTCGGTCATGCTTACTTATTTTATATTAGAACGAGGCCCAGCATTATATTCTGCACGTCTGGGTTCCCTTTTTGATTCGTTTCAGGGCGCAATGCCGTCAGAGTTTTTTCATTTTATGAACTAATTTTAGTTATAGTGGGTTTAAATTTATTTTTCAACATTCTGATGATGTTTCAGTTTGTTTTTGTAGTGGCAAGCGCAGTTGCTATGTTACGCAGTAGGGACTGTATGGACTGAACGGCTCAAGCAGCGAGTCCTTATTGTTACCTTTCCTGCAAGGGCAGGAATAAACTGCCCAATCGCGCTGTCCTTTAAAGATTGAGAAAACATTTTTTTAAATGCATCCATATATCTGTATTTGCAAGAAAGAAAATGACGTTTTATCTATTCATCAAGGATTCAGTATAATACTTCAGGGAATGTCTTGCAAAAGTCAAAACCAAATTATTTATAACTGTAGAACAAGTAAATCATAACCCAGGCAGAGAGGGCTGCATTTTCCAGAAACATTGCAAGCCAGGATTCCTGTATTCCACCTATGTTATCATGTTGTGCTTTGCCGTTTACAACAGCAATGTAACATAATTTACGTCTATATCAACTGACCAGCAACCACAAACTGTCACTTCTGTCGCTTGTGAAATAGACATCATATTGAAAAACAAACACGCAGTAACTGCACTGAAAATGATCCAAATTGGGTATTCCTTTACATCAGCTCTCACTGCAAACCTAACTCAATTCAGATTTTTAAAGCCATAAATAATTCCATTTACATCTATACATCTGGTTAAAAACCAAGTCATTGTTATAGATATTAGCTATTCTGCAACTTGTTTAAAGATATGTCAACCACATTTCTGAAGAATATTTTACGTACTTAATTGTCTTTACATGTTTATTTGTTAAGGTGCCATTGCAATGCATTGATTAATGATTCACTTACTTTTATGGGAGCTGTGCTGAATTTGATTTTCCTCTTGGCTGGAATATTATCTTCATCCGACAATCCCGTTACTTCTGTACATTCCACAACTGGTTCATAATTATTTTCATCGCTATCCACTTGCTCCTCTGAGTCATCATAAGTCTGCTCCCAACCAGCGTCATCTCCTGATTCCACACTGCAACCTTCATTTTCCACATTTTGAACTTTAGGTTCAGTTTTTGGATATTCTTTCTCGCTGCTTTTGTCAGCTGATCGACTTATGACTGGAGTCTCAGAGTGTTCAGCTGTACTTTCCTCGGAGGAATTTTCACTTGCTGTCGAACCTCGTTTACCTATCGGTATTTCAGCTCCAGCAGTACTGCTTTTTGGAGAGTCTGAAACAACACTGGATTGCTTCACGTCCACAGCAATATTTACGTGCTTCCCAAAGTCATCGCTACCTTCCGCAGTAGATCCTTGCCCCTGTTGGCCATCATGATCGTCTACACCTCCATGGATCTGCGGTTTAATTTGCCTCACCTCTACTGCACTGCTCTGGCTAAAGGAAACCTCTGTTTTTACGGTCTCTGATGGTAATGCCGCGTGACTTGCGATGTTTTGCTGCTTTTCACTTGTCCTAGGTGAACCTGCAGCATCTTGGTTTACAAAATAAATCCCATATTGACCTTGGATAGCGGATGTTTTGGAATCCGGCTGCTGCTGCTGCTCCCCGTTCAGCAGTTCAGATATTTTAGACGGAGCGGATGAGGCAGAGGCGTTCTGTCCACTCGCAAAGTACGGCCCGCTTTCGCCGGCCGCCAGGTTTTGCTGCTCGGTGTTTTCGAAGACGGCACTGAGCTGGCTGACGGTGGGCGACACGGTCTCCGCCCTGGGGCTGGTGCTGTCCAAGGACTCGGTGCTGCCTCTTGCCGAGCGGAGGCCATCGATCCCCCGCAGCTCGTCCAGCAGCTGATCCTGGGAGCCCTTCCTCTCCCTTTTGGGCGAGCCCTGTTGGGAAGGGGTGGCGGACTCGCGGGTGCTCTGCTCGAAGAGCTTGCGAGTCTCCGAAAATTTCGAGTAGGTCGATGGGCCGTCCCGCCTGGAGTCGATGCGACTCGTCCGATCGGACACGCTGGAAGCTAGCTTGACACGGGCGCCGGCTGCAACCTGCGCCACATCCCGGGCTCGGACTCTCCGGTGCGGGGAGGAGGGAGCCCCTCTGCCGCCTTTTGCTTCGGGCAGAAGCCCCATTGTCCTCGCCGGGCCCCATGCCCATCTGCATAAACAGCATGTTCTTGATCCGGTTAACATTGGAGCCGTATTTCCTTCCCCGGCTTTGCGGATGCTGCTGCTGCGGCGGCGGCGGTTTCTCGGAGCCTTCCCTCGCCTTTGAATCGCCTCCTGCGGCCGCCACCCCCGCGCTGCCCGCGGCTTTACTGAAGCTGGTTCTGAGAGCCTGGAACTCGGTCCTGTAAGCGTTGCGGTGCGGAGAAGCGCTGCGGAGGGTCGATCTCTCTCCTGAAGCCTCGGTCTTCATCATGTTTTACCGTCAGCAGCAAGATGATGATGAGAGAGCGAGGCGGCTGTTTGAAAAACGATCCTCCTTTCACACACACACACACAACTGCTGCCTGGAAATCAATGCACGAACCTCCGCGGGGGCTCTCACGCGGCCGCTGTCACGCCGGGAGGAGGCGAAGCCTGGGGGCGCAGGGGAACAGGTGCCCCTGAACCCAAAGCGCAGCAGCAGCTGCTGCCCGCTAACATGCCGGCAGTGAGGCGAGGCTGGGCTCGGAGGCGAGCGGCGGTCAGTGACTGCGAGCTCCGCCGCCCGCTCACGCGCTCTCCCCGATGCCGCGCGGACGCGGCCGTTCCTCTGACAGCCTCTCGCGCTCCACTAAAACAAAACGCCCGGGCACCGCGCGCCGGCGACGTCATCGCGCCACCGCGCGTCAGTCAACACAACATCGCAAGGTCCGGCACGGGGCCGGGCAGGCCAGCCCGAGGGTATCGCCGGTTGCCACGGTACAGGATACCACAGCACAGTGCAATACAACACTGGGCAATGCATGTCAGCACATACCGCATTGCGCAGCACAAACTTGACTATATCCTGCAACCGTCATTGCAGTATAAGCTGGAAATAGTCAGTAGGTAGTTAGTCATCGTCTGTGGCAGAGATGATTTGGGTGTGGACCCCTCCTTATCAGAACCTTAACAGATGCTGACTACCTGTTTGAGGGTTTCCAGCATTTTCTGGTTTTGTTTCAGATTTACAACAACTTCAGTTTGTTGCTTTTGTTTATACGATTATTGTAGAGTTGCTTTCCCTACCTTTTTCCCATCAGAACTGCATTGGAATCAATTGACCCCGATTTTAACTCCAGGTGGATTCCCTGATCAAGCCTGAGTTAAAATTACAGTCAGGTCTCAATTATGTCATTGGGCCGCAACATGCATATGTAAAGAAATACCCTGTTGGTTCCAGGCTCATGTCCCTGCTGTCTGGTCAGGAGAGCAGGTTAAAATTGCAGATATTGCGATCATGGCAGTTTTCGGACAGGTAAGAGCCAGGGTGATTTTAACTGCTCACCTGCCAGGTTTCTGCTGAGCAGGGTTAATATCACCCCCATGTTACAGGACAGAAACAGGCCATTCAGCCTATGAAGTCTGCGCTTGTCTTTTCCTCCACATGAACTACCTAGTATAATGTCAGGAGCAGATATGAGTCCAAGAGAGTGACATAGATTATAAACATAGAGTTATGTTTATTTTCAGAATTAGATACATCAAAGGACCTTATACCAAATATGTGATTGCTCCTCTTCAACAGTGAAGTTCTCTTACCTATTAATTTTTAAATATTTTTACATGCCTCTGTATTTTTCATAAAAACACTATATGAAATATGCGAAGGCTTCGAGTTTCAATGCGTCAAGTATATTATTAAAAATCTGTAGGTTTGTATTTATTTTCTAATCCCATTTCATGCACAATGTTTCATTATTTGATGTGATAATTTTGTATTTTCCATGGTATGTTTAATTTTATTTAAACAATGAATTGTATTATTTAAGTAGGAAAACAATATACAACATCCCTTCAAATGGTTTTTTTAATAGAAACAAAGAATTTGCATTTGTATAGCCATTTTCACATCCTCGGGACATCCCAAAGCGCTTCACAGCCAATAAAGTACTTCTGAAGTGTAGTTACTGTTGTAATGTAGGGGATACGCGGCAGACAATTTGCAGACAGCAAGGTCCCACACACAGCAATGAGGTAAATTACCAAATAATCTGTTTTCATGGTGTTGGTTAAGGGATTTTATTTGTCCAGGGCACCTCCCCTGCTCATCTTCAAACAGTGCCATAGGATCTTCTATGTCCATCTGAGAGGCAGCAGGGCCTCACATTTCATCCAAAAGGCAGTCCTTGAAGGCCACACTCCCTCAATACTACACTGAAGTGTCAGCCTAGATTATGTGATACAGTCTTTGGAGTGGTGCTTCAAACACAGAACCTTCTGATCCAAGTACAACAGTGCTACCCACTGAGCTAAGGCTGACACTTTAATGATTTAAAGTCAAATTATAATTGATCTAATACACTTCTAATTTAATATATTCCACCTCATTCCATACTGTCTTCGGGCCACAAAGAGTGACAAATGCAGTAATGAGCCTATTCTGTTTGTCACTCTACCATATACTGATTGTGAAGCAAACAACAACAACTTGTATTTATATAGTGCCTTTAACATAGTAAAATGTCCCAAGGTGCTTCACAGGAGTATTATAAGAAAAAAAAATGGACACCGAGCCATATAAGGAGTTATTAGGCAGATGACCAAAAGCTTGGTCAAAGAGGTAGGTTTTAAGGAGTGTCTTAAAGGAGGAAAGAAAGGTAGAGAGGCGGAGAGGTTTAGGGAGGGAATTCCAGAGCTTAGGGCCTAGGCAACAGAAAGCACGGCCACCAATGGTTGAGCGATTATAATCAGGGATGCTCAAGAGGCCAGAATTAGAGGAGTGCTGATATCTCGGGGGGTTGTGGGGCTGGAGGAGATTACAGAGATAGGGAGGGGTGAGGCCATGGAGGGATTTGAAAACAAGGATGAGAATTTTGAAATCGAGCCGTTGCTTAACCGGGAGCCAATGTAGGTCAGCGAGCAGAGGGGTGATGGGTGAACGGGACTTGGTGCGAGTTAGGACACGGGCAGCCGAGTTTTGATGATCTCAAGTTTACATAGGGTAGAACGTGGGAGGCCAGCCAGAAGTGCGTTGGAATAGTCAGGTCTAGAAGTAACAAAGGCATGGATGAGGGTTTCAGCAGCAGATGAGCTGAGGCAAGGGCGGAGACGGGCGATGTTACAGAGGTGGAAATAGGTGGTCTTAGTTATGCCACGGATATGTGGTCAGTAGCTCATTTCAGTGTCAAATATGACACCAAGGTTGCGAACAGTCTGGTTCAGCCTCAGACAGATGTTAAGGAGAGGGATGGAGTCAGTGGCTAGGGAACAGAGTTTGTGGTGGGGGTTGAAAACAATGGCTTCGGTCTTCCCAATATTTAATTGGAGAAAATTGGTGAAACATAATTCCATTAGCTTGTCCAAATATAAATGCTGGCTAAACAGACTAACAGGAATACTGTTCATTTTTTTTTACTTGTATATTTCTAGTGATATTTTGTGCTTATGAAGGATGAGTAATGGCAGTGCTAGAGAATAAAACATCTTCCTATTTGTGGTACCATGTAGCAACATCAACTGTGTATAATTCAGGTCTCACCTGGATTCACTGAAACCTCTAGCAAATACCTCTCCCTGGCCGAGATTGGCAAAATTCCTAGGGGAAAATTCCAAATTACATTTAAATGTTAAGTGAAGTCAGATAACATATGCACACATTGTTATGAACAAGGGTTTCACTGTGAATTAAAGTGGTTGGCTTGGAGGTGTTGTTGGTACATTTGGTACAACGTTAACTCTGTTTCTCTCTCCACAGATGCTGCCTGACCTGCCGAGTATTTCCAGCATTTTCTGTTTTTATTTTAGATTTCCAGCATCCGCAGTATTTTGCTTTTGTGTTGCTGGTATATCTGTTAACATTGTTAGAGCCCTAATAGCATTGCTAATGTGCTGATAATTTTTGCAAAATATTTGGGGGGGAAAGGCACACATGTGCTTTTTGAGTGAGATCCTCTACATTTGGATTGGAATTTCAAACTGTTTCCATTTATCTCAAAAACAAACACGAGCTGGGTGACATAAGCTCCAATGCATCATCTCTCCCTGAGTAGCACTTGCTTTCAGTCTTTGTGGCTCCTCTTTATGTATTGGCTGAGACTGAGTTTTCAGGATTCACAAGTGGTTGGTTTCACAACAGCATTGACAAAAACCTGTCAGTGGCTCGCCTTTTAATCCTCACTGCTTGGGATGAAGTATGCAACAGGGACATCATGTGAGGAAGCAAAATAACAAGATCAGAGCATATGAATAATATTAACTTGAAAACATTTCTCAGTATAGATAATGCAAAGCAAGACGTTGTCATTTATTTTGTCCATTCCCAATTATTTCTAACAATAGACAATCTATAGAGTAATGTTTAAAATATCACAGTGATAGGAGTTGTACCAGCTGTTCCAACATCATTTTAATCAAAGCAGTATACATGATTCTGTATTATTTTGTTGAGTTAATCCAAAATCTATAGATAGCTGCAATAAAGGCAGGAGACGGACAACATATTTAGGATATCTTGAGGAAAGAGCTGGGAAAACAAATCTGGGAGACCTTGGATGTGGAGCCAGGAGATGGAGAAGAACAGTTGGGTAATTCTAAGGATAGAGAAGGGAGTTGAAAAGGATACACCAGGGAGTTAACAGGGACAAGAAAAACACGAATAACTTGCGTTTATATAATGCATTTAACATAGAAAAACATCCCAAGGTGCTTCACAAAGGCATCTGGAAAAAAATGGACACTGAGCCAAAGAAGGAGATATTAGGAGGGGTGAGCAAAAGACTGGTAAAAAAATAAATGCCGGAAATTTGCGGTCAGCGACAAAGCAAAGGTGTTCGCCGCTGTCCCCAAAGAAAGCTTCCCACAAAGATCTCGCGATCCCTGTGGCGAGAAGTTTGGATTTTTCAACTTGCAGTTGAGATCAGTGCAGTGTAGTGGGCATTCCATAGTATGGGCTGCTATGGCATCAACAAGCTGTCTAAGCAGCCAATCACAATGCAGAATTCTCAGAGACAAGTAACCAGGAAGTGAAGAAGCTCCTTTTATTCTGACTTTTTAAAAATGTTATAGAGAGCAAAACAAAGATTGGGTCTCTCAAATGCTGAAAAGGTAAACCTGAAATAAATATGAACAAACTTTTAAAAAATATAATTTTTTTTTAAGTTTCTTAAAAATTGTAATTTTTGTAAAAATTGAGCAATTTAACACTCCACAAAATTAAAATTAGTTTTTCAGGGCCATAAAGTTTGTTTAGCAGTCAATACACTGTTAAAACTCCAGTTACACCTAATTCAACAAGGTCTAACTTTTAATGGGGTATTTAACAGCGATATTACCACAGAAAAGCCAAAGTTTTTGTCAGTTTCACTGATTTCTTGATTACACTGATTGCTGGCTATGGGGTGGGGGGTGGCAGGGGGGTGGGGGCACAGTGCAGCCAGGTGTCGGAGCAGTGAATGACTGACCGCAACTTCAGGATTTCCACATTAGGATGCGCACGCGCTAAATCCTGAAGTTGCGGTCAGTTTCAAAGGGGAAATAACAGCAAATGCTGTTTGTTCACTGTTATTACCCAATGCAAATTCCGGTCCAATATTTTAAGGAGAGTCTTAAAGGAAAAGATCAATGTTGAGGGGCTTAGGGAGGGAGTTCCAGAGTGTCGGGCCTAAGTAGCTGAAGGTACAGCTACTAATGGTGGGGCAAAGGGCGGGTGGGGGAAGCACAGGAGGCTAGAGTCAGAGGAATGAAAAGTTTGAAGAGAAGGGGGTTGTAGCATTGGAGGAACTTCTGCAGATAAGATGGGACGAGGCCTTAGAAGGATTTAAAGACAAGGATGAGACTTTTAAACTTCAGGCGTTGGGAGATCTGGAGCCAATATAGGTCAGCAAAAACAGGGAGATAGGTGAACAGTACTTGGTATGGGATAGTTTACAGACAACCGAGATTTGGATGGGCTGAAGTTTACCAAGAGTGGAGGATGGGAGGTCTACCAGGAGAAAATAGAATAATCGTCCGGAGATGACAAATGCATGAATGAGAGTTTTTTGATGCGGCTGGGCTGAGGTAGGGGCAGAGGCAGGTGATATTACAAGGTGGAAAGAGGCAGTCTTTGTGATCGAGAGAATGCAGGGTCAGAAACTCAGCTCATGGTCGAATAAGATGCCAAGATTGCACACAGCCTGACTCAACCTGAGACAGTGGATGGAGTCAATGATAAGGGTATAGAGTTTGTGGTGGAGGCCAAACACAATGGCTTCAATCTTCCCAAAGTTTACCTGGAGGAATTTGCAGCTTATCCAAGACTGGGTGTCAGACAAGCAGTCTGGCAGCATAGAGGCAGTGGAGGGATCAAGAGAGGTGGTGGAAAGGTAGAGCTGGATGTTGTCAGCGTACATGTGTAAGCTGACCTCATCTGCGGATGATGCCATCACAGGGCAGCATGTAGATGAGGAAGAGGAGAGAATGAAGGATAGATATTTGGGGGACTATCGAGGTTATGGTGCTAGGTAAGAAAAGAAGCCATTGCTGGAGATGCTCTGGCTATGATCAGATGTGTAAGAGTGGAACCAAGCTGGACATTGGAGTACAGGTGTTGGAGAAGTTGTGGTTGTCCATGTCAAAGGCTGCAGAAGTTGAGGAGGACAGAAAGGATAATGCGCCACAGTCACTGTCATTGGTGACTTTGATTTTGGCCTTTTCCATGCTCTGCAAGGGGTAAAAACCTGATTGGAGGGATTTAAACAGGGAATTGCAGGAAAGATGGGCATGGATCCAGGAGACAACAACATGTCCAAGGACTTTTGGAGAGAAAAGTGAGTTTGGAGATAGGGCCGTAATTTGTAATGACTGAGAGGTCAAGAATGATTTATTTTAAATGGGGTGCTGTGATGATGACCGTTTTGAAAGGGAGGTGAGCGGTGCCTGAGGAATGGGAGCGATTTACAATGTCAGCAAGTATGTAGTTGGATGGTCAGGAGATTAGTGGTAATGGGGTCAAGGGAACAGGATGACCTCAGAGAGGGCAGTAGAGAGAGGGGAGAGAAACTAGAGAGAGATGAGGATTCAGGATTATGGTAGTGTAAGTATTTGGTTTAGTAGGCAAGGGGAAGGGGAAAGCAGCAGAGGCAGCTGACTGGAGAATCTGTAATTTAGTGACAAAGAAGTCCATGAGCTCCTCGCAATTCTTGTTAGAGGTGTGGGTAGGGGAGAGGGGTTTAAGGAGGAAGTCTGTAGTAGAGGAAAGAATCCTGAGGTTATCATTTCCTTCCAGGATAATCCTAGCATAGTGGGCAGTTTTGGCAGAGGAAAACAAGCCCCGATAGAGTTATGGTCCATCAATATCTGCCGATACATAGCTATGCTAGGTGTGTGCAAGGTACGCAGATGTTTGTGCCCCTTGAATTTGAGGGAGTAAAGAAGAATTGAGGGATAAAGGAAGAAAGATAAAGATGTAAAGTGCTCTCAATGCAAAGCTTTGCTCCCAGTCATGAGGTAAATCACCTGAATTTTCAAAAAGCACTCCCAGCAGACGATGCTCTGTACCAGGAGTACTAAGGGCAAAAACCTACCTAAAGATTTTTTGGATTTAAGTTTTTTGTCATTACAGATACAAAGTAAAAGAGAACAAAGGTAAACAGGACTCATATGGGTAAAAGTCTGCACTGGGGAGTGCTAAAGATGCAAATCTACCCAATAGAGGCCCCATTATGAATTGGGATAAGGCCAGCTTGTAATGAAATTATTACTTATTGATAAACACATCATAGTCTGTCAATGTGTTATCTTGTATATTATGTAAATATGCAAAACAAAATACATGCATGCCAGAATTGCTGAAGTTTAATTACTTTGATAACCTCATGTTATTACTATAATGTTATGAGTAAAAAGAAACTTGGGTTTACATTTCTCATAAATTCCCGAATCCTTTATATATCGTGCATTGCTTTTAAGTGCAATGACTGTTGTTATGTAGGCAAATCAAACAGTTAATTATTTACAGAGCAAAATCCTACAAACAACATTGAGATGAATAGTCAGTTAATCTGTTTTTGGTGGTGTTGGTTAAAGGAGGAATGTTAGGCAAGTATAGTTCAGCTTTAATTTCCAGCTGAACAGGCAGACAGGACTTCAGTTTATTATCTGATTCAAAGGATGAAACCTGCAGCAAGACCACACCCACTCAGTGCTACACTGGAGTGTCAGCCTGGTTTAGCTGCTAGAATCTGGTTTTACCCATAACCTTCTGACTGAAAGGCAAAAAGCATTACCAATTCAAACAAATTTATACAATTTATTAGAAATATACTAGTAGCGCTGCATCAGATTGGAATCTTTATAAGGTTGATTTTCCAACCAGCAGATATCTATGACCAGTAGAATTCAGGATAATAGGTATGGTGAAATTGGGCAGCGAACAAATCTGCCAGGGAGCTCACTGAAAAAGCATCACACCACTACTTGCACTCAGGCTGTATGCTCCTCAGTTTGCTCCTGCTCATTTAGAGTGGCAGGCTAATTATGCATGCAGCATGCTAAGAAGGGCCGAGTTTCTTTTTCCTCTATTCTGGCAGAAGCTCCACCCATGAAAATTAGGGAAGATGTTTAAAGTTCCAATTTAAAAGGGACAGATGAAAAACAATTTTAATGTATTTTTGGAAAGATTTCTTTTTTTCAGTTGATGTTTAGTGTATTTTTAAATGTTGCAAGTAATGTTTACTGTATATACTTAATTAATTTATTTTGCAGCTGTTAAGTGCATGAAATTATTTTTTCTTTTCAACTAATATGTCTTGAATTTCTCCTGGGATTTATGAATTAGACAATGGTAGGAATGTTTATAGAATGAAAGAAAGAGCAAAATCATTGTTACCAATATGATAGAGAAACTGATCGTACAGAAACTCTACCGAAGAGTTCTTTAGAACAGAAAGACTCTTAAAGAAGATGGGATCTCTAAAGTGTCACCCACAATACCAACGTCCGTATCACTTAAATGTGTATCATTGCATCTAACTAGAAGCTGAACTAAGTGCAGCGCCTTTTGGCAAGCCGTTGTTATCTTGCAGCTAGGGGCTGCATTGAATGCTCCCCAATTACAGTATTTCATGCCTAATTAATACAAGATGAAAGAAGGTGTACCAGAGAGGTCAGCAGGCACCTGTACCAGATTGGCTGTACTTGCCATGATGTCGCCAACCATACCTGCAGGCCCTGGACATTCCTTCTGTCCGCTTGAGATATGCACTATTCCAAATACTTAATTTACTTTTTGTGATGGCAAGAGCAGCAACCGAGTAAAATAAATGGCCCAGCATCAGAGCCACCAAAATTCTCCTTGGGAGGGGTTTTCCCTGGGTGCCAGTAGCACTTCTGTTGGACTCCAACATCTTGGGGCTGGCCACAGGTGAGCTTAGCTCTCAGCTGTTCAGTGATGTGCTTTTTACATTGTGGAAGGTCACAGGCAGATTGTTAAAATCCCCGAAGGAGGATGGAACAGTTAGTTCCTCCAGTCTGGACCTTTTTATATTCAGACATAAAAATAAAAAAACTGCAAATGCTAGAAATACTGTAAATATACAGGAACCTGGGTTACCTAGTGGAACCACTTCCATTGGATGCAGTTCCATTAAATAAATAGGATATGAAAGAACAGGCAGGTAACCTTCTTGGAAGCCTCTGTAAGCATTGATCTGTAACTGGCTACTCGGAGGTACATCAGAGTGGGCTAAATTGACTTGCCCTGTAATTTACTCACCAATCCCTGTTAGACAGTAGTACCTAGCCTCCATTCAGTGCCTCCCACTGATTCGCCACCTAAGAAATAATGGGGTAAAAATTGGGTAGCGCCACCTTTGGGTCGCTACCTTCGCCGGGGTGCTAATTTTAACGCCCCGAAAAAGTTAGCGCCCCCACGGCCAATTTTCCCAGGTAGTGCCCCAAAGGTAGGAGGAGGGGCACTACTGGAAGCGCCCCGCGTCCCTCTTGGGGCACTGCGAGCCAATATCACGGCGCGATGTGCCGCGGTACTGCAGGCCTTCCTCCCCTTCTTAAAGGGGAGGGGCCTGGCGCAGCGTATCCCGGCACCCAGCTGGGCCACCAGGGATCGGGAGTGCCGGAAAACGAGCCCGGCACTCAAGAGGAGTGCCGGGCTCAGGAGAGCAGCCGGCCCCCCGCAGGGGGGCTTCATGTGGGCCGGGGACAGCAACGGGGGCAGGTGCTGGCAGGCGGCCAGCAACAAAAATGGCCGCCCGCCACCTCCCCTTTAACTAGCGCCGCCCCGGCTGCAGGTAGGCCCCCCTGCCCCCAGCAGACATAGCGTCCGGGGGTAAGTCGGGGGGGCGTCACCCAATATTACAGCCGGGGCGCAAGTGGGGCGCTGCGCATGGCGATGACGTCATCGCCGGCGGCGCAACATTGCGCCGCCGCTAACCTCCTGCTGAATTTCACAGGAGGCATTAGCAGTGCCACGCCCAGGCGCTAGTTGATTTGCGCCTCGAGGCGCTAACGGGAGGTGCAAATCAACCGAATTTAACCCCCGAATTTAACCCCCAATATTTTCTCTATTTTGGGAATTCATAGTAGCATGGGGAATTTTCTTTCACTGTCGAATTGAACTGAGATAAGTGTTATATATTTAGCAGCATAGTGGGGAATGGACTGTCTGGGATGGTACTGCCCAAGAAAGTCACAGGTTTGAAATCCAATCTGTACTGAAATAACTGTATTGGTGAGGGCTTTCTAATTGGTGTGCTTAACGGACTCGGGAGGAAAATGAAATCAGCCAGTATTCTTATTGGATCTCCATAAAATGACCCCTGCTGCATTATTGATAATAGCTTTATTAACTGGAATATTTAGTGAAAGATCACTAATCACATAAATGTTTTAGCTTTTCTACCTTTGCTGATGGAAGCCCCTTCATTGCGTACATGTGATGTGGTTTCTCATTACAAAATTATAAACTTACATTTATCCACATTAAAATCAACCTGCAGTACCTGGAGATACTCCATTTCATTAATGTAGCACAGTCCAAGAGGATCCCTAGGTTTGATTCCTGCTCTGTGGTGAGTTGGAAGATCTCGGCCAGACCACTGTGGGTTTTACAATTGGCTCCAGTGCCCTGGACTAGGGAAGGGAAATTCAGTTGGGGTTTGAACTAGGAAAGTTAGTGGAGTACACCCAGAGCCTCTTGAAACATACCCAGACAGGAGTCAATGCCTTCTTGATTAAAAATTTGTCTGACAATCCCTAGCCCATCTGTTTATTGGTCCCAATGTCTTTGAATGCTGTTTATTTCTCTTATTTGTCAGCTAACCAGTTATCCAGGTATCATCAATAAATTTTATAAAATTCTTCTCCGAGTAATTTAGGAATAGCCTGAACTGCAAAGGAGCCAAAACAGAATAGTGCTGAAGTCCTCTGGTCACTGCCAACAAAAACTGAGCTTTATCTGTTTCTCATTAGCTTCGACTGCACATCAGAGTTTCCTGGTGCGGATACAGTAGAGGGAGTGTGAGAGGGGGAGGTAAGCACCATTCTTTGCCTTTTATTCTTTATCTACTTTTCCACTGAATCATTGACTCACCCAAGCCATACACTGCAGCATAGCACACAACAAGGTCCTACTATATAAAGCTTTGACTCAAGGGATGTCTTACCTCTACAACAACAACTTGCATTTTTTGCAGCACCTTTAACGTAGTAAAAACATATGCCCACGTTACGGGGCCCTGAGACCTGCTCAATGCCCAGTGCACAGTGATTATCACAATATAACCTGGAAGCACTGGCAGCACTGAGAACCTGCACATGGCTCATTAAGGCTCTGCAAAATATGGGCTAGGCCTCACAATAACATTACAATCGCATTACAAGGGTGGTTCATTCACTCATCTTGGGTGTTTGCTCTTAAACTGACCTGTTTCCATTTGGACTTGTTCTGAGTACCTACTGTATACATGCTGTTTCGCAGCTATGCCAGAAGCAAACTCACTCGGATAGATTTGATAAATTTACATTCCCAGTGCAGAGGATCTATCGATCTATCTATCCAACTCTCTTTCTCCAAATTCAAGAGAGACAACATTAACTTACTCAGCAACTTCCATCCAGTCTGATGTAACAGTACCCTTGTCTAGCGATTGCACTTCATAAGGACCCATTCTTCTCCATACCAATGTCAAAGCAGCATCTTAGAATAGTGTTGCTGTGCCTCCGTGCCTTGTTTCTCTCATTTTGTAAATTTGGATCATTATAGTGTGAGGTCAGCTCATTGTACTACATATGCATGCAGCACCCAAGGAGCAGCAGTTCCAGTGCCTTTCTGTATTATTGAGCCTCAGGAGCCTTAACTTCTTTAAAAGTCTCAAATGTGGAACGTTGTAGGAGTTTTCACTTTCTTTACAGTGTGTGGGACATTGTTACAAGTGCAATGGAAGTTTCCAACAGTCACTTTGGTATCTACTAATTTGAAGTTAATTGCATCAGATTTTAAGATGCTGAACTTTACTGCTACACATTGATATAAATACTAAAGAGCCACATGTATTAGCAAATGAATGAGACAAAGAGATATGACCTCCCTCCCTAATGCACTTTCAGTATTCTTGTCAGCATTCAGATGTCAGCTTGTCTCAGTTAGTAGCCACTGGGTCAAAAGGGTTCCAGGTTCAAGTCCCAATCCACTTGAATACATAAACTAGACAGTCTAGTACAGTTCTGAGGGAGTGCTGCATTGCTGAAGATGCTGATCTTTGAATGAGATGTTAAACTGAGGTCTCATCTGCTGTTAAAGATCCCATAGTGCTATTGAAGAAAATCGAGGAATTCTGCTGGTGCCTGGCCAACATTCCTCCCTCAATCAATGTAATTAAAACAAATTAACTTGTTATTCGTCCAACTGCTGTTTGGGGGATCTTGCCTGGTTCAGATTGGCTGCTGTGTTTGCCTGCTTAATAATCGTCACTGAATTTCAAAGTAATGTGTTATATGTGAAGCAGATGTGATGATTGCATCAGGTACAGTAGCATAGTTGTTATGTTACTGGACTAGTAATCCAGATGTCTGGACGATTGATCTGGAGACATGCATTCAAATCCCACCACGGCAGCTGGTGAATTTAAGTTCAGTTAATTAAATAAATCTGGAATAAAAAGCTGGTATCACTAATGGTGACCATGAAACTACTGGATTGTCGTAAAAACCCATCTGGTTTACTGAAGTCCTTCAGGGAAGGAAATCTGCTGTCCTTACCTGGTCTGGCCTATATGTGACTCCAGACCCACAGCAATGTGGTCTGATGCTTAATTGCCCTCTGAAATGGCCTAGCAAGCCACTCAGTTGTATAAGGCAGCTCACCACCACCTTCTCAAGGGCAATTAGGGATGGGCAATAAATGCTGGCCTTGCCAGAGACGCCCACATCCCATGAATAATTTTTTTTAAATTGCAAGTCGTTCTTACTTCACATGGGAGTCTGGGCCACTGTCATTGCCACTCCCTAAAGACCGAACAAAGTGTGCTTTAACAGGGTTGATTAGGAACCCCTCCTTTATTGATACACACACTTTCACACAAAAATATGTGTACACACACACACATGCTCTGTGTAAGTACTACACCTAGTTAACTTATTGAGATTGTTAATGATTTTAGCCTTAAAGGCAGCCATGTTTGAATTTCAATTTAGGCTCACACTCAGGCCCTTAATTTAAAGAATTTCAAGACCTTGTTTAAGCACATTTTTAAGAAATCTCAATTTGTTCCTAAGTTAATAAATAATAAAATGTGCACGTTTAGATAGATAGATAGAAACATTTCATCACAAATAATCATATTTCTCCTAACTAATCAGAAGCAACATTATACATATTCAGAAGATTCTCTTGATGGATGCGAGATGTCTGGTATGTACACTCTCAACCAGATAGCATTCTGTTACCATAGCAACTCTTTAATTATTCTGTGTTGAACTCAAGTGCTAGCTAGATATTTATCCCTTATAACAAAACACATAACTGAAGAAAATTAAATTATCTCATCATCAGATCAGACTTAAAATTGGAATTTTGGTGAGTAATACCTTTTACATAAATCCTTCAAACTGGAAAAAGAGAAGTAACCAAGAATGATTTAAATTGGAGCAAAGATGATTCAGAAGTCAAATTAATTGGAGAGGGAAGCATTCTGTGTTGGGTTTCAAAATTGAATTCACAGTTTGAAACCCAGTGGAAGCAAAACAAAATTTTATAAAAAGAGGATTTATTGCATTCCTAAGTAAAATAAGGCCTATATTTGAAGAAAGTTTCCTGCCTAATTACCTAGTGGAAAATTGATCTTGAGCTTGCATTACTGCTGTGCCACATATGTTAATATGGATATACCACAGAGACAAATAATTACTGCAAATAAACTAAAAACACCAGTTTAGCCACTTATTAATGGAGCAGATGCTTTCAGTGCAGGAAGAATTGACTAAGTACATTTCACTCAGCAAGCATGCTGTCCATTTGTTAAGAATTGAGCACCTTCCATAATCTAAATTGGATTTCTTTCAAAAATAAGTACAGGTTGTGTAACAACTTCATTTAAATTGACAATATAACAGTTTTTAGAAGACAAGCTGCTGTAACAATTTAATTGTTGAAAAGAAAATGGCTCTAACTAAAGTCACAAATGGCATCCTCTGTGACTGTGACCATAGTGCATTACCCCTCTTCGACCTCTCTGTAGCCTATTACATATTTGACCACACCATCCTTCTCCAACATCTTTTCTTCATTGTCCATCTCAGTGGGATTGCCCTCAATTAGTTGCGCTTTTACATATCTGATCAAAGCTTTCCTAGGAATGGCTTCTCTTCCCACCCTCTCACTGTTACCTCTGGAGTCCCCCATGGATCTATTTTTGGCTCCTCCTCATCATCATCTACATACTGCTCCTTGGTGATATCATCAGCAGACATGGGGTCAGCTTCCACATGTTCACTGACAACACCCAGCTCTACATCTCCACCACTTCTTTCAAACCCTCCACTGTCTCTGTGTAGTCAAAGTGTTTGTTTGAAATCTAGTCTTGGATAAGTCTCAGTTTTCTCCAGTTAAACATTGGGAAGACTGAAGATATTGTTTTCAGCCTCCAGGCACAAACTCCATACCTTTGCTACCAATTCCATCTTCTTGTCCAGCTACTGTCACAGACTGATCCAGACTGTTTGTAACCATGGTGTCCTATTCAACCCTGAGCTGAGCTTCCAACCCCATATCCTCTCCGTCACAAAGACCACCTACTTCCGCCTCTGTAACATCACCCACCTCTACTCCTACCTCAGCCCATGTGCTACTTAAACTATCATCCCTTTTGTCACCTCGAGACTCGACTATTCCAATGCTCTCCTGGCCAGACTCCTAGCCTCCACCCTTAATAAACTTCAGCTCATTCTGCCTGCATCTTATTCCATACCAAGTCCTGCTCACCCGTCACCCCTGTCTTCGCTGATCTACATTGGCTCTCAGTCACTCAGTGCCTCAAATTTAAAATTATTATCCTCTTGTGTTCCTCCTCCTCTCTTCTCCCCACTATTGGTGGCCATGCCTTCACCCGCCTAGGCCCTGCGCTCTGGAATTCCCTCCCTATACTCTGCCACTTCTCCACCTTCCTCTCCTCCTTTAAGACCCTGCTTAAAACCCACCTCTTTGATCAAGCTTTTGGTCACCCCGTTAATATCTCCGTTTTGGCTCGGCGTCTATTTTTTGATTACATTTCTGTGAAGAGCCATGGGACATTTTTCTACGTTTAAGGTGCTATATAAACCAAAGCTGTTGTTGTTGTTGTTGAATCTGCAAAAAGCAAAAAAACAATGTTAGGAGTTCAGATGCTATGCCATAGGATTGACATGATGCGGAGATGCCGGCGTTGGACTGGGGTGGACAAAAATGAGAAGTCGCACAACACCAGGTTATAGTCCAACAGATTTATTTAAAACTACAAGCTTTCGGAGCTATCGCCCCTTCATCAGGTAAAGTTACAATGAGTGAATCTACAAAAGTTCACAGAATATAAACACAGAAACTGCAGAGATACAATCTTTCAGGGAAGGTGTCCTTACATCAAAGACACACCAAGAGCACAGCCAAGACAATGAGATGTGTCCCAGGGGGTCCAACGTGTCAAATCCTGCTGTCTGCAGTGTTTTTTTTGGGGGGGGTTTGTTTTTTGGGTTTGTTTTTTAAAAACTGGAAAGACAGACAACGATGTCGCGTCACGTTCTGTAGCGTGACATGAACCCGATATCCCTATTGAGGCCGTCCTCATGAGTGCGGAACTTGGCTATCAGTTTCTGCTCGATGATTTTGCGTTGTCGTGTGTCTCGAAGGCCGCCTTGGAGAACGCTAACCCGCAGATCCGAGGCTGAATGTCCTTGACTGCTGAAGTGTTCCCCGACTGGGAGGCAACCATCCTGCCTGGCGATTGTTGCGCGGTGCCTGTTCATACGTTGTCTCAGTGTCTGCATGGTCTCGCCGATGTACCATGCTCTGGGGCATCCTTTCCTGCAACGTATCAGGTAGACAATGTTGGCCGAGTCACATGAGTATGTACCATGTACCTGGTGGGTAGTGTCCTCACGTGTGATGACGGTATCTGTGTTCATGATCTGGCAAGTCTTGCAGAGATTGCTGTGGCAGGGTTGTGTGGTGTCGTGGTCGCTGTTCTCCTGACAGCTGGGTAATTTGCTGCGAACGATGGTACTTTTGAGGTTAGGCGGCTGCTTGAAGGCGAGTAGTGGAGGCATGGGGATGGCCTTAGCAAGGTGTTCGTCGTCATCGATGACATGTTGAAGGCTGCGAAGAACATGGCGTAGTTTCTCCGCTCCGGGGAAGTACTGGACGACGTAGGGTACTCTGTTGGTTGTGTCCCGTGTTCGCCTTCTGAGGAGGTCTATGCGGTTTTTCGCTGTGGCCCGTCGGAATTGACAGGTTGTGTTACCTGCAGTAGTGCACCACACTACTATATCATCCATGGTGAAGGTATAATTTATTGTGAAAATAAGAATTTGTGCTGTGTAGAGGATTAAGTTTTAGATGCAGGCTCCACATCCAATCCCTCAGTGCCAGCTACCTCTAAATTCTTGTGGTCTATTAAATTTACTTCTTCACAAGTGGTAAGTATGCAGATCTGGAACTGCTCCTTCCAGTTGCCTGTTGCTTCCTTTTATTAAATGCAAGATTATCATATAAAGAAAAACAATACAGATGTTAGAACCATAAATTCATTGTGCACGAATCTTATATGACAGCAAAATATGGTTAGTACAATCGCTGCTGCTATGTTACACACGAGGGATAATACCGAACTCCTGCTTGAGTTACAGCAGGAGATTGGACAACCTCTTCAGAAATTCAAGTCTTTGCTTTTTTCCTCAGCCCCAATGGGCCTCAGGTGACCTTAGGCAGAGTATCCGATGGCCGCACTGTTTTACAACGGCGGATCAGGGCAGCCACATTGATGTACCCTTGCAGCACTAGCTATGCAAATAATGCCATCCGGAAAATTTGGAACTGGGTCTCCAGCCTGCAGCTAGAAGGGTTGGAGTCCTGCTTCACCACATTTGCACTGGCCCCCAGTAATTTCAGGGCCTCAAACTTTAAATAAATAAAAATGATTTGAATTCTAAAAATACAGAAAAAGCGATATATGATTAATATCATCAAGTATCTATTCTGAAATAATTCTGTTGGTATCATGTCAAATCATTCCTTTACATCTAGGGATTTGAGCTATGCAGATTTATGCTAATTACTTTAATACCAGTTCCTTTCTATTAGAAATTTCACTGGAGGCTGATCAATAGAGCTCAGTGCACATGATTATCTACAAATGCATAGAGCTCTGTCTTCCCTGGCATAAGCACAGTGAGCAGGCAGTATTATGATCACTCATGCCCAAGTTATGCTGCACTAGGTGGGACAGTAAAGAATAGTTTGGCTTCACAATTGCAGACAATGTAGGTAAAACCTTCACCACTACTGTGGGCTGGAAATGGTAGGTTTTTTTCCTAAAGTTTAATGGCAAAAGTTTAGGGGTCGGTAATCTTCAGTCAAAGTGCCTCTCCAAATGTAAGGCTAAAGAGTTAAAAAAACATTTTTTTATTAAAAATCTGGCTGCTGTTGGCATGGCCGTGGCAGTGTGGTTTCAGGCTGGCTGACTACAGGCTGACTGGCGAGCTGCAGGCTGGCTGACTACAGGCTGACTGGCGAGCTGCAGGCTGGCTGACTACAGGCTGACTGGCGAGCTGCAGGCTGGCTGACTACAGGCTGACTGGCGAGCTGCAGGCTGGCTGACTACAGGCTGACTGGCGAGCTGCAGGCTGGCTGACTACAGGCTGACTGGCGAGCTGCAGGCTGGCTGACTACAGGCTGACTGGCGAGCTGCAGGCTGGCTGACTACAGGCTGACTGGCGAGCTGCAGGCTGGCTGACTACAGGCTGACTGGCGAGCTGCAGGCTGGCTGACTACAGGCTGACTGGCGAGCTGCAGGCTGGCTGACTACAGGCTGACTGGCGAGCTGCAGGCTGGCTGCTCCAGGCCTCTGTTTCTGATTCTACTACTGTTTACTGTTGTCTTTATCTCAGCTCCTGATCTGTTGCTGCTTTCTGTCTCCAGAGTTCAAGTGCTGTTCTCTAAACTTGTGCCATTTTTAAAATCTAAAAATTGCTACTGTTACAGTTTCCTTAAGTTACAATTATGTGTAGACCACTTGGTAATGGGCTCAAAATTTACTTTCTCTTGTGGCAGAATGTGGTTGGGATTGCTGCAGTAATTGGCTTGAGGCTCTAGGAACCCTTGCAATGGAAGTGCTGCATGATTTAATGTGACTATAGCACTATTTGGAAAAGACTACTGGAGTACTGCATAAACTGTGAAAAAAAACTTTCAAAATCCTGTTTAGATTTTAAAAAACACAAGAAAGAAGTAGTTATGTGCCACTGGCTGTGTTCATGTATCTGTGACTGTGTCCTGTTTTCTGAGATGAACCTTCAGATAATTTCACAGTAACTAAAACTAACCAGAATATCATACTGAGTCAGCACTTCCTGCTTCCCCTTTTTACATCCTGTAGTACGAGAAATATGTTACAGTAGTACGTCCTGTGATTAAAGTGCCATGTGAGACAGTTTCTGATTGAATCAATTCAATCATATATGTTCTACATAGCAAGCTCTTTGCAATTACTTTAATTCGTTTATAATATGTTGGATCTGGATTTTGTTCTTCATAATGGATCTGTAATTTATCAAACTTGCCAAAAGCATACCTGACGGTAAAAGTAAAATGGATTTCTCTTTTTTTTAAACTCACGTGGTGCGTTTGAAATGAAAGCCTGGCCTTTTCACGTAGGCCATGGACCTGTTGCTAACGGTCATGATGGCCACATGAGTACAATCAATTTCTCCACACTACATTCCAAAGAGGTAGTGACCAGTTTATTTGTTTATGTGACTGTTTATGTGTGTACTCTCACTGCTTATTCCTAGTGCTTGAGGCCGGTGAGAGCATATGGTCTATGGTGTCTCCTACCTAATCTTATGCTCCTTCAAAGTGCTACCTCAGTAGAAGGAGTAAGTGAGGTGAAAGCCTGCTATTCCTCAGTGGGAGCCTTTTCAGAACTGGGTCATGATATGGCCCTGAAACTACTGTCAGCACTTCAGCATTTACATTGGATAGCTGCTCCTGCCTGCTACCGGTCACTTCTTATCCTCTGATGGGGGGGGCTGATGGGTTTAGTGCATGTGTCATCACCCTGAAAGGTAACTGCTTTATTGAGCCATGCGCTGCCTGCTGTATGTCCATTTCAGATGACCAGGAATCTGCACAGGACCAGACTGTTGGCCACTACTTAGAAGGGTGAAGCCTGTCATCAAAGTTCTCTCAAGCCACTCCCCGAGCCTCTCTAAATCTATGTAACTTGGAGTCCCAAGTCTCAATAGCTGCTGTCAGTGCTCTTGAAGAAGCTGCATCTGTACTTTGTACCTCTATCTTCAGAGGTTTCCCAGCAGACACCTGAGAAGTTGTCACGAGCTCCATAGTACACAGAAATATGTAGAAACAGGCCATTTGATCCATCCAGTCCATGTCAGCATTTACCTTCCACACGAGCAAAAAGTTATGTTTTTAAAACATTTACCTGAATGTGTGGCCGAGATGAGCAGGAGTGCTCCTCCTGGCTTCACATTAAAAACGCAGGATGCTGCCGGCCACCGCTTGCCACCCTCTCCTCCTGATTGCCTCTCACCCTCCATATGAATCAGGGGACCTCGACCAATGTCCCAGTCGGCTAAATCCGCTTCCTCCCTGCGACCGGTGAGCTGCATCTGGGGCTGCGACTGGCGCCCGCAGCTCGCCCACACTATCCTAATGAAGCCGGTGGACCAATTTGTCACGGTTCCGTCACCGGCCTCATTAGGCGTGTGCAGCATGCGTTGCACCAAGATCACAATCCGATTGGGGCATGATCCAATTTATAGGCCTAGGCCTCTGTTTCTATCTTCCTTGTCTCATGGTTTGACAATCTTTAATTAAGACTACTGGAGTTGAATAGTAGGCCCTGATATTTATTGGAGCGGGATTTACAAGCGGGGGGAGGAGTTAACGCCGTGAAGTTTTAACTCCATGGCATGCGTGTATTTTTTTTTAACAGATTCTCTGCCCGGAAGTCAGCCTGATTGACAGGCTTGGCTCCCTGTCGGGTGGGGAACGCTGCAGAAGAGGCCGCAGCCCAGGAACAGCTAGGTTTCCTGCTGCTCGGGGTAGAGATCGCGAGGGGGTGGGTGAGTACAGCATGGTTTGGTGGGTCGGGGTGATCACGGGGGTTGGAGAGAGATTTGGGGCAGAGATGGGGGTTCGGGGAGAGATTGGAGGGAGAGATGGGAATTGGGGAGAGGTCGGAGGGGAGTTGGAGAGAGATCAGAGGGAAATTTGGGGGCCGGTGATCGCGAGGGGGTCAGTGAAAGCGGGGGGGAGGTGATCGGTGATCACGGGGGGGTCCGATCGCTGGGGAGGTTAACAGGTTTGCTTGGTGGGCGGTAGGGGGAGAAGCACTCCTGCTCCTCCTGGCCCACAAGCAGTGCTGGAAAGGCACTTACCTGTTCCATGAAGCAGTCCTCACCTCCCTTTAGCTGCTGGGATTCCTGAGGCCCGGGAAACCCAGCCGGCCAGTGTTAAGCTTGAAATACAGATAAAATCTTAGGGACATAGCCTCAATAAAATATTTAAATGAGCGACCGCCACCTGGGAGCGGATTGGTTGCCCACCCCGTCCCGCCTCCATTAAAACAGCAGTAGATGGGTTCGAGGCAGGTTGGTTTGGGTTTGAGATTTTTTACATTTTAACTTCCCACCCGACCCAAACCCACCCGTTTTTGGGTGCTAAGATGACCCTGTAATCTCTGCAATGACTCACATATAAACTACAAAAACATGTGAAAAACATAGGCACGCAAATTAGTAGAGTATTAGCAAAATCCATTCTTATTGGTTTTCCTGGTAGTCAACAAAAATGAAGTTTTATAACAAACTTATAAAACTGAACATGTCTTCAGCTCTGGAATTACCTCCTTAAAACTTTCTGCCTCTCCACCTCTCTCTCCTCCTTTACAACACTGCTTAAAACGTAACTCTTTGATCAAGCTTTTGGTCAACTGTCCTAATGTCTCCTTATTTGGCTCGGAGTCAAATCTTGTCTGGTCACGCTCTTGTGAAGTGTCTTGGATCATTTCACTATGTTAAAGGCACTATATAAATGCAAATTGTTGTCATTGTTGTTTAGCTTTGGATTGACTAAATGAGGGAAAGCAGAGTTTTGCGCATAAACTTTTGTCTGGACTTTATGCCTTCTGCAATCAGTTAGCTCCCAGTCAGTAAAGCAAGCATGTATTTGGTCTGCAATAATGAGAGAAAGAAAGAAAAGAAAAGTCTTGTCTTAAAACTGGAGACCTTTGATAGGCAAGAACTTCAGCCTTGAAGCAAGATTTTCCAACACCTAACAGCTGGGCATGGCCTAAGCAGTTGTGACTAGCAATATAAGGCAATGGACATAAATGGCTGGTGTGAAAAACGCCCTCTGAACATGACTTCACCTGAGGAAGGGGCGATCGATAGCTCCGAAAGCTTGTGATTTCAAATAAAACTGTTGGACTATAACCTGGTGTTGTGCGACCTCTCATGAGAGGAAAAGTAGGGCAATACACACCCTGGTCTACTGTTTAGTAATTAGTTTGGCAATAAATTCCTGACGTAGACTTAAAGGCCGGAACTTTCCCCTAAAAAAATGGGTGAGTTTGGAGCTTGGGGGCAGTTAAATTGTTAAAAGTGGGATTCCCGACCTGATCCCGCCTCCAACCCGCCCACTTCCAGTTTTCCCGGGGGCGGGATGTGGAGCGGCTCCCAGGGGGCAGAATGTCAATTTAAATATTGTAATGAGGCTGGAAGCCTCTATTTTCCCCTCCATTTTAAATTTAACTGCCTGGGGACCAATTGCCAGTTAAACCATGGCGGGAACTGCTGCATCCAGGAGGTACGTGGCTTTATACCTACCTCCTGGATCCAGGGACCCGAACATACCCATCCCCTGCAATCAGAGACCCCCCCCCCACCCACGAGGCCGCCGATCACCACCATGTGGCCTCCCCCCAGCTACCCCCAGGCCTCCGTGCCCCCATCCCCAGGCCTCCCCCCCACCGATGATGGTGAGGCCGGCCACGATCCTCCGACCCCCCATCCCTGGCCGATCCCCCCCAATCGCTGACACCCCTCCCCCTGATCGTTGACCCCCCTCCCCTGATCGCTGACCCCTCCTCCAGCGATGCCGACCCCTAGACCGGTGTCGCCGACTAAGACCTACCCACTTGCAGCCAGCCAGCCTCTCAAGCTGCGGGCAGGAATCCGAGGCCTGAGATTCAAATTAGGCCCTGTTGGTAAAATCGACAGGGCCAGCAGGAAACCCGGCCTCCCAGGTTTCCCACCTGCCTCGGAGACCCCCCGCCCCAACCCGCCTACCTGGCGAAAATTGCAGCCATAGTAAGGAAGCATAAGTTACACAGATTCAGGGTAATTCACTTCCCAAACAACAAAAGCAAAATACTGCAGATGCTAGAAATCTGAAATAAAAACAGAAAATGCTGGAAATCGTCCTTGCCCTTCTTAACTTATGTAGGGGGTGGTGGTTTGTGTCAGCTTCACCTCTGACTTCTGAGCGGTTCGAATCGCTCCCACTCCCTTGGTTCTAGATCTTGGACTTATTTGGGGGTTGTGATAAAAAGGTGCAGCAGACAACTGAGTTTGATGCAAGAACTTTGATCTTTATTCAAGAAAGTAAAAACACAACACAAACACTCTTAACACTCTAAAGGTGGGGAACACTTCGGTACAAGCGAGGGAAATAACATTAGGAGAATACTTCACCCCTCCCAATCCCACTTCTCTAGCTAGGCTGGACTCCAGAGAACCAGGGATAATGCTCACCAAACGAATCCTTGACAGTTGAGAGTTAGGGTTTAGAGTCTTTTGAGTAAAAAGTTTCGTAAGGCCTTTGTTGCCGCGAGATGTCTGATGGTCACTGGAACTGTTGCTCTGGTTTCTTCTTGCGTGTCGGCCTGCTTCTGGAGCTGTTGGCCTTCTTTGTTGAACTGCTTTCTGTTGAACTCTGCCTCTGTTTAACCTGTCTTCTTCCGAGCTGTGGAACTGCCTTCTTGCAGAACTGTAACTGTTGTGCTGGAGAACTGGAGAACTCCCTTCTTACTGAACTGTCTTCTTTAACTGCCCAACTTGCTTCTCCTGAACTCTGTAACTCTCGCACTGACTTCTGCTGAAAACAGGCTTTCAATTGAACTCGAAAACTGCAGAACTGCCTTCTGTTGAACTTGAACTGTTGTAACCGGAGAACTGTTGAGAACAGGACCTTTAATTATACCCATTTGAGGCCTCGTTAACAGTAACGACTTTACTAGCGTGTTAACTGGTTTTGTAAATGTGTGAAGTAGTTTCAGGATAGCTCCATCCTGTCGATCTGTTGTTTAATCAGAGTTTGAATTGTCCTCATGTTTTGGGTTTCTTGACTGGGCCTAGGACTTCTATAGAATAAGTCCTGAGTGGTTTGTATTATGCATGTTTCTGATGGGCCCTGTAATCGGTTTTGATGGGGCCTGTCTTTGGGTGGGACTGTCTTCTCCCAGGGTCTATTGTCAAAATGTTAATGCTTGTTGGGGCTTTGAGTGAGGTCATCCCGGTTCCCCAGACAGTGCAATTAACTGCAATACCCAAAACTGCTTTTACAGAGGTTGACCCCACCTTTTGTTCCTTTACAGGCCCAGACATAGTTTTAAAATGCCAAAACTTGGTTTTTGGTCTTAAATTCCTTATGTTAGGCCCAAATGCATTTTTATCACTCTGAGGTAGTTCCAAAGTCCTTTTTCCTTAGGTTTTGGGTGGAAACCTTACACTTTTCTGCAGCCTTTAACACAGTTGATCACTCCATCCTTCTCCAACGCCTCTCCACCGTCGTCCAGCTGGGTGGGACTGCACTCGCCTGGTTCCATTCTTATCTATCTAATCGTAGCCAGAGAATCAGCTGCAACGGCTTCTCTTCACACTCCCACATTGTTACATCTGGTGTCCCCCCAAGGAGCTATCCTTGGCCCCCTCCTATTTCTCATCTACATGCCGCCCCTTGGCCACATCATCTGAAAACACAGCGGCAGTTTCCACATGTACGCTGACGACACCCAGCTCTACCTCACTACTTCTTCTCTCGCCCCCTCCACGGTGTCTAAATTGTCAGACTGCTTGTCCGACATCTGGTTCTGGATGAGCAGAAAATTTCTCCAATTGAATATTGGGAAGACCGAAGCCATTGTTTTTGGTCCCCACCACAAACTCCATTCCCTAGCCACTGACACCATCCCTCTCCCTAACATCTGTCTGAGGCTGAACCACACTGTTCGCAACTTTAGTGTCATACTTGACCCTGAAATCAGCTTCCGACCACATATCCGCAGCATAACTAAGATCGCCTATTTCCACTTCCGTTACATCATCCGTCTCCACCCTTGCTCATCCACTGCTAAAACCCTCATCCATGCCTTTGTTAGTCTAGACGACTATTCCAATGCACTCCTGGCTGGCCTCCCACATTCTACCCTATGTAAACTTGAGGTCATACAAAACTCGGCTGCCCGTGTCCTAACTCGTACCAAGTCCCGTTCACCCATCACCCCTGTACTCACTGACCTACATTGGCTCCCGGTTAAGCAACGCCTCAGTTTCAAAATTCTCATCCTTGTTTTCAAATCCCTCCATGGCCTCGCCCCTCCCTATCTCTGTAATCTCCTTCAGCCCCACAACCCCCCGAGATATCTGCGCTCCTCTAATTCTGCCCTCTTGAGCATCCCTGATTATAATCGTTCAACAGTTGGCGGCCGTGCCTTCTGTTGCCGAGGCCCTAAGCTCTGGAATTCCCTCCCTAAACCTCTCCGCCTCTCTTTCTTCCTTTAAGACGCTCCTTAAAACCTGCCTCTTTGACCAAGCTTTTGGTCATCTGCCCTAATTTCTCATTATGTGGCTCGGTGTCAAATTTTTTGTCTTATAATACCCCTGTGAAGCACCTTGGGATGTTTTACTACGTTAAAGGTGCTATATAAATACAAGTTGCTGTTGTTGTTGTGTTGTTGTTGTTGTAAATACTCAGCAGGTGAGGCAGCATCTGTGGAGAGAGAAAAGAGTTAACGTTTCAGGTCGATGACTCTTCGTTAGAACTGAAATATTAACTCTGTTCCTCTCTGCACAGATGCTGCCTCACCTGCTGAGTATGTCCAGCATTTTCTGTTTTTAATTCACTGCTCTGATTGATAAATTAAGCATTGTGTGACCTGGGCTGGAATCTTTACCTGACCGTCGGGGTGGGTGCGTGCGGGCCGTGTAGCGGGTTGCCACCCTGAACTTTTCAACAGCGCGTTCTGCACTGTGTGTTTAACTTAATTGCATCAATTGAAACAGTCATGCGGGTTTCCCGGCCCAATTAAATGGAGCGGGTCTGATGACGTCATTGATGACTCGTTTTCAGCGCGGATATTTAAAGCAGCCTTGCACACATCCCAGCTGAAGGTTGCTGTACGAGAGATCAAGGTGTTTGGGAGAGTTAGAAATTGCTGCATATCACTGAGATTTATGTGGGTCATGGAGTCACACAGACAGAAGGCTGCACCAAGATTCCCTGATGCCTCCTTGGAAGTGCTGGTCCAGGGAGTCAGAGCACACAGGGAGGTCCTCTTCCCTGCAGATGGCCACATAAGACCAGCCAGAGAAACTAAGAGGACATGGCTGGAGATTGCGGAGGAGGTCAGCAGCAGGAATGTAGTGAGGAGGACGTGGATCCAGTGCCGCAAAAGATTCAATGATCTCATGAGGTCAGGAAAGGTGAGGGCAATGCCACATTCACCTACATCCTGATGTGTGTGTCACCCGAACCCCATCACTCTGCCCTCCCAAGCCTACTCCTGCACATCACTCCTCACACCAACCTACCTTGCAGGTGCACCCATCCCACTCTGTCTATGCACCTACTCACATCCCCATCTGACTAACCATCACTGACATTCACCCTCATCATAATGCAATCATAGGAAGTAACACCACAGAAGGAGACCATTTGGCAATGTCACGCCACTCCCTCATAGTCACCCTCTACAGATGTAGCCTATCCATTCCTTACACTTATTCCATCACTCTCACTCAAAGTTCTCTTCTTTCCCTCCTTGCAGGAGAAGAGAGCCTGGAACAACAGGAAGAGGCAGAGAACCGGAGGTGGTCCTCCAATATTCACCAATTTGACTCCAGCAGAGGAGAGGCGCTTGAAATCTCTAGAGTTGCAGAGCTGTTGGCGGTGGGAGACGGAGAGAGGGGGACCTCCCAGCAACCTGGTGACAGAATTACATCTCACACAGCCACATGGCATACAACAGTCACTCATGGTGACTGATCATAGAATCATAGAAATTTACAGCACAGAAGGAGGCCATTCAACCCATCTTGCCCGCGCCAGCCAACAAAGAGCTATCTACCCTCATCCCACTTTACAGCACTTGGTCTGTAGCCTTGTAGGTTATGGCACTTCAAGTGAATATCCAAGTACTTTTTAAATGTGATGAGGGTTTCTGCCTCTACCACCCTTTCAGGCAGTGAGTTCCAGACCCCCACCACCCTCTGAGTGAAAACATTTCTCCTCAACTCCCCTCTCAACCTCCGACCAATTACTTTAAATCTATGCCCTCTGGTTATTGACCCTTCTGCTAAGGGAAACAGATCCTTCCTATTCACTCTATCTAGGCCCCTCATAATTTTATACACCTGATGTCAGCAGCCAGTGAAATGTCATCATGTGCATAATGGTAACATTACACATTCTTATCAAACGACTTCTAAATCATCGCTTTACTCTCCCACAGGTCCATCAAGTGCCCCCCCACTGTCCAACCAGAGGAGGAAGACGACTCCTCGAGGAAGCTCCACTCTCTGAGGGTGCACCGTCACCAGACCCATGCGCACCCAGCACCAACGCAGATACCCACACGTCAGTGGGTCCTGTGAGAGATAGAGTAGTGTTGTCACCTGGTGCCTCACACATCACAAGTGAGCAAGAGCAGATGATGGAGACAGGGACAGCAGTGGGGACTCCTCGCCAGAGGGCACAGGATGCTCCCAGCTCTGCTGAGCTGCATGCAGACGCTGAGCCTCGGGGGCCATCGAGAAAGAGGGTGAGCTTGGAGGAGCAGCAACAATTGCACGAGCTTCTGGAAGCTTTTGCAGCTGCAATGTGTGCGACTGTTCAGAGAATGGAGGAGTCCATCTCCAACATGAGCACCACCATCTCGGAGGCGATGGCAACGATGTGCTGTTCCATGGAAAGGATGGCCACCTGCATGGAGCAGCTAATGCGCCAGTCCAATGAGAACATGCTTGCTGTGAACAACAGATTACAGACACTAATTGACCTCCTCTCGAGGAGGGATACTAACATAGACTTGAACATAAGAACATAACATAAGAACATAAGAAATAGGAGCAGGAGTAGGCCAATCGGCCCCTCGAGCCTGCTCCGCCATTCAATAAGATCATGGCTGATCTGATCCTAACCGCCAATCTACTATCTATCACAGAACCATCTCCTGCATCTAACAGAATTGCACACACGAAATAGGAGCAGAATCAGGCTACACAGTCCCTGGGCCCGCTCCACTACCCACAGGGCCATGACCGATCCGAACCTAGACTCATGTCCAAATTCCTGCCCGCTCCCCGTAACCCTTAATGCCCTTTACTTCTAGGAAACTGTCTATTTCTGTTTTAAATTTAATTAATGTTGTAGCTTCTACAGCTTTTTGTGGCAGCATATTCCATGGACCTACCACCCTCTGAGTGAAGTAGTTCCTCCTCATCTCAGTTTTGAAAGAGCAGCCCCTTATTCTAAGACTATGTCCCCTAGTTCTCGTCTCACCCGTCATCGGGAACATCCTCCCCGCATCCACCCGATCCAACCCCTTCACAATCTTATATGTTTCAATAAGATTGGACCTTCATCACCCCACTGCTGTGCAGCAAGTTGCTCTCCAGCTCCTTGCTAGCAGGGATGTGCAGGTGGTCCATGAGAGGGATGATGGTGAGAGGGGACATGGAAGTGGGGGCTCTGCTCAAAGTGCTACCACTTCTCCCCCATTGCCTCCCCCTCAGTCAGAGCCCTACATGCTGCCTCGGATCCCGATGGCCAAGTCTGCCCCTGCACAGTTGCAGGAGGAACAGTCTTTGGCAGGGCTCTCACGGACTCCAAAACCCAGAGGATGTCCGCCAAAAGTGTCAAAGCAGTTGCAGCAGAGAAGTGAGCAGCCTGCCTCTACCTCTGCTGAAGTCACAGGGATTGCACCTTGTAGAAGCATGCGGAAATGAAAAAAGACACAATCGTAGATGCACAGGGGTATGCACATGTGTGTATGACAAAATGTTAATGTTAAGTTTCAGATCTATTTATGATGTACATAAATTTATTTCTTTGCACAACTTTCCCATCTTGTCTATTTTTGCCTGCTACCAGGGAAGTGGCTTTGTCACTTGGAGTGAATAGTGAGACATTATTAACCTCGAGCAATGGGTTTTGGGTGACAGGAATGGCTTGGTCATTGTAGGACTGCTTTGTGGTGTTGTTGGGGTGGTGGGGGGTGGGGGGGGGTAAGTTGGTACAGCATCTGGGAGCCATATGGGTGCACTGGTGCAAGTTAAGTAAATCGGACCATTATGAGGCCATCCCAGCCTCCTGGGCAGCAATGTGTGCCACTGCTGGTGCCATCTCACCTCAGATTCCTCCTCCTCCTCATGTTCCACCTGTTCCTCCTCCTCCTTCTCCTCCTCCGTAGAGGCTGTATGCTCTACGCCTTGCTCCTCCAGCAGCTCCAATCCTTGCTGCTGCGCTATGTAGTGCAGGGCACAGCATATTACGATGATTCTGGAGACCCTGGCTGGTGCGTACTGAAGGGCTCCTCAAGATCTGTCAAGGCATCTGAAGCGCATCTTCATCATGCCGATTGCTTGCTCTATGACACATCTGATGGACATGTGGCTGTCATTATAACGCTAGTGCTGTTGGGGAGGGTTTAAACTAGCTTGGCCGGGGAATGGGCAACAGCATATAGGAGTAGAAAAGAGGAATAAGGTGCATAAAAGAGTGAATGTGTTGGATAGTACTAGAGAAGAAAGTAGTACTGGAGGCGGAAGTAGTATCATATTAGATAGGAGCAGACTAAGAAAGACTATGAAAAATTCAAAAACGGGTGTAGAATGCATGTATGTAAACACACAAAGTGTGGTGAATAAGGTTGGTGAGCTACAAGCACAATTAGCCATGTGGCAATATGATGTTGTGGCAATAACGGAAACATGGCTTAAAAACAGTGAGGACTGGGCACTTAATATTCAAGGGTACAAGGTGTTCAGAAAAGATAGGGAAGGAAAAAAGGGAGGTGGGATGGCAGTGCTGATTAAGAAAGATACTGTAGTGTTGGAAAGGGAGGATGTTCTTGAGGGGACAAGGACAGAATCCATTTGGTTAGAGTTGAGCAGCAAAAAGGGTATGATCACACTAATTGGGGGTATTCTATTGGCCCCCAAATAGTGAGAGGGAGGTAGAGGAGCAAATCTGCAGGGAAATCGCAGAGATATGCAAGAGCTATAGAGTGGTGATATTGGGGGACTTTAATTACCCAAAGATCGATTGGGATAGGGTAAAGGGAAAGGAGGGGGAGGAATTTCTGAAATGTGTTCAGGAGAATTTCCTTGACTAGTATGTTCTTGGCCCAACTAGGAAGGAGGCATTGCTGGATCTGGTGCTGGGGAATGAGGTGGGCCAGGTCGACCAAATGTCTGTGGGAGAACACTTGGGTACAAGTGATCATCGTATCATAAGATTTAGATTAGCAATGGAGAGGAGCAAGGAACAATCTAGAGTGGAACTTCTAAACTGGAATAGGGCTAACTTCAATAGGATGCGAAAGGATCTAGCCAGGGTAGAATGGAACCAAAGACTGACAGGAAAAACTGTAATGGAACAATGGGTGATCTTTAAGGAGGAGATGTTCCAAGTACAGGCTAGGTACATTCCAACAAGAGGGAAGGGTAAGGGAACCAAAACAACGGCTCCTTGGATGACGAAGGAGATAGAGAAGATGATGAAACAAAAAAAGAGGGTGTATGATACATGTCAGATGAATTCTTCAAGGGAGAACCAGACCAAATACAATAAGTTGAGAGGGGAAGTGAAGATGAAAATTAGATTGGCAAAGAGAGAATATGAGAGTAGAATGGCAGTTAACATAAAATGGAACACAAAAATCTTCTACCGGCATGTAAACAGTAAGCGGGTAGTTAGAGGCGGGGTGGGGCCTATTAGGGACAAAGAAGGTGATATATGCTTAGAGGCACAGGGCAAGGCTAGAATACTCAATGAGTACTTTGTATCGGTGTTTACTAAGGAGGTGGATGCTGACAAAATATCGGTAGAAGCAATGGAAGGGGTGAAAATTGATAGACAGGATGTACTAGAAAGGCTGGGTATGCTTAGCGTGGATAAGTCACCTGGTCCAGATGGCTTGCACCCCAGGTTGCTAAGGTAATTGGGGGAGGAGATAGCGGAAGGGCTTGCCATAATTTTCCAATCTTTCCCGAGATGCGTGGGAGGTGCCTGAGGATTGGAAAGTGGCAAATGTGACACCAGTGTTATAGAAAGGGTGTAAGGACAATCCTAGTAACTACAGGCCGGTCTGTTTAACATCAGTGGTGGGTAAAATTTTAGAAACAATAATCAAGGAAAAAATTAACTTGGAGAGGTTTAAGCTAATTAAGGAGAGCCAACACGGATTTGTAAAAGGCAGATCGTGTTTGACTAATTTAATTGAATTTTTTGATGAAGTAACAGGAAGGATTGATGAAGGGAATGCAATGGATGTAATCTACATGGATTTTCGGAAGGCGTTTGACAAAGTATCACATAGAAGGCTGGTTAACAAAATTGAGGCTCATGGAATAGGTGGGTCAGTGGCAGCTTGGATAAGGAATTGGCTTAAGGATAGAAAACAGCGAGTTGTGGTAAATGGCTGTTTTTCAGACTGGAGGATGGTAGACAGTGGTGTTCCCCAAGGGTCAGTGCTGGGGCCACTGCTTTTTTTTGATATATATATGAATGACCTGGACATTAGAATACAGCGTAGAATTTCTAAATTTGCCAATGACACCAAACTTGGGGGTGTGGCAAACAGTGATGATGATACCAATCGACTGCAACAGGACATAGAAAGGCTAGCAGAATGGGCAGACAAGTGGCAGATGGAATTTAATACAGAGAAGTGTGAGGTGATGCATTTTGGCAGAAGGAACAGGGAGAGGCAATATACACTTAATGGCACAGTTTTAAAGAGTGTGAAGGGACAGAGGAACCTGGGAGTTAATGTGCATAGGTCCCTGAAGGTGGTGGGACATATTGAGAGAGTGGTTAGCAAAGCATATGGGATCTTGGGCTTCATAAATAGAGGCATTGAGTACAAAAGTAGAGAAGTTATGCTGAACCTTTATAAAGCGCTGGTTAGGCCACAACTGGAGTATTGCGTCCAGTTCTGTTCACCACACTTTAGGAAGGATGTGAAGGCCTTTGAGAGGGTGCAGAGGAGATTTACCAGAATGGTTCCGGGGATGGGGGCTCTTAGCTACAAGGACAGGTTGGTGAAGCTGGATTTGTTTTCATTAGAACAAAGGAGATTGAGGGGTGATTTGATGGAGGAGTACAAGATTATGACAGGTTAGGCACTTGAGAGAAATAAACTTGCAGGGCTACGGGGATAGAGCGGGGAAATGGGACTGACTGGATTGCTCTACAGAAATCCGGCATGGACTCGATGGGCTGAGTGGCCTCCTTCTGCGCCGTTATGACTCTATTATGACTCTTCGGCCTCGTTGCTTGGCCTTCTCAACGGTGTCATCAGCCATGTCTTCAGTGGCTAGCCCTTTTCTCCAAGCAGCCAGCTGTTTGGAGGTGCGAAGAGCTGAGGGAAGGTGGACTGGTGGAGCATGAAAGATTCATGATAGCTGCCAGGGAATTTGGCGCACACATGCATAATGATCTTTTTATGGTTGCGAATGAGCTGCACATTGAGGTAGTGGAAGCCCTTGCGGTTCACAAACACTATTGGGTGAAGTGGGGGTGCCCTAATGGCCACACGTGTTAAGTCGATGGCGCCCTGCACCTGTGGGAAGCCAGCCGGAGCGGCAAAGCCGAGCACCCGCTCAGTAACACTGGTTTCATCAGTGGCAAAGTTTACATAATTGGCTGACTTGTGAAACATGGCATCGATCACCTGGGTGATGCATCTGTGGGTGGCTGACTGCGAGATCCTGCAAATATCTGCTGCAGATCCCTGCAAGGAGCGTGAGGCAAAGCGGTTGAGTGTGGTGGTGACTTTGACAGCCACTGGTAAGGCATGTCCACCAGATCCTCTGGGCAGCAGGTCTTGTTCTAGCAAGCTACAAATGTCTGCGACAACCTGGTGCAATAGCCTGAGCATAAGAATGTAAGAACATAAGAAATAGGAGCAGGAGTAGGCCATTTGGCCCTTCGAGCCTCCGAGTTAAACGCACCCGAGTTAAATGTGAAGTCGGTTGGATGACGGCGGGTCCCAACGTGCTGTCAATTTCCGTGCTTTTAACCGTCGACGCGCCCCCAAACCTGCACACGCTGCAATGGAAAAATTCCGGCCCTTATCTCTGCATTCTCCACACAGAACAATAACCTAACTTTTAAGGAATTAACATAATGACTATATGACGTACCATTGTGTGAGAAATCTCATCTCCATTATGGTGTTCCCAATTTTATTCACAATAATTAATAAAACTGGCATTGTTTTATTAAATCTTAATAAAAGTTTTAACTTACTCATAACAAGGTATGTTTACCAATAAAAATTTTTAAACTTTCCTATTTATTGTTTTATATTTTTTGAACTAGATGTTACTCTTAAAAATATATTATTTTTGAGTCATTCATTCAGTTTTTGGTAAGAAATAGTTTTTATGTAACAGTTTTGCGAAGAGTATTAGTAAATGTGGGCTAGAAATTCGATTGCACCCGGACGGGCACTGCACATGCCTGCTAGTATTGACTCAGGCAGCACGTAATATCTCTGATTATAATCACACGGCCATTTCTTCATACCTTATCCTCCATTTCCTTTCTGCATTCTATCTCACCCTATACACTCTGCATGACAAGCTGCAGATGCTTTTACCAGCCATAGGCAGAGCCATATGAGTGTTGAGGCACAGTCCCGGGAGAACGGCCATGACTCCATGGGAGAGGCACCTGCTGTCATCTTTCAGGACGACAGTATACCTGCTTTCCCGCCACCCACTCCGCCAGTGCCCTTGGTATTGCCGCACAGCTAGCTTGGCCAGACTGCTCTGGTCCACACCGAGATGCTGCAGTCTGAAGCTGGGCTCTCTAGGCCCAGAGCTGCTTGAGGCCATTCTCTGTGGCCATCTGAAATGTCCTCAATGGAAGCTCAGCAGCCTTCCACCTCTCAAGCTATAGCTACTGGGGAAACATTTTGTAGGAGCACCAGGATAGGAAAGGAACATGCAGAGTTGCACAAGGGTTGTAAGTAAAAAATGTTGTTAGCTAAGCCATGCACTGTGATAGTATTTGTTTGCTAAATTTGTTTTTTGTTCTGGATTTATCTTAGTGTTTATCTTTGCAGAGAAGTGAAAGCAAGACCCATAAGGCTGGGCTGAAGGAAAGTAATCAGATGGTGGTAATAAGGACAGTGGTGACAAGGATTGTGGGACTGTTGGTGTAGTGGGAATGTGAGTGCTGATTTAGGTGAAGCACTCCTCGATGAGCTGCTTACAAGTGCTCTGGCAGCTTGGGGCACTGGTGGTCGATGGCACTCCTCCTCCTCCTGCACTTATTGCTGCCCAGGTGGTGGTAAGGGCTGGTCCATCATGATGGCAAAGTTGTGCAGCATGCAGCAGACAACCACAAATCTGGATTCCCGCTCGGGATGTACTGCAAAGCTCCTCCGGAATGGTCCACACAGCGAAAGCGTTGCTGGTGAGCACCGATTGCTCGATGATGTTTCTGGTGGTGACATGACTCTTGTTGGAGGCCAGCTCTGCAGTGGTGCCTGGGTTCCTGCTAGGAATCATAAGCCATGTCCGAAGGGGATAGCTCTTGTCACCCTGTAACCAACCTGTAATTTGCCAGCCTGGCTTGAATAAAGGTGGCACAAAGGACCGACACAAGATGAAAGATTTATGACTGCTGCTAGAATAGTGGGCACAGACCTGCATGGTCACTGTACCTTGAGATTGGAATCCCTTACGATTGATAAAAATGTTAAGCTAGTGATTGGAAGCATGCAAGAAAATGGCCTAGTAATCCGGTAAAGTGTGTAAACGGGCAGTGCCACCGTGGGATGAGGTTTGCTCGCGCCCGTAAGAAGATCGCAGGCAGCACCAGAACTTGGTGCTGCCTGATGATTATCGTTATTGTGCCGTTCAGCCCAGTGCTGAACGGTTAAATGCCCAGCAAGGACTGTGAGGTAGGTCGGGACTCGGGGCCAGGATCGGGAGGGAGGTCAGGGCCAGGCCGGGGGGAGGTCAGGGCCAGGTCGGGGGAGGTCAGGGCCAGGTCGGGGAGGTCAGGGCCAGGATTGGTGGGGGGGAGGTCGGGGCCAGGCCGGGGGGAGGTCAGGGCCAGGTCGGGTGAGGTCGGGGGGAGGTCGGGGGGAGGTCAGGGCCAGGTCGGGGGAGGTCAGGGCCAGGTCAGGGAGGTAAGGGCCAGGATTGGTGGGGGGGTGGTCAGGGCCAGGTTGGGGGGAGGTCAGGGCCAGGTCGGGGGAGGTCAGGGCCAGGTCGGGGAGGTCAGGGCCAGGATTGGTGGGGGGGAGGTCAGGGCCAGGCCGGGGGGAGGTCGGGGCCAGGATCGGGAGGGAGGTCAGGGCCAGGCCGGGGGAGGTCAGGGCCAGGTCGGGGGAGGTCAGGGCCAAGTCGGGGAGGTCAGGGCCAGGATTGGTGGGGGGGAGGTCGGGGCCAGGTTGGGGGGAGGTCGGGGCCAGGTCGGGGGAAGTCAGGGTTTGGGTGCCAGGATCGGGGGGAGATCGGAAAGGGCCTGGAGGTCGGAGTCGGGAGTGAGATCAAAGATGGTAATGGTTACTGCCTACCTTTTTTTCTTTTGCGCTGTTTAACGTTTGTTTTCCCGGGAGTAAACATGGCTGGTGCTGGCTGCCTCAGACACAAGCCGAAGTTACAAGAGGGAGTAGAAGCAGGCATTAGGCCCCTTATTTGAATATGTTAATGGGCTAACGCCTGCTTCAGACGAAGCTAAACAACCTCTTTTTTTACCCTCACCAATATGGCGTTCGGCGCTGCCTGCACCGGAAATGGGCGGAAGCGAGGTGGATGCCATTTTTTCCACAAGACCGGCCTTAACAACTGGCGCTAAACCCCTAAATCTCTAGGCCGATGTGGGTGCAGTCTATGGCACCGTGCACCCTGGGGAAGCCTGCCATGCGGGCGAAGCCAAGGACTCTCTCGTCCTGCTTCACTTTGTCCATAGTGAAAGAGACATAGGAGTTCCTCCTGGTGTAGAGTGCCTCAGTGAGCTCCCAGATACAGCAGTGTACTTTGAACTGTGAAATGTCACTAATGCCAGCTGCTATGCCTGGAAGGAGCCCATCGCATAAAAGTTGAAATCTATTCATGTTCCACATCTTGTGCTTGTCTCCAAGTGATGCTGTGAAATGTGTTCAGTGTTTACTGCTAGGAATTCTAGGAGTTAAACAGAGCTGTTGACATTGGACAAATCCTAGGTGTGAGATTTTCAATAGCAAGTTGTATAACTGAGATGTTGACTTGCACGTAAAATATAACATAGCTAGCAGTGACAAGCTGCACTTGTTAACTGGGCTACAGAGAATGGCCAAGTGCCATTCATGCATTCTTCTCCTCAACTCCTCTCATCACTCCTGTTTCTTAATATCTGTGTCCTGCCTTTCTTTTTTCCTTTCTCTGCTTCCATTTCTTCTTTATTTTTCTTTCTCTTCACAGCCCATCTGACTATGGGATTTTACATTTGCTCACTGGAGAGTGAGAGAAAGTGAGTATAGAAGCAGGATTAATCCAGCATCCATAGCTGTAACAAAAACCCTCTTAGAAAAAATATAAATGTTGCGGCAGCCCACTCACAGCATTCTCTTCCTGTCCAGTAAGAGAAGGCTAAAGAAATGCTGGTAATTGCTAGCACAATGCACACACATAAGAGATTGTGATCTGTGGGAGGATAGAGATTGCAATCTCCTCATGAGCCTCCCACTGAGTGCTGCAGAGTTGGTAGGCCTGCTGTTGTAGCTTGGGTAAATTCACAGTGAAGTTTTTGCTTGAGCCTTATGCTAAGCTTCTCTTCTGTATAGAGACCAGAATCTTCCCTCAGTAGAAAGCTATTGCAGGGAGCGTCCTCAGGCTGATTTACGCACCCCCAGTAGTCGGCTGAGAGCAGGACTGGTGCAGGCCTGAGAGCAGCTCCTTATATGGTGTGTGTCTGGGAGACAAGACGGACTGGGGAAAAAGAGATTTCCTACCCTTACAGGAAATGAAAAAGACTGAAAATGTTTAACATTTTCTTTATCTTTTGTAAATAAAAAAGATCAACCCCAATAATGGAACAAATATGGAAATATGCAAATTATTGTCATGCATAAAGATAAATCAAATGGGTTAATGCCTCTGCTAAAATAACAGACAACGGAGTGTTATATGAAGGTGCAAGCATTCGGCCACTAATATCTCCCAAACAGTAATTTCTAGAGTTTTTTGTTTAAAAAAATATTTTATAGTTGATCTCAATCCAATTGACTCAGCAAAACAAAGGCACTGCTCATTGCATTGCAATCTTAGCTCTTTTAGATTATGCTGATTTTCCGCTACTGCAAGTTCATGCTCTTCTTTATTAAATTCACTTCATGAATCACTCTCGAGTCAGTCAGGAGCAATTTTTTTAATGACATAAATCCAGCAGCTCACTAAAAGAAAAGACTTGAGTGTCAAAGTCATGTATCAGGGAAATGCCTGTCACCACTTTTATATCTTTGGGTAAAGGCTTTCTAAAAATAACAACTAATTTCTTTATGTTCTAGGCAGTTAACAAATTGACAACATTTAGATATCAGAACTGTTTACTGTTTGTGCAGTGGTGTGTCTTCTAGCTCGCCAGCTACATGAATGATTATTTATTTCCATGTATTATTGTGTTTACAAAAAGCACATTGTTTTTAAAATATCTGACAGTCAATTTGAAACCATTAATTGTCGATGCTTTCTTCCTGCTTAGCTAACTGCCATTCAACCACATGTGGCTTAATGCCAGCAATTTAATGGTTACGGTCAGGCTAAGAAATCCAATTTGAGACAGTAACTAATTAGAGCGTGGCCTGTGCTACCTAGTGGGAGTTATGTCATAAGATCATTTGACCTTCAGGACTCCCTGGTGAAAACAAACACCATCTACATCACATCTTTATCTCAGTCCATTCTAACTGTGAAACAGTAGAACTGTACCTGCAGAGAAATGACGTCAGCCCTTCAATTGAATCCTAGTGATATTATAGTCGTGACAATCGAGTATTGTCTTGTCTGAGTGCATTATACACTATCCCTGCTCCCAAAGAGCATTTCCTTATTGACTGTTAAATGCAGATAGTTCTAGGTATTCGCAGTTTATAGGAATGATCATTTGATAACAACCACAAGGGCAATATATTTTTGAGTGACTTGCGCAATTCCTTATTTGATGAAAGCTGCTGATTCTACGTGTGACTCACAGCCAAGTTAAACATGAATTATTCTCCTTCTGTTGTCCATGGGCCATAATTGCTGACATTACTTTTACCACCACCACTACATCAACTACCATAGATCTCCTTGTGGTAATACCACTCCAAATTTCCAGGATAATAAATTGTTCTTCAAACTCACATCCAATATGATTTGACTTTCAGCTGCAACATTCAATAACTTTAGTATTTTTCATGGTTTTGACATTTAGCATTACACCTGTTAATTGATGTTTTATGGGGAATCAATGGGCGGAATTTTGTTCGGGGAGGTGGGTTGGGGGCAGTCCGAGGCGGGCGGAAAACCCGGGAGGCCGGGTTTCCCGCAGGTCCTGCCAATTTTACCGGCAAGGCCTAATTTGAATGTGAGGTCTCGGTTTCCCGCCCGCAGCCAGCCAGCTTGAGAGGCTGGCTGAGGGCGGGTAGGCCTCAGTTGCGAGGGGTCAGTCCGGTGGAGGGATCGCGGGAGGGGGGTTGGGGATCGGCGGAAGGGGGGTCGAGGATCGGTGGGAGGGGGGTGGGGGTCGGGGTTGGTGGGGGAGGGGGTCGGGATTGGCGGGAGGGGGGTCGGCAATCGGGAGGGGGGTTGGTAATTGGGAGGGTAGAGAGAGGATCGGTGGGGGTCGACAATCGGGGGGGGTCAGCGATTGGGAGGGGGGAGAGAGGATCAGGGGGTTGCAGGATCGGCAGGGGATTGGGGGTGGTTGGGTATCGTGGAGGTCAGGGATCGGCAGGTAAGCAGGGATCGCGGGTGGTGGTCGGGGATCATGGGGTGGGGGGGTGGAGGATCGGCGGGAGGTCGGAGGATCGGGGCGGGCCACCGGAGGATCCTGGATGGCCTCATCATCATCGTTGTGGGAGCAGGCCTGGGGGTGATGGGGGAGGCCTGGGAATGCGATCAAAGGCCTCGTGGGGGGGGTGGGGTCTCCGATTGCTGGGGGTCGGTATGGCAGGGATCCTGGGTCCAGGAGGTAGGTATAAATCCACTTACCTCCTGGATGCAGCTGCCCCGCCTCTGTTTAACTGCCGGGTTTCAGGAATTGTGTGAAACCCATCCACAGGCAGTTCAATTCAAAATGGAGGGGGAAAATAGAGGCTTCCAGCCTCATTTCAATATTTAAATTGAGGTACCGCCCCCCTAGGAGCGGGTTGGTCGCTCCCACCCGTCCCACCTCTGGCAAAACCGGAAGTGGGCGGGTTGGAGGCGGGATTAGGTCGGGAATCACATTTTTAACAATTTAACTGCACCAACACTCCAAACCCACCTGGTTTTTTTATGGGAAAATTCCAGCCAAAGATCACATAGAACAGGAATATTTGACAGATAGCTAAGGAAAGAATCTCCTCATATTTACAACATTAGCGGAAAAATACTTGACACACCTCTGACCACTACTAAGAGGGGCGAAGAGAGAGTAGGAGAATAGAATGGCAGCTAACATAAAAGGGAATCCAAAAGTCTTCTATAGGCATATAAATAGTAAATGGGTAGTAAGAGGAGGGGTGGGGCCGATTAGGGACCATGAAAGTGACCTACGTATGGAGTCAGAGGGCATGGCTGAGATACTAAATGAGTACTTTGCATCTGTCTTTACCAAGGAAGAAAATGCTACTAAAGTCATCGGGGGCGAAATTGGGTGCCTTTGCAACTCCCATTAGCTCCCCCAGGGGGCACTAACGGGGCGCAAATAGCTTTGTGACCAGGCGCGGCGCTGACATTGACTCCCGCAATATTCGGCAGGAGTTTTGCAGCGGTGCTACGGTGTTGCGCCCCGATCTCCTTCGCCCAGACATCATCGCCATGCGTATCACCCTGGTAGCATCCCAGACCCGAAATTGACTTCTGCCCCCTGGAGCAACGCCGGGCAAAAACACTGACAGCTGCAGGAGGCGTGCATCGGGCAGCCGGCCACTTCGGGGTGATGATTAAAGGCGAGGTGGCCAAGATAAAAAACACCTTACCTTTCTTGTTCCGCATTTTTTCGCAGGTTCCTGCCCACGATCGATCAGCCTGGCACTCTGCTTGAGTGCCAGGCTGATCGCGCTGGATCGCGGCTGCCTTGGTGGTCGAGGTAGGTACTTTTTCTATTACAGAGCCTGCAGCGATGGCCCTTCCCTTTAATGGAGGGAAGGAGCCTTTGAACGCGGCAGCGCTGCACGGCCCATTGTGCAGCGCTGCTGAAGGCTCCGCCCTGCCTGCTGCCGATTGCGCTCCAAGAAGGAAGTGGAGCCGCTTGATTTAGCATCCACTTCCTTCCTGGAGCACAAAACCGAATTTGTTTTAAGTTTAGAAACATTAGCGCCTGGTGCTAATTTTCCAAACGTTTAAAATTTAGCACCCCAAATAGGGCTATAGTGAATTTCTCCTCCATAGTGAAAGAGGAGGTAGTGGAGATACTGGATGAGATAAAAATTGATAAAGAGGAGGTACTAGAATGGCTGGCTGTACTTAAAATAGATAAGTCACCAGGACCGGATGGGATGCATCCTAGGATGCTGAGGGAAGTAAAGGTGGAAATTGCGGAGGTACTGGCCATAATCTACCAATCCTCCTCAGATACGGGAGACTAGTGAATTGCAAATGTTACACCCTTGTTCAAAAAAGGGTGCAAGGATAAACCCAGCAACTACAGGACAGCCAGTTTAACCTCGGTAGTAAGGAAGCTTTTAGAAACGATAATCCGGGACAAAATTAACATTCACGTGTGGAATAATTAAGGAAATCCAGCATGGATTTGTTAAAGGTAAATCATGTTTAACTAACTTGATTGAATTTTTGATGAGGTAACAGAGAGAGTTGTTGAGGGCAATGTGGTTGATGTGGTATACATGGACTTCCAAAAGGCATTTGGTAAAGTGCCACATAATAGACTTGCCAGCAAAGTTGGAGAAGCTGGGGTTGTTCTCCTTAGAGCAGAGAAGGTTGAGAGGAGATTTGATAGAGGTGTTCAAAATCATGAGGGGTCTAGACAGAGTAGATAGAGGGAAACTGTTCCCATTGGCGAAATGGTTGAGAGCTAGAGGACACAGATTTAAGGTGATTGGCAGAAGGACCTAAGGTGACATGAGGAAAAACATTTTTACGCAGCGAGTGGTTAGGATCTGAAATGCACTGCCTGAGAGGGTGGTGGAGGCAGATTCAATTGTTGCTTTCAAAAGGGAATTGGATAAGTGCCTGTGGAAAAAAAATTGCAGGGCTATGGGAAAAGGGCGAGGGAGTGGGACAAGCTGAAGTGCTCTTGCAGAGAGCCAGCATGGGCTCGATGGGCCGAATGGCCTCCTTCTGTGCTGTAACCATTCTATGATTCTATTCTACCTTTAGTAAAATAGCAGTTAAAGGAACATTATATGTATGCGTTAAGTATTCATTCACTAGCATTTCTAGTCTCATATATACTGGACCTTCCTAATCATCCAACAATACTGGAAAAGAATCCTAGAGAAAACTAAAAAAATAATCCAAATCAAATCAGAGCACTATCTTGATTTCTCCCAGACTGGATACCCACCAAATAGGCTGTTGAAATTTCTCCTGTTTGTGGCCTGCAGATGCATCCCGCTGTACTGTTGCAAATCTGTAAAAAAAATACACTGAATTCCTCTGGACAATAGGTCCGGTGAAGAAAATCACATTACTTTGTCTAGACCACATTAAGTTCTTGATATTTTTGGTCTTCAGACTATACTAAGGAGCAAAGAATGAAGGGTCTGTAATAGATAAACAGTTTGGGGGAAAAATTAGGTCGCGCCCCATTTGGGGCGCAAATATCGTCTGGACGCAAATATTAGCACCTGGCGCTAATTATCGGCACTGACTGGAAACTTCAGTTTTACCGCCCCGGGAGGTGAGTGGAGCGCTAAATCAGGCGCTGCACAACTGTCTTAAGGCGCAAAGGCCAAGGAGTGAGGCGCTAACTCAAAGCGCTGGCGAAGCTCATGTAATGTCAGTCAGCAATGGAACACACACACAATGGCACGGGCCAGTTCTTAAAGGGGATGGTTAATCTTGCTTTCCATCCACATCCTGTTCATTGCAGCCTTGAATCTTGGCCTGGAGAGACTTGCACATCAAATGTGCTGGAAAGAACAATGGAGAGTACCAGGCAAAGAGCTCAGAGTGCAGCTCCCACAGTCTCTGCTAAATCGATACAAGGAATGGCAAATCAAAATGAACCTGCAAAGTGCTGCTCAGTACCCAAAACTCCTTCACACAACGTTGAATCTCTCCAGAAGTCTCTCCCTCTCTCTCTCAGAATGCGTAGTTCAAAAATGCCACCAACAATAAAAGACAGGAAGAGGCCCCCTTTAAATAGCGCCCCCCCCCAGCCCCACAGCGATTGATAGCATTCCAGTCTTCTGGTCGTTGGATGCGCCAGGTGGTAAGGCAGGGGGCGCCACTCAATTTCCGCTCCGGGGCGCCACAAGGGCGTTGCACCATGGAATGACGTCACAATCTGCGCGCGCAGGTGGTCGCAGCGGTAAAGTTTAGCGCCGCCGCACAATCTCTAGTTAAGTTCCCGAGCGGCGCAAACATCGCTGCGCCCGGGCGTTAGCGGCTTTGCGCCCCATTAGCGCCCTCTTAAGGCGCTAACGGGAGGCGCAACCAACTGAATTTTTACCCCTTAGTATCAGCACCCTGGACCTTGGAGAAGCAAAACAGAATAGAATGAAAGAAAGAACTTGTATAGCAGCTTTCATGACCTCAGGACGTCCCAAAGTGCTTTACAGTCAATGAATTACTTTTGAAGTGCAGTCACTGTTGTCAAGTAGAGAAACACACCAGCCATTTTGTGCACAGCAAGGTCCCACAAACAGCAATGAGATAAATGACCTTTAATCTGTTTTAGTGGTGTTGTTTGAGAGATAAATATTGGCTAGGGCACCGCGAGAACTCCCCTGCTCTTCTTCGAATAGTGCTGTGGGATCTTTAACCTGAGAGGACAGACAGTACCTCAGTTTAATGTCTCATCTGAAAGACGACAGTGCAGAACTCCCTTGGTACTAGAGTGGGGCTTGAACCCAAAACCTTCTCACTCAGGAGGGAGAGTGCTACCACTGAGTTAAGGCTGACACATAAACAGAGACAACAACAACAACTTGCATTTATATAGCAGCTTTAACATAGAAAAAAGTCCCATGAATAAAATAGAAAAATAAAAATTGGGGAAGGTAGGATGCAACAGACAGACTAACCTTTAAAAGCAAGATGTGGGATAGCAAACCATAACCATATTCATAAAAGGGAAAACATACCCAAGCCAGACATGCTCAAGACATACTGGGAGAACCACAATAGAACTAATTCATGACAATAGATAACATAGAAAAGAACAATAATTGCTTAGTAGGGAACATACTACTGTCCTGCCCTGACTAAGATTACCAAAACAAGCTGTAGCAATGTGACCCATAGAAGGAAGTAACTGAACCACTGAAACATTCACACAATCTCTGGTACCAAACAGGAAGTGTCTCCCTTAGTAACAAAAAGCCACATGATGTCTAGAGTTCACTGTGCTTTCATAGTAATAGCCAGGCATCTAAAAAAAATTAAATGCTAGGTAGATCACAGAATTCTATGCGGTATCTGTTAGTCTGTAGGTGGCGCTTAACAATTTTAAATGGGTATTTAGCATTCCCAGCCAAACGAGAGCTGATATTTAACACATGGTTCTTGTGATTCTGCATGCAATTCCACCCTCATCACAGCAGCATGTGAGTATTTGTGAAATCTTAACAATTGTCATGAGTGTACTATTTATAAAATATACTTTTTCCCAACCAGGACAAACCTACAGATTATTTCAGAAACCTATGATATATAAACCCAGTCAGGGCCTGGGACAGGCAAAGCAAACCGCACACCTCATCGGTGATCAGAAAATTGGGGCTTATGGGAGGGAAGTGTAGCTCTGCTCACATCCCTCCCCCACAGTGAGTAGACCATTGGGGCTTGGGGGAGGGAAGGCAAACCCTCCCTGCATGAACAGAAAACTGGGGCCTCCCTCTTCTCCCCCCCCCCCCACATCTACTTCTTCCCCTTCCCCTTTCCCATTCTCCTGACTGTGTCCAATTTTGCCCACCCTCTGATTGCACGTGACCTGAATACTGCACTTCGTATTGACTCCCCACATGCTATGCCATGGGAGACTGGATAATTGTGATTAAAATGAAGCCCAGTTGACTCTTCAGGTGAAACATGGGTTTTAAGACTATAAAAAAAAAATGTTATAAGTTCGAGGTATTTTAGAACCTTTTGAAGCTTTTCATTCATATATCTGCATCAATACTACTTTGTAAACCTAATTTTTATATAAGTCAATGTCACTAAGCTCCTCTTCGCTTGATGCCATTATATTGGAGTGAATGGTCTTAAACTCAAGCCACCTGAAAATAAGTAAGCCAGTAACCTTTTAAGGTACACAACTACCTAAAATTAATATAAATTTATATGAGAAAGATTACACAAAACATTGGACTCAATTTTTACTGTTCACTTAATTTACTGGGCCTGATTTTAATAGCAGTGGTTAGCTCTCAGCCTGACTTTTACTGTGAAAGCTCAGTGACTTCACCTCTGGTGGATATCATGTCACTTTTTGTTACTAAGGGAGATGCATCCGGATTGTGCAGGAGTTTGCTTGCTATTAACGCAGTAGTTCTATTTTAAGATTCTCTATTTTAAAAATTGTCTTTTGTTCTGAAATTCAAGGGCCGCATTTAACTCGTAGCAGGAATTGGGGGTCAAGGGGCCAAAATGAGGAAGGTGAACCGTCCGCTCCCCAGGTGCGTGAGGTCCGGGAGAGGATGGCATTTATATGCTCCGACTGACTCCCGCCCAAAGCCAGTGGGAATGACGTCACCGCCAGGGGGTGGGAATCAAAATTGGTGGGTGAGGGAGGTCAGGCCACCACCTGGAACCCACGGAAACGGGACGTCATCGGGATGTGACACTGCCAATTAAATTAGGTCTCCGCTCCTCTGGGGAAGGTGACCTCATTACAACCACGGAAACTTATAAATAAAAAGCTCAGATAATCCAATGCAGATCCAGGATTTTCCAGTCTGCTCTGAGCCCCAAAGTAGGAAATAGAAACATCGAAATTTTAGGACAGGAGAAAACCTTTCAGCCATTCTTCCCTGCACTGAATTTAACCCCCTTTTGGAGGTTGGTTTAAAACAGTCCCATTATCCTGCCTTGTTCCTTTAAAATTCTTACTTAAAGTAATTCTACAGTAACTTTTTGAATGCTGTAATCAATTTTAGCATTGGTCACCACTTGTACCAAAGCAATTCAAATTCAATAACTCTTCATGTAAAAAGGTTGCTCCTAATCTTCCCCCTTATGCATCATCACCTCTGCTTTTGTATTCAATATCTCGCGATATAACCTGGAAAATCCTATTTGCCTTTCTGAATGGCTTTTTCATCTGTCCACCCATTTATTTATTTTTGCTCCTCCATTGCATTGGCAAATTTACTGTCTAAGATATATTTCTGTTCTTCATTCTTGTGCCCAAGGTATATTACCTCACATTTTTCTTTATAAACTGCATCTGCCACTTAGTTGATTCCATGCCTGCTTATGTCCTCCTGTAGTTTGCTGCATTTTTCTTGGCAGTTTCCTACTCCTCATGGCTAGGTTTTATCAAAAAACTTTGATAGCCACCCTTTGCGCTGGATTTTTCAAACCTCGGCGGGTCCGTGGCGTGTGGGAACCCCGCATCTGTGTCAATCCCGGCCTCCAACAAGATATTCCATTGATGGGGCTTGTTAAGCCCGCCCTGTGAGGTTCCCGGCCAATTCATAGGAAGCGGGTCTGATGACATCATTTGATGACGCGTCATCAGCCGGTTTCCTTAAAGAGACAATGTCCACAATCATTTTGAGAAGTCGCACAACACCAGGTTATAGTCCAACAGATTTATTTAATTTTACAAGCTTTCGGAACAGTTCGCTCCTTCGTCAGGTAAGTTAGCTTCGTCTGCTAACTTACCTGACGAAGGAGCGAACTGTTCCGAAAGCTTGTAAAATTAAATAAATCTGTTGGACTATAACCTGGTGTTGTGCGACTTCTCATTTTTGTCCACCCCAGTCCAACGCCGGCATCTCCACATCACAATCATTTTGACAGTTGTGCTGTCAGTGTTCTGCAGCATTGAGGTGCTGCAAACACTGACAAGCACTGCACAAAGGCGTATGGCTGCACCCAGGCTCTCCCATTACTCCCTCCTTATGGAGGGAGTCACAGCACGCAGGGTGGTTTTCTTCCCTTCCAATGGGCGGAAGAGACCTCCCCAGGAGACCAATGCAGCCTGGTTGCACATTGCACAGGAGGGCACAAGCAGGGATGTGGTCAGGAGGACCTGGCTGCAGTGGCGCAAACCTTTCAATGATCTCAGTAGATCACAAAACGTTACTGCAAAGCCACACTCAGCCTCATCCTGCTGTGCCACTCATCACATCCCCATCACACTGCCTTCCCTACCCTACTCCTGCACATCCTTACTCACACCAACTTACCTTGTACCTTCACCCATCCCTCTCTATCTACATTATCACATCCCCATCTCACTCACCACCCCTCACACTCACCCTCATCCTTGTCCAATCATACCAACTAACAACACACAAGGGTAGGCATATGGGTGTTATCGCCAATGTTCATGTAAAGTTTCTGTTAATGTGTTGTCAAACACTGAAATCTTTATTTTTAACACTTTGCCTTCTTGGACAGATTTGTGTGCACCTTTGGAAGTGGCTTAGTGAGTTGCAATGAATGGTGAGACATAACGGTACACCCCCCAATGGTGATGAGTGTGAAAGGAATGACTTGGGCATTGTAGGGATGCTTTATGGTGTTGGTGTGGGGTGGTGCCAACCCGGCGCATCATGTGGTAGCCAGGGTGTACAGCGTCAAGTGAAGTAAATCTGGCCATGGTGAGGCCATCCCTGGCCTCCCGGGCAGCAATGTGCTCGGGTGCTGATGCCCTGTGTCCTGTGCAGCATCAGATGATTGCGGAGAAGGTTGGTGCTGTTGTTGGTGCTGCTAGTGTGCCTAGTGATGCTGGTGTTGGGGCTGATCGTGGTGGGATTCTGAGGACCAAGGTGAGATTTTTTCAAGAGCACCGATGCTGATGGAATAAATAGCAGCTGAAGTTGAGATGACAGAAGCGATCTGTCAATGGTGAGAGAGGTTGCTCCAAGGAGGTGACACTGGATAGAGAGTTTGCTCCAAACACTTCAAAACTCCATAAAGCTGAAAAGTGTATTCCAAATCCTGAAGGCTCCAGCATCTAAGACTGGAAATTGAACAGCTGTGAAATGATAGCTTTTATACCATTTTTGCAGCTGTCAACTATTCAGAGCAATGCAGAATCATTGAGAACCCGACACACTTACCTGACGTGATTCCCGAGCGCTGGGAACCTCATAAAAAACATGGAAAAATCATTAGGCCCTGGTAAAATGCTGCTTAAATACCTTTAAGCAGCTTCTAAAGTATCTCAATTGCCTGACCTGCCGCTTAGGTCTGCAAACCGCAGGCAGAGCCGGCACTTGTGAAATTAACAAGATGGCGGGTTCAGAGCGGACTTCCACTCCGCTGTCAATCACTGCCATTTTGACAGCGGACCCAGCTCCGAACCCGCCCTCTGAGCGCCGGCAAAATTCAGCCTTTTATGTCTAGGTCCTGATATCTATCTATGTATCAATGTCTATATTAAGCCCAACACAAATCCCTGTGGCATCCCACTGGCCTCTACCTGGCAGTCTGAGAAACATCCATTGTTTGTCTTTCAGCATATCTCTATCCATACTGCCATTTTTCTGTTCATGTCATGACCCCTGATTTTCTCAAACAAATTTCACATGTGGCACTTTATCAATTGTTTTCTCGAAGTCCGTACAAACTACATCTACTGAATTCTTTCTCTTCCTCCCTGTCCTGCAGCCTGCATCAATACTTTCCATTATTTATTGATCTCTTTCAAATTCCATCAGATGAGCAAAGCATAATTTACCCTTCACAAATCCATGTTGACTATTTCTGATCAGTCCATGCCCTTCTAAGTAATTAATTTATTTATCCCTAATTATGTATCTAGTCATTTTCATACTACTGATGTGAGGCTAAATGCTCTGTAGTTGCCTGGCTCATCTCATTCCCCTTTTTACACAGAGGTGTAGCAGTTTACATCATCTAGACTTTTAAACATAGCTCTGTCTCTAATGAATTTTGGGAAAAAAAACAGGGTTAGGCCTTCTGCTACTTCCTCATTAACCTGCTTTAAGTTTTCGGGCATGTATGCCATCTGGTCCTGGAAATTTATCAATCTCTAACATCCCATCAGAACCATTTCTTTAATAATGCATATTTCTGTTAGCTACCCTTCTACTTTCTCATCCACATGGTTTGATGATTCCTTTACTTCCCTCTAAATACTGAAGCAAAGTATTTATTAATCAACTCTGCCATTTCCTTAGCTACCCCAATAACCTTCCCAGGCTCATTTTTGAGTGGCCCCAACACTTCTTTAATGATTCTCTTTTTTTCCTATTGTGTCTATGAAAAACCTTTGCTATTTCACTTTACATTTGTTACAGGTCTTTTCATACTTCCTATTAGTTCTCCTTACCTTATTTTGCTTCTATTTGTAGACTATGGTATTTCTCATGACGCTCTGTTCTGTCACTAGCTCTAGCTTTGTGGTATGTTTCCTTGCCTTTATTTTCAGCTTAATCTAACAGTTCACCCACAGAACCACAACCCCTTATGTAGTTATTTTTTTTGCTTTGAAATGATCTCAGACTCTGTAATCCTGCACTGCTCAGCTCTCGTGCAAATATGAAATATTTCCCAACCCCTGGAAAAGCAGCACAAACGAGGGCTGGAAATGGATGGCAGGTACGTAGCTCTAGTGATTGAGCACAGACCTCCTAATTGAACAGTTGCGAATTTGGCACACAGCCTTGAACTGTCATTCAGACTCCCTTTCATTAAATGAGAGCATTTGATGAAATTACTATTTAGATGAATGTCAGAATAAACTGAGCAGCCAAGAGATGAGAGTGGGGCCACTTTGTTTTCTATACACAGACCTGCATTTAGAGCAGTTCGGATTACTGTAGATTAGGAAAGAGCTGCTCCTTTTTAAAGATAAAGGAAAATCCCTCTTGTTCATTTAGTACCAGTCTGAGAGGAAATTTTATTTTTGAAGTTTTTAATACTAATGGAAATTTTAAAAGCTCGTACTCATCCAAGCATGTTGATAAAGCCATTGACAGTGCCTTTGGATAGAGGGACACTACGTGAAGTTGGGCGCCGCACGCTCCTTGCTCCCGCGTGACTGCCTCTGTTTGCTTCCTCCCTGATCTTATTCTGCTCCTGCTCGGTTCCCTCTGTCCAATTTCTCTCTATTCCTCCACTTCCATTTTTCCCCATTTCCATTTATTTATTTCCATTCAATTCCTTTCCTTCTTTTTTATTCTCATTTATTTCATGCCGCTCTATTACTACTATTTATGTATTTATTTGCACTCATTTCAGCCTACCCTTTCTTCATTCTTTCATGACTATTTTGGCACTGCTCTCCACTCTATAGCTTCTTCTATCCATTTCAGTCCCCTTTCTCTGTTCATCTGAAGCTGCCTCTTTCATAACATGATGTGGAGATGCCGGTGTTGGACTGGGGTGGACAAAAATGAGAAGTCGCACAACACCAGGTTATAATTCTTTCATAACAACATAAGTAACTGCTTTGGCCTCTTTCTCTTTGTACATAGTTCCTTCTGTCCTATTTAGCTCTGCTATCTCTCCATTCCTCTGTATCCATTCGTCCACCTGAGTCTACCCCTCTTCATTTACATTTAGTTTGAACCACAGCCCTTGTCATTTTACACCTTGCTTCACCAACTCTTCCACTCCCTAATGCACACTACTCCCTTAATGTCCACGACCACTCCAAATACACATTTCTCCCCAAATACCCATTTTGCCCCCAAAACTCACAATCCATCATTCCAACTTATCACTCCTCTTCAGCTGCCCTTTCCCACTTCCTGCTTGGTGTCCTCCAATCTCTAGTAAAATGCCTTGGAACATTTGGTATGTGAAAGGCACTATATAAGTGTAGGTTGTTGGTTATACAATTCATTTATTAGGATTTATTAGGAAATGATCTTCCACTACAAAGTCATTTTCTAAATCAGAAATTTTGGAATCTTAATGAAGAAAAACAAAGCACGTTCAATTTTTGGTCAGTTCATACATGAATGTAAGAGCTTGTTGCCAGGGATTCGATATGGAAAAAAAATTTTTTTTAAGGCCACAAACAATGTTCCCTTTAATTTTTTTTTGGGGTGCGTGGCCCCTTTAAGGGGCTGCGTGGTCCATTCAAAATACCGCACATGCGCAGTTTTTCCCATTTAAAAGCCGGTGAGCCAGCTGTGCGGGAACTTCAGAGCTCTGCGCCGCCACACCGCCAAACAGTTTAAAGGGAACATTGGCTAGAAACAAAACTGATGGTCTATTTTCACACTTTACATCCCTCATAAAATGGCTACCTATATCATCAGATTTTGGTGCATTTTTAATTTACCATATTTTTAAATACTGAATAATTGCATGTTTGTGATATTGTACCAGTCAAAAGGATTCATAAATATTAGAAAACAATATCATGTGCACACCTAGCAGATGTAAACATGCCATCTTTTCCACCAATGGTTACCTTTAAACCTTTATGAATACTTCAGTATCTGTTAAACCGCTATTTATGTTGTCCTTGAAGCTATAACAGTCCTCCACTGCTGGAGAAGTGAATTGTTTTTAATTATAGTGGGAGAACTTGGCTTCTCTCCAAGCACAATCTAAAAAGCAAAAGTAGATTAAAAGTCTGTCTTTAAATAGTGCACCAGGCTTTGCCAAATCACTAGACATAAAGCATCTTATTTGTCTATCGACACAATTGCCATGAATATGTGCGCTGCTGTTGCCATGGCGCTGATTTTATTTCAAGGTTTATATGACGTGTCCAAGCAACTGAAAATAGTGCAGGAGAAAAATGTTCAATGGAATTCAACACATAGTCAAATTGGTTTAATGAACAAAGGTGTTTTTGCTAATGTGATTTTTTTCATTTACATAATGTAGTTACATTTTAGATACATATAGATGCAGACAGTACATATATGGGAATGTTCGCATAAAGTTCATGATGAAAAACTGGAATTCAAATTTCTGAAATATACTATTGCAGTTAGTTTTATGCAGCAATGTTATAAACATAACACTGAGGTTCCAAGATGAAGCATTGAATTTGAACCACATATTAAGCTATAGATTATTTAACCTGCATCAGACTTCGAATGTGCAGGGAGAGTTTTTCTTCTATTATTTTGTACTAGTTAATCAGAATGTAGATGGCGTTGCTGTCTCAGAGCCTATGATAACAAAAGATACATCATTAGACTAACAAATTTATTTTTTAAATTTCACAAAAATGGTATCAAAAGTCATGCTTTTTGGCACATACAGTGGTGAGCAGAAAATACTGCTTCTTCTTGCTATGTGACATCTAGAGCAGAAGGAGAAGAAAGATTATAATGGGTTGCTGAGGAGGAGAGTTCATATGTGACTTGCAATAGTAGGAGTTACACGAGGTTTTATGATCCAGTTTGCTGACAGGTTAGCAAGAGGAACAGAACATCATGAAGAACCTACAGCTGGCATCTTGTCTCTTTCTCATTTTCCCCAGCAGCTCCAATTGGGAGCGCCAGAACTGTGTTGGATCTCTGCCACTTTGCATCGTGTGCAATTTCCTGACATAAGAAGTGCCCACCTGAAACAGGTGGGAGCTTCATTTACATGCGAATTTTTGGGTGCATGAACGTCCTGCACACCATTTATATTTTAGCAGTGCAGAATGTCCATTTATATTTTAGCAGTGCAGAATGTCCATTTATATTTTAGCAGTGCAGAATGTCTATTTGTAATCCCGTCCATGTGAAATAGATATTCAGGGTTGCTGGGTAATGGTAAATATATGGAAGGACATGGAATGGACACAGTAACTTTAAGGAAAGTGTGATTCAACCATTTCTTTACTGTTTTTAGTCATTATATTTGTTTTTATTCTCTGCTGGCACTTAAGTTCTCATCAGCCTTTGTGCCAATCGTTCAATCTTTTTTTTAGCCTCCAGCACTTTTTCTGCTACAAATGGATATACATAGAATTACATAGAGTCTTCAGCTCAGAGACACGCCATTCGGACTAACTTATCGATGCCAGCGTTTATGCTCAATACAAGCCACCTCCCACCCTTTTTTATCTAACCCTAGCACCATATTCTTCTATTCCTTTCTCCCTCATGTGCCTATCTAGCTTCCCTTTAAATGCATCCCAATGGGAATCCCCCTATTTGATGTGTTTGGAAGAAGAAGAGGAAGGCCAATGGAGGGGTGCTAGACAGGAAAGGCTGCACCAGAGGTGCTCTATACTTTCTGGTATCTGCACACTCACAACTGCAGACAGAGGTAAACATACCTCATTTTGGCAGACAATTAGAGCATGCAGAAGCTTCTACTCCCAAAGGAAGAAGGAACCGAATGCCCAATGGCACCACTAAGATACGTGAATATCTGACTAATGGTAATATCGAAACTTCCTTGGAAACATCCCAATCACAGTATGCCATGCTTTTAGTGACACTGCATAAGAGAAGGCATGCCAGGGTGATCATTAGCTATTGTACCCTGATTGGCCTAACCCACCAAGATACCATCATCCAAATCTACAGGCCCAGGCACACCTACCTGGTAATAACAGGGGGGAACTGTCCTCACAAGGCCAGGCCATTAGAGCTGTGCCATCTGCTGCAAGGACACCTGCCAGTGTCACATCCAGAGACAGTAACAGTCAGCTTTGGCCTGAAACTTGACTGTATTGCCTTGCAGGCATGCTGCAATGTTGACCTTTGGGGATGGTGTTGTGGTGTGGCACACAGGGCAATGCTCCTTGCAACTACTTCCTGCAGCATCACTCCACTTCAGCAGCCATCAAACAGCCGGTCAGGTGTTCAGCTGCACCATCTTGGGTTTTCTTTTCTTCATGCTTTACTGTCACTCGTTAGTACTCTCCCCTTCAGCACTGGCAAAGGCTGCTAATGTGTTGAGATGCCTTTTGAGAGGCTTTCAGAATTTTTGTCCCCCTATTGTCACCCTTTAATTATCCTTGTCCCGTTAAATTTGACTTGCAAGGAATTTTCACTCCCATCACTAATGTGCCATCTCAATATGTCCAAATTGGCACCTAGAGCTATGCATAAATTCATAATGATCTGGCCTCCAAAATTGGGTATGAATAACACATTTGCATTTGTGTCAGTGCAAAACCCATTTCTAATCATTCAGTTTTTAACCACACATATATTTGAAAATCTAGGTTACTGTGTGTTGCTGGATTAATCTGGATAGGTATAATTTTCCTGTCACCAATTTGGTGGCTCTTGGGCCAACTGGTCCTGCATGTTTTCTGGCATCTGTACAGTCAGAGGTATGCACCTTCTCACAGGGGGATAGGTAGATTTCATGTATACATTCTCACCTTATCTATTCCCACTTCTTCTTTTGAAGGAGAAGGTAGCACACAACTGGAGGCAGATGATCACAACGGAGGGGGTCCAGCAATAATCCACTACCCTACCGCATTTGAACAGTGAACCCTGAAGATAGTGGGGAAGGACTTGCAGACTGAGGCACAAGATAGGGACGCAGGATGCATGGCCTTGCTCATACTGATCCTTCCTGTTTCAGGGGATAAGGGAATATAGGAGCAAGGCAGATAAATGTGATTGGAACTATTTGTTCGTGTAAAAAGGGCAAACACTGACATGGAGTTTCCATGTTGTAAATTCTAACAGATTTTCTCTTTCTGTCTTTGTAGCTATGGCAGAAGAAGCTACAGCAGGCATTCCCATGAGAAGTCACCCAGCATCTCAAGTACCTGTCTGCCCTTTCAGGTGAATGCTAAAGTTCCCATTGCACTATTTGAAGAAGAGCAGGGGAGGTGTCGTGGTTAAAATTTATTCCTGAACCAACATCAGTAAAATAAATTATCTGGTCATTCATCTCATCACTGTTTATTGACACTGCAGCCAGATCCTTGGGTAAATGCTGCTGGCAACTTCCTGCCAAATGTCTTTCCCAACTTGTCATGGAACTTGGCGCCTATCTCCTGAAGAACCGATGTCTTCCCTCTTCCAAACCTATTCCACCAATATTTTGTCGGAAAACTGAAATCCCCATAACTGCTAGTGTTTCTCGCCCTTTATGTGGCTGCAGACCTTTGAGATCCGCAGCAGTGAGCGATTTCACAGTCCCTAATGGGCAAACTGCCAGTCTCAGGTGCAACACGTGTTTGCAGCTTGGTCAGAATAAGTTAATCAAGGAGAACCCACAAACACTGCCAAAACTGTGGTTGTTTCAAGGGGTGAAAATCCTGCTGTGCCCAATTCCCATCATTCAAAGGTCAAATCTAAGGATTACTAAAGCTGGCTCTTGAATGATGCTGCTTGTATTATGGCAAGTAATCCAACAGTGCACAGGTAGAGGGCCCAAACTCAATAAACTGTTCCCTTCCTCACTCTCAAATAGAATTCTGGCATCAATCCCAATTGTATTGAATACCTCATGGATGTAGGTCTTCTCAGATTCCAGTATTTCATTATTTCCACAACAAGAGTCATATTTTAATTTAGAAATTGTAGGCCACAAGAAACTGTTCCTCTTCGGTTCATTGTCAATGCAGTAGTGTAGGGCTTCATGTTCCTTTCTGATTGCTTCCTTACTGAGCAAGAAATCTATGAAGTGACAACACATTGTAAACAAGATGTCAAGATGTAACTGGAAACTAATGGCCTTGTGTCACAGTTGGGGTGACTTTCAAATTCATTTCCATTCAACAGCAAATTGCAATGTATTTTTGTTTCAGCTCACGTGCATACTTAAACAAGGCACTTGAATAAATAACAAAATCAACTGAATTTGTGATCAAAGTGAAGGACTTCAAAGCTGACTTAAGAACATCATCAAATAAATTGGTCACATTTGGACAGGCTTTGAACTCTGGCTTGGGCTTTCTGAGTAGCCACACAATTTTGCCATATAACTCATATAGGGCTAGAAATTGGGTTGCTTTGCGCCTCTTGTTAGCGCCCCCGGGGGGCGCTAATGGGGTGCAAATGCCCTAGTGCCCAGGCGTGGCACCACTAACGCCTCCTGCAAAATTCAGCAAGAGGTTAGCGGCGGCGGTAGCTAGTAGCGCCCCGCTCCACTGCGCCGGCGATGATGACATCGTCGCCATGCGCAGCACCCCGGCCGCAAACTTCCCTTGCTTCCCCTGACCTATCACATGTGCGACAGGATCAGGGGGGCGGTTTGGCAGTGGCGGCGGTGCAATTTAAAGGGCAGGTGTCAGGCGGCCATTTTTATTTAGCCGACTGACAGCACCTGCCCCCTTTCACATTTGTATGCGGGGTGCCAGCTGTGATCGTTCAGCCCGGCATTCCTCTTGAGTGCCGAGCTGTTTCCACGACACCCCGCTCCCCGGTGGTCCGGCAAGGCCCCGGTGCGCGCAGCGCTAGGCCCCTCCCCTTTAATCAGGGGAGGAGGCCTGCAATGACGCGCGCTTCCAGTAGCGCTCCACCTCCTTCTTGGGGCGCTACTACTGAATTTATGGGGTCGAGGCCCTAACTTTTTCAGGGCGCCAAAGTTAGCGATGTTAGCGCCCCAAAATGGGCTATACCCAATTTTTCCCCCATAGAGTTGCTACAAAGGCATATATCTTCCCACTAGTTTTCAAAGTTATCGAGCACTTTCTGGATCAGAGCAGCAATGTAGAACTCTACAATATCTAAGGCACTTGTAATGGGATGTCTGGACGCGCTATTACTCCTGTCTATGAATATGAAGAATATAAAAATTACTGGGTCCCCAGAATGGCAATTGCCTTGGATTCATAGACATCTCAAATTAAATCACTTATATGTTCACTGCCAGCCTGGGATACTTCAGTAAGATATCTGTCACAAGCAGAAGCTCTCTTCTGAAAAAAATTACCAATAGGACCATCAGTCTGATTTAAACTAACTCCAGACTGCACCATGTCAATTTGTGAGCAATGCCTTTTCCATCCTCACATTTCCTTTTGTATTGAGTCATTGTCTCAGCAAAGAACATTCAGCTGGAACCACTTCCATATTAATTTGATGCCTTGATGATAAAATCTAAATATTCATGAGTTTTGGACCTTCGTGGCATCTCTAGAAAGGGATTTGGATCAACAACTCTCTCATTGCAGCAACAGTGAGCAGAAGCACTGGACACACAATTAACCTGGAAAAGGAAATATGAAGATGAACTTCTTGCTTATGAATTACTAATGCAACCATGCAGACAAGAGTTAGTTTAAATTTTAAATCAGATTGATGAACTTCAGGTGAGTTCCTGCTGTCAATACATTGCAGGAATCCAGCCAAAAGTGAGAATATTTTATGAATTGTTTTAGTTCAGGTGCCCAGCCCCTTTTGTACAGTCAAGGTAGGTGGACAATGTCTGTAAAAATATATCAGTGGCCCCACGCCTCAAACAATGACCAGGAAAATCGACGTGGTGACATGTCACTTTAATGGCAGGTCAGTGGCTCAGGAAGGCCAAAGATGAAAAGAATGCTCTTAAGGGAGCACTGGGTCACTAAAGCTAAGATAATCAATTCCCTCTAGACTCACTCTAGCTCTCTGCTAGTGAGAGTGAGGCTGAGGCCTACCAAGCGCGTACTGAGTGCAAATCCTGGTGGTAACCCAGGAACTCCACTTGACATGATGGGGGAGGGGGCGTGGATGCAAATTTTATCCATTCCCCTCCTCCTGCAGGGGCCTTGCTTAATGGGATGGAATCGTGCCAGAACTGGATTTTACCTCACTTCCACTCCCCATTTGATGATTAATCCAATTTCCAAATGTATGTCAATATATGTGATTTGGGGAAAGTTCCCTGGCTCACCTCACTGTCCCAGTGCTGGACAGGAATAGTGCACCAGACGCAGGGATTAACAAAGGCCGGAGGCACCCATGGCCTGCAACCTGGCAGGGCCTAATGTTAGTGGAAGGGGAAGTGCAGCTGCAAGCCTCTGAGGCCTCCAGGTGTATGTGGGACCTTGGAGATCAGCAGTCAGAATGTCCCAATTGCTTTTGAATATTTTGGAGGTGTGGGATTAGACTACAAAATAATATTACCTGCAGTCTTTGGCATCTCCCAGGACCCCTGCAGACTCATCAGCAGGCCATAGCGCCAGGTTTCAATGGGTGCCCATGCCAAAAACAACAACTTGCATTTATATAGAACCTTTAACGTAGTAAAATGCCCCAAGGCGCTTCACATGATCGTAATATAGTTTTGTGGAGGAAAGGTTCGAGACTAACACCAATACGATTTATAGTGGCTATTTATTGCATAAAGCCAATTTTCAAACACTATTTGCTCAGGACTTCAGGATGTGATTAACTTCTATACTGCATCAGCAGTCTGTAGGTTTAAACATCATCACTTTGAATGATTCACAATGCAGGATGGTTACTATGGTCAAGCAAAAGATGTCGATTTTACTCCTATACCCAATATTCTTACAGTGATCAGAGAAAAATTGACACAGAGCCACATAAGTCGATATTAGGAAAGATGATCAACAGCTTGGTCAAAGAGGTAGGTTTTAAGAAGGGTCTTAAAGGAGGAGAGGCAGAGGGGTTTAGGGTGGGGATTCCATCTTGGAGTCTAAATAGCTGAAGGCACAGCCGGCAATGGTGGGGTGAAAAAGTGGGGGATGGACAAGATGTCAGAGTTGGAGGAACGCAGAGTTCTTGAGAGTTGTAGGGCTGGAGAAGGTTACTTAGATAGAGAGGGGTGAGGCCATGGAGGGAGTTGAACATGAGGATGAGAATTTTAAAATGGAGTCATTCGGGGACCGGGAACCAACGTAGGTCAGCGAGCACCGTGGTGATGGGTGAATGGGAGTTGGTACGAGTTAGGAAAATGGGCAGCAGAGATTTGGATGACCTTAAGTTTATGGAGGGTGGAAAATGGAAGGCTGGCCAGGAGAGCTTTGGAATAGTCGAGTCTGCAGATAACAAAAGCATAGTTGGGGGTTTCTTCAGCAGCAGATGGGCTGAGGCTGAGGCAGGGGCGGTGACGGATGATATTTCGGAGGTGGAAGTAGGCGGTGTTGTTGATGGAGAGGATTATGGGGTTGGAAGTCAAGCTCAGGTTTAAATAAGGGCCCGATGTTATGAACAGTCTAGTTCAGCCTAAGACAGTGGCCAGTGAGGGGGATGCCCTCTCATTTCCATAGCTGCAATGAGCCTTTGTCTACTGCAGGTGCAGACCCAGTTCCATCCACTCAGGAAAGCCCAATAAATCCTGGAACAATGTAAAAAAGGTTTAGACCCAGTGAAATGGGTCCTTGCCCCTTTTTCTTGACATCTACCCCCAGGGAAATAGGCATTCCTCAGGGGGTAAAGGTCAGGGAATGCAGTCCATATATTATATGGAACAAGATGATGGGAAATGTGAAGGATAAGTGAGAGAGAGACAGAGAGCATGAGAGAGTGCAAGAGACATCAGGGAGTGTAACAGGGAAAATTAGCAGTGAAAATTATTTTTCTATTATCTTAAAAGTTAAGTGAAGCACCACAGCTGATACCACAAAGGTTGACAACAGTGGTAGAGAAGATTAGATAAATCAAAAATTAATAGTCAGTTGATGCCAACCTGTGTCTTTAAAAGTGTATAGATTTCCTTGACCTTTGCCCCTAGGGAATGTCTATAACTTTAGGAAGGATATCAAGGCCTTGGAGATGGTGCAGAAGAGATTTACTAGACTGGTACCAGAGATGAGGGACTTCAGTTACGTGGATAAACTGGAGAATCTGGGGTTGTTCTCCTTAGAACAAAGAAGGTTAAGAGGAGATTTGATAGAGGTGTTCAAAATCGTGAATGGTTTTGATAGTGTAAATAAGGAGAAACTGTTTCCAGTGGCAGAAGGGTTGGTAACCGGAGGACGCAGTTTTAAGGTGATTGGCAAAAGAACCAGAGCTGACATGAGGAAACATTTTTTTAAACAGCAAATTGTTGTGATCTGAAGGGTGGTGGAAGCAGATTCAATAGTAACATTCAAATTAAATTTCGATAAATAATTGAAGGGAAAAATTTTACAGGGCTATGGGGAAAGAGCAGGAGAATAGGATAGCGAGCCGACAAAGGCACGATGGGCCGAATGGCCTCCTTCTGTGCTGTATCATTCTATGATTCTGTAACAGTTGCTAAGAAAAAATCACGAGCAAAGATATACAACTCCAGGGGAGCCAACCTTTATAGGGTAAATGCAATAACAGTTACAGATGTCACATGATCAGATGTCATGTGATCAAACCGCCAGGAATGCCTCCAACCAGAGTTGGCAACCCTAGCTGCAATGCAGGAAAGTTGAAAATATGTATGACAATGAGTGGAGTTAAGCAAACACTATATTGTTTCTTGGCAGGAAGTAAAAAAACCACAACATGGAGTTTGTGTTCAAAACATTTCCACAGATACGTTTTTCAATATCTGCAACTTTTAAGGCACACAAAACAAACATATAAGCCATCAATCACCAATACATTTCAGAAAAATTAAGGAACAGGCCTTTTCAAAATAACCGGAATGAATTCTGTGCTGTGTTAATGATGCTAAATGTAACCTTTCCTGACCCAGTCATAATGTAATGACATTGCTTTGTGTGGTTACATTGGGGAAAAAATAAGGTCTCAGCTCATCAATTTGATGGCATTGTGGTGCTTGTGGTGCAGTCAAATAAAAGACATGCTGACCCCAGCGGGGATGCTTATTGCTTTGATCCAGCTTTATGCAGTGAGCTCCTACAAACCAACTGTGGAAACCAACCAGCAAATAAGGAAAAAAGTTAACAACATATTCTCACATTTGGCTGGATTCCTGCAATGTATTGACAGACAATCTCCAGCATGAAAGCCACTATTATCTTACCAGTGCTGGCGATTGCAGTGATAATTTAATATCATGTATAATAGATCTGTAGTACATCTGATAGTTTATGAATTAATGCTGTTTTTCTACATTTTTTTTAATGTGCTATGAGCTGTTTGTATCCACCTAATTAAAACTTGGTAGAATTCTTCATTAAGATGGAAAGTGAAGAAGTCCAATCCAAAGCTAGGGTCCTAAATCTAAACAAAGAAAACTACGAAGGTATGAGGAGTGAGTTGGCTATGATAGATTGGGGAGCTTCATTAAAAGGCATGACGGTGGATAGGCAATGGCTAACATTTAAGGAACGAATTCATGAATTGCAACAGTTATACATTCTTTTCTGGCGCAAAAACACAAAAGGAAAAGCGGCCCAACCATGGCTAACAAAAGAAATTAAGGATAGTATTAGATCCAAAGAGGAGTCATATAAAATTGCCAGAAAAAGTAGCAAGCCAGAGGATTGGGAGCAGTTTAGAGTTCAGCAAAAAAGGACCAAGAGATTGATTAAGAGGGGAAAAATAGAGTATGAGAGTAAACTTGCAAGGAACATAAAAGCGGATTGTAAAAGCTTTTACAAGTATGTAAAAAGAAAAAGATTAGTGAAAACAAATGTAGGTCCCTTACAGTCAGAAACGGGAGAATTTATAATGGGGAACAAGGAAATGGCAGAGGAATTAAACAAATACTTTGGTTCTGTCTTCACGGAAGAGGACACAAATAACTTCCCAGAAATGCTAGGGAACCAAGGGTCTAGCGAGAAGGAGGAATTAAAGGAAATTAGTATTAGTAAAAAAATAGTGCTGGAGAAATTAATGGGACTGAAAGCCGATAAATCCCCAGGGCCTGATAATCTGCATCCCAGAGTACTAAAAGAGGTAGCCATGGAAATAATGGATGCATTGGTTGTCATCTTTCAAGATTCTATAGATTATGGAACAGTTCCTGCAGATTGGAGGGTGGCAAATGTAACCCCAGTATTTAAAAAAGGAGGGAGAGAGAAAACGGGGAACTACAGACCAGTTAGCCTAACATCAGTAGTAGGGAAAATTATAAAGAATGTGATAACAGGACACTTAGAAAATATCAACGGGATTAGACAAAGTCAACATGGATTTATGAAAGGGAAATCGTGTTTGACAAACCTACTGGAGTTTTTTGAGGGTGTAACTGGTAGAATAGATAAGGGAGAATCAGTGGATGTGGTGTATTTGGATTTTCAGAAGGCCTTTGATAAAGTCCCACATAAGAGGTTAGTGTGCAAAATTAAAGCACATGGGATTGGGGGTAATATACTGGCATGGATTGAAAATTGGTTAACAGAAAGGAAACAGAGAGTAGGAATAAATGGGACTTTTTCGGGGTGGCAAGTGGGGTACCGCAGGGATCAGTGCTTGGGCCCCAGCTATTCACAATATATATCAATGATTTAGATGAGGGAACCAAATGTAATATTTCCAAGTTTGCTGACGACACGAAACTAGGTGGGATTGTGAGTTGTGAGGAGGATGCAAAGAGGCTTCAAGGCGATTTAGACAAGTTGAGTGAGTGGGCAAATACATGGCAGATGCAGTAGAACGTAGATAAATGTGAAGTTATCCACTTCGGTAGGAAAAACAGAAAGGCAGAGTATTATTTAAATGATGATAGATTGGAAATGTTGATGTACAAAGGGACCTGGGTGTCCTTGTACACCAATCACTGAAAGTAAACATGCAAGTGCAGCAAGCAGATAGGAAGGCAAATGGTATGTTCCCTTCATTGCAAGAGGATTTGAGTACAGGAGCAAGGATGTCTTACTACAGTTATACATGGCCTTGGTGAGACCACACCTGGAGTACTGTGTGCAGTTTTGGTCTCCTTACCTAAGAAAGGATATACTTGCCATAGAGGGAGTGCAGCGAAAGTTCACCAGACTGATTCCTGGGATGGCAGGACTGTCATATGAGGAGAGATTGGGTCGACTAGGCCTGTATTCACTAGAGTTATGAAGAATGAGAGGGGAACTCATTGAAAAGTATAAAATTTTGACGGGGCTAGACAGACTGGATGCAGGGAGGATGTTTCCCCTGGCTGGGGGGTCTAGAACGAGGGGTCACAGTCTCAGGATACGGGGTAGGATATTTAGGACTGAGATGAGGAGAAATTTCTTCACTCAGAGGGTGGTGACCCTGTGGAATTCTCTACCACAGAAGGCTGTGGAGGCCAAGTCACTGAATATATTTAAGAAGGAGATAGATAGATTTCTAGACACAAAAGGCATCAAGGGGTATGGGGAGAGAGCGGAAATATGGTATTGAGATAGAGGATCAGCCATGATCATATTGAATGGGAGAGCAGGCTCGAAGGGCCGAATGGCCTACTCCTGCTCCTATTTTTTCTATGTTTTGTGTTTCTGGAAGTAGGTTGGGTATGAGATTTGTATCTTTCTAGCTGCACGTCACTCTCTAGTGAGGGAAGGCAAGACTCTGTGCAGCTAGTGCAGAACTGAAGTATGGTAAGGCATCTCTTCAATGTAGTCTCACACTGATCAGAGGAAGTTAGGACAGTATGGGACCAGAAAAGACCATTGTCTAGGAAATATCATATCCTACAATATCTCTCATAACTATTCAATTTTTCTCCAGGGACTTGTTCAATTCTCTCTCAAATTTGTTGAAACAATCAACCCCCACTGCCTCCCTTGGCAGTCCATTCCATACATTCACCACTCTCGGTGTAAAGTAATTAAATCCAAACTGTATTTTACCTCTCCCTCTTCCAGGTTTCAGGCTCGGTACTCTTGTTGTAGAATCTATGACCATGATAAGCATAGACATTTATCTTGTCTATGTCCTTTAGAATCTTGAATACTGCTATAAGATCAACCCTGAGTCTCCTCTCCTCCAGTGCAACATTCCCAGCTTCTGCAGCCTCTTCTCATTACTCAGGTGCCTAATTCCAACTATCAATGAAGCTGCCCTTTGCTGCACCTCACCAAGGTCTAGATGTCCTTCTCATGACAGTGACCAGAAGCGGATACAGACCAGCACCCTGTACAAACTCAATCACTGAGATGCATGCTCTATTCTACTGGCTATACTGCCCAAGATCCCATTTGGTCTCTTTATAGCTGCCAGATACTTTGCTGATGTTCCAGCGATCCATTCACCAATTCCATGAAATTCTTTTACTGTGTCATTTTCTGTAGAATATTTAATTACATTACCATTGTTTATTATCCTTTTCGCAATAATTTTGCATTTGCCCACATTAAATGGCACCTGCCACTCGTCAGCCAGGCTCCCCAGTCTATCCAGATCCTTTTGTATTTGATCAGTCTGTTCTGTTTTTCACAGTTCCTTTCAGTTTGGTATCACCTGCAAACTTGGAGAGTTTTGGTTCTGTCCCATTTCAAAGTCTCTTATGTACATTTTTGTACAACACTGCATAAATTTGATTTGTGTGACTTCACACCCAAGTTATACCTCCCATTTTGCATTCATGCAAAACCAAAATCATATATAAAAGTTCAAGCTCTTTGAAAGAGGTTGAAGTTCAAATGTTTATTGGAAGCTGACACTGGTAATAATAATGAAACATTGAATTTAAAATCAGCTATAAACATCATACTCTGTCTCAGATCTCCAATTAACTGTTCAGGATAGTTTATGTCATAGTCACCTGTGATTCAACCATTTTGGTGGGCAATTGCTGTGATAATTTGATATGATGTATAATAGACCTGTAGTACATCTGATAATTTGAATTAATGCAGTTTTAAAACATTTTTTATGTGCTATGAGCTGTTTGTATCTACCCAATAAAAAGTTTGTGTTTCTGGAAGTAGGTTGTGTCTGAGATGGAACCAAGGACCCAATGAGACAGTGGCAGGCATGATGCCATTTTAGTATGGGGATAGTCTTTCCTCATACTAATATTGTATCATGTTTGCTATTCTATCACTAGACTCTTGGTACTGATCCAGCCTTGTCACTTTCTGCAGCCTCTTTCCTTCTATTAAATTTCCATTTCCCTTCTATGTCCCCTGGTTATTGACTTCTCTGCTAAGGGAAATAGGTCCTTCCTATCCACTCTATCTAGGTCCCTCATAATTTTATACACCACAATCAAGTCTCTCCTCAGCCTCCTCTGTTCCAAAGAAAACAACCCCAGCCTATCCAATCTTTCCTCATAATTAAAATTCTCCAGTCCTGGCAACATCCTCGTAAATCTCCTCTGTACCCTCTCTAGTGCAATCACATCTTCCCTGTAATATGGTGACCAGAACTGTAGGCAGTACTCTAACTGCTAGTGTTTTATACTGTTGAAGCATAACCTCCCTGCTCTTATTTTCTATGCCTTGGTTAATAAAGGAAAGTATCCCGTATGCCTTCTTAACCACCTTATCTACCCGTCTTGCCCCTTCAGGGATCTGTGGACATGCACTCCAAGGTCCCTCTATTCAGCTACACTTCTCAGTATCTTACCATTTATTGTGCATTCCCTTGCCTTGTTAGCCCTCCCCAAATGCATTACCTCACACTTCTCTGGATTGAATTCCATTTGCCACTTTTCTGCCTACCTGACCAGTCCATTGATATCTTCCTTCAGTCTACAGCTTTCTTCCTCACTATCAACCACACGGCCAATTTTTGTATCATCTGCAAACTTCTTAATCATGCCCCTACATTAAAGTCTAAATTATTGATATATAACACAAAAAGCAAAGGATCTAGTACTGAGCCCTGCGGAACCCCACTGGAAACAGCCTTCCAGTCACAAAAACACCCGTCGACCATTACCCTTTGCTTCTTACCACTGAGCCAATTTTGGATCCAACTTGCCACTTTCCCTTGGATCCCATGGACTTTTACTTTTCTGACCAGTCTGCCATGTGGGACCTTGTCAAAACCCTTCCTAAAATCCATGTAGATTACATCAAATGCATTACCATCATCGACCCTCCTTGTTACCTCCTCAAAAAATTCAATCAAGTTAATCAGACACGACCTTCCCTTAACAAATCCATGCTAACTGTCTGTGATTAATCCGTGCCTTTCTAAATGACAATTAATACTGTGCCTCTGAATTTTTTCCAATTATTTGCCCACCACCGAGGTTAGGCTGACTGGCCTGTAATTACTTGGTCTATCCCTTTCTCCCTTTTTAAACAATGGTACAATGTTAGCAGTCCTCCAGTCCTCTGGCACCAAACCTGTAGCCAGAGAGGATTGAAAAATGATGGTCAGAGCCTCGCTATTTCCTCCCTTGCTTCTCTTAACAGCCTGGGATACATTTCATCCGGGCTCCCAGCAGTTGGTGTGCAGATTTGTGTATGTTCAGCTTTCAGGAAAGTCTGAACTTATTAGAAGGCTCAGTATGTAACTGAGCTATACAAACCAGAGGGACCCAGACTTGGTTCCGAGTCTATGTTGAGCTAATTAATTTCAGCAGGAGTGGCAGTTGAGATATGAGAGTTGGTCTCCACATTTCTGTGCGAGAGAGGAGTAAATTAGCCAGGGTTCCTGCACGGATTTCTATCTGCTGACTCTTGTTGGAAAGTGTGCATATGTGGCTATTGGGTGAGAACAGGATTGGACCTGGCTGCAGTAAGCCCCCATAGTTGAACAGCCTGCTGACATGCATTGTGTAGGCTCACACACAAAGAAGAACTACTTGTGAAAGGTGTAGAAGGCACTTGCTGCCCTTGCAACCTGGCACGAGTCAGCTCCGCCAGGAAAGGATGGCAGGAAATTGGATTGGAAAAGAAAATGGAGGAAAATTTGAACTTTAACTTATGCATAAAATCTACAGTACCTTCAAAAAAAAATGGATCATTTGTGTTCAAAAGATACAATAAAAATTACCATTGCACAATAGCTTAAAATGTGAACCATGAAAAAAAAATCAAGAAAATGCCAGAAGCTTTAATTCCAATATGCACATAAACAGCCTTCTGCCTAAGTTTGGCATGAGATTAGTGTTAACTACCACTGTCACCACGCCCCCCCACCCCGCCCCCTACCTCAAATTCAGCCTAATCTGCTAATGCTCTTCCATACACCTCAAGTTCAATGTCAGATCCCTCTGTTTTCTTGTTTCCCAGTTTAAGTACTAGTACCCTCTGCTCTCTCCTTCCCCAGTTTAATTCCTGGCTTCCTCTTCTCTACTCCTCAGCAGTTTAAGTTTCATGAGATGTGAAAAGGAGTCAAATGAAAAGGATGAAAAACAATTAGTTCAATTGCTGTTTTTGACCTATTAGTGATAAAGTTTTATCATAATTTTACACTTATATCAGAAAATGAGAACCAGTGTTATCACAGCTCAACTGAGATATCCTACCTGGAATTTAAGATAGGACGACAGATGGAAAATCACGCCTCCTCCCAAATCTTAAAATAAAAATTTCTATAAAAAAGATAAAAAACTCATTGTACAGCAAACAGCATCTGCTGCAACATCAAACTGAGATTTTATAAGAGGCCATTCCCGATATTCCAGAAATTAAGCCTTCTTCAATCATCTTTAATCGAGTCCAGCAGTGTTCCTTTAAAACAATATTTTTCTAATCATGGCTAGGTGATGTATTAGAACAGCTTTGCAGATTACATGGAAAGACCTCATCATCTTTGCCTTAAACAAGATGAATATGAGATAACCAGGGCATCAGATTACACAGCCCCACTATGCAAACGGTTAAGAATCTATTAATCAGCAGTCATACATTAGAGAAACATTTACGTAGATACAGAACACTGCAATAAGATCCAACAGAGGTACATTATAGTATGATACACATTCCTGATCTATTTACCTTGAATATATTTGAATGCACACTGTAAAAAATGTAAAACAAATTCCTAATAATACCAAAGAAATCTGTGAGACACCTTTTAATGTTTACAGTTTATCTTCCTTATCAACTCATCAAAAATAATAGGGATCGCCACTTAAACAAGACTGAGAGGAAGCAGGTTATTGACATGAGCTCTCTTCAAATCCTTTATTGTGGCACAATACCAGACACTGGGTAAAGACATTTGATGTTTAAATTACAGTTTCTGCTAAGCACTTCCTGTTTCACTGAGAGATGTAAAGTGGATGTGACAGGCTGTTTAGTGTTTAAGTTAATACCACAGTACCCCTGAGATATTATCACTCGCTAAAATCACCTTCTGTCAGTTATCAGATGATACAATTATAACTAAACATTTAACCAGATTGGGATAATATGGCAAGGAAACCTTATCAACAGCACCCACTTCAAACACTATCACTGAAAATAGACCTGGTAGACATGGAAAAATAACATTCTTTAAAATCTATTCGCTTCCCGTAGGTATTGAGCTGCAGTAATCTAATTTATCTCCACTGCAGTCAAACATCATTTCCTGTAGTGGTTAAGCTCAGTTATTTTTGTAAATCATCTCTCCATGGTTGAAGTATAAACTTTATTTTAATGTTATTTTAAAGGGTCACTTGTCATTGTGAAAAAAGTTTTGGCAAACCTTTTTTCATTTGTTAATAAATGCAAATCATGATGATGCCAATGCTACAAAAATAATGCATGGCCTTCTAGACTCTTCTCTTTCTACAGCAACAGTTTGCACTCATGTAATACCTTTATTCAGAACATCACACAAGATCATAAAAATTAGGAAGGTCATTCGACCCATCTGAGCTCATCGATCCAGAAGGACCCCAAAGTCCCCCCATCACAGCATCCAACTGCTTCTTAAATAATATCAGAGTTTTCACCTCTACTACCCTACGTGGAAGCCCTATCCATATTTTGGTCACTCGTTTCATGAAAAACATGCTGACATTAGTCCTAGATTTGCCTTTTATTAGTTTGAACCTGTGTCCCCTTGTCCTAGTGTCAGGATTTAGTTGGTAGTAGTAATTCAGATTCTCCTTTTCTATATTGTTATAATGTGCCTCCATGTCATCACTTCAAACTCACTTCCTTTAAAGGCTGAAAAGAGGGTATGGTAATATAGTGGTTATGTTACTGGACTAGTAATCCAGAGAACGTCAGTTGAAATCCCATCATGGTAGTTTGAGAATTTGAATTGAGTTTACAAAAAAAACTGGAAATAAAAATCTGGCACCATTAAACGTAGCTGTCGATTGTCGTATAAACCCAACTGGTTCAGTAATGTCCTATAAGGAAGGAAACCTGCTCTCCTTATGTGGTCTGGCCTATAAGTGACTCCAGTCCCACACCAGCTTGGTTGACTTATAATTGCTCTCTGAAGTGGCCTAGCAAGCCACTCAGTTGTATCAAACTACTAGAAAGAAAAACAAGAATCAAACTGGACGGACCACTCGTCAGCAACCTAGGCATCGAATCAAGACACGACATAAGCATACCCAGCCCAGTCGACCATGCAACGTTCCCTCACTAATCTCAACTTGGAGCTGAATGTGCAGTTACTTAATCTCCCAGGATGCATCAGAACAGTTCAGTCAGCTGTACTGATGTAATATTTTTCTTTAGCTTCTAGCAGTTTCTGCGGAAAAGCTTTGCAAAATTATTTAAAGAAAAGCTACAGGACAAATTTCAAAATTTTATTCAGGTAAAATTTCTAGTGAGGCTGTGGCTTGTTTAAAAAAAGCAAATACCACAAAAGGGTGTGTGCGTGTGCGTGGGTGGATGCACACAGTATGTAATGTGTGTCTCTGCAAATAAAGGCTTGTAAGCAACTAAAGACGAGGCTTTGGTACTCTATCCTTCACAACCTGGCTATCCGGCTTTTACACGGAGCACTCCCATGCTAATAGCCACGGTTGGCTGTTTTGAATTTGCATGATATTCATACATTTACTATTTTGAACTCCTGCCAAACAGTGTGAGTGAGTTCCTATTGCTCTTGAAATGCGTTAAAAGCATATTTTGAGGTTATCTGGTCTGCAGTTTCTGGAGAGTCAACTGAATATTTTTCATCATAAATACCATACACCAGCTCAGTTGCATCACTGGGGGCCTGAAATTATGAATCAGTATTGGAGAAGCTGCTTAGAAGCCTGTTCCAACTTTTATATCCTCCATTCATTGGCACTACAGGGCAGTTTCCCCAGAGGAAAGCAGTGCTGAATGCCTGGCAGGAGGTGACGGCATGGTGTACACTAACCACAGGACCTGGGAACAGATGCGGAAGAAGGAGACACGCCCTAGTGCGCTGAAGTCGATTCTGTTCTTTGGCGTCGCTTTCTTCTCTGCATGAGTCGATCAGTTTATTCTTCTACAAAAACAAAATAATGCGGATACTGGAAATCCAAAATGAAACAGAAAATGCTGGAAATACTCAGCAGGTCAGGCAGCATCTGCGGAGAAAGAAACAGAGTTAACGTTTCAGGTTGATGACCTTTCATCAGAACTGGAAAAAGTTAAAGATGTAACAGGTTTTAAGCAAGTACAAAGGCAGGGAAAGGGGAAGGGGAGGAAGAACAAAAGGAAAGTCTGTGATAGGGTGAAAGGCAGGAGAGATTAAATGACAAAAGGGATGGGGGTGCAAGGCAAAAGGGAATGGTAATGGGAAAAGGAAAGAAACAAAAGATGGGTCTAGAGAAGCTGAAATTGACAAAAGCAGATTCATTAACAGCAGCTGCTGTCTGAAAAATTGGGAGCAATGGTTATGATCTGAAATTGTTGGACTCAATGTTAAGTCGGGAAAGGTGTAAAAATGAGGTGCTGTTCCTCGAGCTTCTGTTGAGCTTTATTGGAACAGTATAGGAGGCCGAAAACAGAGAGATCAGAGTGGGAGTGGGGCAGAGAATTAAACTGACAAGCAACCGGAAGCTCAGGGTCACGCTTGTGGACTGAAAAGTGATCACCCAATCTGCGTTTGGTCTCCCCAGTGTAGAGGAGACCGCATTGTGAGCAGCGAATACAGTATACTAAATTGAAAGAAGTACAAGTAAATCGCTGTTTCACCTGAAAGGAGTGTTTGGGGCCCTGGACAGTGAGAAGAGAGGAAGTGAAAGGGCATGTGTTGCATCTCCTTCGCTTTTATGGCAAGGTGCCGTGGCAAGGGGAGGGGGTGTTGGGGGTGATTGAAGAGTGGACCAGGGTGAAGCGGAGGGAGCTGTCCCTTTGGAATGCTGAAAGGAGTTCAGAGGGGAAGAAGTGTTTGGTGGTGGCATCACGCTGGTGGTGGTGTAAATAGCGGAGGATGATCCATTGAATGTGAAGGCTGGTGGGGCGGAAGATGAGGACAAGGGGAACCTTATCATGGTTCTGGGAGGGAGGGGAAGGGGTGAGAGCAGAAGTGCGGGAAATGGGATGGACACAATCGAGGGCCCTGTCAACCATGGTGGAGGGGAATCCTCAGTTGAGGAAAAAGGAAGACAAATCAGAAGCACTGTTATGGAAGGTGGCATCGTCAGAATAGATGCGACGGAGACGGAGAAACTGGGAGAATGGAATAGAGTCCTTACAGGAAGCGGGGTGGGAGGTAGTGTAATCAGTGTAGCTGTGGGAAGTCAGTGGGCTTATAGTAGATATTGGTCGACAGCCTAATCCCAGAAATGGAGATAGAGAAGTCGAGGAAGGGAAGGGAAGAGTCGGAGATGGACCATGTGAATGCGAGGGAGCGGTGGAAATTGAAAGCAAAGTTGATGAAATTTTCCAGTTCGGGGCGAGAGCAGGAAGCAGCACCAATACAGTTATCAATGTACTGGAAAAAGAGGTGAGGGAGGGAACCTGAGTAGGACTGGAACAAAGAATGTTCCACGTATCCCACAAAATGGCAGGCAAAGCTAGGACCTATACGGGTTCCCATAGCAAAACCTTTTATTTGGAGAAAGTGAATGGAGTCAAAGGAGAAGTTGTTCAGCCAGGCAGAGGAAGGTGGTGGTGGATGGGGACTAGTTAGGCCTCCATTCAAAGAAGTTTATTCTTCTATTTGGTCTCATGGCAGTTGTTGGCTGCATCTCTGGAGCTCGTTCCTGGGCAGCCTGGTCTCATTTCCCATGTTACACTGACATGGTTCTCTGAGGGGGAAGGCCAGAGGCTGGGGATGTGCTGTTGTCCTGAGAAACAGCAATATCAGACAGATGGATGCCAGCTGTTGCCATTCCACCAGGCCCTAGATCTGTGGCCCTAATAATAAATGAAAGACTTGCATTTATATAGCGCCTTTCATGACCACCGGATGTCTCAAAGCGCTTTACAGCCAATGAAGTACTTTTGAAGTGTAGTCACTGTTGTAATGTAGGAAACATGGCAGCCAATTTGTGCACAGCAAGCTCCCACAAACAGCAATGTGATAATGACCAGAAAACCGGGGATAACTCCCCTGTTCTTCTTTGAAATAGTGCCATGGGATCTTTTACGTCCACCTGAGAGAGCAGATGGGGCCTCGGTTTAACGTCTCATCCGAAAGACAGCACCTCCGACAGTGCAGTACTCCCTCAGCACTGCACTGGAGTGTCAGCCTAGCTTTATGTGCACAAGTTCCTGGAGTGGGACTTAAACCCACAACCTTCTGACTCAGAGGCGAGTGTGCTACCAACTGAGCCACAGCTGACACTGGGATAGCTGGTCTAAAGGCATTAAAAGTCAGTGGGCTAGCTGGTCTAAAGGCAGCTACGACAGATCGTGAAAGCCCCGAGATGCAGCATTCGCCACAGTCCAAAAGCTGTGCTCCATTCTATCCTCTATTGCCTCCAGAGGTGCAGTCCTTGCTTCCATGGATGTAGAGGTACTGACTGGTCCTGGCTCCTTCTTAGCTTTGAAGGTGCCGATTTCAATAAAGCTGCATCTCGCTCCATTGATGTCTGCAAGGAAGAGAAAGCTTCTCTGATATTGCTGCAAAGGACAGCTGTAGATTCGAGAGTTACACCTGTCAGTTGCCGCACACCTTCGGAGATTGACCTCAGAGCCTCCTACGATGTTCCACAAATATCCTTCTTTTCAGGCGAGTATCCATAAATTCTGAGTCTCAATACTGTGAAACACTTGGCAGCCTTATCATCAGCATAGACTGGGAAGGTTGCACTTCCTCACTCACTTCCCACTCCTCTAGATCTCTTGTGCCCTGTGAAAGACCTGGTGCCACATCCTCACTAACGCTATCTAATTGTCCCCAGGTGAAAGTATCTGAGCTGATGCCTGAGAGTGAAGAAGCAAGTGACACAGGGGGTGAGTTGGCAAGAGTTCAGGCAGAGGAAGATGAAGCAGGATCCTGGAGCTGTATGGGGAAGGTGTTCCGATTCTGTTACTCCTCTTCTGCATCAAATGTGACAAGGGTGAAATAATTCCCCAGCTCCTCCTTCTCTGCCTACCATTGCTGTAGTGGATCTGCAGGAAAGGGGGGTAGAAGCTAAGAATGAGTGGGCATTATGAAGAAGGTGGAAGGTTATATCTGTATGCTGCTTGACATGGATTCCAGGGCGACAGTGTTGATACTCAGTCATTAACCTGCACCGGCAAATTCCTGCCGATATCGTCATCTCTCACGGCAAGCGATGAGTGAATCCCCACTAGCTCCATGGCGTTCTCCTTGAAGAAAGTGAGGGGTTTAAAGATGGGGATGCCCCCTCCCACAGCCTGCCTCTGGTTGAATGGCATTTTGCCCTGCAAGAAGATTGAGTCTAGCAGTTGAGGAGTGTGTGCCAAATGGCATGAGAGAGCTGAAGTAAGATATGTCAGGTGTCTGAGGCTGTTAAAGTGGAGGGATTTCAGGGTTGTTAATTTTTGTAATGTATCCGTGGCATGTGGGCATCGCCAGCAAGGCCAGCATTTATTGCCCATCCCTAATTGCCCTTGAGAAGGTGGTGGTGAGCCGTATTCTTGAACCGCTGCAGTCCGTGTGGTGAAGGTACTCCCACAGTGCTGTTAAGTAGGGAGTTCCAGGATTTTGATCCAGTGACGATGAAGGATCGGCGATATATTTCCAATTCAGGATGGTGTGTGACTTGGAGAGGAACTTGGAAGTGATGGTGTTCCCATGCACCTGCTGCCCTTGTCCTTCTAGGTGGTAGAGGTTGTGGGTTTGGGAGGGGCTGTCGATGAAGGTTTGGTGAGTTGCTGCAGTGCATCTTGTAGATGGTACACACTGCAGCCACGGTGCGCCAGTGGTGGAGGGAGTGAATGTTTAAGGTGGTGGATGGGGTGCCAATTAAGCGGGCTGCTTTGTCCTGGTTGGTCGAGCTTCTTGAGTGTTGTTGGAGCTGCACTCATCCAGGCAAGTGGAAAGTATTCCATCACATTCCTGACTTGTGCCTTGTAGATGGTGGAAAGGCTTTGGGGAGTCAGGAGGTGAGACACTCGCCACAGAATACCTAGCCTCTGACCTGCTCTTGTTGCCATAGTATTTATGTGGCTGGTCCAGTTAAGTTTCTGGTCACTGGGGACCCCCAGGATGTTGATGGTGGGGGGTTCTGCGATGGTAATGCCATTGAATGTCAAGGGGCGGCGGTTAGACTCTTTCTTGTTGGAGATAGTCATTGCCTGGCACTTGTTTGTAGCGAATGTTACCTGCCACTTATCAGCCCAAGCCTGAATGTTGGCCAGATCTTTCTGCATGCGGGCACGAACTGCTTCATTATCTGAGGAGTTGCGAATGGAACTGAACACTGTGCAATCATCAGCGAACATCCCCACTTCTGACCTTATGATGGAGGGAAGGTCATTGATGAAGCAGCTGAATATGGTTGGGCCTAGGACACTGCCCTGAGGATCTCCTGCAGTGATGTCCTGGGGCTGAGATGATTGGCCTCCAACAACCACAGCCACCTTCCATTGTGCTAGGTATGACTTTAGCCAGTGGAATGTTTTCCTTCTGATTCCCATTGACTTCAATTTTACTAGGGCTCCTTTGATGCCACACTCGGTCAAATGTTGCCTTGATGTCAAGGGCAGTCACTCTCGCCTCTGGAACTCAACTCTTTTGTCCAAGTTTGGACCAAGGCTGTAATGAGGTCTGGAGCCGAATGGTCCTGGCGGAACCCAAACTGAGCATCGGTGAACAGGTTATTGGTGAGTAAGTGCCTCTTGATAGCACAGTCGATGACACCTTCCAGCACTTTGCTAATGATTGAGAGTAGACTGATGGGGCGGTAATTGGCCGGATTGGATTTGTCCTGCTTTTTGTGGACAGGACATACCTGGGCAGTTTTCCACATTGTCGGGTAGATGCCAGTGTTGTAGCTGTACTAGAACATCTTGGCTAGCAGCGCAGCTAGTTCTGGAGCACAAGTCCTCAGCACGACAGCCAGGATGTTGTTGGGGCCCATAGCCTTTGCTGCTCAGCCGTTTCTTGATATCACGTGGAGTGAATTGAATTGGCTGAAGGCTGGCTGATGGTAAGGACCTCAGGAGAAGGCCGAGATGGATCATACACTCGGACGCTTCTGGCTGAAGACGGTTGGCAAATGCTTCAGCCTTGTCTTTTGTACTCGTGCGCTGGGCTCCGCCATCATTGAGGATGGGGATATTCATGGAGCCTCCTCCTCCCGTTAGTTGTTTAATGGTCCACCACCATTCACGACTGGATGTGGCAGGACTGCAGAGCTTTGTTCTGATCCATTGGTTGTGGGTTTGCTTAGCTCTGTCTATAGCATGCTGCTTCCGCTGTTTAGCATGCATGTAGTCCTGTGTTGCAGCTTCCCCAGGTTGGCACCTTATTTTTAGATACGCCTGGTGCTGCGAGGGATATGTTGGGCCATGATGTTACAGATTATGGTGGAATACAATCCTGCTGCTGCTGATGGCCCACAGCGCTTCATGGATGCCCAGTTTAGAGCTGCTAGATCTGTTCTGAATCTATCCCATTTAGCATGGTGGTAGTGCCACACAACACGATGGAGGGTGTCCTCAGTGTGAAGACGGTACTTCGTCTCCGCAATGACTGTGCGCTGGTCACTGCTACCATTGTTGTCATGGACAGACGCATCTGCGACAGGTAGATTGGTGAGGACGAGGTCAAGTAGGTTTTTCCCTCGTGTTGGTTCTCTCACCACCTGCCACAGGCCCAGTCTGGCAGCTATGTCCTTCAGGACTCTGCCAGCTCGGTCAGTAATGGTGCTACTGAGCCACTCTTGGTGATGGACATTGACGTCTCCCACCCAGAGTACATTCTGTGCCCTTGCTACCTTCATAGCTTCTTCCAAGTGGTGTTCAACTTGGAGGAGTATTGATCCATCACCTGAGGGAGGTTACAATCAGTTTCCTTGCCCATGCTTGACCTGAGACTTCATGGGGTCCAGAGTCAATGTTGAGGACACCGAGCGTCACTCCCTCCCGACTGTATACCACTGTGCTGCCACCTCTGGTGGGTCTGTCCTGCCAATGGGACAGGATATACTCAAGGGTGTTGATGGAGGAGTCTGGGATGTTGGCTGTAAGGTATGATTCTGTGAGTATGACTATGTCAGGCTGTTGCTTGACTAGTCTGTGGGTCAGCTCTCCCAAGGTTGGCACAAGTCCCCAGATGTTAGTGAAGAGGACTTTGCAGGGTCGACTGGGCTGGGTGTGCCTGTATCGTGTCTGAATCCAGTGCTATTGTTGATGCCGAGTGGTCCATCCAGTTTTATTCTTATTATTGTTTTTCATAGCGTTTGATATAACTGAGTGGCTCGCTAGGTCATTTCAGAAGGCAGTTAAGAGTCAACTACATTGCTGTGTGTCTGGAGTCACATATAATGCAAGAAATTGGTGTTAGGAGAGCTGTGTAGCCATAGTGCAGGATACCATGTTAAAGCACCAGCCCCCACTTAACAAGAGTGCACTGTGAAGGGTTGGTTGTGAAAATGCTGCCTCAAGAGGGTGAAGAGTGTGTTGGCGCCCATGGTGGGCAAGGAAGAAAAGGAGAGCCCAGTGTTATCTTGCCAGTTCTGGTGAGGTTTTTGAACTTTTTGCAGCTGTGCTCTGCAGTCGTGGGGGTGAGGGAATTGCCATCTACCTCCAGGCAAAGAAAGAAAAAAATTGAATTTATATAGCACTTTTCATAACCTCAGGACATCCCGAAGCACTTTATAGCCCATGAAGTACTGTGGAAGCGTAGTCTCTGTTGTAATGTAGGAAATGCGGCAGCCAATTTGCGCACAGCAAGGTCGCACAGACAGCAAAGTGGTAATGACCAGATAATCTGTTTTAGTGATGGTGATAGAGGGATAAATATTGGCCAGGACACCAGATATAACTCCCCTGCTCTTCTTCAAAATAGTGTCACAGGATTTTTTACATCCAACTGAGAGGGTAGACAGGGCCTTGGTTTAACATTACATCCGAAAGATAGCACCTCTGACAGTGCAGCGCTCCCTCAGTACTGCACTGGAGTGTCAGCCTAGATTTATTGTGCTCAAATCTCTGGAGTGGGACTTGAACCCATGACCTATTGTCTCAGAGACAAGAGCACTACCCACTGAGCCACAGCAGTACAAGTTATCTTCCTGGCAGGTTTGGTGGCAACCACACACAACAGTCTGTATATCCTTCTTGTACTCTCCTCAAGGAGGAGTTGGAGGGCTGCACCTGTAACGTTCTGTGTCCTTCTCTGGGTATAGGGCCATGCACTTTGGGTCCAGCTGGTCCTTGAGTGTTAAGAATTCTGTACAAATAATAATATTATTGACAAGGCAAGCAGTGAAGTTACTTGAGAGTGAAGTGAAAGAGCCAAGCATGGTTCCTCTTTTACCTGTTCGTCCTACAGTCTGCTGCTGAAGAGTGCAGGCCCAACAGCCTGTTTAAAGGCTGCACAGAAGTTTTTAGAGTTCAGCTGCTTACACCCATTTTACACAAATTTATACCAATGATTACACGAATGGCTGTGCGAATAAGCAGACTCATCAAACACACGTGTAACTCCCTCAACAGGCCCCCCCACTGACGTGGGCAAAAATGTTTTTAAAGGTGAAACAATGGCGTAAAACACTTCAAGGAAATTCACCCCCTAAGCTTCTAACACTTTAAAACGATGTTGGAATCAGTGTAGTCAGTGTGCCAGTGCAGCCTTCGGTCGCCTGAGGAAGAGAGTGTTTGAAATCCAGGACCTCAAACCCGGCTCTAAGCTCATAGTCTACAGAGCAGTAGTGATACCTACCCTCCTGTATGCCTCAGAGACATGGACCATGTACAGCAGGCACCTCAAAGCACTGGAGAGGTACCACCAACGCTACCTCCGCAAGATCCTGCAAATCCATTGGCAGGATAGGTGCACCAACGTCAGCGTCCTTGCTCAGGCCAACATCCCCAGCATCGAAGCTTTGACCACGCTCGATCAGCTCCGATGGGTGGGTCACATTGTCCGCATGCCCGATACGAGACTCCCAAAACAAGCTCTCTACTCAGAGCTCCGGCACGGCAAGAGAGCCCCAGGTGGGCAGAGGAAACGCTTCAAGGACGCCCTCAAAGCCTCCTTGAAAAAGTGTAACATCCCCACCGACACCTGGGAATCCCTGGCTCAAGACCACACAAAGTGGAGGAGAAGCATCTGGGAAGGCGCCGAACACCTCGAGTCTCTTCGCTGGGAGCAAGCGAAAGCCAAGCGCAGGCAGCGCAAGGAGCGCACGTCAACCCAAGCACCCCACCCACCTGCCCCTTCAACCACTGTCTGCCCCACCTGTGACAGAGACTGTAGGTCCCGCATTGGACTCATCAGTCACCTGCAAACTCATTTTTAATGTGGAAGCAAGTCATCCTCGGTTCCGAGGGACTGCCTAAGAGAGAGAAAGAGAGAGAGGAATCAGTGTAGTCAAATCTATCTCATAGCTTATCTGTGCCCCCTGCTGGCCAAGTCAAAGCTTGCAGTTCCAGAGACAAAATTGTGGGCTGGTTGTACAATGTACAGACAGAATGATATCTAACATGTAACAAGCTGGGCTAGGAATGTGGCCGGAATGAGGCATGTCTGATTCTCACAAACACTGTGACACCATACAATTTGTTTATAGCCTGCGACTGTGTGGGCAGAATTTTCTTTTCTTTAAATTGCCACATTTTACAGAATGCTATTATAGCATCATATTTCTCCCATCTCACCTGTGCCCCCTTTACCATGGCCCATGAATTGTGCAACATGACACTAAGGAGGGAGCAGAGATTATCACTGCAAGTTTAGCTGCTGTCTCTGCTTTAGCTCATGTGATGCACTGTAGGTCTCCTCCAAGTGGACTGCAGATGATCCATGGCAACAACATTATTATTTTTTAAAAAGCTCTCTGTGCAGTACACAAAAAAGCCTTAATGCCATTTTTTTAAATACAAGGCAAAAAATCATACCCTTCTTCCCGTCAAGAATCTGAACAATATCCTCCTGGTGCAGTCAGCGACAATAGTTTCTCTCTCATTTTGTTTTGCTCCTCCTTACTTTTACTCTTCATGTGACACCACCCCCACCCCCCCCCCCCTCCCCACCCTGCCTTATCACATTCTGGTCCTCTGTTGCAAAGGTTGCCAAATACTCAATCAAATTGCCAAATTAACATTTATTCACCGGTTAGAAAGAACACTTTGCACTGCTGAATAAAATATTAGTTTTTAGCCAGTAACATTTCAAAATACAAGCTGCATCACCACAGTTACAGGTGTACTAAAAATAATAGGGCAGTGAGTGTCAGCAGGCTGTTCGACTGTGGAGGGTATCACAGTTGCTGGGCTGGATCTTGCCTTCAGTCGACATGCTCACTTTCCAGCAGGTAACATAGAAACATAGAAACATAGAAGATAGGAGCAGGAGTAGGCCATTCGGCCCCTCTAGCCTGCTCCGCCATTCAATGCGATCATGGCTGATCATCCAAATTCAGAACCCTGTCCCTGCTTTCTCCCCATATCCCTTGATCCCTTTAGCCTTAAGAAATATATCCAACTCCTTCTTGAATATATTTAATGAATTGGCCTCTACTGCCTTCTGTGGTAGAGAATTCCACAGGTTCACCACTCTCTGGGTGAAGAAATTCCTCCTCATTTCTGTCCTAAATGGCTTACCCCTTATCCTTAGACTGTGACCCCTGGTTCTGGACTCCCCGACCATCAGGAACATCCTTCCTGCATCTAGTCTGTCCAGTCCTTTCAGAATTTTATAAGTTTCAATGAGATCCCCTCTCATTCTTCTAAACTCCAGCTAGTATAAGCCCAATCGACCCAATCTCTCCTCATATGTCATTCCTGCCATCCCAGGTATCAGCCTGGTGAATCTTCGCTGAACTCCTTCCATGGCTAGAACCTCCTTCCTCAGATAAGGCAACCAAAACTGCACACAATACTCAAGATGTGGTCTCACCAAGGCCCTGTACAACTGCAGCAAGACATCCTTGTTCCTGTACTCAAACCCTCCCACTACGAAGGCCAACATACCATTTGCCTTCTTAACCGCCTGCTGCACCTGCATGCTTACCTTCAGCGACTGGTGTACAAGGACACCCAGGTCTCGTTGCACTTCCCCTTCTCCCAATCTATTGCCATTCAGATAATAATCTGCCTTCCTGTTTTTGACACCAAAGTGGATAACCTCGCATTTATCCATGTTATATTTCATCTGCCATGCTTCTGCCCAATCACCCAAACTGTCCAAATCATACTGGAGTTTCTCGGCATCCTCCTCGCAGCACACATGCCCACCCAGCTTTGTGTCGTCTGCAAACTTGGAGATATTACATCTAGTTCCCTTGTCTAGATCATTAATATATATTGTGAATAGCTGGGGTCCAAGGACCGATCCCTGCGGTACCCCACTAGTCACTGCCTGCCACTCGGAAAAAGACCCGTTTATTCCAACTCTTTGCTTTCTGTCTGCCAACCAGTTCTCTATCCAAGTCAATACCTTGCCCCCAATCCCATGTGCCTTAACTTTACACACTAATCTCTTATGCGGGACCTTATCGAAACCCTTTTGAAAGTCAAAATACACCACATCCACTGGTTCTCCCTTATCTATTTTACCAGTTACATCCTCAAAAAATTCCAGTAGATTAGTCAAGCACGATTTACCTTTTGTAAATCCATGTTGACTTTGTCCGATCCTGTCACTGTTTTCCAAGTGCTCTGCTATTACATCTTTTATAATGGACTCTAGCATTTTCCCCACTACCGATGTCAGGCTTACCGGTCTATAATTCTCCGTTTTCTCTCTACCACCTTTTTTGAATAGTGGGGTAACATTAGCTACCCTCCAATCCATGGGTATTGTTCCGGATTCCATCGAATGTTGGAAGATGATCAACAATGCATCTACTATTTCTAGGGCCACTTCCTTAAGTACCCTAGGATGTAGATTATCAGGCCCTGGGGATTTATCGGCCTTCAATCCCGCCAATTTCCCTAACACTATTTCCCTACAAATACTGATTTATTTCAGTTCCTCCCTTTCATCAGACCCTATGTTCCCCGACATCTCTGGGAGATTATTTGTGTCCTCCTTTGTGAAGACAGAACCAAAATATGTATTTAATTGGTCTGCCATTTCTTTGTTCCCCATTATAAGTTCCCCTGATTCTGACTGCAGGGGACCTACGCTTGACTTCACCAATCTTTTTCTCTTCACATATCTATAAAAGTTTTTACAGTCAGTTTTTATGTTCCCTGAAAGCTTCCTCTCATATTCTATTTTCCCCTTCTTAATTAATCCCTTTGTCCTCCTTTGTTGAATCCTAAACTGCTCCCAATCCTCAGGTTTACTGCTTTTTCTGGCCAATTTATATGCCCTCTCCTTGGATCTTATGCTATCCCTAATTTCCCTTGTTAGCCACGGTTGAGTCACCTTTTTTGTTTTATTCTTATGCCAAACTGGGATGAACAAAAACTGGATAGGGTGGGATGCCTGTTGGGGCCACTTGCCCTGGCTGTTAAATCATGCTTAGTAATTCCTCCAATTTAGTTCTTCTCAGTAATGCATTCAACATTTGGGGGAAATATACCCCTTTTAATGAAAAATGGGAGGAAAATGCCTGTTTTTTTCTGTAATTAATGAGCACAGTAATGCATGGCTTTGAAATGTTCAATTTCTGAGAATACGATTTCATCAGGTCATTAATTATGGAGAAAAAACAACAGTTAAGTTTTAGGGTCTTTTCCACCTTTCCTACTCTAGATTATTTCAGCTCTCCTACATTAGATCACTTTCATAGGTGGGTCCAAACTCCCCTTACCATTGAAATTCAGGGAAGCTTTGGTAATATGGCCTGGAATAACAAAACAGAAAACTGTCTTTCTTAATTAATTTTACCTACTGATCTTATCCCATGTCTGAATAAGATCTCTCATATCTTTGATAAGCGAATCAAGCATCACACCTTCATTACGTGTTTTATGTTTAGAACCATCAAGTAAATTTCTTTAACAAAAGACGAACAAGCAAATTAGTAACAGTCATATAATCGAATTATAGATTTACAGCAGGTATACTTTCAATTAACTCCACAAGTGGACAAAATAATAAAAACATTTCTTTTACTCTTTCAGGAGTTTCACACTGACTAGTTCCTCCTTTCAAAGACTCTCCAAGTTGATTCTTAATTTATTTGTTAGGAATATTGGCAGTGGTGGCACTTCTTGCCTCTGAATCAGAAGGTTGTGGTTTCAAGTTCCACTCCAGAAATGTAAGCATACAATCGAGGCTGACACTCCTAGTGCAGCACTGAGGGAGTACTGCACTGTCAGTTTCAGATGAGATGTTAAACCAAGGCCCTGTTTGCCCTCTTAGGTGGACACAAAAGATCCCATGGTGCTATTTTGCAGAGGAGTTCTCCCTGGTGTCCTGATCAATATTTATCCCTCAAACAACATCACTGAAACAGATTATCTGGTCATTATCATATTGCTGTTTGTGGGTCCTTGCTGTGTGAGAATTGGCTGCTGCGCTTCTTACATTAAAACAGTGACTACACTTCAAAAATACATAATTGGCTGTAAAGTGCTTTGGGACATCCTGAGGTTGTGAAAGGTGCTATATAAATGCAAGTTATTTATTTCTCTTTGCTGAGGGTTCATTACTCTTTTCACATCTTATTTATACTCTTCATTTAATCAGCACCCTTCTTTATAGCCCAGAAAAGTTACTTGAACTTCCTGTATCTTGATTATCTGATCATACGAATTTAAAAAGCAATCATCAGTCATATACAAACAGACCAAGTCTCACATCATTGTTTAACATTAGGTTATTCCTCTCTCCAGCCTGTAACCAACAAAACTTGTGGGGATAAGCTGGTGCAGAAACCTGAAATGCTGTCTTTTATTTAAACTGATTATGTACTATGACTGGATTTAAATGAACAGGCACCAAACCAAATGAGACAAAAGTATTCACAAAGACATTCTACGATTTTTATTAAAAGAATTTAAAGCCTTATTAAGCTATTCATAATAGCAATAAAATCAGGATGTTAATGTTAATCAAAAATTTATGATCCCAAGTAGAGCAGTAGTGAGGCACTAAAATTAACTCAAATCTCCTTGTTGGGAAGGTAAAAACTGCCACTGAGGACAAAGTCAAGCTTGGCTGTGATGGCCCCGTGCTTGAATAGTCTACTGACATTCACTGAACTGTTCGGATTCACAAATAAAGAATGGCTATTTGGACAATGTTGGGTGCTGTGGAATCTGCTCAATTTACATCGATGGCCAGATACCATTTACATCAGCATTCTCTGCAGATACCTCTCCCCACACTCTCATTCTCTTCAGCCTTCTCGCTGTCTGCAGACCCTCCCATCTCTGCACCACCCCTTTCTCTTTGGTGCACCATCTCGCTCCCTCTCTCTTAGTTCTCTTTCTGCAACCTCTCTCCATCTCTGCCCTTTGCTCTCTGTAGTCCCTCTATCTCTGCAGCTCCTCCCCCTCTCCCTCTCTCTCTCTGTAGCGCCCGTCAATCCCCACAGTCCCCTCTTTTGCTCTGCAACCCCCCCTTTTCTCTCCCTCGCTAGGACCAATCGTTATGGTGTTCCCATAATGCCGAGCGCTCGATGCTCCGGGCCACATTCCATTTCCAGGGATTGTTCCGTTGTTGAGGTTCGGGATCAGGGTCCAGGCTGCATCTGGAAACCATGGGGACCACTGCCGTCTGCATCGCCCTCCTCTCCGGTTAGTGCAATGTCAGGTATCTGCCGCAGGCTTCCTGAGTGCAGCAACGCCCTCACAAAACCCCGAAACCATTGTCTATAATGAAGAGGGAGGCGCGCTGACAGCGACTTGTTTCCATCTGTTTGGGCCGAGCCCGGCTCGGATTGCGGCTGTGGTGCAGGGCCGGCTTCCTCACTGCCCCTGATACCCCCGCATCGCACACACTCTGGGACCACCAGTCCCGCGGCAACCGCTCTCGCTGCTCCTTTTTTCACCTACTTGACTTTTAAAAATATAAACGGTATTTACCCTCTAAGATTGCGCATTCTTTCCGACAGATACTGTAAAAAAGTAACTGGTTCAATGTAAGTGTTTCTTCCGTCAGCACAATCCGAGCACCCCCTTCATCAACTTTTTTAAAATAAATATAAACAGTATAAACAAAAATGTGGTTTGTTATTTGCTGAATACAGTATTTGTATCACAGACTCAAGGTTTAGTACATAGCACTGTGAATGCTGGATGTAATAAGTTAACTGTATTTACAGTACTTAAGGAATAGTCTTTTTTATCACATCTTTTACTTAAAGGCAGAACAACTGGATGTATTATAATTTAGCATAGTTTTAAAATGGAATTAACTGTTCCAAATTCTTAAGCAGATCGGATGCCTTTTTCCTGTCGGGATGTGATTATGATAATAATTGTGTTTAGTAAAAGAGGACAAGGAGTTGGGTTATGTTGCAACTTCTTCATTGCTCAGAAGCCAATAAGTTTTTAAAAAAAGTCAGACTATGATCCTCTCAGTTGTTCAGAAGTAATTTGTACATATTTTTTACTTTAAGGAATAGCAAAAGATTACTGTACAGTGGCACCCATAATCTTCATTTGTAAACAGAGTTAGATAGTTTCTGTAATTTCTGGAGTAAAGGACAGTGCTAACTACAGTAAACTTGAATACTTGACTGTAGAGTGCTGTGTTCAACAGAGGTATGGCAGAGAATGTCTGGCATGTAAAAAGGGCCATGGAGCTGGTTCAGTAAATATTTGCCTGTTATCAGCACTAGGAAAACACGTTCAAAGTCATTCAGCACTTGGTGAGCAGGAACTTTGTTGAAATCAAAATGAAATTTCCAGTAGAACAATTTAATACAAATGAATTATGTATACTTTTAGCTTGGGGAGGAGCTAGTCAGCAGGGCGGCGGGATACACCCGCAAGAGGCACAACAATCCGATACAACAGGAAAGCAGAGAAAAAGCTGAGTATTCCAGGCCATGAACAATCAGCTGTGATGTCAGTGGCTTTCCAGAAGAGGGGCTACTAATGTAGAACTTTTATTCTCCTCTGCCAGGCTTTGCAGATAGGCAGTTATCCAATGCCATATTTCCCTAAACACTCCCCCACCCCAACCTAGTGGGTGCCCAAGACAGGCTGATACTGATGCAGATGCCTGCTGGCATTATACAAATTCCTTCACCCGAGACGCTCGAGTCGGGTCAGGCATTTGTTTCACTGCTGGGATGTGACTCCTGCTCTGTCATAGTTACAGCAGTAGAATGGGAGCTTCGGTTTCCGGGACCATATGTACTAGGTTCGATGGCATTTGCAGGGGGAAAATATCTAACGGATGCATCACCTGCATTCCACTGAGTTTTTCTTTTTATAAGTATAGCCGTTCATTGCTACTTTAGTAAAAAGTACTCTTTATACGATATTTTAATTTTGTTTTGTTTTGAAAAGCCTATTTAGTAAGCTGTGCAGATGGCATAGAAACCAAAAAATGGGAGAATAATGGAATCAGCAGTTATCTCGTTAGCAGGAGTAGGACTGCTGAGGTGATGGAGGGTGAGTCTGGTTACAAGACCAAAATCTATTTGGTGGAAGGTTTGTCAGAGTCGATCTAATGTATTTTGTCTTTTAACATTTTTATACTTCAGTTTTGTTGTAATATTTGTGTTTAATTTGTCTTCCTTGATTCTGAATAACTATTTTCAGAAGCAGTGTGTTAAAAAGTGCTGACATTTTGATAACATGGATTCCTCTAAACATACTTACTGGCTTAACCCAATTGAATTCCAGTTACAGCTTGCACCATACAAGCATTTGTTTTTTATTGTGTAATATATTTAAAAACACATTTAATAAGGTCAGAAATGCCCTCTTAGGATGAGATGTTAAATTAATGCCCTGTCTGCTTGCTCAGGTGGTGTAAAAGATTTCATGGCTCTATTCGGAAAAGAGCAGGGGAGTTCTTCCTCAACCAACACCACCCAAAACCAGATTAACTGCGCAATTTTCTCATTGCCGTTTGTGGGCTATGTACAAACTGGCTGTTGTATTTCCTCATATTGCAACAGTAATTGCACTTCAAAAGTAATTAATTGGCTGTAAAGCACTTTGGAACATCCCGAGGATGTGGAAGGCGTGATATAAATGCAACTTAAAAAAAATTGAGGCATCTCTTACAAACTGTGGCTTATATCAGATTTTACAGGTGGTTTTCAGCAGTGTAGGAGCTATTTTTTCCATATGATACTTTTTGCCTCAAATGGGTTTTACTGTTTAGATTTTACAAAGGATCAAAAATGGAAAAAAAAACTATGATTCACTGGGTTTAAAGAATACAAAACAAATTTATAGCAGCTGGCATTGTAAAGCTCTAGGGGCAGTCTTAAACTATTGCATGCAGGGCTATGGGGAAAGAGCAGGGGAGTGAGAGTAATTGGACAGCACTTTGAAAGAGCTGGGGCAGGCATGATGGGCCGAAGGGCCTCCTTCTGTACTGTATCATTCTATGATTCTAAATTAAAATCTGTGAAACTCAAAAGAGAAATGTTGTAAAAGTATATAAGGGCTGACTTTTTGACGTGCCATTGGTGGTGTGGAGCCTCGCTGGCTGGGAGTATGGGTTGCAAAATTGGCTGCGTAGGTTAGCGAGCCTGATTCACAGTCTGCTGCATTTTGTGGTGAATGCAGCCGACTGTGGTGGAGGGGCGGAGGTGGGCAATGCTGTTGTCTTATTGATGTTTGTGTGGTTTGAAGCACATCTCAAGATTGAACAGTACGACGAGATTGTGAACGGTCCAGTTCAGCCTGATAGATTGGCTGGGGAGGGGGATGGAACCAGTGGCAAGTGAGCACATTTTGTGGCATGGACCAGTGATGGCTTTGGTCGTCCTGATGTTGCCCTGTGGGAAGTTGTGACTCATCCAGGATTTGATGTCCGACAAATAGACTGATAGTATGAAAGCAGTCAAGCGAAGTGGCGGATCAGAAAAGCTATGTGTCATCAGCATACATGTGGAAGGTAACCCGTACCTGCGGATGTTACCACCAAAAGTCAGCATATAAACCAAGAAGAGGTGGGGGCTGAAGGTGGCTCCTTGGGGTACTGCACAGGTGACAGTGTAGGAATGGAAGAGAAACAATTGCTGGAGATAGATTAGAAATGGAACTATGCAAGAAAGTACCACAGAGCGGGACAATGGAGCAGAGGCGCTGGAGGAGGATGGTGTTATCAGCCATATCAAAAACTACTGATAGGTGTAGGAGAACATAGAAACATAGAAGATAGGAGCAGGAGTAGGCCATTCGGCCCCTCGAGCCTGCTCCGCCATTCAATGCGATCATGGCTGATCATCCAAATTCCGTACCATGTCCCTGCTTTCTCCCCATATCCCTTGATCCCTTTAGCCTTAAGAAATATATCTAACTCCTTCTTGAATATATTTAATGAATTGGACTCAACTGTCTTCTGTGGTAGAGAATTCCACAGATTCACCACTCTCTGGGTGAAGAAATTCCTCCTCATCGCAGTCCTTACCCCTTATCCTCAGACTGTGACCCCTGGTTCTGGACTCCCCCGCCATCGGGAACATCCTTCCTGAATCTAGTCTGTCTAGTCCTGTTAGAATTTTATAAGTTTCAATGAGATCCCCTCTCATTCTTCTAAACTCTAGTGAATACAAGCCCAATCGACCCAATCTCTCTCCATACCTCATTCCTGCCATCCCAGGTATCAGTCTGGTGAATCTTCGCTGCACTCCCTCCATGGCAAGAACATCCTTCCTCAGATAAGGCGACCAAAACTGCACACAATACTCAAGATGTGGTCTCACCAAGGCCCTGTACAACTGCAGCAAGACCTCCTTGCTCCTGTACTCGAATCCTCTCGCTATGAAGGCCAACATACCATTTGCCTTCTTAACCGCCTGCTGCACCTGCATGCTTACCTTCAGCGACTGGTGCACAAGGACACCCAGGTCTCGTTGCACTTCCCCTTTTCCCAATCTATTGCCGTTCAGATAATGATCTGCCTTCCTGTTTTTGCCACCAAAGTGGATAACCTCGCATTTATCCACATTATACTGCATCTGCCCAATCACCCAACCTGTCCAAATCATACTGGAGTTTCTCTGCATCCTCACAGCACACACGCCCACCCAGCTTTGTGTCGTCTGCAAACTTAGAGATATTACATCTAGTTCCCTCGTCTAGATCATTAATATATATTGTGAATAACTGGGGTCCTAGCACAGATCCCTGCGGTACCCCACTAGTCACTGCCTGCCACTCGGAAAAAGACCCGTTTATTCCAACTCTTTGCTTCCTGTCTGCCAACCAGTTTTCTATCCAAGTCAGTACCTTACCCCCAATCCCATGTGCTTTAACTTTGCACGCTAATCTCTTATGCGGGACCTTATCGAAAGCCTTCTGCATGTCCAAATACACCACATCCACTGGTTCTCCCTTATCTATTCTACCAGTTACATCCTCAAAAAATTCCAGTAGATTAGTCAAGCATGATTTACCTTTTGTAAATCCATGTTGACTTTGTCCGATCCTGTCACTGTTTTCCAAGTGCTCTGTTATTACATCTTTTATAATGGACTCTAGCATTTTCCCCACTACCGATGTCAGGCTATAATTCCCCGTTTTCTCTCTACCACCTTTTTTAAATATGGGGTTACATTAGCTACCCTCCAATCCATGGGAACTGTTCCAGAGTCTATAGGATTTTGGAAGATGACCAGCAATGCATCTACTATTTCTAGGGCCACTTCCTTAAGTACCCTAGGATGTAGATTATCAGGCCCTGGGGATTTATTGGCCTTCAATCCCGTCAATTTCCCTAACACCATTTCCCTACAAATACTGATTTCATTCAGTTCCTCCCTCTCATTAAACCCTATGTTCCCCGACATCTCTGGGAGGTTATTTGTGTCCTCCTTTGTGAAGACAGAACCAAAGTATGTATTTAATTGGTCTGCCATTTCTTTTTTCCCCATTATAAATTCCCCTGATTCTGACTGCAAGGGACCTACGCTTGACTTCACCAATCTTTTTCTCTTCACATATCTATAGAAGCTTTTACAGTCAGTTTTTATGTTCCCTGCAAGCTTACTCTCATACTCTATTTTCCCCCTCTTAATTAATCCCTTTGTCTTCCTTTGCTGAATCCTAAACTGCTCCCAATCCTCAGGTTTGCTGCTTTTTCTGGCCAATTTATATGTCCTCTCCTTGGATCTTATGCTATCCCTAATTTCCCTTGTTAGCCACGGTTGAGTCACCTTTTTTGTTTTATTTTTATGCCAAACAGGGATGAACAAATTCTGTAGTTCATCCATGCGATCTTTAAATGTTTGACATTGCCTATCCACCGTCAACCCTTTAAGTAACGTTCCCCAATCCATCCTAGCCAACTCGTGCCTCATACCATCGTAGTTTCCTTTATTTAAATTCAGGACCCTAGTCTCTGAGTCAACTACTTCACTCTCCATCTTAATGATCTTAAGATTCGATAAGAACAAGGAGGGATAAAGCAGCATGATCAAAGTCACAGGATATCATTCAAAATTTTGATGGTGGCGGAAAAGAAACGGTTCAAACATACTTTTGGGAGGGATGGGGATCTCCCAGCACCACCACCAGGGCTTGAATGATTCCCTTGTGTCTCATTGACCAAAATAGGAAGTATTACTCAAGGAATAAAAACAGAAAATGCTGGAGATACTCAGCAGGTCAGGCAGCATCTGTGAAGAGAGAAACAGAGTTAACGTTTCAGGTCGATGATCTTTCGTAAGAACTGGAAAAAAGCAGGAAATGGAACGGATTTTTAAGCAAGTGTCGGGGCTGGGAAAGGGGGAGGGGATGAAAGAACAAAAGGGAAGGTCTGTGATAGGATAGAAGGCAGGAGAGGTAAAGAGACATTAAGAGATATTCAAGGCAAAAGGAGATGGTAATGGGACAGGTTAAGAAACAAAAGATGGCTCTAGATGAAGTGTAAATTGCGCTGGCAGAATGAAAGACAGCTGCCATGTGGGAGAGAAGAAAAAAAGACACAGACAAAAAGTGTGGATAAAAAATATATATATGATCTGGGCCGAGGTTATGATCTGAAATTGTTGAACTCTATGTTGAGTCCAGAGGGCTGTAAAGTGCCTAATCGAAAGATGAGGTGCTGTTCCTCGAGCTTACGCTGAGCTTCCGTGGAACAATGCAAGAGGCCGAGGACGGTGAGGTCTGAGTGGGCGTGGAGCGGTGAATTAAAATGACAGGCGACCGGAAGGTCGGGGTCCCCCTTACGGACTGAACGGAGGTGTTCCGCAAAACGGTCACCCAATCTGCGTTTGGTCTCCCCAATGTAGAGGAGACCGCATCATGAGCAACGAATACAGTATACTAAATTGCAAGAAGTACAAGTAAATTTCTGTTTCACCTGGAAGGGGTGTTTGGGGCCCTGGACAGTGGGAACGGGGGAGGTATAAGGGCATGTGTTGCATCTCCTGTGTTTGCACGGGAAGGCGCCAGGCGAAGGGGAAGGGTGTTTGGGATGATAGAGGAGTGGACCAGGGTATCGCGGAGGGAGCGGTCCCTTCAGAATGCTGAAAGGGGAGGTGATCCGAAGATGTGTTTGGTGGCGGGATCACGCTGGAGGTGGCGGAAATAGTGGAGGATGATCCGTTGAATGTGGAAGCTGGTGGGGTGAAAGGTGAGGACAAGGAGAACTCTATTGTGGTTCCGGGAGTGAGGGGCAGGGGTGAGGGCAGAAGTGCGGGAGATAGAACGGACACGGTCAAGGGCCGTGTCAACCACAGTACTGTTAAAGTTGCGGAGGACAAGGGTGGTGCTGTTGTTGTTTGGCGAACCGACCTCTACCTAGCGGAAGCTGAACGCCAACTCTCCGACACCACCTCCTACCTCCGCCTGGACCATGACCCCACTACCGAACATCAAGCCACCGTTTCCAAGACTGTCACTGACCTCATCTCCTCTGGAGATCTTCCACCCACGGCTGCCAACCTCATAGTTCACCAACCCCGCACAGACCGCTTCTACCTCCTTCCCAAGATCCACAAACAGGACTGCCCTGGTAGACCCATCGTTTCAGCCTGTTCTTGCCCCACGGAACTTATCTCTTCCTATCACGACTCTATTTTTTCTCCGCTTGTCCAGTCTCTTCCCACCTACATCCGCGACTCTTCCGACGCCCTCCGCAACTTTAACAGTTTCCAGTTTCCTGGCCCCAACCGCTTCCTTTTCACTATGGACATACAATCCCTCTACACCTCCATCCCCCACCAGGACGGCCTGAGGGCGCTCCGCTTCTTCCTTGAACAGAGGCCCAACCAGTCCCCATCCACCACCACCCTCCTCCGCCTGGCTGAACTTGTTCTCACATTGAACAACTTCTCCTTTGACTCCACTCACTTCCTCCAAATCAAAGGTGTTGCTATGGGAACCCGCATGGGTCCTAGCTATGCCTGCCTTTTTGTGGGATATGTGGAACACTCTTTGTTCCAGTCCTACTCAGGTCCCCTCCCTCACCTCTTTTTCCGGTACATTGATGACTGTATTGGTGCCGTTTCCTGCTCTCGCCCTGAGCTAGATAATTTCATTCACTTTGCTTCCAATTTCCACCCTTCCCTCACCTTCCCATGGTCCATCTCCGACTATTCCCTTCCCTTCCTCGACTTCTCGGTCTCCATCTCTGGGGATAGGTTATTGACAAACATTCACTACAAGCCCACTGACTCCCACAGCTACCTGGACTACACTTCCTCCCACCCCGCTTCCTGTAAGGACTCTATTCCATTCTCCCAGTTTCTCCGTCTCCGCCGCATCTGCTCTGACGATGCCACCTTCCATACCAGTGCTTCCGACATGTCTTTTTTCCTCAACCGAGGATTCCCCTCTACTGTGGTTGACACGGCCCTTGACCGTGTCCGTTCTATCTCCCGCACTTCTGCCCTCACCTCTGCCCCTCCCTCCCGGAACTTCGATAGAGTTCACCTTGTCCTCACCTTTCACCCCACCAGCTTCCACATTCAACGAATCATCCTCCGCCATTTCCGCCACCTCCAGCGTGATCCCACCACCAAACACATCTTCCCCTCACCTCCCCTTTCAGCATTCCGAAGGGACCGCTCCCTCCGCGATACCCTGGTCCACTCCTCTATCACCCCCAACACCCCTTCCCCTTCGCCCGGCACCTTCCCGTGCAAGCGCAGGAGATGCAACACATGCCCTTTTACCTCCCCACTTCCCACTGTCCAGGGCCCCAAACACCCCTTCCAGGTGAAACAGCGATTTACTTGTACTTCTTGCAATTTAGTATACTGTATTCGCTGCTCATGATGCGGTCTCCTCTACATTGGGGAGACCAAACGCAGATTGGGTGACCGCTTTGCGGAACACCTCCGTTCAGTCCGTAAGGGGGACCCCGAGCTTCTGGTCGCCTGTCACTTTCATTCTCTGCTCCACTCCCACTCTGACCTCACCGTCCTCGGCCTCTTGCATTGTTCCACGGAAGCTCAGCGTAAGCTCGAGGAACAGCACCTCATCTTTCGATTAGGCACTTTACAGCTTTCTGGACTCAACATAGAGTTCAACAATTTCAGATCATAACCCCGGCCCCTATCGTATATATATTTTTTATCCACACTTTTTGTTTGTGTCTTTTTTTTCTCTCCCACATGGCAGCTGTCTTTCATTCTGCCAGCGCAATTTACACTTCATCTAGAGCCATCCTTTGTTTCTTAACCTGTCCCATTACCATCTCCTTTTGCCTTGAATATCTCTTAATGTCTCTTAACCTCTCCTGCCTTCTATCCTATCACAGACCTTCCCCTTTGTTCTTTCATCCCCTCCCCCCTTTCCCAGCGCCTACACTTGCTTAAAAATCTGTTCCATTTCCTGCTTTTTTCCAGTTCTGACGAAAGGTCATCGACCTGAAACGTTAACTCTGTTTCTCTCTTCACAGATGCTGCCTGACCTGCTAAGTGTCTCCAGCATTTTCTGTTTTAATTTCAGATTTCCAGCATCTGCAGTATTTTCTTTTTGTATTATTACTCAAGGTGTGGCTTGACCAGAGCACTGTACTGATTAAACAGTATAGTTCAGCGCACTATTTGTTTTGTTGAATCTTGCCCTATACCGGATATATTAATGCTGATTCTACTAACGCTGCCAGAACTCTTTCTGGTTGCCCATAAAAATCTAGAAATATTTGAATTGCCGTCAAGAAAAATACATATTCTAGAGCAGTAAGTTGACAATAGCTAGACTTTAACTGTCTTGTGCAAGACTTTCTTTGGATAGTAATGTGGAGAACTTTTCCAAAGTAAAATGTATGCCTTCCTTCTCTGATGTAAGTAGTTGAAACAAGAGTTATTGCTTGTTGAAGTGCACAGTAGTGTGTTTGATGATGCTTTGAGATTCAAACCCAATTACATAATAAGACAAATTGCTTTGCTACACAGGTTGCGAAAGTGCTCAATAAACTTTTACGAAGGAGGAGACAGGTAACTTATTTCATTTGGAAAGGAAACTAGAGGGTGTTGCAGAGGTAAGTTGTAAGACTTTTTGCATTATTACCCAACACGGTTACCGAACAACTGTGCACCCTTAAGGTAAATAAATCTTAGGGGACAGATAAAATGCACCGAGGATCCTGAAGGAAATAAGGGAGGATATTGCAGGAACTCTGGCACAAATCTTCCAGAATTCACTGAATACTGGAGATGTTACTTCTATTTTTAAAAAAGGTAGCAAAAGTGATCTAGGAAATTACAGACCAGTTTGACATCCATTGTGGGTAAAGGTATGGAAATCCTTATTAAAGATGAGATCAGGGAGCATATGGATAGAAATAAAAACATTAAAGAAAGCCAATATGGGTTCATGAAGGGGAGGTCTCGTCAATCGAACTTACTGGTTTCTTTGAGGGTGTGACAAAGGAGCTTGTTAGGGGTAATGCAGTGGATGTGATGTACTTGGATTTCAGTAAGGCCTATGATACAGTTCCTCTGGAAAGGCTGGCACTGAAAATAAAGAAAGCGGGAATCAGTGAAAATATTTTACAGTGGATACGTAATTGTTTGACCAATAGAACTCAGAGAGTTGTGGTACAAGAATTGTTATCAGCTTGGGAGAATGTTACCAGTGGGGTACCATAGGGGTCTGTTTTGTGACCTTTTTTGTTTAATATCTTCATAAATAATCTGGAGCTAGGAGTCACAAGCATAATAGCTAAATTTGCAGATGATACAAAACTAATGAAGGTGGTAGACTCCAAAGCTGAACAGGACAGGTTACAGGAGGACTTGAATGTACAGGTGAATTGGGCAGACAAGTAGTGGCAGATGAAATTCAATGTAGAGAAATGCAAAGTGCTTCACGTGGACAAAAATCCAGGAAGGGACTATTACTTAAATGGAAAGAAAATAATGTACATGGAAAATGAAAGATCTGGGTCTCCTGAGTGACAATAAATTGAGGCTATCACAACAATGCTTGGTGGCAGTGAGTAAAGCAAATCAGATGTTGGGTTATATTAAAAGGTCAATATTGAGCCAAAATAGAGAGGTAATTCTGCCACTTCATAAATTATTGGTGTGACTGCATTTAGAATACTGTGTACAGCTCTGGTCACCACAGTACAGAAAGGATATTGCAGCTATTGGAAAGATACAGAAGAGAGCAACCAGAATGATTGAGGGGATTGGATTATGAGGAGCTATTATGAGGAAATTGCGGTGTCATAAGAACATAAGAAATAAGAGCAGGAGTAGGCCATTCGGCCCTTCGAGCCTGCTCCGCCATTCAATGAGATCATGGCTGATCTTCTGCCTCAACTCCATTCACCGGCCCTATCACCATATTCCTTGATGCCCTTACTAGTCAGAAATCTATCGACTTCTGTTTTGAATATACCCAATGACTGAGCCTCCACAGCCCTCTGGGATAGAGAATTCCAAAGATTCACCACCCTCTGTGTGAAGAAATTTCTTCTCATCTCAGTTCTGAATGGCCTACCTTTTATCCTGAGGCTGTGGCCCCTGGTTCTAGACTCCCCAGCCAAGGGAAACATTCTCCCAGCATCCACCCTATCAAGCCCTGTAATAATTTTGTGTGCTTCTCATTCTCATTCTTCCGAATTCAAGAGAATACAGGTCTAGTTTACTCAATCTCTTATCATACGACAGTCCCGCCATCCCAGGAATCAATCTCGTGAACCTTTGTTACACTCCCTCTATGGCAAGTATATCCTTCCTTAGGTAAGGAGATCAAAATTGTATACAGTACTCCAGGTGTGGTCTCACCAATAATTGGAGTAAGACTTCTTTACTCCTGTACTCAAATCCTCTTGTAATGAAGGCCAGCATACCATTTGCCTTCCTAATGGCTTGCTGCACCTGCACATTCACTTTCAGTGACTCATGTACAAGGACACCCAGGTCCCTTTGAGCATCTGCATTCCCCAATCTTTCACCATTTAGGAAATACTCTGCCTTTCTGTTTTTTCTACCAAAGTGGATAACTTCACATTTATCCACATTATATTCCATCTGCCATGTTCTCGCCCACTCACTGAGCCTATCGAGATCCCCTTGAAGCCTCTTCACAACTGACACTGCCACCTAGCTTTGTATCATCAGCAAATTTGGAAATGTTACATTTAGTCCCCTCATCCAAATCATTGATATAGATTGTGAATAGCTGGGGCCCAAGCACCGATCCTTGCGGTACCCCACTACTCACAGCCTGCCATCCTGAAAAAGACGGTTTTCTGTCTGTTAACCAATTCTCAATCCATGCTAGTATATTACCCCCAATTCCATGTGCCCTAATTTTGTTCACCAACCTCTTGTGTGGGACCTTATCGAAGGCCTTCTGAAAATCCAGATACACCACATTGTACGAAAGGCTGATATTTAAAGATATTTAGTAGACGAGAATCATATATGTATAACTTCAAGTGTAGCCATTGACCAAATAATATTACCCATAATGTAGCTGCAGACAGTCAAAAGCAGTTTTGATAACAAACAGCCACAGACTGCGAGTGAAGGTTAAATCATTAAATAACATATTATAATGCTATATAGAACTTAGAATTCGTTTAACAAAACTAATTGCAACAATATTTAAAAAATAATTAGTATAAGGACATAAAATGAGAGAGATCATGGAGATAAAGTATTTATCTGGTAGATTAAAGTGAGATAGTTTGGATACCTCAAGACTAGTGAAACAGCGCTGATATGGGCCCTTGGTATAAAGGCCTTGTACCAGGGAAGCTAGAAATGAAAGAGATAAAGTAAATTCCAATGGGGTGAAAAACTATAAACAAGTTAACACTGAACATGGCAAAGTTGGTGGAAAAATACTGAAAAGACGGGATGCTACCTTAGTCTGAGTGACAATGGTATTTTGACCATTAGAACCAATTAAAGAAGGTGATTTTGTTAAAGACCACATATGGACACTGGCCAAACCAACTTTTGATAAGAAAAGGGTTAAAACCTCGATACTAAAAGAACAACTTCACACAGACGTACTGCGAGGACAAAGGAACAGACTTCAGACGACGTCATCTGTGTCCGAGAGGTTCCAGAGACCTAGGGCTGCGAGCTACTCGTTAAAACTATCGCCTAATATTAAGTATATTACGCTGTATGCTTAATAAATCTTGATCTATTGCTCAAACATACTGGCTGCTGCCTATTGGTGTCTTGTCCAAGAACTCAGAGATCATTAAGATCTTACAACATCTACCGGTTCCCCTTTGTCTACTCCACTAGTTACATCCTAAAAGAACTCCAATAGGTTTGTTAAACAGGATTTCCCTTTCATAAATCCATGTTGTGTCTGCAACAGCGTACTCTCAGAGTACGTCGTATTCCCTTTGAAATGCCCCGCAAGTTCCATGCGCGAAATCCGGAACTGCCTTGACAGATCATCGGAACCGCCTGAAAACTGAGTATTGCTGGCGCAGAGTTGGGCTGTTTGCCCAGCGACTGGCCAGCAATTGCCCACATAAGTCTTGCGGTTGATGCAAGCAGGTAAAGGGCCTGCTTGCATCTGCGTAAGGGGATGTCGAAGCCTTAAATTAAACATTTTTGTATCCTAAATTATGCACATACACTTTATTAAATGAGTTTATGCAAATATTGGCCCGGATTACAGTCTTAATGATGTTTAAAATGATCAAAAAATTAGATTTTTATTGAGTTTGGTTGAATGAAGATAATTATGATTAAAATTAAAATTCTGTTAATTGTATAATTTTTACATTTCGAGATTCCATTGCATATCATTAGGGGATTCCCTTCGTAAATGATTGCAATGGAAACCTCCTTTGTTATTGGAGGACCGGGCCCACCTGATCTTTGGTACGCTTCTGCACTGCCTGCGTCCCTGGGACTCTACGCTGCCCTCCGCCTTGAGGCCTGAGACTGCAACTCTTCGCAGCCTGGGTCCAGGAGGTACTTTCGTAATTGTTTCGCGGGTCAGAGGCGTACTCCGGAGGTACGCCTCCGACCGCAATTTCTCGGCCAATATGTAAATTGGGCATGTTCTCACTTGGAAAAAAAGAAGGTTGGGATATGATATGATTGCTATTTTTAAGATTCAAAAGGGACTAGATAATGTAGACCATGATGAGCTGTTTCACCTTGTCCAGAATAGTACAACCAGATGACACGGCCCGCGCTTGACGGAGGGCAACTTCAAAACGAATCTGTGGAAATGTTATCTCAGTGAGCAAGTGGTAAATCTATTGAACAGATTCCCTAGGGAGACGGTGGAAGCCGTTAGTATTGATTTATTCAAATGCAAATTTGATAGATTTCTTTCAGGAAATAATATTTTTGGTTATAGTATATGAGTAATTTGAGACATGACATGTAAGAGTAGGACGCTGGGGAAGAACAGGTGACTTTGGACCTATGGTTCCCAAAACTCTCCACCACTGGGGATTTTCTCACCTTATGTCTGGGTCTGTTGTAGACGAATTGATAGGGATTGATTGCTATGATTAGTCAACAACGCCATTATCATCGTACCCTGCAACTACCAGAATGGTAGAAGGCGAACTAGATGGACCTTGGTCTTTTTTGGTCTAGTAATTCCTATGTTCTTGTGCTCTACCAGCAGTAAACAACTGTTGGCTACAGTGGCCAGCTTTGAAAGATTTAAGACCATTAATCTCCGAAGCTTTTTCTTCTGTACTATTTCTGTTTATATTTGCCACAGAATGAACATGAAAAAGCTAGATAGGTTTCAACAATGCAAAATTACTTAAAAAAATATTTTTGTTGAATTTTTGTGCTCATCAAGGTGAGATCTTTGTGCTGGAAAATGGGCATGCATACCCAGTGTCAGCCTCAAATATTTCCAGGTCAGGCATAGCATGTGTTAGAGGCAGAGTAAAACTCCATTTGCTATGTTCTAACTTTAAAAGAGCATTCCTTTACCAGTGACATTTTCCATTCCCAAAACAGCAATCTCTGAGTGAAATTGCCAAATTAGAGGCAGTTTTGTGCTCTGGGCCCAATAAGAAGTAGGTTGATGCTGGCCAAGAACAATTTACATACGACCCTTAGCATGACAAACCAGAGGAGGCTTCTAACACATTAGTCAGAAATGGATTCACACTCAGCTCCTAGATTCTAACCAACTGCACAAATGCATCTCTTTAACTGTTGTAATATTTTGCAGTTCCAGCAGCTTGTGAGCATCAACTTTACCTGAGCATTTGTGAAAATTAACCAACAATTAATCAACAAAGTTGTGTCCTTTGTGTAGTGTTTTTAATTTTATGTTTAAAAAAAAAAATTCTGGCCTAACACTAGATAATCTACATAATCTACTAAATTCAGTTAGATTTTGTTATTGGCGCACTGTGATTTAAAATATATTTCAGTCCTTGTAGTTATAAATATTAAAAAGATATATGTCATATTGTAAATGCAAGTCTTTCTTTAAAAAAATGTTATATTTGCAATTTGTTCACCTACATGATGGGCCAAGTGGCCTCCTTCTTTATTAAAAATGTATATCTACTGTATGAAACATTAAGATAATTCATAAACTTGGTAGTTCTGCAGAATAAAAATTATAAATGTATAACAAATAGAGCAGAAACTCCATTTTAAAGAACATTCCTACAGAATGGGCATGGCATTATTCTACCTGAAAAGATCCTTTTTAAAATGCAGCCTCAGAATCAGTGAGTGATGCACAATACTGTTGTTAAACTAGGCTCTCAAATTAAAACTGGTGGGACTTGTCTATTGCCGACCTCACTTAAACTGAAAATACCACTAGTTGTTCACTTCTATCTCTAGGCTACTGCAACAAGTGAAAGGTGAGAGTTCATTTCTCTGAGCCATGTTGGAATATCTATCTGTTTGCTTTCTAAACCAACACAATCCTGTAATGCTAATTTTTAAAAAGTTGGGTTGTTAAATGGAATGACCGTGTGAATGGTGGTTTACAGTAATTTAAATACGTATTTACTCCATGCTGCTATGCTATGTCTAGAAATGGATTATAAATAGATAAATTATTTTTCCCAGTACAGTACTTGAGTTTTCTATTCCTTCATAATAATTTGCTTCATTATATTCACTTGAACCATAGCAGATTAGCTGTAAATTATATTCACCAGCAACCATTGAAAACCCAACGCATTTTGTTTTGCTCATTTCTATTTGAGCATTTTCTGCATGAAATGATCATGTATAGTAATGGAACAATTTTCAATTTTACACACAGCATTCTTGTTGTCTGGTATACTGTAGCAATTACCAAACTACCACCGCTTTACAGTGCTTAAACCCCAGCTTCATAGAAGTTCCTCCAGATTGCTTGACAAAGTGCCTAAACATCAACCTCAAGCAAGAACTCCCTCTATATTACCCTGATAAGGTACCTAATCCCCAACCTTTGAATTCCCACTACGTTACCCTATAATGTGCCTAATCTCCAACCTCAGAACTCCCTCTGCATTACCCTAGAATGTGCCTAATCTCCAACCTCAGAACTCCCTCTACATTACCCTATAATATAGAAACATAGAAACATAGAATCTAGGAGCAGGAGTAGGCCATTCGGCCCGTCGAGCCTGCTCCACCATTCAATACGATCATGGCTGATCATCCAAATCCAGTACCCTGTCCCTGTGCCTAACCCTGAACCTCACAACCTCCTCTGCATTATCTCGAAACATCCAACCTCAGAATAGAGCTCCTACTGCTCCCTAATGCTGTGTTTGTACTCTAATGTTAGAAGTCACCCTATTGGACTTAGTACAAGTTGTGCCAAATTTTAAACCTGTTTCAGCTAGGACTTTAAGGGGGAAAAATTTGGTTGGTTTGCGCCTCCCGTTAGCGCCCTAAGAGGGCGCTAATGGGGCGCAAAGCAACTAGCGCCCGGGCGCGGCGATGTTTGTGCCGCTCCCGAAATTGACTAGAGTTTTTGCGGCGGCGCAAAAGTTTACCGCCCCGATCTGCTGCGTCAGTTGAGCGTATGGCGCCCTGGACTGGATATTGAATGGCGCCCCCCTCCTTTCTGCCTGGCGCAAACAACGACGGGACTGGAACGTTTCCCAGTCGGTGAGGGGCTGGGGGGGGATGCTATTTAAAGGCGGCCTCTTCCTGGCTTTTTCTGTGGGAGACATTTTTGCACCACTCATTCTGACAGAGAGAGAGATTCTGAGAGAGAGACAGAGAGACTTCTGCATAGAGTCAACGCTGTGGGAAGTAGTTTTGGCTACTGAGCATCACTTCGCAGGTACTTATGGATTTGACCTTCATTACTTCGATTACCAAGAGACTATGGGGGCTGCACTGATTCAGGGCATCGTTCTGCGCCTGCAGAATCAGAGGCAACAGAGACGCAGAGAGAGAGAGTGGCAATCGTGGCCAGAGGGAGGAGGGCCAACAGGCCTCTGCACAGGAGACCTTACCCTCCCAGGGTATTCCGGGAACAATTCTCCTACATTCATTTGTCTGAGGAGCAGTGTTTGCGCAGGCTGCGCTTCAGCAAGGAGGTGGTCACTGAGCTCTGCCACCTACTGCAGCCAGATCTGCAGCCTCAACTGAGGACCAGGACGTCTCTGTCGGTGGCAGTGAAGGTCATAGTGGCTCTGAATTTTTATGCCACCGGCTCCTTTCAAGCAGCTACTGGGGACATCGCCAATATCTCCCAGTTCGCAGTCCATTGCTGTATCTGTCAGGTCACAAATGCCCTCTATAAAAGGAGACGCCAGTACATCTCTTTCCCGATGACCCGGGCCAAACAGCATGAACGCGCATTGGGCTTTGCGAGGATAGCGGGCTTCCCCATGGTGCAGAGCGCCATTGACTGCACGCATGTGGCATTGCGGGCACCGCATGAGAATGCAGAGGTTTTCCGAAACCGCAAGGGGTTCCACTCCTTAAACATCCAGTTGGTCTGTGACCACAGACAGCTGATACTCGCTGTCAATGCCTGCTATCCTGGCAGCAGCCACGATGCATTCATCCTGCGCCAGACTGCTATGGCAGAACTTTTCCAGGCACCGCATCAGCCAAGTGGTTGGCTCCTCGGGGACAAGGGTTATCCACTGTGCACCTGGCTGATGACACCGCTCTGTAACCCCAACACCCCTGGTGAGCTGCGGTACAATGAGAGCCATCTCGCCACCAGGAACATAATTGAGCAGACGATCGGTGTGCTCAAACAACGGTTCCGCTGTCTGGACCACTCAGGAGGAGCCCTGCAGTACTCGCCTGAGCGAGTCTCCCTCTTCATAGTTGTGTGCTGCATTCTTCATAACCTGGCAATCCTCAGGACCCAGCCAATGCCACCAGGCCTTGGAGCACCACCGGAGGAAGAGGAGGAGGATGATCAGCAGCAGCACCAAGGCGGGAGGAAGGCCCACAATGTTGAAACTGCAAGGGCCATCCGTCAATGACTGATAACAAGCTGCTTCTAGGTCCCGACTGAGGAAATGGCTTCTGGCATGGAGAACAACATGAATGAAAGCGACCCGCTACCCCAAAGCCGGCCAAGGAAGCATTGATTCCAAAGGCCAAACCTGTACATTTTGAATACAAAAACTTCTTTATTTTACAAACTGTGTGTGTCATTTCTTCATGACAAACTAATAGAAATGAACACAAAAAATCATTAATTAACATAACTGGTTCTCACAACCTGGAGATAATGTCCAAAACACTAAACAAAAGTTTGAACACGAACCTTGGCCTTTAATAAAAAAATTCCCAACATTTCGTCACACCTCCTACTTGTTGCCCTTCGAGGGTGATCTCCTTCCCATCCTACTACTCCTCCGTAATGGGACCCCAGTGGCTACAGCAAGGCTGGTGGAAGGCTGCTGATTGTCAGAACATGAGACTACAGATGCCCTTGAAAGACGGCCTCGACCAGCTCTGGGCCTGGAGGGCCCGGCTGCAGACTGCACCAACTCTGCATGGGCGGCAGCAGTCTGGGCTACAGGCGGTGGCAAGTGCAATGGGGAAGTGACAGTGGTGACAGCAGGAATGCTGTCATCTTGAGAGAGGACAGCAACTCCCTGCTCGACCGACACACTGGCACTCCCACGGGGCAGCACCTCAGCATCCGGAGCAATCTGCTGGAGCACAGATTGCTGGCCTGCTGCGGCGCCATGAGAGCCCCTGGGAAATGTGTCCAAACCAGCGACAATGGCCGCAGTCAGTGCTTGCGTGGCCTCAATCTGAGTCTGCACGAGACCAGTCTGAGATTGGATCACGGCAGCCAGTGACTGAATTGCAGCACTGTGCTACAGCGAAGTGCTCCACACTCCTTGCCAGTGATTCAATGCATTCGGGCACCCTTCCCACTGCACCCATGAGCTGAGTGTGCATGTCCACCGCCTGGGTGTTCATTTCAGCGATGAGCCCCTCCTCCTCTGTGTCCGGTGCAGCAGGACTCGCTGGCCCACTCTCCCTCCGGGGAGAAGGCCCCCGAGCTTCCCTAGCCACATCGCGTTGCTGCAGCCTGCTGGGTCGTGGAGCTTCACCCTCATCAGACCCTTCCCCCCTGCTCCCCTCCAGGGAACACGTGGTCCCAGTGTGGGCATGGGCTTCCTCAGGAGAAGGTGGCGCTGATGCTCCGGCTTCCTCTTCCTCCTCGGCTGCAGCTTCACTCCCAGTGGCAGCTTCAGGGCCCGTCTCCTCAGCTGGTGAATCACCATCTGAAAGCAGGGAGGTACAAGAGTGGCTTTAGCGTCAGGACAGGGGGGCAGTAAGGGAGGAAGGAGTGGAGCGATTTAGTAAGTTGGATTGAAAGTGTCAAAGGCTGGTGTTGTGAGGGACAAGTGGAATGAGAGAGGAGAGAAAGCTGATGACCTTACCATTGCTGTCCCGAACGGGGTTGACCTCTCCAGGGGCGACTGGACCGATCACCTGGCTTGCCACAATCCTGTGGACACGCTCAAGATCGCTGAGGGGTTGCAGCTGAGGCCGCCCTCCACCCGTCCGTTGCTGCTGTCTCCTGTTATAAGATAGCTTGGCCTGCAAGAAAAAGGACGGCGTCTGAGTAAATATACAGCCATGGTCTTGCCTGATGTGCCTCCCATAGTTGAATAGCCCTTACTGTATGCAAGGTGTGGAATGTGTGTGTGTTTCATGAGAGGGCCATAGGTGTTGGATGAGTGTTGGGCATTGGGGCATTTTAAGACCCTCTGGCCATAGAGTGAGGTTGAAATGGAGGGATGGAGAGGTATTGAAAAAAAGCCACTCACCCTGACGACCCGAGTGAGGTCATTGAACTTTTTGTGACATTGAGTATGGGTCCTGGGCACCATGCTCCTGGAGGAGACGTGCTGAGCCACCTCCCTCCACACTCTTCTGTAGTCGCGTGGCAAAGGCCTCCTGCCACTCTCTGGGTACAGTATTGATCTTCTGCGCTCAACCACGCCAACCAGAGCCTCCAAGGCCCACTCGCTGAAGCGCTGAGCTTGATCTCTCACCCTCTCCATAGTCCTTGGCTGGAAAATGTAGTCACGGGTCTCTCCAGGCCGAGATTCAAGGCTCCAATGAGCAGGGTGTGTCTGGAGAGCAAGATCGACCCTCCCCTTTAAGAACTGGCCGGCGCCAGTGTGTCTTTGTTCCATCGCTAACTGACATCACCTGCGCTGCGCCCACGCTCTGAGGTAGCGCCTCGCTCCTCGGCCTTTGCGCCTTAAGACAGGTGTGCAGCGCCTGATTTAGCGCTCCAATCACCTCCAGGGGCGATAAAAGCCAAGTTTGCAGTTGGAGGCGATAATTAGCAGCAGGTGCTAATCTTTGTGCCCGGCTGATAATCGCGCCCCAAACGGGGCGATACCGAATTTCTCCCCCTAACGCTATATAAATTTAGTTCATTTAGGACCCGATGGCCATTATTCCCATCTTTCTAGGCAATCCCTTTATCAAGTCCCAGAGAGGAAAAGAATAATGTCTTCATCCAATATGTCATCAAGGCAGTGCAGAAAAAAATGAGTATGCTTTTGCTAATTACTGCTCCTTCTGTAAACCAAAAGAAACACATTCCTAAGAAGAGATAAAATGACCCATAAAATTACAAAAGATTTGCTTCAGAGCAATTCACTTAAGGCTCCATTAGCAAAAATATTGATGTAAACCAGTGTCCTTGAAACATTTATTGATGGAATAATGTTTAATTAGAACTATTTTGTATCTAATTTCTTAATATTATAAATAACGAATCATAACATGAAAAATTGAAATCTGCATAATTAAAATACTGTAGCGTTTTTTTAAGCGGCACTTCTACTATTTCAGTTGACCTCCTTTAGTAATCAAATACTTAACACAGGATACAGACAAGTATACGGAGTCTCTCTATGTTCATTATACGGTGCAGCTTGATACTTTGATCAGCACAATTTGTTCTAAATGAGTGTACGGATTTTACGATTATATAACTTGAATCTTAGCTTTTGGTTTTAATTTATTTTTTCCCCATTTTCCCTTTAGTGTATTCCATTTTTTCACGAGTGCATTCAGATCGGAATGTTTATCCAACCTCTGGAGTCCTTTTTGTCCACGTTTTGGAGAGAGAGTACTTTAAGGGGGAATTTCCTCCCTACTCAATGAAACTTGGTAAGTGACGCTCTGTTTATCCAGCTCAGTTACCCTGTGCGTACAGTAGACTTGTTTAAACACTGTTTTAACATTGGTTTTTGTTTACTTGATACAGTGTTGATTCCGAACATACTTTTCTGCCACTGTTGCAAATTAGTTTTGCAAGTACTTTGCTGCAGAATATTTCCAGTGGGGGTACAAAAGCAGTTTTTAGTTGCGCAAATAGAGTATCAAGGTTTTGCAGATGCTAACCTTGAGGCAGGAATCTATATTTTTTTTGTGACTGCTAAATTTTGTTTGTAATGTATGTTGCTATACAAATTATTTTTTGACTTGCCTTTTTTTGCTTTCTATAATATGGTAAAATTCACAGCTCGATGAAATGCACTGAGTTGAGAACGATTAAAATTATGCACTTAGTTGGGTTGTAAAAGCCCATTACAAATGTTCTGAATAATGTGTGGGATTAAATCACAAAGGCTTTAGCCTTATGCTTTCAAAATGATCAAATGTTCTACGAATGTTCGATTAAGGGTGTCATTTTCAGCAAAGTAAAAATGAATTTTTAGATAGATGCAGCATTAACCTAAAATACAAATCCAGAACTGGCCGTACCAGCGGGAGCCCGCTCTCAGCATTTCCACTGGTAGAGCATTTCAGAATTCACAGTGGGGCCCAGTGGGTTTGGCACCCAACGGCAAAAGGAAAAAAGGAGGGTGACATACACAAGTTGTTCTCTCTAAACAGGAATTGTAAAAATAGGTAATGTAAAAGTCAGGAAAATGTGCAGGGCCAAGAACATCTAACAAGGAGATGAAAATATATTTTAAAAATAGGATATAAAATATTTTGAAATTTCTTGACCGGTGTTGTCACATATTAAATTTAGCAAAATCTATATGATAAATTAAAATTCTTGGCACTGTTTTCACACTGGTCCCATGTCATGATTTTGCCAAGCCTCCATGATACATAGCAATGCCTAATTAAACGCCTATGTACCACTTATTTATTATTACTTTTAATGGTGATGCTGTGACAGGTAACGCCAAAACAGATAATACCTGCTTATCCATACTTCCTCCAAACACCATTAGGTGGCGCTGCTGCTATTTTCAGGTCAAACACTTAAGCCGGTCTCAGCATGTTTCCTTACTGTGAGTCCCAAGTTCAAGGTATTTTCCATTCACACTTTGATTTATAATTAATTGGATGTTAATATTTTGTATTCTAGGTTAATGCTGCATCTATCTAAAAATTTATTTTCCCCACTGCTATGATGTTTTAAAAAAAAATGAATGTCCGTGCCACTATTGCAACTGCTGGCTTCTACTCCACAATTAAAAATCATTAGTATATAAAATTCCACTAGTTTTTTTTCCTGGCCAATGAACTGTAACCACGTCAATTTTGAGTTCATCTATAAGCAGTGGAATGTTGTCTTATACTCCTTTTATTTATTTCAAATAACCATTTTTTTTTTTAGTTGCCCATTGCTGTGGAGCTGGGCTAGAAGTAGGTTGAAGTTCTGGCACGGCCAGTTCTGGATTTGTGCCTCATTGAGGAAAGAAATGAACAAAGATTGTGGCATCTTCCAACAGGAGAGAGGGAAGATTAGAGAACAGACTCACGTCCGAGCATCCCTGGTGCTTTCAAGCAGCTGATACAGGCGACATTAGCAGCATGGGAGCATGTTATATTCTGTTGATAATTCATATCCCTTATATTGTCAGGCTAACTAATAACTCTGATGTTAGAATTATATTCAATAAAAACCTACTGAGCTGCTTAGTGTAGTACTAAACCATACAGGCCAAGAAGACCCCACGTTAGGTCCGCAGTGTGTGCTAAGTTTGCAAATCTCAGCTGGGACAGCAGTTGGGGTGCTGCAGTTGCCTCAGTATCCTTGGGCAAGGGAAGTAAAAACGTCACCAATAGCGCCCACTCGAAGATGCACGAATACGGACGTTGAGCGAGGACAGGATGGGTTTGGCTATAATGCCTCCACTGTTGAATAGTCTGCTAAAACTCGCTTTCGCAGCTCGCATTTGAAAAATAGCCAGTTCAGTGAGCATGAATCAGCACTTTCAAGAGAAAGGGAGAAAATAAATCAACAGAAAATGAAAACAACAAAGCAAAATCATTTTTTTTTAATGGTTATTCTCTTTTAAGTTAAATGAACGCTTTTTTAAATTGCTAATTTCTACCCTCCTCTCCGAGTCATTGACTCCTTGTTGGTGTGTGGTCCCACGGGCGCCGGACACCCTCCAGTACCTTCACCAAAGTGCCCATTCTTGTGTGAACCTTGACAGTTAATGTTGCCACACTATTTGACTGTGCGGACATCATACTGCATCAAACCGTGTCCCTGTTTTTACCCAATATCCATAAGCAGATTTCCAATGGAAGTTACTGGAAAGCAATCAGCAGCACGGACTCTGGCGAAGTTTTCCTCCCTTCCTCCTGGCACTGAGGCCATTTGTAGTTTCCTTACCACCATCTTGACTAAGATCAGCGAACTTGGGACAGACCAATCCTGGGGCCTTCCTGGTCTATGTAACTCGGCTACGCACTGAACCATCAGGGGAGCTCATTTACAGTGTGATTATCTACAATAGATGACTGATTATAATTACTCATTACACCAATAATCATCTTCTTTGGTGAACCCTAAATGGAACACTCACTTAATTCACAAAACAGTATGGGGTTAAAAAAAACACAAATTCAAATAACTAAAAACAAATCTGCATTTGTCTTTTAAATATTTTTCTAACATGTTGCAAATTTTGGTTTAGCTGATGTCAGGAATGATCCTATTACATTTAAGACGAATCTAAAAGGATACCCAGACAGACCTGGCTGGCTGCGGTATATACAAAGAACTCCATACAGTGACGGAGTGCTTTATGGGTCGCCAACCATTGAGAATGCTGACAAAACAACAATAATTGAGGTACCATAGTAACCTGATGAGTAATGCATTATTGTACTAGATTTTTATAGATTGTGGACAAAATACGGAATAATTTCTGACAAAGTATAAACAGTTTATTCTCCTTTCAGGCACTGCTACTTTAATTTAGAAAATGCATGTATTCGACCTTATACTTAGATGCAATCTAGTAATCTATAAATATTGTTGAACCTTTTTTTGAAAATTAGCAGTTACAGTAACCCTGTGTTCAAGTTTAAGGAAAATATAAAACTACAGGAATCTTTCCTGTGGCTGGGAATTTCTTCGGAGCTGCTCCCAATCCACTGCTGTAACTTCCTGCATAAACGGGGTTTCCGCCTCTCGCCAGCGAAGTTATCGCAGCAGAAGCAGCTCCAAGGAAATTCCCGGGCTATACAATAAATATAAACGTTCCACTTTATTGCATCTCTCGACGCTTTACATACTTTGAAGTGATGTGATTCTTTTTGTGGAGACAAATGTGGCAACCATTTTGTACATAGCAATGTCCAGTTCATTTTGTTGGTATTGGTTAAAGGATAAATGTCAGCGAGAACACACAGAGAACCTCCTGCTCCTCTTTAAATAGTGCCATGGGATCTTTTACATCATAGCTCATCCAAAGGGTGATATCTGCAACAATGCAGCACACCCTCAGTGCTACACTGCAGTGACAGCCTAGATTATATCTTGCTAATCCGAGAGTGCGCTTGAACTTCAATCTTATGATTGAGGCGAGGGTGCTGCCACACAAATAATGACATTTGAATAAAATTGTTATCCCATCTTCTTAGACTCTGGTCACAGCTAAGAATAATCACTGGAAGCTGTGCTTATTTTTCCTAAACTCTCACTTACCTGATCATCATCAGTAATGTATTGCATACTGTCTCTTCCCACATACAGAGCCACCTGAGCTAATTTCTTATTCTCTTGTTTTTGCTCTTCACTTGCTCTCTTGCTATTTACACCAAACCTGAATTATACACTAAGTGAGCTCCAGACCCCACCTTCTTCTGCTCTGTTTTTCTCTCGTCCTTTTGCTTATTCCTTTGTATTTCTTTAGCATTTTCCTCAGTCGAGTTCTGTTTAGGCCCTGCTGTTGCTCTTTTCTCTGCACCTTCTCGGTGGAGCGGGAAGTTACACTGTTCTGGAGCAACAACAGCACCATTTACTTTGAAGCGTTTTGGTGGAGGGATTACACGGTGAACCTACACACAGGAAAAGAAATAGAATGACATGTAAAGTTCCTAAATGGAAAACAGGAGATAGTTAAATGGCAGAAGTGATAAAAGCATGAGACATTAGGAGAAGGTATAATAAGAGAAATCAAAGAAATAACCAACAACTTGGATTTATATTTATATAGCGCCTTTAATGTAGCGAACAGTCCCAAGGGGCTTCACAGGAGCGTTATAAAGCAAAAGTTGACACCGAGCCACAAAAGGAGATATTAGGGCAGATGAGGTAGGTTTTAAGGAGCGTCTTAAAGCAGGAAAGAGAGGTAGAGAGGCGGAGAAGTTTAGGGAGGGAATTCCAGAGCTTAGGGTGTTGGCAGCTGAAGGCACGGCTACAAATAGTTGAGCGATTAAAATCGGGGTTGCTCAAGAGGCCAGAATTAGAGGAGCGCAGACAATGTTCCCTCTAATTTTTTTTTGGCCCTGCGCGGCTTCTTTATGGGGCCGTGTGGGCCATTCAAAATACATGGCATGCGCGGTTTTTGTATTGAAAAGCCGGCTGCGCGGGTTCCCTGGAGTGCAGCGCGACTACGCAGCTTACAGGAAACATTGAGCGCAGATATCTCGGAGGGTTGTGGGGCTGGAGGAGATTACAGAGATAGGGGAGGGGCGAGGCCATGGAGGGATTTGAAAACAAGGATGAGAATTTTAAAATCAATGCGTTGCTTCACTGGGAGCCAATGCAGGTCAGTGAGCACAGGGGTGATGGGTGAACATAAGAACATAAGAAATAGGAGCAGGAGTAGGCCATTTGGCGCTTCGAGTCTGCTCTGCCATTCAATAAGATCATGGCTGATCTTCTACCTCATCTCCACTTTCCTGCACTATCCCCATATCCCTTGATTCCCTTAATATTCAAAAATCTAACCATCTCTGTCTTGAATATACTCAACGACTGAGCCTCCACAGCTCTCTGGGGTAGAGAATTCCAAAGATTCACCACCCTCTGAGTGAAGAAATTTATCCTCATCTCAGTCCTAAATGGCCGACCCCTTATTCTGAGACTGTGACCCTTGGTTCTAGTCTCCCCAGCCAGGGGAAACATCCTCCCTGCATCTACCCTGTCAAGCCCTGTAAGAATTTTGTATGTTTCAATGAGATCACCTCTCATTCTTCTAAACTCTAGAGAATATAGGTCTAGTCTACTTAATCTCTCCTCAGAGGACAATCCCCCATCCCAGGAATCAGTCTGGTGAACCTTCGTTCCACTCTATTTATGGCAAGTATATCATTCCTTAGGTAAGGAGACCAAAACTGTACACAATACTCCAGGTATGGTCTCACCAGGGTCCTACATAATTGCAGTAAGACATCTTTACTCTTGTACTCAAATCCTCTTGTAATAAAGGCCAACATACCATTTGCTTTCCTAATTGCTTGCTGTACCTGCATGTTAACTTTCAGTGATTCGTGTAAAAGGACACCCAAGTCCCTCTGAACACCAACATTTCCCAATCTCTCACCATTTAAAAAATACTCTGCTTTTCTATTTTTCCTACCAAAGTGGATAACCTCACATTTCTCCACATTATATTCCATTTGCCATGTTCTTGCCCACTCACTTAGCCTGTCTATATCCCCTTGAAGCCCCCTTGCATTCTCCTCACAACTTACATTCCCACTAGCTTTGTATCATCAGCAAACTTGGATATATTACATTTGGTCCCCTCATCCAAATCATTGATGTAGATTGTGAATAGCTGAGGCCCAAGCACTGATCCTTGTGGTACCCCACTAGTTGCAGCCTGCCAACCCGAAAATGACCCGTTTATTCCTACTCTGTCCATTAACCAATCCTCAATCCATGATAGTATATTACCACCAATCCCATGAGCCCTAATTTTGTTTAATAACCTCTTGGGTGGCACCTTATCGAATGCCTTCTGAAAATCCAAATACACCACATCCACTGGTTCCCCCTTATCTATTCTGCTAGTTACAACCTCAAAAAATTCTAACAGATTTGTCAAACATGATTTCCCTTTCATAAATCTGTGTTGACTCTGCCCAATCCTATTATTATTTTCTAGGTGCCCTGTTACCACGTCCTTAATAATAGATTCTAGCATTTTCCCTACTACTGATGTCAGGCTATCTGGTCTGTAGTTCCCTGTTTTCTCTCCCCCTCCTTTCTTAAATAATGGGGTTACATTTGCCACCTTCCACTCCGCAGGAACCGTTCTAGAATCTATGGAATTTTGGAAAATGACAAATAATGCATCCACTATTTCTATAGCCACTTCTTTCAAAACCCTAGGATGTAGGCCATCAGGTCCAGGGGATTTATTGGCTTTCAGCCCCATTAATTTCTCCAGTACTATATTTTTTTTACAAATACTAATTTCTTTCAGTGCCTCATTCTCACTAGACCCTTGGTTCTCCACTATTTCCGGGAAGTTTTTTGCGTGTTCTTCCGTGAAGACAGACACAAAATATTTGTTTAATTTCTCTGCCATTTCCTTATTCCCCATTATAATTTCTCCTGTCTCAGCCTGTAAGGGACCAACATTTACTTTCACTAATCTTTTCCTTTTTACATACCTATAGAAGCTTTTACAGTCTTTTTATGTCTCTTGCTAGTTTACTCTCGTATTCTATTTTCCCTTTCTTTATCAATTTCTTGGTCCTCCTTTGCTGAATTCTAAAATCCTCCCAATCCTCAGGCTTACTACTCTTTTTGGCAGCATTATAAGCCTCTTCCTTTGATCTAATACTATCTTTAACTTCTCTTGTTAGCCACGGTTGGACCACTTTTCCTGTGGGGTTTTTGTGCCTTAAAGGAATGTATATTTGTTGTAAATTATGTATTAATTCTTTAAATGCTAGCCATTGCTTCTCTACCGTCATACCTTTTAATGTAGTTTCCCAATCTACCTTAGCCGACTCACCCCTCATACCTACGTAGTTTGCTTTGTTTAGGTTTAAGACCCTAGTTTCGGATTTAACTAAATCACTTTCAAACTCAATATAAAATTCTATCATATTATGGTCACTCTTCCCTAAAGGCCCCTTTACTACAAGGTTATTAATTAACCTTTTCTCATTGATCTAAAATAGCCTGTTCCCTAGTTGGTTCCTCAACATACTGATCTAGAAAACTATCTTGCATACATTCCATGAATTCGTCCTCCACACTATTACGCCAAATTTGGTTTGCCCAGTCTATATGTAGATTAAAGTCCCCCATGATTACTGTATTACCCTTGTTACATGCGCTTCTAATTTCCTGATTTATACTCTGCCCTACATTACAACTACTGTTTGGGGGCCGATAAACAACTCCCACCAATGTGTTCTGCCCCTTGCTGTCGTTTAGCTCCACCCAAACTGATTCTACTTCTTGATTTTCAGAGCTAAGATCCTTTCTCTCTACTGTCTTTATCCCATCTTTTATTATCAGGGCTACCCCTCCTCCTTTTCCATTTTGCCTATCTCTTCTAAAAGTTCTGTATCCTGGAATATTTAGTTCCCAACCTTGGCCACTTTGCAACCACGTCTCCGTTATGGCTATTAGATCAAACCTGTTAATTTCTATCTGCGCTATTAATTCATCTATTTTGTTGCGAATGCTTGCGCATTCAGATATAGTGCCTTTAGCTTTGACTTATTTCTATTTTTCCCTGATGTCACCTTAGTCACTGATGCCTTATTACCTTTGTTACACTCTCTGTCCCTTCCTGACCCACTCTGCTTATTTTTACCCAAAACTCTACTCTGCTCTAGAGCCTTGACATTTCTTTCGCTACTTGTAAATTTACTCTTTCCTGAATCCTCCCACCCCTCCTTCATTAGGGCAGTAGACAGGGCTTTAAACTAGTTATTCGGTTTGCCAGGACACTGGTCCCAGCCCGGTTTAAGTGGAACCCCGTCCCAACGGAACAGCTCCTTCATTCCCCAGTACTGGTGCCAGTGCCCCATGAACTGAAACCCCTTCCTCCCACACCACTCTTTGAGCCACGCATTTAAACCTCTAATCTGTTTGTCCCTATGCCAATTTGCACTTGGCTCAGGTAACAATCCAGAGATTATTACCTTTCAGGTTCTGCTTTTTAATTCGGATCCTAGCTCCTCAAACTCCCTCAACAGAACCACATTCCTAGTTCTACCGATGTCATTGGTTCCTACGTGGACCGCGACAACTGGATCCTCCCCCTCCCACTCCAAGTTCTCCTCCAGATGTGAGGAGATGTCTTTAACCCTGGCACTGGGCAGGCAATACAACAACCTTCGGAACTCTCGGTCGCGGCTGCAGAGAACAGTATTTATCCCCCTGACAATATGTCCCCTACCACAATTGCATTCCCTTTCACTCCCCCCCACTTGAATGGCCTCCTGCGCCATGGTGCCATGGTCAGCTTGCTCATCCATCCTGAAGGCTTTTCCCTCATCCACACAGGCAGCAAGAACCTCATACCTGTTGGACAAGGGCAAAGGCTGAGGCTCCTCCAGCACTGCACCTGGGGTTCCCTTAACTGCCTGAGTTGCAGTCACACCCTCCTGTCCCTGACCACTAACCAGACCTGTACCACTACCTAACCTAAGGGGTGTGACTGCCTCCTGGATCAAAGTGTCCAGGTAACTCTCCCCATCCCTGATGCCCTGCAATCTCTGCACCTCAGACTCCAGCTCAAAAGCTCTGAACTGAAGTTCCTCAAGAAGCATGCACTTACTGCAAACGTGGTTGTCTGGGATCACAATGCTCTCCACAAACTCCCACATGCTGCAGTTGCGGCACAGCACCTGCACTGCCATCCCTATATGACCTTGTTTTATTTAATTAAATTAAATTAAATTTGTAATTAGGTAACTTAGTTTACAGTGTAGTTTCTTGACTACTTACTTGATCTAGATTAAGTTATGGGTACTGCAATTAAATATCTACCTATAACACAAAGCACTACAAGTAGTGTAGGCAAAAAGCAACAACTCCTTCCCCCTCTTCTCCAAATTCCCACTCTTTCCACATTCCCAAATAAAACACTGTTCAAGTCCACTCCGTTTAATCCCGCTCTGTGCAGACCGGTGAACGGGACTTGGTGCGAGTTAGGACATGGGAAGCAGAGTTTTGGATGACCTCAAGTTTACGTAGGCTAGAACGTGGGAGGCTGGCCAGGAGTGCATTGGAATAGTCAAGTCTAGAGGTAACAAAGGGTTTCAGCAGCAGGTGAGCTGAGGCGGGGCTGAGTCGGGCGATGTTCCGGAGGTGGAAATAGGTGGTCTTAGTGATGGTGCGGATATAGAATCATAGAAATTTACTGCACAGAAGGAGGCCATTCGACCCATTGTGTCTGTGCCGGCCAAAAAAGAGCTATCCAGCCTAATCCCACTTTCCAGCACTTGTAGGTTACGGCACTTCAGGTGCATATCCAAGTACTTTTTAAATGTGATGAACGTTTCTGCCTCTACCACCCTTTCAGGCAGTGAGTTCCAGACCCCCACCACCCTCTGGGTGCAAAAAGTTCTCCTCAACTCCCCTCTAATCCTACTACCAATTACTTTAAATCTATGCCTGTGGTTATTGGCCTCTCTGCTAAGGGGAATAGGCCCTTCCTATCCACTCTATCTAGGCCCCTCATAATTTTATACACCTCAATTAAGTCCAATGTTCCAAAGAAAACAACCCCAGCCTATCCAATCTTTCCTCATAGCTAAAATTCTCCAGTCCTGGCAACATCCTCGTAAATCTCCTCTGCACCCTCTCTAGTGCAATCACATCTTTCCTGTAATGTGGTGACCAGAACTGTACACCGTACTCGAGCTGTGGCCTAACTAGTATTTTATACAGTTCAAGCATATATATGTGGTTGGAAGCTCATCTCGGGGTCAAATATGACACCAAGGTTGCGAACCGTCTGTTTCAGCTTCAAACAGTTGCTAGGGAACAGAGTTTGTAGCGGGAACTGAAGACAATGGCTTCGGTCTTCCCAATATTTGGTTGGGGGAAATTTCTGCTCATCCAGTACTGGATGTTGGACAAGCAGTCTGACAATTTAGCGACAGTGGAGGGATTGAGAGAGGTGGTGGTGAGGTAGAGCTGGGTGTCGTCAGCGTACATGTGGAAACTGACTGTGTGTTTTCGGATGATGTCACCGAGGGCATCATGCAGATGAGAAATAGGAGGGGGCCAAGGATAGATCCTTGGGGGACACCAGAGGTATCGCTGCGGGATCGTGAAGAGAAGCCGTTGCAGGTGATTCTCTGGATAGATAATAAAAGACAGATACGAAGCATAAAAGAGTGTGTGAATAGCTAGAAGAATGAGAGATAGGCAGGCGAAAGGGAAGCATGAAAAAATGGAAAAGCACAGCAGGCTCCAGTGGCCCAGGAACTTGGTAGAAGAAAAAAAGCAGGTCGACATCAAGGGTGTAGGCCAACCCACAGTGTCCCCACCCGAAGCAGCAACCCTCCTCTTCTCCTATTCCCAGAAATGGTGGCACACCCATTCTACATTGGCAGCACTTCATGCCAGAGAGTAGATGGGAGCTGTAGTTAAGATCTGAAATTATTAAAGTCAGTATCAAGGCCAGAGGGCTGCAATGTGCCTAATAGAAAGATGAATGCTGTTCCTTGAGCTTGCGTAGAGCTTTATTGGAATAGTTTAGAAGGCCAAAGACAGGACTGGGATGGGAATTGAAGGGCATACGACAGGGAGCTTGGGGTCGACAGAGTAGATGTGTTTAGCAAAGCAGCTACCTAACCTGTATTTAATCTCCCTAGTGTAGCGGAGACCGCACCGTGTGCAGCAGATATAGTATCCAAGGTTTGAGGAAATGCATGTAAATTGCTGTCTCACCTGGAAGGAGTGTTTAATACCCTGAACTGCGGTGTGGGAAGAGATAAGCGGGCAGGTGTTGCATCTCCAGCGCTTGAATCGGAAGATGCCAAGGGGAGGAGATGGTGTGATGGAAGAGTTAACCAGGGTATCACAGAGGGAATGGTCCCTTTAGAAAATGAGAGAGGAGGGAAAGATGTGTTTGGTAGTGAGATCATGCTGGAGGTGTCAGAAATTATGGAAGATGATCTGTCAAATACAGAAGCTGGTGGGGTAGAAGGTGAGAACACGGGTGACCCTTTCATGATTCTCTTGGGGTGGGAGCGGGAAGAGAGGGCAGATGTACTGGAAATCGGATGGATTGACTTGGTCGAGGGTGCTACTTACTTCGGTAGAGAGCAATACTCAGCTGAGGGAAAAAGGAGAACATTTCAGAAGCTGTGCTATGGAAGGTGGTATCATCAGAGCAGTTGCGACAGAGATGGAGAAACTAGGGGAAAGGAATGGAGTCCTTACAGGAAGCAGAGTGGAAAGAAGTATAATCCAGTTGTGGGAGTTGGTGGGCTTCTAATAGATGTCAGTGGAAAGCAGATTCCCAGAGATAGAGAAGTTTAGGAGGGCAAAGGAAGAGTCAGAGGTGGTCCACGTAAAGGTAAGGGAGGGGATGGAAATCTGAAGCAAAATTAATGAAATTCTACAGATCAGGCGCGATTAAGATGTGGCACTGACACAGTCATTAATGTAATGGAAAAAGAGGTCAAAGAGGGGGCCTGACTAGCACTGGAACAAAGTGTTCAACATATCCTACAAAAATAGAGGCATTGCTAAAAACTATGCAGGTTCCCATAGTGACACCTTTTATTTAGAGGAAATGTGTGGAGTTAAAGGAAAAGTTGTTCAATGTGAGAACACGTTGATCCAGGCGGAGAAGGTTGGAGGTGGATGGGGACTTGTCAGGCCACTGTAAGCTGAAGAAGTGTAGAGTTGCAGATCGTCCTGGTGAGGGATGGAGGTGTACATTCATAATGAAAAGGAGTTGCAGCTAAAAAAAAAAAGGAATCTATTAAACTGACAGACAGCATCAGAAGAGTTTTGGTGTAGGTAGGTAGGGACTGGGCAGGAAGAAGGGCTAGAGTTGAAATAAGAGAAAATAAATTCAGTAAGTCAGGCTGAAACAATTGGTCTGATCCTACTCAGGCCCTCTCCATGAACTCTTATCCCATGACATTGATGACTGTTTGTGCTGCTTCCTGCTCTTGCCCTGAGCTAGAGAATTTCATTAATTTTGCATCAGTTTATCGCCCCTTTCTTACCTTTACATGGTCCATCTCTGACTCTTCCCTTCCTAGAATTCTGAAATTTAATTAATTGGATTTATTTGCAGTAGCTATGCAGAAAATTGAAATATAATGTAACATTCGTACACCAATAATTTATCAAATCTTTTTCTCAGTCCTTGGGAAGGGGGATTATAAATATTGCTTAAAGGTCATCATAACACCATAGTTGCATCAATTATAAACTACATGTGCCAAGTGCTGCTGTGGTTCCTATTTAAATATTCACTTGTTTAAAGTAATATAATTCCACCCACAGAAATCATCTCCGTCTTGTTGGAAAGCATACATTTATACCTTACATTTCAAAGACTAAACCGTATTCGTGAGCCTATCCAATCCACAGAAAAGGAAACAAAGTACCAAGTTTTCAGTTGAAGAAAGTACTTCTTCACAACTTGCTTGTATTTCCCTGCCCATGACTGGCATTATACTTCCCCACCACAAGGGGAAGCTACACCTAGTAAAATAATCCGTTTACTGAAAGTGAAAGTATTTGAACGTGACTTCCCACAATTCTTATCTCTCCTTTGATTACAGAACAAAATACATGATATCGGTGTCCATTATATCTTCATTGTAATTAAATTTTTCATTACTCTGTTTCACTGCTCCAAACACATTGATTTAATTTCCATTTATGATATGCAGCACAGCAGGCACATAAACAATTCGCACAGTAATAGTGTAGGATTTTACATATTGTCATAGGCATGTTAACTTTTAATTGGTATACATTTATCATTTGTTAAGTGTTTGTTGATTTACTGTTTATACTTTTCTTTTGTCAGATCACTGCTTATAATAGACGAACATATGAAACTGCAAGGCATACTTTGGTTGTCAACATCATGGCTTCAGATGGTGAGGAGCTATGCATTTTACATTTTTACTGTTTTATGTTGTGAAGGTAATGTCTTTGGAATAAAAACAAAACATGGTGTAAAGACTCAGCTTATGTCAGCATCTGTAAAGACAAGAGATAGGTTAACGTTTTGGGTGTAGAACTTTCATACCCTATTTCTCCACTCACAGCAACTACAAGAGCCAGCTTTGGGTATATATGTCCTTAAAGTTTTTTCTAGCCAAATCCCATTGTGGAGCCATTACAAAGAAAATTTTAAAAATGGCCTACTGCTCACAAGGCAGTTTTCAAAACACCTTCTTTATTGAAGGAAGTTATCTTACAAAAAACAAACTTATGTCTTTGCCCTAGAAGGTGAAAAATTAAAACTGAAGTTACATCAGAAACTAAAGAAGTGAAGAGGAACAGGGAGAAACAAAGGGAAAATAGGCATCAACAACGAGAATTTGGAGGCAGATTTCCTCTGTGTGTTATGTGTAACGAAAACTCACATTCGTCTGTTTTGAAGTTTATGAATAATAGAGGCAAACAAAACAAAGCAGTGTACTGGTCACAAAATAAATTTAAAAAAATGATTTGCTGCAAAGCAAAACAGAAGGGCAAAAAAAAAGGCTGGTATCAGTAAAAGTGACCATTAAACTGTTGGATTATCACAAAGAGCTAAATGATTCACTGAAGTCCTTTAGGAAAGGTTACCTGCCGTCCATCCTCGGTATGGCCTATACGTGACTCCAGTTCCACACCAATGCGATAGACTCTTAATAGCCCTCCAAAGTGGTTAAGGTATCTAGGGATGGGCAATAAATGTTCACCTTGCCAGTGGCACCCACGTCCTGAGAATTAATTAAACAAAAATTTGTGTGTTATTGGGAAAATCATTTTAAAAGTTGAAGCAGAAGATCAGTTTTGCTAAATTACAATTAAATCCCCCCCCCCCCCCCCGCCCCAACTTCCCTGCTTTGGGCTTTTATGGTTTCAGACATATCCAATATCTTTGGAGGAAACTTAATTCAATCAATGAGGACTATTTCATTTGGTGAACAATCTGTCTTTTATATGAAGTGACTGAATTCAGCTCTAAAGAATTATGGCTGTGTGGGTGAAACTGAGCCATTCACACCTAAAGCTCCCAGGTTTGATTGCTGCTCCATGCTAAATTAGTTGCTCACTTCTCATAGCATCTAGTAGACCTTTTTTTTCAAGCAACTATCTAATTCCGGTTGACGAATATTTGGACTCTGCATCAACACCAGTCTGCGGTAGAAAATTTCATATTTCTAACTACCCTCTGCGTAAATATATTTTTTTCTGACCTCTTTTTAATTTTGATAATTATCTTAAATTTGTGTCCTTGTCAATATTTAACTGATCATAACCCTCCGTTATCTTGAAGATTTCTATTAGGTCATCCCTTAACCTTCTCATGTCTAATAAAAAAAAGTTCTAACTTCTCAAAAGTCTATTCAAAACTGTAACCCCCTCACACATAGTTACATTCTAAGGCCAACTATCTCCCTTCTGCTACCCCTCCTGAATTGTGTCGTGCCTTGCCTCACCTTACCATGTCTGAATTTGGGGATCAGGTTCTTTGAATGGCCCAGTCGTATTACTGGTGCAGACCTGCCTGCCTTGTCCCGAGAAATAGGTGCAAGAAGACAGGTGCAGCTGCAGGCGTTGTACTTTTCCAGGCCTCCCTTGCCTTGCCTTGTTTCAATGGCTATGGTTCACCTCTGCTTGTCGATGCAAGCACTCCAAACTCCTGGCGCAATGTAAAGAGGCGAGAGATCCAATATCGTGAGTCTCCACCCTATGCCCTGCAGTTTGAACTGGGAAATAAGTGTTCCCCAGGTACAAACCATAGCAAAATTAGCCTCCAGATTATTTGTGTATATAGATATATGCAAGTGACCACAACACAGAGCCCTGTGGAACACCACTTATCCACATATTTTTGTGGTTCATAAAACATGGTCTGAGCATCCATTATTTTTAACCTTTACTTATATTCTTCTTGTTTAAAGATTATCCCTTGCCATATCAAGCCGAGTTCTTTGTGAAGAACATGAATGTGGAAGAGATGTTGGCAAGTGAGGTCATTGGTGATTTCCTGGGAGCAGTGAAGAATATTTGGCAGCCTGATCGCCTCAATGCTATTAACATCACCTCAGCACTAGACCGGGGCGGGAGAGTGCCTCTTCCCATCAATAATATGAAGGAAGGGTGAGTTTAATTTTTCAGAGAGACAAGTAAAGCAATTTTTGGGATTTGCATCTGATTCTTGGTTGTTTAAGTTGCTTCCTTCACCTGTCCAGGTCACTGTGCCAAGAGGCTGGAGGTAGGTTTCCTCTTCCCAGAACTCAGCTGCTTCCAGGCTTGACATAAAAGAATGGCATGGGTTGATTTGTCCTTTTTATTTTCATCCTTTTTGATAGGCCCGGACTCCGAGGTGGGCCACTTCCGCCAGAGGGCAGGCCAGTACACTTGGCTATGCTTTTCCAGGGTTGGGATGAGGAAACTCTTGGTTTGAGTGTCACACCCCTTCTGATGCAGGGACCATGTTTGAGGTGGGTGGAGGCTCCATCCCAAACAAGGCCTCACAGAAACTGGTATGGAAAGCTGCGACCTGGCATATCTCGAGTCCCAGCTTAATTTGCGGCTCTTCCGCCACACTCCCGCTAAACTTAGATCAGAAGGGTTGTGGATTTCCTGTCCCGGTATTTTTACCAGGAAGTTGCGATTAAATTGCTTTTGCTGAAGTAGGTAGTCTATAACGCAAAATCAGGGCCAATGTGATCTCCTGGATTAGTTTTGATAGCCTAAGGGAGTTGGAGACAAATTTTCCATTCTCCCCTAATTCGCCTCTCTCAGGAGACAACATGTCTCCAGGTGAGTGGGGAGTGCATGTATTGTGATGCATAAGGCATCTCAGCTGTGTGGGACAGGCTGGATGGACCAGTGGGTCTTTTCCTGTCCATGATTTTCGTAAAATCCAAATGCTGTTTTCTGAATTTGCCATTTTAAGGTGCAAATGCACTTGATAATGCCCAGCTATGGGCAACAGTTCATCATTATACAGGTTTTCAGGTTGCTTAATACCTACCTCTTTGACCAAGCTTTTGGTCATCTGCCCTAATATCTCCTTACGTGGCTCGGTGTCAAATTTTTTTTGTCTTATAATACTCTTGTGAAGCAACTTAGGACGTTTTACTACGTTAAAGGCGCTATATAAATACAAGTTGTTGTTGTTGAAGAAAATTTTACATGCTGTTGGATTTCTTCCTCTGCAGGGTTTATGTCATGGTGGGTACGGATGTGACTTTCTCATCCTGCCTAAGGGAGGTGGAAACTCCACAGAACCAGCTGAAGTGTAGCCAGGAGATGGAACCCAGCATAAGTTGTGACAAGAAATTTAGGGCCCAGTTTGACATTGACTGGTGTAAACTGTCTTTGGTAAGTCATACACTATCCAATTGTGAATTTATAATCCTTTTTGCATCCCCTCTTTTGGAATGGATCACACATATTTTGATGCTTTTACCCTTTCATTCTTTAGCTCAGGATTATTACATAGTATTTACAGCACAGAAACAGGCCATTCGGCCCAACAGGTCTATGCCAATGTTTATGTTCCACAGAAACCTCCTCCCACCCTTCTTCATCTCACCCCATCAACATGTCCTTCTATTCCTTTCTCCCTCATGTGTTTATCTAGCTTTCCCTGAAATGCATCTATGGTAGTCGCCTCAACTGCTCCTTGTGGTAGTGAGTTCCACATTCTAACCACTCTGAGTAAAGAAGTTTCTCCTGAATTCCCTATTGGATTTATTAGTGACTGTCTTATATTTAAGGCCCCTAGTTCTGGTCTCCCCCGCAAGTGGAAATATCTTCTCTACGTTTACCCTATCAAACCCTTTCATAATCTTGAAGACCTCTATCAGGTCACCCCTCAGTCGTCTCTTTGAGAGAAAAGAAGCCCAGCCTGTTTAATCTTTCCTGATGGGTATAACCTCTCATTTCTGGTATAATCCTAGTAAATCTTTTTTGCACCTTCTCCAGTGCCTCTATATTCTTTTTATGCTATGGAGAGCAGAACTGTTCACAGTGCTCCAAGTGTGATCTAACCAAGGTTCTATACAAGTTTAACATAAGTCCTCTGCTTTTCAATTCTATCCCTCCAGAAATGAACCCCAGTACTTTGTTTGCTTTTTTATGGCCTTATTAAGCTGTGTCACTACCTTTAGTGATTTGTGTATCTGTACCCCCAGATCCCTCTGTTCCTCTACCCCAGTTAGACACTTATTTTCCAGGGAGTATGCGGCCTCCTTATTCTTCCTACCAAAATGTACCATTTCACACTTGCCTATATTGAAATTAATTTGCCAATTACACGCCCATTCTGCAAATTTATTAATGTCTTCCTGTATTTTGTTGCAGTTCTCCTTTCTATTAACTATACACCCCAATTTGGTGTCATCTGCAAATTTTGAAATTGTACTTTCAATTCCCGAGTCCAAATCGTTAATGTAAATGGTGAACAAATGTGGTCCCAGCACCGATCCTTGTGGAACACCACTTCCCACCATTTGCCAGCTATTTGCCACCTGTTTGTCGAGGACCACAATCTCGAGCAGTAACTTGTTTGGGGCTTGCTCTCTCCAACCCACCATAAGGCAGCTCCACTTTAATATATATACCAAAATTAAATAAGAAGAAAAATTCCAAGAGGATTCCAGTCAGTTATTATTTAGCATGTTTAATTACCATTTAGATTGGCAGTATTTGTTTCCAGTAACTAATTGTCCGAAGTTTAATTGTAGATCAGCTGCACCTTCTCCATCCAGGTGGCAAGAGGACATGCTAAAGACTAGCCACCACAGAGCCATGTTTAACTATGGACTCCCAGCAAATGGACTCCATGATCTTCCATGTCACTCAGCATCCTTCTCAGTCCTTAGTTTCAGTCCAGGTGCACCAAGACTGAAACATCCAATAACAGTTGGGCACTGAATTTTCCAATCTCAGACACTTCCTGATGGGGATAACAATAGAAAAACACAGTCAAGTGGCAAGAAAAACAATAGAGCCCATTGCTGCTGGAAACTTGTAGCTGAGATATATCTATGTGGAGTCAGGCCTCTAGCCCAGGGAGTGGGGCCAGGTGATGAGATGCAAGACAGTGGCCCTGATGGGGCAGGATGGGCCTACCTAGTTAATGTTAGCTTTGTAAACTTTAATCTTAGTAGCCACAAAATCAAAGAAAATTAATTTCTTTGTCTTTCATTGAAAGAGACATTTATGTCCAAGAAAATAGAACCATTAGGTTCACTTTATCTACATCTTCACCTATATAATTTTAAGGTATCAAACGCAAGACTGGGGAATTGTCTGCACCAATATTAACTGAATCAATTTGAAAGGATTGAGCCTCTAGTTCACAGAATCATAGAATTTACAAGGTATAGAAAGAAACCATTTGGCCCACTGGTGCTAGCTCTTCAATTGGAGCCAAGATATCAGCCTTGGCTCAGTGGTAGCACTCATAGTCATAGAGTCATAACGGCACAGAAGGAGGCCATTCGGCCCATCTGGTCCATGCCAGCTCTCTGTAGAGCAATCTAATCAGTCCCATTCCCCTGCTCTATCCCCGTAGCCCTGCAAGTTTATTTCCCTCAAGTGCCTATCCAGTCTCCCCTTGAAAACAATGAGTGTCTCCGCTTCCACCACTTCCGTCGGCAGCGAATTCCAGGTCATCACCACTCACATCCCCCCTGTATCTCTTGCCCAAAACCTTAAATCTGTGTCCCCCTAGTCCTTGTACCATCAACTAGTGGGAACAGCCTTTCCCCGTCTATCCGATCTAAACCCGTCATAATCTTGTACCCCTCTATCAAATCACCCCTCAACCTCCTTTGCTCTAATGAAAACAAATCCAGCTTCTCCAACCTGTCCTTGTAGCTAAGATCCCCCATCCCTGGAACCATTCTGGTAAATCTCCTCTGCACCCTCTCAAGGGCCTTCACATCCTTCCTAAAGTGTAGTGACCAGAACTGGATGCAATACTCCAGTTGTGGCCTAACCAGCGCTTTATAAAGGTTCAGCATAACTTCTCTACTTTTGTACTCAATACCTCTATTTATGAAGCCCAAGTTCCCATATGCTTTGTTAACCACTCTCTCAATATGTCCTGCCACCTTCAGGGACCTATGCACATTAACTCCCAGGTTCCTCTGTCCCGGCACACTCTTTAAAACTGTGCCATTAAGTGTGTGTTACCTCTCCCTGTTCCTTCTGCCGAAATACATCACCTCACACTTCTCTGTATTAAATTCCATCTGCCACTTCTCTGCCCATTCTGCTAGCCTTTCTGTGTCCTGTTGCAGTCGATTGGTGGTATCATTGTTTGCCACACCCCCAAGTTTGGTGTCATCGGCAAATTTAGAAATTCTACTCTGTATTCCAATGTCCAGGTCATTTATATATATCAAAAAAAGCCGTGGCCCCAGCACTGACCCTTGGGGAACACCACTGTCTCCCATCCTCCAGTCTGAAAAACAGCCATTTACCACAACTCGCTGTTTTCTGTCAGTAAGCCAATTCCTTATCCAAGCTGCCACTGACCCACCTATTCCATGAGCCTCAGTTTTGTTAACCAGTCTTCTATGTGGTACTTTGTCAACCGCTTTCCGAAAATTCATGTAGACAACATCCATTGCATTCCCTTCATCAATCCTCTCTGTTACTTCATCAAAAAATTCAATTAGATTAGTCAAACATGATTTGCCTTTTACAAACCCATGTTGGCTCTCCTTAAATAGTTTAAACTTCTCCAAATGCCCGTTAATTTTTTACTTGATTATTGTTTCTAAAACTTTACCCACCACTGATGATAAACTGACTGGCCTGTAGTTACTAGGATTGTCCTTACACCCTTTCTTGAACAATGGTGTCACATTTGCCACTTTCCAATCCTCAGGCACCTCCCCCACATCTAGGGAAGATTGGAAAATTATGGCAAGCCCTTCCACTATCTCCTCCCCCAATTCCCTTAGCAACCTGGGATGCAAGCCATCTGGACCAGGCAACTTGTCCACTCTAAGCATACCCAGCCTTTCTAGTTAATCCTGTCTATCAATTTTCACCCCTTCCATTGCTTCGACCTTTTCCACTTCTACCGATATTTTGTCAGCATCCAACTCCTTGGTAAACACCGATACAAAGTACTCATTGAGTATTCTAGCCTTGCCCTGCACCTCTAAGCATATATCACCTTCTTTGTCTCTAATAGGCCCCACCCCGCCTCTTACTACCTGCTTACTGTTTACATGCCGGTAGAAGATTTTTGTGTTCCCTTTTATGTTAACTGCCATTTTACTCTCATATTCTCTTTGCCAATCTTATTTTCAACTGCACATCCCCTCTCAACTTACTGTATTTGGACTGGTTCTCCCTTGAAGAATTCACCTGACATGCATCATACACCCTCTTTTTTTGTTTCATCATCTTCTCTATCTCCCTCGTCAGCCAAGGGGCCCTTGCTTTGGTTCCCTTACCCTTCTCTCTTGTTGGAATGCACCTAGCCTGTACTTGGAACATCTCCTCCTTAAAGATCACCCATTGTTCTGTTACAGTTTTTCCTGTCAGTCTTTGGTTCCATTTTACCCTGGTTAGATCCTTTCGCATCCCATTGAAGTTAGCCCTATTCCAGTTTAGAAGATCAACTCTAGATTGTTCCTTGCTCCTCTCCATTGCTAATCTAAATCTTATGATACGACACTTGGTCGACCTGGCCCACCTCATTCCCCAGCACCAGATCCAGCAATGCCTCCTTCCTAGTTGGGCCAAGAACATATTGGTCAAGGAAATTCTCCTGAACACATTTCAGAAATTCCTCCCCCGCCTTTCCCTTGGCCCTAGCATTATCCCAATCGATATTTGGGTAATTAAAGTCCCCCAATATCACCACTCTATAGCTCTTGCATATCTCTGCGATTTCCCTGCAGATTTTCTCCTCTACCTCCTTCTCACTATTTGGAGGCCTATAGAATATCCCCAATAGCGTGATCATACCTTTTTGCTCCTCAACTCTAACCAAATGGATTCTGTCCTTGTCCTTAATCAGTACTGCCACCCCACCTCCCTTTTTTCCTTCCCTATCTTTTCTGAACACATTGTACCCTTGAATATTAAGTGCCCAGTCCTCACCGTTTTTAAGCCACGTTTCCATTATTGCCACAACATCATATTGCCACACGGCTAATTGTGCTTGTAGCTCACCAACCTTATTCACACTTTGTACGTTTACGTACATGCATTCTAAACCCATTTTTTAATTTTTCATAGTCTTTCTCAGTCTGCTCCTATCTAATATGGTACTACTTCCACCTCTAGTACTACTTTCTTCTCTAGTACTATCCAACACACTCACTCTTTTATGCACCTTTTCTACTCCTATATGCTGATGCCCATCCCCCTGCCAAGCTAATTTAAACCCTCCCCAACAGCACTTACAAACCTCCCTGCGAGAATATTGGTCCTGGCTCTGTTGAGGTGTAACCTGTCTAGCTGGTACAGGTCCCACCTTCCCTAGAAACGGTCCCAATGACTCAGGAATCTAAAGCCCTCCCTCCTGCACCATCTCTCCAGCCACGCATTCATCTGCTCTATCCTCTTATTCCTGTACTCACTAGCACGTGGTACCGGGAGTAATCCAGAGATTACTACCTTTGAGGTCCTGCCTTTTAATCTCTTTCCCAGCTCCCTAAACTCTGCCTGCAGGACCTCATCCCTCTTTCTGCCTATGTCATTGGTACCGATATGGACAACGACCTCTGGCTGTTCACCCTCCCCGCTCAGAGTGTCCTGCAGCCGCTCAGTGACATCCTTGACCCTGGCACCAGGGAGGCAGCATACCATCCTGGAGTCACGTCTACGGCCGCAGAAACGCCTGTCTGCTCCCCTAACTATTGAATCCCCTACCATTATTACTCTTCCACTCTTTTTCCTCCCCCCCCCTGTGCAGCTGAATCACCCGTGGTGATGTGGACCTGACTGTGGCTGCACTCCCCAGAGGAACCATCGCCGTCACTAGTACTCAGAACAGAATACTGGTTGGAGAGCGCGATGCACTCGGAACTCCTGCACTACCTGCCTGGTCCTCCTCTTCTGTCTGGCGGTAACCCATTCCCTCTTAGCCTGCATAATCTTAAGCTGCAGAGTGACCACCTCTAGAAATGTGCTATCCACATAACTCTCAGCCTCGCGGATGCACCGCAGTGACTCTAGCCGCTGCACAAGCTCCGAAACCCGGAGCTGGAGTTGCTGTAGCTGGCGACACTTCCCGCACATGTGGTCGTCCAGGCTACGCGAAGCATCCAGGACTTCCCACATGACACAGGATGTGCACTCCACGGGACTGAGCTGCCCTGCCATGCCTCTATTTAATAGACTAAGAACTAACCCAGCAGAAAAGAACTTAAAACTTAACAAAAAATATTCCCCAGCTACTCAAAAATCAGCTCTTTCCCTCTATTTAATAGGCTATTAACTAACTTAGCAGAAATAAACTTACAAACTTAAAAAAAAAATACACTCACCAGCTACTCACCAATCAGCTCCTTCCCTTGTGCCGATGTCACTTTTTTTACTCTGATGTCACTTTTTCAAAAACTGCCTCTGTTGAGTTGCTGCCGCTCGGGACTGCTCCTTTTAACTGCTCCGCTCTCACTGTGCTCCCTCCAGGTCCACTCCTTCCGGTCTCGGGCTCCTGCCGCTTGGGACTGCTCCTTTTATCTGCTCCGCTCTCGCTGTGCTCCCTCCAGGTCTGCTCCTTCCGGTCTCGGGCTCCTGCCGCTCGGGACTGCTCCTTTTAACTGCTCCGCTCTCACTGTGCTCCCTCCAGGTCCGCTGCTTCCGGTCTCGGGCTCCTGCCGCTCGGGACTGCTCTTTTTAACTGCTCCGCTCTCACTGTGCTCCCTCCAGGTCCGCTGCTTCCGCTCCTCGTGCTTCCAACTGAGCCACAGCTGACATTAAACTACGTGATAATTGTTAATTACTGCCAATCAACCGCTCTGGAAATTAACTATTACAAGTGTGGTGTCTCATTCTTTCAGGGTTTGAATTTTTTGAGGCATTTTTAAAAATGCCAAAAAAAAAAATTTCTGTTTCTCTTTTTCTCTCTCTTAATCTAATCTTTCTTTTCCTCTTTATTTCTCTTTCTGTATCTGATTTAACATTGAATTCACCACCTTTAATTCTGCCTCCTTCTCGGTCCTTCCGCTGTTTATTTTCCAATCCTCAAATCTCATTGGTTAAGGAGATACCTTGTTCGTTGCCCTGTTCACTCAGATGCCCTGTTTCCATCGCTATGCCATTGTCAGCTCAAACTTTCAGCAACTTTGTGGGCACATTTTTTTATGAGCTGAATGGTGCAGGGGCAAGTCTAACTAATGGCAGACACCGTTAGATGTCCTGCTAGTGCAAAAATTCTGGCCCAAAATATCTGCTACCTGTGCATATTTGTTCCTGTAGTGAAACCACCACAGTCCATATTCTGATTACTGTACTAAAACCTATCCAAGCTGGCCCATTGATGCCATTCTTCACAGCTAACAACCTCTACTCAATGCTAGCAAATAAAGATGCTTTCTGTGCAGTTCATCATAGTCACTTTAACATCTCTTGATTTAATTTTAAAATACATCTGTAACGGAGTCTGCCCAATTTAAATGGATGGGCTGATGAGCGTGCAATACTCCCTGTGTTCCACCCAGGTGATATTTTAGACCCAGGCGCTGAAGATGAAAATCTATTCCGTAGTTAGCAGATATGATCATACTTGCACAGACCAAGGAGAGATTTTAAACATCTCAATATTACTCAGTATTTTTTAATGGGAATGGAAAGGATGAAGTGAGAATAAAAAGCATGACTCTTCTAAATATAAACTAACAACAATCCTGGAAGATAAATCAAGCTGACTATTTACATAGTTCTAGTATATTATGCAGACCTAATGCTTTACTTATTTTTGATTTTATTTATCTCTTACTTTGCTGACTCTTGTTAGTGTACAGTTTCATGGCTGCCAACAGCCCTCTGGTAACTCACTCAAGTGACTATTCTGCACGTGAGCCTAGATAAAGAGAGAGAAAGAAGGAAAGAACTTGCATCTATATAGCACCTTTCATGACCTCAAAGCGCTTTACAACCAATGAAGTACTTTTGAAATGTAGTGACTTGTAATCTAGGAAACATGGCAGCCAATTTGCGCACGGCGGGCTCCCACAAACAGCAATGAGATAAATAACCAGATAATGTTTAGTGAAGTTGAATGAGGGATAAATATTGGTCAGGATACTGGGAGAACTCTTCAAGTAGTGCCACGGAATCAATTACGACCACCTGAGAGAGCCGACGGGGCCTCGGTTTAACCTCTTAACCGAAAGACGGCACCTCCAACAGTGCAGCACTCCCTCAGTGCTGCACTGAAATGCCAGTCTAGATTTTGTGCTGAAGTCTCTGGAGTAGGACAGGATGTGAACCCACAACCTTCTGACTCATAGGTGAGAGTGCTCCCACTGAGCCACAGCTGACACTGATAGTGAGTGGCAGCAGAGTATTTAACTGTGGGGCAACATATGCAGCTAAACTCATCCCGTCCTCAATCTGGAATGAGAATGCTGTTCAATTTTCCCCCTTCTTAGCATAAGGATGCTGAGGCTAATTGTAACAACCACACCGCCATCCCAGCTAAAATCTGTTAAACTCGAGACCATGCCTCCCGAAATGGCTCAGTGGGTAAATGCAATGTGTGGGAAGGTACTGAGCCAGAAAGACCAGGAAGGTCCCAGAATTAAGCTTTGATCTGTGTAGTTAGCAATGTCGTGAAGCTGGCATTGATGACAGAAAAATCTGATGGTGTTTTGGCTGCTGGTAAGAATCAAGATCCGGCAGTGACACTCTGAGAAGCAGAGGAAAATTTGGAAAACAGCCCCAAGGTCTTTGGAGGTGCCTCTAAACTGAAATAAATATTTTTACTAAATAATGCTGTGGCACCATTTTTATGCAGCTGCCACGACTCTGAGTTCTGGCTGATCTTTCCCCAAAAAGAAATAAAACAATGTTGGGGGTGATCCTGGGGCCGGATTAATTCTGCTCAGACTGTCCATAGAGGCACAGAGAAAACATCTGAAAATACCGCTAATAGATGCATGGTTTACACATCACAAAATGAACCGTGGTGCTAATACAATCAAGTATTGGTATGAAGAAAGTAAACACAGCTCTGAACCTATAGTGCTGATTAAGATGAGGGATATCGACGCTGAGGATGGAACAATTTCTGACTCCCAAGTTGTATAAGTACTGAGATGTGGTACACCTTGCGCGTTTACGAACAATAACAGACAGGTAAAGACCCTCTGGTCCATCGAGCCTGTCCCACACAATTGTATCACAATATATACTCTCCACCCTGCCCGAAACCATGTGATCTCCTGGGAGAGGCAAAAAAACAGATTAAAAAACCCAGGCCAATTTGGAGAAAAAAATCTGGGAAATTCCTCACCGACCCATCTAGGCAGTTGAAACTAGTCCAGGAGATTAGTCTGGCCTTGAATTCCCAAAAGTACCTACCTTCTGTATGTAAAACAAAAAGATGCAGCTATTTTTTCTTGCAATTTGGTGGCAGGTCGATAAATCGAAGATGGCTTCTCTCAACAATGAGGTGATTCGGGGAGATGGTGTTCTGCCTGATGACGGAGAGTATAAACCACCTTCTACTAATCTGAAAAGCAAAGACTATTACACAGACTTTGTGATTACGCTGGCGATACCAGTAGCCGTTGCCCTGGTGCTGTTTGTTATCCTTGGTTACATCATGTTTTGCCGTCGGGAAGGAGTGTAAGTACATCACACTGCTGTCCAAATGCATATACACAGGGACTCAAAACATAGGCACATTTTAAAAAAAATACCTAGACACTTCTGTTTTGTGATGATATCTTAAAAAAATACCGGGGAAAGGTTTCTACTTACTCTGTTTCAGTTCCTACTAACAGTAATAATGTCACAGGTTAGTAGAAGCAGGTAGAGAGCACAGACTCTGTCCATACCATTGCATGAGTTCATATTTCAGCTCCATCCATGTGAATTTATTTTCCCTCAAGCCTTTTCTTCAGTCTGTTTCATTCTGTGTGTCCATTACGTTTGGCTATCATGTGTTTGTGTGTGCAGTCACTCTGGCCCTATACTTGTAGGCAGATACTGACAAGTGCATTCAATAATCATCTTCTCAACATCTGCCAAAGGTGGGACCACCATTAGCAAATATCTTTTGATGTTTCAAGTATCAATGCCTATTATTTAATTCATTAATTTTGTTTTGTTCCTAGGCAAAAGAGAGACATGCAAACACCAGAGTAAGTGTCTTCTTTCCTGTTATGTTTTAAATTGAACATTTTTGTTTTTAATTTTACTTTTTTGTTTTGTTCGATCATAATCTGCTACTGTAGACTTCAGAGTCTGTTCCACGCTTATGTGTCCATTTGAGTTATTGTACGTCTCATGGTTCATTTCATACCGTTGACCCATATTGGGGAGTTGTTGCAGTCAGATCGTAGCTAGTGAGCTCTTGAGTGTTCAGACCTCCTAAAGTCATATGTAGTGGCTTCTTTTAATGTAGAAAAGCACGAACAATTGTAACGAAAGAGAGAGCAACTCTTACCTTAGCTACCAGTTAGAGATCTCTTAACTCTCATTTATTTTCAGTGAAAAGTGTGTATTTCTCTTGAAGGAATGTAAAGGAACTACCTGGCTTTGACTGTTGCAGTAGGATTGTATTCCATTATCACTGTTTTCTTTTAAAACTGTATTTCCCAGTGTGTAGAACTTGGTAACATTGTAATTAGAATATATTTCAGCTTCTCACTTTTGCCCTGGAAGGTCCTTTCCACCCCAACATCACTGCTTCCTTCAACTGGAATGCTGTGGCCATCTGGGCCATGAACTCACTCCTGAGTCCTTCTTCTCTTCTTAGGCAGTCCCTCGGAACCGAGGATGACTTGTTTCCACATTAAAAATGAGTTCTCAGGTGACTGATGAGTCCAATGCGGGACCTACAGTCTCTGTCACAGGTGGGGCAGACGGTGGTTGAAGGGGTGGGTGGGTGGGGTGCTTGGGTTGACGTGCGCTCCTTGTGCTTGGCTTTCGCTTGCTCCCGGTGAAGAGACTCGAGGTGTTCGGCGCCTTCCCGGATGCTTCTCCTCCACTTTGTACGGTCTTGGGCCAGAGATTCCCAGGTGTCGGTGGGGATGTTGCACTTTTTCAAGGAGGCTTTGAGGGTGTCCTTGAAGCGTTTCCTCTGCCCACCTGGGGCTCTCTTGCCATGTCAGAGCTCCGAGTAGACGCTTGTTTTGGGAGTCTCGTATCGGGCATGCGGACGATGTGACCCATCCATTGGAGCTGATCGAGCGTGGTCAAAGCTTCGATGCTGGGGATGTTGGCCTGAGCAAGAACACTGACAATGGATTTGCAGGATCTTACACTCATTACAACTCAGTGAGCAGCTGACAACCACTGTGATTCTCAAAGTAAGAGGAATAACTTGTGAGGATCAGTTCAATCCCCACAGAGGTGCTTTGATAGTTTTGTGCTGTGCAAGTACTGTCAGCTCTCAACGGAAGACACGGTATTAAAAAAAATCTAGATATTCCCCCACGGTCGACCTGAGTAAATGTGACAAGTTTGCCTTGGAGTTTCCGCTGGCTGCACAAGACCCACCTGTTGGCAGGTGGCAGCACTCACGCGGCACAAAACCAACATCCAGGCAGCTGAGATACAAATTTCCACATTTTTTTATTTGCTAAAGCTGCTTCCAAGAAAACCAGTTTTCTCTTTCATGGCAATCGCTTGTTTTCCCTTCATTCCAAGTCTTGAAACTGCTCCCCAATGTGGGGAGGCGGTTCCTACTCGCACTCCTGGCCAGAATTCAAGAAAAAGCTTGTTATCCGATAGATGACCTACCTCCAACCTTCAATCTCAATCAATCAATCTCTCAATTAATAAATCTCTCCCTCACCCATGTAATCTTTCTTATCTTTCTCGTTTTTTTTGATATTACTACGATCATTGCTCTTTTGGATTTTTATTCTTGCTCCCACCAAACACACACTTTCCAATCCAGGCAACATCACTGTTAAAATCAAAACTCATTACACCTTCTCCTATTCCAGCTCATTCTTTTCCAGGACTTCAAAACTATGGAACTCCTTGTCTCCCTTAATCTTTCCTACCTACAACCTATAGGCTCTTAAAACCCATACTTGGTGTCACCTAATCACTACTACTTGGTTTTTCTATTCTATTTCCTGTTCAACCTTTTGTAGTGCCCTGTGCCATAGGGTTGGGTCCCTCCCCTAGGTTTCTCAACAGAAGAGTTGTGTTGTTTTCGAGGGGAAAGTACCACTGGAATATTTGTCACCCATTCTGCTCAGTAAAGGTCAAACCACTTATTTTTTTTAAATAATGAATTAAAGGCTGCATTGAAGAAACCCTTTGGCGTGAGGTCAGCTACTGTTTTGGTAGATTTAGCTGCTTTGAATGGGGATGAAAAATCTAGTCTGCAGAATATTTGGTAACAGATCACCCATTTTAGTTCTAAATAAAGAGACACTGACTTTTCGCCCACTAGCGTGCAGCACTAAAGGTAATTTACACTTTATGTAACTGTACAGAAAATATTTTTTGCAAAGTATCAAATGTTCTATTGGTATAAATTTATATACTCCACGGTTGGTGTACCTGAAGTGTGCTGTCCATTTCACAGTGTAAACAATTTGCAAATTGTTACCTGTGTGTCTGCTACTTTGAGTACACTTGCCTGCAATAGATACAAAGTTGATGTATAAAAAATGTTCACAGATTTAAAAAGTAGGTAAAGGCGGCAAAAAAACCCTCCAATTTCACTAAAATATTTAACAGTTCCTGTACAATTTTAAGTGCAATCCTACATTTTGAAGCAAGGTAGTCTTTAAATCCCGCACCTATCTCTAAGGGATTTATGCTGTGGTGATACTCCTATCTTTGAACATTAACTTATTACCTTGAAAATGTTTAGATACTCATCAATATAGCATGTGGCTTCAAATCTGAAAACATTGTCTTCAGCTCCTGCCACAAACTCTGTACCGTTGTCACTGATTCCATCTCCCTCCACAGCCTCTGCCTCAGTTGAACCAGACTGTTTGCAACCTTGGAGTCCTATTTGACCCCTAGCTGAGTTTACAACCCCATGTTCTCTCTATCACAAAGACTGCCTACTTCCATCTCCGTAACATCGCCAGTCTCCGCCCCTGCCTCACCACATCTATCAAAACCCTCATTCATGCCTTTGTCATCTACAGATTAGAGTATTCCAATGTTTTTCTGGCCGGCATCCTGCCCTCCACCCTCCATAATCTTCAACTCATCCAAAACTCTGCTGTGGGTATCCTATCCCGCACCAAATCCTTTGCACTCATCATTCCTGTCCTCGCTGGCCTCCGTTGGTTCAGTCTCCCAGCTCCTCCAATTGAAATTTCTCATCCTCGTATTCAGATCCATTTAATGGTCTTAATGTAACTTCCCAAGCCCTACAACCCTCCGAGAACTTTGGTCTTGTGTGCATCCTCTGCTCCCTTTGCTCGACCATTGGCCGCCGCACCGTTAGTCATCTAGGCCCTAATCTCTGGAATTTCCTCCTTGAAACCCTACACTCTTCCACCTCCCTTTCCTCCTTAAAGGCCCTCCTTAAAACCCACCTCTCTGACCAAGCTTTTAGTCACTCTTCCTAATATCTCCTCCTTTAGCTCAGTGTCAAATTTTGTCTGATTACACTTTTGTGAAGCATCTTGGGAGTTTTTTTAATGTTAAATATGCGTTTAAAATGCAAATTGTTGTTGTCTCACTCAGTAACTTAAACGATATGAACGGCATTCACCAAATTCAGGCTTTTTACTGAACCCTCAGTGCATCTGAAATGTCTCAAAGTGTTTCACATGGTGAATTAATGTTGAAGTGCAGTGACTGTTGTTACAAAGACAAAACAGCAACATTTCCAGTGAACGTTTTCCACCTTTCTTATTTTAGGATTGTATTCTAAATTCTTTTAGAACCCAATTATATTCAGAACACAAGTGATTGTTCAGAAAAGGAGCTTAAGAAATGCAGGAAACGGTCACAGAAATACATGTTCAGTAGTCACTGCTGAGGCCTCGCAGCTGTAGCTTCTGATCATTGTCTCAGTGTCATTATTTAACACAGCCATAGTCAGTGGGAATACAGCTGATTACATTTAATGCCAATGCTCATTTTCAAATTGAGTGTAGGTACATGAAATAACTTGTTTGTGGCACTATTACAATTCTGCCTTCTATTCAAGAGAATTCCAGGTGTGGCATCCATCATAATAACCTTTTCAACTGGTGCCCAGTTAATGCTGCTGGTTTCAGTTTGGAAGCTACACACAATGAATTCATGCAAGACTCACTATTTCTATGCTGAGACTTTAATAATTGATCAATCCATTGCCTTTAATACCCAGCAGGAAAGTGGGTAGATTGTAGCCGCATATACAGGATAGCGGTGAAAAAGAGGAATTGTAGCAAATGTTACTTGAATAATACAAAATGTTACTTATATATCCTCTTTTAACAGCTTCTGTAGATGACGGCCAATTTAAAATACATACATAAAACCTGGCCCTAGCAACTTCTAACCTGGCTTGAATGATAGTTTAGCTATGCTTTTATACACTGGTATGTAGCTGGTATTACCATAAAATCCAAATAAGCTGGACATTCACAAAAGTGTAAATTACCTACTGGAATCAGTGATGTTTTGACGATCACCCTGTGCAAGGTTTTTAACGGAAGTGGTTTCTCTCCATCAGATAAAGTAAAAATTGTAATAGCATATTAATAAGTGTACAATTTTATTATAATATTTTAAATTTGTGACTTTGAAACCCAGCAACTACAGGCCAGTCAGTTTAACCTCGGTAGTGGGGAAACTTTTAGAAACAGTAATCAGGGACAAAATTAACAACTTGGACAAGTGTGGAATAATTAAGGAAAGTCAGCACGGATTTGTTGAAGGCAAATCGTGTTTAACCAACTTGATCTAGTTTTTTGATGAGGTAACAGAGGGTTGATGAGGGTAATGCGGTTGACGTGGTGTACATGGATTTCCAAAAGGTGTTTGACAACGTGCCACATAATAGGCTTGCCAGTAAAGTTGAAGCTCATGGAATAAAAGGGACAGTGGCAGCATGGGTACGAAATTGGCTAAGTGACAGGAAACAGAGAGTAGTGGTGAACGGTTGTTTTTCAGACTGGAGGAAGGTATTCAGTGGTGTTCCCCAGGGATCAGTTCTAGGCCCACTGCTTTTCTTGATATATATTAATGACTTGGACGTGGGTGTACTGGGCACAATTTCAAAATTTGCAGATGACACAAAACTTGGAAGTATAGTGAACAGCGAGGAGGATAGTGATAGACTTCAAGAAGACATAGACAGACTGATGAAATGCGCGGACACGTGGCAGATGAAATTTAACACAGAAAAGTGTGAAGTGATACATTTTGGTAGAAAGAATGGGGAGAGGACATATAAACTAAATGGTACAATCCTGAAGGGGGTGCACGAACAGAGAGACCTGGGGATATGTGTTCACAAATCGTTAAAGGTGGCAGGGCAGGTTGAGAAAGCAGTTAAAATGGCTTACAGGATCCTGGGCTTCATAAATAGAGGTATAGAGTACAGAAGTGTGGAAATTATGATGAACCTGTATAAAACACTGGTTCGGCCCCAACTGGAGTACGGCGTCCAATTCTGGGCACTGCACTTTAGGAAGGATGTGAAGGCCTTCGAGAGGTGCAGAAAAGATTTACGAGAATGATTCCAGGAATGAGGGACTTCAGTTACATTGATAGACTGGAGAAGCTGGGGTTGTTCTCCTTCGAGCAGAGAAGATTGAGAGGAGATTTGATAGAGGTGTTCAAAATCATGAGGGGTCTGGACAGAGTAGATAGAGAGAAACTGTTCCCATTGGCAGAAGGGTCAAGAACCAGAGGACACAGATTTAAGGTGATTGGCAAAAGAACCAAAGGCGACGTAAGAAAAAACTTTTTTACGCAGCGAGTGGTTAAGATCTGGAATGCACTGCCTGAAAGGGTGGTGGAGGCAGACTCAATCTTATCTTTCAAAAGGGAATTGGATAAGTATTTGAAGGAAAAAAAATTGCAGGGCTACGGGGAAAGGGCGGTGGGGTGGTGGGACTAGCTGAAGTGCTCCTGCAGAGAGCCGGCACTGGCTCAATGGGCCAAATAGCCTTCTTCCGTGCTGTAACCATTCTATGATTTTATGAAACCATATTAACATCTGATGGGTCTCGGATATAGATGGAAACATAGCAGCAAAGAAAAGGCTCGACTGAGGATCTTGAGTTATAAGTCTAGAAATGACTTGATGATAATAGCAGGAAGAAACTGCTTAACCTTCCTATGGCATTTCTCTATCCATTTTTTAAACAGAGCAGTTAACCTGTTTATTTTAAATAGGCTGATTCCTCTGTTAAAATAGACAGGAATGTCATACAAATGCATTAAACATCAATCCACTACTATTGCCAATTAATATTTCTAGTCTGTAATATATTTGAGTTCACAGCTGCAGTTCATACATAATTAACATTTAAAAAATGACCTTTAGTAGTATCACATGCACAAACAGAAACTTTCTTGCAGAGTGAATTCTTTCAATCCAGAAACTAGAACTTACTACGTTTCCTGAGTCAGAATATGAGCAATGTCTAGCTTTGTTTACAAAAGCAAGATACTACGACCAGATGTTGTGTTCAAAGTTTAAAGTATAATCTTCTCATTTCTATTTTCACGTGTTTCTTCAGCATCCAGTTAGTTCACCACAGCTCCATCCAGAAGTCAACCAAAGAGCTTCGGAACATGTCGAAGAACCGGGAGGCAGCTTGGCCCCTCTCCACACTGCCAGTGTTTAACCCAGTAACTGGCGAGATCGTGCCACCCCTTCACCATTCAGATAACTGTGACACGTCCAACATGCCTCTCATGCAGACACAACAGTGAGTGTTTTTTTTAATTTTATACCACATTATTAGATAATGCAGAATATTTTTTCTCTCTAACGCAACAGTGATCAAAGGAAGTGGAATATTTGTATTCCTTTGCTGTTGGAGGATAGGCCTCACATGAATAACTTTATCATGCACTGGTGTTTAGGGGTATTAATCAATGGCCCCCACTTTGTACATGCATTTCTAAAGTGACAAGAGATGCATTGAGGAGCACAAGCTATTGTTTCACATTCATGTGTATCTGGGTTTGGTGCACCATCAAAATACATCTTTTTGGATCTCCTGAGGTAGTACCACACTGCCTCTCATTGGCATGATGTGGAGATGCTGGTGTTGGACTGGGGTGGACAAATGTGAGAAGTCGCACAACACCAGGTTATAGTCCAACAGTTTTATTTGAAATCACAAGCTTTCGGAGCGCTGCTCGTTCGTCAGGTGACATCACCTGACGAAGGAGCAGCGCTCCGAAAGCTTGTGATTTCAAATAAAACTGTTGGACTATAACCTGGTGTTGTGCGACTTCTCTCATTGGCATAGTTACCAGAATCTCTTGATTTGCTTCCCCATCTCCTGTCATACTCCTGCAATTACCTAATTATTACTTCCTGATTTATTTAATCTCTTTTCAATCTTGTTGACCATTCACCTTGGTTTCTCAATGATAAATACAAGGCACTAATTGCATTGAGTCACTCTGAAATTAAAATTTTCTGTTAGTTAATAGAGTGCCATGGTTTTGTGATGGCACGAAAATATGTTATACATGATGTAAATACAGCATCACATCATATTAATAAGGGCTCACCAGCACCATGATGGCTCTGCATGTTGAAGCACCAATGTGCAAAGCCACAGAATAGAACACAGCTCAAACTATCCCCACTCTCATACTGTATAAGGATATTTTGAGCAGAGGCTAGCTAACTGAGAAAAGTCAACTATTGTATTTGGCTTGAAAAAATTAGACACATAAATAGAGTGGTTGAAGTTGAATTAATGCAGGGGCTGGGAGTAATTGTAAACTCGTTACTTTCAATGTCTAGTCAGAATGGTGGAGCAATTAAAAAAGTCAATGCAGGCTGGGATATGTAGCAAGAACAGTAAAATACAGGTCTAGAGAAGTTATGCTACGGGTTTACATGTTTGGAGCGCTGTGTTTAAATCTGATCATCATGCTCTGAAAAAGAGGTAGATGAATTGGAAAGGGTACAAAGAGAAACAAGCACGAACCCATGTTAGACTATAAGGAAACATTAGAGAAGGTCAAGCTCTACAGTGTAGAAAGGCAGATAAGGGGGATCTCATTCATGTATATGAAGTATTAAATAGTGCAGTTAAAGTAAATGCAAAATATTACTTCAATAATTCCTCCGGGTGCTCCGGTTTCCTCCCACAGTCCAAAGATGTGCGGGTTAGGTTGATTTGGCTATGATAAATTGACCCTTAGTGTTAGGGGGGATTAAATACGTGGGGTTACGGGGATAGGGTGGGATATGTGTCGGTGCAGGCTCGATGGGCCGAAATGGCCTCTATCTGCATTGTGGGGATTCTGTGAAAGCCAAGAATGTACATTTAAAAGTATATCAAATAACTCCTTTACTGAAAGAGTGATAATGTTTGGAATGGTTTGCGGTCAGGGTAGCAGAGGCAAAAGCATTATAACAACAACAACTTGTATTTATATAGCGCCTTTAACGTAGTAAAACATCCCAAGGCGCTGCACAGGAGTATTTTCAGACACAAAATTTGACACCGATCCACATAAGGATAAATTAGGGCAGGTGACCAAAAGCTTGGTAAAGAAGTAGGTTTTAAGGAGCATCTTAAAGGAGGAAGGAGAGGTTTAGGCAGGGAATTCCAGAGCTTAGGGCCTAGGCAACAGAAGGCATGGCCACCAATGGTTGAGCGATTATAATCAGGGATGCTGAAGAGGGCAGAATTAGAGGAGCGCAGATATCTCTGGGGGTTGTGGGGCTGAAGGAGATTACAGAGATGGGGAGGGGCGAGGCCATGGAGGAATTTGAAAACAAGGATGAGAATTTTGAAATCGAGGCGCTGCTTAACCGGGAGCCAATGTAGGTCAGCGAGCACAGGGGTGATGGGTGAACGGGATTTGGTGCGAGTTAGGACACGGGCAGCCGAGTTTTGGATGACCTCAAGTTTACGTAGGGTGGAATGTGGGAGGCCAGCCAGGAGTGCGTTGGAATAGTCAAGTCTGGAGGTAACAAAGGCATGGATGAGGGTTTCAGCAGCAGATGAGCAGAGGCAAGGGCGGAGACGGGCGATGTTACGGAGGTGGAAGTAGGCAGTCTTTGTTATGCCGTGGATATGTGGTCAGAAGCTCATTTCAGGGTCAAATATGACGCCAAGGTTGCAAACAGTGTGGTTCAGCCTCAGCAGATGTTAGGGAGAGGGATGGAGTCAGTGGCTAGGGAACGGAGTTTGTGGCAGGGACTGAAAACAATGGCTTCGGTCTTCCCAATTTTTAATTGGAGAAAATTTTTGCTCATCCAGAACTGTATGTCGGACAAGCAGTCTGACACCATGGAGGGAACGAGAGAAGAGGTAGTGAGGTAGAGCTCAAGGATAATTCCAAATGTGTTTGAATGCTGTAATGGAAGAATTAGGGTACTAAAGGGATGAGTATTGATGAGCCAATTGGCAATTTCTGATCCTTGACTTTTCTTAAGTTAACTCCCTGCAGAAAGGAAGGAAGGAAAAATCAGAGGAAGAGTCTTCAATGGGACTCTCTCTCAGTGGTCAGCCAAGAGTAGCATTGACAGTGGAGAGCAGAAGTGTGCCAATCCTGCTCTGTCAGACATAGGAGATGCATAAACTAATAGGGAACAAGCAAGAGGGGAAACAGATACTATATCCTTATAGCCTTAGAAAAAGGACCAAACTATGTTTTAATTACTGTAGCTAAGATTTATTTCAAGTTATCAACACTCAGGTGAACAAACTAGAGTAAGAAAATTTTGACAGTGCCAGTTCATTGAAATATGTAGTTTTACTAGGATTGGCTGAAGTAATTGACTGTTCGTATAGAGCGAGAAATATTTCTAACTAAACAGTCCCTGTCTCATTAGGTAATGGCTTAGTTATTTATTTCCTTCTGAGCATTAGAGACTGATATTGTAAAGGTGAGAAAGATTAAGAGTGGTAGAGTAGAAACTGACAAAGACAAAAGTCATTCTTAGAACAAATGTAGAATTTGATTCTAATTCAGTCTTGTCTAATGATGTTGTCTTGTCTTGCAGGAATCATCCGTTACAGACGCAGCTGCCCCAGCAGCAAGGTGCAGGTCAGTATCCAACATCTCTCTCGCCAGCCATCCCCTGCTCAAACCACTATCACATCGATTACCATGCAACATAATTGAAGGATAAATATAGAAAAAAGCCTTCTTCTGAATATGTATTTTGTATTTAATAAATGTATGTGTAATATTTGCTATTACAGATTTTGTTACAATCAAAATACTCTGGCTCAGATATTGCATGTTGGATAAGGGGTAGTACTGTTATGTCAGTATACAGGGGAAAAGGACCCTTCAATAACATGTTTCATGCAAAGCTGTCGCAAAGACCCATTCTATTTTTGTGCATGTTAATATAACTAGAACAAAGCCAATTGCTACTTTGCAGCACATTTTTTTTCTTGTCAAAGTGTGCGCAGTCTTATCAGAAAGAAAAAAAACTTAATGTGTTAAATTCTTAATTCATAATCAAACCTTTTACTTCTTCATTCTTGCTTTCCTGATTGGAGGAGAATTTTATATGTCGACATTTCTGCAATTTGAGGCAAGTACAAACCAGTGTAAAGATTTTCCAACAGTTTATTTAAAAAGACATTTCTAAGTTTTTTTTTAATCCCTTTCCATCAAAGCCAAGCACCATCTAAAGGGTAAACCATTGATCTGAGTACAGGTGATTAAAAGCTTCATGGCATGTGGACTCCATTTGTACCATGCCGACAGGTTTACCTTTAATATGAAGGCTGTGTCTTGGATTTTTTTTGTATTAGGAAGTTACTATTATGTAAGTAAATCTGTCCCTCCTATTTCTCATCTACATGCTGCCCCTCGGCAACCTCATTCAAAAAGAGTGTCAGATTCTATATGTACGCTGATAACACACCGCTCTACCTCACCACCACCTCTCTCGACCCCTCCACTGCCTCTGATTTGTCATGCTGCTTGTCCGACATCCAGTATTGGATGAGCAGAAATTTCCTCCAGTTAAATATTGGGAAGACCGAAACCACCGTCTTTGGTCCCCACCACAACTTCAAGCCACTGACTCCATTCCCCCTCCCTGGCCACTGTGAGGCTGAACCAAACTTTTCCCAACCTCAGTGTCTTATTTGACCCTGAGCTGAGCTTCTGACCCCATTTCTGTCCATCACCAAGACAGCCTACTTCCACCTCCGAAACATCGTCCGTTTCCGCCTCTGCCTCAGCCCATCTGTTGCTGAAACCCTCATCTATGCTTTTGTTATCTCTAGACTCGACTATTCCAATGCTCTCCTGGCTGGCCTTTCACCTTTCACCCTCCGTAAACTTGAGCTCACTCAAAACTCTGTTGCCCGTATCCTGACTCGCACCAAGTCCCGCTCACTCATCATCCTGTGCTCGCTGACCTACATTGGCTCCCAGACAGGCAACACTTCGATTTTAAAATTCTCATTCTTGTGTTCAAATCTCTCCATGGCATCGCAGCTACCTATATCTATAAACTCAACCAGTTTGCAGCCCTCCGAGATCTCTGCACTCCTCCAATTCTGGCTTCTTGCGTATCCCCGATTTCCTTCCCAAGCACAGGAATTCCCTCCCCAAACCTCTCCACCCTTCTACCTCTCTCTCCTCCTTTAAGGCACTCCTTAAAACCTGCCTCTTTGACCAAGCTTTTGGTCACCTTTCCTATTATCTCTATGTGGCTCGGTGTCACATTTTGTCTGATAATGCTCTAACGAAATGCCTTGGACATTTTACTACGTTAAAGGCACTAAAAATTCAAGTTGTTATTGTTAAGAGATAGGAAGGCATTACTTGGGAAACTTAATTATTACATTTCTGCTTTAAGTGAAACTAATATCCAGTTTCCATTAATTTTAGATGATCAGAAAATCAAACACAGCGACATCTAATACAGGGTGTATTTTGTCAGCTTTCAACTGGGCTATTGGGCAAATTGTCTCAGCATTATTCCACTTCTGGGAGGAAAATTACTTTTCTTTTTGATCAAATAGCAGTTTATGTCAGTCGTGGCTCAGTGGTTGTGGGTTCAAGCCCCACTCCAGAGATTTGAGCACAAAATCCAGAACAACACCTCAATGCAGTAGAGAGGTGCCATCTTTCAGATTAGACATTAAATTGAGGGGGCCTCGGAAGTGGGCGTAAAAGATCCCACGGCACTAATCCGTGTCCTGTCCAACATTTATCCCAACTCCCAAAACAGATGAGCTGATCATTTATTTCATTGTTGTTTGTGGGCGGCTGCAGTGCTCAAATTGGCTGCTATGTTTCCTATATTACAAAAGTGACTGCACTTTAAAAGTACTTAATTGGTTGTAGAGCGCTTTGGGATGTCCTGAGGTGATGAAAGGTGCTATATAAATGCAAGTCTTTCTTCTTTGTGGGAGAAATGTGTGGAGATCAATTGGAATGGATGAGATGGAGATGAACAAGAGAAAGTACAGCACAGAAGGAGACCATTTGGCCATCCTGTACCAGTGCTATCTTTTTAACTGGAGCAGTCTACTCCCATTTCCCTGCTTCTTCCATTGTAATCTTTCTTACTTTTCAAATAATTACCTAATTGCCATTTAAATGATATTATAGTCTCTGATTCAGTAGTATCTTATAAAAACATTGTGTTCTAATAACCCTGTTGTGAAAAAAATCCTTCAACTTCTTCTTTTAAATCTACCCCTTACCTTTTCTGTTCCAGTAAGAAATACCCCAATTTTTCAAGCCTTTCCCAGCTGTACCTCTCATTTCAACAACAACTAGTATTTATATAGCACCTTTAACGTAGTAAAACATCCCAAGGCGCTGCACAGGTGTATTTGAAGACAAAAAATTTGACACCGATCCACATAAGGATAAATTAGGGCAGATGATCAAAAGCTTGGTCAAAGAGGTAGGTTTTAAGGACCGTCTTAAAAGGAGGAAAGAGAGGTAGCGAGGCGGATAGGTTTAGGCAGGGAATTCCAGAGCTTAGGGCCTAGGCAACAGAAGGCACGGCCACCAAAGGTTGAGTGATTATAATCAGGGATGCTCAAGAGGGCAGAATTAGAGCGGCGCAGATATTTCAGGTGCATCTTTGCTGTACCTTTTCCACGGCTCCAATATCCATTCTAAAATGTGGTGCCCAGAACTGCCTGCAATAGCCTAACCAATGTCTTATATAAAAAAAAAAGTAACATTTGAAATAAGTTAAGAAGTGCATTTCAAAAATATTTTTTTAAACAAAAATTAGGCTGCAGGCATTGAAGATTTGTATTAAAGCTAGACGAGCCAGTTTGTGGAATATTGCAGTTGACAGTCTACTTCAAAAAGTGTAAGAGTCAGTTGTCTCATCCCAGGCCCTTTAAGCCAGGATGGCCCCAATTCCATTTTGCGAATGACAGAAAATGGTTGCTTGAGACCCACAGGTGAAAGCAGGAGAAATAGCTGATTTAATTGAAAGATTGAGTAGCAAATCACTGAGTGGGAAAGAATCAGAGGGACAGCCCTTCCACAGAGAGAGAAGGATAAAAGGGCATGGAGCAGTCAGCCGGCAGCTAGGTCTGTGAAGTAAACCTGGCCTCGCAAGGGAAAACTCAGAGGCAGTCAGTATTGGAAGGCTATCTTGTTCTCAAAGTGGTTTCTCTAGTTAGTTCAATCAAGGTCAGATTTGATTACTTTCTTTTTATTATTCATTCTTGGGATGTGGGCATCGTTGTCAATGTTATTGCCCACTCCTAATTGCCCTGAGAAGGTTTTGGTGTCTTGGCCGCACTTTGATACAACTGAGTGGCTTGCTAGGCCCCTTTAGAAGAGTCAACCACGTTGGTGTGAGACTGAAGTCACGTATAGACACTCTGACAGCTTCATGGTGACTTAGTGATACCAGTTTTTTAGTGTATATTTACTTTTTTTTTAATAAACTGAATTCAAATTCTCAATGGGGTTTGAACTCACAATCTCTGTTCCCCATGTTTTGGGGGAGTTTGCAACAGGTACTGAGATATGCCTTTATTTGAAAATCTCATCAAGCTGCTCAAAATGTTAAACAGAGGGTCACATCAGGATAGTTTCAGAGCCAAGAATTTCTTCAGATACTTGAACTCTGCCTCCGTAGAAATGCCTGTAAATGGAGTTTCCTTCACACCTCTGAGGAAATTCGCGGCCATTGTGTTTAGGACACAGAAACTACTGTGAAAGAGGCAGTTCAGCGACACCCTCAGTTGATGGTATTGTGGAATATGGTATAGTCAGGATTACTATTCCCTTTAACTGGCTGCGCGGCTCATTCAAATTTTCGCACATGTGGGGTTTCTTCCATGGAAATCCGGTGAGTGGCCTGCGTGGGACCTTCAGGCCGCTGTGCGGATGTGCAGCTTAGCGGGAATGTTGGTCAGGATTTTTGCTTGTTATTTGGCCACAAGACTTTCTGTTCGGAGCAGAAAAGATCCGAACAGCTCAGTAATTGGGAATTTGCTTGCTCAGCCCAACCGCAGCAAGAAAAAATGGAGGTTAGAGCCATCGGGGGTGGCATTTGTATTGCTGCTCCGGAATTCCTTTTTAGTAAGGGTGAGCAAAATCACTTCTTTTGGTGAGCATCAGGCAACAGCAACACGGTTACCAAAGTCTGGGTTGTTGTCAGCACTGGAATAAGGTAAATTAGCCCATTGCCTGCTCTTAGCTAGCTTACACTATTGTGGGAATCTTGGACGATTCCAGTGATGTTCATTTAATGAATTTTATCCATCTATTTTAGGTAAATGGCAAACCTGAGGAAGGAAAACTGAATGAAGCATTTACCTGATATCAGATTCCACTTTGGAAGGTTATTCTTTTTCTGTATACTGACCAAATGCATGATCCGTTTTTACTCTGTGCTAATGTGCATGACTATGAATGTCTGCAGTGCCACTGTATGTCATGAATTTGATATTTTATACCAGTGTTTTACGCATCCTGTTCCAGCATATCAAATGCAATGTTTGCTTTTTGCACATGTTGAATTATACAAGCCTTTTAATTAATTTCATTTCATTTTTGCTAGAAAAAGAGGCTAGCCCTTAACTGGGGAAACTTTGTATTGCAGGTAGAAGGAATTTTGTCACGACTTGCCTAATGATGACCAAAGTTACATTGTGCCATTAATAAATACCTGACATTTTACCAGCAGTTTCTCCAAAGTGTTAAACTTCTTGTTTTACATATTGCATAGTACCTCTCATACCCACACCGTTAACTGGCTTGCTGTGTTCAAAACAAGTTGAGTAAGTGGTTCTGGCCCCCATGACCACAATGTTGAGGACTCCCATACGTCTCATAGCTCTAGGTCAAACAAAGTCAAGGAAACCACCTGATCACCACCATCCCCCCACACCACTTAACCGATGAATCAATACTTCTCCCTGCTGAGCACCCAGTCATGTTGCAACTAAGCATCCTGACCCTTAATGCTCCCCACCCACCAGCAGCCATGTAATCTCCCAGGAAAGACAAAAGCTCCAGGCCAATTCATGATTGGTTCCCACAGCGCCTCATGGATGCCCAGTTTTGCACGGCTAGATCTGTTCTGAATCTATCCCATTTAGCACGGTGGTAGTGCCACACATGATGGAGGGTGTCCTCAGTGTGAAGACGGGTCTTCGTCTCCACAATGACTGTGCGGTGGTCACTGCCACCAATGCAGTCATGGAATGATGCCTCTGCGACAGGTAGATTGGTGAGGACGAGATCAAGTATGTTTTTCGCTTGTGTTGGTTCTCATCACCTGCCCTCAGTCTGGCAGCTATGTCCTTCAGGACTCGGCCAGCTCGGTCAGTTGTGGTGCTACCGAGCCACTCTTGGTGATGGACATTGAAGTCCCCCACCCAGAGTATATTCTGTGCCCTTGCTACCCTCAGTGCTTCTTCCAAGTGGTTTTTGACATGGAGGAGTATTGATTCATCAGCTGAGGGAGGGCAGGAGGGGGTGATTTTGGATATAATGAGATTGACAGGGTGGAAGGAAGCACGAATGGTGGGATAGGGAGCCTCCACCAGAAAATGCAGTCTGCAGCCCATAGCAGCTCTTTCCCCCCCCCACCATCTCTCACCCAAAGGAAGCAAGAAAAGAACAGAGAAAGAAAAAGCAAAAAATAAAAGAGAAGCAAAATTAAGAGTTAGGGAGAAAGAAACATAAGACACAGAAAAACAGTAGCACAGACAGGTAAGAGATCATATTCTCTGGCTTAGTGTGCAATGGCCCAGAGATCCACTAGTAATATATTAAAAAACTTGCAATGTGAATAACGCCTAGTGGTCCCAGAGAGTATTAAGAGTCAATCACTTAGCATGGAACTGGAGTCACTTGTAGGCCAGACCAGGTAGGTGTAGCAGGTTGTCTTCCCTGAAGGATATTAGTAAACCATTTTGGATTTTATAACAATCTGACAGCTTTCAGAGTTATTTTTTTTCTAGTGCTAGTCCACAAATTACCAAATTTATTGAATTCAATTTCACAATTTGCCATGGTACGATTTGAACTCTCAGCTTCTGGGTTGCTCGTCCAGTACCATAACCACCAAATTATCTGTACTCCACATATCACAATTTTTACGTGTATGTCAACATTTACAAAAGGTGTCAACATTTCTCAGTTTTAAGTGTGTGTCAATATTTGCCCTTCATGCTTCCATAATATAAAACATTGCAGGCCTCTTGCCAATGGTTGGCACAAGCCACACATTACTTGCTTCTCATTCAGTTTCCTCTCCTTGGCATTAGTAGTTGGGCCTCAAGCCTAGCACTTGGTTGTATCCATCCGACCAGTTTTTGACCATAACTACCATTTCGGACTTCTCACAGCACCACCTGTCCCCGCCCCCGTTTCATATCTTTGATAGTCGTGATTTATGACCTTGTTGGGTCTGGTGACTCTGATCTCGCAATCACCGCACCCCCCCATCCCACCGTTTGAATGTGCAGCACTGGTGGAGGTCCTGGGCTTTGTTAGCATGGCAGAGGGGGGATGATTGTGGGTAGGGATTTGGAGGTTGGCAGCACAGCTTGGGGGACGGGGTGGTGATTTAGCATTGCAGTGGGAATCACAGTGCTGAGACATGGGTTTTCAGACTGGGTATCTAGCAGTACTACTGAGGAAGAACCTGGAGTTTGGCAGAACTGGGGGTGCCATTAGGTTTATTGAACTGTGGACAAGGTCTCCCAATCTCTGGTAATATTTTCTGAATTACACATCTAGACTCTCATCAAGTATGGGCACTTAGGCAAGGTACTACACTACAGCTGGCACGTGTGGAATTATATCCCAGCAAGAACCAGTAAAGGGGGAGAAAATAAAGATAAACATATCTAGGACAAGGAAGTGCTCTGTATTTTAAAAAAAACACAAGAAAGAAGCAGAACTAAAATAGAAATTAGTAAAAGTACAAAGAGCTAATGTTGTAAAAGAAAGTATTCAATTTTATTTTAAAAACCAAGTTCCAAAATTGCTAATTACGTAACAGCTTTATGCTGCAATTTCTACAACATACTAAAAATGACAAGTATTTTACAATGCATCTGCTTAAAATTATATTACAGTATGTGAAGTGCAAACAGCAAATAACTGCAATGAAATATTTTGGGTACACAATATATTTTACTTTTCATGCAAAACCAGATTCAAATAATGGAGGAATTATAAATCAGGTCAAATCTGAAATAGCCATTTAACTTCACAGATCATCCATATTTGAGACATGCTAGATTTGATTTTTTTTTTTAAACTGGTTGAAAAATTGTTAAACAAAAAAGGCTTACATTTCAGAGAGAAACAGCAAATGACAACTTACAATGTACACAAATCTAATAAATGTTTTATGTACATCTATAAAACCCAAATTTTTCAATGGCATACTTTAGCTGAAATATACATCAGAGAGTACTGTGTAGATACAACAATCTTTCTGTACGCTTGTCCACTGTATTACTGTTTAAAAGATAGAAAATGTCTGCAGGCTCAATATGTAGATTCAACAATCACAAAAGAACAGCAGTGCACAGTGTAGTGTTACCACAGTATCAGAGGAACAAAGACACACAAACACTCATGAAGACAAAGCCTTCCACAGTGCAGTGCACACAGCAATCTCACCCAAATTCAATAACACGGAATGTTATTGGACTTGCTACTTGCTGCACATATTAAATTGGGGATTTGCCAGCACACTGGAGATTCTATGTCAGTCTCCTGCTCTATTTGGCATTGGTCATAATTCTGTTTCTAACAAATACCTGGCTTGTAAATCAGGTAAAATTTTGTTGAAAATGGTAGCAACCATGGGAGACTGTTGGAATTTTCACTAGAAGAATGTTTTTCAGTTACGTAAATTGTAATCTTTCTAGCTGTTCAAGATGTCATTGTTGTGATGATAGGGAACTCACATAGTTGCCATTTTCAAACTTAACAGACCATCAGAAATTTCAATGATATACCCAAATATGTTGCAATCAAATACCATAAAGACACTGCAGCACTGACATTTTTTAAAGAAACAAAATAGAAATTACACTTCAATATTTTTGATCGTGAACCCTAATTCAGAGCGTGGATGCTTTTTAAAAAGTAACCATTTTAAAAAGCATCTACTTGGGACATCGAAATCTTTGACTAGCTGCAAGAACAAAAAAAAACTGCATTTACTGTTCTTGGTAATTAGACTACATTTCTAAGAGCATCACTAATCTATAGATTTTGTCTTTAAAAGAAAATGATTGCTTAATTTATTTGAGAATCTATTACATCATTGAACAAGTTACAAATAAGACCATCACTTCTATTTCATACCAAGAATTAAACTTAAACTGAATTTAAAAATGACAAAAGATGTAGACAGAATGCAAAGAAATTAATTCAGTTTTCAATTATCTTGATCCATTGCATTTTTAAAATTGTTTGCCACATTGTTTTTGTGGTCTGTTGATGTGATAATTTACAATCCAAGTATATTCTGAGCAGTAAAGGATTTGGTGAAATTAATGCATTTAAAATTATTTGGAAACTACAAAACCACCTCTGGTTGCCTTTAGTTAAGTAACACCACAATGCAGGACTGTTATACCTTCCCAACTATTTTACTGTTTATTTGCCTCTCACGGAGGAATTTATATTATTTGTGCTGCTAAAAAAGAAACTTTAAACCTATATGAACAGATAAAAATTACAAGATGCTGTATGGCCATGCCAACCTCCAGATTGAAACTTGGACTTTATCAAGTATTAACAAGTTTGCTGTAATTTGTGGGAACCATACAGTGAACAAGATATGGCCAGCTATTCCTACTGATTTGCTTTAATATTTACACCACTGTATTCATCCAAAATATAAAAAATTCTTTAAACATATAACCCATTGTTAAAGTTTTAAAAAAAGTATGCACAAAAAAATCCTGCACTCTGATTTTATTTGGACATTTTTTTAACACTGGCATTTGAATTTACATCAGACTTCCCAATAAGATGCCACAAAGGTGCTTTCTGACATGCAGATTTAGTCTGTGAAAAAATTTACCTGTACTGGTTTGACGAATTCACTCAAGCTATGTCCCTCATGATGGACTATAGTGGTTTTATTTTAAAATTATCAGATATACACATCTAGGTCTAATATCTAATTTATTCAAAAAATGTTTTCTTTTTGATTATACATTTCTGCAATTCCTACCAGCCCCTAATAAAACAGTAACCTGACAGAATCTTCTATTGTGCAACTTAATTTGGATTTACTGCACAATAATCTATGCATACTACTGGACCATTAAAGTATAAACAGCAAAATTATACATTTTGCTTATTCTGTGTGAACAAGTTTTAAAAGTGACCATCATGGGCACGAGCATACTTTACAGTAATGTTCTTTAAAGGTTAATATGTTCATAAAAATAATCATACATAGCCTGAATGGAATGGAATGCTCTTTTATTGGCATTTTGTGTCACACAGCATACAACAAATGCACTTATGGTGCGGAATGCCAACATTATTTACCTAATCTATAAAAAAATCTAGCCAAAAGGCAGAATGCAACATTCTGGCAATAGTGAACTTTGTATGGACATGCAGACAAATCAAATGTGCTTGGGATTACACTTGGAATAGCTCTAAATGGGACTGAAGAGGAATGTTGTACTGGATTGCCTAAATGAAGCAAAGGTTTATCTAGATTCCACTGTGATACAAGTGAATAACAGGAAAAAGTCTCTTCACAATGCAGCTAATATTAAATCTCACCCTAAAATAGAAGCCACTATGGAAGCCAAAAAAACCCCATAGAAATGTTATGTTCAGTTAAACCAGGAGCTGCTCATTTCCCAGCTTCATTCTCTGTTAGAAATAAACTGCATAAATTTAAAGAGGAGTCTTCACTTTTGTACATACTAACATAGGCCTATAAAAGACACTTCAAGGGAATATAGTGCAACTATAACTAAACAAACTACAATGCTATTTGCAAACTACCCGGAAAGAAAGATAAGCTTGTAATGATAAACTAAGGATTAACAAGGGAATCAAAGGGACAGACAAATGTATGATATTGAGATAGCACCAGCTGTTGATTTGAGCTTGTGCTGGCAACTAACTTGAAAGATGTTCACCTAAATTCAAACATATCTCCAGTAGGCTCTGAATTTTGCAATAAACTACTTTATATTGGTTTAATGCTTTCCTAGTCCTGCAGGTTTCCACGTAGCTAGTGGCAACTTGCCAGATTCACTACATCAGCTTGTTGGAAAGACTCAGTAAACATGTTTTCCCAGCAGCTGGCCTTAGAAAACTTGAAGTTTATTTAAGGTTTGCTAACTTCAGCGCAAGACCCACACATCAACTGTTGGAGGCCTAGCAAACCACTACATAGGAACATGAGTAGGCCATTCAGCTCCTTGAGCCTGTTCCACTATTCAATGAGATCATGACTGATCTGCGACCTAACTCCATATACCCAGCATTGCCCCATATCCCTGAATACCTTTGGTTAACAAAAAGCTATCAATCTCAGATTTAAAATTAACAATTGATCTAGCATCAATTGCTGTTTACGGAAGAGAGTTCCAAACTTCTACCACCCTGTGTGTGTAGAAGTGTTTCCTAATTTCACTCCTGAAAGGTCTGGCTCTAATTTTTAGACTATGCCCTCTAGTCCTAGAATCCCCAACCAGCGGAAATAGTTTCTCTCTATCTACCCTATCTGTTACCCATAATATCTTGAAAACTTCGATCAGATCACCCCTTAACCTTCTAAATTCTAGGGAATACAACCCTAATTTGTGGTCTCTCCTCGTAATTTAACCCCTGGAGTCCAGGTATCATTCTGGTAAACCTACACTGCACTCCCTCCAAGGCCAATATATCCTTCCAAAGATGTGGTGCCCAGAACTGCTCACAGTACTCCAGGTGTGGTCTAACCAGGGTTTTGTACAGCTGCAGCATAACTTCTACCCCCTTGTATTCAAAACCCAATATAGCTGGAGCAATTTAAAATAAGAAAACTATGAACATCCTAGAAAAGATTTAAACACCATGCACTCGCCAATCTCCTTTAAGTCAGAAATAAATTTATTTATCTATGCTTAGCATAACTGGTGAGTTATTTTACATATAGCCCACCAGGCTAGATAAAAACGTGTAGAAAGAAACTGACTTCAACCATTAATCCAAGTGAAATCCTTCTTCCATACAATGCAAGTGTAAGGGCAAACATCACAATGACATTTCAGCTCCACAACAAATTCTTAACTTTAAAACAGCAAAAAAAATCTTAAAAATCACTTAAGCAAGTTCAGAAAGCTGCAGAAACCTGAAGAATTCACATGATAAAAAAAGTGTACAACAAAATATAATTTTGCCTTTAACACAGCAACATTAATTTCACGATCATACTACCCTGGAAATCCATCATAAATGAAACCAAGTTGTAAATGAAAACTCAAACAGTTAAGTAAAATATCAATTAGCACACTAAGCTGTTTCAGGAAAAAGTTGAACATTTATAACCCCATTGACCTTACCACAGTCACATAGCTCCACAAGTGCAAAATCTCAAAAACAGAAAGGATTTAATTTATACACAAAATATGCTTGACTTGCAATACCGTAAGAGCTCCAAAATATAAACGGTGATACTAAAAACATGTGTTCCCAAGTGCAATAAAAACTATTAAAAGATATTAACATTTGGTATTACATTATACTGTATTTATATATTAATTTCCATAACTGCAGAAATTTACTTGAGGCAGAAATCTGATTAAGTGCAGTAATTCTTCAGCCAAGCCATCATTTCAAAGCTAAGTTTAAAAGACACAAAAGGGCCACATCATAAAAATCACCCCATTTCTGATGACTTATGAATACAGAAGACTATAGAAATCATCCATAAGCAAAGTATGTTGGAAAGAAAAACATGACCTGGCCTGAAAAACACATGCAAGTAATGAAACATTATAAACTGAAAGTCTTAGTGCAAAATTTACTCCGAGCTTTGATGTTTTTGATTTTCAGAACAATTAATAATAAAACTAGCAATCTAATAAACAAAACTCAAGCGATTGTGGCAACCACAAACACAATAATGTGAATTTAACCACTGTACTAGAAATTTGACTGCTTTGGGACAACTATTTTTTTTTCAATTCAGTATCTGGCTTTACCCATTCTGACACACAGCTCTGTAAAGATTAAATTCTTGCTAATATGTAATTTCTCTCCGAGGGTGATGGGGCATAGTTGTACAGTAGCTTGCCTAAAAGGCCATGCTTCATAGGATTTTAAACAGCGAGTACTGGCAAAGTAGTCAACTGTGGAGGGCTCTGTAGCAGAGAGCGACCATATGCACACTTTCCACAGGAGACATTGGACAGCATTTAGCCCAGGGTTGCTAAGGCCAATTGTAGTATCCCCACTAAAATCAGCTAATACCGTACACACAAGAGTCAAACCTGAGATCTTCTGGTCTGGCTGTCTCAGTGCTAGACTGGGTGGTGCCTTTATCAACTCTGTTATTGGAGAGCAGGGAGGGAACTTTATATGAAGTTTCATTGAATACAAGACCAAATCAAATTTTTAATCCTGATAAATTAGAATTTAGGACACTAGTTTGAGTGCTGCTGGTTCTCATCTCACATATATCCAATTACTCTTTCAGCAAAGATGGGCCAAAAGTGGCACATGCTTCAGATACTTTCAGATGCTTTCTAAACACTGAATTCTTTAAGAATCAAAATTTACAGTCACATCGCAAGAACCCAGTGAGTTTCCAGCATGTCTGGTTTAAAAGTACATAGTGTCCGACGTCAAATATTTGCTGTGAAATATGCAGATATGCTGAAATTCGAAGTTCATTACATGCAGAAGAATTTTTAAAAAGAAAAAAAATGTACTGCAGGGTCTATAAATGTGGGCTTAAATCAAGCCAGAAATGTTTAAAGATATTACCATGATTTCAAAGATAGCAGTAACAATGATTTATGGCACCTTGTATATCAAAAAGAAACTCACAACTACTTTAATTACTTTAGTTATTTGATCTATAAAGCTAGTGAAAAATAAAACAGGTGAATGAAGAATTTGACATTTACAAGTCACCTGATGGTTTCCAGTATGTTATTTTCAAAAGAATACAAATCATTTATTAAGACTGGGGTTAAAATATGATAAAGTATCTTAAAGTTATTGAAGTAACATATCAATGTTTAAAAATGCATAAACAAGACGTGTGTAAAGTTTTCAGTATGGCCATTTTTTAAAAAAGGAATCCAGATTCTGCTAAGAGGTGGTGACTTGTGAAATAAAGTTCAAATCTGATTTAGAAGTTATGCTGAAGCCATAAAAGTGTAACATAAATCCTCAGCTCCCCTCCTTCCTCCTCTTTCTTCCCTCTACCAGACTTTAAAAAGAAACCCTAAGTAGTAGCAGCAAATGCATTCATCTAATTTCTTTTAATTTTACTAATAAACAAATTCTAGCACATTGTTGGTAAGTTCCATTATAATTCTCAACGATCCTAAAAACATAATCGATCATACAAGTTGAAAAGGTCACAAACTAACATGCGAGCTTAATTTACAAATCGTTGGCCACTTCACTTGTACACAGAGCAAGGGTACCTAATTATACCAGTGTTTCAGTCCATTTGGCAATATTTCATGTTAAGAGTTTTAAACAGATAAATTTACTTTTGCAACAATTATCATCTGTTCCACACCAAACTCAAAAAACATTTCTTTTTAAAAAGCAGCACAACAGTAGCAGTGGTTGACATTTTTGGCAGCCCTATTTTGCCACTAATACACCTCAATCAAAAGTAACAACCAACAAGCCTCTATAAAGTGAGGGATAAATCAGTGAACAACCTCTCAACCTCTTCATTTTGCCAGTGCTCCATACAAATATTCATTCTTTAAATTGCACCAATACATGAAGTGTGAGAAGGAGTCGCTACTTCTCCACCCCGCCACCCACCCCCACCATCAATACAGAAAAGGAAAAAAACACAAGTCCTCAGCATGAGAAAGTTATGATTTTCAATAGGGCTATACTGAATTGTATAGAATATGTACCTTCAGGTATTTAGGACTAAATGTAACTTAAGCAGATGTTTCCTTCATAAAATTGGAATAATTGCCATTTGAAAAAAATTGCAGTGGAAATATGGAAAACTTGAAGTGGAAATAAAGTATCACAAAAGAATGTTTCTTCAACCACCCAACATCTGCCCATGAAATACTGTACCTCCAAAAAGAAAATCACATGAAATAGCATTTCAAAAGATGTCATGTTTTCAGTAGTCATTCCATCAGTCATGCCATCACTTATAAAATTCACTCAGATCAATTATATGACCAAACATTTTTATCACTTCTATATACATAAGCAGTAACTATTCTTTTTTCAGATTTGATAGTGATGAATTGCAGTGTCGCAGATTTATGCTCCTTTCTTCCCACCTACATACACAGAATTCTTTGAGGTTATCTTTTTATTAAATATGAAGATCAAAAAGTAGGTACTTGAGCCTGCTCAGTCATTATTTCAGTTACTTGTTCAATTGTTCAACAGTTGACAACGCGAGAATCCCAAATAAAAAAATAGCTACACACAGCAGTCTTTTCAGTGCAATGTAGTTATCTTTGGGAATGGCTATTTGTACAAGATCATTTGTGATCTGTGAGATTTCATGAGCAACTAGCACAAAAATAAACGTGCTGACAATAATGTTGAACACTGGGCTGCCAGGAATGAGTACGAGGATTCCTTTGGTATCTGCTGCAAGCCAGATGTGGTATTGGCATATGAAGAGCTGAAAAAAATAAAGGTTTCAATGTGTAACGTAGTATCAAGCTGGTACAATATACAGTCAGTTCAAAATTTTAACAACTTTCCGCAATCTTCGTCTTTTATTCTGTTGGAAGGTATAGGCTAGTGTGAATATACTAAGCAGCACAACTGCATTAAATTTATACTCCATCAAAAAACAGGGCTACACTTAAAACAAAATAATTCATTTTATCAATATGCCTCATGTTTCAAATGAAGTTACCATAGATCATAGACAGTTCTGTTAAAGGCCCACACCCCAAACATTAATTTATGTTTCCTTTCAGATGCTGACTGGCCCTGCTGTATATTTCTAGCATTTTTTTTTCTTATTTCAAATTTTCTGTATACGCACATTTAAAAAAAATCTCTTCCAAGGTTTGCTTGCTTTTAAACTTAGCAAAATTTCCTTTCATCTTGTCTCCATATATTTTACAGCCAATGAATTTTGAAGTGCAGACACTGCTGTTCTGTCGGCAAACACAGCAGTGCAGTTCTACAAATTGCAAAAGAATGACTCGACAATCTATTTTTGATGAGGTGATTGAAGGAGAAATGTTGGCCTGAAACAGAGAACTTGCTGCTCTTCAAATAATGCCATAGGATCTTTTACACCCACTTGAGCAGGCGGACAGGGGCCTTGGTTTAACGTTTCATCCGAAAGACAGCAACCTCTGACAATTCAGCACTGCCTCAGTACTGTACTGTTGGCCTACATTATGTGCTCAAGTCTGTTGTGGGGCTTGAATCCTCAACCTTCCCGGAGAGGAGGGAGGGGGAGGGGAGGAAGGAAGGAAAGAAGCAAGGAGAGGGGAGGGGAGGAGAGGGAGAAGGGAGGGGAGGAGAGGGAGAAGGGAGGGGAGGAGAGGGAGAAGGGAGGGAAGGAGAGGGAGAAAAGGAGAGGGAGAAGGGAGGGAAGGAGAGGGAGAAGGGAGGGAAGGAGAGGGAGAAGGGAGGGAAGGAGAGGGAGAAGGGAGGGAAGGAGAGGGAGAAGGGAGGGAAGGAGAGGGAGAAGGGAGGGAAGGAGAGGGAGAAGGGAGGGAAGGAGAGGGAGAAGGGAGGGAAGGAGAGGGAGAAGGGAGGGAAGGAGAGGGAGAAGGGAGGGAAGGAGAGGGAGAAGGGAGGGAAGGAGAGGGAGAAGGGAGGGAAGGAGAGGGAGAAGGGAGGGAAGGAGAGGGAGAAGGGAGGGAAGGAGAGGGAGAAGGGAGGGAAGGAGAGGGAGAAGGGAGGGAAGGAGAGGGAGAAGGGAGGGAAGGAAGGAGAGGGAGAAGGGAGGGAAGGAAGGAGAGGGAGGGAAGGAAGGAGAGGGAGGGAAGGAAGGAGAGGGAGGGAAGGAAGGAGAGGGAGGGAAGGAAGGAGAGGGAGGGAAGGAAGGAGAGGGAGGGAGGGAAGGAGAGGGAGGGAGGGAAGGAGAGGGAGGGAAGGAGAGGGAGGGAAGGAAGGGGAGGGAGGGAAGGAAGGGAGGGAGGGAAGGAAGGGGAGGGAGGGAAGGAAGGGGAGGGAGGGAAGGGGAGGGAGGAAGGGGAGGGAAGGGGAGGGAGGGAAGGGGAGGGAGGGAAGGGGAGGGAGGGAAGGGGAGGGAGGGAAGGGGAGGGAGGGAGAGGGAAGGAGAGGGAGGGAGGGAAGGGAGGGAGGGAAGGAAGGGAGGGAGAGGGAAGGAGAGGGAGGGAGGGAAGGAAGGGAGGGAGAGGGAAGGAGAGGGAGGGAGGGAAGGAAGGGAGAGGGGAGGGAAGGAAGGGAGAGGGGAGGGAAGGAAGGGAGAGGGGAGGGAAGGAATGTAGAGAGGGGAGGGAAGGAATGTAGCAGAGGGGAGGGAAGGAATGAAGGAGACTGGAGGGAAGGAGAGGTTCTTCTGGATTTTTGATTGCTGAGCACATGTACAATAGACCATGGTTAGCAAGGACCAATCAGGTCTCAGAAGCAGAAACAAAATTGCAAAAAGCTTGATTCCCAGTCTAACCTTGACTGGTGGTTATTATTTGTTCCTCGAATTCAGAGCATTGCCACTCGCTCTAAACCTACCCTACAATCATGCGTCTCATCGCCCAACTTCCAACCATTGCCACCTGTGAGCAGATCCACAGAAAATCTACTAATTTAAAAGTTTTATTGCCTTTTCAAAACTTAAGAAATGCACTTAAGTAAAGAATTTGGTGTCTTGAATCATGATGACAATTTAATAGAAATTATTAAAAATCTATATCAAAAAGCTGAGTCGCTTCAACATTCCAAAGGTATTGCAACAGTAGGCAGTGCTGTGAGCCTGTCAAGTGACAGGGCCACCTTAAGGAAAATGTAGTAACTCACCCCCATATGGTGGTGGGAGAGATGGGGTGAGGGACAAGTGAGTTTGCCTCAGTGGGGTGAGTGCCAGGGAGCCCCCCCCCACCAACCAAAAAGAGAACAAAAAAGAAAATCATACCACAAAACCACCACCTTGTTGAAGCAGAATCAGCTCCTTGACACCCAGCCCACTGAGGCAAACTTACTTGTCCCTCATCACCCTCAACCATCTCCCATTCTCATCACTCTCCCCATTCCCTGTCTTTACCGTCCCAGCTATACAAGCCTTATCCTCTCCATTCCACTCCTCCCTCTCAACTCTCCCTCCTCTTCTTCCTCTCCACCCCCTCTCCTTCTCGCCCTTTACTACAACCCCCTCCTTTTCCCTTCATTGCCTCTCCTCTGCCCGTCCCCCTACTCACCTCCTATCTGTCTCCTCTCACCTCCCCCACCATGGTTCAATTATTTCCCTGCCTCTAACCCTATTTGCCATAGAATGGGGAACGCCATGCAAGATCAACTCGTTGATTTTTAAATTCTCAGAACGCAACTCTCTCAAAAACAAAGTTAATTTATACATTATATGGTCCACTTACTTCCAAGGAAATCTTGCCAAACCAGGCAAAAAAGGAACTGTACACAGAGCGAACATATCCAGGAATGTTCCTAATAAGAATGAAGGACAAGATCTGGGGAAAAAAATGTTTGAAGGAATTTGGTAAGAAGTATCATTTATAACACAATTTAATCCTGAAACAGAAATAAAGGGAAATACCTGCAACACAGAGAAGTAAGGATGAAGCTCATTGCACTCAGTTTTGTTTTTACAGCTGGCACACCATATTGAATAGGTCTGTGTAAACAAGATTAGGTGGTTATTTGTTACCAATACACACACACTGAAAAAGGGAAAAATTGTTATGTACATATTCTGATAACCTATTATTCAGTTGGCGTTCATTTCCTTCTGTATTTGGATATTAATTTGCTGCTCTGTGGCAACAAAGTAAACATTCATTCAGAAAATAAGTTCACAAGTTGCTACTTATTGAAACAAATACAATGCTAAATGAGAGAAAGTCACTTATAAATTTGGTTCAAATCTCAACATGTTTCCCCTGCCTCCAAGAGGTGTTTTCTTCTCACACCCTCCATTCACTGACCAATACAGCAGGCCGATGAGCTATTCGCAGGCCAACATCTCTCTCAACCCTGCTACAATGATGAACATATGACTAGTATGGATTGATTTATAATTTTTCTTCTCCCACTAGGGAAGAGTTTCCATTTAGTGCCTTATCAAGTGCCCAAGTATGCAAATCAGGTCATTCATTTAAAAGATGCTGATGAAGGATCTTCATTCAATGACGACCTAAATTATTTTTTCAGCTGCTGGCAGACTTGTGATGTATTTCCTGTTTTTATTGCAGAACTCTATGGAAGGTGCATGGGCATTGGCATGAAAAAAGGGGGAAGAGGGGAAGAGAAGAGGGGGGTGGGAACAACAGGAACAAAGCGGGTGGGGGGGTGGGGTGATGAGCTATACCTTCTCTCTCCCTGGGGTTCACAGTTTTTCTAAGTGGGTGTGGTTTAGGATGAGACTTTCCTTCCACTGAGTATTGGGTGGGTTAAGAACAAATTTTAGTTTCAGTGGAGGGGTTTTCCCCTCTCCCCCACCCCCAAGCCTGGCTCCTCTCAGTGAGGGGGTGGTGGGAGGGCGAAGGTTGATGACAATACTTTTCCCTGCTGCACCTGATATCGCTATGAATGGGCTGGAATTTAAATTTTGGGGAGGCATCCTGTCGGGGTGATAAGCACGGCCTTGCAGTAAGGTCAGTGCAAAGTCAGCAGGATATCTACTGTGGTGCATCAGCGTCGATTACTGTTTTCAGATCTGGGCGGGGTAGACTTCAGACGATGGGTTTAAGGGAAGTATTGCTTACAGATGATGGTCAAAGACCCAGTTCTAAAATCAAGAAAAGCAGGTAATTGCCTGGTGCATACCAAGATTAGAATTACTGTTTTGCCACATGCAGCTTTGCAAAATGGTGGGGGGGGGGGGGGGGGAAGAGACGAGGTGCTCACGGAAGAAAATACCAGTATGGAGCCAGAGCGAGAGTTTCATTGATAATGTTCAGTCCTGGGGCTGAGTATTGCTCGTAATTCATGATATATGGAAAATTTCAAGAGGCTATTTTAAAAATTCCATAAAGAGCGAAGTTACGATATAATTATTTGTTCTGTTGCTTCACTCAGTATCTTTGTAATGGAACCAAAAGGCACTGTATAAATGCAAGTTGTTTATTCCAGTGAAAGTAGGCATCAAGACTGCTTTTTCTGTTTCTTTTACACAGGATTGCAACCTGTACAGTTGTATCAACCTAGTATTTTCCCATAGCTGATAAAACATTCCTAGATAATCTCATTTATCTAAATTATGTGTCAGACTCACCAAAAATACAACTACTGATGTAAAAAGCAAGAAGGACGACATCCTAGGTGCAAACAATGTTTCTCCTTTGCCTTCAGAAAGCAGATGACTCTTCTTTAATACACCATAAAGAAAAGCAAAGACCATACCATGTAGGACTGCCTGTAGAGAAACAGAACATTAAAATAAATAAAGTAAAAAAAAATAAAAGCAAGTTATATTTTCACAGCATTGAGTAATTTTAAATGAGTGCAAATATAACCATATACTTAAAGGTCACAAAATGGTAATATCACAAACCATTTTAATCAATTTAAAAGTAGGCAGAACATAGCAAAATGATCTGGAAGATAAAGGCACATTTTGGGTGGAAATTGGTCTCTGCATCTAGCTCTTAACCCCTGCTGTAGATAGGCTAATAATCAGAACATCCCTTTATAAACTTCCCATGCTTATTCGTCAAACAATCTATTTAAATGACAATGCCCCTCAAGCACACTTATTCTTTTCAGAAGAGGACAAAGTTCACATCCATCTCAACAACCCAGTCTAATCTATTTATTTTCTTCCTATAGGGTCTCTGCTTCAGAACATTAAAAAAAGTAAATCAAATACACAAAAAGTTACAAAATAAAGACATTACTAACCATAAAATACAAATAAATTACTACTGAAAGTATTCATTGCAAGTTAAAACAATTGGTTTGTTTTTCCATTTATTTTGAAGATACAGCCCTTCCCTTTCAACTTCTAATTCCTAGTAATTTTTGCAATAACTCAATTGATACGTTGGACCCCCTGGGACACATCTCATTGTCTTGGCTGTGCTCTTGGTGTGTCTTTGATGTAAGGAAAGATTGTATCTCTGTAGTATATGTGTTTATATTCTGTGAACTTTTGTAGATTCACTCAGTGTAACTTTACCTGAAGAAGGGGCAGGATAGCTCCGAAAGCTTGTAATTTTAAATAAATCTGTTGGACTATAACCTGGTGTTGTGCGACTTCTCATTTTTGTCCACCCCAGTCCAACGCCGGCATCTCCGCATCAATTGATACTGGACAAGACTAATCTGTATTAACAGTTTAACTAATTTTAGTCATGTCTATAAATTCAGATTAAGCCTCAAAAGCAAGAGAACTTTAGCCTCGTGATCCATACATTAGGAAACTGACAATTTGACTTTTTCTACATTAAAAAAACCAAGCAGGCATGAGTAATAACCTGGCTGAGGAAACAAAAAAAAACCTTATGCAAAGATTATTGCTGAAAGAACTAAACCTTTAACTTTCAGATCATTCAACCACTACAGCATTTAAACTAGAGGTTTATCATGTGACAGCTGATACAAGGTTACATACAAAGCGATCTAACTTCCATCGAAACCACCATTCATGAAGGAATCCCTGCCACTCAAATAGGTTTGAAATTGGCCATACTGAAAAAGCGTTTTCAAAAGAACTCTGAAATAAACAAAAACAAACAGTGCTTAGATATTCAACACAGTATTAAGTGGGTTAGCTTAGCAATCACACGTGGAATAAATGTAAACTTCCCTGTATGCTGTGTGAACAAATCCAATGTCTGAAAGTCTGGTTGAAACTTAATGCAAGTTAACTGAAGTCACAGGTCAGTGCTTGTTTGCACTAAAATGTGCAAGTATGGTTTCTAGCTTGCATCACACCTGATAAAACAAAGTTCACTTGAACAGCTTTATTCTATTTCAAACTTGGTAAGTAATTGGGACAGTAAGTTAACATTTAAGTACATAACTTTCCACCTTCATGGTCCAAAGCAATTATGGTTCATAGAATGTGTGTTTATGACCCAGAAGATATGAGAAAGTAGTTTGGCAAGAACTCAGGAAACCCCGCCAGGGTCAGCGAGGCGAGCAGTGGGTCTGCGGGGGTGAGAGGGATCGAAAAGTCCGCTGTGGAGGTGAGTTATGGGTGCAAGTGTGGAGAGGTAAGTGTAAAGTGTTAGAAAAAGTTTACTTACCTTTGCTTCTTCCTGCAGGCTTCAACCCTTGGGGATCCGGAGGTGCCTCATCTCAACGGCAGAGATGACAGAATGGCTGCTGCATTCTCAGATGTAGCAGCCATCTGATTTCTGCGGAGGAAATAGGTTTTGGTGAGCCTTCAGTACAAGGGCTCATCATAAAACAAAGATTGTCAGTGTTTGACAGCTTCTCTAAGCCGTCAAACGCTGACAATTCATCTGTCAAAATTTTTTTGACAAATGAAATGTCATACGCTGACATCCTCGGTTACCGGCTTTCCCTTAATTTGCCTGCTAAGCCTGCAGGGCGGGCTTAACAAGGTCAATCAAGGGAAAATAGCGTGGGTTGGCTGGACGTCGTTGGGGGTGGGACTGAAACTCGACAACCAGCAGTCCCGCCCCCAATGATAAAATCCAGCCCATAGTGTACAAAAGCAAGGAAGTTATGAACAACCTTTATAAAACACTGGTTTGGCCTCAACTGGAGTATTGTGTCCAATTCTGGACACCGTACTTTAGGAAGGATGTGAAGGCCTTAGAGAGGGTGCAAAAAAGATTTACAAGAATGGTTCCAGGAATGAGGGACTTCAGTTACGTGGATAGACAGGAGAAGCTGGGGTTGTTCTCCTTAGAGCAGAGAAGGTTGAGAGGAGATTTGCTAGAGGTATTCAAAATCACGAGGGGTCTAGACAGAGTAGATAGAGGGAAACTGTTCCCATTGGCAGAAGGGTCGAGAACCAGCGGACACAGATTTAAGGTGACTGGCAGAAGAACCAAAGACGACAAGAGGGGAAAAACCTCTTTACGCAGCAAGTTGTTAGGATCTGGATTGCACTGCCCAAGAGGGTGGTGGAGGCAGATTCAACTGTGGCTTTCAAAAGGGAATTGGATAAGTACCTGAAGGAAAATAATTTGCAGGGCTACAGGGAAAGGGCGGGGGAGTGAGACCTACTGAAGTTCTCTTGCAGAGAGCCGGCACAGGATCGATGGGCTGAATGACCTCCTTCTGTGCTGTAACCATTCTATGATTCTATGATAGTGCTAGCCACCCATGATATTGGGCCCCCTGCTGATGCATACAGCCAACAAACAGCGCGGGTAGCGCTGGCTGCACGCAGCAATCATTTAAAGCAGTAGGCAGCACGAATTTAACGTGCTGCCTGCAACACAATGAATGGGCGTGGGTCAATTGCGTACCGCGATCCCCAGGCCCGTTTTCGGGGGGTGATCCAATTTAACCCCCAGGATCCCCACTGCTGGCACATAGTGCCTGAAATCACCTGCAGAAGTAGCCAAATGGGATGATTCTTTGCAAGAAACATTTCTAGTGATGATTTATAGAGTACAATTAGAAACATCAAATCAAATTCAACATTCTTAGAATGAAGTCCAAAATTGCAATCATCTTTTACTGAAAAAAAATTAAATATTACATTTGTAGAAAATAAAGCCTTGTTCTAGAAGAATCTGCTGTTGTTGCAGGCTGAACATTATTGGAAGTTTAATGATAACCTCAAACACATTTAAGTTCTCAAAGTTAGGGTGCCTGCTGTGCATTTTTTTAAAAAAGAATTTGGCATCTGAGAATCAATCACTTTATGTCGTGTGACAGTCCAGTAGTGTTTCTCAAAACTAGAAGTTCCAAATTAGTGCAGGCAGACAGACACTAGATCGATGCAAGAACACACCACTCCTCACCTCTTCCACCAAAGGTAATTAAAAATAGTACACTTAATCCCTTCTACTCTATCTGGAAATAAAAACGGTGAGCTCCACCTTTTCACTTGAAGAATATAAACACTAACCCGAGAAGCTGCAAGTAGGCATATACACAAAAACAAACCAAGCAGTTTGAACACCACCTCCCAATAGGGGGAACAGGAACCTGAAATTAAAAAAAAAATTCTATTTTAGATCAGTGTACTAATAAATTCAGATTATTGCAAAACTATAAAGGACTGTGAAAACATGTACTGAATGCTAAAAATATTCCATGCACGCACTATCAAGTGATGCTAAACACAATTTGGTGCAACTGGCTAACTTGTGAACATTTGCCTTGCGCACCACTATAACCATTTTGTGAAAGAATATAGGCTAGCTATTAAATAGTTCCTCCTCCACCAGCACCACCCACATAATCCCCAGCCAATTTTATTGTAGCAAGCTTGATAATCTGTCCTGTTTGAATACAAGAATCATTTATTTTTTTCAGAACTTGTAGCTATCCCTAATATTATTTGGGGAAACTTGGCGATCTGGCAGTTACATTATGTATCTCCAGGTGGCAGAGGGTTCTTGCCTCCCCATTATTCAAATCTATCGGCCAGTTAGCATAAGTGGCCTTCAAATCATTGTTTCCTCTCTATTGAACCAGCAAGTGTTTTCGTTAGTTGACATTTCACACTTCTGGGACCTGTGCTTTCATTGGCTGATACTGCACAACCTCCCTGAAAAAAATAAAACTATCAGAACACTTTGTATCTGCGATGCCCAAGTCTCTGACCTGCCCTGCCCACTTAATGGTGCAAGTTGTGGATTAAAGTGAGTATTGCACTTTACAACATAAACAAGTACTATACCATTTTCATCTTTCTTGCCAGTCTGAGGCCAAATGCCTAGAGTGGCATAGATGACCATGAACCAGAAAGTTACTAATGGAACAAAGTAGTAGAATTGATATGGTCGATCCATTACTAGGCACAGCACCACCACCAAGAAATTCAGACGAAATAATATCTGCAAAAAATAGGTAAATCAGAGATTACAATTTCCAGCACATTGTCAAAGCTAACAAATATCAGACAACATCTATTTATGTACACCCTCAATATAAACAATCTCTTTGCAAGCAGAGGTAGTTGGGAATAATGAACACGAATCTCAGTATTTTGAGACAGGGTTTTTTTTAAAACTCTCAGCAGTATTTCCACTGTAATTTTTGTTCAGTCCCCCACCTCTAATTTCCTTCCCTGCTCTTCTGATAAAGGTTCACAACTGAAACATTAACCTGTCTTTTCTCTTTTCAGAAGCTAATGGACCTGTGTGCATTTCTAGCATTTCCTCTTTTTCTGGGTTTTTAGTACTTGCAGTTTTTTATTTTTCTGGGATCTTAAAAACCATGGTCGATTTCCCCTCCCTAGCTCAGGGTTCCAAGGCCAAATGTAGCATCCCAATTGACATCATCCAAGTCAGCCAAGCACCAAGGATTTAACCTGGGCCATTCTGGTTTGTATGGCTCAGTATTACAACAAGCAATACATTTACCCATTAAGTCACGAGGGAAGCTCCAAAAACAAAATGACAGAGACTGTCAAGCAAAAAGTGCGCCATTATTTTTATACGAGTACAGTACACTGGACATCAGGCTCTGGATCAATATCAGAGCATGTTTTGACTTGCAACAAAACTACTGTTAGAGAAGGGTCATCTTTCAAAATTCTACAGACTCTGGAACAGTTCCCATGGATTGGAGGGTAGCTAATGTAACCCCACCATTTAAAAAAGGTGGTAGAGAAAAAACAGGGAATTATAGGTAAGCCTGACATCGGTAGTGGGCAAAATGCTAGAGTCCATTATAAAAGATGTAATAGCAGAGCACTTGGAAAACAGTGACAGGATCGGACAAAGTCAACATGGATTTACAAAAGGTAAATCATGCCTGACTAATCGACTGGAATTTTTTGAGGATGTAACTGGTAGAATAGATAAGGGTGTATTTAGACTTTCAGAAGGCTTTCGATAAGGTCCCGCATAAGAGATTAGCGTGCAAAGTTAAAGCACATGGGATTGGGGGTAAGGTACTGACTTGGATAGAGAACTGGTTGGCAGACAGGAAGCAAAGAGTTGGAATAAACGGGTCTTTTTCCGAGTGGCAGGCAGTGACTAGTGGGGTACCGCAGGGATCGGTGCTAGGACCCCAGCTATTCACAATATATATTAATGATCTAGACGCGGGATCTAGATGTAATATCTCCAAGTTTTCAGACGACACAAAGCTGGGTGGGCGTGTGTGCTGTGAGGAGGATGCAGAGAAACTCCAGTATGATTTGGACAGGTTGGGTGATTATACTGCATCTGCCCAATGTGGATAAATGCGAGGTTATCCACTTTGGTGGCAAAAACAGGAAGACAGATTATTATCTGAATGGCAATAGATTGGGAAAAGGGGAAGTGCAACGAGATCTGGGAGTCCTTGTGCACCAGTCGCTGAAGGTAAGCATGCAGGTGCAGCAGGCGGTTAAGAAGGCAAATGGTATGTTGGCCTTCATAGCGAGAGGATTCGAGTACAGGAGCAAGGATGTCTTGCTGCAGTTGTACAAGGCCTTGGTGAGACCACACCTTGATTATTGTGTGCAGTTTTGGTCGTCTTATCTGAGGAAGGATGTTCTTGCCATGGAGGGAGTGCAGCGAAGATTTACCAGACACCTGGGATGGCAGGAATGACGTATGAAGAGAGATTGGGTCGATTAGGCTTATATTCGCTAGGGTTTCGAAGAATGAGAGGGGATCTCATTGAAACTTATAAAATTCTAACAGGACTAGACAGACTAGATGCAGGAAGGATGTTCCCGATGGCGGGGGAGTCCAGAACCAGGGGTCACAGTCTAAGGATAAGGGGTAAGCCATTTAGGACTGAGATGAGGAGGAATTTCTTCACCCAGAGAGTGGTGAACCTGTGGAATTCTCTACCACAGAAGGCAGTTGAGGCCAATTCATTAAATATATTCAAGAAGGAGTTAGATATATTTCTTAAGGCTAAAGGGATCAAGGGATATGGGGAGAAAGCAGGGACAGGGTACTGAATTTGGATGATCAGCCATGATCTCATTAAATGGCGGAGCAGGCTCGAGGGGCCGAATGGCCTACTCCTGCTCCTATCTTCTATGCTTCTATACAACATTCTCTGAGAAGTGCCCACGGTCACCCCATAACTTTTCATTACAATTCAAGTGCGGATAAAACTTGCTTTTTCACAAAGTAAATTGTAGGCAGATTTCTGAGAAGTGCAAAGACAATATGACAGTAATAGTAGGGGATTTCAACTTCCCTAATGTTAACTGGGATAGAATCAGTGTAAAAGGTATAGAGGGCGCAGAATTCTTAAAATGCAGTCAGGAGAACTTTTTTAGCCCGTACGTAGCAAGCCCAACAAGAGAGGAGGCTGGGGGCGGGGGGGGGGGTCTGCACTTAGTTTTAGGGAATGAAGCTGGGCAGGTGCAAAGGGTATCAGTGGGAGAGCATTTTGGTGGTAGTGATCATAATTCAGTTAGATTTAGCGTCGTTTTGGAAAAGGACAAAGATAGACCAGGTGGAAAAATTTTCAATTGGGGAAAGGCCAATTTTACTAAGCTGAGATGTGATTTAGCAAAAGTTGACGAGAAATAGCTACTTGAAGCTAAATGAGTGTCAGAGCAGTGGGAGACATTCAAGGAGTAGATAGTGAGAGTTCAGAGCAAATATGTCCCCACAAAGAAAAATGTTGGGACTCCCAAATCTAGAGCTCCCTGGATGTCGAAGGGGCATACAGGGTAGAACAAGACAAAAAAGGGAAGCTTAAGCGGAAGCAGCATGCTATGGACAGGGCTAAGCGATCCCACAATCAACGGATCAGATCAAAGCTCTGCAGTCCGGCCACATCCAGTCGTGAATGGTGGTGGACCATTAAACAACTAACAGGAGGAAGAGGCTCCATGAATATTCCCATCCTCAATGATAGTGGAGTCCAGCACTTGAGTGCAAAAGACAAGGCTGAAGCATTTGCAACCATCTTCAGCCAGAAGTGCTAAGTGGATGATCCATATCGGCCTCCTCCTGAGGTCCCCACCATCACAGAAGCCAGTCTTCAGCCAATTCGATTCACTCCATGTGATATCATGAAACGGCTGAGCACAGTCGATACAGCAAAGGCTATGGGCCCTGACAACATCCCGGGTGTCGTGCTCAAGACTTGTGCTCGAGAATTTGCCACGGCTCTAGCCAAGCTGTTCCAGTACAGCTACAACACTGGCATCTATCTCACAAAGTGGAAAACTGCCCAGGTATGTACGGTCCACGAAAAGCAGGACAAATCCAATCCGGACAATTACCGCCCCATCAGTCTACTCTCAATCAGCAGCGAAGTGATAGAAGGTGTCATCGACAGTGCTATCAAGCGGCACTTACTCACCAATAACCTGCTCACTGATGCCCAGTTTGGGTTCAGCCAAGACCACTCGGCTCCTGACCTCATTACAGCCTTGGTCCAAACATGGATAAAGGAGCTGAATTCCAGAGGTGAGGTGAGAGTGACTGCCCTTGACATCAAGGCAGCATTTCACCGAGTGTGGCATCAAGGAGCCCTAGTAAAACTGAAGTCAATGGGAATCGGGGGAAAACTCTCTACTGGCTGGAGTCATACCAAGCACAAAGGAAGATGGTTGTTGTTGTTGGAGGTCAATCATCTCAGCCTCAGGACATCACTGCAGGAGTTCCTCAGGGCAGTGTCCTAAGCCCAACCATCTTCAGCTGCTTCATCAATGACTTTCCCTCCATCATAAGGTCAGAAATGGGGATGTTTGCTGATGATTGCACAGTTCCATTCGCAACTCCTCAGATAATGAAACAGTCCATGCTCGCACGCCGCAAGACCTGGATGACGTTCAGGCTTGGGCTGATAAGTGGCAGGTAACATTCGCGCCACAGAAGTGCCAGGCAATGACTATCTCCAACAAACGAGAGTCTAACCACCACCACTTGACATTCAATGGCATTACCATCGCTGAATCCCCCACTATCAAGCATCACTTACCAATAACCTGCTCACTGATGCCCAATTTGGGTTCCGCCAAGAGTACTCGACTCCCAACCTCATTACAGCCTTGGTCCAAACATGGACAAAGGAGCTGAATTCCAGAGGTGAGGTGAGAGTGACTGCCCTTGACATCAAGGCAGCATTTGACCGAGTGTGGCATCAAGGAGCCCGAGTAAAACTGAAGTCAATGGGAATCGGGGGGGAAATCTCTCCACTGGCTGGAGTCATACCTAGCACAAAGGAAGATGTTTATGGTGGTTGGAGGTCAATCATCACAGCCCCAGGACATTGCTGCACAAGTTCCTCAGGGCAGTGTCCTGGGCCCAACCATCTTCAGCTGCTTCATCAATGACCTTCCCTCTAACATAAGGTCAGAAGTGGGGATGTTCGCTGATGACTGCACAGTGTTCAGTGCCATTCACAACTCCTCAGATAATGAAGCAGTCCATGCCCGCATGCAACAAGACCTGGACAACATTCAGGCTTGGGCTGATAAATGGCAGGTAACATTCGCTACAAACAAGTGCCAGGCAATGACTATCTCCAACAAGAAAGAGTCTAACCACCGCCCCTTGACATTCAATGGCATTACCATCGCAGAACCCCCCACCATCAACATCCTGGGGGTCACCAGTGACCAGAAACTTAACTGGACCAGCCACATAAATACTGTGGCAACAAGAGCAGGTCAGAGGCTAGGTATTCTGCAGCGAGTGCCTCACCTCCTGACTCCCCAAAGCCTTTCCACCATCTACAAGGCACAAGTAAGGAGTGTGATGGAATACTCTCCACTTGCCTGGATGAGTGCAGCTCCAATAACACTCAAGAAGCTCGACACCATCCAGGACAAAGCAGCCCGCTTGATTGGCACCCTATCCACCACCTTAAACATTCACTCCCTCCACCACCGGCGTACCGTGGCTGCAGTGTGTACCATCTACAAGATGCACTGCAGCAACTCGCCAAGGCTTCTTCGGCAGCAGCTCCCAAACCCGCGACCTCTTCCACCTAGAAGGGCATGGGCAGCAGGCGCATGGGAACACCACCACCTCCAAGTTCCCCTCCAAGTCACACATCATCCTGACTTGGAAATATATCGCCGATAATTCATCGTTGCTGCGTCAAAATCCTGGAACTCCCTTTCTAACAGCACTGTGGGAGTACCTTCATCAAACGGACTGCAGCGGTTCAAGGCGGCGGCTCACCACCACCTTCTCAAGGGCAATAAATGCTGGCCTTGCCAGCTATGCCCACATCCCATAAACGAATTAAAAAAAAATACCGAGTGCTAAATATTAGAGAAAACCTAGAAGTGTATAGAAAATGCAGGGGTGAAATTCGGAAAGCAAAGAAAGGGCATAAAAAAATATTGGCAAGTAAAATCAAGGAAAACCCAAAGATGTTTTATAAATACATAAAGAGCAAGAGGATAATGAAAGAGAAATGTAGGGCCTATTAGAGACCAAAAAGGTAACCTGTGTGTGGAGGTGGAAGACGTGGGTATGGTTCTTAATGAATACTTTGCATCTGTCTTCACAAAAGAAAGGGACGTTGCAGACATTGCAGTTAAGGAGTGTGAAATATTAGATGAGATAAAACACAGTGAGAGAGGAAATATTAAGGGGTTCAGCATCCTTGAAAGTAGATAAATCAGCAGATGAAATGTATCCCAGGCTGTGAAGAGAAGCAAGAGAGGAAATAGCAGAGGCTCTGACCATTATTTTCAAATCCTCTCTGGCTACAGGTGCCAGAGGACTGGAGGACTGCTAATTTTATACCTTTGTTTAAAAAGGGAGAAAAGGATAGACCAAGTAATTACAGACCAGTCAGCCTAACCTCGGTGGTGGGAAAATTATTGGGAAAAAATTCTGAGGGATAGTACATCTCATAATTTAGAAAGGCATGGATTAATCAAGGACAGTCAGCATGGATTTGTTAAGGGAAGGTTGTGTCTGATTAACTTGATTGAATTTTTTGGGAGGTAACAAGGAGGGACTATGGGGGTAGTGCGTTTGATGTGGATTTTAGCAAGGCTTTTGACAAGGTCCCACATGGCACAACTGGTCAGAAAAGTAAAAGCCCATGGGATCCAGGGAACGTGGCAAGATGGATCCAAAATTGGCTCAGTGGCAGGAAGCAAAGGGTAATGGTCGACGAGTATTTTTGTGACTGGAAGGCTGTTTCCAGTGGGGTTCTGCAGGGCTCAGTACTGGGTCCCTTGCTTTTTGTAGTATATCTCAATGATTTAGACTTTAATGTAGAGGGGCATGATTAAGAAGTTTGCAGATGATACAAAAATTGGCCATGTGGTTGAGTGAGGAAGAAAGCTGTAGACTGCAGGAAGATATCAATGGACTGGTCAGGTGGGCAGAAAAGTGGCAAATGGAATTCAATCTGGAGAAGTGTGAGGTAATGCATTTGGGGAGGGCTAACAAGGCAATGGAATACACAATAAATGGTAGGATACTGAGAAGTGTAGAGGAACAGAGGGGACTTGGAGTGCATGTCCACAGATCCCTGAAGGTAGCAGGACAGGTAGATAAGATGGCATACTTTCCTTTATTAGCCGAGGTATAGAATAAGAGCAGGGAAGTTGTGCTTGAACTGTATAAAACACTAGTTAGGCCACAGCTAGAGCACTGTGTACAGTTCTGGTCACCACATTATAGGAAAGAGGTGATTGCACTAGAGAGGGTACAGAGGAGATTCACGAGGATGTTGCCAGAACTGGAGAATTTTAGCTATGAGGAAAGACTGGATAGGCTGGGGTTATTTTGAAGAAGTCACTGGTGGGAGTAGTCTATAGACCCCCTAACAGTAGCTACACTGTGGGACAGAGTATAAATCAAGAAATAATGGGGGCTTGTAAAAAAGGTACTGCAATAATCATGGGCGATTTTAATCTTCATATAGATTGGACAAATCAAATTGGCAAGGGTAGCCTTGAGGACGAGTTGATAGAATGTATTTGGGATGCGGATGGCTTCTTAAAACAATACATTGTGGAACCAACCAGGGAGCAGGCTATTTTAGATCTGGTAATGTGTAATGAGACAGGATTAATTAATGATCTCATTGTAAAGGATCCTCTAGGGAAGAGTGATCATAGCATGATTGAATTTCAAATTCTGTTTGAGGGTGAGAAACTTGTGTCTGAAACTAGTGTCCTAAACTTAAATAAAGGCAATTACAAAGGTATGAAGACAGAGTTGGCTAAAGTGGACTGGGAAAATAGATTAAAGGGTAAGACGGTAGATAAGCAGTGGCAGACATTTAAGGAGATATTTCGTAACTCTCAGCAAAGGTTTATTCCAGTGAGAAAGACTGTACGAGAAGGATGAACCATCCGTGAATAACTAAGGAAGTTAAGGGTGGTATCAAATTGAAGGAAAAGGCATACAATGTTGTAAAGATTAGTGGTAGGCCAGAGGATTGGGAAATTTTTAGAAACCAGCAAAGGATGACTAAAAAATAAGAGGGAGAAGATAGATTGAGAGTAAACTAGCTAAAAATATAAAAACAGACAGTAAGAGCTTCTACAGGCATATAAAAAGGAAGAGAGTAGCTAAAGTAAACGTTGATACCTTAGAGGATGAGACTGGGGAATTAATAATGGGAAACAGGGAAATGGCAGAGACTTTGAACAAATATTTTGTGTCAGTCTTCGCGGCAGAAGACATTAAAAGCAATCCAATAATAATTGATAATCAAGGGGCTATAGGGAGGGAGGAACTTAAAACAATCACTATCACTAGAGAAAAAATACTAGGCAAATTAATGGGACTAAAGTCCCCTGAACCTGATGTCCTGCATCCTAGGGTTTTAAAAGAAGTGGCTGCAGAGATAGTGGATGCGTTGGTTGTAATCTACCAAAATTCCCTGGATTCTGGAGAGGTCCCAGCAGATTGGAAAACCGTAAATGTAACTCCCCTATTCAAGAAAGGAGCAAGACAGAAAGCAGGAAACTATAGGCCAGTTAGCCTAACATCTGTCATTGGGAAAATGCTGGAATCCATTATTGAGGAAGTAATAGCAGGACATTTAGAAAATCATAATAAAACCATGTTGACTCTGCTTGATTGTATGAAAGGGAAATAGTGTTTGACAAATTTACCAGAGTTCTTTGAGGATGTAACAAACAGGGTGGATAAAGAGGAACCAGTAGATGTAGAGTTTTTGGATTTCCAGAAGGCATTCGATAAGGTGCCGCATAAAAGGTTACTGCACAAGATAAGAGCTCATGGTATTAGGGATAATATATTAGACTGGATAGAGGATTGGCTAACTGACAGAAAACAGAGAGTCAGAATAAATGGGTCATTTTCAGGTTGGCAAACTGTAACTAGTGGAGTGCCACAGGGATCAGTGCTGGGGCCTCAACTATTTACAATCTATATTAATGACTTGGATGAATGGACCAAGTGTACTGTTGCCAAATTTGCTGCCGATACAAAGATAGGTGGGAAAGCAAGTTGTGAGGAGTACACAAAGAGTCTGCAAAGGGATATAGATAGGTTAAGTGAAACATAGAAACTAGGAGCAGGAGTAGGCCATTCGGCCCGTCGAGCCTGCTCCACCATTCAATACGATCATGGCTGATCATCCAAATCCAGTCCCCTGTCCCTGCTTTCTCACACAGAATCCCCACAGTACATCGAGCCTGCACTGACACATATCCCATCCTATCCCCGTAACCCCACATATTTAATCCCCCCCTAACACTAAGGGTCAATTTATCATAGCCAAATCAACCTAACCCGCACATTTTTGGACTGTGGGAGGAAACCGGAGCACCCGGAGGAAACCCACGCAGACACGAGGAGAATGTGCAAACTCCACACAGACAGTCACCCGAGGCCAGATTCGAACCCGGGTCCCTGGCGCTGTGAGGCACCAGTGCTAACCACTATGCCACCGTGAGTGGGCAAAAATTTGGCAGATGGAGTATAATGTGGGAAAATGTGAGGTTATCCACTTTGGTAGGAAGAATAAAAAAGGAAAATATTATTTAAATGGAGAGAGACTACAGAATGCTGCGGTACACAGGGATTTGGGTGTCCTCGTACATGAAACACAAAAAGTTAACATGCAGGTACAGCAAGTAATTAGGAAGGCAAATGGAATATTGGCCTTTATTGCAAGGGGGATGGAGTATAAAAGTAAGGAAGTCTTGCTACAACTGTACAGGGCGTTGGCGAGACCAAATCTGGATTACTGCGTACAGTTTTGGTCTCCTTATTTAAGGTTCACTAGGTTGATTCCCGAGTTGAAGGGGTTGTCTTATGAGGAAAGGTTGAGCAGGTTGGGCCTATACCCATTGGAGTTTAGAAGGAGAGGTGATCTTATTGAAACATAAGATTCTGAGGGGGCTCGACAGGGTAGATGCAGGGAGGATGTTTCCCCTCGTGGGGGAATCTAGAACTAGGGGGCATAGTTTCAGATGTCCAATCCCTCTACACCTCCATCCCCCACCAGGATGGCCTGAGGGCGCTCCGCTTCTTCCTCGAACAGAGGCCCAACCAGTCCCCATCCACCACCACCCTCCTTCGCCTGGCTGAACTTGTTCTCGCATTGAACAACTTCTCCTTTGACTCCACTCACTTCCTCCAAATTAAAGGTGTTGCTATGGGAACCCGCATGAGTCCTAGCTATGCCTGTCTTTTCGTGGGATATGTGGAACATTCTTTGTTCCAGTCCTACTCAGGTCCCATCCCTCACCATTTTTTCCGGTACATTGATGACTGTATTGGTGCGGTTTCCTGCTCTCGCCCTGAACTAGAAAATTTCATTCACTTTGCTTCCAATTTCCACCCTTCCCTCACCTTCACATGGTCCATCTCCGACTCTTCCCTTCCCTGCCTCGACTTCTCGGTCTCCATCTCTGGGGATAGGCTATTGACAAACATTCACTATAAGCTCACTGACTCCCACAACTACCTGGACCACACTTCCTCCCACCCCGCTTCCTATAAAAGGACTCTATTCCATTCTCCTAGTTTCTCCGTCTCCGCCGCATCTGTTCTGACGATGCCACCTTCCATACTAGTGCTTCTGACACGTCTTCCTTTTTTCTCAACCGAGGATTCCCCTCTACCGTGGTTGACATGGCCCTCGACCGTGTCCATTCTATTTCCCGCACTTCTGCTTTCACCCCTTCCCCTCCCTCCCGGAACCATGATAGGATTCCCCTTGTCCTCACCTTTCACCCCACCAGCCTCCACATTCAACAGATCATCCTCCACGATTACCGCCACCTCCAGCGTGATCCCACCACCAAACACATCTTCCCCATACCTCCCCTTTCAGCATTCCGAAGGGACCGCTCCCTCCGTGACACCCTGGTCCACTCCTCTATCACCCCCAACACCCCTTCCCCTTCGCCCGGCACCTTCACGTGCAAGCACAGGAGATGCAACACATGCCCTTTTACCTCCTCCCTTCCCACTGTCCAGGGCCCCAAACACTCCTTCCAGTTGAAACAGTGATTTACTTGTACTTCTTGCAATTTAGTATACTGTATTCGCTGCTCACGATGCGGTCTCCTGGGGAGACCAAATGCAGATTGGGTGACTGATTTGCGGGACACCTCCGTTCAGTCCATAAGGGTGACCCTGAGCTTCCGGTCACCTGTCACTTTAATTCTCCGCTCCACTCCCACTCTGACCTCTCCGTCCTCGGCCTCTTACACTGTTCCAATGAAGCTCAACGTAAGCTCGAGGAACAGTACCTCATCTTTTGATTAGGCACTTTACAGCCTTCTGGACTCAACATCGAGTTCAACAATTTCAGACCATAACCTCTGCCCCATCTTCCTTTTTTCCCCCCATTTTTTTCCCCTCTCTCACATGGCAGCTGTCGATCATTCAGCCATTGCCATTTACACTTCATCTAGACTCATCTTTTGTTTCTTAACTTGCCCCATTACCACCTCCTTTTGCCTTGCATCATTCCCACTTTTGTCTCTTAATCTCTCCTGCCTTCCATCCTATCACAGCCCTTCCCTTTTGTTCTTTCCTCCCCTCTCCCTGCCCCGACACTTGCTTAAAAACCTGTTCCATCTCCAGCTTTTTCCAGTTCTGACGAAGGGTCATCGACCTGAAACTTTACTCTGTTTCTCTTTCCACAGATGCTGCCTGACCTGCTGAGTATTTCCAGCATTTTCTGTTTTTATGGCATAGTTTCAGAATAAGGGGTCGCCCATTTAAAACGGAGATGAGAAGGAATTTCTTCTCTCAAAGGGTCGTGAATCTTTGGAATTCTCTACCCCAGAGAGCTGTGGAGGCTGAGTCAGTGAATATATTCAAGGCGGAGATAGACAGATTTTTGAAAAACAGGGGAATTAAGGGTTATGGGGAGCGGCCAGGAAAGTGGAGTTGAGGCCAAGATCAGATCAGCCCAGCCATGATCTTATTGAATGGTGGAGCAGGCTCGAAGGGCCGAATGGCCTACTCCTGCTCCTATTTCTTATGTTTTCTTTGGAACAGAGGAGGCTGAGGCCAGACTTGATTGAGGTGTATAAAATTATGAGGGGCCTAGATACAGTGGGTAGGAAGGACTTGTTTCCCTTAGCAGAGAGGTCAATAACCAGGGAACATAGATTTAAAGTAATTGGATAAGGATGAGAGGGGAGTTGAGGAGAACTTTTTTCACCCAGAGGGTGGTGGGGGTCTGAAACTCAGTGCCTGAAAGAGTGGTAGAGGCAGTAAACCTTCATCACATTTAAAAAGTACTTGGATATGCACTTGAAGTGCTGTAACCTACAAGGCTACAGACTAATAGCTGGAAAGTGGATTTAGGCTGGATACACAGACAGTCGGCACAGACATGATGGGCCAAATGGCCTCCTTCTGTGCTGTAAATTTCTATGATGCATACCAATAAAACATTAAGCCTCATTTTCAAGGACACCGTCTCATTTGATTCCAAGCCCAACCTCAGTTGAGAGGGAAGAATAGACTACCAACTGCTTTTTAACAAATGTCACTACTACTGTTCCTTGATCAACAAACCCAACGAGTATCCTGAAGCAACACGAGAAGGCATCTTTCCCCCTTTCACCAAGATGAGCCAGCTGAGATTGCCAAAAACCTCCTTTAGATATATTTATTGAGTTTCAGATTAAGATCTCCCACTTGGGATTCAAACATTCTAGCACTACAGTTATTGGGTTAGAAATAAAAACAGAAAATGCTGGAAATACTCAGCAGGTCAGGCAGCAGCTGTGGAGAGAGAAACAGAGTTATCATTTCAGGTTGATGACCTTTCTTCAGAACTGATAAAAGTTAGAGATATATCAGGTTTTAAGCAAATGCAGAGGCAGGGAAAGGGGGGAGGGGAGGAAAGAAAAAAAGGAAAGGTCTGTGATAGGGTGGAAGGCAGGAATGATTAAAAGACAAAAGGGATGATGGTGTGAGGCAAAAGGAGATGGTAATGGAACAAGTAAAGGAACAAAAGATGGGTCTAGAACAACAACAACAAATTTATATAGCGCCTTTAACGTAGTAAAGCGTTCCAAGGCGTTTGAGAAGAGATGCAAATGGGAATAGCAAAATAATCAACAGCTGCCATTCGAAAAAATGGGGGCAGAAGTTACGATCCAAAATCGTTGAACTCAATGTTGAGTCCGGAAGGCTGTAAAGTGCTGAATCGAAAGATGAGGTGCTTTTCCTTGGGCTTACGTTGAGCTTTATTGGAACAGTTTCGGAAGTCAAAGACAGAAGTCAGAGTGGGAGCGGAGCGTAGAATTAAAGTGACAGGCGACCGGAAGCTCGGGGGGGGGTCACACTTGCGGACTGAACAGAGGTGTTCCGCAAAACGGTCACCCTATCTGCGTTCGGTTGCACCAATGTAGAGGAGACTGCATCGTGAGCAGCGAATACAGTATAATAAATTGAAAGTAGTACAAGAAAATTGCTGTTTCACCTGGAAGGAGGGTTTGGGCCCCTGGACAATGGGAAGGGAGGAGGTAAAAGGGCAGGTGTTGCATCACCCGCGCTTGCACGGGAAGGTGCCGTTGGAGGTGACTGAGGAGTGGACCAGGGTGTTGCGGAGGGAACAGTCCCTATAGAATGCTGAAAGGGGCGGGATGGGGAAGATGTGTTTGGTGGTGGGATCACCCTGGAGATGGCGGAGGATGATGCGTTGAATGAGAAGGCTGGTGGGGTGGAAGATGAGGACAAGGGGAAACTTATCGTGCTTCTGGGAGGGAGGGGAAGGGGTGAGGGCAGAAGTGCAGGAAATGAAACAGACATGGTCGAGGTTCCTCTCAAGAACGGTTGAGGAAAATGGAAGACATATCAGAAGCACTGGTGTGGAAGATGGCATCGTCAGAACAGATGCGACGGAGACAGAGAAACTGGGAGAATGGAAGAGAGTCCTAACGGGAAGCAGTGTGGGAGGAAGTGTAGTCAAGGTAGCTGTGGGTGTCAGTAGGCTTATAGTGAATATTGGTCAATAGCCTATCCTAGGAAAGGATGAGTCAGAGTCAGAGATGGACCATGTGAAGACGAGGGAAGGTTAGTTTCTCTTCAACAGTTTTAAAAAGAAAACCCTCAAATCGAAATGAAAACTAGTACAGAGCAATTTGGATTGAAAACTGTAATGTAGATTAAATGTCCAAAGTGAAAGGTAAAAGGTTTCTAAGCAAATAGTTAAACTGGTACTTTGAGTTTTATAATGGAGTAGAAAATTACAATTATAACATTCAAAAGGCCAGTAAAAATTTAAAAAACAGAATTTTATTTTTTTTAAAAACCCAACACAACTGCTTTGCATTTTTGTTCTGCAGCGGAGATCATTTTTAACAGAGCAACAAAGATAGTAAATACAAACAGTTTCCACACTCTGCAATTTTTGCATAATTTTTATATTGCTTACCTGACAGATTCGAGAGATTCCATATTCTCCGCTTTTCCAAAAGTAAGAAAAGTGTCCATAACCTGTTTGGAACAGGTATGCTGCCACGAGAACGCGAACATGCATGTACACAGGTAAAAACTAAAAATGAAAAGTTTGATATTAGATTACAATTTTCATGTCAATGCTAGATAGAATTCAAAATATTACACAAATATTTAACAGCGAAGATTAAGAACATCTGTGAATAATTAACACAAAATTAAATAAACTTTCAATCCAAACAGTCTTCACACTTTCTTCAAGCATATATCTAGAATGCATAAGAACTGACACTTACTGTACTTGCTCCAGATATATGGTATATCAGTATAATTAGCTGCATCCAACCCTTCCATTCATCTGTCTGCTCTCTGTTCAACATAGTGGTCTAATAAGAACAAGAATAAACTGTTCATAAACATGCATATTCAGTTAATTTATCAATTCCCATCTGCCATTAACCAGGAGCAGAAGATCCTCTGGCCTACAAAAGTCAAAGTCCAAAAGTATTGCTTCTGCCAGTCAAGAATTTACCAATACTTCGATCTCCTTCCAATCACCTCCCCGCCCCCCCCCCCCACCCCCAATAGCTTACTAGCCTACTTGCTTACAGGTGTGTGCAAGAGCAACCCAATGTGATTTGCTCAGTAGTTTTTCTTCTTGCAGTGGGATAGTGCCTATCCCTAATCTGCACCTATCTTTGACAGCAAAGTATTCACAGATAGGAACCTGGATTTACCAGTGCATTGCGTCACCATAAGAATTTGCAACTCAAAAGAAAAGATGACAGCAGCCCCTTCAACAGCAATAACTGCTGTAACGTAGTGGATTTTAGGCTTCAAGACATAAAACAAATGAATTAACCCAAGACTTTCTTTAACTTAATATACAGCTCAAATTATGGATTCAAGCAATTATTTTACAAAGGGAAACCGATTCCAAAACTAATTCTATGATCACATTTCACAAATTGAAAAAGTAACCATTCAGGACTGAGAATATGTTTTCATATTTTATACAATATATCTGCAAGGTTCAGATTATATAAAGTAGCATTAGGAGACTGTATAAACTTGCTTTAAAATAACCCACAAAAGTCAGTTATATTTTTAGTTTTGATGCCAAAATGTTTCTGCTCTCAGTAAATAAGTGTACTGCAATAATAGTACTGCATGGATAAAAAAAATACCTCTTTTGTGTTATCATTGTAGAAAACTCCCAGCACAATAATATACACCAGTGGTATGAAGAATGTTGAATGTGTATAATATTTCTGCTCTTTCATGAACAAATCAGCTCTGTCACAGAGATAGAAATAGCCCATGATCAGGCCTAATTTAGAGAGGGACAACAGTAGTTTTTCAGGATTGGAAAGTGATGCTGTAGCAGGTTTTTTCTCTTCTCCACTCTCGACATCAGTACTAGGCTTACTTTTCCGCCAACTATGACAAAAGTAAGTCACAACTATGCAGCCAATTATGCAAATACTGAAAAAGCAGCCAGTCAATTTCTGAATTAGAGTAAGAGGAGACCGGGGAAGGCAGCATGAACCATCAATGGGCTTCACAATCCTGTTGCAGTAGGAATTCATGAGAATCATAGCATTCTGTAAAAGAAAGAATATAAGAATTGATTTTTCATCTTTCAACATTTTACAGGAGATTCTTCAATGTTCAATACATTGCGATTCAAAAATACTCCACAATAGGTATTCATTTCATACAGCATGAACACAATGCTGCTACATATGAGATGTCAAATATTAGTTTATGAAATAAACATTACCCAGTAATACTGCAATTTGTTAAAAATACCCAACACAACAACCAATTCATATATTTATTTTTTGAGAACAGTGTTACACTTAACTGTTCACCAGATATTTTCCTTGTGTCCAGCATCGAGTCACTCCTGTAAGTGATCCTTGCTCCCTATGAATTGCATTGCGACATTTTACTTTATCAGGTGACATAGTGCTACTTGGAATCCAGAAATCCTTGCTACTACAATTAGCGAACTGAATTGTCACAAGCCCTTTCCTTCTACTCATTTTCAGATAACAGAAGAATAATTAATATCAGACCTTGCCACTGGGGATGTAAATTACAAATCGGGTTCATTAACAGTAAAACCTTTAACTTGCACCTCCTCAAAAGCCTGAGTATAAAGCTAACTATCCTAATATACTGAAACTGGATCAGCATCTGTAATGGAAACCTATACAGGAGCATCTTTAGCTCTATCTAGATGAGACCAGAAGAACTGAAAAGCTGCAGCAAGCTGTTGAAATATAACTTTCTGCCCAAGTCACATAATAAATGCCAAACACAAAATCAATTGCATGCGTTACCAAGCTTTTTATCTGAAACTGATTTTATTCCTAAAAACAAATGTGTGTTAAGGGGTTTATACCTGCTTTACAATCAAAATGCATTAACATATGAAAAGTTCAATGAGCAGAATTTTAACCCCGGGAGAGGGGCGGGGGTTAAGTTCTTAAAAATCTGAAACCCGATCCAGACGAGTTTCCTTCTGGTTTAACCGGGGCTGGGAGGGGAGCGGGCGAGTAAACTGCTCTCGAGAGGCAGGTCAGTAATCCCGCAGCTAAAGGGAGACAAGAACTGCTGGATCCAGCAGGCAAGTGCTTTTCCAGCACTGCTCGTGAACCAGGAAGAGCAGGAGTGCTTCTCCCTGGCCCCAAGCTAACCTTCCATGAATAGCCATCTCCAACCACCAGCCCCACCACCAGGATCTCCGACCCCCAATCCTATGACCACCCCCCGATCTCCAGGACAACCCGAGATCTCCCGCCACACTCCCTGACCCAGCCCCAGCAAAATTTCCCTCCCTCCATTCTCTCTGGTCCCTGGCTGTGGCCTTGTAGCGCAGGCCGTCCCACCCGACAGTCCTCTTAATCTGGAGGGCTGGCGACCAAAGGAGAAATATTTTTCGAATGTGGTCCTGCCGTTAAATTCAGCAGGACTTCCGCATTCTCCAATTTCCCAGCCACTACAAGTCCCCCCTCCCCGCAAATATTGGAGCCAACGTCTCTGAACAGTTCTTCCACAATGGCAATTTCCACCCACTCATTAGGGAATTTGGATTCTGTTCCCAGCCCACAGAAACCAAGCTTGCTGCAAAACAAATTTAGAGTGACCAGCGACACTTACATATACAAAAAAAAGGGTGAGACTTTATGATTTGAAATGTGACAGAACTTTCTAACATCTCAAAAGTTTTTACTGCCCTCCACGGAATTAAAAAGTATTTAAGTCTTAGTTTTGATGGTTAAACAATCCACATCAGTGCTAATGATACATTTCAGAAGGTCTTTTAAGATTAATGTGCTCCCAGAGGGTTACAAGATTGCTTTACTGGCTGAAACCTACCCATGAAACAGCAGACATAAGCCCTTTGCACATAACTTAACACTAATTGAGGAATCTTGTACAGGGATCAAAAGCATAAAGTATGGAAAATGAACAGCATCCAGAGCAACAAAGGAGTGCTCCTCCCAGATCTTGTATAGTGTCCCTCTAACCAATAAGTAACATCACATTGAATACGGAGCACCTTTGCTCACAGCTTCTTTTCCATCTGGGTGGTTGACTACCACTTGTATTTCAAAAGAGGATGACATTTGACAGTTTCCCATAACTTTTTATTTATAAAAAATTAAACAACTATTCCAGCACCAGAAATCTAAACTGTTGTACCTGCTTAGTCTGCTTTACCTACACCTGCATTTATCTAGTTATATTACACTTACAAGATTGAGACCAACTGGGCAACAGATTCTGTGTAGTCCTATACAAACAAAATACACACCTCATATCTGTTCATTATTTTCCCGACAATGTGGAAAACTGCCCAGGTATGTCCTGTCCACAAAAAGCAGGACAAATCCAATCCGGCCAATTACCGCCCCATCAGTCTACTCTCAATCATCAGCAAAGTGATGGAAGGTGTCATCGACAGTGCTATCAAGTAGCACTTACTCACCAATAACCTGCTCACTGATGCTCAGCTTGGGTTCCGCCAAGAGCACTCGGCTCCCGACCTCATTACAGCCTTGGTTGAATTCCAGAGGTAAGGTGAGAGTGACAGCCCTCGACATCAAGGCAGCATTTGACAGTATGGCATCAAGGAGCCCTAGCAAAATTGAAGTCAATAGGAATCAGGGGGAAAACGCTCCACTGGCTGGAGTCATACCTAGCACAAAGGAAGATGGTTGTTGTTGTTGGAGGTCAATCATCTCAGCCCCAGGACATCGCTGCAGGAGTTCCTCAGGGCAGTGTCCGAAGCCCAACCATCTTCAGCTGCTTCATCAATGACATTCCCGCCATCCGAAGGTCAGAAATGGGGATGTTTGCTGATGATTGCACAGTTCCATTCGCAACTCCTCAGATAATGAAGCAGTCCATGCTCACACGCCGCAAGACCTGGACGACATTTAGGCTTGGTCTGATAAGTGGCAAGTAACATTCGTGCCACAGAAGTGCTAGGCAATGACTATCTCCAACAAGCGAGAGTCTAACCACTGCCCCTTGACATTCAATGACATGACCATCACCGAATCCCCCACCATCAACATCCTGGGAGCAACCATTGACCAGAAACTTAACTGGACCAGCCACATAAATACTGTGGCAACAAGAGCAGGTCAGAAGCTTGGTATTCTGTGGTGAGTGTCTCACCTCCTGACTCCCCAAAGCCTTTCCATCATCTACAAGGCACAAGTCAGGAGTGGATGGAATACTCTCCACTTGCCTGGATGAGTGCAGCTCCAACACTCAGGAAGCTCGACACCATCCAGGACAAAGCAGCCCGCTTGATTGGCACCTCATCCACCACCTTAAACATTCACTCCCTCCACCACCAGCGCACCGTGGCTGCAGTGTGCATCATCTACAAGATGCACTGCAGCAATTCGCCAAGGCTTCTTCGGCAGCACCTCCCAAACCCACGGCCTCTACCACCCAGAAGGACAAAAGCAGCAGGCGCATGGGAACACCACCACCTCCAAGTTCCCCTCCAAGTCACACACCATCCTGACTTGGAAATATATCGCCATTCCTTCATCGTCACTGTGTCAAAATCCTGGAACTCCCTCCCTAACAGCACTGTGGGAGTACCTTCACCACACGGACTGCAGCGGTTCAAGGCGGCGGCTCATCACCGCCTTCTCAAGGGCAATTAGGGATGGGCAATAAATGCTGGTCTGCCAGCAACGCCCACATCTCAGGAACGAATAACAAAAAAAAAAAATTATTTAGCTATATTAGATTTCCCTCCCAATAGGACCAATCTATGCTTGAAGCAGTAACCACGCTAGAGGTATATAGTGTGTTTTCATATAACTGCAAGAATTAATAAAACGTGAACACTTTTACAGCTACTGTCACAAGATACCTACAATGTCTCTAGTGGTTTCAGGTAAATGCAAGCCATCTAAGGATCCTGCAATGGTTTCTTCTGCAACTAATTTGGAAGCCCGGAGGATCTTGACCGTGGCTGCCATATTTCTGGTACTGCTGTTCAAAATGCTCAAAGCTGCATCATTGTATAAGTCAATCCTCTGATTAGTGATCATTTTTCTGTTCTCACTCAGCAAATCCTCATATACTGGATCTGAGAAAAATTAAAAAAAATGCCATTACAAGTCAAATTAAAACTTCAGATAACCTACAGAACATCCAAAGTTTGTAGTATAATAAAGACTTGATAAGGATGCGTTTACCTTGCAGAACCCAATAAATGTCATTAGTTTCTGCTAATTTCTCCAGAAGAGGTGCGATTGATGTAAGGTTGATTTTATACTGGGCGAGGGCTTCCATACTCCCATTATGTATCTTAATTGACCACTGTAAGCAAACAAACATACATTTGTTTGCAATGCAAAATTAATGAGAAAAATCTGCAAAAATATTGTACAACCCAATTTAAAGAAAATTAAATTACCGTAGCTGCGCCCACCACAATAATATGGGGTTTTAGTTGGGTACCCTGTAAGGAAAAACAATAGTTACATTTCTAGTCATGTAAGCAGACATCCATGTTGTTAGTGTAAGAAAGGAAAATAATTGAGATATTAAGACTTCAAAGAAGGTTCTTAGTACATAGTTATACAAGAAAACAGGGTGGCAAGAAAGAAAACACAGTAAGAGAATTAAGATCCTATTTTCTTAACTTGGAATGTTTTCTGAAGGTTACTAAAAGGGAAATAAAAGGGACCACCCTTTTCATTTTTTTTTTTAAACTGGGTACAGCCAGGTACAACTAAACGTGCTGGTTCCTGGGAACATAGGGAAACTTGAGAGAATCTGTCTTGTGTTACCAACAGCAACACAAGAGCAAGTGACTGAGTACAAGCAACAAAGAATCAGGCAACAATACGATCCGATAAAATTCTATAGGCAGAAGCAGCATAGGCAACTTCCCTGCTAGTATTCTCTGTGGGCTTTTTTTTTTAAATTACATAGCATTTACAGCACAGAAATAGGCCATTCGGCTCAATGGATCCATGCCAGTGTATCTTCTCCACACGAGCCTCCTCCCACCCTACTTCATCTAACACCATCAACATATCCTTCTATTCCTTTCTCCCTCATGTGTTGATCTGCCTTCCCCTTAAATGCTTCTATGCTAGTCGCTCAACTACTCCTTGTGGTAGCGAGTTCCACATTCTAACCACTCTGAGTAAAGAAGTTTCTCCTGAATTCCCTATTGGATTTATTAATGACTATCTTACATTTATGGCCCCTAGCTCTGGTCTCCCCTGCAAGTTAGAGCCGAGATCAGCTAACTCAGCACAAACCAGGGATCACATGTTTATGTTGCTCAGTTTCATATTGGGCAGAATATTTACCAACTAAGCCATTGGGGAGCTCTATAGAAACATGTTAAAAAGTAGAATGTAATGATCCAGCTTCTCCAGCTAGTTCTTTCCTAGAATTAACTTGAAACTCTGGCTTAATCAATTCTAATAGCACCCTATCACAGTACTGCAGAGCATACAGGCTGGCCACTTCTCTCTGATGCTGAAGCAAGTAGAATTTGGGATGCAGTAGATGATTTAGCAGTTCACTGATCTGCATTCCTTTGTACTGTACTGATTTCAAGAAAATTAGGTTGTATTCTCTGCAACCTAACTTATTATAGGAAGAGAGGCTTTATAGAACATTGAAATAACTAATGATGAGTGAGGTTAAACGTTCGAGAATTCCTGCTCTTCTATCAACATGTCATGCCATCTTTGCTACTTCTTTTCAACACTGATTGCATGCAATTACCAAGCCAAAAACTTGAATGTCTAATTGGAGAAAGTATGCATCTTTAGGAGTAGAGGTGAGTGGATAATAGTCTACCTTCAAGTGTTATTGCCTTCATTTTCTCATCACCAAATGCATAGTTTGTGCATTTACTATCCAATTGGTGATGTAAGAGATTACTTTTGTTAATATCCAACACAAGTCATTGATTAAGATGAGAAATTAAAGGGGCCAAATATATTTTCATGATGGAATCCTGCTTAAGTGTTGCAATAAGACAAGCATCCACTTATCACTGGATATCCACTGAGGATATCATGTACCCAGATTATCAGATGTGTCACAATGGGGGGCAACTTAACAACTGCAGGGCGCCAGCCATAAATGTTGAATGAACTTTGTAGTTGGTATTGAGCGGAGTGTTTCACAAGTAGACAGATCTAATGTAAAGCCAAGTTGGCACTAACTTCAGGGTGTTATTATTAAGATGTTGCAAGAAACTTCTTACTCTTGTAAGTTTTGATGCAACAAGCAGTCTGCAATTATCAGAGGCCGGCACTGATTTTTTTTGTTGAAAGGCAGGATATATGGTGCTTAGCACCTGGATAGAACTGGTTGATAGGGACACCAGGAATGAGATAGGTTAGTTGACTATCTAGTTCCTCACATAAGGCTTTAAGAAGTTAAGCAACTACACCATCATGGCTAGTTGCTTTTCTGGGATCAAACTTTTGAAGGGAAATTACATTTTGACCTTGAGTTAGCTGATTTGTTCCAATACTTTATTGGGAATTTTGTAACTTGGATGAAAGATGACAACTTATCACCATGACTACTGTATTCAACAATCTGCACCAACCCAGAGAAGCAAGGCATCCTTCAGAGCAAGAGTGGGATCAGACCTAACTTTGGAAACAGATTTGATTATCTTCCAGTAAGTGTCTGAAAATTATGTAGCTTGGAGCAAATTTGATATGGAGATGAGCTTGTCATTTTGGATGCCTGAGCTTGCTACTAAAAGATTGTGCTGGCACAAAAATACTTTGGACCAACATATGGTATATCAATCTGAGGAAGCAATGTTTTTCTGAGGATCATGCAGTCAATCCTTGTGGTTGGGAATCTTTTCAAATTAACTAAAGGTAAATTTAGAAGCAGTTCAATTAGTAGTCAGATGTGCTTCAAACTCTCATGAGAGCTGATCAATACTAAATCTAAGACTTCCCCTTAGCTAAGCAGCCTGGGAGAACTGGACCTGCCTGGTGCAGCATCATCTAGGAGAGGTGGGAAAGTTGGCAACAGGAAGGTGTTCAATGTCATCCAGGCTAGAAGTCCCATGTAAGCCAGATCAGACATTATACTTCTTTGCTATCCCAACCCCACCAACTGAATACAGGTCCAAGATGATCCTTTTGGCCTTTGCTGTGAGAGGGACCTGGGAGACCTAAGTCTGCTCCCAGATTTCTGCAGTTATCATGGGTGACTTTAATCTACATATAGATTGAGCTAACCAAATTAGTAACAATACTGTGGAGGAGGAATTCCTAGAGTGTATACGGGATGGTTTCCTGGACCAATAGGTCGAAGAACCAACTAGAGATCAGGCCATCTTAGACTGGGTATTATGCAATGAGAAAGGATTCATTAGCAATCTTGTTGTGCGAGGCCCCTTGGGGCGGAGCGATCATAATATGATAGAATTCTTCATTAAGACGGAGAGTGAAGTAGTTGACTCAGAGACTAGGGTCCTGAATTTAAATAAAGGAAACTACGATGGTATGAGGCGTGAATTGGCTAGGATGGATTGGGGAACGTTACTTAAAGGGTTGACGGTGGATAGGCAATGGCAAACATTTAAAGATCGCATGGATGAACGACAGAATTTGTTCATCCCTGTTTGGCATAAAAGTAAAACAAAAAAGGTGACTCAACCGTGGCTAACAAGGGAAATTAGGGATAGCATAAGATCCAAGGAGAGGACATATAAATTGGCCAGAAAAAGCAGCAAACCTGAGGATTGGGAGCAGTTTAGGATTCAGCAAAGGAGGACAAAGGGATTAATTAAGAAGGGGGAAACAGAGTATGAGAGTAAGCTTGCAGGGAACATAAAAACTGACTGTAAAAGCTTCCATAGATATGTGAAGAGAAAAAGATTGGTGAAGTCAAGCGTAGGTCCCTTGCAGTCAGAATCAGGGGAATTTATAATGGGGAACAAAGAAATAGCAGACCAATTAAATACATACTTTGGTTCTGTCTTCACAAAGGAGGACACAAATAACCTCCCAGAGATGTCGGGGAACATAGGGTCTAATGAGAAGGAGGAACTGAATGAAATCAGTATTTGTAGGGAAATGGTGTTAGGGAAATTGACGGGATTGAAAGCCGATAAATCCCCAGGGCCTGATAATCTACATCCTAGGGTACTTAAGGAAGTGGCCCTAGAAATAGTAGATACATTGCTGGCCATCTTTCAAAATTCTATAGACTCTGGAACAGTTCCCATGGGTTGGAGGGTAGCTAATGTAACCCCATATTTAAAAAAGGTGGTAGAGAGAAAACGGGGAATTATAGACCGGTAAGCCTGACATCAGTAGTGGGGAAAATGCTAGAGTCCATTATAAAAGATGTAATAGCAGAGCACTTGGAAAACAGTGACAGGATCAGACAAAGTTAACATGGATTTACAAAAGGTAAATCATGCTTGACTAATCTACTGGAATTTTTCGAGGATGTAACTGGTAGAATAGATAAGGGAGAACCAGTAGATGTGGTGTATTTGGACTTTCAGAAGGCTTTCAATAAGGTTCTGCATAAGAGATTAGCGTGCAAAGTTAAAGCACATGGGATTGGGGGTAAGGTACTGACTTGGATAGAGAACTGGTTGGCAGACAGGAAGCAAAGAGTTGGAATAAACGGGTCTTTTTCCGAGTGGCAGGCAGTGACTAGTGGGGTACCGCAGGGATCGGTCCTTGGACCCCAGCTATTCACAGTATATATTAATGATCTAGACGAGGGAACTAGATGTAATATCCCCAAGTTTGCAGACGACACAAAGCTGGGTGGGCGTGTGTGTGGTGAGGAGGATGCAGAGAAACTCCAGTATGATTTGGACAAGTTGGGTGATTGGGCAGATGCACTATAATGTGGATAAATGCGAGGTTATCCACTTTGGTGGCAAAAACAGGAAGGCAGATTATTATCTGAACGGCAATAGATTGGGAAAAGGGGAAGTGCAACGAGACCTGGGAGTCCTTGTGAACCAGTCGTTGAAGGTAAGCATGCAGATGCAGCAGGCGGTTAAGAAAGCAAATGGTATGTTGGCCTTCATAGCAAGAGGATTCGAGTACAGGAGCAAGGATGTCTTGCTTCAGTTGTACAGGGCGTTAGTGAGACCACACCTTGAGTATTGTGTGCAGTTTTGGTTGCCTTATCTGAGGAAGGATGTTCTTGCCATGGAGGGAGTGCAGCGAAGATTCACCAGACTGATACCTGGGATGGCAGGAATGACGTATGAAGAGAGATTGGGACGATTGGGATTGTATTCGCTGGAGTTTAGAAGAATGAGAGGGATCTCATTGAAGCTTATAAAATTCTAACAGGACTAGACAGACTAGATGCAGGAAGGATGTTCCCGATGGCGGGGGAGTCCAGAACCAGGGGTCAGCCATTTAGGACTGAGATGAGGAGGAATTTCTTCACCCAGAGAGTGGTGAACCTGTGGAATTCTCTACCACACAAGGCAGTTGAGGCCAATTCATTAAATATATTCAAGAAGGAGTTAGATATATTTCTTAAGGCTAAAGGGATCAAGGGATATGGGGAGAAAGCAGGGACAGGGCACTGAATTTGGATGATCAGCCATGATCTCATTAAATGGCGGAGCAGGCTCGAGGGGCCGAATGGCCTACCCCTGCTCCTATCTTCTATGTTTCTATGCCACCACCACTACTCCAGGCTCCAAACTTCCACAATGGTTGACTGCTAAAAGTTCCCTCAGAATGATGATTGATCAAATCTCCTTTTTAATGGTGGACCTGCAGCTGATAGTCAACAATCCAAGTGTGCTACCACCAGGTTTCACCGTCGTGTTTCAGAGGAGGCGTGCATCACGTCAGAAAAGTCTTAAAATCAGAAAGGCCTCTCAAAATGGGATTATAGAGGCAATTAAGTGGTTTAGGGCCTATCCCGACTCTTGGAGGCGGGACGGAGACGGGATCAGAAACCACACATTTGGGAAAATTGCTTGGAGGTGGGGTCGGGCACACCCGCCATTTTTTTTGCAATTTTAACACCCCACACGCCTCCATGGGCCTGGCAAAATCGAGCCCACTATATACATACATATAAAAATGTTTTTTTAAATATATAATACACTGCTGTAACACTGGCTCCCACCTTCTCTTTAAACCCTATTGAATCTACATAAAAGTTGGATTTTAAAATTTGACAAACTTCAGATAAACGAAGGGCAACTTAATTTAGGACTAACATTTTAACAAATAGAAACAAAGAAAAATCTCAAATGTTACATTTTCTAGTACAGATAACAAAACGGAGGAAAAGGTTATTTATTGATTATTTTCCTTACTTTTTATTTTCCATTTGGTCAAATCGCCCAAGTTCCTGTTGAGTCTACTCTCAGAGCTAGCTCTTGGTAAAGAACCTATAATACTGTTGGAATACTGTAAAGTATAAGTACTATGACCAACATAGCACATTAATTACTATATTTGCACTATCACTATATGTATTTTCTGAAGTCACTTAGTTATTAGGCAGATTACAAAATGTCTGCATTTGTTGCTACCTTAGGAATAAAATCCATCCTAAACACAGACAGTAGTAGAGACAGGTTATTCAAACTGAGGAGCTTCCTTTAGTTAGTCTACGAGGAAGAGTTTTTAAAGTAAGGGCCATATTTAGAGATCAGCTTGCAAATTCATTTAAGAAAAACATTTAAATAAACTTAAAATTGTGCTAAAACTGAAATATTTCACCTTAAACTTGAGATTTCAGTGAAGTAACTGATGTTGCCCCAGAAAACAATATGTGGAGAAAAATATGCATATGGTGGATTCTTTAAAATCAAGAGACAGACTTTAAAAAAGACAAAGAGCACAATGAAAATTTTAGTTAAAATGTTGGACTAGGAAGTGAGCAGATTCACAAAATTACATCTTGACCTTTTGTTGCGGTTGGAACAATGCATAAAACACTCTAAAGATACACCAGCTACTATCTTAATCTATTTTGTACTTCCTGTGTCTCAGTCTGACTTTTCTTGATCACACAGATGACATGTTAAGTCTGCTTGTCCTTTGCTAAAAGTACATAAATAGGTACACTGATGTAGGTTCAGAACTGAAAATTATATTCATAGTTATGTACATATTATAGTGAGATGTGCACGTATCGTTGAAGCGGTTCAGTTTTGTGAGTTCCTTTAGAATTTTATCAAGCAGCTGCAATGCAAACAGTGTAATATCAAGTTACCTACAGACACACAACATAAATCAAAAGGTGTAATAGTTGGCTGCAATGATATTCCACTGATATTGGTGTTCCATGACCAGGAAGGGCTAGTTCAATACTAGAAAGGAGTGGTTTGCAGTGAATATTGAAAGTTAGACTTGGACGCCACAACAGAGTCACTCTGGTAAGTTAGAAATCCAGTGAAGACTCCTGAAGAAATATGGCAGCATACAGGATGCGATGGGGTAGATTGAGGCAATTAGACTGGAGATAGCAATAGATCAATACCATTTACTAGAATGGTACCAGGGATGAGGGACTTCAGTTACGTGGAGAGACTAAAGAAGCTGGTATCGTTCTCCTTGGAGCAAAGAAGGTTAAAGAGAGATTTAATAGAGGCATTCAAAATCATGAAGGGATTTTAGAGAGTAAATAAGGAGCAACTGTTGCCACTTGTAACCAGAAGACACAGATTTTAGGTAATTGGCAAACGAGCCAGAGGTGAGATGAGAATTATTTTTTTAATGCAACGAGTTATGATGATCTGGAATGCACTGCCTGAAAGGGTGGTGGAAGCAGATTAATAATAACTTTCAAAAAGAAATTGGATAAATACTTGAAGGGGAGAAAATTACAGGGCTATGGGGGAAAAGCAGTGGAGTGTGACTAATTGGATAGCTCTTTCAAAAAGCTGGCACGTGCATGATGGGCCAAAAGGCCTCTTTTTGTGCTGTAAGATTCTATGATACTAAAAAAGCATGCCGTGTTGAAATGGGAGTGTGTCATGGCATCTGAAGATTTTCGCATAAAGATTCTTTTTTGAAGAATTGGCTTTTTTGTAAATTGCAATTTTGAGCCAGTGAAACAACAACTTCCATTTATACAGTATTTTTAAAGCTAAGTCCCAAGGTACTTCACAATTTGAAATCAATATAGTAACAGATGCTGAGCCATGGAGGAAGAGATCAAGAGGGGTGACTAAAGGTTGAAAAGTTTATTTTGAGAAGGTTTTTTTTTTAAAATGGTGGAGAGAGAAGTGGAGAGGAACTCTGGAACACTCCCCCCCGCCCCCCCCCCCCACCCCAAAAGTCAATTTGAGTCAATTGAACTTTTCAATACGGAGAGCGATAGATTTTTTTTCAGCAAGGGGGGAGGGGGGGGTCAAGGGATATGGAGAAAAGGTGGTTAAATGGAGTTGAGGTACGGATCAGCCATGATCTGATAGAATGGTGGAACCGGCTTGAGAGACTGAATAGCTTACTCCTGTTCCTATGGGGGAGGCAATAGGGAGGAAGTTCCACATGCACAGGTTGAGATGGCTGAAGGCTCTGCCAACAGGGGCAGGACAAAGGGAGAGGGTGATTCAGAAAATGCCAAAGTCAGAGAACCGAAAGGTGTAGGAGGGCATATAAAGCTGGAGGTGGGTGCAGAGATAGGGTGGGCCAATGTCAGAGAGGTGAGGCTGTGGAGGGATTTGAAAATGAGAACAAAAAGGTTTTAAATTTAATGTATTAGGGATAGGGAATCATTGTAGGTCGTCAAAGGTGGGGATGATCAGCAAGCAGAAGTTAGCATGAAACAGAATACATGCGGCTGAGTTTTGGACGTTCAGTTTTATGGAGGGCATCGGCATAAATAAAGGAGGAAATGAAAATGTGGATGAGGGTTTCATTGGCAGAAGGACTGAGGTAGGAGCAGAGGCAAGAAATAAGCCTTATTGGTGATGGATTCAGATACAGAGTTTGAAGCTCACCTCTGGGAAGAAAAGTTGAGTGGCTGTGGAGGGGACAGAGTCAGTGGCAAGGAAGTGGAGATGATGAGAGAAGGCAAAAATCAATGGCTTTGACCTTCTCAATGTTCAATTGAAGGATGTGTGATGACTCATCCGTGACTTAATGTCAGACAGGGAGTCTAAGAGCATGGAGGTGGTTGTAGGTAGAGAGAGATAGTGGAGAGACAGATCTGTGCGTAATCAGCATAAATATGGAAGCTGACCCCGTGCCTACAAATGTTGTTTCTAAGGGGTAGCAAGGGCAGTTCCATAGAGCCGGATAAGGAGGAAAGGCAAATGGAGGTGGGTAGGAGGGAGTATGGTGCAAATGACCATAATCCAACACTGTGGAAGATCAAGTAGGCAAAGGAGGAATAACGCACCATGGTTACAGTCACAGAAGGTGCCATTTGTAATGTGCTCTTTGTGAACGAATGTTTTTTAATTGGTTGCTTTTTAGTGAATGTGAAATCTGTGCTAAACAATTGCCGGTTTTCTGCATGCCCTGCGCATGCGCTGAAAACCGGCAATTGCTCTTCTGAAAAGGGGGCGGGTCCTCGGTGCATCGCGTGCGCGCTACAGGCTGCGCGCACGCTGTGCACTTCATGCTTTGGACGTGCAGGTAAGTACGGAAGATTTTGGAAATGTAAAAAGGAGGAGTAAGACCCGCTTTTAAGAAGGTAAGTAGTGAATTAAGTATTTTTTTGAATTTTTTTTAACAGGTATATCTTTTTTAGAGACTTTAAAGACAGGTAAGTTTATTTTTATAACTTTTTAAAAGATTTTAAATTTTTTCAAAAATTTAATTTTTTATTTAAAATGGTTAATTTAATTAACTATACTTATTTTATTAATGTGATGGTTTTTTTTTTTTAATTTAATTGAGGTTTAGCTGTTATTTTGGGGGGGGTGTAAGATTCATAGATTTCACAGCCGTGCTATGAAACTTATGAATGGAAGATGGTGTGCTGCCATTGGCTCTAACTGAATGTTTTGTGCCCGAAATACATATTGAACACTTTCCTACATCATATTGTTTATGCATGATGCAAAAATTTTAACATAGGCAGGTATGATGTCTCTTAACTTCCTGCAGCTAACAGATGTAAATGAATTCTACAAATATACAAAGTAAAAACTTCTGAAAAATAAGCTGTGCACGACAAAAGTTTAACCTTTTTCAGAATTATCGGCCAACGGCACACAATTTACATTTATCTAAACTTCTCATATAAAAGAACACCTCAGAGCTTTACAGAAGAGAGAGGCAGACACCCAATAGAAAGTGAAGGAGTTTGGGCTGGGAGTGGAGATTGAAGGCTGATTCCAGAGATGCGTTTTAAGAGAGGTAGCAAGATGAAGCAGATAAGGAGTAAAGGTGCAGGATAGGACATAGGGCTGGAGAAAATTTCCCAAATACGATGGGGCAATATTCTAGAGGAATTTGAAAAGGAGGACAAAGATCTTGAAATCAATTTTCTGGGGCACAGGGAGCTCGTAAAGTCGAGAGTGGACATGTGTGATAAGTGTACAAGGCTTTTAGCAGAAGGCTTGTCCACAGTTTGAGATTAGATTGGATCAAAAAAGCAAAGTTGATGAGGACATTTGAGAAAACAATCCTTAAAATGAAGTTGTGGATGAGGGTCTTAGCAGTAGAGGGGGTAAGGTAGGGGTGCAAGCATGTGATATTGCAAAAGTCATGATAATAGATCAGATGTAGCTCAGTTCAGGGTCAAACAAAAATACTGAGGTAGAAAATCACTGGGTTCTACGCAAGCAGGCATCTGGGGAAATCAATGAAGCAGAGTGAAAGGCACTTAAGCTGCAGGCAAGCACTATACAAAATTGCTTTGATCTTGCCAATATTTTGGACTTGATGTCTGTGAGCCAGACTGATAGTATAGCAACAGCTATGGGGTCAAATGTGATGGAACTGGGCGTGGTCAGCATACAAAGTGGCAAGTAATGCAGTGTTTGCAGATGAGTTGTTGACAAGTAGCATATTGTTAGTGAAAAGGAGGGGACTGAAGATGAGCCTCGGGACTCACCAGGGAAGAGAAATCATTTCAGGAGATGATGTTATTGTGTTGAGATAGGTGTGGGAGGCCATGGGGCTAAACTGTGGAGGAATGGGGGTGCAGGAGAATGTAGTGATCAACAGAAGAGAAGTTAATGTGGGAATATTTCATTTCTGGTGAAAGCACAGAAACATGCAGTTTTCAGTTGACTGCAGCAATGAAGTAAACTAGAATTGTAGGATAAAATGGACTTCAGCAGACAAATTACCCGCTCAATCCGTAATTCTCCTGTTCTTCAATCTATTTGCATACTTTCCATAATAATTGAATTTCTTGATCGTATTTGAACTTGTAAATTATTCCATTATTTTTCAATATTAGAAAAAAAAGATAGAATTTTAACATTTTTTTTTAAGACAAACCTCAGTCCAGGCCTTGAAACAGTCCTTCATGGAGTTGTTTACTTCAGGGTACCAGAAAAAATCCTGTAGTTGGGAAAAAAAAGTGCAAACACTAAACAAAAGCAGAGGTTTTTCTATTTCTTAACATTTTGGGTAGTTGGTGAGGTTATGAAAGGTAGAAGCAAAGATGCAGCTCAAAAATATTAAGCCAAATCATCAACTCAGACAAAAGCTGGAAAGCTGTGGGAGCATCACAGCTAAGATTAATTCTGTGCTTGCCCTTTATCCACACACTTTTTACAGTGCTGTCACTGAAGATATCAGGACCAGGAATCCAAGTGTTTCATTTCTGCTTCCTAGTTCAAGAAGAATGAGATCAATTGCAGCTCCCACATGCTCTCAGCACAGCTCTCTCAGCACAGGCAACAGAGATCAATCAAATACCTTGCCATTCTGTACAGCTCAGTACCACATATGGTGCATTCACTCTCAGCCATTATGGAGAGTCAGGGAAGTCTTATATTGCACCTACAGAGCATACAGTGCAGCCACAATAACTACATCCTTCACAGATGGATTCATGAAGCATATCAATGGAATCTCCCTGTATTTAATTAAAAAAAGGCATTCCTACCAATTGGAACTTTTCATAATACTGTATGAGGTAAATCAGAGAATTGTAGCTCATAACTAAAACAGTTGCTATTTAATAGCCAAAATTGTGTGGAATGTTATTTCTAGCACCCCAATTTTCTCTTTATCCCCCTCCTTTCTTGAATGGAGCGACTCATGCTGAATTTGGTTTTTACAAAATATTCTCCAAGCTGCACTTTTGAAATGTGCCATTTATTATCTATACACTGATGACTTTATGAAATGGCTATCAAACTGTCCCAGTTTCAAGTTGATGTGAACACAAATATCACCAAAAAGGTAACCTGTGTGGAGGCGGAAGACGTGGGTATGGTTCTTAATGAATACATTGGGCAGAATTTTCATTGACCCGTGGAGGCGGGTTTGGAGGCGTGTGGGGTGGGAAAATGGCAGATTTGGGGGTCCCGAACCCATGCCAGTTTCACAGGAGGCGGGTACCCGACCTGTGCTGGGACCTGCCTCCCTGAGGCGGGAAGGGGATTAGTGCCAATAAACTGCCTGTTAACAGGTAGTTAACAGGCAGTTTTTTGCCTAATCCCTATTTTTGACCCTGAAGTGTGGGCTTCCCGACAGGTCCAAATCACGCCGATTTAAGTCTCTGCTTTCTGTGCTGGATTGATTTCTAACTGAGTCTAAGTACAGGGACTCACATTAGAAATCATAGTCAGTGTTTGACAGCTTCACAGAGCTGTCAAACGCTGAAATTTCATCTGTCAAAAGCTCGACAGATGAAATTTCAATGGCTGACGTCACCTGTATCCAAGGGACCCTTGATTGGCCTGCTAAGCCCGCTGGGAGGGCTTAACAAGGTCAATCAAGGGAAAATACAGTGGGTTGGCCACAAGTCGATGAGGCGGGTCTACAACCCAAAAAGTGGGAGTCCCGCCTCCATCGACAAAATCCAGCCCATTGTGTCTGTCTTCACAAAAGAGAAGGCCGATGCAGACATTGTAGTTAAGGAGGAGGAGTGCAAAATATTAGATGAGATAAACATATAGAGAGAGAGGAAATATTAAGGGGTTTTGCATCTTTGAAAGTAGATAAATTACCAGGCACAGATGAAGTGTATCCCAGACTATTAAGAGAAGCAAGGGAGGAAATAGCAGAGGCTCTGACCATCATTTTCCAATCCTCTCTGCTTACAGGTGTGGTGCCAGAGGACTGCTAATGTTGTACCATTCTTTAAAAAGGGAGTCAGCCTAACCTTGGTGGTGGGCAAATTATTGGAAAAAATTCTGAGGGACAGTATTAATCGTCATTTAGAAAGGCACGAATTAATCAAGGACAGTCAGAATGGATTTATTAAGGGAAGGTCATGTCTGACTAACCTGAATTTTTTGAGGAGGTAACAAGGAGGGTCAATGAGGGTAGCTTGTTCGATGTAGTCTACATGGATTTTAGCAAGGCTTTTGACAAGGTCCCACATGGCACACTGGTCAGTAAAGTAAAAGCCCATGGGATCCAAGGGAAAGTGGCAAGAAGCAAGGGTAATGGTCGATGGGTTTTTGTGTGACTGGAAGGCTGTTTCGAGTGATTGCACTAGAGAGGGTACAGAGGAGATTTATGAGGATGCTGCCAGGATGGGAGAATTTCAGCTATGAGGAAAGATTAAATAGGCTGGGGTTGTTTTCCTTGGAAGAGAGGAGGTTGACGGGAGATTTAATTGAGATGTATAAAAATATGAGGGGCCTAGATAGAGAGGACCTATTTCTCTTAGTAGAGAGGTCAATAACCAGGGGGTATAGATTTAAAGTAATTGGTAGAAGGATTAGAGGGGAGCAGAGGAAAACTTTTTTCACCCAGAGGGTGGTGGGGGTCTGGAACGCATTGCCTGAAAGGGTGGTAGAGGCAGAAACCCTCATCACATTTAAAAAGTACTTGGATATGCACTTGAAGTGCCGTAACCTACAAGGCTACGGACCAAGAGCTGGAAAGTGGGATTAGGCTGGATAGCTCTTTTTCGGCCAGCACAGACACGATAGGCCGAATGCCTTCTTCTGTGCCGTAAACTTCTATGATTCTATGACCACTGATCAAGTTATAACAAAAAAAAAGGTGCTCCAGAACAATTTACTGCATTAAAATCTGAAAGGAATACTGGGACTTACAACTTTCAATGAAGTACTTCTGTCTTCAAAGGAAATGTTCTCATGCTGTCAAATAAGCACATTATTTAATCAAATTAAAATGAGTTAAAAAAAAACTGGTTAACAGGCAGTAATGCTTACAGTGTGAACACGCAACTTTTAACATTCACATACATTTTCACAGCCCCTAATACTCTCCGACTCTGTGGCCACACAAACCACTGAAATTTTTCTCTTTTTAAAACTACACTCCTGGTACTGCAATTGGGACTTGCTCAATCTTCAACTCTCATTCACTAGGTTTGCTGATGTTAACTCTACTTACAGTAAGGACTTGTTTTGTGTCGGGCCATATCACAAATACAAATCAGCAAGTGTACTGAATGCGAGCTGAACACAGCATGACAGAAGAGTTTCTCAGCCCTTTATTTTGAAAAATATTGACATTAGTTGCAAACTCAGCTGTGGGTAGAGTTAAACAACAGAATCTGAATTTGCAGTGCCTAGAATATAATTTGATGCCTGGATTTTGTTTGTTATTTTATGATCCGTTAGCCTAGCTAGTCATATATTAAAGTTGAGTCAGAGTTATATTTTTGCACATTACCATTTTGTCGTGTTATTCCTGGAACTTGAGATTTTCTGCACAATGAAGAAGCTGCATTTCATGTGGTGCCTATCATGACCTCAGGGCATCCAAAGTGCTTTGCGGTGAAATAAGTACTTTTGAAGTGCAGTCATTTCTAATGTAAGTAAATGCGGCAGCCAACTTATGCACAGAAGGATCCCAAACAATAAGAAAAATGACCAGATACTTTTTTCTAGTGATGTTGGTCGAGTTATAAATGTTGGCAGCAGTCCCTCAGCACTTCACGGAAGTGTCAGCCTAAATTATATGCTCATGTTTCTTGAGTGGGGCTGAATTCCACCGGACCATCTGACTCAGAAATGAGAGTGGCTGACACTCAATAGTGAGAAATAAAGTTACAATAAAAACAAAGCTGTAACTTTATGGTCAGCACATAATAACCACCCATCTAGAATACAGACTTTATAAACATAACAGTCGCTTAATGTCCGAGCACTGGTTTAGTCATATTTTGAGGAATGACGTACTATAACTGCAGCAGAACTTAAAAATGAGACTGACACAAGGTCACGATTAATGAATGTTTAACCTGCAGTTGGGAGCAAGATTTTATTGCAAATTCTTCATTTATTTCATCTTGGAACCTTTTTCTTCCTTCCAATTATTGTTCTTTTATCTTGTAGGAAAGCAGCTAGTGTCTGGTCTACTACATCACCCTAGATTTATTTCTTTATTTTCTGTTCTCTGAATGTGGGTGACACTGGCAAGGCTGCATTTAATGCCCATTTCTAGTTGATGGTGGTGGGCCTTCTCCTTGAACAGCTGCAGTCTTTGTGACAGTGATCAGTAGGGAACTCCCGGATTCTGATCCAGCAACAATGAAGTAATAGCAATATACAATTTGGTATAACGAATAAATGTATAACTAACACCTCATTTTACCACACAAATTTGACGTCCTCCCAGCACCCCCAATCCTGAATTGAACTACTACAGAATCCAGTGTCATGCTGCTTAGATTTTGCTTGCTGGGGAAATTGACATTGATGGACTACAGAATTCTAGGGACCCCAGGAAAATTAGTTTTGTTTCGAAATTCATTCATGAAGATCCTGAATTTTTGCAATGTGAATGGGAGCCATTTTGTGGCAAGAACTTTCCACAAACGGCGCACACACACAAAAATATTACAACTTGAGACAGGACCACAGATAGATCTGGTAAGTTTTACAAAGACAATTAACAGAGAAGCAGCTACGATATCATGATGATAAAAAACCTAGTTTTTATAGAACCTGCATGAACAGCTGAACTTTGCTGTCAAGATGTATGTTACACAAACCCTACAATTACACTGCAGGTTGTTCTGAGCCCCTTCTATCCAATATTCTTTAAATAAAGAAAACCAAGTTAACAGTTCCTTTGTAAATGGAGTAACACAAATCAATTGCTGCAGATAGAATCACGGAAATTTATGCCACAGAAGGAGGCCATTCAGCCCATCGTGTCTGTGCTGGCCAAAAAAGAGCTATCCAGCCGAATCCCACTTTCCAGCTCTTGGGATGTAACCAGTATGTAGTTGGATATGCACGTGCAGGTTACAGTGCATATCCAAGTACTTTCTAGATGCGATGCGGGTTTCTGTATCTACCACCCTTTCAGGCAATGCGTTCCAGACTCCCACCACCCTCTGGGTGAAAATATTTCCCCTCCAATCCTTCTACCAATTACTTTAAATCTGTGCCCCCTGGTTATTGGTCTGTAGCCTTGCAGGTTACAACACTTCAAGTGCATATCCAAGTACTTTTTAAATGTGATGAGGGTTTACATAGCGGCCAGTCTGGGCCTGCGACAGGTGGTGAGAATACCAACTCGAGGGAAAAACCTACTTGACCTCGTCCTCACCAATCTACCTGTCGCAGATGTATCTGTCCATGACAGCATTGGTAGCAGTGACCACTGCACAGTCATTGTGGAGACAAAGTCCCGTCTTCACACTGAGGACACCCTCCATCGTGTTGTGTGGCACTACCACCGTGCTAAATGGGATAGATTCAGAACAGATCTAGCAGCTCAAAACTGGGCACCCATGAGGCGCTGTGGGCCATCAGCAGCAGCAGAATTGTATTCCACCACAATCTGTAACCTCATGGCCCGGCATATCCCTCACTCTACCATTATCATCAAGCCAGGGGACCAACCCTGGTTCAATAAGGAGTGTAGAAGAGCATGCCAGGAGCAGCACCAGGCGCATCTAAAAATGAGGTGCCAACCTGGGGAAGCTGCAACACAGGACGACATGCATGCTCAAAAGCAGAAGCAGCATGCTATAGACAGGGCTAAGCAATCCCACAATCAACGATCAGATCAAAGCACTGCAGTCCTGCCACATCCAGTCGTGAATGGTGGTGGTCCATTAAACAACTAACGGAAGGAAGAGGCTCCATGAATATCCCCATCCTCAATGATGTTGGAGCCCAGCACGTGAGTGCAAAAGACAAGGCTGAAGCATTTGCAACCATCTTCAGCCAGAAGTGCCGAGTGGATGATCCATATCGGCCTACTCCAGAAGCCAGTCTTCAGCCAATTCGATTCAGTCCACGTGATATCAAGAAACGGCTGAGCGCACTGGATACAGCAAAGGCTATGGGCCCTGACAACATCCCGGCTATCATGCTGAAGACTTGTACTCCAGAACTAGCTGCGCTTCTAGCCAAGCTGTTCCAGCATAGCTACAACACTGCCATCTATCCAACAATGTGGAAAACTGCCCAGGTATGTCCTGTCCACAAAAAGCAGGACAAATCCAATCCGGCCAATTACCGCCCCATCAGTCTACTCTCAATCATCAGCTAAGTGAAGGAAGGTGTCATCAACAGTGCTATCAAGCAGCACCTAGTCACCAATAACCTGCTCACTGATGCCCAGTTTGGGTTCCGCCAAGACCACTCGGCTCCCAACCTCATTACATCCTTGGTCCAAACATGGACAAAGGAGCTGAATTCCAGAGGTGAGGTGAGAGTGACTGCCCTTGACATCAAGGCAGCATTTGACCGAGTGTGGCATCAAGGAGCCCTAGTAAAACTGAAGTCAATGGGAATCGGGGGGAAAAACTCCCCACTGGCTGGAGTCATACCTAGCACAAAGGAAGATGGTTGTGGTGGTTGATGGTCAATCATCACAGCCCCAGGACATCGCTGCAGAGTTCCTCAGGGTAGTGTCCTAGGCCCAACCATCTTCAGCTGCTTTATCAATGACCTCCCCTCCAACATAAGGTCAGAAATGGGGATGTTCGCTGATGGACTGCACAGTGTTCAGCGCCATTCACAATTCCTCAGATAATGAAGCATTCCATGCCAGCATGCAACAAGACCTGGATGACATTCAGGCTTGGGCTGATAAGTGGCAGGCAATGACTATCTCCAACAGGCGAGAGTCTAACCACCGCCCCTTGACATTCAACGGCATTACCATCGCCGAACCCCCCACCATCAACATCCTGGGGGTCACCATTGACCAGAAACTTAACTGGACCAGCCACATAAATACTGCGGCAACAAGAGCAGGTCAGAGGCTGGGTATTCTGCAGCAAATGTCTCACCTGCTGACTTCCCCAAAGCCTTTCCACCATCTACAAGACACAAGTAAGGAGTGTGATGGAATATTCTCCACTTGCCTGGACGAGTGCAGCTCCAACAACACTCAAGAAGCTCGACACCATCCAGGACAAAGCAGCCCGCTTGATTGGCACCCCATCCACCACCTTAAACATTCACTCCCTCCACCACCGACGTACAGTGGCTGCAGTGTGTACCATCTACAAGATGCACTGCAGTAACTCGCCAAGGCTTCTTCGGCAGCACCGCCCAAACCTGCGACCTCTTCCACCTAGAAGGGCAAGGGCAGCAGGCGCATGGGAAGACCACTACCTCCAAGTTCCCCTCCAAGTCACACACCATCCTGACTTAGAAGTATATCGCCGATCCTTCATCGTCACTGGGTCAAAATCCTGGAACTCCCTACCTAACAGCACTGTGGGAGTACCTTCACCACACGGACTGCAGCGTTTCAAGGCGGCGGCTCACCACCACCTTCTCGAGGGCAATAAATGCTGGCCTTGCCAGCGACGCCCACATCCCATAAAAAACGAATTTAAAAAACCTCACCCTTTCAGGCAGTGAATTCCAGACCACCACCACCTGGGTGAAAAAAGTTCTCCTCAACTCCCCTCTCATCCTGCTACCAATTACTTTAAATCTAAGCTCCCTGGTTATTGACCTCTCTGCTAAGGGAAATAGGTCCTTCCTACCCACTGTATCTAGGCCCCTCATAATTTTATACACATCAATCAAGTGTGCCCTCAGCCTGCTCTGTTCCAAAGAAAACAACCCCAGCCTATCCAATCTTTCCTCATAGCTAAAATTCTCCAGTTCTGGTAAAGTCCTCATAAATCTCCTCTGTACCTTCTCTAGTGTAATGACATCTTTCCTGTAATGCGGTGACCAGAACTGTACGCAGTACTCTAGCTGTGGCCTAATTAGTGTTTTATACAGTTCAAGCATAACCTGACTCGGCTAGTAAAGGAAAGTATCCCCTATACCTTCTTAACCACCTTATCTACCTGTCCTGCTGCCTTCAGGGATCTGTGGACATGCACTCTAAGGTTCCTCTGTTCTTCTACACTTCAGTGTCCTACCATTTATTGTGTATTCCCTTGTCTTGTTGGCCCTCCCCACATGCATTACCTCACACTTCTCCAAATTGAATTCCATTTGCCACTTTTCTGCCTACCTGACCAGTCCCTTGAGATCTTCCTGCAGTCTGCAGCTTTCTTCCTCACTATCAACCACACGGACAATTTTTGTATCATCTGCAAACTTCTTAATCATGCTCCCTACATTAAAGTCTAAATCATTGATATATACAACAAAAAGCAAGGGACCTAGTACTGAGCCCTGCGGAATCCCACTGGAAACAGTCTTCCAGTCACAAAAACATCCGTCGACCATTACCCTTTGCTCCCTGCCACAGAGCCAATTTTGGATCCAACTTGCCACTTTCCCTTGGATCCTATGGGCTTTTACTTTTCTGACCAGTCTGCCATGTTGGCTTGTCAAAAGCCTTGCTAAAATCCATGAGTACATCAAACGCACTACCCTCATCTACCCTCCTAGTTACCTCCTCAAAAAATTCAATCAAGTTCGTCAGGGTATTCCTTGATTTTATTTGTCAATATTTTTCATTGCCCTCTCTTTGCTTTTCTAATTTCCTTTTTAATTTCACCCCTGCATTTTCTATACTCCTCTTGGCTTTCTGTAGTAATGAGCACTCGGTATCTGACAAAAGCATGCCTTCCCACCGCCCCCTCCCCTCCCCCACCTTATCCTACCCTGTATGCTTCTTGACATCCAGGGGGCTCTAGATTTGAGAGTCACACCCTTTTTCTTTGTGGGAACATATTTGCTCTGAAACCTCTATCTCCTCCTTGAACACCTCCCACTGCTCTGACACTGATTTATCTTCAAGTAGCTGTTTCCAGTCCACTTTTGCTAAATCACATCTCAGCTTAGTAAAATAGGCCTTTCCCCAATTGAGAATTGTTACACCTGGTCTATCTTTGTCCTTTCTATAACTATGCTAAATCTAACCTAATTATGATCACAGATGCCAAGTTCCAGTTACCAATAAAATAGCTTCAAAACTGAATTATTCAGAAACTTCTTCAGCATGCAGAGTCTGAATGTAGACCAACCACAACAGATATAAAATTCAAACATCCAAAATATCTAATTTTAAGCTCTTTCGTTACTCAGAACAGCAGAGAACTGCCAACCCATTTCCTGAATAATATTTTCATTCTAGAAAATACTATAGCTCCATCACAGGGACTTCCGTTGCTGCCCACTACTTCTCTCACTTCTTTTCTTTCAGCAATCATATGTAGTTAATACAACCAAGTGTTAGTGTACAGAAAACATACAATAACTCATTTCAACTTTAAAACACCGGGCAAAGAACCTTGATACTGGTTTCTAAAATTAAGACTTACTTAATGTTGGAGCTGCAGAGTTAAATCATTGGGAAAAACACAACTGAACTGAAAAACCAAACTGAAAGTTCCAGAGTGCGGATATTATTATTTACTGTATGGTGGCAATTAAAAGTAATTTCCTAGTGCAAACCCTGCCCTCTAATATCCACAAACATTCTAAATTGAAGCAAAAAATCAGATACATACCTTGTTACCATCTTCTTTAATGCCAGAATTTATAATTTTAATAAAGGAGTAGAACAACTGCCGAATTCTGGAATCTCCTACAAAAGTTATGTATTTGTTCATAAGACAGCTCTTTACTTCACTGAAGGAAAGAAAAATGTTACAACTACAAGTTAGAAAAGGAAGTAAAAAAAATGAACACATTTGAATACAAACACATGCATTTGCTGTCCTTGTTTTCTTTTTGATTTTATAATTAAAAGTGGAATACCAATTCAGTTTTAGACCGTCATGCAAACACTATTTGGAACAGACAAGGTTCCAGCTACCTTATAATCAAGAAACTGTACTAGACATAAAGGACAATAAAAAGGGTTTCTACGAGCACATTAATGGTAAAATAATCAAGGCAAGGATAGTGTTGCAAAAAGATGAAGGAGACAAGCTTGTAGTGGAGATTGAGGGAATAGCAGTTGAATTAACTAAGTACATTCCTTGCCTTGGTTTCCACAGAGGTTGTGGACATTGAGATTATAGAGCCACCAGAACTGGGGCAGAACTGTTATTATTCAAAAAGAATTAGTACTAAAGAAGTTACTCTAAATTAAGGTAGACAAATCACCCTGATTTGATGGTTTACATCTGAGGGCCCGGAGGGCAGCGAAGGAAGAAATATCGGAGGCTCAGATTATAATTTCCTCTCTTCAAAAAAGCAGACAGGGATAAACCAGGAAATTATAGACCAGCAAGTCTTACTACAGTTGTTGGTAAAATACTAAAGTCTATAACATGGGATGAAATTAGTAGGCACTTTGAGACTACAGTTGTTGGTAAAATACTAAAGTCTATAACATGGGATGAAATTAGTAGGCACTTTGAGAAACAGTTAATCAGGGAGAGTCAGCATGGCTTTCTAAAAGTCAAGTTGTGTTTGACTAACCTCAGAATTCTTTGCAGAAACAGAAGTTCGAAAAAGGAAATTGACTAGATATGGTTGATATGGATTAAATCTTCCAAACATTCACCAGCGAAGAAACGAGCAACATACCCTCTCCAAAAAGAGCTATCAATGGCTTCAATATTAATGAGATGGACATCAGAGATAGACTAAACATGCTCAAAACAAATAAATCAGTGTTGTATTTATCCCAGAGTGCTGAGAGATTAAGGAGGAGATCTGTGATGCATTGACTATTATAATGAGGAAATCACTAGAAACAGGGGAGGTACCAGTAGAGTGGAAACAGGTTAATGTGTTGCCAATATTAAAAAAGGGAGAAAAAAAAGACATAACTACAGTCCCATTAGTCTTAATCCCATTGTGTAAAATAATGGAATTCATCATCAGGCGCAAGCTTGAAAATTATCTTTACAGTAACATCCTAGTAAACAGCATTCAACACAGATTCAGAAGAGAAAGACAAAATTCAATGTTATGTTCGAAAAGGAGAAACAAAAAATCAAGAGCTGCAAAAGGGGAATACAAAAAGAATCTTGAGGGATATCAAAAAGTTTTTACAATTATATTAGAAGAAAAAGGGTAGTCAAGGGTAATGTGGGTCCTTTAAAAACAGATGGGAGTAATATTGCAAATGAAAATATGGAAATGGCAGACTTGTTGAATAATTACTTTTGCCCCAATTTTGTGGTCAGCGGCAAACGAATGTCACTAGCTGTTCATTACACTTACACTTGCCCACAGACTTTCTATGGTCTTTTGCACTGGAATTTGCAGTGATTAGAAATCCAAAACAGCACTGCGTCATCTACAGGGGATCTGGACCCTGTGTGAACAGGGCAAACAACTGTGTATCTCCTTAACCAATCGGATTGAAGAGTGTAAGATTATCATGGACTAGTTGGTTTTTAGAATACTTGTTTCACTATCTTTATCAGTTTCCTATAATACAACAGTGACTACATTTCAAAAAAGTACTTAATTGGCTGTAAAGCGCTTTGGGATGTCCGGTGGTCATGAAAGGCGCTGTATAAATGCAAGTCTTTCTTCTTTCTAGTATCTTATAATCATCAGCAATGGATTTATAATTGTGCGTAAGAATTAAATGTAAAAGTCTGTAATTGTAAACTGTATGTAATGGTAACCTGAATTATACTAGACATGTAACCCTTTTATCTATAATTAAAGTCTTTGAGGAAACCGTAACCCAGACAGCCTGGGGTGAGAAAGAGGACCACTATAGTTGAATAGGGAAGCTGTGGGTGAATTAACAAAAGTTGGATGTTAGCCAACAGTAAGGATGAGGCATAGAGTGGAGCTAGCTATGTGTGGGAACCAAGGTCAGTTTTAGTTATAACCGTGTTGGAATGTTATGAGAAGGAAAAAAAGGGAGAATTGGTGTCTGGCTGTATGCTGAAACATGGGCCTCTAATTGGACCATCAAGGACACCATATCTCTTCAGTATGGAGACATGTTCTTTTGTGTTGCAATAACTGCCCCAGATAACAGGAGTCAAAAACAGATGATGTCAGGGGGTCATAAGACCAGAACCTAAGTAAGCAAAAGTAAAAGTTTTTATTTAAATTTTAATTTTCAGTGGCGGAGATGTTGTTTGGCAGTAATTAAGACTAGTAACATAATTTCATATTTATTTACACTGGAATGGACAAGCCCTAAATTTAATGGGCATCACATAAGTACCCCAACTCTCCACCCTTCCATGTGTTTCAATGTCGAGTCTCTTGGCGAGATACCGGTATAGCACAGCTTCTGGAGGAGCAGGACAACTCGGGGAGCAACTTTCTGATTTCCACATTTAACTGCGCATGTGTGGTCGCCAGAAGTTGCTGTCCAACTATTATTTTAATAACGGAGAGCACGGAGAGCCTCGCCGTTATTTTGAATCGCAAAATCCAGGCCTTTGTGTCAGTCTTCACAGTAGAGTTAGACGAAAATATACCTAACATTCCAGGGAAACTAATAATGAATCAAGGACTGAAACTCACTAAAGTTAACTTTAGCAAGAAATCAGTATTAGGAAAAAATGGCACTAAAGACAGACAAATCCCCAGGATCTGATGGTTTCCACTCCAGGGTTTTAAAGGAAGTACATGAGGAATTTGCTTTAGCCATAATCTTCCAAAGATCTCTATTCAGGAATTATACCTATAAATTGGAAAATTGCAAATATAACTCCGTTACTTAAAGCTGAGAGAGGAAAAACCATGAAATTATAGACCTGTTAGTCTAACACCTGTTTTGGGGAGGTTATAGGAACAGGAGTAGGCCATTTAGCCCCTCGATCCTGTTCCGCCATTCAGTGAGCTCAAGGCTGATCTGTGACCCAACTCCATATACCCGCCTTTGCCCCATATCCCTTAATACCTTTGGATAACAAAAAATCTATCATTCTCAGATTTAAAATTAATAATTGGCCTAGCATCAATTGCTGTTTGCGGAAGAGAGTTCCAAACTTCTACCACCCTTTGCGTGTAGAAGTGTTTCCTGACTTCACTCCCGAAAGGCCTGGCTCTAATTAAGAACATAAGAATTAGGAGCAGGAGTAGCCCATATGGCCCCTCGAGCCTGCTCCACCATTCAATATCATGGCTGATCTTTGACCTCAACTCCACTTTCCCGCCCAATCTCCATATCTCTTGATGCCCCTAGACTCCATACATCTATCGAGGTCAGCCGTGAATATACTTAATAATTTGGCATCAACAGCCCTTTGGGGTACAGAATTCCAAAGACTCACAACCCTGAGTGAAGATATTCCTCCTCATCTCAGTCTTAAATGGCCAGCCCCTTATCCTGAGACTATGCCCCCCAGTTCTAGACACTCCAGCCAGGGGAAACAACCTCTCAGCATCTATCCCGTCAATCTCCCTCAGAATCTTGTGCTTCAATGAGATCACCTTTCAGTCTTCTAAACTCCAGAGTATAGGCCCAATCTACTCAATTTCTCCTTGTGGGACAACTCTCATCCCAGGAATCAATCAAATGAACCTTTGTTGCCCCGTCTCGAAGGCAAGTATATCCTTCCTCAGATGAGGAGACCAAAACTGTGCACAGTACTCCAGGTGTGGTCTCACCAAAGCCCTGTACAAATGTAGTAAGCCTTCCTTACACTTGTATTCCAACCACTTTGCAATAAAGGCCAACATGCTATTTGCCTTCCTAATTCCTTGCTGTACCTGCATGCTAACTCTGTTTCCTGTACAAGGAGACCTAAATCTCTCTGAACACCAACATTTAATAGTTTCTCACCATTTCAAAAAATTGTGTTTTTCTGTTATTCCTACCAAAGTGAATAACCTCACATTTCCCCACATTGTACTCCATCTGCCACCTTATTGTTCACTCACTTAATCTGTCTATATCCCTACATTTGGAGAGACCGCACTTTCCCCGAGACAGGATCACAATCGTCACTAAGTTAACTGTGAGGAAGGATAATAAACAGGTGAATAATACATCAGGCTGGGAGCAAGAGCAGCAGTTTGATGGAATTCGGGGAGAAATCTACAACTCATTCGTGACATTCAATGATATAATCTAATTCCATTACCGGTGGAGCTGAATACAAGGTTTATTGTAAGAATAATCGGGAATACTTTGTTGAATCAACAAATGAAACCGGGATAAATACAACAGGAAATTAGCAGATGTTTGATCAATGAGAGTTTAAATGGTAGATCTGCCTTCAGCCCAGCAGACAAAAGCACCGCCCGAGGTACCAGGGACACAAAGGACCAGAACCTCTCAGGAAGCCTTTGTGAGTGGGGATCTTACTGAAACATATAAGATACTGAGGTGGCTCGACAAGGTAGATGAACAGAGGATGATTCCCCTCGTGGGTAAATCTAGAACTCGGGGGCATAGTTTCAGAATAAAGGGTCGCCCTTTTAGAACTGAGATGAGGAGGAATTTCTTCTCTCAGAAGGTCGTAAATCTGTGGAATTATCTGCCCCAGAGAGCCATGGAGGCTGGGTCATTAAATACATTTAAAGTGGAGATAGACAAATTTTTACAAGATAAGGGAGGTAAGGGTTATGGGGAGCGGGCAGGGAAGTGGCTTTGAGCCCATGATCAGCCATGATCTTATTTTATGGCGGAGCAGGCTCGAAGGGCCAAGTGGCCTAATCCTGCTCCTATTTCTTATGTTCTTTGAAGGCCCTTTGTGCCCTCCTCACAACTTACTTTCCCACCTAGCTTTGTATCGTCAGCAAACTTGGATACATTACACTCGGTCCCTTCATCCAAGTCATTAATATAAATTGTAAATAGCTGAGGCCCAAGCACTGATCTTTGCGGCACCCCACTAGTTACAGCCTGCCAACCTAAAAATGACCCGTTTACCCAACTCTGTTCTCTGTCTGTTAACCAATCCTCTATCCATGCTAACATATTAGCTCTAACCCCATGAGCCCTTATCTTGCATAACAACCTTTTATGTGGCACCTTACCAAATGCCTTTTGGAAATCCAAATATACTACATCCACTGGTTCCACTTTATCTATCCTGCTAGTTACATCCTCAAAAAACTAATAAATTTGTTGAACACAATTTCCCTTTCATAAAACCATGTTGTTCTGCCTAATCACATGATTTTCTAAATGCCGTTACCACTTCCTAAATAATGGATTCCAGCATTTTCCCGACAAATTATGTCAGGCTAACTTGGCCTGTAGTTCCCGATCTTCTCTCTCCCTCATTTCTTGAATAGCAGGGTTACATTTGCTACCTTCCAAACCACTGGAACTGTTCTAGAAACTAGGGAATTTTGGAAGCTCACAATCAATGCATCCACCATCTCTGCAGCTACCTCTTAGAACCGGAGGATGTAGGCCATCAAATCCAGGGGAATTTGTCAGCTTTTAGTCCCATTAGTTTCTCAACTATTTTTTCTCTACTGATCTCCTTGCTCTCATTAGCCAATGGGTTCCCCACTAGTTTTGGTATGCTTTTTGTGTTTTCTACTGTGAAGACCGATACAAAATATATTTGTTTAACATCTCTGCCATTTCTTTATTCCTCATTATAATTTCTCCTGTCTCAGCCTCTAAGGGACCAATGCTTAATTTTGCTACTCTCTTCCTTTTTACATACTTGTAAAAGCTATTACAATCTGGTTTTATATTTCTTGCCAGTTTACTCTCATTCTATTTTCTTCCTCATCAATTTTATGGTCATCTTTTGCTGGTTTCTAAAGCTCTCCCAATCCTCAGGCTTACTATTATTCTTCGCAATATTATAAGCCTCTTCTTTTAATCTAACTTTAGTTAGCCACGGATGAATCACTTTCCCGTGGAGTTTTTGTTTCTTAATGGAGTGTATATTCGCTAAGAATTTTGGAGTATTTCTTTAAATGTTTGCTACTGCTTAACTACCGTCATACCTTTTCATCTAATTTCCCATTCTACCTTAGCCAACTCGCCCCTCATACCTATGTAATTGGCTTTATTTAAGTTTAAGACTAGTTTTGGATTTAAGTATTACACTCTCAAACTCAATGTGCAATTTTATTATATTATGATCACTCTTCCCCAAGGATCCTCTATGAGATTACTAATTAACCCTGTCTCATTATACAATACAAGATCTAAAATAGCTTGTTCCCTGGTTGGTTCCACAATGTATTGTTCCAGGAAACTGCCTCGGATACATTCCATGAACTCGTCCTCCAGACTATCTTTGCCAATTTGATTTGCCCAATCTATATCAAGATTAAAGTCCCCCACAATTATTGCATTACCTTTGTTGCAAGCTCCTATTATTTGTTGATTAATACTCTGTCCAATGGTACAGCTACTGTTAGGGGGCCTATAAACTACTCACACCAGTGTTTTTTGCCCCTTATTATTTCTTATTTTCACCTATACTGATTCTACTTCCTGATCTTCCGAGCTAAGATCTTTATCAGGGCTACCTCCGCCCCCTTCTTTTCCATTCTGCCTGTCTTTTTGAAACGTCAAGTAACCTGGACTATTTAGTTCCCAACCTTGGTTACCTTGCAACCACGTCTCTGTAATGGCCATTAGATCAAACCCATTTCTCTCTATTTGTGCCACTAATCTTGTTACGAATGGTTCGTGCCGTGAGATAGAGCCTTTAATTTTAACTTTTTACCATTATTCCCATTATTAATTTTTAGTCTATGCTCCCTAGTATAGACTTCCCAACCAACGGAAATAATTTTTCTATCTACTCTATCTGATCCCCTTAATATCTTGAAAACGATCAAATCACCCCTTAACCGTCTAAATTCCAGGGAATACAACCCGAGTTTGTGCAATCTCTCCTCATAATTTAACCCTTGGAGTAGAGGTATCATTTTGGTAAATCTACGTTGCAAACCCTCCAAGGCAAATATATCTTTCCTAAGGTGTGGTGCCCAGAACTGCTCACAGTACTCCAGATGTGGTCTAGCCAGGGCTTTGTATAGCTGTTTACATAACTTCTACCCCCTTGTATTTTAGTCCTCTAAATATAAAGGCTGGCATTCCATTAGCCTTTTTGATTATATTCTGTGCCTGTCCATGACATTTTAATGATCTATGTATATGGACCCCCAAGTCTCTTTCGACCTCTACTGTTTAGCTTTTCACCATTTAGAAAGTACTGTTTTATCCTTTTCAGGTCCAAAGTGGGTAACCTCACATTTGCCTACATTGAAATCCATTTGCCACAGTTTTGCCCATGTGCTTAATCTATTAATATCTCTTCGTAATTTTATGCTTCCATCTACACTGCTTACAACGTCGCCTATCTTTGTGTCATCGGCAAACTTGGATATGTGGCTCTCTGTCCCATCATCTAAGTTATTAATAAATACAGTGAATACTTGAGGCCCCAACACAGATCCTTGCGGGACACCAGTCACATCCTGCCAATTAGAGTACCTGCCCATTATCCTTACCCTGTCTCCTGCCGCTCAACTAATTTCCTAACCAGGTCAATAATTTGCCTCAATTCCACGAGCCTCAACTTTAGCTAGCGGTTTCCTATGAGGGCCTTCTGGAAGTCCATATAAGAAATTCCATAGAGATTCCTCTGTCCACGACTTCTAGTCACTTTTTCAAAAAAATTCATTTGTGTTTGTCAGGCATGATCTACCCTTTACGAATCCATGCTGGCTCTCTCTGGTCAGCTGAAAATTTTCAAGGTGCTCAGTCACCCCATCCTTAATTATAGACTCTAGTAATTTCCCTACAACAGATGATAGGCCAACTGATCTATAATTCCCTGGTTTCCCTCTCTCACTTTTCTTAAATAGCTGAGTGACATGCACAATTTTCCAATCTAAAGGAATGGTTCCCAAATCTACGGTAAATGCAAATTATTCACCATGTCCACTATTTCCTTATTTTCATTGACAATATCACCGATATCAGTTTTCAAGGTGCCCACATTGCTCCTGACCACCCTCTTTTTCCTAATATATTTGTAAAATTGTGTGTTGATTTTGATATCCCTTGCAAGTTTCTTTTCATACTCCCTTTTTGTAGCTCTTACTATCTGTTTTGTCACCTTTTGTTGTTCTTTGTATTGTTCCCAGTTGCCAGGATCTGTGCTAGTTTTTGAATTTTTGTATGCTTTTTCTTTTAGTTTTATGTTATCCCTTACCTCTTTAGTCATCCATGGCTTTTTTGACAAGTAGAGCTCTTGCCCCTTAGGGATATAAACTGGTTTTGTATCATATTAAATTTTTTTTGAACACCTCCCACCTGATCTTTTGTTGTTTTACCCATTAACAGATTTGCCCAGTTTACAGTGGACAGTCTCTGTCTCATCGCATTGAAGTCAGCCTTACCTAAATCTAGAATCTTAGCAGCTTGCCTACTGTTTTGCGTTTCTCCATTTCAAACGCGATCATAATATGATCGCTATTAGATAAATGTTCATGTACCATTAGGCTGTTAACTAAAACTGGCTCATTACTAAATCTAATATGGCCTGCCCCCTTGTTGGTTCTAGGACATATTGTTGCAGAAAGCTATCCTGAACACACAAGAAATTCACTACCTTTCTGACATGAGCTAGTCTGCTTATCCCAATCTTTATGAAAGTTAAAATCCCCCCATTAAAATCACTGCTTTTGCTCCATGCTTGTCTACTCCTGTTCCTATACACAAGTTATTAGAATCTATAATTAAGGACAGAGTGACTGAGCACTTCGAGAAATTTGAGCTGATTCGAGAGAGCCAACATGGATTTGTAAAGGGTAGGTCATGTCTAATGAACCAAATGTAATTATTTTGAGGAAGTAACTGAAGTATTTCACAGGGGAAAGTCCATGGATGTAGTTTATATGAACTTCCAAAAGGCATTCGATAAGGTTCCACATAAGAGAGCTAAAATTAAAGCTTATGGAATTGAAGGCAAATTATTGACCTGGTTACGAGATTGGTTAGGCAGTAGAAGACAGAGAGAAGGTATGTACTCAAATTGGAAGGAAGTGAGTAGTGGTGTCCCACAAAGATCTGTCCTGCAGCCTCAACTATTCACTATATTTATTAATAACTTGGATAATGCAATAGAGAGCTATATATCCAAGTTTGCTGATAACAAAGATTGATGGTATGGTGTGTAGATGGGAGCATAAAATTACAAAAAGAGACATTGATAGGTTAAGAGAGTGGACAAAACTGCAGCAGATGGATTTCAACATGAGTAAGTGTGAGGTCATCTATTTTGGACCAAAAAAGGATAGATCAGAGTATTGGGGCAGAATTTGCAGTCGGTACGACGGCGTACTCCAAGTACGCTGTCATACCACTTTTGAAATGAACAGCAACTTCGGGATTTCCGCACACGCTAAATCCCAAACCTGCGATCTGTCAAGTTCTGACTTGACAGATCATCGGCTCCGACTATATTATCCTCATTGCGGCGCAGAGTTAGGCTAATTGCCCACCAATTACGCATGGAAATTCTACGGCTGGTGCAAACAGACGGAGGAGCCTGTTTGCATACCATACTTGTGAATTCTATAAATTTGAGCGATATCCTTAATAGTATTGCCAGAAAATAATACTCTGATAGCTTTAGTTTTAAGTGGCTCCACAAGTTGTGTGGCTTTCGTCTCACTATGTAAATATAAAACAATTGTGAGGAAAAGTTCTTCACTTTCAAAGTTGTGGTCATCCTCTTGCCAGCTTTTCACAAGCAACTAGTTTTGGCGACAGTTAACCGACAAATGTATTTCTGCTAACTTCTGTACATTACCCGTCTTGTTGTTGAACAGTTTTGGAAAGCTTTTCTGATACAGTCCGACTGGATGTGGTTGTGATTAAACATTGCAATGTTGATACCTGTAACCACAATACTTATAAGGGGGTAGAAACCCATCAAGGAGATCAAAGCCTCAGTCTTAAATTGATCCAGATTGAGGATTGGTTAAAGGACAGAACGTAGGAATAAACGGGTCATTTTTGGGTTGGCAGGCTGTAACTAGTGGGGTACCTGCAAGGATCAGTGCTTGGGCCTCAGCTATTTAGAATCTATAATCAATGACTTAGATGAGGGAACCAAGTGTAATGTATCCAAAAGCAAAATACTGCGGATGCTGGAAATCTGAAATAAAAACAGAAAATGCTGGAAATACTCAGCAGGTCAGGCAGCATCCGTGGAGAGAGAAACAGAGTTAACGTTTCAGGTCGATGACCCTTCGTCAGAGCGACCTGAAACGTTAACTCTGTTTCTCTCTCCACAGATGCTGCCTGACCTGCTGAGTATTTCCAGCATTATCTGTAATGTATCCAAGTTTGCTGATGATAAAAAGCTAGGTGGGAAAGTAAGTTGTAAGGAGGCTGCAAAGGGATATAGACAGGTTAATTGAGTGGCAGATGGAATATAATGTGGAGAAATGTGAAGTTATCCACTTTGGTAGGAAGAATAGAAAAACAGAATATTTTCTAAATGATGAGAGATTGGGAAATGTTGGTATTCAGAGGGACCCGGGTGTCCTTGTAAACGAATCACTGAAAGTTCACATGCAGGTGCAGCAAGCAATTAGGAAAGCAAATGGTACATTAGCCTTTATTACAAATTTAGAAGAATGAGAGGTGATCTCATTGAAACATAAAATTCTTACAGGGCTTGACAGGGTAGATTCTGGGAGAATGTTCCCCCTGGCTGGGGAGTCTGGAACCAGGGTCACAGTCCTAAATGGCAGACCCCTTTTTCCAAGTCTGAGATGAGAAATTTTTCACTCAGAGGGTTGTGAATCTTTGGAATTCTCTACCCCAGAGGGCTGTGAATGTGCAGTCGTTGAGTATATTCAAGACAAAGATCGATAGATTTTTGGATATTAAGGGAATCAAGGGATATGGGGGGTTGTGCGGGGAGGTGGAAGGTCGGCCATGATCTTATTGAATGGCGGAGCAGGCTCGAAGGGCCGAATGGCCTACTCATGCTCCTAGTTCTTATGTAGCAAAAATAATGTGGTTATAATGGGAGATATTAATTTTTACAGTCTGGCAGAATCATAGAATGATATAGCACAGAAGGAGGCCATTCGGCACACCGTGCCTGTGCCGGCTCTTTGAAAGAGCTATCCCATTAGTCCCACTCCCCTGCTCTTTCCCTACAGCCCTAGAATTTTTTCCACTTCAAACATTTATCCAATTCCCTTTTGAAAATTATTGTTAAATCTGCTTCCACCATCCTTTCAGGCAGTGCATTCCAGATCATCATAACTCGCTGCAACAAAAAATGTTTCCTCATGTTGCCTCTGGTTCTTTTGCCAATTATTTTAAATCTGTCTCTCTTCTGGTTACTGACCCTTCTGCCATTGGAAACAGTTTCTCCTTATTTACTATCTAAACTCAAGATTTTGAACACTTCTATCAAATCTCCCTTAATCTTCTCTGCTCCAAGGAGAAGTACCAGCCACCATGAAAAGCAGAAAAAAGTATTTAAAAAGGAATACACAGAAGGGGAAGAGCAAGCCTTGTGCAGGCACAGGTGAGGCTTTCCTGTTCAATCTCATCAGATAAAGCCACAGTAGCTACAATCCACATTTCTATGCAGAAAGAACTTCAGCTTTCTGTCTCAGATGATCTTCTGCTACGCCCTTAATCTGCAATTAGGAGAAGAGTGGTATGAAAGAATCAGGTGGACAATATGGGGACTCTCAGTCACTTTCACACATCCTATTAATGTGCTGAGCAACTAAGATACCTGCATCATCTTTACTTACACTAATGCTACAATCTACACAGAACTTCAATAGGAAATTATTTCCAAGTCACTTGCCTGATTTTGTATTTGTGCATCATGCAGCCATTAGGTTGCCACACATCTTCACCAAGGAATCGGCCACTAGATAGGAGCCATTCACAGGTGTCACCACCTAGAGAGAGATAATCATAAAATAGTAAGAAATACATCTGTTATATAGAAATCACTAACCACAACTGAAGACGATGAAGAAACAAGCAGCAGCTAAATGCAAAAATTAAAAAAGGAATCCAGGTAATGATTGAAGGTGGCAAATCAATGGAACTCATGGGGAGAATCTGAGGCAATCAATTGTTTGTGCAACTCCTAACTGGGGAATGGCAAGATTTGAATTTTCCCATCCATTTCAATGGGCAGCACGTTGCAGAAATACGTGAGATCACAACAAATATATAGCAGATACAGGTTTAACAAAGTTAGCAAATCAGATGTAAACCAAACATGCATACAGCATCAACAAAATTACACCCATAACACTACTTCGAGCCCATAGGGATCAGATAACAGCATTATACTGCTCCTGCAAGATCAGGTAATCTCAAGTAACTAAGTCTCAATTGCAGCACTGTACCAATTTTCTTACAGTAGCTGGTTTAACATTAACAACTTTTTCAAAATAGTTAGGTTTCAAGGTCCCCCTCCCCCCAATTCAAGGTTGGAAGAAAAGAGGACCAATCATCGTCCTGTTCAAAACCCAAATTCCCATTCTCAACTATCACCCTAGCTATAACTTCCCTTTGCTCTAAGGACCTTGAATGAGTTCTCATCTCCTAGGTACACATTCCCCTCTCCCACCATTCTGTTTGAGTCTCTTTGGTCCAATTACCTCTACATGGCCCACAATATCAAAACTGCCTTGGTCAAAGTGACCAATAGTGTGATCATATATCTCTAGAAGGTGATACTTTTTAAAAAAAAATTATTCATTCACGGGATGTGGGCGTCCCTGGCAAGGCCAGTATTTATTGTCCATCCCTAATTGCCCTTAACCGAGTGGCTTGCTAGGCCTTTTCGGAGGGCTGTTAAGAGTCAACCACATTGCTGTGGGTCTGGAGTCACATATAGGCCAGACCGGGTAAGGACAGCAGATTTCCTTTCCTAAAGGACATTAGTGAACCAGATGGGTTTTTACAACAATCTGGTAGTATCAGGGAGTGGCTCCTATCTAGTGGCTGATTCCTTTGTGACTGCAACTGTAGAACATTATTTCTCCTTGCCCACAGATGACCATTCCATCCTCCTCCGCTGCCTCTCCTGCATGGTACCACCTTTGCTAGGCTTCATTCCTGCCTGTCCCAATATAGTCAGCACTTCTCCCACGATGGCTTCTCCTCCTGTCCCCCTATAGTTACCCAAGTACCCCAGGGTCCATCCTTAGTCCCGTCCAATTCCTTGTCCACATAGTCACTCGGCAACATTATTTGAATGCAGCCAACTTCCATATATATGCTGATGATACCTGGCTCTACCTTTCCACCACCACCTTCAAACCCACAACCACCACTGTGATGTCAAACAGCCTGCCCAACATCAAGTTGTATATGAGCCAGAACTTTCTCCAACTTAAGAGTGAAGCCATGCTGTTCATCTCCCATTGCCTGAGTTCATCCCACTCCCCAACTGCTTGCTCAGGCTGAACCCAATGGTGCACATTCTGTGACCTTTGCAATGCTGAGATTAGTTTTAAATGCCATATCGTATCCATCACCATAACTACTTATTAACTACTTCACAACACTGCGCCCCTGCCACCCTTACCTCCATCACCTTTGAAACCCTCATCCAGATTTCCTTTACCTCCAGGCTCAACTTTTTCAATGTTTTCCTCACTGGCCTCCCAAGATCTGCCCTACATAATTGTAAACTTGTCCAAAACTGACATGATGATTTGTGCTGTCCTACTTCTCCATCACCAACTGGCTCCCTATCTCCCAAATATACTGAATTCAAAATATTCATGTAGAAATCCTTTCAAAGGCCTTACCCAACCATACTTCTGCAACCTCCTCCAACTTTATGCCCGCCAGCCATCAGACTCTGGCCTCCTGTACTTGCCCTCAACATTCTGGAATGCTCTACCTAACCTTGTTACCTCTCTCCCGACCTTCAAAGGCTTCCTCAAAATCTCTCTTTGGCCACACATTGGTCAACTTTGCCAAGTCTTCTACTACTAAGTGGTGTCCATTTTGTCTCTCTAAAGCTCTCCACATCCTTCTCCTCCTTTAAGACCCGCCTTAAAAACCTCTCTGACCAAAACAATATTGGAAAGCTTCAGAGGGGACCAACATATTCTGGTGAAGAAGTGAAATTTAAAAACATTTCCCAAGGCACCCAACAAGTGAGACCAGAGTGACACTCTTCAAGTCAATACACTTGTTCAATACCTTTAATTCACAACCTCAAACTGCTCCTGCAACTATTGCTAGATTTGTAACCTCAAACTGCTCCTGCAACTATTGCTAGATCTGTAACCTCAAACTGCTCCTGCAACTATTGCCAGATCTGTAACCTCAAACTGCTCCTGCAACTATTGCCAGATCTGTAACCTCAAACTGCTCCTGCAACTATTGTCAGATCTGTAACCACAATACAGACTCCCTCTAATTTAAATTACTCTCAATTAAACTCAAGTTTGGAAGGACAAAATCTAGAACTTAACTGAACAGCTCTCTTTCTCAGTTCTCTTCCTCTTGCCCAAATTTCAAGTGGATGTAGTAAGAAAATTTCAGTTGCACACCATTCACTAAAATCCTAGTGACAACATTTTAGGTTGATTTGATTGCTGCACAAACTGTAAGATCTTAATCCCATCTATGGCAAGATTTATTTTCTCATTAAGCAGATGGTATTTAGAATTCAATATTTTTTGTAGCTGGCAGACAGCATACTTTAGTTATGAAATAAAAACAGAAAATGCTGGAGACACTCAGCAGGTCAGGCAGCATCTGTGAAGAGAGAAACAGAGTTAACGTTTCAGGTCGATAACCTTTCGTCAGAACTGGAAAAAAGCAGGAAATGGAACAGATTTTTCAGCAAGTGTAGTAGCTGGGAAAGGGGGGAGGGGATGAAAGAACAAAAGGAAAGGTCTGTGATAGGATAGAAGGCAACAGAGGTTAAGAGACATTGAGAGATATTCAAGACAAAAGGATGTGGTAATGGGACAAGTTAAGAAACAAAATATGGCTCTAAATGAAGTGTAAATTGCGCTGGCAGAATGAAAGACAGCTGCCATGTGGGAGAGAAAAAAAAAATGTGGAAAACAAATATATATGGTAGGTGTCGAGGTTATGATCTGAAATTGTTGCACTCTATGTTGAGTCCAGAAGGCTGTAAAGTGCCGAATCGAAAGATGGGGTACTGTTTCTCGAGCTTCAGTGGAACAATGTAAGAGGCCGAGGACGGTGAGATCTGAGTGGGAGTGGAGCAGAGAATTAAAGTGACAGGCGACCGGAAGCTCAGGGTCCCCCTAACGGACTGAACGGAGGTGTTCCGCAAAGCGGTCACCCAATCTGCGTTTGGTCTCCCCAATGTAGAGGAGACCGCATCGTGAGCAACAAATGCAGTACACTAAATTGCAAGTAGTACAAGTAAATCGCTGTTTCACCTGGAAGGGGTGTTTGGGGCCCTGGACAGTGGGAACGGGGGAGGTATATGGGCATGTGTTGCATCTCCTGCGCTTGCACGGGAAGGTGCCGGGCGAAGGGTAAGGGGTGCTGGGGGTGGTAGAGGAGTGGACCAGGGTGTCGCGGAGGGTGCGGTCCCTTCGGAATGCTGAAAGGGGAGGTGAGGGGAAGATGCGTTTGGTGGTGGGATCACGTTGGAGGTGGCGGAAATGGCGGAGGATGATCCATTGAATGTGGAGGCTGGTGGGGTGAAAGGTGAGGACAAGGGGAACCCTATCGTGGTTCCGGGAGGGAGGGGCAGGGGTGAGGGCAGAAGTGCGGGAGATAGAACGGACACGGTCAAGGGCCGTGTCAACCACAGTAGAGGGGAATCCTCGGTTGAGGAAAAAGGAAAACATGTCGGAAGCACTGGTATGGAAGGTGGCATCCCCTCCCCCCTTTCCCAGCTCCTACACTTGCTTAAAAATCTGTTCCATTTCCTGCTTTTTTCCAGTTCTGACAAAAGGGCATCGATCTGAAACGCTAACTGTTTCTCTCTTCACAGTTGCTGCCTGACCTGCTGAGTATCTCCAACATTTTCTGTTTTTATTTCAGATTTCCAGCATCTGCAATATTTTCTTTTTGTACTTTAGTTATGACCTTTATTTCCATTATTTTTATAGCACAATATGAGGCATGGCAATTACAACAGGATGAAGATCTAGGTATTTGAGGAATGCTGTGGGTGGTGAATACAAATCATCTGGAATATGTATCACTTAGCGATTAAAGTGGACTTGGTGGCTCCTTCACCTCTGGAACTTGGATCTGGATCCAGCCCAGAGCGATGGGATGAAAGTCACTTCACTCTACTGAATACAACAGTCCTACAAGAAGTGAATCTAAGCAGTCTCAACCCAGCTCCACAACAAAGGCAACTTCACTCAGAGATCATAACAATCGCTGGTGAGTAAATGGAAAAAAAAGATTTATAATGGTGCAATAAGGAAAGTACTTCTACAGTCAGGCAGAATTGGAGCTTTCCTACGTTTATTTCAGCATGGAGTCATGCCATATCTAAATGTCTGATGTTGACACCAGATGTCACTACCCCTCAACAATGAAATAATATTCAATAAGAAAGCATTTCATATTTTTTTTTAAAAAAGGAACCCATGCATGCATGATATGCACATAAATCTTTATGTGCACACAAGTTTCATTATTATAGCATGCTCTGAAAATTCTGCGATGTTGTTTGCTAGATAATTGCGCTTCAAACTGATGATTAGATCTCTGTCCATCTGGATCAGGCGTACCAAGTGTTGCAAGCATGGCACCTCAGATATTAAGAGCTGTACTTGCCAACTAACATTATTTTGATTGATGTACATGTATGCTAATAAACTATGTTTTCCATAACAATTCCACTGTTTTCCTTTGAGTAGCTGACATCCTTTAATACTTAGGAGGGGAATCCCTGGTGGTGAGTGTGTCATTATTTGTAGGGAGACCCTGCCGCACACCTACAAAAAACTTTGAAAATCATGGTGTGCGACCATTTTAAACTATGAATTTCTTTACTAATGTATATATCAAAATACAAGTTAATTTCAAAATAATCCAGTCTATTGGTACAACAAAACCATTAGTACAATAAATTCTTTAAGAAAATATCCCTCTCCAGGTACTCCAAAATAATCTTTTGAATTCCATTCGATTTTAAACTCCACATATGAGGAAGGAGGCATTATTTCTTAAATAGCCTAAATCAAAGTAAATCACAATTTTAGAATAATCCATTTACAATCTTAAGTGGTATTATATTGCAATGATTCTGCCTCGATTCTGAGGAAATCTTTTAATTTCACATACAGATAACGGTTAGTTGCTTCAACTTAGCTCATCCATCCAGGAAGATGCTACAAACCTCCAATTCCAACATCCAATGGTTTCCTAAATAATTCCAGTGTTTGCACCTCTGCTATTCTATCCAGGTGCCCATTTGATGTACTGATCAGTATATATGAACTTCCTGTTATTCGTCCTAAATTTAAAGGCACAGTAATGTAGCGGTTATGGTACTGAACTAGCAGGCTGAAGATTGAGAGTTCACCTCAACTAATTGCGAAATTGAATTCAATAAACCTGATATAATTTGTGGTCTGGCACCGGGGGAACAATTTGACCATGGTAACTGGCAGATTGTCATTAAAACTCAACTGGTTCACTAATGCCCTTCAACAAGGGAATCTGCGACCCTTAATGCGTCCGGCAAGGGCAACAAGAGCACAAGAAAGGTATTGTTTGAGGTGAGGTTGGGGGCACTTATAAAGCTCAAAGAAGAGGCAAATCACAAGAGAAATCAGTAACATGTTTCAGAGGCTACTACATCAGACTGGAACTGAACTGCAGAAAATAGAGGAATGTTGCAGTAAAGAATGTACTGATCATGAGGAAGCTGTAGATACCTGTCCAACATCAGGGACCATTAGTGGCTCTGTTCTACAGGAGAAAGCAAGAACTCAACAAGACACTGAATGCAAGTTCAGAATTCACAGCAAATGAAGGATCGCTGGATAGATGGAAAAAGCATTACAATGCTGTTCATCTGTGGGTATAAACTGAAATCGGACTCTGGCAGCGTGGACTCCTCGGTTACCCTTCGCAATGATACTGCAGTTAAAGTGCAAATGGAGTTTAAATCAGAGCCCAAGAGATGCCACAAGGGAGGTAGTCTCATTTCGATTTACTGTGGAGTTAGTTTAGGCCTTGATACCTAGTTTAGTGTACAACACCAGACTCACTAATGTTCTTAACCGCCCAAGAACATTTTATGTCTAATCTTAATACTTCAGGGGGGAAAAAAAATAAGCTGCATAAACTACATCCTAAGACTCTCAGGATTGAGATACTTGCAATAAAGAACTTTTTTTTCCAACTCTGCTGCTCCCTTGTCCTTTTGCTTGAACATTCTGTTGAGCCCATGTGAAGAACTGCACCAACTCTGGGGATAGGTTATTGACAAACATTCACTACAAGCCCACTGACTCCCACAGCTACCTGGACTACACTTCCTCCCACCCCGCTTCCTGTAAGGACTCTATTCCATTCTCCCAGTTTCTCCGTCTCCACCGCATCTGTTCTGACGATGCCACCTTCTATACCAGTGCTTCTGACATGTCTTCCTTTTTCCTCAACCGAGGATTTCCCCTCTACAGTGGTTGACACGGCCCTTGACCGTGTCCGTTCTATCTCTCGCACTTCTGCCCTCACCCCTGCCCCTCCCGGAACCACGATAGAGTTCCCCTTGTCCTCACCTTACACCCCACCAGCCTCCACATTCAACAGATCATCCTCTGCCATTTCCGCCACCTCCAGCGTGATCCCAACACCAAACGCATCTTCCCCTCACCTCCCCTTTCAGCATACCGTAGGGACCGCTCCCTCCGCGACACCCTAGTCCACTCCTCTACCACTCCTCCCTTCCCCTGCAAGTGCAGGAAATGCAACACATGCCCTTATACCTCCCCCCTTCCCACTGTCCAGGGTCCCAAACACCCCCTCCAGGTGAAACAGCGATTTACTTGTACTTCTTGCAATTTAGTATACCGTATTCGCTGCTCACGATGTGGTCTCCTCTACATTGGGGAAACCAAACGCAGACTGGGTGACCGCTTTGCGGAACACCTCCGTTCAGTCCGTAAGGGGGACCCTGAGCTTCTGGTCACTTGTCACTTTAATTCTTCGCTCCATTCCCACTGAGACCTCACCATCCTCGGCCTCTTGCAATGTTCCACGGAAGCTCAGCTTAAGCTCGAGGAACAGCACTTCATCTTTCGATTAGGCACTTTACAGCCCTCTGGACTCAACATAGAGTTCAACAATTTCAGATCATAACCTTGGCCCCTATCATATATATATATTTTTTATCCACACTTTTTGTTTGTGCCTTTTGTTCTTCTCTCCCACATGACAGCTGTCTTTCATTCTGCCAGCGCAATTCACACTTCATCTGGAGCCATCCTTTGTTTCTTAACCTGTCCCATTACCATCTCCTTTTGCCTTGAATATCTCTTAATGTCTCTCTAATTCTCCTGCCTTTTATCCTATCACAGACCTTCCCTTTTGTTCTTTCATCCCCTCCCCCCATTACCCAGCCCCTAAACTTGCTTTAAAATCTGTTCCATTTCCTGCTTTTTTTCCAGTTCTGACGAAAGGTCATTGAACTGAAACGTTAACTCTGTTTCTCTCTTCACAGATGCTGCCTGACCTGCTGAGTGTCTCCAGCATTTTCTGTTTTTATTTCAGATTTCCAGCATCTGCAGTATTTTCTTTCTGCACCATATTACTGTTGGAACATGGGCCATGTTGAAACATGGGGTAAAGAAAGGGCAGAGAGGTTGATGGAAATTAAAAGTTAGCTTAGCATACAAAATAGAAATCATATAAGCTTGAGAGAGAGCTTGGTAGCAACAGTGCAGTGAATTGTGACTGGACCTTGAAAGTCTGCTCGAAGAAGGCCTTTCATAGAAACATAGAATCTAGGAGCAGGAGTAGGCCATTCGGCCCGTCGAGCCTGCTCCACCATTCAATACGATCATGGCTGATCATTCAAATCCAGTACCCTGTCCCTGCTTTAATCCCCACAGTACACATATCCCACCCTACCCCCGTAACCCCACGTATTTAATTCCCCCTAACATATCCCATCCTATCCCCATAACCCCACATATTTAATCCCCCCCTAACACTAAGGGTCAATTTATCATAGCCAAATCAACCTAACCCGCACATTTCAATAACTCTTGAAAGACAAGAGTTATTGAAAATGCAGCTACTTTTCACACAGAAAGCAGACAGATTAAAAGGGTGAGAACAAAGATAAGGGGCATGCTGCGTGCCATGGAGCTCGGACCTTGGACCAGTCTAGAGGTAATGGAAAGTTACTGGAGGAGAGGTGTCATGTTAAGTCAGGTGACTAGAAGGAATCCAATCAAAGGAAAAGAGGCAGATTCAAGTTTACTAGGAGAAGAAGAAACATTTTATACTTAGGAGTTAGTGCAGCAAGGGAATGCATGTTTACATTTCTGTACTCATAACTGTTTAATCTACTTGGCTTGTAAAGTGCTTTGCATGCTGACTGAAGAAATAAAAGGTGTTGAACCTGAAGCAACGACTAATTTCATTACTACTCAAGTAAAAAGACAACGTGGGTCTTCTTATCAACAGTTACAGTATGCACTATATCTTAGACAAAGGTAGCAGCATCAGTTGAAGCCCAATTTACTACCATTCCCCAAGAAGCAGGTTGTTTTGCCATACATTTGTGTCCCCAAATCTTGGATCCTTCGTTACTTAGTGGAAATTATTTGTCCGGACATACTGTTGCAATGAATACAGTGAGGGATTTAAAACACATCACAATTTAAGGAACAGATCATTGCCTACATATTTGCTTTGAGTAATGCTGCTCCTGATATCCCTTCAGAACTATTCAAATTGACAGTGCAGGAAGAGAGAAGAGTTTCTAGCAGGCACTGCAATGTACCCAGTATGAATCCTTTTTTTCCCTGTGAGCATTTATTAAAAATATACAACCAATTTGAGTTCAGCTGTGGTTCAGTTGGTAGCACTCTCGCCTCAGAGTCAGAAAGCTGTGGGTTCAAGTCCCACTTCAGAGACTTGAGCACAAAAATCAAGGCTGACACTCCAGTCGTGGTCTTCTTTCGTATGGTAGTAGCAAAGCAAATCAAATGTCAATATCCAAGTTGGATATCCAGGCCATGTAACAACGTGGATATCTTGTAGGCTGCCTGCGAATTTCCTCGAGGGCAGTGCTCAATGATGTGCTCCAGGGTCTGATTAGGAGCTTCACAGTCGCATGATAGGAATGCTTTAATCTTCAATCTGTGGAGAAGGTGGCAGCATCTACCATGACCAGTTCTGAGGCTGTTGATGGTTGTAAACTGTTTGCGAGGAAGGTTTGATCCTTCAGATTGTACTGTGGTGTCCTCTATAAGGAATCCATTCCATATATCGCAGTTCTTCCAACATTTCACCACCAGTAATCAAGGCTGAGGGGAAATCGCTGAAGGGCTTCAGCGATGATCCAAAATGGCCTTCTAGATTTGAGACAGGTTGGTGGTAGGTTGTTCAAGTCGGCCTGGATTGGCATGTCTTTGCTGGTGTAGCGGTTGTATTCTCCAGAGACTGCATATTCGCAGCCTAGGTGTGGTGGTGTGAGGTTTGCAAGCACGGGCAGCCAAGGTGTTGGCGTTGATAAAAGCGTACTGGTGATAATTCTCTCAGTAGAATTCAGCTGGACATCAATGGATTTAACATGCGGACTCGATAGCCATGCTGGAGAGCAGTACTCCGCTGTAGAGTACACCAGGGCGAGTGCTGCCGTACGGAGGGTTTGAGCGTCTGCTCCCCATGTGGATCCGGCGAGTTTCTGGATCAAGTTGACCCTACTCTTAAGTTTCTTCCCACGGTTCTGGAGATGTTGTCTATGATAGGGTGCGATCAAGCGTGACTCCTAAATAGCAGGGTTTTTTGGCATGGTTTACCTCTGCGCCGCAGGAGACGACTTTCAAAGCTTGGTTTGCTTAATGGGTGTTGAGGTGGAATGTCGATGTGACGGTCTTTTGCAGGTTTGGCCGAAGTCGCCCTCCATCCTCTGTAAATCACTGGTTAGGGTCTCTTCGGTGATGGACAGAGTCATGTTTTGCATGGCCAAGGCAATGTCATCAGCGTATATGAACTTGTGGGACTCTGTTTCGGGCAGGTCACTGGTGTAAACGTTGAATAACATGGGTGCCAGGACAGAATCCTGTGGGAGTCCGTTGTTCAATGTCCTATATCTGCTCTTCTGGGTGCCAGAGTATACACGGAAGCGTTGGTTGCTAAGCATGGAGTTGAGAAGATGGATCGTTGTTCTGCAGGGTAAAGTGGTGGAGAGCCTGAAAAGCAGTCCATGCTTCCCTACTCCAGTGCAGCGCTGAGGGAGTGCTGCACTGTCGGAGGTGCCGTCTTTCGGATGAGACGTTAAACCGAGGCACTGTCTGCCCTCTCTGGTGGATGTAAAAGAGCCCACAGCACGATCTCGAAGAAGAGCAGGAGATTTATCCCCGGTGTCCTGGCCAATATTTATCCCTCAATCAACATTACTAAAAAACAGATTATCTGATCATTATCACATTGTTGTTTGTGGGACTTTGCTGTGCGCAAATGACTACAGTTCAAAAGTAACTCAATGGCTGTAAAGCGCTTTGGGACGTCATGAGGTCATGAAAGTCTCTCTTTTCTTTTTTCCAATTCATTCAAAGTTGTACAACATTTTCAGATGTAACTGTACATGGGAAAATATTTTGAAAACTACCCAATAAGTATTGAAAAGTTAAACCTACTCTGTACAAAGAATAAATGCACCTAAAGCATGGTCACAAATGTTTCAATTTACTAGTTACCCAGTAAATAGACAAAAGTAAGGAATTCCTGTACTTATTGGCTTAAATAGTCCGATCAGTCAATGATCATCATTGGTTAAAATAATTGACAATTAGACCCCCAGTTCAAGCCCTGCATTAAATTTAAGTCTTTCACAGAAAAAAAGCGCACACACCAAGTTTCAACGGTATCCATTTACATGTATTTACAGTACAATACACTCACTGTTAAAAGTTCCTTAAATCACAACACTGCATCTGTTTTAGTATTTGCTACTATAAAAAATAAAACAGACAAGTACTGTACTGCAGACTATTTGTGCAATACAGCTGATACTAAGTGCGTCTCTTTATGAATAGGCACATTCAAATTATTATTAAGCAGCTGATGTTGGAAGACATCAAAAGGAGAGAAAAATGCCAAAGGCTCTTTGTAGTGTAGCCGTTCTCCAGCACAACACACAACAATCTAAAATGAATACAAATTAAATAGCAAGATCAAAAAGGTCATTTTGGCAAGTCTGAGAAATTGTGAATAATTACAGTACTGAATCAAAGTGGTGAGATGAAGATAAAGTCTTTTATAGTTAGCCAACTCTGCTGTCAAGCAGTTTAAATGCATTCTTATTTCCCTCCAACATAAACTCAAGATTAACCTTAACTGAAATAATGAACACCACCATATTTCTTGCAAAGTATACTGAGCAAAGTACAACATAGATCAACTATTCAAGTCTTTCATTTGGAGTCTATTATCCATTTCCATCTTTTTCCCCCAATCTTCTCTCCTCCACAACTTAAGATCCCCTGGCCCTAATAGTGGGTGAATTTTAGCATAAGCTACAAGTTCAAGTTTCAAGCTACCTGCACAGAGCACATTGCTCATCCCCTGAACCTGCTTGTTCTTTGTTTTTACTGTGCTCGATTCAACTGCTGGAACGTTGCTCCAATTTGACTTCGCACACTCCTGGAATCCTCCGTCATCAGAATTGCGCTGCTCTGCTGGACTGCACTACAAGAGACGGCTGCTGTGACTGTGTTCTGCTGCTGAGTTGCTTCATGTTTTAAGGTAACCTTTTCTAGCCTACAGCCCCACCCCCTACCTGCTGTTACCATCGGCCAAGTTTCTGACTGTACTTCAATACATTGCTGGCTTCTCAGCTTTACTTTGCTGCTGTGGGAGCCCTGGATAGACATCCACTTTCTCCTGCACCACTGGCTTCTGAACCTTTTGGTGACTTATAATGTCGCTGCCGCTACCTACGGAGACTGTATTCTGCTGGACTGCCTCTATTCTAGTACCTGGCCGGTTCCCGATTCCCTGCTGGGAATTTTTCACTCTACACTGAGCTAACTCTGAATTGTCCCTGCTAGTTCCCATCCTGCTCTGGATTCTGCTCCATTGCTGCCAAATGCCCTTTACTATGTCACTTTCAGCTTGCTTCCCATCACCGCTGACTCCACCTCCTGATCTAGTGTGCTCTTCACTTCCCTACAGCTGTTCCTCGGACCAGTTCCCTCATCTGCACGGATCCTGTGGATTTACATTTTACCATCCCTGGATCCCTGTGCTTTACTGCTCTCAGCCCTTGGGTTTCACTCCTGGCCAATATTTATCCCTCAATCAACATCACAAACAGATTATCTGGTCATTATCACATTGGTGTTTGTGGGAGCTTGTTGTGCGCAAATTGGTTGCCACATTTCCTACATTACAACAGTGACTACACTTCAAAAAGTACTTCATTGGCTGTAAAACACTTTGGGACGTCTGATGGTCGTGAAAGGTACTATATAAATGCAAGTCTTTCTTTTTTCTCCTTTGCTGGTATACTGGATCCACTAACGTGCACTACTAATCACATCTACTGGACCTGATGAATCAACCTATGCCGGCTCAAGGTCAACGCTCCATGCCTCTCGACACAGGACGATCTCCAGCTGTGCGCCCACTGATACTCTGCCTCTCAAACAACTCCTGGCTCACTCACCCTCAACAAAATGTCTTCGATCCTGGATACTTGTTCATCTAATGCTCCAAGCCGACATCATCCTGAGGTGACCTCCCAACCCCATATCATTTCCATCGCAAAGGCTGCCTGCTTCCACTTCTGTAACATCACATGCCTCCACCCCTGCCCATATGTTGCTGAAAACCTCATCCATGCCAGTGTCACTTCCAGACTTGACTACTGCAACATTCTCCTGGCCAACTTCCCACCCTCCGTAAACTTGAGCTCATCCAAAACTCTGCTGTCTGTATCCTAACCGGCACCTTCCCGTTCACCCATCAGCCATGTGCTTGCTGACCTACATTGGCTTCCGGTCCTCTAACACCTCCAATTTAAAGTTCTCATCCTTGTGTTCCACTCCCTTTATGGCCATGCCCATCCCCATCTCTGCAAGTTTCTCCAGCCCTACAACTCAGAACTCCGTGTTCCTGGCCTCGTGCATCCCCAACTCCTTTCACCCCACCTTTGGCAGCCATGCCTTCAGCCGTCTAGGCCCTAAGCTCAGGAATTCCCTCCCCAACTTCTCTGCCTCTCACTCCTCCTTTAAGATTCCACTTAAAACCTACCTCATTTACCAAGCTTTTAGTCACCCGTCTGAATATCTCCTTCTTTGGTTCAATGTTAATTTTTGTCCGATTACGGTTTTGTGAAGTGCCTTGGGACGTTTCTCTACATGAATGATACTATATAAATGTTGTTGTTATACTTCCACATTTCTATCAGCTTTGCAATTCTGATGCAGTAATGCCAAATTCTCCACCCAACCCCCCAAAAACTTATTAACTCAAGCTGCACATACTAATAATCATGAACTTGTCTGCATGACAGAATAAAGGTGTTATCTCCTACAGACCATATCAATTTCTGTATCAAAATATAAAACAAATGGTCTTGAATTTCCTCTATATTTGCATCTAAAGATATGCATAACCAAGGCGCAAATTACACAGCCTGAAAGATCACGGAATTTGGGCGCAAGGGAGTTATGTGCACAAGTACAATATACTCAAATCTCCTCATTCTTTTACGGCTGTCTATTGATCCCTCCGCCCAAACAATGGCCATGCTCCCAGGTTACAAAGCCGTATACGCAAGTTTCCGGCAATTGCGCTTTCTCAGAGGCTCTCTTCAAATTACAAACAGATTTTCAGGCGCAGCAGGACAATCATTTTTCATGATTTTCTATTACAAATTTTGAGAATTTACAAAAAAAATTTATCTTCGAAGACAGTCACTGTATTTTCTGTTTCTTTGAATGGATTTTTATGATACAAGTATATTCAAAATTGAAAAACTTCCCTAACTGCAGGTGTTCTTAAAAATGCTGTGCCTGATGTGCATGAATGATGGGTGAATGAGTTGAAAATTTAATTTACATACTTGAAGGAAAAACATATGGTGCGAGTTCGATGCTTTCCTTGGGCCACGATTATTTACGCTGATTTACTCACATTTTACATTGGCATCGGTGGAATGGGCATATTTTCGGGTCCAATATTTGGGTTGCACCCACAGAGGAAATTCCAGGGCAAGAGATGTCAAAATAGGCAAAGTAGAGATGAGTTTTAACTGTGCACAAGAAGCAAGGACGACCCATTTATCTTTGTTTGGCCTGATTCAAGATTGTACAGCTATACCAGCCAGGAGGAAAGGACAGCACCTCTACAGACAAAAGTTCATAATTTTGACATCTCTGAAGTCCAACACCACCCCCCACCCACAGAAAGACAAGGCGACCTGTTCATCCCTGCTAGCTTATAAGGACAAGGTTGTATAATTTCTGGAATCACCAACTACAAGCATATAGAATTTATTCAATAGACTGTCAAGCTAATGCTGTTAACTTGTTAGTTATCTAAGAAGTCTAATCCTAAATTAATCTCACAATATGGATCAATTTCAGACACTAATCTTGACTGTAAAGTTATAATCAGCATACGTTTAATGCTAATTAATGTGAAATAACTGAACTGCCTTTGTAACCGCTTACTTATTCCATCAATTAACCCTATCTAGAAGTACTTATTTGCATACTTAACGTTTAAGTGTTGCTAACTATGATTCTTCGTTAATAAACAATTGTTATTTAATGATTTGGTTGTCTGACTTCTTCAATAATTGGCAAGAAAGGGTTAGTTAATTCCCTCAGTAGCTTATGTGGATCCTGATGGGAAGTTGGTAGTATACATGCTAACATAAACTGAACTGGTTGATGCAAGACAGTTTGACGAGCCAAATTTAGGCATCATTAACTCCTAGGCATAGATTGGGGGTTAAACCCCAGATGGTTCCTTAACGAGGAGTTATGGTGAAGGGGTTAAGGAATCATCTGGTGCCCTTGATGAATATCCTGTCCTCAAGTAACTTTCCCAGACTGATACCTGGGATGGCAGGAATGACGTATGAGGAGAGATTGGGTCGATTAGGCTTATATTCGCTAGAGTTTAGAAGAATGAGGGGGGATCTCATTGAAACTTATAAAATTCTAACAGGACTAGACAGACTAGATGCAGGAAGGATGTTCCCGATGGCGGGGGAGTCCAGAACCAGGGGCCACAGTCTAAGGGTAAGGGGTCAGCCATTTAGGACTGAGATGAGGAGGAATTTCTTCACCCAGAGAGTGGTGAACCTGTGGAATTCTCTACCACAGAAGGCAGTTGAGGCCAATTTATTAAATATATTCAAGAAGGAGATAGATATATTTCTTAAGGCTAAAGGGATCAAGGGATATGGGGACTGAATTTGGATGATCAGCCATGATCTCATTAAATGGCGGAACAGGCTCGAGGGGCCGAATGGCCTACTCCTGCTCCTATCTTCTATGTTTCTATCATAACTTCCTTGCTTTTGTACTCTATGCCTCTATTTATGAAATTGAGAGGTCGCACAACACCAGGTTATAGTCCAACAGTTTTATTTGAAATCACAAGCTTTCGGAGCTATCGATTTGCTCCTTCCTCAGGTGAAGTAAATTAGATACAGAATCTCCAAAGCATATATAGGTGGAAAACAAAGCATGTGTACTTTACAATTGCAGACCAATAAATTAAATCATCCTGACTATCTGCCGAGGTGTGATAAAGTTAATTAAGTCGGCCAGGAAGGTACCACATCAAAGACATAGCAAGATACAACTGAGACAATGAGGTGTAGTCGCAGGGGTTCTAACGTGTCAAAAGCTGCCGTCTGTATGTAAAACGAAAAGCTTTAACATTTTTTTACTTTTTTACTGGGAAAATTTTTACTTTTTTACTGGGAATCACATCTGTGAACAAGCTAACGACGACTCGAGTCCGGATCACGTCATGTATCGTGACATAAACCCAAGATCCCGATCGGGATCTTGGGTTTATGTCACGATACATGACGTGATCCGGACTCGAGTCGTCGTTAGCTTGTTCACAGATGTGATTCCCAGTAAAAAAGTAAAAATTTTCCCAGTAAAAAAGTAAAAAAATGTTAAAGCTTTTCGTTTTACATACAGACGGCAGCTTTTGACACGTTAGAACCCCTGCGACTACACCTCATTGTCTCAGTTGTATCTTGCTATGTCTTTGATGTGGTACCTTCCTGGCCGACTTAATTAACTTTATCACACCTCGGCAGATAGTCAGGATGATTTAATTTATTGGTCTGCAATTGTAAAGTACACATGCTTTGTTTTCCACCTATATATGCTTTGGAGATTCTGTATCTAATTTACTTCACCTGAGGAAGGAGCAAATCGATAGCTCCGAAAGCTTGTGATTTCAAATAAAACTGTTGGACTATAACCTGGTGTTGTGCGACCTCTCAATTTTGTCCACCCCAGTCCAACACCGGCATCTCCGCATCATGACCTCTATTTATGAAGCCCAGTATCCCATATGCTTTTTTAATCGCTGTCTCAACCAGCCCTGCTACCTTCCAACGATTTCTGCACATATACCCCCAGGTCTCTCTGTTCATGCACCCCCTTTAGGATTGTACCCTTTAGTTTATATTGCCTCTCCTCGTTCTTCCTACCAAAATGTATCACTTTGCACTTTTCTGCATTAATTTCATCTGCCATGTGTCCGCTCATTTCAGCAGCCTGTCTATGTCTTCTTGAAGTCTATCACTATCCTCCTCACTGTTCACTCTACTCCAAGTTTTGTGTCATCTGCAAATTTTGAAATTGTGCCATGCACTCCCAAGTCCAAGTCATTAATATATATCAAGAAAAGCAATGGTCCTAGTACCGACCCCTGGGGAACACCACTGTATACTTTCCTCTAGTCCGAAAAACAACCGTTCACCACTACTCTGTTTCCTATCACTTAGCCAATTTCTTATCCATGCTGCCACTGTCCCTTTTATTCCATGGGCTTCAACTTTGCTGGCAAGCCTATTATGTGGCACTTTATCAAACACCTTTTGGAAGTCCATATACACCACGTCAACCGCACTGCCCTCATCAACCCTCTGTTACCTCATCAAAAAACTCGGATCAAGTTAGTTACACACGATTTGCCTTTAACAAATCCGTGCAGGCTTTTTAATTAATCCACACTTGTTCAAGCAACTGTTAACTTTGTCCCTGATTATTGTTTCTAAAAGCTTCCCCACTACTGAGGTTAAACTGACTGGCCTGTAGTTGCTGGGTTTATCCTTATACCCTTTTTTGAACAAGGGTGTAACAGTTGCAATTCTCCAGTCCTCTGGCACCACCCCCACATCTAAGGAGGATTAGAAGATTATGGAGAGTACCTCCGCAATTTCCTCCTTAACCTCCCTCAGCATCCTAGGATGCATCCCATTCAGTCCTGGTGACTTATCAACTTTAAGTTCAGACAGCCTTTCTAGTACCTCCTCTTTATCAATTCTTATCTCACCCAGTAACTCCACTACTTCCTCTTTGACAGCATCTTCTTCCTTGGTGAAGACAGATGCAAAGTACTCATTTAGTACCTCAGCCATGCCGTCTGCCTCCATGCAGAGGTCTCCTTTTTGGCTCCTAATCAGCACCACCCCTCCTCTTACTACCCGTTTATTATTTATATGCCTATAGAAGACTTTTCAATTCTCTTTTATGTTAGCTGCCATTCTATTCTCCTACCCTCTCTTCGCCCCTTATTTTCTTTTTCACTTCCCCTCTGAACTTTCTATATTCAGCCTGATTCTCACTTGTATTCTCAAACCTGACATCTGTCATACACGCTGTTTTTCTGGTTCATATTACTCTCTATCTCTTTCGTCATCCAGGGAGCTCTGGCTTTAGTTGCCCTACCTTTCCCCCTTGTGGGCATGTACCTCGACTGTACCCGAACCATCTCCTCTTTAAAGGCAGCCCATTGTTCGTTTACAGTTTTGCCTGTCAATCTTGGATTCCAATTTTCCCAGGCCAGATCCGTTCTCAACCCACTGAAATGTGCCTTCCTTCAGTTAAATATTTTTACTCTAGATTGCTCCCTGTCCTTTTCCATAGCTAGTCTAAACCTTATTAGTATAGTAGTCTAGGCAGTCCCTCGGAACCGAGGATGGCTTGCTTCCACACTAAAAATGAGTTCTCAGGTGACTGATGAGTCCAATGCTGGACCTACAGTCTCTGTCACAGGTGGGGCAGACGGTGGTTGAAGGGACGGGTGGGTGGGGTGCTTGGGTTGACGTGCACTCCTTCCGCTTGGCTTCCGCTTGCTCCCGGTGAGACTCGAGGTGGTCGGCGCCTTCCCGGATGCTTCTCCTCCACTTTGAGTGGTCTTGGGCCAGGGATTGACCAGGTGTCGGTGGGGATGTTGCACTTTTTCAAGGAGGCTTTGAGGGTGTCCATGAAGCATTTCCTCTGCCCACCTGGGACTCTCCTGCCGTGTCGGAGCTCCGGGCAGAGCGCTTGTTTTGGGAGTTTCATATCGGGCATGCGGACGATGTGGCCCGTCCATCGGAGCTGATCGAGCGTGGTCAAAGCTTCGATGCTGGCCTGAGCGAGAACACGGACGTTGGTGCGCCTATCCTGCCAATGGATTTGCAGGATCTTGCAGAGGCAGCGTTGATGGTACCTCTCCAGTGCTTTGAGGTGCGTGCTGTACATGGTCCATATGTCTCTGAAGCATACAGGAGGGCGGGAATCACTGCTGCTCTGTAGACCATGAGCATGGTGCCGGGTTTGAGGTCCTGGTCTTCAAACACTCTCATCCTCAGGCGACCGAAGGCTGCACTGGCACACTGAAGGCGGTGTTGGACTTCATAATCGACGTCTGCCCTTGTTGACAGTAGGCTTCCGAGGTATGGAAAGTGGTCCACGTTGTCCAAGGCCTCGTCGTGGATTTTGATAATCGGGGGGGGGGGGGGGGGGGGGAGAGAGTACTGTGTGGCGGGGGCAGGTTGGTAGAGGACCTTTGTCTTACAGATGTTTAGTGTAAGGCACATGCTCTCGTACGCTTCGGTGAAGGTGTTAACGATGGTTTGGAGTTAGACCTCCGAGTGAGCGCAGACGCAAGCGTCGTCTGCATACTGTAATTCGATGACAGAGGATGGGACAACCTTGGATCTGGACTGGAGGCAACGGAGGTTGAACAGTTTCCCGTTTGTTCTTTAGATTAGCTCCACTCTAGCGGGGAGCTTACTGAGGGCGAGATGGAGCATTGCAGCAAGGAAGATCGAGAAGAGGTCTCAGGAGTAGATGGAATCGCCGCCGAAGCACTAAAGCATGGCGGAGAAGCACTATTGGCGCGAATACATGAACTCATTTCTCTTATTTGGAAGGAGGAGAGCATGCCAGGGGATCTCAGAGACGTCGTAATCGTGACCATCTTCAAGAAAGGTGACAACTCCGATTGCAGTAATTACAGAGGAGTTTCCCTGCAGTCTGCCACAGGGAAAGTCATCGCAAGAATCCTCCTCAATTGCCTTCTCCCAGTAGCTGAAGAGCTCCTCCCAGAGTCGCAATGCGGATTCCGCCCACTAAGGGGCACAATGGATATGATCTTCACCTCGCGTCAAATACAAGAGAAATGCAGGGAGCAGCACCAACCGCTGTACATGGCCTTCTTTGACCTCACAAAGGCCTTCGACACTGTCAACCATGTGGGATTATGGCGTGTCCTCCTCAAATTCGGCTGCCTTCATTTGTCACCATCCTCCGCCTGCTTCACGACGACATGCAAGCCGTGATCCTGACCAACAGATCCACCACAGACCCAATTCACGTATGAACTGGGGTCAAGCATAGAAGATAGGAGCAGGAGTAGGACATTCAGCCCCTCGAGCCTGCTCCGCCATTTAATGAGATCATGGCTGATCATCCAAATTCAGTACCCTGTCCCTGCTTTCTCCCCATATCCCTTGATCCCTTTAGCCTTAAGAAATATATCTAACTTCATCTTGAATATATTTAATGAATTGGCCTCAACTGTCTTTTGTAGTAGAGAATTCCACAGGTTCATCACTCTCTGGGTGAAGAAATTCCTCATCTCTGTCCTAAATGGCTTACCCCTTATCTTTAGACTGTGACCCCTGGTTCTGGACTCCCCCGCCATCGGGAACATCCTTCCTGCATCTAGTCTGTCTAGTCCTGTTAGAATTTTATAAGTTTCAATGAGATCCCCTCTCATTCTTCTAAACTCCAGCGAATATAAGCCCAATCGACCCAATCTCTCCTCATACGTCATTCCTGCCATCCCAGGTATCAGTCTGGTGAATCTTCGCTGCACTCCCTCCATGGCAAGAACATCCTTCCTCAGATAAGGTGACCAAAACTGCACACAATACTCAAGGTGTGGTCTCACCAAGGTCCTGTACAACTGCAGCAAGACATCCTTGCTCCTGTACTCGAATCCTCTCACTATGAAGGCCAACATACCATTTGCCTTCTTAACCGCCTGCTGCACCTGCATGCTTACCTTCAGTGACTGGTGCACAAGGACACCCAGGTCTCGTTGCACTTCCCCTTCTCCCAATCTATTGCCGTTCAGATAATAATCTGCCTTCCTGTTTTTGCCACCAAAGTGGATAACCTCGCATTTATCCACATTATACTGCATCTGCCATGCATCTGCCCAATTACCCAACCTGTCCAAATCATACTGGAGTTTCTCCGCACCCTCCTCACAGCACACACGCCCACCCAGCTTTGTGTCGTCTGCAAACTTGGAGATATTACATCTAGTTCCCTCGTCTAGATCATTAATATATATATTGTGAATAGCTGGGGTCCTAGCACCAATCCCTGCAGTACCCCACTAGTCACTGCCTACCACTCGGAAAAAGACCCGTTTATTCCAACTCTTTGCTTCCTGTCTGCCAACCAGTTCTCTATCCAAATCAGTACCTTACCCCCAATCCCATGTGCTTTAACTTTACATGCTAATCTCTTATGCGGGACCTTATCGAAAGCCTTCTGAAAGTCCAAATACACCACATCCACTGGTTCTCCCTCATCTATTCTACCAGTTACATCCTCAAAAAATTCCAGTAGATTAGTCAAGCACGATTTACCTTTTGTAAATCCATGCTGACTTTGTCCGATCCTGTCACTGTTTTCCAAGTGCTCTGCTATTACATCTTTTATAATGGACTCGAGCATTTTTCCCCACTACCGATGTCAGGCTTACCGGTCGATAATTCCCTGTTTTCTCTCTACCACCTTTTTTAAATAGTGGGGTTACATTAGCTACCCTCCAATCCATGGGAACTGTGCCAGAGTCTATAGAATTTTGGAAGATGACCAAGCAAGGCTGTGTCATCGCACCAACACTCTTCTCGATCTTCCTAAACCTTATGATACTATGATCATTGTTCCCTAAATGTTCCCCGACTGACACTTGCTCCACTTGACCCACCTCATTCCCCAGAACCAGATCTAGCAATGCCATAGAGCTCGATTTTGTCATTGGTGCGGGCTGGGGTCGTGTCATCCGCTTTTCGTGTTAGCCACCCGACTCCAATTGGATGTGGGAGAATTATTCGATTTTCCCCTAATTGGGCAATTGAGTTCCAGCATGTGGGAACCCATGACCCAATTAGTTTTTCAGTCTGAAAGTCGCCTCTGATGAGGTCATCATTGCTGCTGAATTTAAGGTCTGCAAAGACTGGGAAGCTTTTGGCCTTTGCTGCGAGAGGGACCTGGAGGCAAAATGGGCAGCAGGAGACCTAATACGATAGCAAAATACTGCGGATGCTGGAAATCCGAAATAACAACAGAAAACGCTGGAAAAACTCAGCAGGCCAGGCAACATCCGTGGAGAGAGAAACAGAGTTAACGTTTCAGGTCGAAACCCTTCGTCGGACCTAAGTCTGCTCCCAGATTTCACCACCACCACTACTACTACTACTCCAGGCTCCAAAGTTCCACAACAATGGTTATGATTGCTAAAAGTTCCCCCAGAATGATGATTGATCAAATCTCCTTCTTAATGGTGGACCTGCAGCGGATAGTCAGCAATCCAAGTGTGCTACCACCAGGTTTCACCATCGTGTTTCAGAGGAGGCGTGCATCACATCGGAAGAGTGTTAAAATAAGAAAGGCCTCTCAAAATGGGATTATAGAGGCAATTAAGTGGTTGTTAAGGGCCTTAAGGGCCTATCCCGCCTCTTGGAGGCAGGACAGAGACAGGATCAGAAACCACGCATTTGGGAAAATTGCTCGGAGGCGGGGTCGGGCCCGCCTGCCATTTTTTGCAATTTTAACACCCCACACGCCTCCATTCCCGCCTCCTTGGGCCTGGCAAAATCGAGCCCATAGAGTTATATAGCACAGAAAGAGGCCCTTCGGCCCATCGTGTCCGCGCCGGCCATGAAGCCCTGTCTATTCTAATCCCATTTTCCAGCACTTGGTCCGTAGCCTTGTATGCTATGGCGTTTCAAGTGCTCATCTAAATGCTTCTTGAATGTTGTGAGGGTTCCTGCCTCTACCACCCTTTCAGGCAGTGAGTTCCAGATTCCAACCACCCTCTGGGTGAAAAAGTTTTTCCTCAAATCCCCTCTAAACCTCCTGCCTCTTAGCTTGAAACTATGGCCCCTGGTTATTGACCCCTCTACTAAGGGGAAAAGTTCCTTTCTATCTACCCTATCTATGCCCCTCATAATTTTGTACACCTCAATCAGGTCCCCCCTCAGCCTTCTCTGCTCGAAGGAAAACAACCCAGCCTGTCCAGTCTCTCTTCATAGCTGAAGCGCTCCAGCCCAGGTAACATCCTGGTGAATCTCCTCTGCACCCTCGCCAATGCAATCACATCCTTCCTATAATGTGGCGACCAGAACTGCACACAGTATTGCAGCTGTGGCCTAACTAGCGTTTTGTACAGCTCCATCATAACCTACCTGCTTTTATATTCTATGCCTCGGCTAATGAAGGCAAGTATCCCATATGCCTTTTTTACCACCTTATCTACCTGTCCTGCTGCCTTCAGGGATCTATGTACATGCACACTAAGGTCCCTCTGATCCTCTGTCCTTCCTAGGGTCCTACCATTCATTGTCTATTCCCTTGCCTTGTTAGTCACACTTTTCAGGGTTAAATTCCATTTGCCACTGTTCTGCCCATCTAACCATCTCGTCTAGATCGCCCTGTAGCCTGAGGCTTCCCTCCTCGCTATTTACCACTCCACTAATTTTCGTGTCATCTGCGAACTTACTGATCATACCTCCTACATTCACATCTAAATCATTAATGTACACTACAAACAGCAAAGGACCCAGCACCGATCCCTGCGGTACACCACTGGACACAGGTTTCCAGTCACAAAAACAACCTTCGACCATCACCCTCTGCCTCCTGCCACTAAGCCAATTTTGGATCCAATGTGCCAAATTGCCCTGGATCCCATGGGTTCTTACCTTCTTGACCAGTCTCCCATGTGGGTCTTTGTCAAAAGCCTTACTGAAGTCCAAGTAGACTACATCAACTGCATTACCCTCATCCACACACCTAATCACCCCCTCGAAAAATTCAATTAAATTGGTCAGACATGATCTCCCCCTGACAAAGCCATGCTGACTATCCCTGATTAATCCCTGCCTCTCCAAGTGGAGACTAATTCTGTCCCTCAGAATTTTTTCCAATAATTTCCCTACCACTGATGTTAGGCTCACTGGCCTGTAATTCCCTGGTTTATCCCTACTACCCTTCTTGAACAATGGTACTACGTTAGCTGTTCTCCAGTCCTCTGGCACCGCCCCTGTGGCCAGAGAGGTTTTGAAAATTTGTGTCAGAGCCCCTGCAATCTCCTCCCTTGCCTCACACAGCAGCCTGGGATACATCCTGTCAGGGCCTGGGTATTTATCCACTTTTAAGCCCGCTAAAACCGCTCCCTCTCAATACTAATTTGTTCAAGTATATCACAATCCCCCTGCCTGATTTCTATGCCTACATCGTCCTTCTCCATAGTGAACACAGATGCTAAATATTAATTTAAAACCTCACCTACATCTTCTGGCTCTACACACAGATTGCCACTTTGGTCCCCAATGGGCCCTACTCTTTCCCTGGTTATCCTCTTGCCCTTAATATACTTATAAAACACCTTGAGATTTTCTTTTATTTTGCCCGCCAGTGTTTTTTCATGCCCCCTCTTCGCTCTCCTAATTTCTTTTTTAAGTACCCCCCTGCACCTTCTATACTCCTCTGGGGATTCCACTAGCCACCCGGAAACGTACTGATCAAGAAAGTTCTCCTGAACACACTTCAGAAATTCTTCCCCCTCTCTGACCTTCACACGATTACTATCCCAGTCTATATTAGGATAATTGAAGTCCCCCATTATTACTACTCTATAGTTCGTGCACCTCTCTAATTTCCCTGCAAATTTGCTCCTCTCTATCTTTCCTACTACTTGGTGGCCTATAGAATACACCTAGTGGTGTAATAGCACCTCTTATTTCTTAACTCTAATCAAATAGATTCTGTCCTTCACCCCTCCAGGACATCCTCTCTCTCCAGCACTGTAACATTCTCCTTAAGCAATACTGCCACCCCACCTCCTTTCTTTCCTTCCCTATCTTCCCTGAACACCTTATATCCAGAAATATTTAAAACCCAATCCTGCTCTTTTTTAAGCCAGGTCTCAGTTATCACCACATCATCATATTTCCATGTGGCTATTTGCGCCTGCAGCTCACCAAACTTATTTACCACATTTCATGCATTTAACACACAAGCACTGTAAACCTATCTTAGACTTTCTTGTAATCTCCCTTGATCTAACCCCACCTAATATTTCTTACTCTAGTGCTATCTGTCTCTCCCAATCCTTTGTGCACCTTGTTTCTCCTTTCTAATGCCACACTCTGGTGCCCATCTCCCTGCCAAATTAGTTTAAACCGTCCAGATGACTGGAGTACTGGATGAGCAGAAATTTCCTCCAACTAAATATTGGGCTAACTGAAGCCATTGTCTTTAGACCCCACCACAAGCTCCATCCCCTGGCCACTGACTCCATCCCCTGGCCACTGACTCCATCCCTCTCCCTGGCAAATGTCTGAGGTTGAACCAGACCATTTGCAACCCTGTTGTCGTATTTGACCCCGTAACACCCCCGACTTCGCCCCTGCCTCAGCTCATCTGCTGCTGAAACCCTCATTTATGCCTTTGTTCCCTCGAGACTTGACTGTTCCAATGCACTCCTGGCTGGCCTCCCATCTTCTACCCTCCATAAACTTAGGCTCATGCAAAACTGCCGCCCGTATCCTAACTCTCAGCAAGTCCCATTCATTTATCACCCCTATGCTCACTGACCTACACTGGCACCCGGTTAAGCAACACCTCGATTTTAAAATTCTCATTCTTGTTTTCAAATCCCTCCATGGCCTCACCCCTCCCAATCTCTATAACCTCCTACAGCCCTAAAACCCTCATATCTGTGCTCCTCCAATTCTGGCCTCTTGCACATCCCCGATTTTAATCGCTCCACCATTGGCAGCCATGCCTTCAGCTGCCGAGGCCCTAAGCTCTGGAATTCCCTCCCAAACCTCTCAGCTTCTCAGCCTCTCTTTCCTCCTTTAAGACGCTCCTTAAAACTTACCTCTTTGTTCAAGCTGCCCTAATATCTCGTTATCTAGCTCGGTGTCAAACTTTGTTTGATAACGATCCTGTGAAGCGCCGTGGGACATTTTACGACATTAAAGGCGCTACATAAATGCATGTTGTTGTTGTCTATTCCTAGTTGCCCTCAAACCTTTGAGGTGACTGTGCCCCCACCGTGGTGTTAGGTAGGGAATTCCAGGAGTTTGACCCAGCAATGAACAAACGGCAATAAATGTCCTTTTTGTCCAAGTCAAGATAGCATATGACCTGGAGGGAAACGAAGGTGATGGTGTTCACATGATTTGCGGAGCTATAGCGCCAAGTCTACTAATGCAGTAAAAGTCTGATGCCAGCATGCTAAAACATTGCAGTGCTCAATCACGTCACACCTTGAACACTGTGTCCAGTTCTGGGCACCAAGACACAAGGAAACCACCAAGCCCTAGAAGTGGCACAGAGGAGGGTCACAAAATGTATGTGTGTCACAAGACCAAGTTATGAGAATAGCAAGAAAAACTCAGGACTGTAACTTTTAAAAAGGGTAACTCCACTCTGTACTACTACTTTTCCTCTCCACCCTTGACATTACTACCTATATGCCTTCAGCCAATTTATTGACATCTAAAAAAACTGAAGCCTTTGAAACTCCTCATCTTCACACAAAGTCAATGAATACAAAGATCTAGCATTTGAGGTGAATTGACTCACAACAAAATCTGCCCAACCCAAGGGGGAATGTGTTCAAACCTGTCAGCCCTGATTTTTGCAAACATATAGGGTGCTAGCGGCTGCATAGCAGCAAGTCCTTCCCACCCTTAGAAATTTTTATGCATAGATATAGGACAAGATTTACTTCATATTACAAGCTTGTAGACATGAAAGCAGTATTCTGGATTAATTGCAAGAAAATGCATCTGTAAATCCATATAACCAGGGGATCTGGATGGTAGCACTAAGCAAATTAAACATCTTACTTACCGACCAGTTAAGGAACTTATGATACTAGGGTTCAGAAGCCACTCAAGATTCATCTCTACTTTGCCTGTGCCCCTCAAACTTGCATGTTTCATATCTCCTTGACCATTTATTCATTCACATTGTGTCAGTTACTTGGTGTTGTTCTCTACTCTTTATTTCTTGCTCTCCAACAATAAAGCAACTAAATGCCATTAGAAGACAGTTATCCTATAAAAATAGATTTAGAACTATAGTTCCTAAATATATTTTCCCTCTTGCTCGGAGACAGTGGCTGGCCTCACCTTGGCAACTGCCCAGTGGAATGATTGAAGTCAGGACCATACTTTGTAGGAATTCACTGGCAAAAACCCAGGTCCAACTGCTTTGTAGTGCAGCCTTCATGAAAATGGCCCTCAACAAAAAGTTAGTAAATCAGTAGCACTACTGTAAGGAGTTTGTGGGCAGAGGCATGGAGGTGTTTCTTTAAATAGGCGTCCCCCAGTACACTAGAAAAATTTGAACACTGAATGAAAGATATTGGACACTAAATTCTAAACTTACTGGTTTCTACATCCATTAACCATCTCTTGGAAGATAATCACTGTAGGTCAATTTGACTAATAGTGTAAGGCCCCATCTGCAAATTCACCATGATTCTGAAACTTTACAGCACAAGCTTCCATTAACTACTAACTAGCCCAGATGTTCCTGCAGAGTAACATAAGATACTTACACTCATTGCATTAGTAAAATAAACTCCAATACAGCAGCCACAAAACTGCTCCAATTTCCAAACAAAAGACTAGTTTGGTTTCCAATGTAACTATTATGTAATAATCAGTCATACGGCACAGAAAGAGGGCATTCGGCCCATCGAGTCCGTGCCAGCTCTCTGTAGAGCAATCCAGTCAGTCCCATTCCCCCGCTCTAACCCCGTAGCCCTGCAAGTTTATTTCCCCCAAGTGCCTATTCAGTCTCCCCTTGAAAACATGGTCTCCGCTTCCACCACTTCTGTCGGCAGCGAATTCCAGGTCATCACCACTTGCTGCGTAAAAATGTTTTTCCTCACATCCCCCCGTATCTCTTGCCCAAAACCTTAAATCAGTGTCCCCTAGTCCTTGTACCATCAACTTTCGCCGTCTAGCCTATCCAAACCAGTCATAATCTTGGACACCTCTATCAAATCACCCCTTAACCTCCTTTGCTCTAATGAAAACACATCCAGCTTCTCCAACCTGTTCTTGTAGCTAAGATCCCCCATCCCTGGAACCATTCTGGTAAATCTCCTCTGCACCCTCTCAAGAGCCTTAACATCCTTCCTAAAGTGTGGTGACCAGAACTGGATGCAATACTCCAGTTGTGGCCTAACCAGCACTTTATAAAGGTTCAGCATAACTTCTCTACTTTTGTGCTCAATACCTCTATTTATGAAGCCCAAGATCCCATATGCTTTGTTAACCACTCTCTCAATATGTCCTGCCACCTTCAGGGACCTATGCACATTAACTCCCAGGTTCCTCTGTCCCTGCACACTCTTTACAACTGTGCCATTAAGTGTATAATGCCTCTCCCTGTTCCTTCTGCCAAAATGCATCACACTTCTCTGTATTAAATTCCATCTGCCACTTGTCTGCTAGCCTTTCTGTGTCCTGTTCCAGTCAATTGGTATCATCCTCACTGTTTGCCACACCCCCAAGTTTGATGTTATCGGCAAATTTAGAAATTCTACTCTGTATTCCAATATCCAGGTCATTTATATATATCAAAAAAAGCAGTGGCCCCAGCACTGACCCTTGGGGAACACCACTGTCTATCATCCTCCAGTCTGAAAAACAGCCATTTACCACAACTCGCTGTTTTCTGTCCGTAAGCCAATTCCTTATCCAAGCTGCCACTGACCCACTTATTCCATGAGCCTCAATTTTGTTAACCAGCCTTGTATGTGGTACTTTGTCAAACGCCTTCTGAAAATCCATGTAGCCAACATCCATTGCATTCCCTTCATCAATTCTCTGTTACTTCATCAAAAAATTCAATTAGATTAGTCAAACATGATCTGACTTTTACAAATCCGTGTTGGCTCTCCTTAATGAACTTAAACCTCTCCAAGTGCCCGTCAATTTTTTCCTTGATTGTTTCTATAACTTTACCCACCACTGATGTTAAACTGACCGGCCTGTAGTTACAAGGATTGTCCTTACACCCTTTCTTGAACAAGGGTGTCACATTTGCCACTTTCTAATCCTCATGCACCTCCCCCGCATCTAGGGAAGATTGGAAAATTATGGCAAGCCCTTCTGCTATCTCCTCCCCCAATTCCCTTGGCAACCTAGGATGAAAGCCATCTGGACCAGGCGACTTGTCCATTCGAAGCATACCCAGCCTTTCTAGTATATCCTGTCTATCAATTTTCACCCCTTCCATTGCTTCTACCGATATTGTCAGCATTCACCTCCTTAGTAAACACCGATACAAAGTATTCATTGAGTATTCTAGCCTTGCCCTGCGCCTCTAAGCATATATCACCTTCTTTGTCTCCAATAGGCCCCACCCCGCCTCTTACTATCCGCTTACTGTTTACATGCTGGTAGAAGATTTTTGGATTCCCTTTTATGTTAACCACCATTCTACGCTCATATTCTCTCTTTGCCAATCTTATTTTCATCTTCACATCCCCTCTCAACTTGTTGGCCCGAAAATTAGACCTAATACGGGAGATTACGCACTGTGTACTCTCGCATATTAGGTCCCGAAGTGCCGGTTTCCTGCATGCACTGCGCATGCACGGGAAACCGGCACTTCGGGTATTGCAAAGGGGGCGGTTCCCAAGTGAACCGCGTGCGCGCTACAGGTTGTGCGCACGCAGCACACTTAGTTTTTTTTTCAGGTTTGAACGCGCAGGTAAGTGTTGAAGATTTTACACATGAAGAAAGCAGGCGTAAGACCCCCTTTTAACAAGGTAAGTAGTTAATTAAGTATTATTTTAAATTTTTTTCAACAGGTTTATCTTTTTTAGAGACTTTAAAGAAAGGTAAGTTTATTTTTATAACTTTTAAAAAGAATTAAAAATTTTTCAAAAATTTAAATTTTTGTTTAAAGTGGTTAATTTATTTAACTATAGTTATTTTATTAATGTGATGGCTTTTTAAAAAAAATTTAATTGAGGTTTAGCTGTTCTTTTGGGGGCTTGTTGTATTCATAGTTTTGACAGCTCTTCCTGTCAAAACTATGAATGAAAGATGGTGTGCTGCCATTGGCTCTAACTGGCCCACGTGATCCCAGAGGTCGCATCACACTAACTGCGCCTCTGGGACACGCACACACTGCGCGCCGGCACCAGGGAGAGGCCCAGGAACTGAAGTTCGTGTGGGCCAAAACCATAAAGGCAGGCGCGGAGTGCGATATCGCGGGGGATCCTTACCCCCGCGGCAACCATCGAACTCCAATTTCTGGGCCATTGTATTTGGTCTGGTTCTCCCTCGAAGAATTCACCTGACATGCATCATACACCCTCTTTTTTTGTTTCATCATCTTCTCTATCTCCCTCGTCAGCCAAGGGGCCCTTGCTTTGGTTCCCTTACCCTTCCCTCTTGTTGGAATGTACCTAGCCTGTACTTGGAACATCTCCTCCTTAAAGATCACCCATTGTTCTGTTACAGTTTTTCCTGTCAGTCTTTGGTTCCATTTTACCCTGGTTAGATCCTTTCGCATCCCATTGAAGTTAGCCCTATTTCAGTTTAGAAGTTCCACTCTAGATTGTTCCTTGCTCCTCTCCATTGCTAATCTAAATCTTATGATACGATGATCACTCGTAACCAAGTGTTCTCCCACAGACACTTGGTCGACCTGGCCCACCTCATTCCCCAGTACCAGATCCAGCAATGCCTCCTTCCTAGTTGGGCCAAGAACATATTGGTCAAGGAAATTCTCCTGAACACATTTCAGAAATGCCTCCCCCGCCTTTCCCTTCACCCTAGCATTATCCCAATCGATATTTGGGTAATTAAAGTCCCCCAATATCACCACTCTATAGCTCTTACATATCTCTGCGATTTCCCTGCAAATTTGCTCCTCTACCTCCCTCTCACTATTTGGATGTCTATAGAATATCCCCAATAGCGTGATCATACCCTTTTTGCTCCTCAACTCTAACCAAATGGATTCTGTCCTTGTCCCCTCAAGAACATCCTCCCTTTCCAACACTATGTTACAAACATAATTAAACACATTTCTTGCCAGAACCTTCAAGTCTGATTTTGACTCCCTTTTGATGCTACATTGATCTAAATACACAAGATCAACAAAAAACAACACACATTGAATGTTGGGCTCTCAAGCTGTGGCAACAATGAGTCAGCAGCAAGGGAGTGCTGCATTGCCAGATGGGCCGTCTTCCAGATGAGATGTTATACCAAATACCTGCCTGCCCTCTCAGGTGAACGTAAAAGATCCTACAGCTCTATTCAAAGAAGAGCAGGGTACTTCTCACGTCCTTGCCAACAGTTACTCTTATCCATCAACCATCATTAAAACTGATTATCTGGTCATTTATCTCATTGCTGTTTGTGGAAGCGTGCTGTGTGCTAATTAGCTGCCACATTTTCCTACAACAGTGACTACTACAAAAGTACTTTATTGGCTGTGGAGTGAGGTTATGAAAGACATTATACAAATGCAATGTTTTTCTTCTTTACAGGTTGCAAATATCTTTGGTTTTAAGATGTCGCTCCATTTAAGTATTTTCTCATCCTGCCCTTACTCATGGCTGCTTTTATATTGTTCCAAGAACCATGCTAGTGGCACTTTTTCCTGTTTTCCTGATTCACATGCCTCACGAAACTGACTACAACTCCAAAGTAAACTTGCTTGGCTACTGGCCTTAGCGAATTCCATCAAGTTCACTTTTGGGTTGCAGCCAGCTGCAAAAAACCCATGTGTCAGGAACCAGTGACTGACAGTATTTGGGCGCAACTTGTTCCTAGGCCTTCTTCAAGTGCATTTAGAAGCTAGTTGCCAAGAAGTGCACAAGAAGCACCCAGGTCAACTCTTCCTCTAATTTCCCATTACATCTCCCTACAATAAGATGGTTATTAAATAATAGCAAAACACCATCAAAAACTTAATTTGAATAAATAAAAGCTACAAAGTCATTTTTCTGCAAATGCCAAAAGATTGCCAGGGACTAAGAAAACTTTTACTTGTCTTTCATTATTTCCTCCACCTTCCAAGCAGTTTGAACAGAGTCCAATGGATCGAGATTGCTTATGGGCTGTTTTCGGCCTTTCAACAGCATTTAAACAGCATGCACCCACCCTAAATTGGGGCTCAGGCTAACTGAATACTTTAGGTGAGCTGCCAGCACCTGTCACCCCCCCCAAAAAAAGCTTGCCTATTTCTAAGGGATCCATTTTGGGCCGCCGGCATCACCGCCAGCAGCCCTCAAGTAACTCCCGGGGGAAGAGGGAAGGACAATGGGAGGGGGTCCGGCAGCTGCCCTCAGGAGTGCTGTGGCACCAGGAGGAACACTCCTGCTCCAAATCAAGCTGTTAAAAAATGTTTTGTTACTTATCTTTTTGATGCATGCATGATTAGAAAACCTGAGCGGAGCAGGAAGGGCAGCCTATTTTAACAGAAGTCCTAAAACAGGCGGTAGGCACTTTGCATATGTTAATGAGGGGCCTAACATCTCTTTTAAATGGCTGCCGGGGACACCTGAAAACTTGCATGACTCAATACGGGGTCGGACATATTTCAGGCATTCTTGGGGTGCAGGACATAACCCTGTGAAATTGGTACTTTTCCCCCCCATATTATGCCTGGAAAATGGGCACAATGAGGACCAATTTCTACCCCCACGTTTCCATTAAGAACTGTCTCTAGCATAGAAAGAAACTGGACTGCGTAATATTCAATTAAAACTGATGTACAAAGCTTCAGTCATAAAAACACAATTCCAAAGGTTGCAAAATCATGAACAAGTAATTACTCCTTTCTGCCCTCCCATTGTCCATAATCTCCGTATTAGGACCACTGCTCTTTTTGATATATATTAATGACCTGGACGGGTATAAGGGACATAATTTTTGAAGTTTTCAGATGACACAAAATTTGGAAATGTATTAAACAGTGAGGAGGATAGTAGCAGAGCTCAGGAGAACATAGACAGACTGGTGAAATGGGCAGACACATAGAAGATGAAAGATAATGCAGAGAATTATGAAGTAATGCATTATCACTGGTTATGCCTCAGCTGGAGATTTGAATATATACTTTAAAAGGAAAAATTTGCAGAGCTATGGTGAAAGAGCAGAGCAACTTGGGATACTTTTTTATTAACGGCACTATATAAATGCAAATAATTGCTGTTTCCAGCAATCTAGACCAGAAAAATTGCAAGTTCAATATCTGGTGTTGAGTTAGCTCATTTCATCAGTGATTCCCTGCTGGAAGTGTGAGCCTGCGCGAACTTTTCGGTCAAATAAATTTCCAATACTTACTGACTGAATGCACACGTGAAGAATGGCCATTCAGGCAAGGTACCAGAGAGAACATGTAGAATGGCATCTCAGCAAGAACTTAATGCGTCAAGAAAGGAGATTTGGGGGGGGGGGGGGGTAGAAAAAGAGGGGTGATAGGTAGTGAGGAAAAAAGATGGGCAGAAAATGGACAAGAAAAAAGTCTGACTGACAACAGATCTTGAGGGATCTTTCCCAACCCAGCACGCCACACGTCTTGTACCAGTCTTATTTACACGACACAGTTTTTCGATAAGTTTTCTGACCGTAAAAATGTACAATCGGCCACCCCTACCACTGATCTGAACATATATTCTTTTATATAAAAGTAGTACAGGAGTTGTGCCAAGAATTCAGGTTCCAGCTCATCAACATTTATATTGGTGAGATTAGTACAAAGATACTCAGACCACAAAAAGATGACTTTTGAAAAATACCTTACACTTCTACATTAGTGGTTATAATGGCATTTCTCAAAAATATCACAGATTTTCTGGATCACAAGTAATATATTTATTACCAGACCAGTGAATACAAATGAGTGACTGGGCCAGATGTACCACTAACTACATTCCAAAGCCAATGCATGTTAACTCTGCTGTGCCCTTACATGCAGGAAGTTTCCCGAGCATGCTTTTTACAAACTTTTTGAACACCTGTTTGGATAAAGTACATTTTTAGCTGCCGCTGTTTTTCCTGAAATTCTGGTGCCTTAGTTCGGAGTCATTCTTAAACAGCACCTTTAAATGGTAAATATAGAACCAGTTATGAATTAAATGACTTTTCTGAATAACATACATGTATACTGAAATGTGTCTCTAAACTTTAACATAACCATGCAAAGCAGCATTCATATTACAATTCACATAATTAATCCGTAGATCACCAGCAGTGCAGGGAAATTCCTGATTGAGCAGACTTTTTCCAAAAATTGAGCTCACACATCACAAATATTATTACAGCTAAATATCAGGAATAGCTATTACTATATTAATCATATCTTAAAGCTAACAACTTGCATTTATATAGTGCCTTTAAGGTAGTAAAATGTCCCACGGCGCTTCATCGGAGTATTATAAAATAAACTTTGACGCCGAGCCACATAAGGAGATATCAGGACAGATGACCAAAAGCTTTGTCAAAGAGTTAGGGTTTAAGGAGAGTCTTAAAGGACGAGAGGTAGAGAGGTTTAGGGAGGGAATTTAAGAGCTTAGGACCTAGGCAGCTGAAGGCATGACCACCAATGGTGGAGCAAATAAAATCGGGGATGCTCAAGAGGCCAGAATTGGAGGATCGCAGATATCTCCGAGGGATGTAGAGCTGGAGGAGATAGGGAGGGGCACAGCCATGGAGGGATTGAAAACAAGGATGAGAATTTTAAAATTGAGGCGTTCCCGGACAGTTTAACAACTTTTGATTAAAAAAAACTTCAGCTCATCCCATTTTTTTTTAAAAAACATTTTCCTATATTTCTAATATATACCATTCTATTTTAACACTTTACTCCCTTCAGAAAATCAGTTATAAACACTGCTTATCTTTAAGTCTCTGGGTCCTTTTGGCCATTTTAGAGCTATGAGCAATATTTAGAAACATGGCCTCAGATTAACTGAAAAACCAGCCTTTCGAGCTACTTTGCAGACAAATTATCTAACTAGCGTTGTCAGATTAGAGCTGCAGCCAGTCCATAATGTGTTTTAACTATCAATCCCCCAAGGATCTATCCTTGGCCCCTCCTATTTCTCAGCTACATGCTGCCCCTCGGCAACATCATCCGAAAACACAATGGGCCGAAAATTGATCCCGGGACGCAAGAGTACGCACTGCGTACTCTCGCGTATTCCCACTCCAATTGCCGGTTTTCTGCATGCCCTGCGCGTGCGCTGAAAACCGGCAATTGCTCTTCTGAAAAGGGGGCGGGTCCTCGGTGCATCGCGTGCGCGCTACAGGCTGCGCGCACGCTGTGCACTTCATGCTTTGGACGCGCAGGTAAGTAGGGAAGATTTTGGAAATGTAAAAAGGAGGAGTAAGACCCACTTTTAAGAAGGTAAGTAGTGAATTAAGTATTTTTTCGAATTTTTTTTTTTTTACAGGTATATCTTTTTTAGAGACTTTAAAGACAGGTAAGTTTATTTTTATAACTTTTTAAAAAGATTTTAAATTTTTTCAAAAATTTAATTTTTTATTTAAAATGGTTAATTTATTTAACTATACTTATTTTATTAATGTGATGGTTTTTTTTTTAAATTTAATTGAGGTTTAGCTGTTATTTTGGGGGGGGGTGTAAGATTCATAGATTTCACAGCAGGTCTATGAAACTTATGAATGGAAGATGGTGTGCTGCCATTGGCTCTAACTGAGTCACGTGATCCCACAGCTCGCACGAATTCACTACGCCGCTGGGATACGCAAGCCCAGCACAGCTGATGTCTGGAACATCAAGTTCGTGCGAGCTGGATCTGAAAAAGCACAAGCGAGGTGAGACATCGCGGGGAAGGCTTACCCCCGCGGGAACAGAGCGAGATCAATTTCTGGGCCAATGTCAGCTGACGACACCCAGGTCTACTTCACCAACACCTCTCGACCCCCTACACGATCTCTAATTTGACAGACTGCTTGTCCAACATCCAGTACTGGATAAGCACAAATTTCCTCCAACTTAATATTGGGAAGACCGCCACAAACACTATTCCCTAGTCACCGACTCCATCTCTCTCCCTGGCAACTGTCTGAGGCTGAACCAGACCTTTCACAACCTTGGTGTCATATTTCACCGAGATGAACTCCCAACCACGTATCTGTGGCATCACCAAGACTGCCTACTTGCACCACTGTAATATTGCCCGTCTCCACCCCTGCCTCAGCTCATCTGCTGCTGAAACCCTCATCCATGCCTTTGTTACCTCTAGACTTGACTATTCCAATGCTCTCCTGGCCAGCCTCCATAAACTTGAGCTCATCCAAAATTCTGCTGCCCATATCCTAACATGCACCAACTCCAGTTCACTCATTGCCCTAGTGCTTGCTGACCTACATTGGCTCCAGGTCCGGCAACGTCTCATTTTTAAAATTCTCATCCATGTTTTCAAGTCCCTCCATGGTCTCACCCCTCCCTATCTCTTTAACCTCCACCAGCCCTACAACCCTCCGAGAGCTCTGTGCTCCTTCAATTCTGGCCTCTTGCACATTCACAACTTTCACCGCTCCACCATTGGCAGCTGTGCTTTCAGCTGCCTAGGCTTCCCTCCCTAAACCTCTCTGCCTCTCCCTCCTCCTTTAAGACGCTTCTTAAACCTAACTCTGTTCTAATATCTCCTTACATTGCTCGGTGTCAAAATTTGTTTGACAACGCTCCTATAAAGCGCCTTGGGACGTTTTACTACATTAAAGGCGCTATATAAATGCAAGTGGTTGTAAGTTGTTGTTGCAGTGGGATGCCCTAGTTCAGCCATTGAAGCAGCTCGAACAGGCCTATAAGAGATTACCCTTGCCACACGACTAATGAATTAAGATCACTACAATAAAACAACAAGAAAATCTGCCTGTGATAGTTCTTGGAGAACTTATCCACAATAGGATACAACTTGGAAATTGTACTGACTGCCCAAAATCTCAAAAACACAATGATAAGAGTGCATAAACGCTTCACTTTTTCTCCACAAACTTGTCTCCCCAGACCAACCATGAGGTGCATCCAAAAGCCAGCCAGGCTGTCACTTACAGCTGCCACAGCATATAAATAGCAACAACGTTCCCTGTAAGCTGCTCTTTGTTCTGCTCAGCCTACTTTTTTTCAAATGCGTGGTCCCCTTAAATTTCTGCACATGCGTGGTATTTCCAAATGTAAAAGCTTGTGAGCGGCCTGCGTGGGACCTTGCAGATTATTGCGCGGTCGTGCACATGCGCAGCCTAGAGGGAACAGTGAATAGCATCCTAGCAACCACTCTGCCTATGGGACCCCACTCAGAACCGATTCACAACAATATAGGTGACACTGGAAATACCAGATTAAGTAATTGAACTTGCATATTTCACAAGAAATGCACGTCAGGTCTGTCATTAGAAGAAAACAGATTAAATGTTTCAGATATAGAATTTATCACAATTAGTGGAAATCTGCACTCAAAATGTTAATCTAGCCTTTCTCTTTACATAATGCTGATAGCCCTGCTGTATATTTCTAGCACGATTTTATTTCATGTTATCAGCATTTGCAATTTGTTTTTATTTCTGCATCCTTCATTGCTGTAACACCCCACCCCACAAGAATGATCTTTGCCTTGAATACATCTGCTTAACTAACATGTTTGTTCCATTCATTTGTACAATTCTATTGATAAGAGGCTTCACCAATTCTAATTTGAGCAAACATTTCTCAAATGCCTTGTTCATAAAGCATCGCAGGGCCTTAATCCTGGTTAGGTATTCAAATCTGCATCAGATACAATGGAAATTCTATACTTACACTGCTATCTCTCAGCAGGGTACTTCCATGAGATAATTATTTTAAAGGATGCATCTATGGGCAATATTGTGTCCTCTAGTGTACAGACAACGCAAGGAAGTGGAGGTATAATTGGACACCAGTAACCCAGCATTCTGCCTGGAATGTGTAATTTAATCCAGTCAGTCGCAGTCAGGCTGAAGGAAGGCAATTCTGCCTTCAAGCTCTGCTTGTCAATGCAAAGATAGTTACCAATGTATAGTGACACTGCAGGCATAACCCCTCGGAGTTCAGATAACGCACAACGTCAACGGTCCCCATGGTTCAGACAACATACAGAGCCCACAACGCACAGCGCTAATGGCCCACATGGTTCAGACAATGCACAGCACTAACGGTCCCCGTGACTCAGACACGCACAGCGCTAATGGTCCCTGCGTTCAGACAACACTCGCCCCTTAGTCAGAAGGTTGTTTAAGCCCCACTCCAGAATTTGAGCAGACTAGGCTGACACCTCAGTGGCAGTACGGCACTGTCATAGGTGCTGCCTTTTGGATGAGACGTTAAACCAAGTCTGCCTATTCTGGTGGATGTACAGGTTTCCGAGGCACCGAAGAGTAGCTGGGGAGTTCCCTTGGCCAAATTTGATTCTGAATTTTAGAAATGCAAAACTCCTTGCAGTATTAAACAAACGTACTTATGTTTAAAAAGTTATAAGAAAAAAGGAACTGGGATAGATTATGATCACTGGTTAGAGTGATGCACAACCCATGTTCATCCTGTATATAAATGAAGAATGCACCATAAAAGCAAATTTATATTGTGCTATTGCCACTGGGTTACCAAAGCACAGGTCTCATGCAGCTTAAATCTGAGCAAGTCGTCAGTTTTCCATTTGGCATACAGCTGGCTGCGTAAGAGCCACATTGTGGAAACCCTGAAAGAAACAGCTTGGATCGCACAATATAAAAGTGCTGTAAGAGCACAAAAGTGAAACATGATCTTGAAGTATGGAAAATTACTCTATGGATATACTTATTTCCACAAAGCCCAAAGTGACTACTTCTCACACACAAACATACCAATTTACCATTACTGCCATACACACATCATTCAAAAAACACAACATTGCTCTTGGGAATCAATAACATTGGTCACTTCATGCACTGAATATTAAAAATATATTTAGACTCGTGTGGAGCATAAACACTAGTATAGACCAGTTGGGCCTGCTTCTGGGCTGTAAATTCTACATAATTCTATTAAGAAGTATTCAGTCTGAATACTTGCGGTAAGTAATAGTCATGATTGTTTTTTCTAGAGAAAGTGCAAATTTCATTCAACTGCAATAATCAGTTATATAGTATAACTTTTGAGTAGCACCATCAGGCTATTCAGCAGAGCGGATTGACAGGACTTCGCTACACATTATATAGAGGATGCTAGATGGTCACAAAATGAGTGTCTAATCAGGGGGTTCCAATGATGTCAGACTAAAGTTTTACTTTCATCGTCTGTGTAAATCTAAACCTGGAGACTGAACTACTAACACTCTACCACAAAAGTTATCCTAATAAATTAATCTTGCAACTTCACAAAGTCTCATGGTCCCAGGCCTTACTGCACCAGCATACCAAATGCAAGAGCAGCAGAAACCAGTCAACTGCACTGTGCTACAGGTATTGTTATGGCGGTTTTCACCAACAAATGGGGTTGAACACTCAGCTCAGGGCGAATAGGATGCCGAGATAGATGAACAGTCTGGTTCAGCCTAAGACAGTGGTCAGGAGGGGAATGGTCAATGGTAAGGAAACAGTTTGTGGTAGATGGTGAAGATGATGGCTTTAGTTTTCCCAGTGATTAGCTGCAAGAAGTTACAACTTATCCAAGACTAGATGTTGCACAAGCAGTCTGAAAGCATAGAGATACAGTGGAGAGGTTGAGATGTGGTGGAGGTAGGGCTGAGTGTCAAAGCTGACCCCATCTCTGTGGATTATGTTGCTAACCGTCAGCCTGTAGATGACGAAAAAGGAGGGAGAAATGGTGGATCCTTGGGGGACTTGATAGGTATTGGCGCCGGGGCAAGAGAAGCCATTGCTAGAAATGCTCTGGCTACAATAAGATGGGCAAGAGTGGAACCAGTCTTTTCCTGCTCGCATGGTCTTCAAACTTTTAAATCCAAGCTTGGGAGGTTTCTTAATCAGTACTTCTTGATTTGTCTCATCTTTTCTACATTTTTCAACTTTGGACGCAATTGCACATTTAATTAAGAGCTATACGATGTTGCCGAATGGCCAATTTACAACCGAACAGTACAAAATAAATAAGACAGTAAACATTACAAATAACATTTCTCTGGATAAATTAAGTTCAAAACATTTTGTGAGCATTAAATAGCTTTGCCAAAAAGAACAAATGACCAGCGCGTGTTTTTGCCTTTCAGCGCAGTACGGCAAACACTGGAAGGGGATAATCTGACTCCGCAGCCCCTGTTTACCTTGGGTGTTATATTGGCGGTTGTAATTCTCGCTCTTTGCGTGTTCTGTTCCAAACACCAAACAAAGGCTCGGGGCGGCAGCACCTCGTCTCCAGTTAATGAAACACGAAGGTGGCAGCCACGCAAAACACGGCTGGCATTTCACAGCCCGAGCGCCACTGCCCGGCCCCGCGTTGAAGCACCGACACTGTTCCGAGACCCGCGAACCCTCCTCACTGCTCGCAGCTCGGCTCTCACAACCGCCGGCTTCAACAGAGAGAAAATCACCGCCCGATGCGGCCCGGCCCGGCCCGGCCCGGCTCTCCGCTTCCCCCAGGACCGGCCCCGGCCTGGCCTCCCCCGGCTGGCGGTGAATGTCACAGGCACTGGCGCGGCGCCCTCCCCCCGACGCGGAGTCTGTCTCCCCGCGGACTCCCCTCCGCCTCCTTCCATTGCATTACCTCCATAACTCCTGTGGATTCCGTGGCCGGCGGTTAAGACGAGCACGAAGCCGATTGCGAGCAGCTTGGCGTTCCTGATGTTGAAGTGTTGATTAATCTCCCGTCTGCCCATCGCGTAGGCCTGCGCCGCCATCTTGGCTCCTCCATGACAACCGAGTGAGAACCGATCTCTGAAAGCACCTGCAACAAGAGCAACACGGAGGCGGGGCCAAGCTACAGGATAGGAGGGGCTAGAGGGAGGAGGCGGGACCAGGCTGCAGAAGATGGACGGGTCTAGAGAGGAGGCGGGGCCACACTGCAGCAGATGGGGGGCGAGAGGAGGCGGGTGCCGCTGCTCAGGAATCCGCACCTCCTCGACCGCGGGTTCGGTAGGCTGGCGGAGGGCAGGGCTGTACCCGGTAAGGTGACTAGAGTCGGGGACCTGCTCGATGGCGGAGGAGCGGGCTGGATGGCGCCGGAGGAGTTGGCGAGGCGCATGGGTTGGATCAACGTCCGGCTCGCGGTCAAAGCCATCGAGTCGCTAAAAGTGGCATTGGGCCCCGACTCCACTAGGTGTATCGAGGAGGCTCAAGCACGTGGGGCGATCCCGTCCGAGCTGACCCCCGTTCAGACGGAATTCCTTATCGGCGCCCGGCCCCGAATCCTCCCTCGGGAGCCGCCGCCTCACCACTTGAGCCTTCTCGGGGAAATGCCCTCCATGCCCTTTCAACCCGCACGGAGGCGTTTCCTGTACGGGCTGCTCCTGCACACTCTCCACTTTGCCATCTTCGTCTGCCGTCCGGACACGCCTTGGCGTACCATCTTGCTGTCCGGCAGAGGCGAAGGTCCCCAATGGAGGGCTCTCTACGCGGGAGTCTTCCCTTGTTCTATTGGGGACTTGGCCTGGAGGGTGTTGCACGGAGCAGTCCCGTGCAATAGGTTATTAAGTAGGTTTACAGACTCCCAGGCCGCTTGCCATTTCTGCGGCCTGGAGGAGTCCGTATTTCACGTATATATAGAGTGTGAGAGGTTGCAGCCCCTCTTTCATTACCTGAAGGGGCTGCTCCTCAATTTCTGGTTGCACTTCAGCCCCACGCTCCTGATCTACGGTCACCCGGTGCGGAGGGGAGCGGGCAGGTCAGAGGACCTCCTCGTGGGACTGCTCCTGGGCCTGGCTAAGAAAGCCATTAATTGGTCCAGGCAGCGGGCGGTCGAGGGGGTCGTTCGGCCCGATTGCCTGCCTCTCTTCCGCGGCCATGTTCGCGCCCGGGTGGCCCTGGAGATGGAGCATGCGGTGTCCGCCGGCACGCTTGAGTTTTTCCGCGACCGGTGGGCGCCGTGGGGGCTGGAGTGCATCGTCACCCCGGACTACCAAATTTTAATTTGATTTGTTAAGTTTCCTTTAAAGTTTTATTTAGTTACAGATAATTGATTGGTTTGATTCAAAAATAGTAAGAAGATTGGCTGCCTCATCAGCCAGTAGAAGGAGAGTGAGGAGAGCAGCAGCAGCAGCAGAAGCAGAGTGGTGGTCTCCTTGACCAGGGAGAGGAGGAGGAACCAGACTGCAGACCACCACCAACCCAAACTCAACCACTCCAACTGAGGTGCCTGGAGAGAGAGGACAGGAGAGGAGAAGGAGAAGGAGAAAGGAGGCTGCAGCAAAGGGGAGGGGCTCGAGAGAAGGCGGGGCCAGGCTGCACCAGAGGGGCGGGGCTAGGTTGTGGGTTCAAGTCCCACTCCAGGGAATTGAGCGCATAAATCTAGTGCTGAGGGAGTGCTGCACTGTCGGAGGTGTCGTCAAACCGAGGCCCCCTCTGCTCTTTCAGGTGGACGTTAAAGATCCCATGGCACTATTTCGAAGAAGACCAAGTGAGTTCTCCCTGGTGGCCTGACCAATATTTATCCCTCAATCAACATAACAAAAACAGTTTATCTGGTCATTAGCACATTGCTGTTTGTGGGAGCTTGCTGTGTGCAGATTGGCTGCCGCATTTCCCACATTACAACAGTGACTACACTGCAAAAGTACTTCATTGGCTGTAAAGCGCTTTGAGATGTCTAGTGGTCGTGAAAGGCACTATATAAATGTAAGTCTTTCTTTCACACTGCACCAGAGGGGAGGGGCTAGAGAGAGGAGGCGGGGCCACACTGCAGCAGAGGGGAGGGACTAGAGCGGGGAGGCAGGGCCACACTGCAGCAGAGGGGAGGGGCCACACTGCAGCAGTATGGAGGGGCTCGAGATAGGAGGCGGGCCACACTGCACTAGGGGGAGGGGCTAGAGAGAGGAGGCGGGGCCACACTGCAGCAGTGGGGAGGGACTAGAAGGGGGAGGCAGGGCCACACTGCAGCAGTGGAGAGGGGCCACACTGCAGCAGTATGGAGGGGCTCGAGAGAGGAGGTGGGTCCACACTGCAGCAGTGGGGAGGGGCTAGAGATAGAGGAGGCGGGGCCACACTGCAACAGAGGGGAGGGGCTAGAGAGAGGAGGTGGGGCCACACTGCAGCAGTGGGGAGTGGCTAGAGAGAGTAGGTGGGGCCACACTGCAGCAGTGGGGAGGGGCTAGAGAGAGGAGGTGGGGCCACACTGCAGCAGTGGGGAGTGGCTAGAGAGAGTAGGCGGGGCCACGCTGCAGCAGTGGGGAGTGGCTAGAGAGGGGAGATGGGGCCACATCACAGCAGAGGGGTGGAGTTAGAGCAAGAGGAGGTGGGGCCACACTGCACCAGTGGGTTGGGGTGCTAGAGGGTGGAAGCAGAGTCACACTCCACAAGTGGGGTGGGGGTGCTAGAGGGTTGAAGCAGGGTCACACTGCACCAGTGGGGTGGGGGTGCTGGAGGGTGGAGGCGGGGGGGTATATTCAACCACAAAGAGAAGCCTCTCCATTCAGAGAGAGGGGCTAGAGGGAGAGGAGGCAGGGCCACACTGCAGCAGAGGGGAGGGGCTAGAGAGAGGAGGTGGGGCCAGGTTGCAGCAGTGGGGAGTGGCTAGAGAGAGGAGGTGGGGTCACACTGCAGCAGTGGGGAGGGGCTAATGAAGAGTTGGGGCCACACTGCATCATGGGGAGGGGTTATCGAGGAGGCGGGGCCATACTGCACTAAAGGGGAGGGGCTCAAGAGCGAGGAGGCAGGTCCACACTGCAACAGTGGGGCGGGGCTAGAGAGAGAGGAGGTGGGGCCACACTGCAGCAGTGGGGAGGGGCTAGCAAGGGGTAGTGTCCACACTGCAGCAATGGGGAGGGGCTAGAGAGGAGGCGGGGCCACAGTGCAGCAGTGGGGCGGGGCTAGAGAGAGAGGAGGCGGGGTCACACTGCAGCAGTGGGGTGGGGCTAGAGAGAGAGGAGGCGGGGTCACACTGCAGCAGTGGGGAGGGGCTAGAGAGGGAGGAGGCAGGGCCATACTGTACCAGTAGGGTGGGCGTTCTGGAGAGTGGAGGGGGGGTTATATTCAACCACAAAGAGAAGCCTCACCATTCAGAGAGGGGACAGGTTAGAGGAGGCTGGCACTCAGCAAGACAGGGGAAGAGAACAGTAAGAAAGGTGGGGGCAGGCCACACAAGTTAGAGAGAGAGGGAGAGTAAAGAGACAGCCTGAAATTCACGGGCCATACATGACGTTCCCTCAGTCATTGGAGACAAAGCAAAGCACACTGACAGGAAGATGAGTCCGGGTCACACTCAGTCAGAAAGAATAGACAGGGTCAAACACTGACACACTAAAATAATATATATTATAAATAAATCTATTTTTCACCACATTGTAGAGCTAAAATCATGTGGCTACTAGTCACTATCAAGTTAAAACACGCCAAGCCAATCGAATTTTACAATTCAGTGAGCAAAACAACAGAAGGTCAATTAGTTAATTTTTAAAAACTGTACTCACCTCCACACGGTGGAGATTTCTGCTCTGTTGGTGGGTTGCTGGATATCTGCTCCATTTGAGTCTCTGACAAGACTACAGGAAGTTAGATTGCAGCAAGGTGTATTAAACTAAAATGAGGCTTTCTTTTACTTCCTCTTCAGGTACAGGCGGGGTTTAGAATCTTATGTAATACTCCCCTATACTATCTTAAAGGGACTGTGTCACTTAATGCTTTTGGTGGCAGTGTCACCATATCACATTTTTAATAGGAGTTAAAATAAGCATTATTAACAGTTAGCTAATAAAAACAATCACACTTTTAAAGCAGGAAATTGTCACTGTTTGCAGAAGCAAGAAAATGTGAAAAGTCATATCAAACTGATATTACACAACTAATACAACAATGCTTTCTGCCAAAAAGTCTTTACAACTCAAAACAAGTTAAATGCCATTGGGGAGAGAGCAGGGCAGTTGGATTAGTTTTGGATTGTTTTAGCAAAGAGCTAGAACAGACATGATGGCCTAGAAACCGGACCGCTTTCAGGCGCATAGGGGCCCTGCTGCGTCAGTTACTATCAATGCAGACAGCGCGCAATATTCGTGCTGCTTGCTCATTGTAATAATTTGTGCGTGCAGCCAGTGTTACCTGTGCTATTAATTGGCTGCACGCCTATCAGGGGGTGTGTGGTATGCAATATCGGCAGTCCAGGATTCAACTTATAGGCAGCCAGCACCTCTTAAAGGGGAGGTGTATTATGACTGCAGAGACATAAAAGCAAGTTGCTGAGCAAATGGCTGAAGATAGAAGAGAGTGGGCACCAACGTTTTCTGATGCTGCACTGGATGCCTTGGTGCAGGAAGTGGAGGAGAGACATCCTTTTTTCCCCAGGAGTCAGGAAGCCCTCCAGGCTTCTACTGAGGACGCAGTGGGAAGAGATTGCTGAGTATGTCAATGCTAGGAGCATTGTGGCAAGAACATGGCTGCATTGCAGGAAAATAAAAATAATTTAACTAGAGTTGTTCAGGTAAGAAGACTGCTAAAATATTTTGTGATCACAGCTGCACCACTCACAACACTGCCCTTCCCCACTACCCTGCACTATCCTGCAAGCACTGCACCACACTTCACTAAACTTCCTTCTCCTCGTGCTCACACACTTAGCACTATTACAACCCTCACTTACCCAGAACTTACATCTCACACTGTCAGCTATTTTTTCTTATTCGTTCACGGGATGTGGGGGTCGCTGGCAAGGCCAGCATTTATTGCCCATCCCTAATATAGAAACATAGAAGATAGGAGCAGGAGTAGGCCATTCGGCCCCTCGAGCCTGCTCCGCCATTCGATGAGATCATGGCTGATCATCCAAACTCAGTACCCTGTCCCTGCCTTCTCCCCATATCCCTTGATACCTTTAGCCTTAAGAAATATATCTAACTCCTTCTTGATTATATTTACTGACTTGGCCTCAACTGCCTTCTGTGGTAGAGAATTCCACAGGTTCACCACTCTCTAGGTGAAGAAATTTCTCCTCATCTCTGTCCTAAATGGCTTACCCCTTATCTTTAGACTGTGACCTCTTGTTCTGGACTCACCTGCCATCGGGAACATCCTTTCTGCATCCAGTCTGTCTAGCCCTGTTAGAATTTTATAAGTTTCAATGAGATCTCCTCTCATTCTTCTAAACTCCAGTGAGTATAAGCCCAATCGACCCAATCTCTCCTCGTTCGTCATTCCTGCCATCCCAGGTATCAGTCTGGTGAATCTTCACTGCATACCCTCCATGGCAAGAACATCCTTCCTCAGATAAGGCGACCAAAACTGCACACAATACTCAAGGTGTGGTCTCACCAAGGCCCTGTACAACTGCAGCAAGACATCCTTGTTCCTGTACTCAAACCCTCTCGCTATGAAGGCCAACATACCATTTGCCTTCTTAACCACCTGCTGTACCTGCATGCTTACCTTCAGCGACTGGTGCACAAGGACACCCAGGTCTCGTTGCACTTCCCCTTCTCCCAATCTATTGCCGTTCAGATAATAATCTGCCTTTTTGTTTTTGCCACCAAAGTGGATAACCTCGCATTTATCCACATTATACTGCATCTGCCATGCTTCTGCCCAATCACCCAACCTGTCCAAATCATACTGGAGTTTCTCGGCATCCTCCTCGCAGCACACACGCCCAACCAGCTTTGTGTCATCTGCAAACTTGGAGATATTACATCTAGTTCCCTTGTCTAGATCATTAATATATATAGTGAATAGCTGGGGTCCTAGGACCGATCCCTGCGGAACCCCACTAATCCCTGCCTGCCACTCGGAAAAAGACCCGTTTATTCCAACTCTTTGCTTCCTGTCTGCCAACCAGTTCTCTATCCAAGTCAGTACCTTGCCCCCAATCCCATGTGCCTTAACTTTACACGCTAATCTCTTATGCGGGACCTTATCGAAAGCCTTCTGAAAGTCCAAATACACCACATCCCCTGGTTCTCCCTTATCTATTCTATCAGTTACATCCTCAAAAAATTCCAGTAGATTAGTGAAGCACGATTTACCTTTTGTAAATCCATGTTGATTTTGTCCAATCCTGTCACTGTTTTCCAAGTGCTCTGCTATTACATCTTTTATAATGGATTCTAGCATTTTCCCCACAACCGATGTCAGGCTTACCGGTCTATAATTCCCCGTTTTTTCTTTACCACCTTTTTTGAACAGTGGAGTAACATTAGCTACCCTCCAATCCATGGGAACTGTACCAGAGTCTATAGAATTTTGGAAGATGACCAGCAATGCATCTACTATTTCTAGGGCCACTTCCTTAAGTATCCTAGGATGTAGATTATCAGGCCCTGGGGATTTATCGGCCTTTAATGCCGTCAGTTTCCCTAACACCATTTCCCTACAAATACTGATTTCATTCAGTTCCTCCCTCTCATTAGACCCTATGTTCCCTGACATCTCTGGGAGGTTATTTGTGTTCTCCTTTGATCCTCTATCTCAATACCATATTCCCGCTCTCTCCCCATACCCCTTAATGCCTTTTGTGTCTAGAAATCTATCTATCTCCTTCTTAAATATATTCAGTGACTTGGCCTCCACACCCTTCTGTGGTAGATAATTCCACAGGTTCACCACCCTCTGAGTGAAGAAATTTCTCCTCATCTCAGTCCTAAATGTTCTACCCCGTATCCTGAGACTGTGACCCCTCGTTCTAGACCCCCCAGCCAGGGGAAACATCCTCCCTGCATCCAGTCTGTCTAGCCCTGTCAGAATTTATACGTTTCAATGAGATCCCCTCTCATTCTTCTAAACTCTAGTGAATACAGACCCAGTCGACCCAATCTCTCCTCATACGACAGTCCTGCCACCCCAGGAATCAGTCTGGTGAACCTTCGCTGCACTCCCTCTGTGGCAAGTATATCCTTTCTAAGGTAAGGAGACCAAAACTGCACACAGTACTCCACGTGTGGTCTCACCAAGGCCATGTATAACTAGCAAGACATCCTTGCTCCTGTACTCAAATCCTCTAGCAATGAAGGCCAACATATCATTTGCCTTCCTAACTGCTTGCTGCACCTGCATGTTTGCTTTCAGTGACTAACATAAGAACCTAAGAAATAGGAGCAGGAATAGGCCATTTGGCCCTTCGAGCCTGTTCCCCATTCAATGAGATTATGGCTGATCTTCTGCCTCAACTCCACTCACCAGCTCTATCGCCATATCCCTTGATGCCCTTACTAGTCAGAAATCTATTAACTTCTGTTTTGAATATACCCAATGACTGAGCCTCCACAGCCCTCTGGGGTAGAGAATTCCAAAGATTCACCACCCTCTGTGTGAAGAAATTTCTTCTCATCTCAGTCCTGAATGGCCTACCCTTTATCCTGAGGCTGTGGCCCCTGGTTCTAGACTCCCCAGCCAAGGGAAACATTCTCCCAGCATCCACCCTATCAAGCCCTGTAATAATTTTGGACGTTTCTCATTCTCATTCTTCTGAATTCAAGAGAATACAGGCCTAGTTTACTCAATCTCTTCTCATACGACAGTCCCGCCATCCCAGGAATCAATCTCGTGAACCTTCATTGCACTCCCTCTATGGCAAGTATATCCTTCCTTAGGTAAGGAGACCAAAATTGTACACAGTACTCCAGGTGTGGTCTCACCAAGGCCCTATATAATTGGAGTAAGGCTTCTTTACTCCTGTACTCAAATCCTCTTGTAATGAAGGCCAGCATACCATTTGCCTTCCTAATGGCTTGCTGCACCTGCACTCACTTTCAGTGACTCATGTACAAGGACACCCAGGTCCCTTTGAGCATCTGCATTCCCCAATCTTTCACCATTTAGGAAATACTCTGCCTTTCTGTTTTTTCTACCAAAGTGGATAACTTCACATTTATCCACATTATATTCCATCTGCCATGTTCTCGCCCACTCACTGAGCCTGTCGAGATCCCTCTGAAGCCTCTTCACATCCTCTTCACAACTGACACTGCCACCTAGCTTTGTATCATCAGCAAATTTGGAAATGTTACATTTAGTCCCCTCATCCAAATCATTGATATAGATTGTGAATAGCTGGGGCCCAAGCACTGATCCTTGCGGTAACCCACTAGTCACAGCCTGCCATCCTGAAAAAGACCTGTTTATCCGTACTCTTTGTTTTCTGTCTGTTAACCAATTCTCAATCCATGCTAGTATATTACCCCCAATTCCATGTGCTCTAATTTTGTTCACCAACCTCTTGTGTGGGACCTAATCGAAGGCCTTCTGAAAATCCAAATACAGCACATCTACCGGTTCCCCTTTGTCTACTCCACTGGCTACATCCTCAAAGAACTCCAATAGGTTTGTCAAACAGGATTTCCCTTCCATAAATCCATGTTGACTCTGCCCAATCTTACTACTGTATTCGTTTCTAAGTGCCCAGTTATTGCATCCTTTATAATAGATTCCAGCATTTTCACAACAACTGATGTGAGGCTAACAGGCCTGTAGTTCCCCGTTTTCTCTCTCCCTCCTTTCTTAAATAGCGGGGTTACATTTTCTATCCTCCAATCTGCAGGAACCGATCCAGAATCTATAGAATTTTGGAAGATGACAACCAATGCATCCGCTATCCCAATGGCCACCTCTTTCAAAACGCTAGGATGTAGGTCATCTGGTCCTTGGGATTTATTGACTTTTAGTCCCATTAATTTTGCTAGTACTGTTTTTTTACTAATAATAATTTCTTTAAGTTTCTTTAAGTGACTGGTGTACAAGGACACCCAGGTCCCTCTGTACATCAACATTTCCCAATCTATCACCATTTAAATAATGCTCTGCCTTTCTGTTTTTCCTACCGAAGTGGATAACTTCACATTTATCCACGTTATACTGCATCTGCCATGTATTTGCCCACTCACTCAACTTGTCTAAATCGCCTTAAAGCCTCTTTGCATCCTCCTCACAACTCACAATCCCACCTAGTTTCATGTCATCAGCAAACTTGGAAATATTACATTTGGTTCCCTCATCCAAATCATTGATGTATGGGGAGAGAGCGGGAATATGGTATTGAGATAAAGGATCAGCCATGATCATATTGAATGGCGGAACAGGCTCAAAGGGCCGAATGGCCTACTCCTGCTCCTATTTTTCTATGTTTCTATTTTCTATATATTGTGAATAGCTGGGGCCCAAGCACTGATCCCTGCGGTACCCCACTAGTCACCGCCTATCACCCTGAAAAAGACCCATTTAGTCATACTCTCTGTTTCCTGTCTGTTAACCAATTTTCAATCCATGCCAGTATATTACCCCCAATCCCATGTGCTTTAATTTTGCACACTAACCTCTTATATGGGACTTTATCAAAGGCCTTCTGAAAATCCAAATACACTGGTTCTCCCTTATTTATTCTATCAGTTACATCCTCAAAAAACTCCAGTAGATTTGTCAAACACGATTTCCCTTTCATAAATCCATGTTGACTTTGTCTAATCCCGTTGATATTTTCTAAGTGTCCTGTTATCACATTCTTCATAATAGACTCTAGCATTTTCCCTACTACTGATGTTAGGCTAACCGATCTGTAGTTCCCTGTTTTCTCTCTCCCTCTTTTTTCAAATAGTGGGGTTACATTTGCCACCCTCCAATCTGCAGGAACTGTTCCATAATCTATAGAATTTTGGAAGATGACAGCCAATGCATCCATTATTTCCATGGCTACCTCTTTTAGTACTCTGGGATGCAGATTATCAGGACCCTGGGGATTTTTCGGCTTTCAGTCCCATTAATTTCTCCAGCACTATTTTTTAACTAATACCAATTTCCTTTAATTCCTCCTTCTCACTAGACCCTTGGTTCCCTAGCATTTCTGGGAAGTTACTTGTATCCTCTTCCATGAAGACAGAACCAAAGTATGTGTTTAATTGCTCAGCCATTTCCTTGTTCCCCATTATAAATTCTCCCGTTTCTGACTGTAATCACCACCCACTCCACATTTCCTTCCAGAATGTCCATTCACTCACAAACAAGGCCCTTGCCATCCACAACCTTATTGTGGACGATTGCATTAACATCCTGAGTTTACTTAAACTTGGCTCACGGATGGCGACACCTTGCCCCTTACTAAAGCATCCCTGCCTGGCTGTACTTTCCACCACTGCCCTGCCCAAATCACTTTGGTTGTGGTGTGTCCCTTTAAAAATGTTTAAATTTATTTTTCAAAAAATTAAATTTTTGTTTTAATTGTTTAATTAAATTGTATTTTAATTCATTTTAAACATGTGCTGATTTATTTTTATTTAGGTTGTGTGAAAGTGTGTTTTTTATGTAATTCCTATCATACTTACGGGGATTCCCTACGTAAATGGGAATCCCCCTTTTTGATTGGTTGGGCCGGCCCACGTGATTCCAGGGACGCTTGCGAACCGCATGTGCCCCTGGGATACGTGGGCCTTTGTGCAGGCGTATGCCTGCAGGCCCAGGGCTGCAAGAATCCGAAGATACGGAGGCACCAGGTGGTGCATACTTTTCTTGCAGATTGGACGCATTCGACCGCAATTTCAGGTCCATTGTTCTAGAAAGCTGTCTTGAATGCATTCTTTGAAGTTGCCTTAAAGCTGCTTTTGCCAATTTGGTTTGCTCAGTCTATATGAAGATTAAAGTCCCCAGGATTATTGCATTACGCTTGTTACATTCTCCTATAATTTGCTGATTTATACTCTGTCGAACATTATGATTACTGTTAGGGAGCCTATAAACTACACCACCAGTGTTTTCTGCCCTTTGTTATTTCTTTGCTCAATCCATACTTCTTCGACATCTGATTTTCTGGCTAAGATCATTTCCCACTACTGCCTTTATCTCATCCTTTATTATCAGGACTACCCCACCTCATTTTCCATTTTGCCTATCTTTTCTAAAAGTCAAGTAGCCTGGAATATTTAGTTCCCAACTTTGGTCACCCTGCAACCATATTAAGTACAAGAGGTGCAGACTTGAACATATATGGGACACAATGGGCTCCCAGATCTGCTGGACCATATTCAGGCCCTGGTCTCCTCTGGCAAAACTGCTACTACTCCAGGACCATCAGGGCCTCACTCCTCCCAGTCTCTGTAACCTCCTACAGCCTTACAACCCTCCAAGTAGTCTGCGTTCCGCCAACTCTGGACTCTTGTGCATCCCTACTCCTTTCGCTCCACTATTGGAAGCCGTGCCCTCAGTCGTCTAGGCCCTAATCTCAGGAGCTCTCTCTCTAAATTTCTCTACCTCTCTTTCCTCCTTTAAGACTCTCCTTAAAACTTACCTCTTTGACCAAGATTTTAGTCACCTATCCTAATATCTCATTCTTTGGCTAGGTGTCAAGGTTTGTCTTATTACACTTCTGTGAAGCATCTTGATATAGTTTCCTCCATTAAAGGCACTATATAAATGCAAATTGTTGTTGTTGTAGAGGCTTTATCATGGCTTATCAAGAGCAAGGAATTTTGACTTGCAATCCAGAAATTCCTGAGTATAAAGAAACTGTTGCAATGAAATCTCCCTTTAAAATGTCTAGCTCATATGTTCTGCGAATCTTCAGAATGCTTACTATCTGTCTATGGTTCTACTGTTTCTCTACATTTTCTTTCTGATAATGTGAAACATAAGTGATGATCCATCATTTGAGATAAGACTTTGCTGCCTCCTAGAGGTTGAAAGCATCTGTAAACGATGTGGCAGATATTTTTCAGGTAACACTGCAGCACAAGAACATACAGTAGACTATGATTAATTTGGGTTTTTATGTAATTCCATAAATATTCCACATGGAGATTTGGAGATTGTAGCATTGAAACTTATCTTCATTTGTATGGGATCAGTATCTTGAACTTAACTGGAAGCTCTGATTTTGTAAGGCTCTGCTGGCAATGGAGATCCTCGCTTGGGTGAGGTAGAACATGTAATCAGGCACATAGGCATCAAAGGAAAATGGCAGGTAAATGTAGGCTGCACTGGTAGCCAGTGTCAGCTTCCTTGCAGTATAATAATAAGAATTTCACATCATTGGGGTTGCTTTGCCCCAACCAGTCACCTTCACCATATAAAATAAACTGCTGTAGTTGGATTTCTAAAGCTAGGTTTCTGCAACAAAAGTTTATACTGTGGCGGATTGCCACCTAAACGGGCATCACCCACTTTTCTGTCCGTGGACAATATATCGATGCACCTTCCCTTTAAGGCACCTTACCTTTAAGGCAGGAGTGGGCGGGGCCTCAGGATTTTTCCAGTGAATTCTGGGAGCAGTCTGTTCAGCCATTTTGTACCATGCAGTTGCATTAAAGTCTCTCTTTTTCCACACATGGATTCAGCCTTAATTTGTGTTTCGCGGCAGCCTCAATATTGGTGACCCCGACGCTCAGAACGTATTCCGAGCACTGCAATGGCGGACACGAACGCAGTTTCCATGAAACTGCTGGAGTTTTGGGAAAACCAGCCCGAAGCCTGGTTTCTCCAAGCTGAATCGCGCTTCCGGCTGCAACGCATCACCACAGATGGGACGAAGTACGACTATCTCGTCACATCACTCGGTAGCGCCACAGTTTCGAAGGTTTGGACAACGCTGCAGAACCCACCAGAGGAAGGCAAGTACGCACATCTCAAGACAGTGCTCCTTAAAAAATTTACGGCCTCGGCATATCAGCGAAACTGCCACCTCCTCGACCTTCCAGGCCTCGGTGATGCCTCACTGTCAGACCTCCTCTCCCACATGCTCTCCCTCACCGACGAGAGCCCACCCGGATCCCTCTTCCGCACACTGTTCATCCGCCAGCTACCTCTCAGCATCCGCCCAGCGATCGTGACGACCAGCCTCATGAACCTGGAAGCCCTGGCCGATGAGGCCGACAAGCTGCTGTCCGCTCACTCCAGCCGCGACGTCACTCCGGACCTGGCAGCCAATGCCTGGGCGCGCCCCTCACCGGCCAGCACGCGGCCACAAGGGCCTGCCACCAGGCCCACTGGGCCTTCACGCCCCACTAACCCGGGCCACTGTTACTACCATGCACAGGTTCGGCACCAGGGCACAACGGTGCACACCTCCCTGCTCTTTCAAGTCCTGCCCCCGTACCAGCCCCCGCGATGGCCGTGGGCCACGCGGGCTCCCTGCTGTTCGTCACGGATGACAAAACCGTCCGCCGGTTCCTGTGCGACACTAGGGCTCAGCACAGCATCATCCCGGCCTCCTCCCTCGACATCCAAAAGGGCGAACGAGGACCGGTGCTGGCTGCTGCTAACGGCTCGGAAATCCGGACGTATGGCACCCGGACAGTCACCCTCGACCTCGCTGGTCACCGCTACCGATGGGAGTTCATCACTGCCAAGGTGCTCTCCCCCTTCATCGGCGCAGATTTCCTGTGCGCCCACGGCCTACTGGTAGACATCCCTCGTCACCGCCTCGTGGACATGAACACCATGTCCCCCATCCTGGGCGCCATGGCCCCCTGTCAACCCGCCGACATGGCGTCACAGTGCCACGCCCGGGCCACGGATGACTACTCGGCACTCCTGGCCGAATTCCTGGCCCTTACCAATCCGACCTTCTCCGCGGAGGCCGCCAAACACGGGGTGGAACACTTCATCCCCACCACAGGCCCCCCAGTGTACGCCCACGCCCGCAGGCTGGACCCGGCCAAACTGGAGATCGCGCGGACCGAGTTTGCCACCATGGAACAGCTCGGCATCATCTGCCGCTCCAACAGTCCCTGGGCCTCCCCACTCCACATCGTCCCCAAACCAGGCGGAGGTTGGCGCCCCTGCAGGGATTACCACCGCCTCAATGATGCCACCACCCCTGATCGGTATCCCGTGCCGCACATTCAGGTCTTCTCGGCTAGACAGGCCGGCCGCTCAGTTTTTTCCAAGGTCGACCTGGTGCGCGGCTACCACCAAGTCCCCGTCCACCCCGCGGACGTCCCCAAGACAGCCGTAATCACCCCCTTCGGCCTGTTCGAGTTCCTGCGGATGCCCTTCGGCCTCAAAAACGCGGCCCAGGCATTCCAATGGCTCATGGACTCGGTCCTTCAGGACCTGAAGTTGCTGTTCGTCTACCTGGACGTCATCCTGGTAGCCAGTTCCTCCAAGCAGGAACACCTCGAATACCTTCGCATCCTGTTCGGGCGCCTCAGCGACCACGGGCTCATCCTCAGCCCAGCCAAATGCCAGTTCGGCCTGGACAAGATCGACTTCCTCGGCCACCACATCACCCATGCTGGGGCCATTCCCCTGCCCACCAAGGTGCAGGCCGTCCAACAATTTCCCCGCCCCACCACCATCAAAGGCCTCCAGGAGTTCCTCGGGATGGTGAATTTCTATAACCGCTTCATCCCCAAAGCAGCGTCCCTCATGAGGCCCCTGTATGAAGCCCTCCGGGGCAGGAGCGGCAAGATGGCGGTCGAATGGACGGCAGACGCGTCCGCCGCCTTCAACTCCACCAAGACTGCGCTCGCCAACGCCACCCTGCTCGCGCACCCACGGCCCAATGCCAGGGTAGCGCTCACCACGGACGCCTCCGACCACGTGGTCAGCGCTGTGTATGAGCAGTGGGTCGACGGCGCCTGGCAACCACTTGCCTTCTTCAGCCTGGCAACTACGGCCCCCGGAGGTCAAGTACAGCACCTTTGACCGTGAGCTCCTCGCGCTGTTCCTGGCGGTCCGCCATTTCCAGTTTTTGCTTGAGGGCCACCCCTTCACTGCGTTTGTCGACCACAAGCCCCTGACATTCGCAATGGCAAAGACAACCGACCCCTGGTCCGCCAGGCAGCAGCGCTAGCTCACGGCAGTGTCCGAGTTCACCACGGACATCCAACACGTCTCCGGCCGAGACAATGTGGTAGCCGACTGCCTCTCCCGCCCCACCATCCATGCCGCACACCTAGCAGTCGACTACACTCAACTCGCAGCAGACCAGATCACCGACCCTGATCTGCTCTCCACACCTACCAACCTAGCAGGGCTACGCCTGGCCGACGTCGCCTGTGGCCCGACCGCAGTCACGGTCAAGTGCGACATATCCCTATGTCAACCTCGGCCCATCATCCCAGCGTCCTGGCGCCGCCGGGTATTCGACATTCTCCACAACCTCTCTCACCCCGGCGCCCACGCATCCATCAAATTGGTAGCCAACCGCTTTGTCTGGCGCGGCCTTCGCAAGGATGTGCGTACTTGGGCCAACTCCTGCCTAGCCTGCCAACGGGCCAAGGTACAGCAACACACGAAAGCACCCCTCGAGGAGTTTACTGTCCCCTCGCGGAGATCGACCACATCCACGTGGACATCGTCGGGCCCCTGCCGCCGTCGCAAGGCCACACGCACTTGCTGACCATCGTTGACCACACCACACGCTGGCCTGAGGCAATTCCACTGACCTCTACCACCACCGCCGACATCGCCAGAGCCTTCGTCAGCACCTGGGTCACACGGTTCGGCGTCCCCTCCGACATGACGTCGGACAGAGGTCCGCAATTTACCTCTGAACTCTGGACCGCCGTCGCACGCAATCTCGGGGTGACCATTCACCGCACCACAGCGTACCACCCCCAAACCAACGGCCTGTGTGAGTGGTTGCACAGATCCTTGAAGGCATCTCTTCGAGCCAGCCTCCAAGACGGCGCCTGGACCGACCGACTTCCGTGGGTCCTCCTCGGCCTGCGCACCGCGGTTAAAGAAGACCTCCACGCATCGGCAGCAAAGATCGTGTACGATCAGCCGCTGCGCGTACCCGGCGAGTTCCTGCCCACCGCCACGACACCCTGGTCAGCCGACCAGCAACGCCACGACTTCGCCTCACCGGCGCTGCAGTTCGCCCCAGTGCCCATTGCCCGACACGGCGAATCCACCTCACACATCCCACTAAGCCTGCACCAGGCACGGTTTGTTTTCATCCGGCACGACGCCCACCGCGGACCCCTTCAACCCCCGTACGACGGGCCCTACAAGGTGCTATAGACTGGGGACAAATTTTTCACCCTGCAAGTGGGCGACAGGACCGAAAAAGTGTCGGTTGACCGACTCAAGCCAGCACACTCGGAGCCCGGTGAGCAGGTCCCTGTAGCTCGTCCACCTCCACGCGGCCGACCTGCCCTCAAGCCGGTTCACCCGACTGCTCCACGCCCGGCCGTTCCACATCCACCGGCGTCCTACAAGAGCCGCTCCGTCCGGCCCATCAGACCGCCGCACCATCTCGTCCACACCCCCTAAGCGGATTCTGGGGGGAGCTGTGTGGCGGATCGCCACCTAAACGGGCATCACCTACTTTTCCGTCCGTGGACAATATATCGATGCACCTTCCCTTTAAGGCACCTTACCTTTAAGGCAGGAGTGGGCGGGGCCTTAGGGTTTTTCCAGAGAATTCTGGGAGCAGTCTGTTCAACCATTTTGTACCATGCAGTTGCATTAAAGTCTCTCTTTTTCCACACATGGATTCAGCCTTAATTTGTGTTTCGCGGCAGCCTCAATAATACTAAAATGTATTTTTCTCCCCAAAAGCATTGCTGTTTTGTTGCATTTTGCTCCCTGTATTAGTCTCTGTTGCTGTGGAGGGTGCCATTTTGGCCTAAGAACAGTGGGACCGAAAATCTGCAGCACTTCCAGCGCTCTCCCGCCTGCCCCTTACAAGGCCAGTGGTGAAAGAGAGAGCATGGCTCAGGCGGGAACTCCAAACATCTGAGTTTATTTAGGATCACTGCACAATTCATAGCTTTGCAGATGGAACCAGACAAACAAAGAGAGACAGCTATCCAGTTCTACAGACTGGCAGGGTTCCCACAGGTGCAAGGAGCAATTGACGGAACGCAGTGCCACTCAAAGCCTCAAATGAGAACCCACTCAATTTTATGAACAGGAAAGGTTTTCATTCTATTAAAGGCTTTCATTCTATTAATGTGCAACTAGTTTGCAATGCCAATCACCTTATCCTGTGTGTCAATGCCAGGTATCCAGGAATGTGCCATGACACTTTCATCATGCAACAGTTCACCATACAAGCCCTCATGACTTGGAGCCGTGTATCAGGATGGTTGATCAGTGATGAGGACTATCACCTACATTCATTACTTATAGTTCCAGTAAAGTTTCCGCAGATAGAGGGCAACATTAAATATAAGGAGGCCCATGCCAGTACACAAAGTGTCATTCAGCAGAATATAGGAATTTGCAAGTCTTGTTTAGGTGCCTGGATAAATCTGGTGCAGCCCTGCAACACACCCAAAAAGAGTCTCAAAAATTATGACAGCATGCTGCATCCTTCATAATATCACAATGAAGAAAAGCTTACTGCTTCCGGAAGCTGAAGGTAATGAAATTAAGAACATAAGAAGTGGGAGCAGGAGTAGGCCATACGGCCCCTCGAGCCTGCTCCGCCATTCAATAAGATCATGGCTGATAATCAACCTCAACTCCACTTTCCCGCCCGATCTCCAAATCCCTTGATTCCCCTAGAGTCCAAAATTCTATCTATCTCAGCCGTGAATATACTCAAAGACTCAGCATCCACAGCCCTCTGGGGCAGAGAATTCCAAAGATTTACAACCCTCTGAGTGAAGAAATTCCTCCTCATCTCAGTCATGACAGATCGCAAGTGCCGGTTTTCAGCGCATGCGCTTCACATGCCTGAAACCAGCATTTGCAAGGCCCCTATGGGTGCGTATTCACGTCGTACGCACCCGTGGGGGTTGGAAAATCCGTCCCTATATCTTTCAATGAGATCACCGCTCATTCTGCTAAAATCCAGAGAGTATAGTCCCAATCTGCTCAATCCCTCCTCACAATACAACCCATTCATCCCAGGGATCAATCTAGTGAACCTTTGTTGCACCGCCTCTAAGGTGTGGTCTCACCAAGGCCTTGTACAATTGTAGCAAGACTTCCTTACTCTTATACTCCAACCCCCTTGCAATAAAGGCCAACATGCCATTTGCCTTCCTTATTGCTTGCTGTACCTGCATGCTAGCTTTCTGTGTTTCTTGCATGAGGACACCCAAATTTCTCTGAACACCAACATTTGAAAGTTTCTCACCATTTAAAAAATATTCTGTTTTTCTATTCTTCCTACCAAAGTGAATAACCTCACATTTCCTTACATTATATTCCATCTGCCACCTTACTGCCCACTCACTTAGTCTATCTATATCCCTTTGCAGACTCTTTGGGGGAAAAATTGGGTTGGTTAGCGCCTCCCATTAGTGCCTCCGGGGGGGCGCTAGCAACTTAGCACCCGAGCGCGGCGATTTTAGCGCCGCCCGCAAAATTGACCTGGTGCTTTGCGGTGGCGCTAAACACTACCGCCACGATCTCCTGTGCCCAGAGATCGTGATGTCATCCAAGCTCGCATCGCCCCGGTAGCACCCCGGACTGGAAATTGATTCTTGCCCCCTGCCTTAGCGCCTGCCGCTAGGAACAACAGATAGAGGGGGACGTTTTGCAGTCGGCTGGGAGCAAGGGGAGCGCTATTTAAAGGCGTGCGCTTCCTGCTTTTTTTTGTCGGCAATATTTTTGGCTTACGCAGGTTGAGAGGGAGATAGACGTCTGGAGAGATTTAACGCCGTCCTACAAAGAGTTTTGGTCCTGGGCAACACTTTTCAGTACTAACTCGGGGTGTCGTCCTGCAGCTTCACCTTCGGAGGCAGCAGAGGCGCAGAAAGAGAGTGCCAAACTTGGCCAGAGGGAGAAGGGCCAACAGGCCTCTGCACAGGAGACCTTACCATCCCAGGGTATTCCGGGAGCAATTCTCCTACATTCATTTGTCTGAGGAGCAGTGTTTCCAAAGGCTGCACTTCAGCAAGGAGGTGGTCACTGAGCTCTGCCACCTCCTGCAACCAGAGCTCCAGCCTCAGCTCAGGACCAGGATGTCTCTGTCGGTGGCAGTGAGGGTGACGGTGGCTCTGAATTTCTATGCCAGTGGCTCTTTCCAGGCTCCAACTGGGGACATAGCGAAGATCTCCAAGTTCCCTGTCCATTGCTGCATCCGGGAGGTGACAAATGCTCTGTACAAAAGGAGAAGGGAGTACATCTCTTTCCCCATGACCCGGGACAAACAGCGTGAACGTGCATGTGGCTTCGCTAGGATAGCGGGCTTCCCCATGGTTCAGGGTGCCATTGACTGCATGCATGTGGCATTGCGGACACCTCATGAAAATGGAGAGGTGTTCTGAAACCGCAAGGGCTTCCACTCTCTGAACGCCCAGTTGGTTTGCGACCCCAGACAGTGCATCCTCACCATCAATGCCCGCTATCCTGGCAGCAGCCACGATGCTTTCATCCTGCGCCAGACTGATGTCCCAGACCTCTTCCAACCACCACGTCAACCTTGTGGCTGGCTCCTCGGGGGCAAGGGTTATCCATTCTGCACCTGGCTGATGACACCGCTCTGTAACCCCAGCACTCCAGCTGAGCTCGCATACAATGAGAGCAATAGCGCCACTAGGAACCTCATTGAGCAGACGATCGGCGTCTTGAAGCAACGGTTCCAGTGTCTTGACCACTCTGGAGGAGCCCTGCAGTACTCTCCTGAGCGAGTCTCGCTTTTCATGTTGTGTGCTGCATGCTTCACAACCTCGCAATTATGAGGACACAGCCATTGCCACCAGGGATTGGTGCACCACCTCAGGAGGAGGAAGAAGGAGAGGAGGAGGAGGAGGAGGATGAAGAGGAGGATGAGCTGCATCAACGTGGGAGGGAGGTGTACAATGTTGCCTCTGCAAGGGCCATCCGTGAAAGCCTGATAAAACCGCTTCTGATGAATGACAGAGAAGATGGCTTCTGGAATGAACAAGCACATCAACGCAAACATCCCGCAGCCCCTATTGCCAGGCAAAGCTCCAATGAGTCAAATGAGCAAATTTGTAAAGTTCCAATAAAATGTTTTATTTATATGACAAACTGTGTCTTATTTATTCAGGACAAACAATTACAAACAAACACAACAATTCATAAACTATGTAACCGTTTTTTGCGGTGGCCAATTTGTATCCGGTTTTTGCGGTGGCCAATTTCCTATGGCCCCTGCCGCAATCGCCAATTATTGTAAGTGGTTTTGCCCCGTCCGTAGCGAACACGCAAACCCCCTTACTACAAGTTCTGGACAATAGGGATTACTGAGGACAGATTTGAACACGGACTGCGTTTTCGGGCTCACCCGTACAGTGTTTATTAAGGTTGACAAAAACCACTCCACTCGCATACAGTATGAGCGGTGTGAACACAACAGTACAGTTTAAAACAGTACAACCCTGACTTGTCCAACAAGCCCCTGCCATGCTGACTTACACCTCAAAACACCCTCCCGTGAACTAAACTATCACAGAACCCTTCCAACGCTAAACCCCCTCTGGTTTGGTAGGAACATACAGGCACCCCCTCACACAGCTAAGTGATCTTGTGGGTGTGTAGGCTTGGCAATGCTCACCAAGATTGCCCCTTTTATCTTGCTTGCAGCTTCCTCCCGTGCATCTCGGCTACCTGGTTCCGTACCAGCCTTGCGGCATGCGAGTCCCAGCCTTAGTCGAAGTCCGTCTCGGTTGGAAGAGCAAGGCTCTGCTCCTCTTGAGGTTCTGTTGTGTGGAGGGCAGGAGAGAGAGAGAGAGCTATCCAAACTGCTCTCTAAATATACCCCTCCAATACACAGACCGCTGTCTGTGGTTTTAATGGACACATGGCCTCAGGGAATGGTCTTCAAGCTTCCTCTCAGGTTTGAATTTTCTTTGAACTCAATTCGATCTTCCAGCCAATTAACATAACGAGTTCATCTTGACCAGAACAATGAGTCGTCAGCCTTGTTAATTAAGCGAAAAATCGCATAGACCTCCTCAGAAGGCAAACACGGGACACAACTTTTTCATGGAGCAATTACTGCATGTCCTTGATAGGTATGTCCCTGTCAGGCAGGGAGGAAATGGCCGAGTGAGAGAACCATGGTTCACAAAAGAGGTTGAATGTCTAGTCAAGAGGAAAAAGGAAGCAAGGATGAGAAAACAAGGTTCAGTTGGGTCGATTGAGGGGTACAAGGTAGCAAGGAATGAGCTAAAAAAAGAGCTTAGGAGAGCTAGGAGGGGGCATGAGAAGTCCTTGGCGGGTCGGATCAAGAAAAACCCCAAGGCTTTTTACTCTTATGTGAGAAATAAAGGAATGACCAGGGTGAGGGTAGGGCCGGTCAAGGACAGTAGTGGGAACTTGTGCATGGAGTCAGAAGAGATAGGAGAGGTGATGAATGAATACTTTTCGTCAGTGTTCACTGAGGAGAGGGACCATGTTTTTGAGGATGAGAGTGTGATAAAGGTGGATAGGCTGGAGGAGGTAGATGTTCTGAGGGAAGATGTTTTAGCAATTTTGAAGAACCTGAGGGTCGATAAGTCCCCTGGGCCAGATGGGATATATCCTAGGATTCTTTGGGAGGCAAGGGAGGAGATTGCAGAGCCTTTGGCTTTGATCTTTGGGTCCTCACTGTCCACGGGGATGGTGCCAGAGGACTGGAGAGTGGCGAATGTTGTTCCTCTCTTCAAGAAAGGAAATAGGAATGACCCTGGTAATTATAGGCCGGTTAGTCTTACTTCGGTGGTTGGTAAGATAATGGAAAAGGTCCTGAGGGATAGGATTTATGACCATTTGGAAAGAGGCAACTTAATCAGGGATAGTCAACACGGATTCGTGAAGGGTAAGTCTTGCCTAACAAATTTGATTGAATTCTTTGAGGAGGTAACTAAGTGTGTAGATGAAGGTAGAGCAGTTGATGTCGTATACATGGATTTTAATAAGGCGTTTGATAAGGTTCCCCATGGTCGGCTCATGAAGAAAGTAAGGAGTTGTGGGATAGAGGGAAATTTGGCCGATTGGATAAGTAACTGGCTATCTCATAGAATTGAGAGGTCGCACAACACCAGGTTATAGTCCAACAGTTTTATTTGAAATCACAAGCTTTCGGAGCTATCGATTGCTCCTTCCTCATTTCAAATAAAACTGTTGGACTATAACCTGGTGTTGTGCGACCTCTCAATTTTGTCCACCCCAGTCCAACACCGGCATCTCCGCATCATATCTCATAGAAGGCAGAGGGTGGTGGTGGATGGAAAATTTTCGGACTGGAGACCAGTTACCAGCGGTGTGCCACAGGGGTTGGTGCTGGGTCCTCTGCTGTTTGTGATTTTTATCAATGACTTGGAGGAGGGGACTGAAGGGTGGATCAGTAAATTTGCTGATGACACCAAGATTGGTGGAGTAGTGGATGAGGTGGAGGGCTGTTGTCGGCTACAAAGAGACATTGATAGGATGCAGAGCTGGGCCGAAAAATGGCAGATGGAATTTAACCCTGATAAGTGCGAGGTGATTCATTTTGGTAGGGCAAATTTGAATAAGGATTACAGGGTCAACGGCAGGGTTCTGAGGAACATGGAGGAACAGAAGGATCTGGGGGTTCATATCCACAGATCTCTGAAGGTTGCCACTCAAGTGGATAGAGCAGTAAAGAAGGCCTATAGTGTGTTAGCGTTTATTAACAAGGGGTTTGAGTTTAAGAACCGTGAGGTTATGCTACAACTGTACAGGACCTTGGTGAGACCACATTTGGAATATTGTGTGCAGTTCTGGTCACCTCACTATAGGAAGGACGTGGAAGCATTGGAAAGAGTGCAAAGGAGATTTACCAGGATGCTGCTTGGTTTGGGGGGGAGGTCTTATGAGGAAAGATTGAGGGAGTTAGGGCTTTTCTCTTTAGAGCGGAGGAGGATGAGAGGCGACTTAATAGAGGTTTATAAGATGATGAGGGGGATAGATAGAGTGGATGTTCAGAGACTATTTCCTCGGGTGGAGGTAGCTGTTACAAGGGGGCATAACTATAAGGTGCATGGGGGGAGATATAGAAGGGATGTCCGAGGTAGATTCTTTACTCAGAGAGTGGTTGGGGTGTGGAATGGACTGCCTGCTGTGATAGTGGAGTCGGACACTTTAGGAACTTTCAAGCGGTTATTGGATAAGCACATGGAGCACACCAGAATGATAGGGAGTGGGATAGCTTGATCTTGGTTTTGGACAATGCTCGGCACAACATCGAGGGCCGAAGGGCCTGTACTGTGCTGTACTGTTCTATGTTTCTATGTTTCTATGTAACCAACAGGGTACCCTACGTCGTCCAGTACTTCCCCGGAGCGGAGAAACTACGCCATGTTCTTCGCAGCCTCCAACATGTCATCGATGACGACGAACACCTCGCTAAGGCCATCCCCACGCCTCCACTACTTGCCTTCAAACAGCCGCCTAACCTCAGAAGTACCATCGTTCGCAGCAAATTACCCAGCTTTCAGGATAACAGCGACCACGACACCACACAACCCTGCCACGGCAACCTCTGCAAGACATGCCAGATCATCAACACAGATACCATCATCACACGTGAGGACACTACCCACCAGGTACATGGTACATACTCATGTGACTTGGCCAACGTTGTCTACCTCATACGTTGCAGGAAAGAATGCACTGCGGCATGGTACATCGGCGAGACCATGCAGACACTGAGACAACGTATGAACGGACACCGCGCAACAATCACCAGGTAGGAGTGTTCCCTCCCAGTCGGGGAACACTTCAGCAGTCAAGGACATTCAGCCTCGGATCTGCGGGTAAGCGTTCTCCAAGGCGGCCTTAGAAACACACGACAATGCAAAATCATCGAGCAGAAACTGATAGCCAAGTTCCGCACTCATGAGGACGGCCTCAACCGGGACCTTGGGTTTATGTCACGATACATGACGTGATCCAGACTCGAGTCGTCGTTGGCTTGTTCACAGATGTGATTCCCAGTAAAAAAGTAAAAATTTTAAAGTTTATCGTTTCCCATACCGACTGCGGCTTTTGACACATTGGACCCCCTGTGACTCCACCTCATTGTCTCAGTTGTATCTTGCTATGTCTTTGATGTGGTACCTTCCTGGCTGACCTGATTGCCTTTTGTCACACCTCGGCAGATAAACAGTCAGGAGGATTAAATGTATTCGTCTGCCATTGTAAGTTACACATGCATTGTTCTCTATCTATATATGCTTTGGCGATTCTGTATTTCTTTACTTCACCTGAGGAAGGGGCCACGTAAGCTCCGAAAGCTTGTGATTTCAAATAAAACTGTTGGACTATAACCTGGTGTTGTGCGACTTCTCATTTTTGTTAATCAAGACTTGGGAGTGGACCTCTCGGGCCATTGTTCCCAAGGACAGTTTGTTTCCATACGAATGAGTCATCTCCAGCTTGAGTGGTTTTTCACTGCTTCCCCCCCCAAGCAGCCTGTCCAGTTTTTAATAAGGGTTCATAATCTAAAAATCCATGGAATCTGCGCCGACTGCTACAACTAACAAAACTCGTTCTTACCACATCGAGATAAGCGATAACACAGTAAACAAATATATTAAGATGAACATCAAATTTTGCCACAAACATTCCCCCCATTTATTGCATAATTTTTACTTTTCGGCCTTTGAGGGTGATCTCCATCCCCTGCGCACTTCCCCCCTTCCTACCCTACTGCTCCTCTGTAATGTGGCCCCAGTGGCTGCAGCAAGGCTGGCGGAAGGCTGCTGAATGCTGGATCCAGAGACTGGAGATGATCTTGAACGACGCCCTCGACCAGCTCTGGGCCTGGAGGACCCGGCTGCAGACTGCACCAACTCTGCCTGGGCGGCAGCAGTCTGGGCTGGCTGGGTTACAGGCTGTGGCAAGTGCAAGGCGAAGTGGCAGTGGTGGGAGCAGGAATGCTGTCATCCTGAGAGAGGACAGCATCTTCCTGCTCGACCGACACACTGCCACTCCCCCGGGGCAGAACCTCAGCGTCCAGAGCAATCTGCTCAAACACAGATTGCTGGCCTGCTGCGGCACCGTGAGATCACCAGTGGACTGTGGGCGACCCAGCGAGGATGGCAGCAGTCAGTGCTTGCGTGACATCAATCTGAGATTGCATGAGAGTGGTCTGAGACTGGATGGCACCAGCCAATGACATGATTGCAGCACGAAGCTGTTGCGTTGCCTCAGCCTGTGCTGCAATAGATCCTGCCACCTCACCCATTACACGCGGCATGGGCTCTGGTTCCCCATGGTCTCCCTGCAATTCAACCATCCTCTGCAACGAGGCAAGGATGAGTTCAAGGGTTTGCGCACAGGTGACAGCTGTGCTGGCGGCGGACTCCTCCACGCTCCTAGCCAGTGCATCCATGCACCCGTGAGCTCCGTATGCATGCTCATCGCCTGTGTATTCATCGCCGCGATATCGAGGTCCTCATCCGAGTCCTGTGCAGCAGAACTCGTGCGCGTACTCACCCTCCGAGGAGATGGCCCCGAGATTCCCTTCCTCCATGGCGTTGCTGCAGTCTGCTGGGTCCCGGAGCTTCAATCACATCAGATGCAAAACCCCCTGCTCCCCTCCAAGGAACGTGTGGCCTCAGTGTCGGAAGTGTTACCCTCGGGAGACGTAGGCGGTGAGTCTCCGGCTTCTTCTTCCTCCTCCTCTGGCGCGTCGCTGTCACTGGCTGGTTGAGGGACAGGCTGCTCAGCTGGTGGTTCACTATCTGAAAGCAGGAAGGTACAAAAGTGGCTTTAATGTGAGGGCAGGGGGGCAGGAAGGGAGCATGGACTGGACACAGTTAGTTAGATTGAAAGTGTAAAAGGCTGGTGTTGTGAGGGGGAAGTGGTATGAGAGAGGAGAGAAAGCTGATTAACATACCGTTGCTGTCCCCAAGGGTGTCGACCTCTCCAACGGCCACAGCGCCGACTACATGGCTGGCAATGAGTCTGTGGACCCTCTCCTCCAATTCTGTGAGGGGGTGCAGCTCCGCTGTTGATCTCGGCAGTTATGTGAAAGCTTGGCCTGCAAGAAAAAGGACAGCGTGTGAGTGAGTGTGCAGTCATATGTTTGGCAGATGTGCCTACCATAGTTGAATAGCCGTTAATGTGTGCAAGGTGTGGGATGTGCATGTGAGTTTTATGAGATGGCCATAGTTGTTGGATGAGTGTTGGGCATTTGGTTATTTACATCGTCTGTGCACAGAGTGATGTTGAGATTGTGGGATGTAGAGCTATTGAAAAGCAGGTACCCGAGTGAGGTCATTGAACTTTTTACGACACTGTGTATATGTCCTTTGCACTAGGCTCTGCGATGACACATGCTGGGCTACCTCCCTCCAGACTCTTCTAAACTCCTGGGGCAATGGCCTCCTGCCACTCTCTGGAAAGAGCACTGCCCGTCGCCGTTCAACAGCGCCAACCAGAGCCACAATGCCTGGTCACTAAAGCGCTGAGCTCTCTCCCTGGGCCTTTGATTATCCATCATAAATGTTTGAGGAATATCTGTAGGTGCTTGCAGGCCGAGGTCAAATGCTGCAATGAGCAGGGTGTGGCTATACAGCAAGATAGACCCTCCCCTTTAAGAACTGGATGGCGCCAGTCTGTCTGAATACCAGGGTAATGGACATCGCCTAAGCTTCAGTAATGCTCTGAGGTAGCGCCCCATTCCCCGACGTTAGCGCCCTAAGAGAAGTGTGTAGCGCTTGATTTAGCGCTCAAATCACCTCCAGGGGCGCTGGAGACGAATTTTGCGGTTAGCGGCGGTAATTAGCGCCAGGCGCTAAACTTTTTTCCCCCTTTGTGTTCTCCTCACAGCTTACTGTCCCACCTAGCTTTGTATCGTCAGCAAACTTGGATACATTACACTCGGTCCCTTCATCTAGGTCATTAATATAGATTGTAAATAGCTGAGGCCCCAGCATTGATCCTTGCGGCACCCCACTAGTTACAGCCTGCCAACCTGAAAAAGATCTATTTATCTCTACTCTCTGTTTTCTGTCCGTTAACCAATCCTCTATCCATGCTACTCTAATACCCTCAACCCCATGAGCCCTAATCGAATGCCTTTTGGAAATCCAAATATACTACATCCACTGGTTTCCCTTTATCTACCCTGCTAGTTACATCCTCAAAAAACTCTAATAAATTTGTCAAACGATATTTCTCTTTCACAAAACCATGTTGACTCTGCCTAATCATGTTAGATTTTCTAAGCGCCCTGATACCACTTCCTTAACAATGAATTCTATCATTTTCCCAATGACTGATGTCAGGCTAACTGGCCTGTAGTTCCCTGTTTTCTCTCTCCCTCCTTTCTTGAATTGCAGTGTTACATTTGCGACCTTCCAATTCGCTGGGACCGTTCTAGAATCTAGGGAATTTTGGAAGATCAAAAACAACGCATCCACTATCTCTTTAGCCACTTCTTTTAGAACCCTAGGATGTAGGTCGTCAGGTCCAGGGGATTTGTCGGCTTTTAGTCCCATTAGTTTCTCTAGTACTTTTTCTCAACGTATATTAATTACATTAAGTTCCTCACCCTCATTAGACCCTTGGTCCCCCACCATTTTTGGTATGCTTTTTGTGTCTTCTACTGTGAAGACAGATACAAAATATTTGTTTAACATTTCTTCCATTTCCTTGATCCCCATAATAATTTCTCCAGTCTCAGCCTCAAAGGGACCAACGTTTACTTTTGCCAATCTCTTCCTTTTTACATACTTTTAGAAGCTCTTACAATCTGCTTTTATATTTCTTGCTAGTTATCTCTCATATTCTATTTTTCCCCTTTTTATCAATTTTTTGGTCATCCTTTGCTGGTTTCTGAAACTCTCCCAATCATCAGGCTTACTACTATTCTTCGCAACATTATAAGCTTCTTCTTTCAATCTAATGCTATCCTTAACTTCTTTAGTTAGCCACAGTTGGATCACTTTTCCATTGGAGTTTTTGTTTCTCAATGGAATGTATTTTTGTGGAGAATTATGAAATATTTCTTTAAATGCTAGCCACTGCTTATCTACCACCATACCTTTTAATCTATTTTTCCAATCTACCTTAGCCAACTCGCCCCTCATACCTATGTATTTGGCTTTATTTAAGTTTAAGCCTCTCGTTTCAGACTTAGGCAAGTCACTCTCAAATTAATGTGAAATTCTATCATATTATGATCACTTTGCCCCTGAGGATCCTTTAATATGAGATTGCTAATTAACTCTGTCTCATTACACAATACAATATCTAAAATAACCTGTTCCCTGGTTGGTTTCATGATGTATTGTTCTAGGAAACTATCCCGAATGCATTCCAAGAACTCGTCCTCCAGACTACCTTTGCCAATTTGATTTGTCCAGTTTATATGAATATTAAAGTCCCCCACGATTATTGCATTACCTTTGTTACAAGCTCCTCCTATTTCTTGATTAATATTCTGTCCAATGGTATAACTACTGTTAGGGGGCCTATATACTACTCCCACCAGTATTTTCTGCCCCTTGTTATTCCTTATCTCCACCCATACTGATTCTACTTCCTGATCTTCTGAGTCGAGATCCTTTCTCGCTACTGTCCTTATGTTATCCTTTATTATCAGGGCTACTCCCCCTCCTTTTCCATTCTGCCTGTCTTTTCGAAATGTCAAGTACCCTGGAACATTTAGTTCCCAACCTTGGTCACCTTACAACCATGTCTTTGTAATGGCTATTAGATCAAACCCATTTATCTCTATTTGTGCCACTAGTTCATCTAGCTTGTTACGAATGCTTCATGCATTCAGATAAAGAGGCGGACCTGGGTGGAGCAACAGCGGCGAGGCGGCGGCGGTAAAAGGCGGCAGCGACCAGGTAGGCCCACAGAGGCGGCGGACCTGGGTGGAGCAACAGCGGCGAGGCGGCGGCGGTAAAAGGCGGCAGCGACCAGGTAGGCCCACAGAGGCGGCGGACCTGGGTGGAGCAACAGCGGCGAGGCGGCGGCGGTAAAAGGCGGCAGCGACCAGGTAGGCCCACAGAGGCGGCGGACCTGGGTGGAGCAACGGCGGCGAGGCGGCGGCGGTAAAAGGCGGCAGCGACCAGGTAGGCCCACAGAGGCGGCGGACCTGGGTGGAGCAACGGTGGCGAGGCGGCGGCGGTAAAAGGCGGCAGCGACCAGGTAGGCCCACAGAGGCGGCGGACCTGGGTGGAGCAACAGCGGCGAGGCGGCGGCGGTAAAAGGCGGCAGCGACCAGGTAGGCTTTCACCAAGCCGAGAGCAGGAGAGAGGTAAAAAATAATCGAAGTGTGACGTCACCAGAAAGCAGGTAAGTGATTGGTTGGTGAGTATTTCTCTTTTTTTTATACAAAACTTCAATTCCATAGTTTATAGTTTCTCGGGTATCTGTGGTGTAGCGGAGACTGCTGGCATAAATTAACTGAAGGGAAAATAATACATTTTTAATTAATTACATAGAATGGGAGAGCAGGTGATGTGTTACTGCTGCAATATGTGGGAGCTGGTGGACACCATTGATGTTCACGGTGAACACATTTGCAGTAAGTGTTGGCTGCTCGAGGAACTCCGGCTCCGTGTTGATGAGCTGGAGTCCGAGCTTCAAACACTGCGACACATCAGGGAGGGGGAGAGTTACCTGGACTCCGTGTTTCAGGAGGTAGTCACACCAATTAGAGTAACTAATTCAGAAGTAGCCCGTGGTCAGGGACAGGAAGGTGTGACTACGAGTGAGGCAGGTACAGGGATCCAGGAGGTAGTGTTGGAGGAGCCGCAGCCCTTGCTCTTGTCCAACAGGTTCGAGGCTCTTACTCCCTGTGTGGATAGGAGCGGGGACTGCAGGGAGGATGAGCAACCTGGCCACAGCACCGTGGTAAGGGGGGCCATTCAAGTGGGGGGAGTAAAAAGAAATGTTGTAGTGGTAGGGGATAGTATCATTAGGGGGATAGATAGGGTTCTTTGCAGCCAAGAGCGAGAGTCCCGAAGGCTGTGTTGCCTGCCCCGGTGCCAGGGTTAAGGACATCTCCTCTGGGCTGGAGAGAAACTTGGAGTGGGAGGGGGAGGATCCAGTTGTCGTGGTCCATGTTGGTACCAATGACATAGATAGGACAAGGAAAGAGGTTCTGCTGAGGGAGTTTGAGCAGCTAGGGGCCAAATTAAAAAGCAGAACCTCGAGGGTAATAATCTCTGGATTACTACCTGAGCCACGAGCAAATTTGGCTAGGGTAAATAAAATCAGGGAGTTGAATGCGTGGCTCAAAGACTGGTGTGGGAAAAATGGGTTTTGCTTCTTGGGACACTGGCACCAGTACTGGGGCAGGAGAGAGCTGTTCCGTTGGGACAGACTTCACTTGGCCAGTGCTGGGACTAATGTCCTGGCGAATCAAATAACTAGGGCTGTGGAGAGGGCTTTAAACTAATTAGTGGGGGGGAGGTTTCAAGAGAGCAAAAAATAAAAATGACAACAGAGAGGGTCATAGACATAGGTAGCAGTAGGGGAATCACAAATCAGAGCGTGGCAGGAAGGGACAGAGTGTGTGGAGTAAAAGGTAAAGTGGTAAAAAGTGAAAAAGCAGGAACTAAGTGCCACAAAGCATATTTGAAAGTTCTCTATCTGAATGCACGTAGCATTCGTAACAAAATAGACGAGTTAATGGCACAAATAACTACATATGGTTATGCTATTGTGGCCATTACAGAAACATGGCTGCAGGGTGACAATGCCTGGGAATTAAACATACCAGGTTATTTAACGATCAGGAAGGACAGGCAGGAAGGAAGGGGAGGTGGGGTGGCTATGTTAATAAAGGAAGGAATCACTGTAATACAGAGTAATGATATTGGGTCAAAAATTCATGATAATGAAACAGTTTGGGTGGAGATAAGGAATAATAAGGGGAAAAAACACTAGTGGGTGTAGTCTATAGGCCTCCGAACAGTTGCAACTCTGTTGGACGGAGTATCAATCAGGAAATAGTTGAGGCATGTAATAAGGGAACATCTATAATTATGGGGGATTTTAACTATCATATTAATTGGACAAATCAAATGGGGCAGGGCTGCCTTGAGGATGAGTTCATTGAGTGTATTAGGGATGGGTTTCTTGAGCAGTATGTAACTGAACCGACCAGGGGGCAAGCAACCTTAGATCTGGTCCTGTGTAACGAGACAGGATTAATTAAAAATGTCCTAGTAAAGGATCCCCTTGGAATGAGTGACCATAACATGGTTGAATTCCATATTCAATTAGAGGGTGAGAAGGTTGGATCTCAAACAAGCGTGCTAAGCTTGAATAAAGGAGACTATGAAGGTATGCGAGCGGAATTGAGTAGAGTGGATTGGGAAAATAGATTAAAGGGTAAGACGACACATGATCAGTGGTGTACATTCAAGGAGTTATTTTACAACTTCCAAAAAATATATATTCCACTGAAAAGAAAAGGGTGTAAAAGAAAGGACAGTCATCCATGGCTAAGTAAAGAAATTAAGGATAGTATTCGACTAAAAACAAGGGCATATAAGGTAGCGAAATCTAGTGGGAGGACAGAGGATTGGGAAAAATTTAAAAGGCAGCAAAAAATAACAAAAAGATTGATTAAGAAAGGGAAGATAGATTATGAAAGTAAATTAGCAAAAAATATAAAAACAGATAGTAAGAGGTTTTATAGTGATATAAAAAGAAAAAGGGTGGCTAAAGTAAATGTTGGTCCCTTAGAGGATGAGACCGGGAAATTAATGGTGGGAAATATGGAGATGGCAAAAACACTGAATGAATATTTTGTATCAGTCTTTACAGTAGAGGACACTAAGAATATCCCAACACTGGACAAACAGGGGGCTATAGGGGGAGAGGAGCTAAACACGATCAAAATCACTAAGGAAGTGGTACTCGGTAAAATAATGGGACTCAAGGCGGATAAATCACCTGGACCTGATGGCTTACATCCTAGAGTCTTGAAGGAAGTGGCGGTAGGGATTGTAGATGCATTGGTAATAATTTTTCAAAACTCCCTGGATTCCGCTAAGGTCCCGGCAGACTGGAAAACTGCTAATGTAACACCCTTATTTAAAAAGGGCAGTAGACAGAAGGCTGGTAACTATAGACCGGTTAGCCTAACATCTGTGGTAGGTAAAATTTTGGAGTCCATTATTAAGGAAACAGTAACAGGACATTTGGATAATCATAATTTAATAGGACAAAGTCAGCATGGTTTTACGAAGGGGAAGTCATGTTTGACAAATTTGCTGGAGTTCTTTGAGGAAGTAACATATAGAGTGGATAAAGGGGAACCAGTAGACGTAGTGTGTCATAAATCGCAAGTAACAACTCAGGAAGTACTACTGGACGGCCAGCTGGGGCGCCGTCCAGGGAGTATAAATACTCAGGCATGGGCCCACCTTGGGCAGAGACAATCTGGAAACAGGAAGCTAGTGACGGCTAACTAGACCTCCATGTTTTGTTACAAGTTGATTAAAGCCTTGCTTTATGTTCAAGTGCGTAGTGAGTCTTTATTACGTCAATTTAATCAACTTGGTATCGTCTCCACGCTTTGGGTGATTCGGAACAACCAGCTGCAACTCGAACCACAGAAGGGAACTAGGGCAAGAAACTGATCCATCATGGAAAAACTCCTTCGACCCGCTCGTCTCGACCTGGACCCGAATGCACCTGCGGCAGCGAAGGTATGGAAGCATTGGTTTCGTACCTTTAGCAACTTTCTTGAAGAATGTGGGGCGGATGTCCCTAATAAGTTACGAATGCTTATCAACTACGTGTCTCCTCATGTGTATGATTATATTGAGGACTGTATAGTCTATGACGCTGCTATCGAAATCTTACAGCAGCTATATGTCAAGTCCCCAAATGAAATATTTGCTCGACACCTACTGGCCACAACTCGGCAGCAGCCTGGGGAATCACTCGATGAATTTCTCCAGAAACTTCGCAGGCTCAGCAAGGATTTTAACCTTAAAGCAGTTACAGCTGAACAGTATCAAGAGGAACTAATCCGCGATTCCTTTATCAATGGGATCGCGTCCCCTTTTATACGTCAGCGCCTGCTGGAAAATAAAACCCTCAATTTACGGGCTGCTTATGACCAGGTGTGTTCCTTGGACTTGGCCAAGAAAAATGCAGACACTTATCTCCCACCACGTGCACGGGCGGCGGCTATCTCCTTTAATGAGTCTTTCGGTAGGTCTCGGGCGGATGCCCCCACTGATGTTGACTCTACTCTAACGGACGACGACCCTACCCTAGAGACCTTGCACGTCCACCCATCCCTCTCTATCTACATTATCACATCCCCATCTCACTAGCCATCCCTCACATTCACCCTCATCCTAGTGCAATCATACCAACTAACAACACACAAGGAGGCCACTTGGCTTTAGCACCCCACTCCATCATAGTCTCTCTAAAGATCTAACCCATCCATTCCTTACACTCATTCCATCACTCTCACTCAACCTTCTCTTCTTTTCCTCCTTGCAGGAAAAGAGAGCCCACAATAGAAGGGAGAGGGAGAGAACCAGCAGTGGCCGTCCATCATTTGCAAACCTTATAACAGCAGAGGAGGCTGCTTTAGAAATATCTGGAGTCGCCAAGCAGCTGGAGGTGAGAGACGGAGAGAGGGGGACATCTCAGCAACCTGGTGACAGAATTACATCTCATACAGCCACATAGCATACAGCAGTCACTCATAACGGGACTGATATCAGCAGCCATTGAATGGTCATCAGTGCATAATGGTATCTGTACCCATTCTTCATATGATATATCTAACTCATCTCTTTACTTTCCCACAGGTCCATCAAGAGCCCCCTGTTAGGGTGAAAATTATAGGGTATAAAGCAGCAACGTAAAGAGTTAAAGAATGTGCTGTAAAAGGTGAACTCGTAAATAAGACAAGACAGAATGGCTTCGCTGATACATTGCGATGAGTAATGTCTACTGTCAACATGCGTACATGCGAGACAACTTGAAGCCCACCAAGGAGGAACAAACGACTACGATAATAGCACAATGGTTGCACTTGAGAACCAATCACCGCATGACTAGCCAGTCCAGCCAAGCAGATGTGGCGCAACACTCTGTATGTTTATAGTTTCGGAAGGGAAGTAACAAGAAAAGTCAGCTTAAAGTGCAGATTATAATTAAGTCAGTGGTGGAGATATATGATTGGGTAAGGGGCTTGTTGCTAGGGGAATGTGATTGGGTGGAGACATTTGTATGTAATGAATTGCGTAGCCGACCCTATAATGTATAAAAGAAGTTCCGATACCACTGTAACGACGAGAAGTTGATTACTAGACCGCGGGGTCTATGGCTCTCCTCCCAGGGAGCTCTGTTAAATAAACTGTGATCTTCTGCTTTGAGACAGACTCGAGTGAATTCATTTTTCACCAACACCCCCCCACCCCACCACTGTCTAGGAGCAAGAGGAAGACGACTCCTCAGAGGAGCCTCCAGCCTCTGAGGGAGCACCGTCACCAGACATAAGCGCACCCAGCACCAGCGCAGATACGCACACCTCAGTGGGTGCCACGCGAGATAGCGTACTGTTGTCACCTGGTGTCTCACAACTCACAGCTAAGCAAGAGCAGATGGTGGAGACAGGGACAGCAGTGGAGACTCCTTGCCGGAGGGCCTGAGGGCGCAGGACGCTCCCAGTTCTGCTCAGCTGCATGCAGCTGCTGAGCCTCGGGGGCCATCCAGAAAGAGGGCGATGCTGGAGGTGCAGGAAGAGGTGCAGGAGGCTCTGACAGGTTTTGTGAGCGCGATGTCTGCAAATGTGCAGAGAATGGAGGAGTCCATCTCCAACATGAACAGCATCGTGTTGCAGGTGATGGCACCTGTAGGCTCTTCCATGGAAAGGATGGCCACCTGCATGGAGCAGCTAATGCGCCACTCAATTGAGCACATGCTGTCTGTGGAGAATAGGTGGCAGAGGCTCATAGACCTCTTCTTTAGGAGGGATGTCAGTGTAGACGTGGGTCCTCATCACCCCACTGCTGTGCAGCAAAGTGCTCTCCAGCTCCTTGCTAGCAGGAAAGTGCGGCTGACCCATGAGAGGGATGATGGTGAGAGGGCACATGGAAGTGTGGGCTCCTCTCAAAGCGCTCACACTTCTCCCCCATTGCCACCTCCTCAGTTAGAGCCCCAGATGCCTCCTCGGACAGCGATGGTCATGTCTCCCCCTGTACAGTCGCAGCAGGAGCAGACTTTGGCGGGGCCATCACAGGCTCCAATACCCAGAGGACGTCCGCCAAAAGTGTCTAAGCAGTCGCAGCAGGGAAGTGAGCAGGCTGCCTCTACCTCTGCTGAAACCACAGGGGTAGCACCTTGTAGAAGCACACGGAAGAGAAAGCCGACACACAGGTAGATTCACAAGGGTAGCCACTTGGGTGTTTTATTCAATGTTTATGTAACGTTTCCGTTAATGTGCTGTCAAACATAAAAATCTTTATTTTCACCACTATCTGCTCTTGGACGGATTTGAATACAGCTTTGGAAGTGGCTTAGTGAGTTGCAGTGAATGGTGAGACATAATGGTAATCCCGCAATGGTGATGAGTGTGAAAGGAATGGCTTGGTCATTGTAGGGATGTTTTATGGTGTTGCTGCGGGGTGGTGACAATCTGACACATCATGTGGCAGTCACATGCGTGTACAGCGTAAAGTTATGTAAATCTGGCCATGATGAGGCCATCCCTGGCCTCCTGGGCAGCAATGTGCTCGGGTGCTGGCCTGCAGGTTTCTCCAGCTCCTGCTCCTCCTCGTCTTCCAGCTGATGCTCCTCCTCCGAAGAGGCTGTGTGCTCTGCGCCTTGCTCCTCATGCAGCGCTAATCCTCGCTGCTGCACCAAGTTGTGCAGGGTGCAGCAGACCACAATGATTCTGGAGACCCTGGCTGGTGCATACTGAAGGACTCCTCCAGATCTGTCAAGGCAGCTGAAGCGCATTTTGAGCATGCCTATTATCTGCTCTATATCTGGTGGAAATGTGGCTTTCATTATATCTCTCCTCAGCCTCAGTACTTGGCTTCCTCAAAGGTGTCATGAGCCTTTGTCTCCAAGCAGCCAGCCGGTAAGTGTGTTTGGAGGAGTGAAGTGCTGAGGGAGGCTGGACTGGCGAAGGATGAAAGAGTCATGGCAGCTGCCAGGGAATTTGGTGCACACATGCATGATGATCTTCCTATGGTTGCAGACGAGCTGCACATTGAGGGAGTGGAAGCCCTTGCGGTTGACAAAGACTCCATGGAGATGATGAGGTGCCCTGACGGCCACATGTGTGCAGTCGATGATGTCTTGCACCTGTGGGAAGCCAGCCGGAGCAGCAAAGCCGAGCGCCCGCTCAGTAACACTGGCTTCATCAGTGGCAAAGTTGATATAATTGGCTGACTTGCGAAACATGGCATCGGTGACCTGTGTGATACATCTGTGGGCGGCCGACTGTGAGATGCCGCAAATGTCTGCTGCAGATCCCTGGAAGGAGCCTGAGGCGAAGAAGTTGAGGGCGCTGGTGACTTTGACAGCCACTGGTAAGGTGTGTCCACCCACTCCTCTGGGCTACAGGTCTTCTGGCCTCCTTTGGCACTGCTGCTCAGTCATGTTGAGGAAGCTCATCCTCTGCCTGTATACCCTGTGTTGGGGGTATCGCCTCCGGCTCTGATGCCCTCTGTCCTGTGCAGCATCAGGTGGTTGAGGAGAAGGTTGGTGTTGTTGTTGCTGCTGCTGGTGTGCCTGGTGCTACTGGTGTTGGGGCTCATCGTGGTCAGAATCTGAGGACCAAGGTGAGACAGTATAAACTGCACCCATGCTGATGGAATAGATGGCAGGTGAAGTAGAGATGAGAGAAGCAATCTGTCAGTGATGAGAAAGGTTCTTCCAATGAGGTGACACCAAATGGAGACTTTGCTGGAAAGACTTGGGGGGAAAAATTTGTGTGGTTTGTGCCACACGTTAGCACCAGGAGATAGTGCTGAAACGGCGTTGACAGCTGTAATGACAGCTGATGCCGGTTCCAGTGCCGCACGCCATATCAGTCTTACCGGTAGTGCTGCCGGTAACCTCGATTGCCAGGGACCTCACCATCATGGAGATCATGACATTAGTGACTGTGCAACGCTCACTGGATGCCCGATCGCCCAACTTCCTTATAGCCAATGGACTTACCAGCTGGAGTTAACAACGACAGCTTCAGGTGGCACGCAGCAGCAGGAAGCCGGCTCCAGCGATGCTATTTAAAGGGATCATCACCAATCACTCGCACCTGACAGGTTTGTGAAGTTTGAGTGGCTGTGTGTTAGTTCCTGCTACTGCAACAGTTTTCTTTAGTCACGTGGAGGTGGGATGACGGCGGGTTCCCAACCCGCTCCGACTTATTTCAAATTTCCCACCTGACCCGCCTCCGATTGCGCCCGCACGGACCCCAGAAAATTCCGATCTTTATGTACAAGCACAATAATGGGCCAGAAATTCGGCTCTCAGGCTTCCAGTGGGTGCAAGCATCGTGCGCGTACTTACCTACTGCGCCTGCCGTTGTGCTTCGGGCCCACGAGGAATTCGGGTCCTGGGCCTCCTGCAGCTGCCGGCGCGCAGTGCTTGTGTATCCCAGGGGCGCAGTTAGTTCGAAGCGTCCCCTGGGATCACATGGGCCATGGCGAGCCAATCGTAGCAGGGAATCTTCATTCATAGATTTGACAGGAAGACCTGTCAAATCTATGAATAGAGATCGGCCCCAAAACCACACTAAAACTTCAAATAAATTTTTAAAAAACCATCACATTTTTAAAATAACTATAAATTACATAAATTAACTACTTTAAACAAAAATTTTAATTTTTGAAAAAATTAATTACACTTTTTAACAGTGCTAAAAATAAACTTACCTTTCTTTAAAGTATGTAAAAAAGATAAACCTGTTGAAAAAATGTTTAAATTCTACTTAATTAACCACTTACCTTGTTAAAAACAGGCCTTGCGCCTCCTTTTTAAATGTGCAGCTTCTCCATACTTACCCTCATGGAGAAACCTGAAAACAAAAAAGAAGTTCGCTGTGTGCGCGCTGCCTCTCCCGCGCACGCGTTCGACTTCTGAACCCCTCCCTTCAGGGGAACGAAAGTTCCGGTTTCCAGCGCATGCGCAGTGCATGCATGAAACCGGCACTTCAGGTGGCCTTACGGGTGAGTACACAGCGCGTACTCACCCGACAAGAGCCGAATTTCTGGGCCATCTGCCATCTAGTGTTCACAATATATGATGACATTAATGAACATTGAGAAAGGCATCAGCTAACCAAGAGGAATCAGGATGGATTTGGGCAATTCGTACTTGACTAATTGCATTTTTTCGAAATACATTGAATACAAACTATAAAAGTAACCTTGCTAACCATATGGTGATCTTGGGCACTGTTATAACAGTTAATGCTGAGATACTGCAACATACTTATGTTTGTACCTGTAATGATTCAAACTTGTCAGTTAATAACAAATACCCACTAATAGTATCATAGTAGTCTCATAGTATGATACAGCACAGAAGGAGGCCATTCGGCCCATCGTGCCTGTGCCGGCTCCTTGGTAGACCTATCCAATTATTCCCACTCCCCTGCTCTTTCCCCATAGCTCTGTAATTTTTTTCCCCCTTCCAGTATTTATCCAATTCAATTTTGAATGTTACTATTGAATCTGCTTCCACCACCCTTTCAGGCAGTGCATTCCAGATCACAACAACCCGCTGTGTAAAAAAATGTTTACTCATCTCGCCTCTGGTTCATTTGCTGATGACCTACATCTGTGTCCTCTGGTTACCGACCCTTCTGCCACTGGGAACAGTTTCTCCTTATTTACTCTATCTAAACGGTTCATGATATTGAACACTTCTATCAAATCTCCTCTTAACCTTCTCTGCTCTAAAAAGAACAACTCCAGCTCCTCCAGTCTCTCCACATAACTGAAGTCCCATAACTCTGGTATCATTCTAATCAATCTCTTCTGCACTCTGTGGTGCCCAGAATTGAACACAATACTCCAGTTGAGGCTAAACCAGTGTTTTATAAAGGTTTATCATAACATCCTGGCTTCTGTACTCGATGCCTCTATTAATAAAGCCAAGGATTCCATATGCTTTTTTAAACAGTCTTCTCAAGTAGACCTGCCACTCTCTGTTCCTGCACCCCCTTTAAAATTGTACCATTTAGTTTATATTGCCTCTCCTCATTCTTCCTACCAAAATGTATCACTTCACACTTCTTTGCATTAAATTTCATCTGCCATGTGTCTGCTCATTTCACCAGTCTGTCTATGTCCTCCTGAAATCTATTACTATCCTCCACATGGTTTACTACTTTTCCAAATTTCATGTCATCTGCAAACCTTTCAAATTATAACCTGTTTACCCAAGTCCAGGTCATTAATATATATCATTGGAACATAGGAACAGGAGTAGGCCATTCAGCCCCTCGAGCTTGTTCTACTATTCAATAAGATCATGGCTGATCTACAATCTAACTCCTTAAGGGACTAGAAATTCGGTGCATTTGCGCCTCTCATTAGCGCCCCCTGGGGGGCGCTAATGGGGCACAAACGACTTTTTCGCCCGGGCGCGGTGCTGCTAACGACTCCCGCTAAATTCAGCGGGAGTTTAGTGGCGGTGGTAACCGGTAGCGCCCCACTCCGCAGGCGATGACGACGTCATCACTGTGCGCAGCGCCCCGTTTTCGCTCTGCCTGCAAAATTGGCCCGCGCCCCCTGAATCTGCGCTGGGCGATGACAGCGATTGATTCAGGGGCAGGAACGGGGCGGCAGGAGGCGGCAAAAGCTATCAATCTCCGATTTAAAATTAACAATTGATCGAGCATCAATTGCCGTTTGTGGAAGAGAGATCCAAAATTCTACCACCCTTTGTGTGTAGAAGTGTTTCCTACTTTCACTCCTGAAAGGTCTGGCTCTAATTTTTAGACTCTGCCCCCTAGTCCTAGAATCCCCAACCAGCAGAAATAACTTCTCTCTATCTACCCTATCTGTTCCCCTTAATATTCTGAAAACTTTGACCAAATCACTCCTTAACCTTCTAAATTCTAGGGACTACAACCCTAATTCGTGTAATCTCTCCTTGTAACTTAACCCTTGAAGTCCGAGTATCATTCTAGTAAACCTACGCTGCACTCTCTCCTCGGCCACTATATCCTTCCTAAGATGTGGTGCCCAGAACTGCTCACAGTACTCCAGGTGTGGTCTAACCACGGTTTTGTACAGCTGCAGCAAAACTTCTACCCCCTTGTACTCTAGTCCTCTAGATATAAAGGCCAGCATGCTGTTAGCCTTTTTGATTATTTTCTGTACCTGTTCATGACATTTTAATGATCTGTGTACCTGGACCCCCCAAGTCTCTTTGGACATCCACTGTTTCTAGCTTTTTAACATTTAGAAAGTACCCTGTTCTATCCTTTTTAGCTCCAAAGTGGATGACCTCACATTTGCTTACATTGAAATCCATTTGCCACAGTTTTGCCCATTCACTTAATCTATCAATATCCCTTTGTAATTTTATGCTCTCATCTACACTGCCTACAATGCCACCTATCTTTGTGTCATCGGCAAATTTGGATATATGACCTTCTATGCCATCATTTAAGTCGTTAATAAATATTGTGAATAGTTGAGGCCCCAACACAGATCCCTGTGGGACACCACTAGTCACATCCTGCCAATTTGAGTAACTACCCATTATCCCTGCTCTCTGTCTCCTGCCGCTCAGCCAATTTCCTAACCAGGTCAATAATTTGCCCTCAATTCTGTGAGCTCCTACCTTAGACAACAGTCTCTTAATGTGGGACTTTATCAGATGCCTTCCTACCTTTCACAAATCCATGCTGGCTCTCTCTGATCAACTGAAAATTTTCGAGGTGTTCAGTCACCCTATCCTTAATTATAGACTGTAGCAATTTCCCGACAACAGATGCTAGGTTAACTGCTCTATAATTCCCTGGTTTCCCTCTCTCGCCATTCTTTGACAGGAGACCTGTCAAATCTGTGAATTGAAATCGGCCCCAAAAGAACAGCTAAACTTAAAATAAATTTAAAAAAAAAACCATCACGTTTATAAAATAACTATAGTTAAATAAATTAACCACTTTAAACAAAAATTCAAATTTTTGAAAGAATTAAAATACCTTTTAAAAGTTATAAAAATAAACTTACCTTTCTTTAAAGTATCTAAAAAAGATAAACCTGTTGAAAAAAATTTAAAATTATACTTAATTAACCACTTACCTTGTTCAAAAGGGGTCTTATGCCTCCTTTTTATTAGCGTAGTATCTTCAATACTTACCCTCACGTAGAAACCTGAAAAAAAATCTAAGTGTGCTGCGTGCGCGCAGCCTCTAGCGCGCACGCGGTTCACCTAGGAACCACCCCCTTCACCATACCGGAAGTTCCGGTTTCCCGCGCATGCGCAGTGCATGCAGGAAACCGGCACTTCGGGAAGCAATACGCGTGAGTACACACTGTGTACTCACGCGGAAAGGGCCGAATTTTTGGGCCTATATCTTTCCCATTCGCCAGGATCTGTGCTATTTTTTGCATTTTTGTATGCCCTTTTCTTTAGTTTTATGCTGTCCCTTACCTCTTTAGTTGTCTATGGCTTTTTTTTGTCAAGTAGAGTTCTTGCCCCTCAGGGGTATAAACTGGTTCTGTATCACATTAAATTCTTTTTTAAATATCTCCCACTGATCTTCTGTCGTTTTACCCATTAACAGATTTGCCCAATTTACTATGGACAGTCTCTGCCTCATCCCGTTGAAGTCGGTCTTACCTAAATTTAGAATCTTAGTAGCTGTTTCACGTTTCTCCCTTTCAAACGCTACGTTGAACTTGATCATGTTATGATCACTATTGGATAAATGTTCACGCACAGTTCGGCTGTTAACTAAATCTGGCTCATTACTAAATCTAATATGGCTTGCCCCCTTGCTGCCTCTAGGACATATTGTTGTAGAAAACTATCCCGGACACACTCAAGAAATTCACTACCTTTCTGACAGGTGCTAGTCTGCTTTTCCCTATCTATATGAAAATTAAAATCCCCCATTAAAACCACTCTGCCTTTAATACACGCTTGTCTAATCTCTGCATTTATACAATCTAACAATTCAGAGCTGCTACCACGGGGCCTATACACAACTCCCACTACAGTCTTAGATCCTTTCCTATTCCTTAATTCAACCCATAAAGTCTCCACTGGCCGCCTTCCACTCTTTAAATTCTCTCTTATCATTGAAGTGATTTCATCCTTAATCACGAAGGCAACTCCTCCCCCTGTGCTATTTTCCCTATCTGTCCTGTAGACCTTATAACCTGGTATATTTAGTTCCCAATCCTGACTGTCTTGCAGCCATGTCTCAGTAATGGCTACCATGCCATACCCACCAATTTGAATTCGAGCCTGCAGTTCATTCAATTTATTCCTTATACTCCATGCGTTTGTATAAAGAATGCTTATTTGGGCCACACACCCTAGCTTGTCCTTCGGCTCTGATGTTTTACTTACATGTTTCTTATTTCTCGCTCCTGGTTTAATCGCTTTACATCTTTTAGTTTTCCCTTTACCTGTAGTGCCGAAAGCACAATTTCTGACTGTTACTCTACTCTCTTCCCTTTCATTTGTTTTTGAACTACTATTTGTACTATTTGTACTGCAAGTTCCCCCTGAGTCCTCCGCCCCATTTACGAGTTTAAAGTCCTTGTGACCACCCTATTTATCCTTTCCACTAGGACTCTGATCCTAGACTGGTTCAGGTGGAGCCAGTCCCAATGGTACAGTTCCTTCTTGTCCCAATACTAGTGCCAGTACACCATGAAATGGAACAGCTCTTCCCCACACCACTCCTTCAGCCACATGTTTACTTCCCTAATCAGCTTATCTCTACGCCAATTTGCACATGGCTCAGGTAATAATTCAGAGACTATAACCCTTGAGGTCCTTTTCTTTAATTTAGCTCCTATTTCCTGGTACTCCCCAAACAGGATCTCTTACCTACATGGACCACAATGACTGGATCCTCCCCCTCCTTCTCCAATATCCTTTCAAGTCGGTTCGAGATGTCCCTTACCCTGGCACCAGGTAGGCAATATACCATGTCGGACTCTCTATTTTGCTTACAAAGGATGCTATCTGCCCACCTAATTATAGAATCCCCTACAACTACCACATTACGCTTCCTCTCCACCTCCTCCTCCCCCCTTAGGACAGCCTCCTGCTCCAAAGTGCCATGGTCTGCATTTTTTTTATTCGTTCATGGGATTTGGGCGTCGCTGGCAAGGCCAGCATTTATTGCCCATCCCTAGTTGCCCTTGAGAAGGTGGCGGTGTGCAGCCTTCTTGAACCGCTGCAGTCTGTGTGGTGAAGTTACTCCCACAGTGCTGTTAGGGAGGGAGTTCCAGGATTTTGACCCAGCGACGTTGAAAGAACACGATATACTTCCAAGTCAGGAAGGTGTGCGAATTGGCGGGGTACTTGGAGGTGGTGGTGTACCTCTGCGCCTGCAGCCCTTGTCCTTCTAGGTGGTAGAGGTTGTGGGTTTGGGAGGTGCTGCCGGAGAAGCCTTGACGAGTTGCTGCAGTGCATCTTGTAGATGGTACACACTGCAGCCACAGTATGCTGGTGGTGGAGGGATTGAATGTTTAAGGTGGTGGATGGGGTGCCAATCAAGCGGGCTGCTTTGTCTTGGATGGTGTCGAGCTTCTTGAGTGTTGTTGGAGCTGCACTCATCCAGGCAAGTGGAGAGTATTCCATCACACTCCTGACTTGTGCCTTGTAGATGGTGGAAAGGCTTAGGGGAGTCAAGAGGTGAAACACTCGCCGCAGAATACCCAGCCTCTGACCTGCTCTTGTTGCCACAGTTTTTATGTGGCTGGTCCAGTTAAGGTTCTGGTCACTGGTGACCTCCAGGATATTGATGGTGGGGGATTCGGCGATGGTAATGCCATTGAATGTCAAGGGGCGGTGGTTAGATGCTCGCTTGTTGGAGATCGTCATTGCCTGGCACTTGTGTGGCGCGAATGTTAGCTGCCACTTATCAGCCCAAGCCTGAATGTCGTCCAGGTCTTGCTGCATGCGGGCATGGACTGCTTCATTATCTGAGGAGTTGTGAATGGCACTGAACACTGTGCAGTCATCAGCGAACATCCCCACTTCTGACCTTATGATTGAGGGAAGGTCATTGATGAAGCAGCTGAAGATGGTTGGGCCTAGGACACTGCCCTGAGGAACTCCTGCAGCGATGTCCTGGGGCTGTGATGATTGACCTCCGACCACCACAACCATCTTCCTTTGTGCTAGGTATGACTCCAGCCAGTGGAGAGTTTTCCCCCCGATTCCCTTTGACTTCAGTTTTACTAGGGCTCCTTGATGCCACACCGGTCCAATGCTGCCTCAATTTCAAGGGAAGTCATTCTCACCTCACCTCTGGAATTCAACTCTTTTGTCTGTGTTTGGACCAAGGCTGTAATGAGGTCTGGAGGCGAGTGGTCCTGGTGGAACCCAAACTCTGCCTCAGTAAGCAGATTATTGGTGAGTAAGTGTTGCTTGATAGCACTGTCGATGACACCTTTCATCACTTTGCTGGTGATTGAGAGTAGACTGATGGGGCGGTAATTGGCCAGATTGGATTTGTTCTGCTTTTTGTGGACAGGATATACCTGGGCAGTTTTCCACATTGTCGGATAGATGCCAGTGTTGTAGCTGTACTGGAACAGCTTGACTAGAGGTGCGGCTAGTTCTGGAGTGCAAGTCTTCAGCACGATAGCCGGGATGTTGTCGGGGCCCACAGCCTCAGCCGTTTCTTGATATCACGTGGAGTGAATCGAATTGGCTGAAGACTGGCTTCTGTGGTGGTGGGGACCTCAGGAGTAGGCCGAAATGGATCATCCACTCAGCACTTCTGGCTGAAGATGGTTGCAAACGCTTTTGCTTTGTCTTTTACACTCATGTGCTGGGCTCCAACATCATTGAGGATGGGGATATTCATGGAGCCTCCTCCTCCCGTTAGTTGTTTAATTGTCCACCACCATTCACGACTGGATGTGGCAGGACTGCAGAGCTTTGATCTGATCCATTAATTGTGGGATCACTTAGCTCTGTCTACAGCATGCTGCTTCCGCTTTATAGCATGCATGTAATCCTGTGTTGCAGCTTCCCAGGTTGGCACTGCATTTTTAGGTACACCTGGTTCTGCTCCTTGCATGCTCTTCTCCACTCCTTAGTGAACCAGCGGTTGGTCCCCTGGCTTGCTGGTAATGGTAGAGTGAGGGATATGCCGGGCCATGAGGTTACAGATTGTGGTGGTATACAATTCTGCTGCTGCTGATGGCCCACAGCATCTCATGGATGCCCAGTTTTGAGCTGCTAGATCTGTTCTGAATCTATCCCATTTAGCACGGTGGTAGTGCCACACAACACGATGGAGGGTGTCCTCAGTGTGAAGCTGGGACTTCGTCTCCACAATGACTGTGCTGGTGGTCACTGCTACCAATGCTGTCATGGAGAGATGCATCTGCGACAGGTAGATTGGTGAGGACGAGGTCAAGTAGGTTTTTCCCTTGTGTTGGTTCTCGCACCACCTGTTGCAGGTCCAGACTGGCAGCTATGTCCTTCAGGACTCGGCCAACTCGTGGTGCTACCGAGCCACTCTTGGTGATGGACATTTTAGTCCCCCACCCAGTGTATGTTATGTGCCCTTGCTACTCTCAGTGCTTCTTCCAAGTGGTGTTCAACATGGAGGAGTACTGATTCATCAGCTGAGGGAGGGCGGTAGGTGGTAATCAGCAGAACGTTTCCTTGCCCATGCTTGACCTGAAGCCATGAGACTTCATGGGGTCTGAATGTTAAGGACTCCCAGGGCCACTCCTTCCCGAATGTATATGCCTGTGCCCCCACCCCTGGTGGTGATGGAGGAGTTTGGGACATTGGCTGAAAGGTATGATTCTGTGAGTATGCATATGTCAGGCCTTGTGGCCCCCAGATGTTGGTGAGGAGGTCTTTGCAGGGTCGACTGGGCTGAATGTGCCATTCTTGTGTCCGTAGCCATTGCCAAGGTCGATGCCGTGTGGTCTGCCCAGTTTTATTCGTATTGTTTTGTTACAACTGAGTGGCTTGCTAGGCCATTTCAGAGGGCAGTTAAGAGTCAACCACATTGCTGTGGGTCTGGAGTCACATATAGGCCAGACCAGTTAAGGACGGCAGATTTCCTTCCCAAAAGGACATTAGTGAACCAGATGGGTTTTTACGACAATCCGATAGTTTCATGGTCACCATTACTGATACTACTAGCTTTTTATTCCAGATTTATTTAATTAACTGAATTTAAATTCCCTGGCGTGGTGGGATTTGAATTCATGTCTTTTGGATCATTAGTCTAGGCCTCTGATTACTAGTCCAGTAACATAACCACTATGCTACCGTTTCTGTTCTGGCTGGCCTTCCGACAGTCTTTATCTTTATCTTCACAGATAGCAAGTACATTGTACCTGTTGGATAGTATCAATTTCTGTGGATCCTCATTCCCTTTCTTACTTGGCTTCCCCTTACTGTGCACACTATCAGTTACACCAACCCCATTCTGATCCTGCACCTCTCTACAAGGTGTGACCGAAGTCTGGAGTAAACGGTCCAGATATTGCTCCCACTCCCTTATGTGTCAGAGTGTCTCCAACTCGCACTCCAGCTCAATGAGTCTGAGCTAGAGAGATTCGAGATGGAGACATCTCCTGCAGACGAGTTTGCTTGGGACAGTCTCGCTGTCCACAAACTCCCACATACTGCAGTCCAGACACACAACCTGCTCTGCCATGTCTTGGTCTAACCTTATTTTATTTACTTAATTAGTTAAAGTCTTTACTCAATGACTATTTATAGTTATATTAATTAGTTTAACTAGTAAAGTTATAAAGTATGTTATAGTTTAAACCACTGTCCCAGCTTAGAGAGAAACAACGTTAATACTCACCCACCAATCACCTACCCGCTGTCCTGTGGTGTCACTCCTTGTTTTTTGTTGCTGTTGAAATTGTCGGAGGTGCGCCTCCTCAGTGCTGCCACTGCTTAGGTTCGGCAATGGTCCTAATACCGACCCCTGGGGAACACCTCTGTATACTTCCCGCCAGTCTGAAAAACAACCGTTCACCACTACTCTCTGCTTTCTGTCCCTTAGCCAATTTTGTATCCATGCTACCACTGTCTCTTTAATCCCATGGGCTTTAATTTTGCTAACAAGTCTATTATGTGGTACTTTATCAAATGCCTTTTGAAAGTCAATATACACAATTTCATCCGCACTACTCTCATCAACCCTCTCCAATACTTCATCAAGGAACTCTATCAAGTTAGTCAAACACTATTTGCCTTTAACAAATCCATGCTGACTTCCATTTATTAGCCCATACCTTTTCAAGTGCCAATTATTTTGTCCCGGATTATTGTCTCTAAAAGTTTCTCCACCACCAACGTGAGGATGACTGGCCTGTAGTTGCCGGGGTGTAACATTTACAATCCTCTCATCCTCCGGCACTGCCTCCATATCTCAGGAGGATTGGAAGATTGTGGCCAGAGCCTCCGCAATTTTCACCCTTACTTCCCTCAGTAACCTAGGATGCATCCCAGATGGATCACGAGTTTTCTACTTTGAGTACTGCCATCCTTTTAAATACCTCCTCTTTATTGATTTTTATCTTATCCAATATCACTACTACTACCTCCTTTACTGCTACAAATTTGGCAGCCTCCTCTTCTCTAGTAAAGATGGGTGCGAAGTATTAATTTAGTCCCTCAGCATACCCTTTGCCTCCAGATGAAGTTCTCCTTTATGTTCCCTCATTGGCACCACTCTTCTTTTGACTACCCTTTTACTATTTATATGTTTATAAATGACTTTTGTGTTCCCTTTTATATTAGCTGCTATTCTGTTCTCGTACTCTCTTTTTGCCACTCTTATTCCCTTTTTTTAGATCTCCTCTGTACTTTCTGGGCTCGATTTTGCCAGGCCCGAGGAGGCGGGATTAGAGGCGTGTGAGGTGTTAAAATCGCAAAAAATGGCAGACGGCTCCAATCCCGCCTCCAGCCCGCCTCCGAGCAATTTTCCCAGAATCGGGGTTTCAGACCCCGTTTCCATCCCGCCTCCAAGAGGCGGGATAGGCCCTTAAGGCGCTTAACAGCCAATTAATTGCCTCTATAATCCCATTTGAGAGGCCTTTCTGATTTTAACACATTTCCCCCGTCCTGCACGTCTCCTCTGGAACACACCAGTTAATCCTGGCGGCCTCACAAGTGGATTGCTTAGTAACAGCTGCAGTTCCACCATTAAAAAGGAGTTTTCACCAATGATCATTTGCAGGTGGCAGAACTTTGTTGTTTCAGGTCTGGGGGAACTTTTAGCAGGCCTACTCATTGTTGTGGAAGTTTGGAGCCTGACACCCATCTCCAGTGTGACCTCCTTGGAAACCCCTCTCCCCACCTTGACTGAGCGCTTCCTCAACTGAGGTATATAGCAGAAGCATGGGAACCATTTATTTCCTTTCCTCCTGGACATCAGATTCGGATGAAGACCAACCGCAGCAGCAGCAGAACCATGAACAACAGCAGCACCAACAGCAGGAGCAACAACAGGAGCACCAAGCTGCTGCTCACCCACCTGAAGCTGCACAGGCCAGAAGGCGCCAGCGCGCGACCACATTAATGCCCGGCATGTAAGGGACGCACTCATGTTGGCCAGATTTGCTTAGCCTGCACAATCAAACACTTTTGCCTCGCACCTTCTTACCAGAGCATCGACAATGGACAAGAACCTGCGGATTCCTATCACTCTGACCACCATACTGACAATTGCAAGTCGCCCTAAACCCTCAATGTGGAAGTTCCATTTGAGGGATGACACAGGCCACAAATTCAACAGTTTGCCATCAAATCTGTTTATCATAACATTACAAGGATGGCTTGTCAAAAAACAATACAACAGAACACCCAAGTGACTACCCTTGTGACTACTTGCGCTTTATCTTCCTCTTACGCGTGCTCCTACGTGGTGCTCCCCCTGTGGCTTCAGCAGATGTGGAGGCCCCTTGCCCAATTTCTTGCTGCTCCTGTCTCGACACCTTTGGCAGGAGTCCTCTGGGGTTGCGAGCCTGTGAGGGCTCGGCAACAGTCTGCTGCTCCTGTGGCTGTGCAGGGGCTGAGACGCCCATCTCAGTTGGGTGAGGACTCTGGTGGGGCTCTGACCGAGGGCTTTGCAGTGGCATGGTCGTGTGAGCGCTTGGAGAGGAGCCTCCACTTCCTTGTTGTCTGCCACCAACATCCCTGTCATGGGTCAGCCCCACTTCAGAGCTAGCAAGTGGCTTGACAGCACCTTGCTGCACTTCAGGGGGGCCATGAGGACCCGTTTCTGCACTGGATGCCCTACTCCAGAGGACTTCCATGAAGCTTTGGTTTCTCTGCTCAATAGCTGACCATCGCTCCTCAAGAGAGTCTATTCTGAACAATGACCATGTTTTCAACACTCTGGCGACTTAGCTCCTCCATGGCCGTAGCCATCCTCTCCTCTACCGTAGCCATCCTTTCCATGGAGGGTGCCATCCTTTCCGTGGTGATGCGTTCATGCGCCAATGCCTCCACAAAGGCTCTGCTCATGTTCGCGATGGACTCCTCCATTCGCTCCACACACAGTGACCCTGGAGACAAAACCTGACAGAGACTCCTGAACCTGTTCCTGGAGTTCCAGCACCGCTCTCCTTCTGGATGGACCCGGAGGCACAGGGTCGACATGCAGCTGAGCCGAGCTGGGAGAGTCCTGCACCCTCCGATGAGGACTCTCCACTGCTGACCCTGTCTCAACCATCTGCTGATGCTCACTTGTGAGCTGTGATACACCAGGTGACAACACTACTGTATCTCGCGAAGGTCCCACCGAGGTGTGAGTGTCTGTGCTGGTGCTGGGTGCGCTGAATTCTGCTGACGCTGCGTCCTCAGAGGTTGCAGCTTCCTCTGAGGAGTCTTGAGGCTCAGGCTGTTCCTCCTGGACAGTGGAGATGGAGGCTCTCGAAGGTCCTGTGGGGGAGTAAAGGAAAGAGTTAGAGATGTAAGGTAAAGGTTGCATGCACATTGAATTGTGCAGATGATCATAAGTCAATCTGTTAGAGCATCAGAATCATTATCAGTCACTCATGCAATGTCAATGAGAGAGATGCCAAACTATTCTGTCACCAGCTTGCTGTGATGCCTCCGTTTGTCCGTCCCCCACTTGCGAATCTTCCTCAACACCGGCGATTTCCAGGGCCGTCTCCTCCAAGGTGGTGAGCTGGGCTATTGAGGGTGGCCCTCCTCCTGTCCTTGCTCTTTCCCTCTTATTGTGGGCTCTCTTTTCCTGCAATGAGGGACACAAGTGGAGTTTGAGTGAGAATGAAGGAGTGAGTGTAGAGAATCCATAGCATAGATGCTTAGAAGAAGACAAAGGGCCCTCCCTGTGTGTTGTAATTTGTTGTCATTGCATCACAGTGATAGGGAGTGTGAGGGCTGCATAGTCGAATAGTTAAGTGAATGTGACCATAGAGAGAGAGGGAATGGGTAAGGGTGCAGGGATGTAAGTGTCAAGTGGGATGTGGAGGAAGAGGTTGGCAAAGCAGAGTGCTGGTGAGGAGAGGCGATGGGGATCAGATTGAGTGTGATGGGAAAGTCATACTTACTTTTCCTGTGCGGAGAAGGTCATGAAACCTCTTTCTGCACTGCAGCCAGGTTCTGCTGCACATAGAGATTGAGTTGACCTCCTGGGCCACTTGCATCCACACAGCTTTAGTCTGCTGGGGAGGCTTTTTCCTCCCTGTGGAAGGGAAGAGCACCTCCTTATTTGATCTTGCTCCCTCCACCAGAGCTTGGAGGGAGGCCTCATTGAATCTTGGAGCACACTTTGGTCTACTGGTGGACATAGTTGGTGAATGAAGCGCTCAGAACAATGGGCATAAAGTTTAAAGTCTCCAGATGAAGCAAGGCTGCTTGCAGGCCTTAAATCCAGCAGCATTGATGACGTCATCGGAGGCGACTTTCTGTATGAAAAGACCCATTGGGCCAGGGGTTTCCACACGCTGGAAATCAGGTGCCCAATTAGGGCAAAATCGCACTTTTTTCCCACTTCACATCGGAGTCGGGGTCCTGACATGAAAACCACCTGACACGCCCAGCCCGCCCCCAATGGCAAAATCGAGCCCTCTATATTCAGCTTGGTTCTGTGTTGTATTATGAACCTTACATTTGTCATAAACCTCCTTTTTCTGTTTCATTTTAATCTTGGCTGATGCGAGACCCAGGCACATGTTCAGGTTAACATATGGACCATGTGCGCAAATAAGTGAGGGGAGTGGATTGGTCTGTTTATACCACAGTCCCGAGTCATACTACATTGATGGTTGGCAATTAAGATAGTGTATAAATATACAGTGAGGCCTGACAATTGTGGTAGGGGAACAAGGTCAGGCATCGAGGCAGCCACCACGTTATGGCCCAACCCAGAGGACAACTGGGTAATATACTTCTTTGTTCTCCGTTAATTACTGCAAATATACTTGTATGTATTAATCCTTGCTCTTGCTCAAAATAAAAATATCAATTATTGTAACCTATGGGCGTCAGGTCCGGATGTATCTTACAGTCCCTCCTGCTTGGTTTGATTTGTGTCACTGATAATATTCCTTGGACTGGGCAATGTAATTTGTTTCAGAGGTGAGCTAAATCTAATAATCTTAGACCTAGATGGTAAATCTCCAACAGTGCTGATGTGGAATTGTATGAAAGCAGTTAATGATTCTTTTAATACCTTGGCTTGGATTTTGTGGTCAGCGGCGAACGAACGGCACCAGCTGTTCATTACACTTACATTTGCCCACAGACTTTCTATGGGCTTTTGCACAAGAACTTGCTGTCATTAGAAAGCCATTTCGGTGCAGCACCCTCTACAGGGGATCTGAGACCTGTGTGAACAGGGCAAACAACTGTATATCTCCTTAACCAATCAAATTGAAGAATTATTAATGAGGCACATAACGGCTGAGCCATGAACTGTAAGTTGGAATATTTAATTCAATGCCAAATCATGTACAGAAAATGAAATAGAGGGAAAGAAAGATGGGATTAAGAAAGAGAGATAAAAGAGACAGAAAGAAAAAGTAAATAAAAGTTTGATTTAAATGTTTTTATTTTTTTTAAATCTCCAACAATAACTAAAATCTGAAGGAATGAGACTCCACACTTGTAAAAGTTAATTTTCAGTGCCAGGCAGGTTGTATGGCAGTAAACAAGACTTATCGCGCTGTTAAAAATTTACTGACACTGGAATGGACAAGCCCTAACTTTTTCTGCTGAGTTTAGTGTGTATCTATCACGTAAGTACAGCAATTTTACCTCATTTCATGTGTTTCAATGCCAAGTCTCTTGGCGAGATACTGTTATAGCAAAGTTTCTGGAAGAGCAGGGCAACTCGACAGCAACTTTCCGATTTCCGCGTTTAACTGCGCATGCAGGGTCACCAGAATTTGCTGTGCGATTTACACATTAATAACGGTGAGCGCTGATACTCTCACTGTTAATTTTACTGCAAAATCTGGGTCAATGCTTATGTTATCTACAGATTTACCTTCCCAGTGTTATTACAACATAGGCTTGTGATATTTCTTGAAGTGGAATTGTGCGGTCTTGACAGGGATGTGGTGTTTGATACTAAGCTTTCGATTCAGCGGGACACTGAATTTGTGTGTTAGGTTCAGGTTGAACAAGGTGTCAAGAAGTGGGGTGGGAATGGGGTTAAGGTCTGAAGTTCCTTGTGAGAGCCAAACTTTGGTCTTACTACTGATGAACTGAAAAACGATTTGGCTCATCTATGACTAAATGTTGGACAATCATTTGGGCAGCTTAGCAACAGTTGTGAAGGAGAAGTAAAGCTAACTATCTTTGGCATGCATATGAAAGTTGATTCCTTGCTTACGGATAATGTATAGATGGGGAATGGGAGGGGCCAAGGACTGAACCTATAGGCACATCGCAGGTGACTGTGCTGGCTACTTTCTGATATGTGAAGACAGTGCAATGGAGATGAATCATGGATAAGTGGTGGAGGAAGATGGTATAGTCGACTATATGGAAGATCGCAGAAAAATCGAGGAGAGATGATGCATTGCAGTTGCAGTTATCCAGGATATTGTTGGTGAGTTTGAAGCAATGTAGTTTGTGTGTTATACTGAATCTGTTGGTATTATGAACACTTACCTTCAGTGGTATTACAAACAGAATGTATTATATAAGGGGCCAAATTTTGCTGTAAAGGGCATCTAACAGTGTTTGCTGTTAGTTAGATTTGCCATTGCACATTTAGGTTTTAAAATTTTTTTGCATGGCAAGTAGCTGAAAGTGCGAGCTGATAATGTTGTAGCGAGGTAAAACGGGCATCTGGGACCTGAGTGAACAAGGCAAGCAAATGTGTATCTCCTTAACCAATTAGATTGATCGATTGTGAAATTAACAGTGCAAGGACTGAGAAGGAAGTGTAAGTTAGGCCGCGATTTTGCCGGCGCTCAGCGGGCGGGTTTGGAGGCAGGTCCGGAGTTAAAATCAAAATGATTGATGGCGGGTTGTGAACCCACCGCCATCCTGCCTCCACGCAACTTTACAAAGTGTCGGGTCTGCGAGTCCCGATCAGACCCGACACCAAGCGGCGGGAGAGCCACTTAAGGCAGTTAACAGCTTGTTAACTGCCTGGATAATCCTATTTTGCGAGTCTCTTCCCATTTTGCAACATTTTCAGCGACAAACACGCCGGCTGATTGTGCCAGATTCAGCAACTAGCTGAATACTTGACAGCTGCACCTTTAGCATAAAAGCTGACCTGTAACATGAGTTCACTTTCAGATGACAGGACTTTCTGTTTTGAGGTTTTGGAACACATTTTGCAGGTCTATTGAGCTTGTAAGTGTTTAAGCTGAGATCCATATGCATTGTGACCCCCTTGGAAAACCCTTTCCCCACATTGACTGAGCGCTTATAGCATCTCTTCCTCAACTGAGATATATACCAGCGGAATGGGAACCATTTATACCCTCTCATCCTGGTCCTCAGAATCGGAGGAAGAGCAGCTGTGGCAGCAGCAGAACCAGGCACAACAGCAGCACCAACAACAGGAGCGCCAACATTCTCCTCAGCGACCTGATGCTGCACAGGGCAGAGGGCGTCAGCGCAGGGCTGCACCTCGCCGCAGGAGATACCCCCAACACAGGGTTTACAGGCCGAGGATGAGCTTCCTCAACATGAGTGAGCAGCAGTGCCAAAGGAGGCTGAGACTTTCGCAAGAGATAGTCGCTGACATCTGCGCAATGCTGCACCAACACCTGGAGCCCAGAGGAGCGGGTGGACACTCGTTACCAGTGGCTGTTAAAGTCACCACCGCACTCAACTTCTTTGCTTCAGGGTCCTTCCAGGGATCAGCAGCAGACATCAGCGGCATCTCCCAGTCGGCCGCACACAGTTGCATCACGTAGGTTACCGATGCGCTCTTTGCCAAGTTGCACAATTACATCCACTTCTCCACGGATGAAGCAAGTGTTACCGCGCGGGCGGTTGGGTTTGCAAATATGGCAAGGGTGCAGGGTGTCGTAGACTGCACACATGTGGCCATTAGGGCACCTCATCACAACATGGCTGTATTTGTGAACCGCAAGGGCTTCCACTCCCTTAACATCCAGCTGGTGTATAACCACAGGAAGAACATGTGGTAACACAATACAGCTTCCTGTGACTCGAACTTTATTGCATCACTTCCTGTGATTAGTCCAGGATAAATACTGGACTGATCAGTTGGATCCTGGAGAGGCATAGAGTAAGACCTCTTTTGTATGTAGCACCTTTTTAGTTGATTAAAGCTTACTTTAAGTTCACCACGCGTAAGGCTCATTCTTACGACAATTTAATCAACTTTGGAAAACTTCGCACTCAAACTTTTTGGACGAACTCGGAACTAAGGATCCAGGGAATCACCCATCATGAAAAACATCCTTAAACCATCACGTCTTGACTTGGACCCAAACACCCCAGCAGCCGGTAAGGTGTGGAAACACTGGTATCGCACGTTTGACAATTTTCTTGAATATTGTAAGGCTGATGATGACTCAAAGTTGCGGATACTCATCAACTGTGTCACCCCGAATGTATTTCAGTATGTGGAGGAATGGGGTAGTTACGAGGAGGCAATTCGGATGCTTAAGAGACTATGTACTAAGACACCGAATGAGGTCTATGCCAGACATCTACTAGCTACAGCCCAACAAGGGCCGGAGGAATCCATTGATAAATTCCTCCAAGAGCTTCGCAGACTTAGTATGGACTGTAACTTTCAGGCGGCCTCAGCTGAGCTGTACCGTGAAGAAATGATCCATGATGCTTTCATCTGCGGGCTTGCCTCCCCATTTATACGCCAGCGTCTACTGGAAAGTAAGACACTTGAGCTTCAGAGAGCTTATGACATGGCTTGCTCTCTAGATCTGGCAAAAAGAAATGCAGACCTTTATACAGTGCCCAGACCTCGGTCTACTGCCTCAACTACAGTCAGGCAATTTAAGAGGCCACAGGTGAACTCTATTAGGGAGGTCTTTATCCCTGACGATCAATCTGATGACTTCACTGATGAAGAGGATGATGACCCCACTGTGGCAGCCTTTTGGCAATCTAAGAAATGCTTCTTTTGTGGTGATGAGTTTCACCCTCGGAAATTCTGCCCTGCTCGCAATGCGTTTTGCAGTCATTGCAACAAAAAGGGTCATTTTGCAAAGGTTTGCCTATCCAGAGCCTCTACGAGGGCTTATCAAGCTAAGTCCTACCGAACTGCCCCGGTAAGGGCCTATCAAGATGTTCCGGCTAACATCTATCGTGCTTCCTCTCGGGTTTCCCGTCGAAGAAACACACCTAGAGTTTCAGCCACTCTTTGTGCAACGACACCAATTACAGCTGCTTGTCCTCAGAACCTATTCCATGCAGCTACAAAAGCATCAATTAATGGACATACTTTAGATGCCTTAATTGACTCAGGTAGCACTGATTGTTTCATTAGGGAACAGATTGTTGCAGAGTTAAAGCTACATGTTTTCCCATCGGACCAGGCAGTTGCGATGGCTCAGTCATCACTTAATACCAGAATTTCTGGCTTTTGTATGGTTGAAATAACACTTAATGGTCACAGGTATCCCTCCACCCGGCTTTTGGTGCTCAAGGATTTATGTAGTGATCTTATCTTAGGGCTGGATTTTCAAAAGCAGCATAAGAAGCTCACCATTGAGTTCAGCGGATCCAAACCTGAACTCACTATTTCTAATATACGACCTTGATTACCGTTCTGTGCATTGTCAGCAGCTTCACTGGATGAACCCTCACTGTTTACCAGTATCCCTCCTTGATGCAAACCGATTATAACAAAGTCACGACGTTTCAGTCAGGAAGACCAGCCTTTTATTGCGGCTGAGATTTCTCGGCTTTTAGCAGAGGATATCATCGAGCCTTGTTCGTCGCCATGGCGCGCCCAGGTTGTTATTGTTAAGAACCCTCTACAACCTCACAAGAAACGGCTGTGCATTGACTATTCACAGACCATCAATCAATATACGGACTTGGACGCATACCCATTGCCGCGCATCGATGATATGGTTAATAAACTGGCTGAGTACACGGTGTTCTCAACATATGATCTGAAAAGTGCCTATCATCAGGTACCCTTGAAGGTCTCAGACAAGCAGTATACGGCCTTTGAAGCCAATGGACGGCTGTATCAATTTCGTCGCCTGCCCTTTGGGGTCACTAATGGAGTGGCTGTCTTCCAGCGAGCAATGGATGACCTGGTCAAACAGGAAGACTTGAAGGATACGTTTCCTTATCTGGACAATATTACTGTCGCAGGTCGCAATCAGCGGGAACATGATGCCAATCTCCAACAATTTTGGGATGCACTCCAGCACCGTAATTTGACATTAAATGCGGCTAAATCCGTTGAGTCACAACCAACCATCAACATCCTTGGCTATTGTGTGGGCAATGGCATCATTAAACCTGACCCTGAAAGGCTTCGCCCACTCCAAGAACTCCCGCCACCTAAGAATCCGGCCTCCTTGCGCCGGGCCCTCGGCCTGTTTGCATACTATGCTAAATGGATTCCTAACTTCTCGGACCGAATCCAACCTCTACTGAAGGCCAGCAAATTCCCACTAGACACAGCGGCTGTTGCAGCCTTTAACCTCCTGAAAAAACAGTTGGAGAAAGCGGCTCTTCACTCCATCGATGAGAGTCTTCCTTTTGTTGTTGAGTGTGATGCCTCGGAGGTGGCGATCTCGGCCACTCTGAATCAGGAAGGTCGTCCGGTGGCATTTTTGTCCAGGACTTTTCAAGGGGCTGAGCTACATTATCCTCCAGTCGAGAAAGAAGCTACAGCCATCATAGAGGCAGTATGGAAGTGGAGTCATCTCCTAGCTCGCCAGCACTTTACCTTAATCACGGACCAGCGATCGGTCGCCTTCATGCTCGATAATCGAAAACGGACCAAAATTAAAAATAATAAAATCCAGCTTTGGCGGCTGGAATTGGCCTCTTTTGGTTACACCATCCACTATCGACCTGGCAAGGAGAATGTGGCTCCGGATACCCTCACACGAGCATTCTGCTCCGCCATGGCACCCTCTACGCTCGTAGACATCCATGATGGGTTGTGTCATCCGGGCGTTACTCGCATGCTACACTTCGTGCGGTCCCGAAATCTCCCATTCTCTACCGGGGATGTAAAGAAGATGTGCTCGGACTGCAGAGTCTGTGCGGAATTGAAACCTCAGTTTTTCCGCCCCTCGGGTGGTATACTCATACATGCGACCCAGCCAATGCAACGGCTTAGCATCGATTTTAAGGGGCCGTTGCCCTCTTCAACTCGCAACACTTATCTGTTGACCATGGTCGATGAGTATTCCCGTTTTCCGTTTGCCTTTCCCTGCCCCAATATGCTGACGACCACGGTTATCAGCTGCCTTGAGCAGGTATTTGCTTTCTGTGGCATGGCATGCTATGTTCATTCGGATCGGGGCCCTTCTTTTATGTCAGGAGAACTCAAGGCCTATCTCTCGGAACGGGGTATTGCTGCCAGCAGAACGACGCCTTATCATCCGGTCGGGAATGGGCAAGTCGAGCGTTTTAACGCTATCATCTGGAATGCGGTACGTCTGGCTTTGAGATCTCGGGGCCTACCCAACCAGCAATGGGAAGCAGTACTTCCAGACGCATTACACTCCACACGGTCCCTCCTTTCGACCGCCACAAATACGACGCCTCATGAACGGTTCTTCCGATTTCAGCGTCGCTCATCCTATGGGATATCTCTCCCGTCGTGGCTGACTACACCGGGACCAGTGCTACTCCGAAGATATGTCCGGGCGTCTAAGAATGACCCCCTGGTAGATGAAGTTGAGCTCACTGACGTCAACCCTACCTACGCCTATATTCGGTATCCTGACGGTCGGGAATCTACCGTGTCATTGCGGGATCTGGCTCCCTGCCCGCCGAAACATAGAGGGACACCAGGGGATGATATTGTACCAGGCACATCTCTGGGCTCGCCAGGTGCCTCTCATCACGATCTGGATCTGACGCCGGCTGGTACCTCACTCCAGCGTGCCAACCTGGGGCAGACTGACTATGAGCCCGTCGGGGCTCGCACGCGCAGCCACGATCCACCCCGTTCCGTACGCTCGGAAACGGATCTGCCACAGCCCTGCCCGACACCCGTTCGGGCACCAGTACACAGTCAGGATCGTCCTGACCCCTCACAGAGCGGGCTGGATCACTCGGACTCTGGTCCACGGCCCGCGGCGGGTAAACGGGCTAGGGGCCCTCTACCGCTACGAGAACCCAAACGGGTGCGGCTCTCCCTCGTCCAGCGGCTACGAAATGGAGGGAGCATCCCGGCCTCCTAATCTTTTGGGGGGGGGGGGGGGGAGAATGTGGTAACACAATACAGCTTCCTGTGACTCGAACTTTATTGCATCACTTCCTGTGATTAGTCCAGGATACATACTGGACTGATCAGTTGGATCCTGGAGAGGCATAGAGTAAGACCTCTTTTGTATGTAGCACCTTTTTAGTTGATTAAAGCTTACTTTAAGTTCACCACGCGTAAGGCTCATTCTTACGACAGAACATTATGCATGTTTGCACCCAGTTCCCTGGCAGTTGCCATGACTCGTTCATCCTGCAGCAGTCTACTGTGCTTCAGCTCTTCAATCCGCCAAGACAACTTTCCGGATGGCTCCTTGGAGACAAGGGCTATCCCCTGAAGACGTGACTAATGACACCGATGAGGAGGCCATCAAATGAAGCTGAGGAGTGCTACAATGAGAGCCACATTTCCACCAGAAGCATCATAGAGCAAACCATCGGCTTGCTCAAAATGTGATTCAGATGCCTCAACAGATCTGGTGGAGCCCTGCAGTACTCACCAGCCAGGGTCTCCAGAATCATCGTGGTCTGCTGTGCCCTGCACAACATCGCACAGCAGCGTGGCTTACCGCTGCCTGAGGAACAAGTGGCTCAGCGCAAAGCCTCCTCGGAAGAGGAGGAGGAGGAGGAGGAGGAGGAGGAAGAGGCGGCAGATGAGGAAGACCTTGCGGAGGCGCATGTGCCAGTTCCACAAGCACGCAGGCACATTGCTGGCCGTGAGGCAAGGGATACACTAATCCATGCCAGATTCGCATAACTTTACGTAGCAAATACATATGGCTGGCACATGGAAATGAGTGTCTGCAAGACCTTCTTAACACACCATACAGCATCTGTACAATAAACTATGCTTTCCTATCACTCTCCCCACCATCACTACAGATGAAAGTCGCCCTGACCCCTCACTATGCAACTTCCATTTCTGAGCACACATAGGCCAACTCTTTGAATCTTTGACATTGCATTTCTTTAATACAATTGAAATAACGATGAGAAACGTAAATTGGTATACTATGAAATCACCCAAGTGACTACCCTTGTGACTATTTGTGCTTTAGCTTTCTCTTATGCGTGCTTTTACGTGGTGCTTCCCCTGTGGCTTCAGCAGATGTAGAGGCAGCGTGCTCACTTCCCTGCTGTGCCTGCTTAGACGCCTTTGGCGGGCGTCCTCTGGGTTTGGAAGCCTTGGAGGGCTCGGCAACAGTCTGCTCCTCCTGCGTATGTGCAGAGACAGAGATGGCCATCTCAGTTGGGTGAAACATCTGGGGCTCTGACCGAGGGCTCGGCAGTGGCATGGGAGTGTGAGCGCTTGGAGAGGAGCCCCCACTTCCTTGTTGTCGACCACCACCATCCCTCTCATGGATCATCCGCACTTCACTGCTAGCAAATAGCTGGAGAGCACCTTGCTACACATTAGGGGGCCATGAGGACCCATTTCTGTGCTAACATTCCTCATAACAAGGACGTCCATGCACCTGTGGTTTCTCTCCTCAATAGATGCCCATCTATCCTCCATAGATGACCATCTATTTAGAAGTGTTACCATGTTCTGCTGTGTCTGGCAATTTAAGTCCTCCATGGAGGTTGCCATCCTTTCCATGGTGGCACCTACATTCGCCATCGCGTGCACCATGGCATTGCTCATGTTTGACATGGACACCTCCATTCTCTGCACACTTGCAGTTACCGTGGTTGCATAGCCTGTCAAAGACTCCTGCACTTGTTCTTGAAGTTCCAGCACCGCTCTCTTTCTGGCTGGCCCCAGAGGCACAGTGTCTACATGCAGCTGAGCAGAGCTAGGCGCATCCTGCGACCTCTGACGAGGAGTCTCCACTGCTGTTGCTGTCTCCACCATCTGCTGATGCTGACTTGTGAGCTGTGATACACCAGCTGACAACACTACTCTATCTCGCAAATGACCCACCGAGGTGTGCGTCTCTGCGCTGGTGCTGGGTGCGCTAATTTCTGCTGACGCTGCTCCCTCAGAGGCTGCAGCTTCCTCTGAGGAGTCATCCTGCTCTTCCTCCTGGACAGTGTGGAGGGGGGCTCTCGATGGTCCTGTGGGGGAGTAAAGGCATGAGTTAGACATGTGATATTAACGTAGCAGGCACATCCCATTGTGCAGATGATCAGAACTCAATCTGTATGATGCCATATCAGTCACTCATGAAATCTAAATGAGAGGGTTGCAAATCTATTCTGTCACCAGCTTGCTCTACTGCGCCCGTCTGACCGTCCCCCATTTCCAGCTCCTCAGCACCTCCAACGATCTCGATAGCAGCCTCCTGAGCGGTGGTCAAGTGGGCAATCGAAGGTGGCCCTCCTCCTGTCCTCCCCCTCTCCCTCTTATTGTGGGCTCTCTTTTCCTGCAAGAGGGAGACAAGTGAAGTTTGAGCGAGAATGTTGGAGTGAGTGTAGAGAATCCATAGCATAGATGCTGAGAGGGAGACGAAGATGGAGTGAGGTGCCAATACCAAGGGCCCTCCCTGTGCGTTGTTAGTTGTTGTCATATCATAACAGTGAGAGCGAGTATGAGGGTGCATAGTAGAATAGTGCAGTGATTCTGAACATAGAGAGGGAGGGATGGTTAAGGGTGCAAGGGATGTAAGGGTAAAGTGGGATGTGCAGGAGTAGGTTGACAATGCAGTGTGCTGGTGATGAGAGGAGATGAGGAGCAGGTTGAATGTAAGTGTGATGTTATACTCACTTTTGCTGAGCGTAACAGATCATTGAACCTTTTCCTGCACTGAACCCAAGTGCGTGAACACAAAGACCTGGCGCTAACCTCCTCAGCAATTTGCAGCCAGGCTGCCTTGGTTTGCTGAGGAGGCTTCCTCCGCCCATTGGAGGGAAACAAAACCTCCTTGCGCCCTCTTACTCCCTCCACAAGAGCATGGAGGGAGTCATCATCAAATCAGGGAGAAGTCTTGGTTCTTGCAGCAGTCACCTCGCAAACAATACCACTGAGAAGCATCAGAAAGTGAATAAAACCCAAAGGCTGCATGGGCCCCTTAAATTGCAGCTGAATCGAAGACGTCAGCAGAGGCGAGCAGCAGACCCCACTGATTGGGCCGGGTAAACCCGGTACGAACTCACCTTTGATGGCAACATCGCAGCCTTAGAGTGGGTGAATTCAATGTCAAATCAGGTACAGAAAGAGAAATAAAGAGAGGGAAAGAAAGATTGGATTAAGAGAGAGAGAGGAAAAAAGAGACGGAAAGGAAAAGTAAATTTTTTTTACATTTTTAAAATCTCCAACAACAATTAAAACTGCGCATCTGCCCTCACCTGAAGTTGCTGCTCCATTAGCACATAAATAACGGCGAGCACCATTAGCCTCACCGTTATTTTGACAGGAAAATCTTGGCCAAGATTTCTGTTTATACAAAGAAATGATTTATGACATTTACTGTGGGATTCAGTCATTTAAAAAAAATATTAAATTATTTAAGCCAGTCAAAAAATATTTTTCCTTCTCCTGGAACTCCTTGGGCCATGCAGTATACTCTCTTGTCTCTGGAAATGCTCAAGAGCGGCTGCGTGTGACGTCAAGTGACTACCCTTGGTGGGCAGGCATTTACTGATGTTATTCTGGGAGCAACCACTAGGTGGTGCACGAGAGTTGCCAACAGTAATCTATCATTTTGTAACAGAGTATCAATGCTCTGATATGCTGCATCATTGGCCTATAATTTGCAGTCAGCAGAGAAGCGATGGCGATCGCAGACGCCACAAACTCCATTCCCTAGCCACCAACTCTATCCCTCTCTCTGGCCACTGTCTGAGGCTGAACCAGACTCTTCGCAACCATGGCAACCTATTTGACCCTGAAATGAGCTTCCGACCTCATATCCATGCCATCACTAAGACCGCCTACTTCCACCTCTGAAACATCGCCTGTCGCTGTCCCTGCCTCAGCGGTGGCATAGTGGTTAGCACTGTTGCCTCACAGCGCCAGGGACCCGGGTTCGAATCCGGCTCCGGGTGACTGTCTGTTGTGGAGTTTGCAGATTCTCCCCGTGTCTGCGTGGGTTTGCTCCGGTTTCCTCCCACAGTCCAAAGATGTGCGGGTTAGGTTGATTTGGCTATGATAAATTGACCCTTAGTGTTAGGGGGATTAAATACATGGGGTTACGGGGATAGGGTGGGAAATGTGTCGGTGCAGGTTCGATGGGCCGAAATGGCCTCTATCTGCACTGTGGGGATTCTGTGATTCTGTGATCTGCTGCTGAAACCCTCATCCATGCCTTTGTTACCTTTAGACTTCACTATTCCAATGCACTCCTGGCTAGCCTCCCACGTTCTACCCTCCGTAAACTTGAGGTCATCCAAAACTCTGCTGCCTGTGTCCTAACTCGCACCAAGTACTGTTCACCCATCACCCCTGTGCTTGCTTACCTACATTGGTTCCTGGTTAAGTCTTGATTTTAAAATTCTCATCTTTGTTTTCAAATCCCTCCATGGCCTCGCCCCTCCTATCTCTGTAATCTCCTCCAGCCCCACAACCCCCCGAGATATCTGCGCTCCTCTAATTCTGGTCTCTTGAGCATCTCTGATTATAATCGCTTAATCATTGGTGGCCGTGCCTTTTGTTGCCTAGGCCCTAAGCTCTGGAATTCCCTCCCTGAACCTCTCCGCCTCTCTTTCCTCCTTTAAGACACTCCTTAAAATCTACCTCTTTGACCAAGCTTTTGGTCACCTGCCCTAATTTCTCCTTATATGGCTCGGTTTTGTTTTATAGTAGTTTCATGGGTGTCCCAAGATTCCATACCCAAGAAGGATGGCTGGAACAAGGCCTCAGGACATCAGAATCTCTTATTGCCAATGATGATGAGCTGACCATCAGAAGACAATGGCTTCGGTCTTCCCAATATTTAATTGGAGGAAATTTCTGCTTATCCAATACTGGATGTCGGACAAACAGCGTGCCAAATCAGAGGTAGTGGAGGGGTCGAGAGAAGTGGTCATGAGGTAGAGCTGGGTGTCATCAGTGTACATGTGGAAACTGATGTGTTTTCAGATGATGTCACCGAGGGGCAGCATGTAGATGAGAAATAGGAGGGGCCAAGGATAGAACCCTGGGGACTCCAGAGGTAACAGTGCAGGAGCAGGAAGAGAAGCTAAAGTGAAAAACGTTATTGATAAAGCACTTAAATAATTGTTTTCTTTTGTCAATAACATTTATATTTATATTTATATAACAATGTGTTGTAATTAAACACTTGCCACTCACTGGGGTTATATTTCCATGGGGATTCTCCCGATCTCCCACCACAACTTTGTCAAAAACCCCTGAGAAATAGCACAGATGGTGGTTTATACTGTTGCTCCGAGTTTCCGCTGCTCTTGCAGTGGGAGAGCGGAAGAACCCCCACAGAAACGATTACCCCTATGTCAGTTGTGTATTTTGAATGTGCAGTGTTTGTTGGCTGAAGTTTTGCTATATACTAGCAAAACAATTATCACTGTGATGAATCCCAGCTGTGTATTGCTTCACATGATGTATTGCTCCAATATATCCTTTAGATTTTATTGATTTATCTCTAGCCATATCAGTAGATGGGTTAACAAAACTAATCAGCTTAAAGGAGAAGTATAATCTATAGAATTGCTTCATAATTTTAAATGTACATATAAAGGGAGATGCTTTACAATTTACTGATGGCTCCCAGTCATGCCTAGTTACCCAGTTTGATGTTTTTTAACTACTACTAGAACCAAGCTGGGAACAGACATTTTATGTGGCATGTCTCCTGCTGTGACATTATCTACTGACGACAGTGGATTGTTGGCAGCACATCTTATTTATGACATCACTGGTTGCTTTCAGTCAGCAGTTCTAAAGTTTAGTGAAGGTTATTTGGGGTGACTAGTAGACACTGGTGCTCACATATGTCATTTCAACAGTTAGGATGAGGGGACAGTTGTGTAGACTAGGGCCTTGATTTTTGCAGGGGGGGCAGGAAGGGCGTGCGGGAGCCCAGTAGCAGGTGACGAACCCAGCAAGGTCTGGGACGTGGAGGCCCTGCCGAACTTAACGGCAGGGCTTCATTTGAATAAATGTTTCCAGAGTCCTGCCCGACATCTGGCTTGATGGCCTACCTGGCCGGTAAGTGGGAGTGGGTTCTGGCGGCAGGAGACCACAGCCGGGGACCCGTGGGAACAGACCCCAGCAATCAGTGGATGGAGGGGATTCCCTCGCATCGTGGTGGGAGGGACAAGCCGGGGTTTCCTCTCAATGAGAGATCGGGGGAATGCCGGGGCTGGGGAGGGCCAAGGACTCATTGAAGAGCCTGGGGGAGGAGCACTCCTGCTCCTCCTCTTCTGGCCAGTTGGCTCCTCCCACCATGTTTCAGCGCAGGACTTTAAATTTATGTCGCGGCGCCGAAGACATCGTCAGTCCGTGACTTTGAATTTTAAGTAGGCCCCCGCTTTGTTTTAGTGTGATCCTTATCCAGAACCTGAATCACCGCCGTAAATATTATGGCGTACGGGAACGCGGCTTGGAGGCGGGATCTCAATTTTTATGATTTTAACCCCTCGCCCAACCCTTTCCTGCCTGGCGAGGGGGGTGGGGGTGGGGTATGGGGGTTAAAATCAAAGCCAATACTTCAAAATAAATCCAAGACGATGATCTCAAACCAAATTAACCGTTATAAATTCAAGTACACAACAGCATCTCAGCAGACGTTTCTCATATGAAAAAGGCTCGATATCTGGTCTTTGCTCATTTTAGCCATGGTGGTGGCATGGGTGCTACAACTGGTTTCAGTGTTCCTAGAGAGGGAGGGGACAAATTGGCTGGGGTTACTTCTCCTGATTACTATCCAATGCCCCTACTGGAAGTGTGCATACATGGACAATGCAAAGACCGGATCAAAGTGAGCTGCTGACACTCACTATCAAGGCTCACACATAAGAAAGACTTGCATTTATATAGCACCTTTCATGACCTCAGGCTGTCCCAAAGTGCTTTACAGCCAATGAAGTACTTTTGAGGTGTAGACACTGTTGTAATGTAGGAAATGTGGCAGCCAATTTGTTCACAGCAAGCTCCCACAAATAGCAAAGCAACACGATAATGACCAGAAAGTCATTTTTTGTGTGCTGATTGAGGGATAAACATTGGCCAGAACACCAGGGATAATTCCCCTGCTCTTCTTTGAAACAGTGCCATGGGATCTTTTACATCCACCTGAGGGCACAGACAGAGCCTCGGTTTAACATCTCATCCAAAAGACGGCACTTCCGACAGTGCAGCACTCCCTCAGTACTGCACTGGAGTGTCAGCCTAGATTTTTGTGCTTAAGTCTCTGGAGTGGGACTTGAACCCACAACCTTCTGACTCAGAGGCAAAAGTTCTACCAACTGAGCCACAGCGGACACATGAATAATGGATATTTGGCAAGGTAGTAGAGGTGTATGATGCTATTAGAACTATATCCCAGCAAGGACTCAATGCCTTTAGGGAAAAAAAATCTGAGACGATATTTTCCTCTGTTCACTAACCTTAACAAAAAAGTCAGCATGATTACAAAGCATGGCAATTTGTTTTATATTCCTGCTGACTTTTCTCTGACATTAGGGAACTGAGAAACTATATTCACTGCTCTCAGAATTTCAGAAAATTGGATGTATTTTTATATCACAGGTTTCAATGAAAGCCTGCAATAGGCCGAGGAAAAGGAAGACTTTATTCTCATCTGGACGAGAGATAATCTTAGGTCTCCAGGTGAGAAAGGTGGTGACACCTGAACTAACTACTCCTCTGTCTATATGGGAGGTAGAGACGGAGGGTAATTCCATTTTAAAAAGTTGTAACATGAACCACAGTCATGAAACAAGTTACTTCAGAACATTTTCATGCTTTATTTCACAATTATTAAAACATCTCACTTGTCACATATACAAAATAGGAACATTTTAGTTTTTATTATTTTGATTTTAGAACTGTCACCTTTTTCCATTCAGTTGGAGTGAAAGTGCATGGCTAAAAGCATGAACACCTGAAGTAATGAGATGGAAATGGCAAGGAAGGTATCCACATGTTTAATTTGGGAATAGACAAGAGGATTCCATGATAATCAATGGATTTTACTAAGAAATAAAACCACTGTACAACTTAATACAGCACTGGAAATGTGGTCTCACATAGTGACAGTCTCAATGATGGCATGGGACATTCAGTTAGCACCACAGTCAGTACTTCAAGTACGGTATCTGCACAATTCAATACCACTTAGCACCTTTACAAAACGACTTGAACCCCAAGTACCACAGTTAATTTTGAGAAAGAAATTATGTGTTTAATACTTTAAAATAAGTATATGAGGTAGTTTAAACCTTGGGAAGCTGTGGTTTTAAACTTCCTCTTCGAAAAATATTCAAAGACTACAGATGACACTCGTTTTCACTTTCTTTTATTTACTTTCCATTATTTGTGATTTAAACCTTCAGGGCAAGGTTTCACCTGCAATAATCTCTTGAAATTTCCAAGTTGTTGGGAACTGCATTAAAATTGCATGGAGAAAATAATGTTCTTTTTTTGGATTTCCTACTTCTCTTTAAGCCCAGAACTTAAGCAAGTGGATGAGCAGAAGACATGGAATGAGTCAGCATTCAGTAAAAAATAAAAGAAAAAATGCGGAGAGTATTCTAAGTTAGCTCAAGTTCATTTATTTGAAACAGACTGGGCCAATGTCCAAACCAAATTCTTGTTCAGGGCCACCAATATCCATAGGTGCAATGTCCATAAATGGCAAGCGAGATGTTTTCTGTGTTCTGTATTCAATGACTGTCTTACTCCATTCACCGGTATGTCTCTGTTACAAGTAAAACAGAACAATGGGTTATTTTGAGGCAATGCGTTACCATTTGTTAAAAAGATAAACCTGAAATGGGTTGCGATCGAAAAACATTTTTTTTTTCCATTCTAAGCTAAATAGGTCACAAAAGGGGCGATTTTAATGCTGCCCGTTCGAGATTCCGCTCCTGCCCGTCGACCAGCTGCTGCTTCCTGTTGGTTTTGGACGAGCAACCGACCGGGAGCATGCAGATGATGCCCAGGAGCTAAAATCGGCCAGGCCTCAGCAGCCAAGTTCAGGGGGTTTGACACTCACCTTGGCCCCCGCCCATCTAATTTCTGCCCAGAGTTAAAATGATCGCCAACATGTCAGATACATACTCAAAATGAGGCTTATTTTTGGCAGAGCATCACATAACAACAGTTTGGTTTAATTTACATGGTTCCTTATTCAATAGCCATAAAGAAATAGAAAGAAGACATGCTATTTAATATACTCTTCCAGAAGTTACTGAGTCCTCCAATTATTGCGTGTATGCTACAGACCTATTAAATGTTTTGAACATGTGCGAGAACCTTTTTATTTAACGTGTTTATTGTTGATGGTCGCAGCACACGTTTTACTAATCCACAGAGTTTTATCTGTTCTAATTTATTTGTGATTAGGATGCTTTGCTTTATAGGATATATTTAATAAAAATACAAAATGCATTCTGTTTCTTCTCATTTTACTTTACCACAGCCAATCTCCAGTAAGGTATCAAGAGCAGTCACCAGGATTATAGGATAAAAAAGCTAGAAGCAATGAGATAGTGGGAAGGCATGGCCTTTACTGTAAGTGATTAAATTAATGTGGAATGGATGAAAGGAACAGACGTTGGATATAGTGAGAACGCTGAAATGTGGTTGAGATCAATAAAGAAATAAGTATGGCTCTTTGGGCCAAATTTCCTTTGTACAATTAAATTATTGAGAATAAACATTTAAATAAGAAAAATAAAAAGTACATAATGGAAGAGAAAGAAAAGCAATATCCTATTTTGAGAATATTTTCCAGGAATTTTGAGTTTGAAGTATTGAAGAAATATCCAGCAGTAAAAAAATTCAGGTCAGTGTTTACAATTTGTTTCATTGAGATCGGTGATGCTTCACTACTTTGCTTCTATCTAAAAATGTGTGCAAGCAGTTATTCCATTTGATAACTGCAGGTTTCCTACAAAATGCACAATTATTTGGACATGGTTAGTGTTAAAACAAGTAACCACAACTTACCGTGCATCCGTCTTCCAGAACGCTGTAAGTGAATCTGCTGTTACCTTCAGCTCGGAGTTCAACATCATTGGAACCTAGAAGGACAACTGACTTTTTCAGGTTTCCAGTTTCCTCATCCATGTATGCTACGCTGTTCTTACAATGGTAGGTGACATTCTGTGAGGCTTCATTGGAGAGGAGGTGCAGGAAGGTCAGCTGGGTACCCATAACAAATGGAGTGATGTGTTCATCATTGTAAGTAAACTAGAACAAAGAGATTCAGGGTAAGATATCTGTCTCCCAATATTTTATACTGCAAAGATTGTTCAGCAAGGGTACAAAATAACCTGCACAATATACATCGGAGTTGGACTTACCTGGACACCATCATTGATAGTTTCACCAAACCATATGTGTTTCTTTTCATTGGGATTCTTGTTATTCCACCAGTTCTTGCGTTCAATGATGTCTGGGTTGGCATGTACACAAGTCTCGCCAGATACAAAGTCGCAGTAAACTCTGATGGCATCCAGGATACATCCTTGATTGGGATCGATCCAATAGTAATCTAAAACAGTCAATTTAGGAAACTACAGTGAAAAGTCATACTTTGTTGCCAGAGCAACTCAGGTCAGAACTAGCTCTCTATAAAAACTTACAAAGCAGATGCTTAAATCTGAATTATACCTTTCATAAATGGATATGGAATTCACAGTTAGTAAACTATAAGTTCTATAATTTAATAAAGTAAAAAAAATGCAAAGTGTGAAATTTATTTTTGCATTAACCAGGAATAAACACTACAAAAGCTTTATCTGTAGCTGCCTTTGAGGAAGTGGAGTGACGTATAAATGTATTTACTGTATTCTAATTTCTTTATTCCAATTTTGTAGGTGCTGGCAGTCCCTTGCTCAACTGACCAATTTTCATGAGAGAGCTATATAATGATTGTTATCAAAGGGAGAGAACATCATAATGAAGCCTAATCATCCCTTATCTGATGTTTACATCTTTCCAGCAGGGACCACTGAATAGCAGTCAGGAATTAAAATGTTGGCCAATTTTTCTCCTCCCTAGCCCAACGACAGAAACCAATAGTAACCTTTCCCCCAGTTGAATTAGCTCACTCAGCACAGATCAGGGATTTACCCTATGACCTTCCTGGTCTATATGTACCATGCTACCTGGTATATTTAGTGATTTTTACTTAAAAACAACTGATAATAATGTAGTAATTTTGTGCATGGGCAGACCTGACTTCCATTCTGGGTGGCTGAGTCTCAGGTCTCGGCATGAGCGAGCAGGGTTTTTCTTGGAGCCTTCAGGGCTGCGGATGTTCTCAATCTGATTGGTCAAAACTTTCAGTTTGGCATCAACTTCAACATCCTTCTCTCTTACTGCAGCTGGTTGATCAGCTCTGTAATACTCGGCATCGTAACTCACTTCATAGTTACCACCAGCAGCACCTGGGAAGCCACGAAGGCCAGGTGGGCCAGGAGGACCCTAAAAAGGCAAGGTTTAGAAATTATTTGTCTATTTTCAGTTGACTCCCATTATGTGACAAATTACCTGTATGCTATTCTCTGCCATCATACAATTCCTCCTCAGAGGTTTTAGATGATTCTACAATTTTCATTTCTTTAGAGAAATGTTGCTTTATATTTTCAGAAATAAGAGAGTTTAGCACCAACCGAAAATCATATTTGTCAGTTGTCTAATTACCAGATAGTGATGAACTTCCTTGAGGTGGAAAGTTACCTGCCACTTGGGCTTGGGCTGATAAGTGGCAGGTAACATTCGCAACACACAAGTGCCAGGCAATGACAATCTCCAACAAGCGAGAGTCTAACCACTGCCCCTTGATATTCAATGGCATTACCATCGCCGAATCCCCCACCATCAACATCCTGGGGGGGTCACCATTGACCAGAACCTTAACTGAACCAACCACATAAATACTGTGGCAACAAGAGCAGGTCGGCGGTTAGGTATTCTGCGTCGGGTGTCTCACCTCCTGACTCCCCAAAGCCTTTCCACCATCTACAAAGCACAAGTCAGGAGTGTGATGGAATACTCTCCACTTGCCTGGATGAGTGCAGCTCCAATAACACTCAAGAAGCTCTACATCATCTAGGACAAAGCACCCCGCTTGATTGGCACCCCATCTACCACCTTAAACATTCACTCCCTCCACCACCGGCGTACCATGGCTGCAGTGTGTACCATCTACAAGATGCACTGCAGCAACTTGTCAAGGCTTCTTCGGCAGCACCTCCCAAACCCGCGAACTCTACCACCTAGAAGGACAGGGGCAGCAGGCGCATGGGAACACCACCACCTCCAAGTTCCTCTCCAAGTCACACACCATCCTGACTTGGAAGTATATCGCCGTTCCTTCATCGTCGTTGGGTCAAAATCCTGGAACTCCCTCCCTAACAGCACGGTGGGAGTACCTTCACCACATGGACTGCAGTGGTTCAAGAAGGCGGTTCACCACCACCTTCTCAAGGGCAATTAGGGATGGGCAATAAATGTTGGCCTTGCCAGCGATGCCCAGATCCCATCAACGAATAAAAAAAAAAGTTGGGGAGAGAGGTAAGCAGGGCCTCTTAGGGACAAGGTGGCTCCATGATGACATATCTGGTGACAGAAAATCAACCCTTTGTGGCTGTTCTGGTAATCAAATACCTGAACCAGGCTGATGCGCAGTACTCCAGGGCAGTACTGATGATTGACCAACCAAGCTAGCTCACCAGAAGCTGGAATTCCTCCCTTTCAGATCTTAGTTAACCCTGCAAGCTAATGACCTGTGGATAGAGTGGTTTGGATGGATAAGCAGTGGGGAGAGGCTTAGTCCTGACGGATGTGATTTTAGCTGGTGAAACTCCAGCAGTACCCATGTGTACAACTCAGGGTTCCCATCCCTTAACCTTGTCAACCTGTGCCTAAGTCCTCTCATGTGTCCTTATGGGAAAGTGTGTGTACTCTAAATTGGGCAAACAGAAACTTTGGCCGCGGGATTGCGGCAGGAGAGGTGGTTGGCGGGTTCCAGTCCCATTCCCGGCTGCAGCCGCAGTGTAAAAAGGATTTTCTGTTAATAGGTCTTGTTAAGCCCACCCTGTGAGATTCCCAGCCAATTAAAATGAAGCAGGTCTGATGACGTCATTTGATGACGCGTCATCAGCCGATTTCCTTAAAGGGACCATGGCCACATTCATTTTGACATTTGTTCTGTCAGTGTTCTACAGCATTGAGGTGCTGCAAACACTGACAAGCACTGCACAAAGGTGCACGGCTGCACCCAGGCTCTCCAAATGACTCCCTCCATTTGCTTATGGAGGGAGTCACAGCACGCAGGGAGGTTCTCTTTCCTTCCAAGGGCGGAAGAGACCTCCCCAGGAGACCAACACAGCCTGGTTGCACATTGCACAGGAAGGCAAAAGCAGAGATGTTGTCAGGAGGACCAGGCTGCAGTGGCGCAAACCTTTCAATGATCTCAGTAGATCACGAAACTTTACTGCAAAGCCACACTCAACCTCATCCTGCTGTGCCTCTCATCACATCGCCATAACTCTGCCTTCCCCACCCTACTCCTGCACATCACACCAACTTACCATGCACCTCCACCCATCCCTCTCTATCTACATTATCACTTCCACATCTCACTAGCCACCCCTCACACTTACCCTCATTCTAGTACAATCATACCAACTAACAACACACAAAAGTAGGCACTTGGGTGTTTTATGCAATGTTCATGTAAAGTTTCTGTTAATGTGTTGTCAAACATTGAAATCTTTATTTTCAACACTTTGCCTTATTGTACAGATCTGTGCTCACCTTTGGGAGTGTCTTAGTGAGTTGCAGTGAATGGTGAGACATAATGGTATCCCCGCAATGGTGATGAGTGTGAAATGAATGGCTTGGTCATTGTCGGAATGCTTTATGGTGCTGGTGTGGGATGGTGTTAACCTGGCGCATCATATGGCAGCCAGGGTGTACAGCGTCAAGTGAAGTAAATCTGGCCATGGTGACACCATCGCTGGCCTCCAGTTGCGGTTCAAGCCTTGCTCACAGGACTTCAGTGTATAAACTAGGCTGACTGAGGGAATGATAAGTTGTTGGAAGTACTGTCCTTTGGATGCGATGTTAAACTGAGGATGTTAAAGATCCCATGCCACTACCTGAATCAGAGCAGAGTTTCCTATTGTTCTGGTATTAATTACTCCCTCAACCAATACCATCAAAAATAACAGACCAACTGGACAGTCATCTTTTTTGTGGGATCTTGCTCTGTGTAAAATGGCTGCCATGCACATTTCAAGTAAGTGATTTAAGATGTTCCTGAGAGATGCGAGAAGAAACAATTTAAGTACAAGTTTTCTTTTTCTTCGCTTAGATCGAGTATTAAAACAGCCTGGTTATATGAACAATCAGAACAAAAACTATCATTTCTAACAGGGAATCTGGAGGTCATTAATATTTAAATATTCATTCAGATTGCATTTTTCACTTCAGTTTCCTCCCCTTACACTCCAGTGGGTGTGGGTTCTCTTGCCAAATATCCATTCTTCTATATGGACAATAAGTGGCCATTCTTCAAGTGTGAGCCTGGACAGCGATTCAGTGGCTATTTAATTATGAGGGCCTCACAGTCATGCTTAATCCTGTTGTCACCCAACAGCCATGCGCAAGCCACTTTGCAGCAGGGATCACTGGACCTGGTGTAGGGTTCAATGTCACATTTCATTATGCCATTGAAGCATGAAGGAGGAGGCCCTTGTATTGCATATAAAACGGAAAAAATATATAGTCATCTGATTATAAATTTCAACTTACGGAAGGACCATGATCACCAGGACGCCCACGATGACCAACAGGACCCATAGCACCAGAATGTCCGGATACACCATCTTTGCCAGAAGGTCCAGCAGGACCAGATGGACCCTGGAAGCAATGGATACAGCAGTTTATTTTACTGTTAGTGTATTTGTTCTCTATTACAAATGACTGATCAGTAGAATCATGAAACAGATATTTCCTTACTTACCCTTGGGCCAGAAGGACCAGCAGGACCATGAGAACCAGGTTCACCAGAAATACCCTATTAAGGTAAGGAAATCAATTAGGAATTTTGTCACCGAGAACAATATAAAACAGGTTGGGGGTGGGGAAAGCAAGAATCATAAAGATTACTTACAGAAAGACCAGGAAGACCCTGCAAGCCACCAGGTCCTCTTAATCCTTTCAGACCTCTGACACCTGCATCACCAGCGTTACCCTTTTCTCCACGTGGACCTTGTGGGCCCTATAAAATGAATAATAGAAATACTTAATTGTTGATATCATATGAAAAAGAAATAGAATAAAATTACAAAGAAAAAAAACCAATTGACCAAAAAGACCCCCAGTAGGGCCCCACTTCTAGAATTAGGGGGTGGAAACAGGAGCGTCATTAAAGGCCTGAGAAGCCTATAGCTGTGGGCCTAGCTGCTAGGCTCTGAGCCTTCAGGCTGCTGTTGAAGAACAGCAGAAAAAGGTCTTGAGGCTCAATCCAATCGCACCTACCATAAAAAGGACACTTATCTGTTGACCCTTCTTTGCCTTTCTGCCTTACCCCCTTCAATCTGAGAGGGATCCTGGTGCAAAGCCTAGTGGCAGATTCTTGGGGCACAATTGTAAGTGGGTATTTCTTGAAAATTAGCAGAGAAAATTGAGGTGGGAGAGCTGGAAACGCCCCTTCCCGCATCATTATCATGCCAATGCTGGACCTGCGACATATTGCAGATGCAGATCCAGCTCTGTTTCTCTGGGGAAACCCCAGAAATCTGCATGCAACATAAACCCCAACATATCAGGTTCTCTGCCCCTTTTCCTCTCCATAGCACTTGTTTAATGATCATTCCCCAGGCATAGGGGGAGACATAGTGAAGCCTAAATCATCTAACCTTTCTCTATAAATATGAATGATATACAGCTGCTTGAACATGTACTCACAGGAAGGCCTCTTGGACCCAATGGACCAAGTGCGCCAGTTGCACCTGTTGGACCCTGTTGTTAAAGGAAACAAATAATTACTTTTCTTGATAAATTACAAAATGTAAGACTTAAATCTACTACTACACATCTCCTGGTTTTAAAGAAAAATAAAACTGTAAACTTACAGGCTCACCACGGTTGCCAGACTTGCCAACTGGACCTGCATGACCATGGGAACCAGGTTGACCTCCTGAACCAGGTGCGCCTACCCTACCACCTTCACCACGTTCACCCTGAATACAAGAGAGAGAGAAAGAAAAATAACTCAGTTAATTGTTAAAGAAGCGATGTGGTATTAGGTCAAAAAACTATAACCTTTTTGATGGTAGCTCTTAGGACTGCACATACCTTAGGTCCAGCGCCTCCGGCACGACCAGGAGCACCATCATTACCATGATTTCCCTTAAAAGCAAAACAGAAAGGAAGAAAAAGGATTACGTAATGTTGTGCAGTATATTATTTACCCGTTTAGGATATCATGTATGCAATAACAGCCCTGGTAATAGTGATTTGTTCATTCACTTACATCACGACCAGCTTCACCATGTTGGCCAGTCAGACCACCAGGACCAACTGCACCAGCTGCACCACGGGCACCATGAGGACCTGCAGGACCTGATGGACCAGGTAGACCCTAGAAATAAATAACAAAGAAATAAGATTAAATACAGAAGAAGTATCTTAGTGGGAACGTCTCAAACAGAAAGCAAAATATTTCAAAAACATAGGCAGTATTCCAGCACTCAACTCTAGCGGAAAGGTTCTATAGAAATTCCGCAGAGGTTCTAGCATAACTCCAGCAAGAAACTGGAACCTCAGGGAAACGACATATGTAGCTGAAAACAACTGTTTCCACTGTTCCTGGGGGCTCTGCCACTCCTCTGTTGGAGTTATGGTGAGAGACCAGTAGCACCTCCATGGAATTTCAGGCTATTTTGTCTTAAAAGGGGTAAATATGCTCATTAGTGAAAGATTGAATACTGTATATTACTGAAAAACCTATCCCTTGATGGCTAAATTGTGGAATATTGTTTTTAATATACCATTTAATTACAACTTCAAATGCTACCATATATGGGAAGCCCCTAGAAAGCAGCTTACTGACCTTTGATATTGAGACTTCAGTGCGATTGTTGTTATTTTTACACATTTATTCCAGAATAGTTCAAAACATATAAAAAACAGTGGGTCTTTTGTTGTTGATAATAATAGTAATGGTAGTATATTTGAAATAAATATTCTAGAGGGAGTAAACATAAAGGCTGATTCCATATTTAGGAATTCCTGGAGAGAAACGCAGGGCGTGTTGTTCAAGGAATTACAGGCCTGCAGCCCCTAATTTTCCATCTATTTAAAATGAACGAACAGAAAATCGGGGCTGCAGGTTCATAATTTCCTGACTAGGGCTACATACTGTTACTCGCTGGAAAATCAGCCCCATATTCCCAACTTAAACATTTAAGAATCATATAATAGGTGTTCTAGTTGCACTGGTTGGTAATTCTCCCCCTTAAAAGAGCTAACCAGCGTGACCAGAAAGTGAAAGAGCAACAACCCACCCCGAAACCCCACAGTGGGGAACAACCCAACCTGGAACAATCACCTAACACCACTTGCTCTGCCTCAATAGCCTAAATCAATAACCTCCCACAAAGTCTTGCTAGCACACTTGAGGGATAATTTTCCATGTCCAATTTCTTGGTGGGAATCCTCGGTTGTCGCGAGCACATGACAAAAAAAGACTTGCATTTATATAGCACCTTTTGCATTCTAAGAATGTCCCAGTGTGCTTCACAAATTAATTTAGGTGTAGTTGCTGTTGGTTTTGTAGGGAAATGTGGCAGTGAAGGGGGAGAATTACCAACCAGTGCAACATTCTACAAATAGCAAATGAGACAAATGACCAGTTAATCTGTTTTTTGGTGGTGTTGGCTGAGAGAGAATGTTGGTCAGGACACCGGAAGAGCACCAATGAAAAAATGCCACAAGGTCTTTTACAGCCTCCTGTACAAGGAATGGGACATCGGTTTAATGGCACCTCAAACAGTGCAGCACTCCCTCAGTACTGCACTGAAGTATCAGCCTAGATTATGCGCACATTTCAAAAATTCAGGCTTGCACAAATTTCCAACCATTTAAACAAACACGTTTCCAATATGCTCTCCTGTTGAGTGAGGCTCTTTGCTGGGAATCAGACTCAGAAAATTACTCCTTTAATGTACATGTGTAAAGTATTAATGTAGCAAATGTCACTTAAACAATTGTAAACTGACTAAAACTGATACATAAATGCAATTTCTTGTTCTTTATTTCAAACTAATTTGTATTGTCATTGAGCATAGTAGAAATCCTTCTCCAAATCTTTCCTCTCTCTTACAATCTACATACTTTTAAAACCCAAATTTGTGAGCACCTAATCATAGCTTCTTGATTTATCTGGTTTCCTCTATTATTTTCAACCTTTACCTAAGTTTCTGAATAACAAAAACATTAAACAACATTAAAGTTGTCACCTCATAATATTTCTAAAAGTTAGGTTTAAGCTGATAATACTGTATATTGTATTTGTTCCAAACAGATGCATGGAAGCTATGAACATACCATGGTACTACTTATCTTTAACTATTTCAGATGTTACTGTTTGATAAAAGTGTTATACTTACGTTTGGACCTGAGACACCTGGGAGACCATGCTCGCCTCTTGTACCTGGGAGACCGAGTAAACCTGACGAACCAAGAAAACCTTGAGGTCCAGGAGAGCCTGGAGCACCCTGTACAGAAATATCCACATAAGTGCATAAGTAAAAACTGTGTCTAAGTAGGAAGTAATGGAAATTCAAAATTTTGTATCCATTAAAAAAATCTATACTACAAGTTCGAAGTAACTTACAGTAGGACCTGATTCACCTGCTGGACCCTTATCTCCAGGGAAACCATGTGGACCAGAAGGACCTGGTCCACCTGAACGACCTTGTGCACCTGAATCACCTCTTGGACCTTGTGGGCCAGAATTACCAAATGGACCAGCGGGACCTATTGGACCTTGAGGACCCTATAAAAGCACAAATGCATTAATCACATATATTTATATTCTTGATTACACCTTCTGATGCCTGCTGATATAACATATTGGCCCAGATTTTCCGGGGTCTATGACCGCGTACGCACGCCATTGTAAGTGCCCCGCAGGTTCTGGGTTTCCGCATGCGATGCATGTGCTTGACAGATCGTATGAATCCGCAGGAAGCGGACATTTGCTGGCGCAGAGTTGGGCTATTTGCCCAACTACTGTCCAGGGAATGCCCACAAAACCCTTACACCTGGTAAAAGCAGGCATAAGGCCTTCTTTTATCAGCGTAAGGTTTTAAATAAATATTAAAACAACATTTTTTTTAATGATTTAACTATATAAAAACCATTAAAATTAGTTTAGGTTATTTTTGGCCCCTTGAAAAATGTTTAAATTTATTTTTCAAAAAATTACATTTTTGTTTTAAATGTTTAATTAAATTGTATTTTAATTAATTTTGACCATGTGATGATTTATTTCGATTTCAGAGCTATGAAAGTGCGTTTTTTAGGGGATTCCTATTATGCTTATGGGGATTCCGTATGGAATCCCCATAAGCATAATGGGAATCCCCCTTTGTGATTGGTTGGGCCGGCCCACATGATCCCAGGGACGCTTACGAACCGCACACGCTCCTGGGATATGTGAGCCTTTACGCAGGCATATGCCTGCAGGCCCAGGAGCACGAGTCTTCGAAGGTAGGGAGGCAGCAGGTAGGTGTGGAGTTTTCTTGCGGTTCAGAGGCATTCACCCGCGGGAAGCCTCCAACCGCAATTTACAGCTCAATTTCTATTGTTCCCTCCCTAATAGAAAACCTGTATTAAACATACTTTTTGCCTTGCCGCCAAAACAAATCTCAAAAGGGTGTATTATATGATGTACATATAGAACATTAGCAAATGGAGGAACATGTATTCCAGAAAACACACACGGGCCTCCTCTGCTATTGTGTGAACTTTCGTGGGATATATTCAAATAAAAGTCTCCACGTATATAATAATCTCAAAAGATAAACGTCAGAGGTTTTTATAATGTAGTCTTGAGACAATCTTAAATCTGCATGGTCAACCCCATGATTATTCAGCAAAAGGAATAATTCAAGCAGGGGACAATAAACATGAAATAAAAACTGCAGGTAGGGCTAATGTTTCAGGTTTATGACCCTTCATCAGAATTGACAAAAGGTCATAGAACTGAAATGTTAACCCTCCCTTCCTTTCTCCACAGATGCTGCCTGACCTGCTGAGTATTTCCAGCATTTTTTGTTTTCGTTTCAGATTTCCAGCATCCACAGTATTTTGCTTTTTGACAAGAAACATGATATTGGCATCATGCTCCTCGTTTACTTTTTCCTCCTCCTTCCACTCTGAAGCAGCAGCTTCTTTCTTTGTGGTAATTAAGCTAGCTGTCTAGCCCAAGATTGACACAATTCACTAGAGGTAAGTGAGTTTTATAACAAACATCTGTGTGACATTAACTCACCCCCTATTGGTTGGGAGTTGAGATACTGGCAAGTTAAGTGAACACATAAGGTTGAGGATAGCTGCAAGTAGTGGAATATTCTATCAACTTATCTTTCCTAACTATCCTCAGATCTAATCTTTAGTAATTAAACACAGAAATACCATCTATGTATTGAGGTATGATGGATACTAGTATTGAACTTGCACCATAAACCTTCATTCTGGATTTGCTATTCATAGCACCAAACCCAGAAGTTATCACTATACAAAGAAAAAACATATTGCCCTATACATATTATTGCTAACATTAGCTCTAGAACCTTGAATGCTGTGCATCAGACTCATCATAATGTCAAATTAATTACTAAACATATAAAAAAAATACTTACTGCTGGGCCTGGAGCGCCTGCTCTACCAGCAGGACCTGGGAAACCTGTCATACCCTAGAAAAAGTAAAGCAGTTGTTGAAATTAGTTATTTATATTCCACGTCGCATTAGTCAGGTTGAACACAAGAACTAGGAGCAGGAGTAGGCCATATGGCCCATTGAGCCTGCTCCGCCATTCAATAAGATCATGGCTGACATCAACTCCACTTTCCCGTCCTATCTCCATATCCTTTCATTCCCTTAGAGCCCAAAAATCTATCGATCTCTGCCTTGATTATCTGTCATTGACTGAGCCTCCACAGCCCTCTGGGGTAGAGAATTCCAAAGATTTACAACCCTTTGAGTGAAAAAATTCTTCCTCATCTCAGTCCTAAATGGCCGACCCCTTACCCTGAGCCTATGAGCTCTAGACTCTCCAGCCGGGGTAAACGGCCTCTCAGCATCTACCCTGTCAAGTCCTTTAAGAATTTTATACATTTCAATGAGATCACCTCTCATTCTTCTTAACTTCAGAGAATTATAGGCCCATTCTACTCAATGAAGTATTTATAGTACAATTATTATTCAACTTACTGATGGACCAGAAGAACCAATAACTCCTTGTAGACCAGGAACTCCAGCAACTCCCTAAGGAGAGGAATGCAAATAATTATGAATATAGAAATAGCTGTTGTGATAACTATTAATGTGCATGATATTTGCAGGTGAGTCATTTTCCAAGTGCTGTAGAGTGCACATTTTACTTGACTTTATTGTATGTTACAAAATGACTCCCAGCATAAAGTGACCAGTAGGTATTATAGTGCTAAATCCTTGCAGTGGTATTGTTTAGGATGTAAAGTTTGCATAATTGCTATTTAAATCCAATTTGTACAATTTTGCAATGTTATTGCTTTGCATATGTGATGGATTGAATGATGATTTTCGTAACAGCTTTGCTCAGAACAAATCAGATTAGACAAGTGAGCAATGACTTTGAAAGTACTGAAGCAACAAGTGAAACTGTATTCAGTGTGCCACTCACATTACAACTGGCCGAGGAGGACCAGAGAAAAATGGCAGTGGGTAGCCTGTGTGCTAAGGTGGTACAGAAGGCAGAACCTGAAGCATCAAGTATATTGTTCTTTGCAGAGCTGAAGCTAAACTGCAAGGTTCTTACAGATCTCTGTCAGCTGCTGAATGAAGGCCTGCAGTACATTTGGATACAGCCCTGCCAGTGATGGTAAAAGTCACCACAATTTAAGGCAAGCACTGCTGATATATTCAGTGTGGACCAATTTGCTGTGCTCAGATCCATCACCACGATGACAGATGTTTTAATCTGCCTTGCCAACAATTTCATTCTTTTCTCAATGGACCAACAGCACCAATAGGATAGGGCAACATATTTCCCAAGGATGCAGGAGTCACTGCATGCATGTTGTCATTCATGCCCCCGTGCAATGTAATGCTCCACATGAACCGCAAGGGATTTTACTGAATAAATATGCAGCTGGTATGCCACCACCAGCTCAGATTAATACAATGGCCACTTCCCAGGGAACTTGCACAGCACCTTTATTTTAAGGAAGTCCTCTGTATCATCGTTCTTTGAAAGGAGAGGAAGACTGGAATGTTAGCTGCGGATGTGCCTTCTACAGCCATAGCTCATGGCACTTTTGCATTAACCACAGACAAAAGTAGAGTGTAGGCTGATATGAAATGAGGAAGAATGTTTAAATGTCCACAGCAGCAACTTTAGTGGAGAGAAGGATGTTCAATCTTATGTTCCTTATTAATGAAATTTGCATTTCTGAGTGGAGGCAGCTGCATGCCAATAGTTGGGATATTGCCTGGCCCTTTAAACTGCTATAGGTATTGCAATACTGCAGCAGCAATTATTTCCTGCCCCCTCCCAATGACAAACTCCCAATAACAGATGACAATGCCATAGGGGGACCACCTAATATATTTCAATTAAGTTAACTCTAGAAAGTTCATTGGGGTCAGCGCTGAGTCCAACAGTCAGGTGGAAATTCAGTCCCACCACACTTCTGCTAATGATTACGCTGGAGAGGAAAACCTAGCCTCAACAGTTTATAGCAGTAATTCCATGCCTGTGACATGCATCACTAAGGGTTCCACTACAGATACCAATATTGTTCACTTATCTCTCCCCTGCCTGGCAAACCAGGCACTTCTGTGGGAGGGTACCGTTCTGTCTGGTAGGTAGTATCCATCTGTTCTCTCAATCCCTTTATCAGAGCCTCAAGTGCTTGATTGTCCCAATGAAGTTGCTCAGGAAACAGCTGCACTGAGGTGGCATGTTCAATTTTCATAGCCTAAGTGGGTGCTTAACATTTTACACAGGTGTGCGATAGGATTAATCCATTGCCTGCTCTGTTGTGTTCTCATTATAGTGCACAGAATTGTGTACTAAATAAAACAAGTAAAATTGTAGGTTCAAAGTGTGAAAAATAATGTTGAAACAATAAGCAATGCCCACTTAACCCTTCTTTATTGCCAAAAGAGTCAATTCTAAGTTCATATCACAAATTCTTTAAGCCATGTTAGTCTAAGTATGACCTGATAAATGACATGGATAAAGCATTAGAAAATTAAATGTTTGTCAGGATATTAACCTAAATCATTTGCTGCACAAGTATACTGTCATTAAAGTGGTGCCCTTCTGCATCTCAACAATTTATTTCAATGTAAACTAGTCCTTAGGATCACAATCCAAGCTAATATTTCATTCCAAGATTTCATTCACAACCATGTGTATCTCAAAGATGACCAAAATGGTCCTGGAGTTTGGACAGTTCAGGCAGGACTTTCCTCTTATTTACCACTGCTTTAGTTACAGTAATGGGAGTGGGTGGCGGCAGAAATTTGAGTAGGGACCTATTACACCAAATTTCTCCCCATTTTTACGCCAGATGATATAGAATTCTTTAAACTATGATCTACATGTAAAAAGAGAAATATTCTACAATGAACTGTCAATTAATTATGATAAAATTACTCTTTACTCTAATAACTTCAGATCAGGATACTTACCGGATGACCAGAGGCACCAGCAAGACCAATGGAACCAGCAGGACCGACCTCTCCTTTGGAACCAGCAACACCGGTCTCACCTTTAGCTCCAGGCTGTCCATCTGCACCCTATATAATAAGAAAAGAATAAGCAAAATAAAAAAGTAGGCTCATGTTTTTAAAAGAAATGAAAATAATTAAAATAAGGTAAAAGAAAGTTTTGAAACATACGGGTGGACCAGCAAATCCAGTAGGACCAGCACGACCAGCTTCACCACGCTCACCCTAGGCAGAGGAAAATCAAACCAAATAACTTTACTGTCCATGCTCCTTCTCGCATAATAGCCCGATTCAAATGTCATTATATTACTGTTAATTACAACAGACTTTCAATTCATTGTACTATCAGCAATTGATAAAATATTTGGAAGAATATAAAACAAAATAATAAAGGAACTCAGTCTAAATTCAATTTAACATTTGTTCCTTTTTTAAAACTTACTGGAGTACCACGAGCACCAGCTGCACCAGAGTGACCAGCAGAACCAGATTCACCCTGAAGAATAAAATGTCAGTCAGCTGATGATGGCAATAAAATGTTATAGACATGAAAAATATTATGACAGGGAACTCTCAATTGTGACACTAATAAGAACAATGATGATATTTATATCAGTAATAAAATGACAAGAATTAATTTAGTAATGGTGGTATTAATAGAAATAACAGTAATTCTGATAATTGTGTGGAGTCTGTAATTGTTCTGTTATCATTGGTGATGAAGGTAATATAAAGAGCCCTACATTCCTCAATACACAAGAACAGGTATGAAGCATGCTTTTTTTCAAACTTTGAACAGATACATTACTGAAATCGCTGTAGCACACAAAAGGCACGGTTTTCATGCGACCCCTTTCATTCAGTGAGAGGTGGGTCGAGCACTACAGTCAGAGGCCAAAACCATTTTCATGGTTGTGCCTCATTACCATATTCCTGCTGAGCTGCCCCATGCTTGCTGATTGGAGTGGGGAGGAAATCAAGCAGCTTGTCCGTGGAGTTGATTGGGGAGGTGGTGCTGGGGGAGGGTCATGAAAAGCTAGGCATCAGACGGGGCCAGGCATTTAAGCTCCTGCTGGCCCCACACAAATCGCCAAAAAACCTACCTGCCCCATTTTTGTAGCGGCCTCCAGCAATCCCCTTAAGGACCACTGGTTGGGCTACTCTAAACCCAATACCACTATTTACCACATGTTGTTATATTGCACCTTTGTGTTAATGCAAGGCCATCTCACACTGCTTGAGGTTTACACTAATTGCAACATAAAGCTACATTTTAAAAGTGCCTAGGCAGTCCATTGTGTCTCTTGGTAACTTTTAAGACTCTGTATTGTATCTTCCTAATGTTAGGATAAAGTGGATGCTCCCACTGTTCTCTTCTAACCTTAAAGGAGTAATGTTTCAACTTTCTGCTGCTGAAGGGGAGACTTGCCCTTCTGGAGCACATACTGGAAATTCAGGTGCGCACTGCAAATAGTTTTCCGATCATTTAAATTAATGGCCAGGAAATCATGTGCATTGTGCCGAACTTTCAGTAAGCTTTGTCAGGGGGTGAGACTCCTTGATAGCAGCACAAAATCGGATAAAATTGCAGACACCAGCAACAAGTTCTAACTGTGGTGACAGAGTTCCCTGTAGTTATAGTGATTGTTTGATATGTTATTTAATACTATACAATATCATGATAATTGTAATACAAGAACAGTAGTGGTCTGTTAGACAGCTGGAGTGTCATGGTGATGCCCTTTGAATACCAGAGATGTGCTGTAAATTTCTATGATTCTATACTAATCAGAATTTCAGCCATGTTAGCATGGAAAGAGTTCAAATACATTCATAGCACATAATAGTTTGGATTTTCTTAATAACTGAAAAAGTAATATGATATTATTAACATTGGAAGTACTGAGTTTAGGAGAAGAAAATGAAACATTGGTAACTGTTTTGGCTGATGATCTCAAGCACTGGTCTCACCATTAATTCATCACACAGGGAGCTGTTTATTGCTAGGTAAACACAGGCTCCTCAATTGGCTGTTAATAGTTATTCTATCAATGACAAAAATAATGCCAATGACAATGTTACAGCAATTAACATAAGGATAAATGGCTGCGAATAAAGGCATTGGTGTCTGGAGCCGAAATCATCCTATTGGTGAGAAGCCCACTTAATCTCATAAAAACCTTGCGCTAAAGCAACTATCATGCTTGGAAGTTGTATGAGAACTTGAGAAAAAAAATGTCACAGTGAGGGATTTATAAGAGGGGGATTAATGTAAGCTTTCAGAAACTTACCCTATCACCAGAAGGGCCACTGGGACCAGGAGCACCAGCAGAACCAGGAGCACCCTATAAAATAGGAGTATGGTAATGTTAAGATAGAGGTTATATTGGTGTGTATTCACAGATACAGTGGTACTAAAGGCTTAAGTTTAATGCAGAAGATAATTGTGGGACACTTACCCGTGGTCCATCGATGCCTGTATTTCCTTGAGGACCCACTGGACCGTGATCACCCTATAAAACATGCATGATGAGTTAGACTGAAAATAGGAGAGTGTAGAAATAGGAGACAACAACACATATTGTTGTTTTTTAATATCTCTACGAATTCTTCAAAGCATTACTTTCAAAACTGCTAATAGTTATATACTTTTTTTGTAGAATAGATATTGCTCTGGCCATGAGCTGAAGTTGCTCTGCTTTACACTTCCACCATAGTACATCCTTTAAATCGTTAAAAAAAATACTAAATGATAGAAACATAATGAGCTATCATTGTAAAGCTCCTAATATGAAGCATAGAACATATGAGTGAGTTTCAACTGTTTTTAAATGGATTGGTAGATAACAGATAAAAGATGCATGATCACTCGAGTGCTACAGAAGCCAACACTATTAATCAACTAAGAAGCTAGGGGTCTTTAAAAAGGGAAAAAGAAAATGGAGAAAATTATGAATAGTTTAAAAAAAGATTCACAATATAAAAAACAACTTACCTTTTCACCTTTGGGACCAGGCGTACCAGCACCACCTTGCTCACCTGACATGCCCATTGAACCTTGAGGACCTTGATGCCCAGGAATACCAGCAACACCAACTTCACCCTAATAAGGAAGTGGTAACAACTGATTAAGGTTGCTGAGAGTTAGTTAATACAACACCATACTTAAGGCACTAAAAGCCCCTTTGCTACCTCTTCCCAAGAAATTCGAGTTGCAGTGTAGGACCCCAATTTAAGGAGCCTAGCGCCAGTTTCCGATGTGTGCCCTGGGCAACTAAAAGTCACCCAAGTCAATATGGCATCCGGCACATTACCGGCGCAGTTTCTTACGCCGGAAAAATGGGGAGAATGTGAATTTGTCCCCCTCTGTATCCATATTAATACCACATAAGATGTGTGTAAATGATTTCAAAGAAATACAATAAGAGATCAAGGAGGAGACACCAAAGCATAGGCTGAATGTTGATAATAAGACTCCTAAAAATATTCCTAATAACTACTGTAAAAATGTTTTAGGAACTCGAGTTAAATTGTGAGAAATATTAAAAGCAACTAGGGAGAATGTATCATTTATGACTGGCTTTGATTAGAATTTCCCGCTGGAAATGAAGGGTGCAATCACGGTGTAATGGTGTGTGGGTAGTGCAAACTGGTTTCCCTTCACATTGACACAGCAATGGGACTGCAGTATGAATCCAATGTCGGGCTAAGCTGACACCAGAACAAAGTGGAGTGCGGCACACTGTGTTATACAGGAGACAAACTATCAACTTGTAAAAGTGTTCTGATATAATTTAAAAAGAGCCACCAGAAATTCACTAATTAACTGCTGAATGAATTTGGGTGGCACCAACTGTACATTTGTGATGTCTATAATTAGATTTTAAGATACAAATTAAACACCTTCCTTGTTTTCAAAGAACTTTTAGAAGGCAGGTGTCAGTCGTTCAATAGAGTTGTTTGCTTTCAACATACCTTTCCACCATCAGAACCAGGAGCACCTTGGGCACCACGTGAACCAGTAAGACCCTGGGAACCTGCAGCACCTCGTTCACCTGGGAGACCTCGTTCACCCTAAATGGAAAAATGTGAAGCGCACTACTTTAATCATGATCTTATGACATTAAACAAACTGAAAGTGCAAAACCACAGAAGAGACTTAAACATACTCTTGAGCCGGAGGCACCTGGAGTTCCAGAATCACCTCGGATACCCTGTAGAGAAATGAGAGGGTAATAAGTAAGATGTACAAATTAAAAATTAAAAAGAAACAAAGATGCTAACTTTGGCTATTATGGTGAAGACTTGCTCTGAGTGCTATTGTAATGATTTCAGAAGCCCTTTGGGTTTATGATTTCATTTCACACACCTCAAAAAGGGAACCATACCCTTATAGGTTTATAATGAAGAAAAATAAAAGAAGCTTTCCATTGGCTAGTAAGAATGCTGGTATGAACACATCATTCACTTGTATATTCTATAGTTTTTTCAAAATTCATTATTTGCATAATTTTGCACCATACCGTTCAGATTATTCAAGTTCAAACATATGGATCATACTCTGTTTCTCTCTCTACAGATGCTGCCTGACCTGCTGAGTATTTCCAGCGTTTTCTGTTTTTATTTTATATGGATCATACAAGCTATTTCTCATATTTTGTCCCTCATTATTGTTTGCCTTACCCGATCACCTGGTTTACCAAGTTCTCCAACCGCACCAGAAGGACCAGGGACGCCCTATAATAACAGAAAAAAATAAGCCCAACATTAGCACATTATGATTGCAATACCAGATACCTGTAAAAGGGAATTTAATGGGTGAAAAATCATGTGCAGTTGGCAGACAAATCGCACATTTATAAAATGTTTTTATTGTCTTTTCACTTAAGAATCAAAACATTTTTTGGAAAATTACTTCATACTACATCCTTCTCAGTAACTACACCAAATTTTAAAAATATTAAATTGTATAAATTATTGCTGGAGATGTTAATGTATGAGTTGCTTAACTTGCTTATACTAACTTCCTCCCTCTACTATTTTAACAGAGGAATTAATCTGTTTAATTTAACCCATTTAATTTAAACAAAGGGAGGAACTTGGTATGAGTATGTTAAATGTTTGTAGAATAATATCATTGACAGTAATTCTACCCTTAAGACTTGAAATTAGTGCATGCTGCTTATGATTAGTGTTAATGAAATGAGAAATCTTTCAAATCTATCTTTTTAGCTAAGAGAAGACTATGTCATCACTCACAGACATTCGACCTTCAGCAATATTTAACAGTTAGTAAATCACCCTTTATTGTCACTTCAAAAACAAACTGCTTTAATACAAGAATTACATGTATCAGTAAAACACCTGTTTTATTTAATGGGAAAAACACGTACTACATCCTGGTGGAACTAAGATTTAGTTAATGGGTTTTAAACAAACTCCAGGTAGATAGAAGTGGTTATCGTTGGCTAACTACAGCCTGCAAACACTTGCAGTAGGTTCAACCCAATACCGGCTCTTTTATCTCCACCAGTGATGGGATATTTGTAATTTCTTAATTCAGTGCTTGCAAGGTAATTCTGATACAGTAGAATTAATATTATTAACAAAGTGATTGTAACAACTTCCAGTCAGCCATAACGTAACATTTGGAAAAGATGATTAAAATGCAATTGCTAGAAGGACATTTTTGCATTGAAATCAAGCCGTGTGCTATTAGTACGACACACATTAACACATATGTATGAACATTCATTGTCTGCTAATTATACAAAGATGTTAACCCATTTATTTTAAATATATTTTCATTAGAACAGTACACCAGCCAATTGCAACCCATTTGTGTTTTATAGTAAAATGTACAGTATTACTTTACTCATTTTTATGTCCCATTTTACTGTGCTGTTATATATAAAAGTATTATAATTCAACAAGCTTATACTATTGTACCTAGTACAAAAAAATATTCAATTTCAGAGACATACCTGGAAACCAGAACTGCCAGCTGGACCCGATTCACCTCTCGCTCCAACAGCACCCTAATGAATAACAACACTGAAATTGTTCATCAGGTCAAATTGCTGAGTGCTAACTATATTTAACTTGTCAAATTTGTATATACAATATATATGGTAGTCAAAAGTAAATTAATTTATTCTGTAATAATATTATCATTTAAAAATTTCTATTGCATAAATGTTAATATGTCCATTACATACATTTATTATTAGTTTAGCTACTATATAACATCTACCAGTATAAAGTATACATACCTGATAAAGTTGCATGAAGAAAACGTTTTTCAGATTTCAAAATAATAGCCGTGATAAAAATTTTGAAATTAAACTGTGTGAATAGCAGCATGCAAACACTTTAATACACCTATATCCAATTCCTCTATCCATCATTTAAATCTAGACATTAACCCATTTATTTTAAATTGGTTAAAGCTTTTGTTAAAGTAAAGGAAAAGGAATTGCATATGAATGTATTAAGCGTTCATCAATTCATATTCATACGGCATCATTTTAAGGCCTATGCTTGTATCTACAAACATCTGATCTACTTACAGAAACACCACCAGGACCTTGTGCTCCAACTTCACCATCTTTGCCAGCTGCACCCTGAAGGACAAAAGCATCAGAGGAAAATCTTGTCAGTTCTATTACTTACATCAATAAACGCTACTTACTGTCATGTCTGTATTCTTCATACTGCATTTAACATTCAGAACAAATAGGTCAATTGCATTTTGTGTCTGCTGTTTTTGGAGATTCCTGTGATTCTATATCCTATACAGTGGCCTGCTCTATTACTGACTTTACTGGAGACATGGGAATGATTGCTACATGTTTCTCCAGAAATGGAGAATTATCTACAGATTTATGCATTTTTGTAAATGCCAAATTCTGCCTTTATTATATTTTATTCTTTGCTTTGTGTAATTCCCATAGAAACTTTATTTAATAAGAGCAACAGATCAGAAAATATTAACAATAATTGCTCTTTCTCCCACACATTGGGAGGCGATTTTCAACTGTTGGCCGCCCTTTTCTCGCCTGAAAAACAGGTGACCAGCAGAGGAAAATCTGAAGGGCACCTTGCCCACCTGATTCCATTTTCAGGCAGGTCTTTAAATAGGTGTCCAGCCTCTCTCATCCAAAATGGGTGAGAGGTTATTTAAATATGTAAATTAGGGTCATAGGATGCTGATTGTAATATTAATTTAATTATGGGTGGAGTATGTGCCATGCATACTAGTCCCAGCTGTACCAGACGTTTAGCAGTCTAACCAACAGTCCATAGAAAGACCAGGAAAAGGTATTATTTTTATTTTTAAGCTTTTTGTGAGATCCAGAGGACCAGACCCTACCTGCCAGCCACTCTGTGTGGAAGCCGGCAATTTTCCACAGTCTGAATCCGGCAACCTGTGCCCATTTTGCTCCTGCAGCTTGCCGGTAAGGTTTAAATAAGGCCCGAACCTGAAAATGATTCAGGGCTCGTGACTGTAGCCTTAGGCGTGTGCCGCGGGCTCACTCACGACTTCAATGTCCGTTTTGGGTCGAAATTGAAAATCCTCCAAATTATTTTGTAACCTCTCACCCAGTCTGCATCCAATCATTCCTTATCTTAAGTTCCCACTTAATGTGCATGACTTTTGTGAGTAATTGAAGGAAGGTAGGCTCCTGGAATGTAGCTTCTTGTATATGAAAAAAATAATGTTCAGATTGCCTCACAGAACAGCAGACTGACATTTGTCTGCAATAAATATTCTCCATGATGTGGAGATGCTGGTGTTGGACTGGGGTGGACAAATGTGAGAAGTCGCACAACACCAGGTTATAGTCCAACAGCTTTATTTGAAATCACAAGCTTTCGAAGCGCTGCTCCAAGGAGCAGCGCTCCGAAAGCTTGTGATTTCAAATAAAGCTGTTGGACTATAACCTGGTGTTGTGCGACTTCTCACATAAATATTCTCAGTTCTCCTCAAGTACAGTACTGTTGAAGGTCCACTTCGGTTTTTACTATGGCTTTTAGACTAGTTACCTGTTTTTGGACATAGCATTTTTTGATTGTCTAAGAGGTCTAATGTTGAGGCAAAGTTTTCCTTTTTAGAAAAATAGGACCATAGCCTTGAATTTTGCCATGAAACATTGCATATGAATGCTAATGCAATTGTCTGAAATTCATCCTTCTACCATTTTAGTGGAGCTATGAACCCATTTGAAATAAATCAGTTAATGCCTCCGCTAAAATAGTGGAGCAAGGAATTTCAGAAGATACAATAAAGTTTGAATACTTGAATTTCATGGCTGAATTTCAACACCTAGGGGGTAATGTAACCTAACCCACCCACCGGGGAACTCTTGGGATTGGATTGCCCGCCTGTTTTACAACCTGCTCAATTTTACTTTCCGTTGAAGTCAATGTATAATAATTCCTACATAGAAAATGTGGTTAAATTATCTTTAAGTGACAGGCATTAATATTGGAGGAATTTGTGACATAGTCAACATAGATCAGACACTAAAAGCTGGAAGTTACTATTATCAATATTCGCAGATTAACACTTAACTGTTCCATGCAATGGTCCTGTGTTATTTTAATGTAGGAATTAACCCTTTTATTTAAAATGTGTTAACCCTCTGTTAAAATAATGGACAGAGGAACATTATGCAAACAAGTTAAGTGTTTATCTGCTAATATCACAATAATAGCTTCTACCCGTAAATGGTTCTAAAAAGCACCACTCTTACTGTAAGTGAAATAGACCATTGATGCTTGAGTGTATTATGTATTGACTTTATACAGAGCATTAAATAAGCAATACTGTTGAAACTATTGCAGAAGTACTAATGACATTAAACATACCCTAGCACCACTAGGACCGACACCTCCTCTGTCTCCAGGCTTACCAAGTGCACCCTGGGAAATAAAGCAGATATTGTAATAAGAATAAGCTATGACTCCGTTACAAGGGTATTTTTTAATCTTTGGCATTTTGAAGAATCATGTTTGAACTCTTATCTAAATGAAGGAATATTCCAACTAGCTCATATTTTACTTAACGTGACTAACAGGGTTTATTTCTGAGTTAAAATTTGGGGGCTTAATTACTAGACAATATATGGTTGCAGAGCTAGTGCAGAACAAGCAAAAGGCGCTTTCACATTTAGAACTTCTGTAGTTGAGACCGTGGGAGTTGGCACCCATATTATTAGCTCCCTGCATTTACATTGCTAAAACTATCAATGCTGCCATTCGGATATGAGAGCTGGTTTTAGTTATGTAAATGCAGGAAGCCGGCACATGAACATCACTCAGCCACAATCCAAACAGCTGATGCATCAAGTGTATAAGCTCCTAAAGAATAACACTTTCACCAGCTGTTTAAGAGCAGAATCAATCTCCAATCACTTCTTATTGCTTGTCTAACTAAAGCTGTATTTTGAGTGTCAAAGCTACAATTCAGAATACACAAAGGAATTGGCTGTAATATAAATCATTTTGCTTAAGTTCATAGAATATTAAAAGTTTTTAAAGGAAAAATTTATTTTAAACAAACTTAACATTTAAATAATTTCAGTTTGGAAAAATGATATTTATAGATCAACGGTAAAGGCTACTCAGATAATGTTAAAACAAAATATTTTGAATTTTAGAATTTATTTACTGGTAAAAATTTAATTGTGTTACTTACAGTAGCGCCCTTTGGACCAGGGAAGCCCATCATACCAGCCTGACCTCTTGGGCCAGCAGAACCAGCGGCACCAGAACGTCCTTCTTCACCAACTGCGCCCTACAATGTATGATCTTAGACAATGAAACAATGTTCTTCACAAGTTACTGTAGCATATCTTACATATAGCTCAATTAATTGTACTTTGGTTTATTGTTTTACTTCCATGCATATTATTGCTAGTTGCAAAAACATTTGAGCGAATACTTTGCATTTGTTATTCATTTGTAATTTCATAGTAGTTGGTATTGCAGCATAAGGTACAATGCACAAAATCTAACACATTAGTAGGCTTTAGTATTTTAAGGATCACATTGTAGAAAGTTGTGGTATGGACAACAAAAAGTGAAAATCAATTGAGGAAGATATCCATGGTTACTAATTATCCTATGATATTATCTCCAGTGATATGTAAATTGCAGCAGGATTTGTATCTTTAATCTGCTGGTCTACATATTGGTTTGAAATACGACTGAGATTTAGTTCAGGATACTATAATATTACTAACACTCTAATTATGACCAGACAGTAATACATAAAACAGCTGCAACCAAATCAAAGTAAACAGCTGCAGTTGAATTGAGATAGTGAATACCTTTAATCAATATGGCTCAGAATTCTGTGTTCAAGGCATAGTTAGGATCTAATATAACATTCAAAATGTTGCCGTATGGACGCTCCTTTCTAATAGCCTAAATGCCAATACTTTCTCAAGAAGGTTATTCTGATAATTTGACTTTTGTTTAGCTAAAAATTATTTTATTACATTTTAGTACACTCCTTGTGTACTGCTAGTCTTGGATACTTTCTCCATATAAATGTCACTGCAAAGCTATATTTAAGCAACTGTATCTGGAATTCCTATATATGGATATGGGTTCATGACATTTTTAGGTAATAAGTAACTGATAATACAATTATATATTTGCTTTAATGTAGCTAATTGTGAAGTGCAGTTTTTGTGTAGGAGGCAGATTTTGTGTACAATATTAAAAGAAAATATTATTTCACGTTACTGGGGTATAGGACATAGCTTTTGTTAAGTAATAATGATTATGCAATGTTATTGCATCATAAATATGTAATTGTTAGTATCACTAAATGGCACAGTGTTTGCAGTTACTGTACCTACATTAATAAATTATTTGAAATGCTTTTTAATATAAAAAGTTGTTACCTTAAAGGTTAGCAAAACCTAATGTTTGAAGCCTATTAATTATTTAAACGTTCTGTAACATTTGTAATGTAGTATCCCCATGCAATTTGCCATGCTTGATTCAAACCTACTCTTAGATTGAATAAGCTTTCAAGAATGGGGAGCAGAAAACCTCAAAATCAACTTACAGCAGGACCTGACTTGCCTGGAGCACCTATATTGCCAGTACTACCTACGAGACCCTGAAAAATAACACATTACTGCAAGGTAAGAAAACTTACTGTAACACCTTGATTTCCAATAGCACCAGTTCTACCAGGTTGTCCAATATGACCCTATAAATATTGAGGAAAGCAAAAAAGTTTTACATCTCATTCTATCATGTGTTCAACTAAGATATCTGATTTTAGATTTCCACTGAACTTGTCTATTCATTTTCATATAGTCTTTAAAAAAACTCTCAAGGATTAATAGTAATTAGGAATGATGACAATCCCATCTGTGAAAATGGAAGTGTGTTGCTCCTAAAAGTCCTCAACAGATATAGATAGAAAAACCAATCGAACACCAGCTCCAAGTTAAGAAATAAGAAAAACAAAATCAGTAACATTTCATTTTTTTGAAGACATATTTATGAAAAAAATCAGGAAATAAGTTAAAATGTCTAAACTCCTTGGTAGAATTTAATAAAGAGATATTTTCTATTGTCTACAATATAATTCTGAGAGCTTCTACTAAAATGTTATTTACTATTATTTAGCATTATAAACTACAGCAGTACATCTGAGTAAGAATGTAGTTATTTGTTATAAACATTATATGAAGTTTAAAAGTATATAAGTAAAAGGTAAATATTACTCAACAAACTTTTAATTATATGCAATACAACTAAGCCTATTACTATTCTAGTTGTTTCAATTTTACTCACCCGTGCACCAGGGATACCACTTTCACCAGGACGTCCAATGTCACCAGGAGGTCCTTTGGCACCAAAAGAACCAGATTCACCACGTCTGCCAGGAAGACCCTAGAAATGAAATAGAAAGTAAGATAGCAACATTCTGAACGTTACATATAAATGTATCATTCTAGTTATTTAATGCGAAGAAAAGAAATATCACAGTTTGTACAAAATATAACCACATGTTTCTTATTTTTTACTTGATGCATTAATCTTAATAAAGCAAAGTTTACCATGCCACCAGCTCGTCCATTGGAACCTGGGATACCACGGTTACCATGGGAACCCTGCAAATCAAATGAGAGAAAAGGTTGAAAATCTCTTTACGCATGGGACTCAATGAACTGTGCATGTGTTAATCTTAAACAATTGTAACTCAGAATTAATATTTTCTCATTTATCATAATGTTGTTGTTTTACTGTACTACTAATTTTTTTATATATATATAATTATTATGAAGTACATAGACTAATGTTATGCAGGCAAAACTGTTATGGTTCATTCTGTATGTATATGATTGTCACACACAAATTCTTGTGATCAGCACATTAGAACTTCATAAAAATTATCCTAATAAGTTATAATTATAATTAAAATGTTCAATAGTATTCAGACAGAAATGCATTTGTGAGTATACTGAATCCCTTTTAATAATCTCAGATTCATTAGACCAGAAATATCTTGCTAGGACTTTATAATTACAAAAAATAGATATAAGCTTTCCTATTTCATTAAATATCTGTAAATATTATTACAAAAAAGTAGTTATTGATTTGTTTTAAAAAACTGAAGATCTGTAAATATAATTCAGTAATATGTCAGTGCAATTTTTACAATTTAAAATTAACCTTACCCTTTCGCCAGAAATTCCTATAAGTCCCTGAGAACCAACTTCACCACGAGGACCTTGCTTGCCTTCTTCACCACGAGGACCAGCAACACCTGAAGGGCCGGCATCACCCTGGTTTTGGAACAAAAAGATGCAGACATGAGCAATGGTTGACAGAAAATCTCATGGCAATCAAAAATATGGAAGAAAATGTGCAAATAAAATATAACATGCATATCAAATAAAAAGTCCTTACAGGCTCGCCTTTGGAACCGGTCTCACCCTTGATACCAATAGCGCCTGGTTCACCCTGGGCAGGAAGTTTACAAAAGAAAAGGTTTATTAGAAATTTAGTCATAACTTTAGTAAAATGACATTGTTTCATTCCATGAAAGGATTATTTATGGTAATTGCTTTACTATAGGATTGTGTATTTTACTTACAGAGAGTCCCCGAAGACCTGCAGGACCAAGTGTTCCATGTTGGCCAGCGAGACCAGTTGGCCCTGGAAAACCAGGAGCACCTGCGATACCTGGAGTACCCTATGTAAAACAAGCACAAGACAAACATTTGTTATTTTAAAATATAAGTGGACTTATCAATGAGACAGTTTATGAAAGCACTACATAGGTGTGCCAAAAATACTTACAACTGCACCCTTTGATCCAGTGATACCATTTGCACCTGCATTACCCTAGGATTAAAAAAAAGTATGAATATAGTAGATGCAATATTTCCAGTTTGATCAAATAATATCGCAAAATGCCATAATATTGTTACCACAAGTACTTACCAGAAGACCCAATGGACCAACTGGACCACTAGCACCAGGCTCACCTCTAGAGCCCTGAGCACCAGACGGACCACGAGCACCATGTGGTCCAAGCTCACCCTATGTTATACAGAAATAAAAGAAAGTCAAATTGTGTATTTGACATAAGTTATCACAGGTATGTTGTATTTATTAATGTGCTAACAGCTCATTGATACAGTATCAAGCACATCCAGCACAAAACTAACTTTCTTTATAACCTTCAACTAACTGAACATTACACATTGAGATAGTCTGATTTTGCTTAGCTGTGGCCTATTTTACTTCTCGTTGTTTTTAATTCTGTTGTTTTTATAAGGACGTTAAAACAAGTGGAATGGTCACTATAGTAGATCCCATCTAACAAAAATATTAAAATACTATTTATGAATCATTTCAATTGATATACAGTGAAGAGAACATAGTATTAATAGATATTTAATTAAAAAACTTTTGGTACTAGAATAAATAAATTATAACTTTATTGTTTTTATCTATATTCAGTTTGTGGAGAAATTTTTAGACTTTTTACCACCAAACTGTAACTTTTAAAACATCTGAATTACTGTCAATGCAGTCCAAAATCAAATAAAAAATCAAATGGCTGTGCTTTTGACTTTATTCTGTGGTATAAATTAAATGATATCGAATGATCAAGCCAATGGCAGGAAGTTATATAACGATATTGCTCAAGTTCATTTGTTGGATCTAATTATAGGATGTTATTTAGAATAAAAATGAAAAACAGAGTACTTTTAATTTTCTTCATTCCCACAAATAATGCACACTGACATTTCTTTAAAATCATATGTTAATACATACACTTCTTTGACTAAAAGCCATTCTGAGTACTGACAGATCAAATCTGTGGTAGTATGAAAACAAAACCGTGACTTTCACAGGGACTAGCTGAGAAACACACCATTCTTATGGAGACCTCACTAAATAATCAATAATTTAATTTTGATGGTATTATTTCACTTTCTGAAATAAGCTATGGATGCAACATTCTCCTGGTAGGCAGAATGTCCTAAGATAGTCATGACAATTAATTTAGTTATAAATAACCCAACATAATTTTAGTTTGAATAATAATCAAGATACTTCTACCCTTTGCCACAGCATCGACATGTTTTCTCAGGAATGTTGTAAAATTGTGAGTTATTTGCCATTAATATCACTGAGTTTCAGAACTCTTGTGACATCAGAAGTGTCCAAATAGGAAGCACAAAAAAATGACAGGATACAGATGAGAAATCCAGTTAATAAATAGATGCCTATAGTTACAGCTACCAATCATTACACCCTCAGGTTTGTGGAAGCGTAAGTTAAAATGGTCCCTATGTGGCTAGCATGAAGATAAAATTAAACGCAATGATTATTCTTGTTGTTTGCACTGCCTTATCTAGAGTTAAACCTGTAACTATAGATAAAAGCTACAGAATTATATTAATTTGTAACTCTATTATACAATATTTACTTTAATGTAATATTGAATACAATAAATGTGACATTTGTGTATCAAAAAGTTAAACGTTTGATCTGTGTAGAATTATGGTCAAACAATAAAACAATTTTTGCAATTGGTTATGAAACACCTGTGCTACAACTGGGGTCTGTGAATGGGAATCATGGCTAGACTTTAAGCATTTTTAAATTATATGCTAATATAATCAGAAATTTGAACACTGAATTGTGACGGGTTACAATAAATTGGTAAATAGCTTATTTAAAGCATTTTCATAATTTCTAATAGTTAGAGTCAAAGGGTTATAAAAATGTAAGAATATCCCACATCGCAAATAAAATTGTTTGTGTGATATTACATGTTCACTTTTAAATATCGCCCTGTGTTCACTTTTTGTAACATTACAAAATGTCAGCTGTTACCTTGAGTCCAGGACTGCCTGGGAAGCCTGGGGGACCACCTGTACCCATGGGTCCCTATAAAGAAAAGAAATTGCAAATAGTAAGATTGCTTTTTGTGATTTTTTTATACCACAATTTACCATGCAGCTCCATGTTATATCAAATGTCTGCAGGAACAACTTTGATGCTAATGCTGATGAAGACGATAGTAAACAGTGAAATAGTTAAAATCTCCACCAAAATCAATTCAATGGTATTGCAGTGGACCTGTGTTTCTGCTTATTACAGGTTAGGAGTCAGTACCTGGAGAGATACTGTTCTAGTATTTGTACCTGTCTACTCACATTATAATTATACATCCTTTACAGGAGTTACACCATGGACAGTAACTTTAATGGAAGTCACGTAATATAAACTAACTTTTCATTTATGTGGAATTTTTTTCATATTATTGCATAGTGCCAGACTAACAGTAATATACAAAAGTACATGGTGATGCAATGATGATAATATATCTCGTATCTGACTGAATAGAAGCTGTATGAGATATTGCCTACTATTCTTGAGGATGCATGAGAACATTATTTATAAGGAATGATTCCACAATCTCATACTCCAATTCGGGAGGCTCCACTCACAGGATGTGTGTTGAAAACATGGCTATAACATTATAGCCTTGATTCTCCGACCCATACTCCCAGAGAGCATGGCTGCCCATTGGGAGCATCAGATTGCAGAATCACTCTTATAACTTGTTAATAATTGCACATTTGCCTATTAAAGATGGATTAAGATTAATTTAACATTATGCAAGTGGCATACTTACAGGAGGGCCAGAAGGTCCTGACATACCATCACTGCCTCGGGGACCCTTAAAGGAAACACAAAACTTGTATTAATAAACTTACTAAAACCTAAGAATGCTCAATGCTACAAGAGAGACCATCAATAGACATCAAATTGATAATAAAAAATAAACACTGAAATAAATGCTTTCATCAAAATGCCAGAATGGAATATTATAATATAACATTACAAAGAGGCAAAACACTTATTCATTAGCAATATTTTAAAAATCATCTTAAAGATCTATTTTTAATGGCATATATTTAATTTTGTTCAAAAATATTATTGGTGACCTTAGTACAGGGCCTCATTCAATGGGAAGGCAGATCCGCCAATTCATAACTGAAAAATTGGGTGGGCTGTGAATTAGGTGCGCTGACCATCAAGCCCAATTGTCTGATCTCCTTCTTGTTAAGCAAGGCTCCATGCTGGCAGCACTAAGAGTAAAATTGAGAAAGTATTAGAAACTTGAAACTCACAGATGGGCCAGCACCTCCAACACGGCCTCGCTCACCTGGACCACCACGAAGACCCTGATAGCAAAAGGAAAAATGTATGTTTATTTTCGCTCAGGCCATTTATTTTTTAACCTAATATACGACATTTTGTACAAAGCTGACTTTAAGGATTACGCAGTGTGTGACTAAAACTATTCTTACATTTAGAATTAATAAACACGTACCAAGAGTCCAGGGCTACCATTTGATCCTGAGTTACCAGTCTCACCCTGGGAAAGAAATGAAAACAATCTTTAGTTTTTTAGTTGCTTTTTACAATGTTAATAACACAGGAAAATATGTGCAACAATTAAACTTGAACAGGTGATATATTCTAACCTTACTTGATGACAAAGACCCTATTGTTTAATTTGTGCAAAAAGACATGTAAAATACTTCATCACCTGATGACTGACTGGCCAGCTTGAAACAAACATAATCAAGAAAACTTTGTTTTGCTCAGTGCTTTCTTCCAGCTATTGAGAAGTGTAAATGCTCACTGTTCTCATAGCAGTGGAAACACTACCAGTGATGAATGACCTAGGCTCTGTTTATAGTTTACAGTGGTTGCTAAGTGTTCCACATGCTTAGTAGCAGAGGTACAGTCTCCTCCTGATAAATTTAATGTAATTTTTTGACGGGAAAAAATTGGAATTAGCTAATAATTTGAATGAAGCAATGTAAATAGCACAGTAAAGTGTAAATTTAGTACAAAAAAGGAATTGTCAGATAATTTGAATTAAACAACTTTGAATGAAGAGGAGTAGGACTGTACACCATTTCCTCACTAGCTGACAAGGTGACGTTAAATGGTAATGATATTATTCCAGTTATGTCTGCTGCCAGGTAACAGCAGGATATAACAGAGTAGAGAATTCTGATATGCATTTGGGAAGCAATTTACTACTTTTACTTTCCATACCGTGTATATCGCCATATTTACAAAACTTAAAGATGGAGATGAGAGTTTTTCTGGCCTGACTTTGATGACATACTGTAGCAATTGTTTCAAGTTTTACTCCAGACCTCTGGGTTAAACGAATAAAGCCTGATAAAAATGTTTACCAAAATAAACCCAAAAAGCTTTCTTTTACTTTTAACATCACTGGATTAAGTTTCTGACTTTCTTGCAAATTAATAAAAAGAGAAAATTACTACACAGGATCGATACTTGCATGAGGATTATTGGCTGCCAATTCGCAGGTGTTTCAACTGAACACAGCCAATCTTGCGAGAAGTGAAGTTAAAATATTTGCTCTGATTTTTACTTAATCACGAGCACCACAAACTTGTGGACTTGAATTACAAATTACTTTTCAAATATTGTCAGGATAGATATTCGCCTTGTAATGTAATTACTTTTCTAGGTAAACAAAATTTAAATTAAATTTCAAAATATGAAGATGTAAAACTGTAGGTTGTCCCACTTCAAGGTAGTGCATTGTGGGTAACTCTGTTATCAGTTTAACAGTCCTATGCCTCAAAGGAGCAACAGATGCACTAGAGACAACACTGCAATAATAAGCACCAGAAAGACGTGAAGAAAAACCAAGTGGAAAAAAATGGCCAAAATAAAGACCAAAAATAAAAGCTGAAAATGAGAAAGCTTAATCATACTCAATGGATAACTCTGGAAGATCAGTTTTCTCCCATGTGGGAAAGGCATATAATAAAGTGACAATGTCTTTACCAAGTGCTTTAAGTATGTTTATAATACCAGAAGCATACATTATAATTAAGACTGCTGAATTGTTGTAGTGATTACTAAGTAATTTAGTGTTTGTCAAAAATTTCTGCGTGAGGGAGCCCTGCAAATATTAGCACACACCTCAGGATCACTTGCAATTACTGACATGTTCCTGGAGCTTTGTCTCAACTTCTGATGTCAGTTGCCTAAAGGAAAACTGACATCAGAAGTTATATTGATAAAAAAATAGTACTGGAGAAATTAATGCGACTGAAAGCTTACATCCTAGGGTTTTGAAAGAGGTGGCTATAGAGATAGTGGATGCATTGGTTGTCATTTCCAAAATTCCATAGATTCTAGAACAGTTCCCACAGATTGGATGGTAGCAAATGTAACCCCACTATTTAAGAAAGGAGGGAGAGAGAAAACGGGGACCAGTTAGCCTGACATCAGTAGTAGGGAAAATGCTAGAATCTATTATTAAGGACGTGGTAACAGGACGCTTAGAAAATAATAATAGGATTGGGCAGAGTCAACACGGATTTATGAAAGGGAAATCGTGTTTGACGAATCTGTTAGAATTTTTTGAGGTTGTAACTAGCAGAATAGATAAGGGAGAACCAGTGGATGTGGTGTATTTGGATTTTCAGAAGGCATTCGATAAGGTGCCACACAAGAGGTTATTAAACAAAATTAGGGCTCATGGGATTGGGGGTAATATACTAGCATGGATTGATGATTGGTTAACAGACAGAAAACAGAGAGTAGGAATAAACGAGTCATTTTCGGGTTGGCAGGCTGTAACTAGTGGGGAGCCGCAAGGATCAGTGCTTGGGCCTCAGCTATTTACAATCTATATCAATGATTTGGATGAGAGGACCAAATGTAATATATCCAAGTTTACTGATGATACAAAGCTGGGTGGGAATGTAAGTTGTGAGGAGGATGCAAAGAGGCTTCAAGGGGATATAGACAAGCTAAGTGAGTGGGCAAGAACATGGCAAATCGAATATAATGTGGAGAAATGTGAAGTTATGCACTTTGGTAGGAAAAATAGAAAAGCAGAGTATTTTTTAAATGGTGAGAGATTGGGAAATGTTGGTGTTCAGAGGGATCTGGGTGTCCTTGTACACAAATCACTGAAAGTTAACATGCAAGTACAGCAAGCAATTAGGAAAGCAAATGGTATGTTGGCCTTTAGTACAAGAAGATTTGAGTATAATAGTAAAAACATCTTACTGCAATTATATAGGGCCCTGGTGAGACCACACCTGGAGTACGGTGTACAGTTTTGGTCTCCTTACCTAAGGAAGGATATACTTGCCATAGAGGGAGTGCAACAAAGGTTCACCAGACTGATTCCTGGGATGGGGGGGGATTGTCTTATGAGGAGAGATTGAGTAGACTAGGCCTATATTCTCTAGAGTTTAGAAGAATGAGAGGTGATCTCATTGAAACATACAAAATTCTTACAGGGCTTGAGAGGTTAGATGCAGGGAGGATGTTTCCCCTGGCTGGGGAGTCTAGAACCAGGGGTCACAGTCTCAGAATAAGGAGTCAGCCATTTAGTACTGAGATGAGGAGAAATTTCTTCACTCAGAGGGTGATGAATGTTTGGAATTCTCTACCCCAGAGGGTTGTGGAGGCTCAGTCGTTGAGTATATTCAAGACAGAGATAGATCGATTTTTGAATATTAAGGGAATCAAGGGATATGGGGATAGTGCAGGAAAGTGGAGATGAGGTAGAAAATCAGCCATGATCTTATTGAATGGCAGAGCAGGCTCGAAGAGCCAAATGGCCTACTCCTGCTCCTATTTCTTATATTCTTATGAAAACAGTGCTATCATTGTAAAAAATATGTTTTATTAGTATATACAACAACAAAAATAACATGCTGCTACTTTGACAAATAATGAAATCTGATTACAGATGAACCAAAATCTGATGGCATCAGGGACCTGCTGGAAACCCCTTGCAGACTCCCTAAGTTGTGGGAAGCGGTTTCAAAACCTCATGTTTTGATTTCAAAAGGCTCGTTCTAGATCATAATTAAAAATAAATTCCCCAATTTGTTCCTACTAAGTGGTTATTAGAGGAAGACAGAGGTCTGAAAGCAGACCAATCATCTGCCCTCTCAGCCATCATTGGGGTTGGTGGGATAGGAAGACTCAAGGTGGGGGAGAAAAAGAGGATTGTCCTTATCAAACAAAAGCAGAGAAAAGTGCAAGTTTATAGAGGTTTATTTGGATGTTGTCTTAATGAACATTCGTCTCTGCAGACTGTCAGAAATACGATTCCGTATAAAGATAATGCCAGATCCATATTTTCTGCCATGATCTTCGATACAGCTCCATTCTCTGGGGACTGTTCAATGGAATCATGATACTCAAACTTTGTAACTGGTCTGAGATGTGCTTACAATAGAAAAGAAGCAGTTTTGGTTCTCGTGGGATGAGCCTATATGTATAACATCTAGATATCTGGCAGAAATCATCAAATACAGAGAGTTATGAAACACCTCATACGTGCCCAGAAACAACATTTGGCATGTCTGTTGTAGAACTGTTTTGGATGTTTTGTGATGAACTTGAAAATCTACTTAAAATATGTCCAGGCATGTTACGAGGAAGTCTGTCATTTGACTGTTCACTGCAGTTTCAAAAACCTAAAGCAGCTTTCCTTTCCTTAAAGATATGATGAGGCAGCCAACAGTTGATTTGTATAATTTCTCTTGTGTTCTGCCATGGAAACAATTATTGGCCCCAAAGTTATAAATCTGTTTCTAATTTCTGCACTGGGATATGCATGGCTATGTAGCTGAAATGTGTTTTTTTGACAAAAAATGAGTCATTGCCCTCATAAAACGGTAACTTTTTACATATGGTCTGTAGATAGAACATTTGGCATATCAATTAATGACTGTGATGAATAACAAAACAAATTCAGCAGTTTCTGAGCACATTTGGTGCTGTATTTTTTTGCAAGTGTTATAGCCACATAATAGTTTATTCTGTTTAACTATTCCTCTTGTATGTGCATTGTTCGTGAAATCCTCCAACCAGGCTCCAACTCCTGGGAGATACAAATATTAGGCAATATCATGATTATTTATTGCTGTTTCATTTGTATAACTATAGGTTGACACTAATCAGTCTTGTATAGACCTCATGGACAGCTTTGCACTTGGGAACCATAAATTCCTTAATTCTAGGACTGGCGTGGAAAATAAAGAGCAATGGTGCTGAACCAGGTGCTTTGTGAACTCTTGCTGTGATGATGTTAGCTGCAAGTGGCTGCTTTTGACTCTGATTATTTATAGCATGTTTTGGTATAACGCACATTTAATGGAACGCTGTGGTTGCTTACTAGGATGCTGTGACATACGATAGGCTAGTTGGTCACAGTACAATAGCATCGCTAACAAAATGGACTGAAAAGGTGAATCTCAGAAATTTAGGAGAGAAACCACAAAAAATACCTGAGATAAGAACTTAGATTTCCATTGAAAACCCATACAGTAACAGCGAAGTATATGTGTCAGTATTATGACATGGAAATAGGCTGCAGTGAAAAATTTGGCAAAGTGAAGACAAAAAAGGGGTGAACTACTTCCCTTCAACATTTTTAGCATAAAGGTCAGTGCAGGAAGATTTCCACTGTGGGGAAAGTGTAACAAAATTCTAAACCTGCTCTTTGCAAGGGAGCGTATGATTTCAGTATACTGGGACCCCCTAAATGGACTGCAATGGTATTTTCTCGTCCTGTACATTCTAATTTCCCAGTGAAATCTTCCCCCAGCATGAGTACAAAATGGGATTTCCAGTTTTGTACTCATGTTCAGTTTTCACTAAAATTCAAAATTGCAGAAATTTCACCCAAAATGGATAAATTACATAGAAAAATATGAATATGAAGTTCTCTACATCTGAACATAATTAGAAAAGACTAAAGGTTTCTGTTCAATTTTCTGATATGAAATCTAAGTATATTGCTTGTAAAATGAAAGTCAGCAAATGGTACAAAGGGCTAGAAATTCACCTCCATAGCGCCCGGTTTTTCAATGCTATGGGTGCCATTTTGTGTCCAAAATGGCATGCGCGCTGTGCACGCACAATTCTGGTGTGGGCCGCGCCAGACACCATCTTGGGAAAGGTCAAATAAGAAGCATACTTTACCCAAGTCTGAAGCAGGCGTCAGGCTATTAACATATGCCAATAAGGGTCCTAACGCCTGCTTCTGCTCCCTCTTGCAACTTTGGTTTGCGTCTGAGGCAGCCAGCACCAGTGCCGATTGTCTCCGGGAAAACCAACGCTAAATAGCACGGAATTAAAAAAAGGTAAGTACTTACCATAATCACTGCCGCTCCTGATCCAGTGATCTCTGACCTCACTCCCGATTCCGACCTCCAGGCCCCCTAGATCTCCCCCTGGCCCCAACCTCCTAGCACCCCCCACCACCACAGCACTCCCGACCCTCCAATAATACTCCAGACCCCTGCGATCTTCTTCCCCAAACCCTGACAGCTCTCCGATCGCACTCCGAGGCCCAACCAATCCTCCTCCAGATCCCTGCAATCTTACCCAATTACTTACCTGAAGACTGGCGCACGAACATGTGCGGGCTCCTGTCGCTGCGCCATTTACATGATAGAGGTCCGAGGCCCAAAATCCCGGGCTCCTCGGACCTTCCCATTTGAGCGCAGGCTGTTAGCACTCTGCAAGTAAGGCGCCCAAAAATGGATGCTACCGAATTTCTAGGCCAAAGAATATTCCTTTGTTTACTGTATAAATAGCATACTCCCTAACTCATGCTTAACAGCTCAGCATACTGTAACTTGATCGTGGCTGCATGTCTTACCTTCATACCGGCGATACCCACATCTCCCTTAATTCCATCCAAACCATTGTAACCCTGTAAGGGAATGGAAGATATTATAAAATATCAGTTAAACGGTGTAGCACTAATTATTTACTGCAGTAGAACAAAGATATAAAAAGTATCAAAAATAAAATGTCTAACTCACTCGGTGTCCTTTCCTGCCAGAGAGACCAGAAGTTCCTGGGAAACCACGAGCACCCTATGAAGAGGAAGCGGAAATACAACTGAATCATCAAAATGAAAAGATCTGGCATTGTTGTTATGGCTGTTTGGTAAAGAAAGTATATAATAAACATTTGCATTCAACAGAAGTATCACTGCCTTCAAGTCAGATAGTTCAAAACCAGATGTTATTATTAGATTATATAAACCTCATGCTGCATCATCTCTTACCTGAGGTCCAACAAATCCACGGTCACCAGTTTTGCCAGCTTTGCCATTTGAGCCCTGTTAAGAGAAAAGTAAATACTTAGTACTAATACAATGTTAATTAAAGAGGTTTTGCACATAAATTTATACTATTAGGTAGATTATATTACTATTTACGTATGTGAGACATGCTCTACTTTTCTATACCTGCTAAAATATATTGTTAATTTTTACTTCTGGTATATTAACAACTACCAATGTAAGTAGAATGTTCATACATTAGACACTTCCAAATTGTTTAATATCCAATAGGTGAATGGATTTTCAGTAGTGTGCCAAAATGATAACATCATTTACAGAAACCTGGTAGATTCAATGCATACTTGGCCCTCCAGATCAAGTAACAGTTGTATTTATCTTTTTGGAGGCAGAATGGGTTAGATTGTTAAAACTATACTCTGGACAGATAGGGCTCAGATTAGCCACTGGGTCATTTCTGACCTCACCCAGACCCATTTGCAGAGATGCAGAGAGGAACTAAGGTTGTTCCCCCCACAATTGGAAATTTGACTTGAATCCATCAAGTACTCATATTATACTGGTTACAGAATGGCATTGACAGGAACTGGGAGCAGATGGCTAGCTGTCCTCTTGGTCGGGGTAACATGAGGGAAGACTGCCTCAGAAACATGGACTAATATGGCAAAAATAAAAACTTAATATTAAGTAATTAATTATTCATTAAATGGATAGTTTTTTATTGTACATCATGAAATATCAGAAAGCTAATGTTGTTTTATAATGTGTAACAATAAGCAAACTTTCACCTGAATGAACAGGCCTGATGGCAAATGTAGTCAGGATGTCTATGGAGGGCTTATCTGGCCCAATTCTGAGAAGGCGCTAAATACATAGAAACCTACTAATGTAGGTCCCCTATAGGCACCTAGTACATATGATTGGACACTGAATCCAGGATTTTCTCATCCTTAATGTTGTGCATTTTAGTAATCGATATTAGTAATATTATATTACATTACGAAACACATTGCATTGTTATTTAGTGCACAGTTGCATATCTGTGACATTATTTGTTTAATTGGATAAGAATTAAAAGAACTAGAATAACTTGTTGGCAAGTTGTTGTTGGCTGCCCAAAGAACATGCAACCTACATTGTGTTTTGAAGTAATGGATGAGATTGGCCTTGATTTTGAAACATCCAGAACTACAAAACTACAGCAGGAGAATTGTTTCACAAAGGATAGGACTCCATTAGCATTTAACGGTCAAAGCTGTTTATTCTGACCATCATGGCAAGTATATAATCAGATTCTAAGAAGTCAGATGCTTGCCAACAGTAGCATCAATCACAGAAGGGGAAAATTATGTGCGTGTTGGTAATACTTTCAAACTATCTCATTGTGAATCATCTGGACCCTGCCTTATACTCCAGGGCAAGCTTTGGCACTAAAGAGAAAAGGAAACTCAAGAAGTTGCAGAAGCCCTATGCAACTATCTCCAAGCCAAAACTCTGGGGTGTCTTGACAACTAATTAATTCTTTGAAATATGTAGTTTATTACAATAAAATATCATTGTGATAGGACTAATTTCTAAACTCTGGTGATTCAGAAATATTTTCTCCCTTCATATTCACTCATCTCAATTTTGGACTAGGGATTCAGACAAATTCCTATCTTAGTGAGGGGCTGCGTGAGGTTCTCAATTTGCAGGTAAAAATGATCTGAATGCCCAGCTCTAGTATGTAGACATTACTTTCAATTATTCAGAACATAACGGTAATTTATTTTCTCTAGATATTGCCTTTGCTAGGTACAATATGAAGCATCTCAACGAGTGTTATTATCTGATTGATGCATAAAGTAGTTGTGATTCAAGGAGCTGACAACATTTAAAAATGCTGTCACGATTCATATTTTACTTCTTCATAATGTATACTTACATCTTCACCAGGTTTTCCGGGTGAACCTTGAGGACCACGAGGACCCATTGGACCCTAGTGAATAAAAAGACAAAAAGAAAATCAGAATCAATATGAAATAAAAGATTCACAAATTCTTTAATTTGCCACAAAATGAAAATTCTGCTTTGAAGTGTACTTACAGTTGAACCACCTTCGCCTGAAATGCCTGGAAGTCCTCGGGGGCCGGGAGAACCCTGAAAATGAACACATGCATTTGATTCACGTTATTCATGTCTGAAGTATCTAAAATAAATTGTAATCATGGTCATTTCAAATGGAGGTAGTACAATGTGTTGCATAGTTTCAATTATAAATGGGCAAGAGTAAAATACCAAGAAGTTGTAACACTTACAGGAGCACCGGCGGCTCCTTGTGGGCCTTTCATTCCCATTGCTCCCTAAAAAAAAAGAGATTATATCAGAATTAGTACACAATATGCTAATCTGTATTAAAGCAACAAGACAATCTTTGGAAACATAAACACAGTATAGATGAATACAAGGCAGATAAGGTTGGAGTGATTGAAGATATAATGAACTCACAAATAATCTACATGTACCGTTATGTTTTTGACTGTTTTAGGCTTAGTCTTTATAAACAAGTGGCCACTTAATAAAACTTTAATCCACAAATACTATACTATAAGTGAATCTGGCTTTAGGTGATCAGTATAACTGAATTGATAGCATTTTAACCGGTTTATGTTTCAATCAATTTAATCTATGTTTACATATTGAATTCTCTACCAATTAAAGGTAAATATAAAGATTTGAATTTATATAGGGTTTTACCATGTCTCGCAAGTGTCTCAAAGAGCCACACAATGAATTACTTTGAAGTGCAGTGAGTTTTGAAATGGGTAAAAGTCTCAGCCAATTATCCTCTCAAAAATCAGCAGTGAGATGAATGACCAGTTAATCTATTTTTGGTGGTGTTGGTTGAGGAACACTGGAAGAGCTCTCGGTTCTTCTTTAAATAGTGCCATGGAATTTAAACTGAACCAAAGAAACAAGCAGATGGGACTCGTCTGAAGGACAGGTCCTTCAACAATGTAACACTCCATCAGTACTGCACCAAATGTGAGCTTAGATTTTTTGCTGAAATACTGGAATGGGGCTCAAACCCACTACAGAAGCAGCTACCAACTAACCAAGCTTACAATGATAAGTGTATATCAAAAGGAACATGTCTGCTAAATAGAACTAAAGTGAAAAAGCAAAACTTTCTCATCTGTTCTATAGTTATAATGACCATAAGTTCTTCCACTGTTGCAATTCGAGTTGCCCATCAGAGTAGAAGCAAATCTTCTGGTAACAATTAGGGGTCAAGTTACATGAGATACTTCCATTCATACTCACCTTATTTATCTTTATTTTACCAGTAATTTCTTCATCATTGACAAGATTTGATTTAAACTATGTAATTTTGCTAAACTGACCTTACTGGAGAAAACAAAAGGAGTGAAAATACTCAACATATTTCTTATTGGTCACTGTCTTCTGTCTTATCTTGGAATGGGAATGATGGGATATGATGTGTTATAAGTGCTTGGAGAGATTTAGCAAAACACTCTCCTCACCCATACAATTTCAAAAAAATATAAATTCACACATAGTTTATTCTTACATTTTCAGGCAATGAAGACCTGCAATTTGGATTTCTTCTTGTATCCTGAGATGAGAAAATCTAGTATTTTCTTTGCTCAGGTACCACTGAATTAGCATCCAACCAGGTTCAAATTCTGAATTATACTATGGAGCAGTCCTTGGAGACATATGTAACCTATTTCATTGGACCAGCTACATAGAGTGGAGCTCAATTATGAGTGGAGAACAAAACGGTGGATGTGCATGTGAGGATGATACAGCAACAAAAATGATGGTATCTCCTGCAAGGTGGAAGATCTTTTCTTCATGCCTTGAAATAATATAGCTTGGGGAATACTTCATACTGAAAGTGTTCCCTTACAGTATACTTGTTCTTTAAGATGTTATTTTAAAGTGACTTAGTTATACAGAACATCTGGCAGAGAAGCAATAATGTTCCTAGATAATATATGGGGCAACTATAACTTGTATAATAACAAGGTAGTGTAACAGTTTCAAAGATTTAAGATCACATGTTCAGCTATATTCTGGTGTTTCACAGATACATCTTGGTGTTTCTAACAGTTTCTTATGAAAATTAATCCTCCAGCATTTAAAAGTGGTGAGCGGTTTCTGTTATATTTTTAATGGTAGCTTTTAAATAATACATGATTCATTTTCAGGACATTTGGTGCGAAAAATGAGAACATTCAAATACAAAATTACATAAAGGCTAATTCTGTGATTCCACAATCCCAGTAGGCAGCCATACTTGCAGGAAATGAGTTGGATAATCATAGCTACAATCTTGTAGTTCTACCTAGGCCCCATACTCCCTTCAAGTGTGGCTTCCCTGTTGGGAGAACTGGATCAGGAAATTTAGCCTACAGTGTTGTGGGATTATTGAAGAAGGGGTTGTAAATGCATACCATGATTCCTGGTGTCATTTCGTCCCGTTTAAAGTACTGAGCAGCAAAGCTCTGAAAACAAAAACAGAGACACGTTATTACTTTAGGAGAGGCCTCAACTGATTATCAACTTATTTGCAGTCATGGAAATATTTGTTATGATAAAAGCACCAAGACTACACTAATTGAAGAATATTGCAAACACATGCATATCTGTTCGTACATCTTTAGAAACAACAACAGAAATATAAATAACAGCAACCTACACAAAATACTTTCATATACATAGTAAAGCTAACTTCCCTATTAACCAGTTGCCTTCTATTTTTATTCAATCATGGGATGTCGGCATCGCTGGCAAGGCCAGCATTTATTGCCCATCCCTAATTGCCCTTGAGAAGGTGGTGGTGAGCCGCCTTCTGGAACCACTGCCATCCGTGAGGTGAAGATACTCCCACAGTGCTGTTAGGGAGGGAGTTCCAAGATTTTGACCCAGCGACGATGAAGGATCGGTGATATATTTCCAAGTCAGGATGGTGTGTGACTTGGAGGGGAACTTGGAGGTGGTGGTGTTCCCATACGCCTGTGGCCCTTGTCCTTCTAGGTGGAAGAGGTCGCGGGTTTGGGAGGTGCTGCCGAAGAAGCCTTGGCGAGTTGCTGCAGTGCATCTTGTAGATGGTACACACTGCAGCCACGGTGCACAGGTGGTGGAGGGAGTGAATGTTTAAGGTGGTAGATGGGGTGCCAATCAAGCAGGTTGCTTTGTCCTTCATGGTGTTGAGCTTCCTGTGTGTTGTTGGAGCTGCACTCATCCAGGAAAGTGGAGAGTATTCCATCACACTCCTGACTTGTGCCTTGTAGATGGTGGAAAGGCTTTGGGGAGTCAGGAGGTGAGTCACTCGGCGCAGAATACCCAGCCTCTGACCTGCTCTTGTAGCCACAGTATTTATGTGGCTGGTCCAGTTAAGTTTGTGGTCAATGGTGACCCCCCAGGATGTTGATGATGGGGGATTCAGCGATGGTAATCCCGTTGAATGTAATGGGGAGGTGCCTAGACTCTCTCTTGTTGGAGATGGTCATTGCCTGGCACTTGTGTGGCGCGAATGTTATTGTCATTTATCAGCCCAAGCTTGAATGTTGTCCAGGTCTTGCTGCATGCGGGCACGGACTGCTTCATTATCTGAGGAGTTGCGAATGGAACTGAGGGCAGGAGTGGGAGTAAGGGAATGAGAAGGGACAGAGAAATCAAACTATATTCTTAAGCTCTCCTGCTTTCTATCCTATCACTGACCTTCCCTTTTGTTCTTTCATCCCCTGCCCCTTTTCCCAGCCCCTAAACTTGCTTTAAAATCTATTCCATTTCCTGCTTTTTTCCAGTTCTAACGAAAGGTCTTCGACCTGAAACGTTAACTCTGTTTCTCTCTCCACGGATGCTGCCTGGCCTGCTGAGTTTTTCCAGCGTTTTCTGTTGTTATTTCGGATTTCCAGCATCCGCAGTATTTTGCTATTGTATATTCTTAAGCTCTTCACTCTTCCTGTTTTCCTTTTAGTCAGTCTTTAAATATTTAGTTGTTATCACTCAAAATCAAACAAAAATACTGGGCTGACTGAAAATCCTTCCTTATTGTTGCCATACGGAGAAGGAAAGTCCCAGTTTCAATCCTTGGTCTGTGTTGAGCAGTTAACTGAACTCAGCTAAGGTGAATATGAGGGAACACTCAAATTAGTTTCAACATCCGCGAGTCAAGCAAGAGAAAAAAAATCAAACAGGATTCCAGTTTCTTTTCACTGGCCTGTGACTCACCCAGCTGAAAATCTGTGCCTGTGTGCATATTGGGTGAAGTCAGGGTTGGGCTTGGCTGTGATGCTGCCACTTTGTATAATATCCTTCTGACACTCACTACCTCTAGAAGATAGAAGAGTGGATGCCTGGATAAGGCACTGGACAATTGTAAATGCATCCCAGTTTTTTTTTTTGTCATTAATAAGTTTTGATTTAAAGAATGTAATTTTACTAAACTGACTGTACAGGAAAAAAACTGAAAGAGTGAATATACTGAATATATTTCTTATTGCTGATCCCCTTCGGCTATTGGAAGAAGGGAGAACATTGGGAGGTAGGAAAAAATGCTTACTGTTGCTTGGTGCCATTTATATTATATGCATTAAGTCATGGGAACTGAGGTTGGGCTAAATAATTGGTCCAATACCTGATCGTAATTCAAAAGCTACCATTCCTCTGAATAGAATCAGCTAATTTTGCATTCATAACTTACTATGCCAGGTTGGCCAGGTTGTCCGGCTCGGCCTGACTTGCCTGGTGTTCCATCTCTACCGTCTTGTCCTTGAGGACCCTATGATAGAAAGAATGTAGATTGTGACTATGCACCATAAGGCATAATTGAAAAAATGGAAATGCTTTGGTTTGACAATTTAATTAATATAGTATATAGCACAATGTGACTGTTCATAAACCAATTTGATATTATCAACAGAAAACAAAACTAGGAAATATTCTATGGGAACAACATTTTCTCTAAAACAAGTTAAATTCAACTTTTTAATTAAAAAAAACACTGGTTGAAGAAAACTAATCTAATTCAAGCATAAATACCCTGTCTCCTGATGGACCTCGATTGCCAGGGGGTCCTTGTGGTCCCTAAAAATGTAAATATTTGGATCAGGTTAGATATGCAAAGCTGTAACACAATTCCAAAAGTTCCAGTTTATATGATACTGTCAAATGATTACAAGATCGATCCATTATCCTTCCCCTAGTCTTATGTCTGATTGGATCCTATTATAGATATGTTCAAGAAGAAAAACGGAAAAAAGAACTTGCATTTATATAGTGCCTTTCATAACCTCAGGACATCCCAAAGCACTTCCCAGCCAATTAAGTATTTTTAAAGTGTAGTCACTGTTGTAATGTAAGGGAACAAGGCAGCCAATTTGTGCAGCTTAAGGTCCCACAAACAGCAATGAGATAAATGATCAGATAATCTATTTTTGGTGATATTAGTTGTGCGATAATGCTGGCCAGGACACCTGGGGAATTCCTCTGATTTTCTTTGAATAGTGCCATGAAATCTTTTGCATTCACCTGAGAGGGCAGTTGGGCCTAGGTTTAACATTATTCAAAAGACGGCACCTCTGATAGTCCAACACTCCTTCAGTACTGCACTGAAGTGCCAGCCTGGAGTGGGGCTTGAACTTACAACCTTCTGACTTAGAGGCAAAAGTGGTACCACTGAACCAAGGCTGATACATAACCTAAAGCCTACAAGATTACCAGAAGATGCAAAAGTGTTTTGCAAAGGATTTCCTCAGAGAGACTTGGGGAAAGAGAATTAACATAAACACTTAAAAAAGCAAGGGTGGATCATTATTTTAGAATGAAACAGCATATACACTGAAAATGCTGAATGTTGAAAGTCATTGAGAGACAATGCAAGATTTTTTTTTGCTGACTTGTCTCCTTCACCTAAAAAAGAAACACACCATTTACATTAGAATGCTGCTTCCAATCTTCCTTTTCATCTTTGCCCATTGCCACTCCCAATCAATGTATGAAGATACTGTGACAAGTGACAGAATGAAAAGCTGCCTAAGTAAAAGATAGACAAATAGGATAAGTGTGATAATGTAGTTCTTTGCATGCTTGCTTCACAGTAGCCCAGCAGCCAAATGCTTAATCAGGGCTGCTTGATACTGGAGCTTGCTTACTGCACCAGAACATAAGGAGGAAGGAATGGGGAAAGATCATGCAGCACATCAGCTTGTTTCATCATCTTAATTCTGTTTCAGAGCCTCATTGAACCATTTTTGTTGAGTTTTGTCAGTTCTGAACCATGTTGCTAGATCGAGCTCTGTCTTTAAACAAAGAGTTCTATTTCACGGATGCAAAGTGATATCATCCAGTTGGTTTGCAACCCCTGCAAGACAATCAAGTCTGTGCTTCAGACCATCCTGCAATCAAGACTGGAGAAGGACGTGTGGTGGCAGCTGCCCACACAGACAGAGGTTCCACAGGAAATGTGAAGGAACAAAAATAAGCAAATGAAAGCATGTAAAGATCACACTTTACATCATTGTGCTTATTGGACAGAATTCCAGTGCTGCTGATACCATGGGTCAGCTCTCAAAAGGGTAACAGATGGGAAGCAGAGGTGGAGTGGCTTCGCTTGTGGGGGAGGGGAGGGGAAGTGTGAGAAATGGACTCCAGCTGTCTCGTCCCACGCACAGCACACCTTAAACATTAGCTGGCCGTCAATGCTCATGTCTAAAGAGAAAACTGTATTATTGTGTGCTGATTTTTTGTCATTTAATTTTTTGATGCATCTTTGTTTTTAATCAAGCTAGCGGAACACAATGTAGACAACAAACTATAAAAACCTATGGCATATTATTTATGCCACATGAATGGACTTGTGTAACTCATGAGTGACACAGATTACATAAGCTATGGAGCACCATGAGCAAGGTATTAATCATGCCCCATGGATCGATATGAAATATTTTGTTTATATCATGCATTAAAGACTGAATTAAAAATTGTTTAAATTTGTTTAATGGTGCACTGTATTCCTTTGTAATTACATATAGAGCACTGGACATACTACAGTACAGATGCAGCACAGCACTTCCCCCAATAAACTGTCTTAACAACAACCTCAGAAGAGCACCTCTTACTGGAACAGTGTGGCAATTTCCAACTGACATGTGGAATGTTTTATGGTGTCTGAGGAGCTTTGTCCAATTAGTACTGAAGTGTGGGCAAGTGTGTGCTGGGAGTGGGTTGAGACTATTCAAGGTTGTCTCACTGCATTTGTATTTCAGTAGTTTGTAGAAATAGCCCATGCTATAGAGTGCACAGTCAGACAAAGAAAACAATTCATTATACGCACCATTAGTTCATCTTGGTAAGCCTGCAACAAGCAAGAGAAAACAAAATTACTTAATTATCTTTCGACAAAAATCAAAATACAATGGAATTTCTAAGAGTAGCACCATAATGACTGTCAACACTTACATCACTTCCATATGCGTCTGCAGAAAAAGAACAGAAAATAAGATGTTAGTTATGAATTTTCCATATCTGTAACTGTAGAATTAACAATATATTCTGCATACATGACATGCCATATATAAAACATCACTGTAAACTGTTGTAAAACTCTCCTGGTTGATTCAGTGGTATACAGTAGTTATCACTAAATGATATAGTGAAAATGAGGGAATATTTCCTGTGTTCACTATTTGTAGGAAATCGTAATGGCATTCTACACTTGATTTGTGATTTTGCTAGAAATAGCAAACAGAGTAAAATCTTCCACCAATATTTGAAAGGCTGTCTGATGTTTTTCAAAATTTATAAAATGAAGCTGATGCTTCAGGCTCAGTAAATAAAAAATTCCTTCTTACTCTTACATTGGCCAGGAAATTTATGACCTTAAATATTTTTCGGTAATAAATAAACCCTGGTGGAACTGCGTTGTGTCTCAACTTGGAGCTGTGATTTGGACAAAAGTAAATTTAACTCTTAATAATTGCTGTACTTCATAATTGTAATAATCATAAGTATGTTTTTACTAATTTGATAATGTATTTTTTTGGTGAATTTTGTGTTCATAGAGGAATGGAACACTTTCTCATTTCAGGCATCAAGTTCTCACAGATCAGGCACATCATTGCCAGATTTAGAGTAGCTTTACTCTGCCCAACAATATGGCTGAATCCAAACACCCAGAAAGTCAGAAGTGAACACCCCTTTCCTATAACTAGTTGTGCTTGTGACTTCGCTGAGCAAGATTTCTATTTATTGGCAAAATATGACAATTGTTCTCCTTGCATCCTGACAACTAGGTTGAGACTGTCCAAACTCAGTTCACATAGAATCCTTTCTGCCGCTAAAGCTAAAAGACTTTCATCCCATCATGCTAGGCTGGATTTCACCCTAGGTCCCCGAAGAACAAAAATACAATATCTATCCCACTACACTACCCAATGTAACTTGTGAAAAAAGTTGAAAGGGAATGGACACGCAGCGATAGTTCTTTTGACTGCATTAGGAACTCACTGTGCTAAATCCGAAAGTAGTGGCTAAAAGTATGACTTATTTATCCCCTTCCTCATCTGAGCTGGAAAGTGGTAAAACAGATTCCTATTAGTTCTTATTATATGTAGGATCCAGACCAGGCATGAATAGAGATAACCTGTGTAGGTTAGAAGAGAAACTCATCTTCAGCTGAAGGAGAGTGAAGTAGATATCCATTGTTGTCACTGTGTCAGTCAGCGAGCATGTTTTGGACCAAATTTGCAGAGAGTTATTTTTTGGAATCTATTTAAATAATTATTCCTATCTGCTCCTATTCTTTAACACCAATTAATTACATGGTGTATATCCATCTTGGTCATGAATCTAATGGGTCTAAATAAGTTAAATGTTTAAAAAGATTTACATGTTTGTTTTTAATGTTTAAAAACTCTTCACTTTAAAACTGTCGCTAGATTCCTTTGCTTTCTGAAATGCACACAATCATTTGACATTTAAAAAATGTTGGTAATTTAATTTTTTTTTCATAAATGCCAGTTTTAGTAAAGCAAACATTTTATATTGGTCAGTGTACATTAATTATCAAATATTTATTATAGAAATGTGAAGACATTTTAAATGGATGACTTAATCATTGATTATTTTTATTAATTGTTTAATTAGATTAGCACACTTCCTTTATAGTACATAAACATTAAAAACAAACATGTAAATCTGTTTAAGGTAGATAATTATCTTATCAGATTTCAGGTCAGCAATAAATGCTGGCCTTGCCAGCAATGCCCACATTCCATGAATGAATAAAAAAAGTTTGGAGTCCAGTTATATATTAACATTAATAGTTCTAATGAGTCGGAAGAAAATGGGAATGTAGAAGTGTGTGGTCTGGAGGACCAGCTAAGGCTAGTGGTGTTGGGATCAGGTTGGCACTCAGGCGACATTTCCTCCCCCATGACTCTGGTAGCCACCCTGCCGACTCTCTGATGATATCATCAGGAACGAAGGGCTGCTGTCACACAAACACGGCCAACAAGGCTGAGGTTTCCACACCTCCTTGCTTTTAATTTCCTGCACTTTGATTCACCCTACACCGTTACCTAGCCCTGCCGCAATAGGGAGATGATGGCAAGTGGCCACAAACCACAAGTCATGTATATATACAAATGCTTTCAATGTACTGAAACCAAGTTATTCATAAAAAGCTGAACAGCACAATCTGCTTGCTATTTTACTGTGTATACCTGCTAGCTTGTTGGTGGGAGTGATATTTGACTATCAAACTATACACTTGTAACAATGCCAGATGGTATTTAAAAAAGGGTTTCCATCACGTTTATCAGGATGCATGATGGTTCTAACATCGGTCATGTTACATATAGATAGAAATTACTTGATTAATAATTTACCCTTACACGAGTACAAGTCAAGCATATTCTGGAAATCGCAGATAGGCTTTGCACTTCCATTAGATGCAGGTGAACATCACTTTAATATGACAATACTTTGTGATGTGCAAAACTATCCAGCCACCTTGCACACCAGAAAGCTATTAATATAGTACCAAAAATAAAGATGGGATAAAAATTACAACCGCTCTCACAAAATAAAGCAGTGCAAGAAATTCCTTGCACTGTTGAAATGTGAGGCATTAACACATCAAACACCTGGGGAGGGATCCTCATCTGCTTAAAAACAAAAATGGGAAAAAATGTTTCCTGTGAAATATCCAAAATTTGTAATGTTGCATCTATCTATCTATGTCGTAACTATACTAATTACTTTCCTTTTGGCGAAGTGAAGAAGACTCATCTTCTCCCTCCTCAAACCCTGCTTTCGCCACGGCCAAATCGGCACCTACTTCGAATTACCAGCAGGAGGCTCCAAAGTTCTTGTGTTGGTTTCAGTTAATTCCATTGCCAGTGTGTATAGGTGTGCGTGTATGTACATATATGCATATATATTTATATACATATATAATTAAACATTAAATTACATTATAGATGATATATAAATATGCAATCTGTCGAATACGTTACACGATCCGAAACGCATTTGTTATAAACGAGAAAAACGTCATTACATATGTTCTGCGTCTGGCTACTTGTGGGAATGGATAAAGTGGAGCTGGACTAAGATTCTGCTGATGTGCCCTCATTCCCACCAATGGTCAAACCTGCCGATCTCTCCCACATTCTCACCAATTCGTCCGCTCAAAGAGACCACGCCTTCTTTGGGTTTAACCTAAGTACTATTTGAAACGAAAACTTCAGAAGCTGCCTCTCAACTGGACACATCCTCAGTTGCTGTGTATTTGCTCCAAGGGGCAATGTAACCACATCAGATGGGCGGAGGCATAAAAAAAATCCACGCGCGCAAAACATACATTTGCTCATTTGAGAAATTAGTACTTTGGACCTTGTAAACAGATGTCCTTAAAAACTCTTTCTAAAATAGACTACTTTAGTCTCCACTACAGTCTGCCTCGACAGAAGGCTGAGGTAAAGCGCCGTATTAAAGTGGAAGGACTGCCGCAAGGTGGCGACATCGCAAAATACTCGCCGCCTTCTCTCTGCCCAGCCCAGCATTGTCATGGAAAACATTACTTCTATAAATTAACATGAAGTCCCCCGCCTCAGATTAGATATTTTCCTATTTCTTGATTATTTTTCTATCTAAAGGCTAACGACTGGTATCGTCTGGGCTCAATGAAACAGAATAATTTAAACTGACGCCCACAATATTCGTTCAATGCGAAGCAACTTAGCTACACCCGCGCTAGTTTTCGTCATAATTTCAACGTTTGTGCGACTACACCTTTACGTACTTATATACACATTAATTTTAAGCAAATATATACCTATATATTTTACGAAATAAGCGTTTGACGAATCCTTTGCTATTGTATTGCATTACTTGTTTCGAAAGGTTTTTCGTTGCAAATTACTGGATTTATAACGGGTCACAAAATATGATTTTATACTTTTATTATTCTTGTTTCACTGCTATACTTTTTGATAAGTTTGAACTTAGGGTTTCTGAAAGAATCTGGCATGCCTTATCTTACTGGGCTGCAGCCTCCAAGCAAACATACACATTACATTGTCAGATTTAAAAGGGGCACTTACATTCGTCTTCATATTGGCCTCTTGCAACGAACGTCGTTACTGCAAGCAGCAACAAAATCCGTGTATCCACAAAGCTGAGCATGTCTAAATGTTAGACATGCAGACTCCTTGTGAAAAATAGACCAGCCTTTTACCCAGCAAGCATAAAACAGAGGTGATGATAACTCCAGACTTTACAGAACCCTCCTGCCGTATCTCTAGCGTGATGTACCCTTCTTATAGTGCAGGAGGATCCCTGTCTGCGTGTCAGGACATCCCCTTAACCAATAGAAACCCAACGGCCCAATACTTTCAACCCCAACAGGTCCATTGGAGGAGCATGTTCCAATGCGCCCAGCCTGCCAGAAGAATACTGGCACAGCATCACTGGAATGACGAATCCAGAAACACTTAATTGAATCCAGCCCTCTGCTTTGTCGGGTCGGTCTTCATTTCGCGAGCTGTGCTGGGGTATTTAACATTTGTCCCACTTTCTAAAGTGGGACACCGTGTCAGCAAACTGCCAGCGCTAACAGTAACAAAACAGGACAAGGAAAAAGGGGCAACTTTGTGTGTGAACCCGAGGAACAGAACATTTCAATAGTTTGCTTTGGGTATAAATTACGTCTTTTCACCAACATGGCTAACGACCGTCTCACTAACTTGCATCGGAAAGGAGTATTTGTGCTAACTGCTTGCTAGTCATTAAATTCCAATGGATTTGGTAGAAACTTCGACACTTATTTCAATAGGAAGAAAGAACAACGAAATCAAACGATGTCAATCTGAGGTCCACGCCCTTTCCCCAAGAGTTCACGCGGCTCCCTTGTCTCAATCTATGTAACGCGCAGTTTTAACAGGGTCTTAAAGCCCTCGATGTTTTAGTTCTTTAACCTGCTTCATTACCTGCTTATCAATAGCTGTTGTATACAATCCGTTTAACGGCAGGAGTTCAAATTACAAATCAACCCATCGTAAAGGAAAAGACCCAGTACAGGAAGAGTCCACCTAAAGATTTATTTATATGAATCGCAGGGAGAGATGCTCTCTGCCTCGCTGTCACAAAAGATGAGAGTTACCTATCTTGATAGGTAACCTGATAGTCACCCCTGAAGGATATTAGACATCAAAATAAGTGCATTTCTTTACAATAAAATTAAAAAACTCTGACAAAATGAAACATCATCTATTATAAAAATACACACAGTGTTTTTTGAATCTGCATTTAATTTCCATCCATGTCATTTTGATGGTAAGATTACACAGGACAATAATGCACAGGCACTGAGCGAACATGAATCCCCTCCATCAGGTACAATAGGATGAGGAAAGTTTCCTCCTTCTGTACAAAATGTCGTTTGTTTTCAGCGATCAAGTGCTGCTGGTTTTCTCTGTAAACAAAGCGAATCATTCAGTAAGCTTGACCGCAAAAGTTCTTCTGAAAAGCTTACAGAACTTTTGAACAATAATGTTGCTGTTAAAATTGTTTGTGTATCCTTTTCATTCGAAATTTAACGCCACTCGGAGTTGCTATAGTGGTGTTGCAAGTCTTATCTTTTAAGCTGCATTCGTAAACCAAAACGCTTTCATTCTCATCAGATCCCACCAGACAGGCTACATCTAAACTGTACTCGTGGCTGAGCGGAAGTGCATTTAATTATGTCAGTTTCTTTAAAAAAAGATCGAATTGCGATTACAGTTCCAAATTCAAGTTTCATCATATGAACCCAATTATATTTGTGAGGGGGAAGGGGATCCTGTGTTACAGCAGGTTTGCGAGCATCTTCTGAAGGAGAGTGAATGCCCAAAATTATATATAAAAACGCACGTAACCTGTCTACTGCTTACTCCGCCGTGATTTCGTTAGCTATGCAAATTAGTTTCATAATTTCATATACATTCTATTTAGAGAAAACCGCTAATTACACTGCGACGTGTTTGAGATGGTGCTATATATAAGTTGCGGTGTTAGCTGTAATCGTGGCTGAGGTTCCCCCCAAATGACCAGACACTGCGCTCTTATCTGGAGCTAAGGGCTACAAAAGATGCCACATATTCAAATTCCTTTTCCGTCTATTGAAATATACATAAATCAGACAAATCACTCAAACATCAAACAAAAATGCTGCGTAACTGAGTAACTTAGTAATATTACAACTGCACATTTCTGTATTGATAACCTTTTGCACATCTCTGGCACTGCATGTCTGATTTGAAAAGTGACAAGAAGCGATTTTTTTTCTAGCGATAAAGCTATTGTAGTATTTAAAATGGGGAGTCCTATGTCTCAGTTGCAGGAATGCAGCGTGGCTGTGATTTGGTGATGCCCGGTATTATCAGCGAATTCCGAGCACACGAACTTGAGCCTAAAGGGGACAACAACTCAGTGTTCTTATTTCACTTCAAAAAATGAGAAGCAGGGCAAGAAAAATCATGTCCAGACAAACAGAGCCGCAACAGGCGGCCCCGCCACCTCTTCCTTGTTGCAGGGGAGGTTTCTTATCTCTTCTGAAAAGAAATGTGAAGATGTCAGCCAGATGTGAAATTGGGTCATGGAGACATACTCGCTTTCACTGACGGCAGGGCACCGATTTCATCTTTAACAGACGGCGAGATAAAATAGTTTTAATTGCAGCTATTTCTTAAATAGACGGTGTGACATATTTGAATCCTGGAGACAATGGGAATATCGGCTGTTTTTTTTTAGCCCTGCCCGGGTCAGCATTTCATTCTTTTTGTACATCTGGATATGTTTTCAAAATGACTATGATCCACAGGGGAAGACAGTTTACCTCTCCTACCGCCCTCCAAAAGATGAATGAAAAATATAAGGAGGCAACTTCCATTTTGTATGAAACAGCTCTTTAAAAAAATCAGCTGATCTCGAGAAGAAAGCAATGTAACTAATGCTGTTTGTGATCGCATTATGTAAAATCCCTTGAAGCGTCCAGCAGATCTTGGATGAAAAATTCTGATCAATAAGAACTTTTACAAGTCTATTTTTGAGTCATCCTATTGTTAGCAATGACAGTTGTAAGTGTGACACTATAGTAATGGTTGTGAATTTTATTACATCATGTTAATCTAATGCATCTTAACATCTTTTGGGTTGGCAGGCTGTAACTAGCGGGGTACTGCAAGGATCAGTGGTTGGGCCTCAGCTATTCACAATCTATATAATTTTTTTGGATGAGAGGACCAAATGTAATATATCCAAGTTTGTTGATGATACAAAGCTGGGTGGGAATGTAAGTTGTGAGGAGGATGCAAAGAGGCTTCAAGGGGATATGGACAAACTAACTGAGTGGGCAAGAACATGGCAAATGGAATATAATGTGGAGAAATGTGAAGTTATCCACTTTGGTAGGAAAAATAGAAAAGCAGAGTATTTTTTTAAATGGTGAGAGATTGGGAAATGTTGGTGTTCAGAGGGACCTGGGTGTCCTTGTACACAAATCACTGAAAGTTAACATGCAGGTACAACAAGCAATTAGGAAAGCAAATAGAAACATTAACTCTGTTTCTCTCTCCACGGATGCTGCCTCGCCTGCTGAGTTTTTCCAGCGTTTTCTGTTGTTATTTAGGAAAGCAAATGGTGTGTTGGCCTTTATTACAAGAGGATTTGAGTGTAAGAGTAAAGACGTCCTACTCCAATTATATAGGGCCCTGGTGAGACCACACTGTATTGTGTACAGTTTTGGTCTCCTTACATAGAAACATAGAAGATAGGAGCAGGAGTAGGCCATTCGGCCCCTCGAGCCTGCTCCGCCATTCGATGAGATCATGGCTGATCATCCAAGCTCAGTACCCTGTACCTGCCTTCTCCCCATATCCCTTGATACCTTTAGCTTTAAGAAATATATCTAACTCATTCTTGAATATATTTAATGACTTGGCCTCAACTACCTTCTGTGGTAGAGAATTCCACAGGTTCACCACTCTCTGGGTGAAGAAATTCTTCCTCATTTCTGTCCTAAATGGCTTACCCCTTATCCTTAGATTATGACCCCTGGTTCTGGACTCTCCGACCATCGGGAACATTCTTCCTGCATCTAGTTTGTCCAGACCTGTCAGAATTTTATATGTTTCGATGAGATCCCCTCTCATTCTTCTATACTCCAGCGAGTATAAGCCCAATCGACCCAATCTCTCCTTATATGTCATTCCTGCCATCCCAGGTATCAGCCTTGTGAATCTCCGCTGAACTCCTTCCATGGCAAGAACATCCTTCCTCAGATAAGGCGACCAAAACTGCACACAGTACTCAAGGTGTGGTCTCACCAAGGCCCTGTACAACTGCAGCAGGACATCCCTGTTCCTATACTCAAACCCTTTCGCTATGAAGGCCAACGTACCATTTGCCTTCTTCACCGCCTGCTGCACCTGCATGCTTACCTTCAGCGACTGGTGCACAAGGACACCCAGGTCTCGTTGCACTTCCCCTTCTCCCAATCTATTGCCATTCAGATAATAGTCTGCCTTTCTGTTTTTGACACCAAAGTGGATAACCTCGCATGTTATATTGCATCTGCCACGCTTCAGCCCACTCACCCAACCTGTCCAAATCATCCTGGAGTTTCTCGGCATCCTCCTCGCAGCACACACGCCCACCCAGCTTTGTGTCGTCTGCAAACTTGGAGATATTACATTTAGTTCCCTTATCTAGATCATTAATGTATATTGTGAATAGCTGGGGTCCAAGGACCGATCCCTGTGGTACCCCACTAGTCACTGCCTGCCACTCGGAAAAAGACCCATTAATTCCTACTCTCTGCTTTCTGTCCGCCAACCAGTTCTCTATCCAAGTCAATACCTTGCCCCCAATCCCATGTGCCTTAACTTTACATGCTAATCTCTTATGCGGGACCTTATCGAAAGCCTTTTGAAAATCCAAATACACCACATCTACTGGTTCTCCCTTGTCTATTTTCCCAGTTACATCCTCAAAAAATTCCAGTAGATTAGTCAAGCACGGTTTACCTTTTGTAAATCCATGTTTACTTTGTCCGATCCTGTCACTGTTTTTCAAGTGCTCAGCTATTATATCCTTTATAATGGACTCTAGCATTTTCCCCACTACCGATGTCAGGCTTACCGGTCTGTAATTCCCTGCTTTCTCTCTACCACCCTTTTTGAATAGTGGGGTAACATTAGCGACCCTCCAATCCATGGGTACAGTTCCAGATTCCATCGAATGTTGGAAGATGATCAGCAATGCATCTACTATTTCTAGGGCCACTTCCTTAAGTACCCTAGGATGTAGATTATCAGGCCCTGGGGATTTATCGGCCTTCAATCCCGTCAATTTCCCTAACACCATTTCCCTGCAAATACTGATTTCTTTCAGTTCCTCCCTTTCATCAGACCCTATGGGCTGGATTTTGAATGACCCATGGAGTCGGGTTTGGAGGCGTGTGGGGGGTTAAATTTGCGGGGTCGGGTGTCCCGACCCCATCCTGACTCCATCCCACCTTCACGCAATTTTGACAAAATCAGTCGCAGGGTTCCCGACTCCGTCCCGCCTCCAAGAGACGGGAGAGGCCATTAAAGCCCTTAACAAGCCCTAAATTGGCTCTGTAATGCCATTTTGAAATGTTTTAGCTAGTTTAACCCTTTTCTGATGTGAAGTACGCCTGGTGTGAAACACTCCAGTGAAACCTGGCGGGAGCACAAGTGGATAGCTGATTATGAGCTGCAGGTCCACTATTACAACGGAGATGTGATGAAGGTAGTAGTAGTATTAGGTCTGAAAGTCGCCTCTGATGCTGCTGCATTGAATGTCTTCAGAGACTGCCTGGCCTTTGCTGTGAGAGGACTTGGATGCAAAAAAATCTCTCAATCTCTCTCTCTCTCTCTCTCTCCCTTCCCTTCCACCCCCCATCCCCCCCACCATCCCCCCCACCCCCCCCATTTTTGCATCCAGGTCCACTCACATCAAAAGCAAGCCACGCAGGTCCTCTCTCACCAACAGTCTCTGAGACTAGGCAGTCAGCAATGATGACATCATCAGAGGCGACTTTCAGACTGAAAACACTAATTAGTTCTTGGGTTCCCACATGCTGGAACTCAATTGCCCAATTAAGTGAAAATTGCATCATTCATCCACATTAATCTGGAGTCGGGGGGGGAACCACGAAATGCGGATGACACGACCCCAACCCGACCCCAAGACAAAATCCAGCCCTATGTTCTCCAACATCTCTGGGAGGTTATTTGTGTCCTCCTTTGTGGAGACAGGAATGATGTACTTGCCTAAGGAATGATGTACTTGCCACAGAGGGAGTGCAATGAAGGTTCACCAGACTGATTCCTGGGATGGGGGGATTGTCCTATGAGGAGACATTGAGTAGACTAGGCCTATATTCTCTGGAGTTTAGAAGAATGAGAGGTGATCTCATTGAAACATACAACATTCTTACAGGGCTTGAGGGGGTAGATGCAGGGAGGATGTTTCCCCTGGCTGGGGGGGGGGGGGGGGGGTCTAGGGCCAGGGGTCACAGTCTCAGAAAAAGGGGTCGGCCATTTAGGACTGAGATGAGGAGGAATTTCTTCACTCAGAGGGTGGTGAATCTTTGGAATTCTCTACCCCAGAGGGCTGTGGAGGCTCAGTCGTTGAGTATATTCAAGACAGAGATAGCTCGATTTTTGGATATTAAGGGAATCAAGGGATATGGGGATAGTGCAGGAAAGTGGAGATGGGGTAGAAGCTCAGCCATGATCTTATTGAATGGCGGAGCAGGCTCGAGGGGCCAAATGGCCTACTCCTGCTCCTATTTCTTATGTTCTTATGTTCTAACTCAAAGTAAATGCTGAAAAAGAACTTAATTCCATTTGAAGTAAAGCAATTGCAAACAACAAAAATTCTATTAACTTTAATATAAAAATGCAATGGCTAAGGTCAAGTCTACAAGATCAAGTCATGTTTAGATCACAAAATTTACAGTAACATTTTAGGCCATGATTAGATTATTCTCTGTGACTTCCCTTACTACAATAAGATGCTTATCAAATAATTGAGTGAAAAGGGACTTCCAGGTTGAAAACTTCTACAAATTCCTCTTCTGTCCCCAGGAATCCTTTGCAGTGCAGGAAGAAGTTTAATAACATCACGAAAGCAGCCAAGATAATCTATCTGCTCTCCTTGACCTTTCCTTATATGTGTGGCACCCCTTCATTTATCATCCTTACAGTGCCAGAGGAGTCTACTTGCTACAACCCCGCATCGCTCTGCAGCTTTTCCCTCATCTCCTCATTGGTCCCCACCCACCTCCTGCACCCTTCATCTTCTACCAACGCAACTTGTGATCATATAATTACCCCTTCTTGGCCCAATGCTCATTGATGCTGTCAATAGCTTTATCTCCTCAGGTTCTGTCCAAGACTTCTTTTATCAACCTCCTCCTTGAAAATCACCCTCAGTCCATCTACCAACTCCAACTATTGGTCCATTTCCTACCTCCCTTTCTTCCCTAAAGTCCTTGAATTTGCTGTTACTACCCAGCGTCATGCTCATTTCTCCCATTACACCCTCTTCAAATCCATTCAATCATTTTCTGCCTTGCCCACAGTATCCAACCTCATCTTCCTTCACATTCTGTGGTGGTTGACATAAGTGACCATTCCATCCTCTTTCCTCTGTGATCAACTAAATGGGATAGATTCAGAACAGATCTAGCAGCTCAAAACTGGGCATCCATGAGGCGCTGTGGGCCATCAGCAGCAGCAGAATTGTATTCCACCACAATCTGTAATCTCATGGCCCAGCATATCCCTCACTCTACCTTTGCCATCAAGCCAGGGGACCAACCCTGGTTCAATAAGGAGTGCAGAAGAGCATGCCGGGAGCAGCACCAGGTGTACCTCAAAATGAGGTGCCAACCTGGGGAAGCTGCAACACAGGACTACATGCATGCTAGAAAGCGGAAGCAGTATGCTATAGACAGGGCTAAGCGATCCCACAATCAACGGGTCAGATCAAAGCTCTGCAGTCCTGCCACATCCAGTTGTGAATGGTGGTGGACCATTAAACAATTAACGGGAGGAGGAGGCTCCATGAATATCCCCATCCTCAATGATGGTGGAGCCCAGCATGTGAGCGCAAAAGACAAGGCTGAAGCTTTTGCAACCATCTTCAGCCAGAAGTGCCGAGTGGATGATCCATATCGGCCTACTCCTGAGGTCCTCATCATCACAGAAGCCAGTCTTCAGCCAATTCGATTCAGTCCACGTGATATCAAGAAACGGCTGAGCGCACTGGATACAGCAAAGGCTATGGGCTCCGACAACATCCCGGCTATCGTGCTGAAGACTTGTGCTCCAGAATTAGCCGCGCTTCTAGCCAAGCTGTTCCAGTACAGCTACAGCACTGGCATCTACCCGGCAATGTGTAAAACGGCCCAGGCATGTCCTGTCCACAAAAAGCAGGACAAATCCAACCCAGCCAATTACCGCCCCATCAGTCTACTCTCAATCATCAGCAAAGTGATGGAAGGTGTCATCAACAGTGCTATCAAGCGGCACTTACTCACCAATAACCTACTCACTGATGCCCAGTTTGGGTTCTGCCAAGATCACTCAGCTCCCGACCTCATTACAGCCTTGGTCCAAACATGGACAAAGGAGCTGAATTCTAGAGGTGAGGTGAGAGTGACTGCCCTTGACATCAAGGCAGCATTTGACCGAGTGTGGCATCAAGGAGCCCTAGTAAAACTGAAGTCAATGGGAATCAGGGGGAAAATGCTCCACTGGCTGGAGTCATACCTGCACAAAGGAAGATGGTTGTGGTGAAGGTCAATCATCACAGCCCCAGGACATCGCTGCAGGAGTTCCTCAGGGCAGTGTCCTGGGCCCAACCATCTTCAGCTGTTTCATCAATGACCTTCCCTCCAACATAAGGTCAGAAATGGGGATGTTCGCTGCTGACTGCGCAGTATTCAGTGCCATTCACAACTCCTCAGACAATGAAGCAGTCCATGCCCGCATGCAACAAGACCTGGATGACATTCAGGCTTGGGCTGATAAGTGGCAGGTAACATTTGCGCCACAGAAGTGCCAGGCAATGACTATCTCCAACAAGCGAGAGTCTAACCACCTCCCCTTGACATTCAACAGCATTACCATCGCCGAATCCCCCATCATCAACATCCTGGGGGTCACCATTGACCAGAAACTTACCTGGACCAACCACATAAATGCTGTGGCAACAAGAGCATGTCAGAGGCTGGGTATTCTGCGTTGAGTGTCTCACCTCCTGACTCCCCAAAGCCTTTCCACCATCTACAAGGCACAAGTAAGGAGTGTGATGGAATACTCTCCACTTGCCTGGATGAGTGCAGCTCCAACAACACTCAAGAAGCTTGACACCATCCAGGACAAAGCAGCCCGTTTCATTGGCACCCCATCCACCACCTTAAACATTCACTCCCTCCACCACCAGCGTACCGTGGCTGCAGTGTGTACCATCTACAAGATGCACTGCAGTAACTCGCCAAGGCTTCTTCAACAGCACCTCCCAAACCCGTGACCTCTTCCACCTGGACAAGGGCAGCAGGCGCATGGGAACACCACCACCTCCAAGTTCCCCTCCAAGTCACACACCATCCTGACTTAGAAGTATATCGCTGATCCTTCATCGTCGCTGGGTCAAAATCCTGGGACTTACTACCTAACAGCACTGTGGGAGTACCTTCACCGCACGGACTGCAGCGGTTCAAGAAAGCGGCTCACCACCACCTTCTCAAGGGCAACTAGGGATGAACAATAAATGTTGGCCTTGCTTGCGACGCCCAGATCCCATAAGCGAATAAATAAAAACAACTCCTACTTTTCCTGCAATGGCTTCATTCTCCTGTCCCTGAACAGTTACCTTGGGTATATCCAGAAGCTCCATCCCTAGCTCACTTATATCTTTTTCATCTACATGTTACTCCTTGGTGATATCATTCATATGTGAGAAGTTGCACAACACCAGGTTATAGTCCAACAGTTTTATTTGAAATCACAAGCTTTCGGAGCACTGCTTGTGATTTCAAATAAAACTGTTGGACTGTAACCTGGTGTTGTGCGACTTCTCATATTTGTCCACCCCAGTCCAACACCGGCATCTCCACATCATATCATTCATAGGCATGAGGTCAGCTGAAAACACCCAAATCCACCTATCTTCCACCATCTTTGATTCCTGGACCAGCTCATTGCTACCTGACTGCTCAGTTGAATCAAGTCCTGGATAAGCAAGAACGTACTTTAATTCAACATTGGCAAGACTGAAGCAATGGACTTAGAAATTGGATCACGCAACGCCTGTTTTACAGGCAGACGTCCATCTATTAATTTGAGTGGACGGAAAATCAGGCAGGCTCTGTTATGGGTGAGTGAGAATCCCTGTCCCATTTTCTTCTGTGCGTTACAGCTTTCTTCTGTGTTTTACAGCCAAGTGTTAAAGAGGAAGATCTGCCCCTCTGTATCTGACACAGAGGAGTAGCCATTCTCTCCAGTCGCATTCAACTGAACATCCTACACCAAGCCCGTTCAATTTTTTCCCTACATTATTTGGAGTTCTAGCATATTAAAATACGTGACATCCATACTTTCAAAGACCAAATTCTTTTTTAATTTCTAATTGTAGCCATCACCCCTTAAAAGAATCTGAAAACAGCCTCTATTCAATGGCCTCATTATAACTTCCTCTCATCTTCATAAGCAGACACATTACTACTGCAACAATCAATACTTTTAATAATTGCAAATGCTAAGTAAACTGCAGAAAAATAATAACTTTTCCACAAAGTAACAATAGATGTCTTTCACCATCTCATTTTCTCTTAATCAAGACCCACAAGCCAAAATTATCCTCATGTCCCCGGCAATTTGTTTTGAAATGATGCATTTGTAAATTTTGTATTTTCATTAACAATATTTTCTATGTATTCATCATTACAATTCTACCTTGGTCCAGAATGTGGCACTGAACAGAGATTGTCAACTCTTGCAATAATTTTGTCAAATAGAAACATAGCATGCAATTCTCAAATGGTACATTAAAAAAAATTACATGCTGTACGGTTTTAGTGTACTAATACTACTGCATTTGTATAAAATTCCTTTATCCACTATTTTAATAGAGGTACTAATCCATTTAAAATAAACTGGTTAGTGCCTCTGTTAAAATAACAGAGTGTGATACAAATGTGTTAAATGTTTGCATAATAATATTACGCAGTACAATTTTCAGGTTTATACCTCTTAAAACACATGCATTTCATACCTCATGCATTGTTACTGAAATATTTATGACTGGATCACAAGAGTTATCAAAAAGTAAGTCAATCTTTTGAATTGAAACAATAGAGGATATTTCTTCATAGCTATTGCGTTGCAAGTTAATTCAAGCCACATTTTAAATGGGGAGGCTTCTCCCTGAGCCATGCCAGGCTAACAGATTTTCTGGCCAAAGCTAACAAGACACTGGCCAATTTATTTTACCTCAGGCCCACCACATCCTCACAAGGAAGTCTCAGGAGGCAATGCAATGGCTCATGGAGAATATCTGCCTTGTTAAAGATTGTCTTAAGCATGCATGTGGGTCTGACTATAATTATTCCTGAGTGCGGGTAGTACTTACTGTGATGTAATTCCACCATGATAACACAACACAAAATTATAGGAGAAAATAAATGTTACTTATTGCAAGTATTAGAAATGATGGTTACTTCTAAGGGTATATATATATACCTGGACAGACCAAGATTCATGTACACTACACAAAATGTAAAACAATAGGGCCTAAAAATTCGGTTGCATAGTGCCCGTTGTTTAGGTGCTATGGGTGCTGAATTGGGTCCAAAATGGCGTCCAAGCAGTGTGCGCACACTTATGGAGCTGGATTTTGTGAATGGAGATGGGCTGGAGGTGGGACTGCTGCTTGCCGGGTTTCAGTCCCGCCTCCATCAGCCTCTGGCCAACCAGCGGGATTTTCCCCTGATTGACCTTGTTAAGCCCACCCTGCGGGCTCGGCAGGCCAATTAGGGGGAAGTCATTGACAGAGCACATCAACGTCTGACGTGCCATCTGTCAAGACTTCTTGAAAGAAGAAATGTCAGCATTTGATAGCTCTGTGAAGCTGTCAAACACTGACATTCTGTGTAGTTTGATGAGCCCTTGTGTTCAGGACTCATCAAACCTTTCTACTTTGTAGAAATCAGATGACTGTTGGTTCGGAGGATCCAACAGCCAGTCTGTGAAATCTACAATGAAGATGTCGGGACTCCGGAACCACAGCGGCTGAAGGCTGTAGGCAGAAACAAAGGTAAGTGAACATTGTATAACACTTTACACTCACTTCACATACTTACCACTCCACACTTGCACCCATCACTCACCTCTACATTGCACTTTCAGACCCCTCCGACACCCGCAGACCTCCTACTCGACTCCTCCAACCCGGTGGGGTTCTCCGAGGTCGGGAAGCCTGCACTTGAAAAGGTAAAATGGGACTAATCCTTTTTTCTGCCTGTTAACTACCTGTTAACAGGTAGTTAAAAGGATTTAATCCCTTTCCCGCCTCGAGGAGACGGGACCGGGGTCAGGACAGCTTCCCGCCTTCCGGCAAAAGGGCACGGAGGCAGGATGGGGGCGGGTTTGCCAGCCGCCCCCACTTTCTGCAACTTTACCGGCAGTCCCGCCTCCATACCCGCCTCCTCGGGGCTGGCAAAATCCAGCCCATGGTGTGGGTCGCGCCAGACGCCATATTGGTGAGGGTGGTAGGGCGGCCATTAGGAGTGTGCGCTGGAAGTATGGTAAGTAGGCAGATCATGACATAAATCAGCATGCAACGCTGATTTGACGCCAGCGCTGCCATTTTTGTCGTCATCGCTGGAGCTAATGCCCTGTGTTAACCTCGCACAGCTGAACATGTGTTCAGCAGCAGGAAGGACCCCCCCACCAGCGCTATTTAAAGCAATCATCACCAACTTTCAGGTAACTTGCTTTTTGATTTCTACTGGCTCTGTGTAAGTGTGTAGAAGTCTTTGGTGCTTTCCGCAGTTGTTTGAAGTTGGTGAGGTGACAGGGAGTGGTGCTGCAAGTGGAGAAGGCCTTGGTTCTGACTTCAAGGGTTCTGGTTAGACCACTTGCTCCCAGACATGGGTGCTCTAGTTGTCATCCCCCTTGGCCTGCAGCATGACAGGGAGATGGAGCAGAGGTAGTGAAGAAGACGACAAGCTGCTCTCAGAGGGAGGAGGAGGTGGGGGAGAAGGGCTCTCAGCAGGAGGCCTTACCCACCTAGGGTCTTCCGAGAGCAATTCACTTACCTCAGCCTGAGCCAGGAGCAGTGTGTGAGGTGTCTGCACTTTACAAAGGAGGTGCTCACAGAACTCTGCCACCTCTTGCAACCAGACCTGCAGCCTCACACCAGGGCAAGGACAGCGCTGCCAGTGGTGATTGTGCCACTAAATTTCTTCAAGTCGGGATCTTTCCAGGCTGGAGCAGACGACATCTGTAACAGCTCCCAGTTTGCCGTCCACTACTGCATTAGAGGTGACAGACGCTCTTTCTGCCAGGGAAGGGGACTTCATTGTCTTCTCCCTGAACAGAGAGAAGCAGGTGGAGCATGCACATGGCTTTGCCAGGATAGCAGCCTTCCCCATGGTGCAAGGCGCCACTTCTAAATGCTGAAATGAACCACAACCACAAAGGTTTCCACTCGCTGAATGTGCAGTTGGTGTGCGACCATGCTCAGCACATAACGTTGGTGAATGCCCAGTATCCTGGCAGCAGTCATGATGCTTTTATTCTGTGCCAGTCTTTGAGCAACCACGTCAAAGCAGAGATTGGCTACTGGGCGACAAGGGCTATCCCTTGACCACCTGGCTCATGACTCTGCAACCCAACCACATGTGGCCAGCATGCGTACAACGAGAGCCATGCTGCCACACATCATAGAGCAGGGTGCTGAAGCAACAGTTCCGCTGCCTGGACAGCTCTGGAGGAGCCCTACAGTACTCACCAGAGCGTGTGTCCCAATTCGTGGTGGTCTGCTGCATCCTCCACAAACTGGCCATCATGAGGGCACAGCCCTTGTCACCAGGGATACGACCACCAGCTCAGGAGCAGGAGCAGAAGGAGGAGGAGGAGGAGGAGGAGGAGGAGGAGGAGGAAGAGGAGGAAATGGAAGAGGAGGAAGCGGAAGAGGAGGAGGAGGAAGCAGATGGAAGGAGGCAACCCAGACAGCCCTTTTCTGGCCAGATGTTGGGATCGAATCATCAGCCTGCGGTACCAGTGAACGCCACCCCAATTCCCCATTCAACATTAATCCCAAATTTTCCTTCCCTCTGTTATTGACCTTCACTGTATCCTCTTGGCCACAATGCTGAAATAAAAGCCACCACAAAGCAAACGTTCCAATCCAACTTCATACATCTATCTATTCACTATTACATCAAAAAAATCAACTAATCACCCTTGTGCATTCCATTAGTGCCTGTCTTGAGTGTTCCTTTGCCTATCCTAGTGCTCCTATGCAGTGCTACCCCAGTGGCTGCAGCATGGCTGGTGGAAGGCTGTTGACTTTCAGTGAGGGAGACTGCAGATGGCCTTGCAGGAGGACCTCGAGTAGCTCAGGGCCTAGTAGGCCCGGCTTCGGACTGTACCACCTCGGCATGGGTGGCAACAATCTGGGCTGGCTGGCTGACAGGCAACAGCAAGGGCACTGGCGTAGTGGCAGTGCTGGGAGACGAATGCTGTCATCCTGAGAGAGGAAAGCAGGCTTGCCCTCCACGGAGCCACTGCCACTCCCCCGGGGCAGCGCCTCAGCAATCCTAGTAATCTGTTGGAGTACAGACTACTGGACTGCTGTGACACCCTGCAAGCTCCTTTCAACACTGGTAAACCCAGCTATGATGGCAGCAGTCTGAGCTTGCATGACTCCAGTCTGAGCTTCCATTGCAGCACTCAGACGTTGGGTGGCTTCTACTTGTGCTGCAATGGAAGTTGAGACTTCGGACAGCAGACGCGACATGATGGCTGGGTCCACAAGTGTGTTAATGGATCTGTCTACCTCTTCCACGCTGGAAAGGATGAGCTCCAAGCTCTGCCCAAAGCCCTGTGCAAGGCTGGAGCTGGACTCCTCCAGGCTCCTTAGACATTGCACTCAGGCTTTCTGGCAGGCCTGCCAATGCACCAAGCATTTCATTGTGCAAACCTATCAGCGTTCTTCTGCAGCAGAACTCGTGTGTGATCTCGCCCTCCAGGGAGCTGGCGCCTGCGCTACCCTTTCCCCCTGCCCTGGCTGCAGGTTACTCATGCCTGGTGTCTCACCATTTGATGATCCCCCGTCTAAGCTATCCTCTAAAGTATGCGAGTGTCAGTATCTGAGCTGGTGGCTGGGAGTGTGAAATTGAATGATGGTGTTTCTTATTATTATTCACTCTCCTCTCTCTCTTCTTGTTGACCTACTGGCTGGGCAGGCTGGATTTCTTGGGTGTCTGAAATGAGAAAGGCACAAGGGTAGGGTTGTGGTGAGTGGGGGGTAGGGGGTAGGGGGTGGGGTGGGGGGGAAAGCAAGAGGTGCATGATTACACCATGTGCAGCTTGTACATCAGAAGAAATTGTGGGATGCGGGCTAATTGGGATGCGAGAGGGAGGATAACGTATGAGGATACCAGCATCTTCTATTCTTTCAGCCCTGCTGCTGGCCACAGGCTCAGCCATGCCCCTGCCAAGAATGGCCAACACCGTTTCCTCCATGCGGGTGAGATCATGAAGGTGAGCCTCCCCCCGCAGGTTAAGTTCTGCTGGCACCGGTTATGTGCTACCTTTTCCTGCAAGAGAAAGGGAAGTGTGTCAGTGAGTGCGTCAGTGAGTGTGGTGTAATGTGTTTGGGTGATGTGGCTGTCATGGTTGAATAGCTGACAGTGTGTTCAAGCTGTGAGATGTGGGTGTGAGGCTTGCAGCAGTGGTAAGTGTGTGCGGGTGAGGTGAAGCTCTGAATGTGAGGTATGAGTCGTGTTTGGTTGATATTGTTGGTTGGTGAGTGATGGGTGTGTGGTGCATTGAGCAGTGTGAGGAGCTAGTGGTGCGGATGTTGGGATATGGCATTTGAAGATGAATTCACTGACCTTGACCACTCACGTGAGGTGATTAAACTTCTTCCTGCACTGCACCCACATCTTCGGGGCCACAATGCTGGCATTTAATACAGTGGCTATTTGCTTCCACTGCAGTCTTGTCTGTTGCCTGGAGTGCTTCCTGGCCCTCTGTGGAAAGAGGACGTCTCTCCTGGAGTTGACCTCCTGGACCAAGGCCTCCAGTGCTGCATCGGAGAACTTTGGTGCACGCTCTCTCCCTTGTTGTGCCATCATTAGAACTTTCTTCCCCAATGTTCTCCCAGCCACTTTGATCACCTAAGAGGTGCAGACTGCCTTTAAGTAGTGCAGGCTAGCTTTAATTGGAGTTAGCTTCACACGAACTTGGGCCCCCTCCTGAGCAATGAGCCACTCAGCAGCGCATTCAGCTCTAGGCTGAATGCTACAATCATTCACATGGGCGTGGGTTGCTATCGCACCGCAATCTCAGCGTCCTTTTTCAGGGGATACTGAATATCTAGGCCTTGTACTATTACTTGCTGTGCTTATTGCTTACCCACTCAATAGAAAGGTATTTTGGAAAATCCCTACTCCAGTGCTAATAAGTGGGGAGAGGAACATAATGTTGTTAGTGTAATACATCACTAAATAATTTTACCATCATTGTGCCAGCTCATGGCAATGCTGCAAGAGTTTAACAAAATTTCCTCTGTATCTTCACCAGCAAAGCAATATTTATGTTAGCAATCTTTGTTTCAGGTATGCTAATTACAATATGTTCAAACCTTTAATATTTTTGTTCATCATATGATCCAGAAGGATGTTAAAAAGATCTGGTAACAGTGACCTTGAGATATTGCTACAGATGTTCAGAACCAGACGATCAGTTCAGTTCCAATTCTTACAACATTTATTACTTGTTCCTTTAGGACCTCCCTCTGCAAAGATGACAGTCTTCTGTGGCATTTTGCGGTGGCACAGTATCCAAAACAATTCTTTCTGCCATAGTTAACCCTCTTTCACCTTAAAATGTAAACTTTACCTAATGTTATTTCTGCATTTTTCCAGTTAAGAACTTAAGAATATGGAAAAAGCCATCAGCCTATTTATCCAGCACCTTTTTTTTTATTCGTTCCTGGGATGTGGGCATCGCTGGCAAGGCCAGCATTTATTGCCCATCCCTAATTGCCCTTGAGAAGGTGGTGGTGAGCCGCCTTCTTGAACCGCTGCAGTCCGTGTGGTGAAGGTACTCCCACAGTGCTGTTTGGGAGGGAGTTCCAGGATTTTGACCCAGCGACGATGAAGGAACGGCGATATATTTCTAAGACAGGATGGTGTGTGACTTGAGGGGAACTTGCAGGTGGTGGTGTACCCATGCACCTGCTGCCCTTGTCCTTCTAGGTGGTAGAGGTCATGGGTTTGGGAAGTGCTGTTGAAGAAGCCTTGGTGACTTGCTGCAGTGCATCTTGTAGATGGTACACACTGCACCAACGGTGCGATGGTGGTGGAGGGAGTGAATGTTTAAGGTGGTGGATGGGGTGCCAATCAAACGGGCTGCTTTTGTCCTGGATGGTGTTGAGCTTCCTGAGTGTTGTTGGAGCTGCACTCATCCAGGCAAGTGGAGAGTATTCCATCACACTCCTGACTTGTGCCTTGTAGATGGTGGAAAGGCTTTGGGGAGTCAGGAGGTGAGACACTCGCCACAGAATACCCAGTCACTGACCTGCTCTTGTCGCCACAGTATTTATGTGGCTGATCCAGTTAAGTTTCTGGTCAATGGTGACCCCCCCAGGATGTTGATGGTGGAGGATTCGGCAATGGTAATGCCGTTGAATATCATGGGGCGATGGTTAGACTCTCTCTTGTTGGAGATAGTCATTGCCTGGCACTTGTGTGGCACAAATGTTACTGCCACTTATCAGCCCAAGCCTAAATGTTGTTCAGGTCTTGCTGCACGCGCGCACAGACTGCGTCATTATCTGAGGAGTTGTGAATGACACTGAACACTGTGCAGTCATCAGCGAACATCCCCACTTCTGACCTTATGATGGAGGGAAGGTCACTGATGAAGCAGTTGAAGATTGTTGGGCCTAGGACACATCCCTGAGGAACTCCTGCAGCGATGTCCTGGGGCTGAAATGATTGACCTCCAACAACCACAGCCATCTTCTTTTGTGCTAGGTATGACTCCAGCCAGTGGAGAGTTTTCCCCTTGATTCCCATTGACTTCAATTTTACTAGGGCTCCTTGATGCCACACTCGGTCAAATGCTGCCTTGATGTCAACGGCAGTTACTCTCACCTCACCTCTGCAATTAAGCTCTTTTGTCCATGTTTGGACTAAGCTTTAAAGAGGTCTTGAGCCGAGTGGTCCTGGCAGAGCCCAAACTGTGCATTGCTGAGCAGGTTATTGGTTAGTAAGTATGGCTTTCTAACACTGTCGACAACACCTTCTATCACTTTGCTGATGATTAAGAGTAGACTGATGACTGGTAATTGGCTGGATTGGATTTGTCCTGCTTTTTGTGGACAGGACATACCTGTTGGGTAGATGCCAGTGTTGTAGCTGTAAGACCTTGCTCTGTCAAGCCCGTGTGGTAGCTGGTGTGTAACGGCCACCCCATGTTAAAAGAATTCACGTACAGGCATCTTCCACCCTTTAAAATGAAGTTCGGGACCTGGAACGTCAGGACCCTCATGGACAACCCCAACAGCGACAGACTGGAACACCGTACTGCTATCGTTACCCGGGAACTCAGATGTTTCGACATAGACATCGCCGCCCTAAGCAAGACCCGACGGGCAGGGGAAGGCCAGCTCAAGGAGCAAGGCAGTGGTTACACCTTCTTCTGGAAAGGCAAACCTGAAGAAGAACGCTGCCTCCATGGGGTAGGTTTCGCTATAAAAAATGAGCTAGTTGAACGTCTCAGAGACTCCCCTTGTGGAATAAATGAACGCCTCATGACTCTACGGCTCACCCTAGCCCAGAACCAGTGTGCTACGGTCATCAGTGTGTATGCCTTACCACTGGAAGCCACAGACAAGACCAAAGAGGCATTCTACTCCAGCCTTGAACAATCCCTGTCCCGAGTCCCAACGGGTGACAAGCTGATCCTCCTTGGTGACTTTAACGCCAGAGTTGGAAAGGACACAGACCTCTGGGGAGGTGTGATCAGCAGAGAGGGGGTAGGGAAAGCCAATGCCAACGGTACCCTCCTCCTGACGAAATGCTTAGAACGTGGCCTTGTCATAAGCAATATTTGTTCCATCAGAGAGACAAGTACAAGGCTTCATGGCAGCACCCTCGCTCCAAGCACTGGCACCTGCTGGACTACGTCATCATCCGAGCGAGGGACCGCAAGGACGTCCGCATCACCCGCGCCATGACAGGAGCTCACGACTGCTGGACAGACCACCAAAAACAAGGAGTGACGTCACAGGAAAGCAGGGAAGTGATTGGTTGGTCAGTATTTCTCTCTTTATCTTAGGCATTGGTTTAAATTAAGAGCCGGGATTAAAAACTAAACGTTCAAAAAGAGGGAGCTGATTGGTGAGTATCTGGTAAGTGTTTTTACTTGGCTTTCTTAAAGTTTTTAAGTTTATTCCAGCTAGGTTAGTAAATAGTCTGTTAATTAGAGGTATGGCAGGGCAGCTCACACCCGTGGAATGCACATCCTGTGCCATGTGGGAAGTTCTGGATACCTCCCGTGGTCTGGACGACCACATGTGCGGGAAGTGTTGCCAGCTACAGCAGCTCGAGCTCCGGGTTACGGAGCATGAGCGGCAGCTGCAGTCACTGCTGTGCATCCGCGAGGCTGAGAGCTACGTGGATAGCACGTTTCGAGAGGTAGTCACCCCGAAGCTTAAGAGTGTGCAGGCGGAGAGGGAATGGGTGACCGTCAGACAGAAGAGGAGGACCAGGCAGGTAGTGCAGGAGTCCCCTGAGCCCATCTTGCTCACCAACCAGCATTCGGTGCTGAGTACTGGTGAGGGCGATGGTTCCTCTGGGGAGTGCAGCCAGAGCCAAGTCCACAGCACCATGGAAGGCTCAGCTGCACAGGCGGGGGGGAAGCGGAGAGGGAGAGCAATAGTGATAGGGGATTCGATAGTTAGGGGAGCAGACAGGCGTTTCTGCGGCCGCAGACGTGACTCCAGGATGGTATGTTGCCTCCCTGGTTCCAGGGTCAAGGATGTCACTGAATGGCTGCAAGGCATTCTGAGGGGGGAGGGTGAACAGCCAGAGGTCATGGTCCATATTGGTACCAACGACATAGGTAGGAAGAGGGATGAAGACCTGCAGGCAGAGTTTAGGGAGCTAGGAAAGAGGTTAAAAAGCAGGACCTCAAAGGTAGTAATCTCCGGATTACTACCAGTGCCATGTGCTAGTGAGTACAGAAATAGGAAGATAGAGCAGATGAATGCGTGGCTGGAGAGATGGTGTAGGAAGGAGGGCTTTAGATTCCTGAGGAATTGGAACCATTTCTCGGGGAGGTGGGACCTCTACAAGCCAGACGAGTTGCACCTGAACGGGAACGGGACCAATATCCTCGCGAGAGGGTTTGCTAGTTTTGTTGGGGAGGGTTTAAACTAGCTTGGCAGGGGGGTGAGAACCTAAGTATAGAGTCAATAGGGAGGGAAGAAAAACTGGAATTAGAAAACAAAAATGTAGAAAGTAAATTGGAAGGACAGAGGAATCAAGGGCTAGATAGTAGTCAACAAGGAGGTTTGCCTGTACTAAATGGTATATGCTTCAATGCAAGGAGTATAGCGAACAAGGCAGATGAGCTGAGGGCACAGCTAGATACTTGGGACTATGATATTATAGCTATTATAGAGACGTGGCTGCTCAACATTCAACATTCCTGGTTACAGGATTTTCAGACGGGAGGTAAAAAGGGAGGGGGGGGGGTCGCGGTATTGATTAAAGAAAGTATTACAGCTGTGAGGAGGGATGATATGTTGGAGGGATCATCAAACGAGGCCATATGGGTCGAATTGAAAAACAAAAAAGGGGCGATCACACTGCTGGGAGTGTACTACAGACCCCCAAACAGTGAGAGGGAGATAGAAGAACAAATATGCAGACAAATTTCTGAGAAGTGCAAAAACGATAGGGCAGTAATAGTAGGGGATTTCAACGACCCCAATATTAACTGGGATAAAATTAGTGTGAAGGGTATAGAAGGTGCGGAATTCCTAAAATGCATCCAGGAGAACTTTTTTAGCCAGTATGTAGCAAGCCCAACAAGGGAGGGGCGGTTCTGGACTTAGTTTTAGGGAATGAAGCTGGGCAGGTAGAAGGCGTATCAGTGGGGGAGCATTTTGGTGCTAGTGACCATAATTCTGTTAGATTTAAGGTAGTTATGGAAAAGGACAAGGATGGACCAGGAATAAAAATTCTAAATTGGGGAAAAGCAAATTTTGCTAAGCTCAGGGGGGATTTAGCCATAGTGGACTGGAAACAGCTACTTGAAGGTAAATCAGTGTCAGAGCAGTGGGAGGCATTCAAGGAGGAGATCCGGAGGGTTCAGACCAAATATGTGCCCTTAAAGAAAAAAGGTGGGACTAACAAATCTAGAGCCCCCTGGATGTCTAGGGACATACAGGGTAGGATAAAGAAAAAAAGGGAGGCGTATGACAGATACCGAGGACTAAATACTCCAGAATCTTTAGAAGAGTACAAAAAGTGCAGGGGTGCAATTAAAAAGGATATTAGGAAAGCAAAGAGAGAGCATGAAAAATTCTTGGCAAGTAAAATCAAGAAAAACACAAAGATGTTTTTATAAATATATTAAGAGTAAGAGGATAACTAAAAAAAGGGCAGGGCCTATTAGAGATCATGAGGGTAATCTGTGTGTGGAGGCGGGAGACGTCGGTAGGGTTCTTAATGAATACTTTGCGTCTGTTTTCACAAAGGAGAGGGGCGAAGCAGACATTTCTATCAGGGGGGAGGAGTGTGAAATATTAGATGAAATAAACATAGTGAGAGAGGAAGTATTAAGGGGTTTAACAGCTTTAAAAGTGGATAAATCCCCAGGCCCGGATGAAATGTATCCCAGGCTGTTAAGCGAAGCAAAAGAGGAAATAGCAGAGGACCTGACCATCATTTTTCAATTCTCTCTCGCTTCAGGTGTGGTGCCGGAGGACTGGAGGACTGCTAATGTGGTACCCTTGCTAAAAAGGGAGAAAAGGATAGACCGAGTAATTACAGGCCAGTCAGCCTAACCTCGGTGGTGGGTAAATTATTGGAAAGAATTCTGAAGGACAGGATAAATCTTCATTTAGAAAGACACGAATTAATCAAGGATAGTCAGCACGGATTTGTTAAGGGAAGGTCGTGTCTGACAAATTTGATTGAATTTTTTGAGGAGGTAACAAGGAGGGTAGATGAGGGTAGTGCATTTGATGTAGTGTATATGGACTTTAGCAAAGCTTTTGATAAGGTTCCACATGGCAGACTGGTCACGAAGTTAAAAGCCCATGGGATCCAGGGCAAAATGTCAAGTTGGATTCAAAACTGGCTCAGAGACGGGAAGCAGAGGGTAATGGTTGATGGGTGTTTTTGTGACTGGAAGGCTGTTTCCAGTGGGGTTCCGCAGGGCTCAGTACTAGGTCCCTTGCTTTTTGTTGTATATATCAATGATCTAGACTTGAATATAGGGGGTATGATTAAGAAGTTTGCAGATGATACTAAAATCGGCTGTATGGTTGATACTGAAGAAGGAAGCTGTAGACTGCAGGAAGATATCAATAAATTGGTCAGGTGGGCAGAACAGTGGCAAATGGAATTCAATCCGGAGAAGTGTGAGGTAATGCATTTGGGGAGGGCTAACAAGGAAAGGGAATACACATTAAATGGTAGGACACTGAGTAGTGTAGAGGAACAAAGGGACCTTGGAGTGCATGTCCACAGATCCCTGAAGGTAGCAGGCCAGGTAGATAAGGTGGTTAAGAAGGCATACGGAATGCTTGCCTTTATTAGCTGTGGCATAGAATACAAGAGCAGGGGGGTTATGCTTCAACTGTATAAAACACTAGTTAGGCCTCAGCTAGAGTACTGCGTGCAGTTCTGGTCACCACATTACAGGAAAGATGTGATTGCACTAGAGAGGGTACAGAGGAGATTTACAAGGATGTTGCCGGGAGTAGAGAATCTTAGCTATGAGGAAAGACTGGATAGTGTGGGTCTGTTTTCCTTGGAACAGAGAAGGCTGAGGGGAGACCTTATTGAGGTGTATAAAATTATGAGGGACATAGATAAAGTGGATAGAAAGGACCTGTTTCCCTTAGCAGAGGGGTCAAAAACCAGGGGGCATAGATTTAAAGTAATTGGTGGAAGGTTTAGAGGGGATTTGAGGGGAAATTTCTTCATCCAGAGGGTTGTGGGTGTCTGGAACTCACTGCCTGAAATGGTGGTAGAGGCAGGAACCCTAACCACATTTAAAAAGTACTTGGATGTGCACTTGGGATGCTCTAACCTGCAGGGCTATGGACCAAGAGCTGGGAAGTGGGATTAGGCTGGATAGCTCTTTGTTGGCCGGCGCGGACACGATGGGCCGAAATGGCCTCCTTCCGTGCTGTAACTTTCTATGATTCTATGATTCTATCACTGCCTAATCCGCTCTGTCATCTCAATCAACGTAGCCCCAAAACAGCGGCGGCAACAGAAGCAATGCCGCAGGAAAATCAATGCTGGAGCACTCAAAGACCCTGCTAAGAAAACCCTATTCAGCCTGCGCCTCACAACCAACCTGGTGACTCCCAGTGATTCAGAGACACAGAGTGTCTACAGCACCTGGTCTGCACTCAAGGCCTCCATAATCAGCACCTGTGAAGAACTGCTCGGTCACTCGACCAGGAAACACCAAAACTGGTTCGACGAGATCTGGAAACAGCAACAGAACTCAAGAGCAGGAAAGTTGTTCTACAGACGCCTGAAGGCCAAGGTCCAACAAAAAACTCGCGACCTAAAGAACAGATGGTGGGTGGAGAAAGCGCAGGAGATCCAGCAGCTAGCTGACAACCACGATGTGCGTGGATTCTTTAGTGCAGTCAAGATCACCTACGGCCCAAGCACCCAAGGTCCTACCCCACTGCGGGCCAAGAACGGAGAGGTACTCATCAAGGACAGAGAGGCAGTCAGTGCCCGCCGGAAGGAGCACTTCGAAGATCTTCTTAACTGAGACTCTGTCTTCGACGTGAGTGTCCCCAACTCCATCCCGCAGCATGCTACCCGCCACCATCTCAGCACAACCCCAGCCCGGCATGAGGTTGAAAAGGCCATCCGACAACTGAAGAACAACAAGGCCTCAGGAGCAGATGGAATCCCCGCCGAGGCGCTAAAACATGGCGGAGAAGCACTATTGGCGCGAATACATGAACTCATTTCTCTTATTTGGAAGGAGGAGAGCATGCCAGGGGATCTCAGAGACGCCATAATCGTGACCATCTTTAAGAAAGGTGACAAGTCCGATTGCGGTAATTACAGAGGAGTCTCGCTGCTGTCTGCCACAGGGAAAGTCATCGTAAGAATCCTCCTCAATCGCCTTCTCCCAGTGGCTGAAATGCTCTTCCCAATGTCGCATGTGGATTCCGCCCACTAAGGGACACAATGGACATGATCTTCACCGCGCGTCAACTACAAGAGAATTGCAGGGAACAGCACCAACCACTGTACATGGCCTTCTTTGACCTCACAAAGGCCTTCGACATTGTCAACCATGAGGGATTATGGAGTGTCCTCCTCAAATTCGGCTGCCCTCAAAAGTTTGTCACCATCCTCCCACCTGCTTCACGACGACATGCAAGCCGTGATCATTACCAACGGATCCACCACAGACCCAATTCAAGTACGGACCAGGGTCAAGCAAGGCTGTGTCATCGCACCAACGCTCTTCTCGATCTTCCTGGCTGCAATGCTCCATCTCACCCTCAGTAAGCTCCCGCTGGAGTGGAGCTAATTTACAGAACAAACTGGAAACTGTTCAACCTCCATCGCCTCCAGTCCAGATCCAAGGTCGTCCCATCCTCTGTCATCAAATTACAGTATACAGACGACGCTTGTGTCTGCGCACACTTTGAGATCGAACTCCAAACCATCGTCAACACCTTCATTGAAACGTACGAGAGCATGGGCCTTACACTAAACATCCGTAAGACAAAGGTCCTCTACCAACCTGCCCTCGCCACACAGTACTGCTCCCCGATTATCAAAATCCATGACGAGGCCTTGGACAATGTGAACCACTTTCCATAACTCGGGAGCCTACTGTCAACGAGAGCAGACGTCGATGATGAAGCCCAACACCACCTTCAGTGTGCCAGTGCAGCCTTCGGTTGCCTGAGGAAGAGAGTGTTTGAAGACCTGGACCTCAAACCCGGCACCAAGCTCATGGTCTACAGGGCAGTAGTGATACCCGCCCTCCTGTATGCTTCAGAGACATGGACCATGTACAGCAGGCACCTCAAAGCACTGGATAGGTACCACTAACGCTGCCTTCGCAAGATCCTGCAAATCCATTGGCAGGATAGGCGCACCAACGTTAGTGTTCTCATTCAGGCCAACATCCTCAGCATCGAAACTTTGACCACGCTCGATCAGCTCCGATGGACGGGCCACATCGTCTGCATGCCCGATACGAGATTCCCAAAGCAAGCGCTCTACTCGGAGCTCCAACACGGCAAGAGAGCCCCAAATGGGCAGAGGAAACGCTTCAAGGACACCCTCAAACCTCCTTAAAAAAGTGCAACATCCCCACCGACACCTGGTCAATCCCTGGCTCAAGACCGCACAAAGTGGAGGAGAAGCATCGGGGAAGGCGCCGAACACCTTGAGTCTCTTCACCGGGAGCAAGCGGAAGCCAAGCGCAAACAGCGGAAGGAGCGCACGTCAACCCAAACACCCCACCCACCCGCCCCTTCAACCACCGTCTGCCCCACCTGTGACAGAGACTGTAGGTCCCGCATTGGACTCATCAGTCACCTGAGAACTCATTTCTAGTGTGGAAGCAAGTCATCCTTGGTTCCGAGGGACTGCCTAAGAAGAAGAAGAGCTGTATGTGAACAGCTTGGCTAGAGGTGCGGCTTGTTCTGGAGCACAAGTCTTCTGCATGACAGCCGCGATGTTGTTGGGGCCCTTAGCCTTTGCCTATCCAGTGCGCTCAGTCGTTTCTTGATATCACATGGAGTGAATCGAATTGGTTGAAGACTGGCTTCTGTGGTAGCGGGGAAAAGAAAGAAAGAAGGACTTGCATTTATATAGCGCCTTTCATGACCTCAGGACGTCCCAAAGCACTTTACAGCCAATGAAGTAGTTTTTGAAGTGGAGTCACTGTTGTAATGTAGTAAACGCGGCAGCCAACTTGCACACAGCAAGCTCCCACAAACAGCAATGTGATAATGACCAGATAATCTGTTTAGTGATGTTGATTGAGGGAAATATATTGGCCAGGACACCGGGGAGAGCTCCCCTGCTTTTCTTCGAAATAGTGCCATGGGATCTTTTATGTCCACCTGAGAGAGCAGACGGGGCCTTGGTTTAATGTGTCATCTGAAAGACGGCACCTCCGACAGTGCAGCACTCCTCAGTTCTGCACTGGAGTGTCAGCTTAGATACCAGCAGTAATAAAAACAAATATGAACTCAAGTATAATATACTGAAACATTGACAAGTTTTAATAGAAAACAGTTTAAAAAAAAAACAGACCCTGATGGAGCCAAATTACCTAAAATACTGACGGCAGCAAAGAGCAGCATTGGGTGTTGCACAATATTTCATGACCCGATCGTTAGAGCAGTTACTTGCCTCTGCAAGGAGAACTATTAATGGATGTGCTAGAGATGGTAGTTTTAGCAAGGATGGGAATACATTTTATAACGAATGGGGATCTACTTCTGTGAGCATCCCTAGTGTGAATCGGTATTGTGACAAGCCAAGGAAGCAGATTAAAAACTTAAGAAATCATGGCCCTGAATTTGCGGTCGGAGGCTTCCTGCGGGGAACTGTCTCCGATCCACAAAGAAGATCCATGCCTACCTGGGGCCTCGGGATCCACAGCGACTCGCGCTCCTGGGCCTCTCCGGGTACGCGTGGGTAGAGGCTCACGTATCCCAGGGGCACAGGTGGTTTGCAAGCGCCCTGGGATCACGTGGGCCGGCCCAACGAATGAAAGAAGGGAATCCCCATTCATGCTTATGGGGATTCCGTATGTATGGAAACCCCATAAGCATGAATGGGAATACCCCAAAAATACATCTACACACCAAATAAATTTAAAAATTTGCATATTTTAAATTATTAAAATGACATTTAATTAAATATCTAAAACAAAAATTAAATTTTTTGAAAAATAAATTTAAATGTTTTAAAGGGGCTAAAAATACCCTTACCTTATAGTACAAGGGGGAGAAATTCAGTATCGCCCCATTTGGGGCGCAATTATCGGCCGGGCGCAAAGATTAGCGCCTGGCACTAATTATCGCCACCGACTGCAAACTTGACTTTTATCGCCCCGGGAGGTGATTGCAGCGCTATATCAGGCGCTTCACACCTGTCTTAAGGCGCAAAGGCCGAGGAGCGAGGCGCAACCTCAGAGCGCTGGCGAAGCTCATGTAATGTCAGTCAGCAATGGAGCACACACACAATGGCACCGGCCAGTTCTTAAAGGGGATGGTTAATCTTGCTTTCCATCCACATCCTGCTCATTGCAGCCTTGAATCTCGGCCTGGAGAGACTTGCACATCAAATGTGCTGGAAAGAACAATGGAGAGTACCAGGCAAAGTGCTCAGAGTGCAGCCCCCACAATCTCTGCTAAATCGATACAAGGAATGGCAAATCAAAATGAACCTGCAAAGTGCTGCTCAGTACCCAAAACTCCTTCACACAACGTTGAATCTCTCCAGAAGTCTCTCCCTCTCTCTCTCAGAATGCGTAGTTCAAAAATGGCACCAACAATAAAAGGCAGGAAGCGGTCACCTTTAAATAGCGCTCCCCCTTTCCCTTCATGACTGCAGAACGCTCCCCTCAACCTGTCGTTGCTAGCGTCAGGCGGTAAGTCAGGGGGCGCCACTCAATATCCGCTCCGGGGCGATACCGGGGCGTTGCGCACTCGAGTGACGTCATGATCTGCCGGCGCAGGAGATCGTGGCGGTAGTGTTTAGCGCCGCCGCAAAATGTCTAGTTAATTTCGCGAGCGGCGCAAACTTCGCCGCGCCTGGGCGCTAGATGCTTTGCGCCCCATTAGCGCCCTCTTAAGGCGCTAACGGGAGGCGCAACCAACTGAATTTTCCCCCCCTATTGTTTTAATGTTGAAATGATTGAAATTTTTTTTATTTTATATTAATTTAAACTCTTACGCTGGTAAAAGCAGGCCTTCCGCCTGCTTTTACCAGGCGTAAGAATTTCATGGGCATTCGCTGGGCAGAAGTTGGGCAAATAGCGCAACTCTCCGCCTGCGGAGGCCCTTTTCCCAGTGATGCGTTGGATCTGTCAAGGAGATTCTTGACAGATCGCAAGTTCCGGGTTTTCACGCATGCGCTTCGTGACAGGTAGATTGGTGAGGACGAGGTCAAGTAAGTTTTTCCCTCATGTTAGTTCTCTCACCACCTGCCGCAGGCCCAGTTTGGCAGTTATGTCCTTCAGGACTCGGCCAGCTCGGTCAGTAGTGGTGTTACCGAGCCACTCTTTGTGATGGACATTGAAGTCCCCCACCCAGAGTACTTTCAGTGCCCTTGCTACCCTCAGTGCTACTTCCAAGTGGTGTTCAACATGTTGGAGTACTGATTCATCAGCTGAGGGAGGGCAGTAGGTGGTAATCAGCAGGAGATTTCCTTGCCCATGTTTGACCTGAATCCATGAGACTTCATGGGGTCCGGAGTCAATGTTGAGGACTCCCAGGGCCACTCCCTCCCTCCCGTATACCAGTTTGCCGCCACCTCTGGTGGGTCTGTCCTGTCGGTGGGACAGGACATACCCAGGGATGGTGATGGAGGAGCCTGAGTATGACTATGTCAGGCTGTTGCTTGACTAGTCTGTGGGACAGCTCTCCCAATTTTGGCACAAGTCCCTAGAGGTTAGTGGGTTAGCGGTTAGGGCTTTGCAGGGTCGACTGGGCTGTCGGGTGCCTAGGTCAATGCCGGGTGGTTTGTCCGGTTTTATTCTTAGTATACTTCTTTGTAGCGGTTTGTTACAATTGGGTGGCTTGCTGGGCCATTTCAGAGTTTGGTTAAGAGTCAACCACATTGCTGTGTGTCTGGAGTCATATGTAGGCCAGACTGGGTAAGGACAACAGATTTCATTTCCCTAAAGGACATTAGTGAACCAGTTGGGTTTTTACAACAATCCGATAGTTTCCTGGTCACCATTACTGATACTAGCTTTTTATTCCAGATTTATTTAATTAACTGAATTTAAGTTCCCCAGCTGCTGTGGTGGGATTTGAACTCACGTCTCTGAATCATTAGTCCAGTAACATAACTAATGTGCTAGAATACATACAGTTTAAACTGTTGGGGGCTCTCCTCAATTTAATATTCTGAGCAAGGTAAAGCTTCCAAAGTGATAAAATTCTGTGCAAGTTGTCCTTGATCCTGAAGAAAATAAAAACTCCAGAATGTCAATGTCAACTGATAAACATTTCACACCCATTGTGTTGGGAAGTCACTGATCGCTTCTGGCTGTAAACAGAGGGTGATAAAAAGAATAGAGGCACAGGCAAGTTTGGAAAACAGAAAGCTATGAGGACAAGCTTTGACCAGGCTCGGAAGGGTAATTAGGAGTTGGTTACATGTTTTTTTGTTTAAGTCAAATAAGATGATCTAATGATGTGAGGAAACATGTTCTGTTCAGTAACAAATTTTACCGATCAAATTAAGTGAGTCTGATTATAACTGTTGAAACGTATGTTGACATGCTGTAAAATAAAGCAGCTTAACGACTCGTACCTGGCCTCATTTTACCAAGTGTTCTCTTGGTCTGCTTTCAAAGGATTGAAGAAGAACACAAGAAACACAAAATATCCAGTTCATATCACAAAGGGTCCTATTGTTACACCCCTAGGTTAGACTATTGTAGAATTAGATATTGGGCAGTATGGGCACAGCGCTAAAAGTAAGACACTCAGACTACTTACAGGAGTGAGCACTGCTGTACTTGAGGAAATATCTAAAACTCTAAACTTTTGTTAGTTGCTTGATTGTCCAGCAGCATTCCTGTCTGGATGTGGTAGGGCTATAAATCTCTGTTTTGATCTGTTGGTTGTTGAACCACTTAGCTCTTTCTATATCCTGCTGTTTTTGGTGCTTGGCATGTAGACAGCTTTGTGTTGTAGCTTCACTAGGTTACCACACCATTCTAAAGTATACCTGATTCTGCTCCTGCTTACAGCATAGAATCACCAGGATGATGCCAGATATGGGAAACTAGTTATGATGAGGGACCTGAGATACTGGGACTATTTTCCCTGGAGCACAGATGTATAAGAGGAGATTTAATAAAGGCTTTTAAAATTAAGAAGAGTTTCAATAGAACGATAAGGAGAAGAGTATTTCTCCTGGTTGGGGAGTCAGTGACTTGAGGCTGTCAATTTTAAATGATCACTAAGAGAGTAAGGAGAGAGGTTAGGAGAAATTTCTTTACACAGATCGACTAACACTGATGGATGGCTGCATATGCAACAGCTGAGGTTCAGGTAATATAAAGATCCCCTCCCTGTATTTTTGATTAATCCTGTTGGACGTGCAACGGAGCCATGGACCTTCTTTGCTGGAATCATTGTGCTCTTATATCTTGCAGAGGCAACCTCTATTATCACTGGTGAAAGGATAAATGATGGCACAGACATGTGAGCGCTAACCAGATATTCCTTTACATTTCCTAATGATGCCCACTGATCTTTGTGAGCCCTACTGGAAGTATGTGTATGTGGTGGTCAAGTGAGAATGAGATTAGCTTCTGAAATGTCATCACTGTTTAATTGGAATGGTTGAAAAATTTGCCCACCTCCATTTTTTTGTGAAAACAGGAATGTTGCGATGTCAAAGGAAGAACTAGAACTATAAAATTCCTAAAGAAAGGTATAAAAGAAAAATATATAGATTTAGGTGCTACATTCCAGCTACAGAGAAAAGTAAAAGCAATATGTGCATGAAGATTCAAATAGTGCGAAAGTGTGATAATTTCAAACATTTATTTTATTCTGAGTATGGTGTTAAAATATACCAGACAATAATACAAAATAATACAATATAATAATACAAAATAATGAACATGCCATACTTCCCTACATCAGTGGGTTATCTTGTTTGTTTTAAATAGAATATCTCATTTCCTGCATTCTAACCTTCCCAAAGCCTCTGTTGGGCCTGACTGCCTTGTAGCTTTCTGTTCAAAAACCTGACTGACTGCCTGTGTCTCTGGGGTCATTTTATCCTAATCCGCCTGCCAGGAAACTGACAGGATCAGATAAGTTGACTGTTTTATATCCTGCCTGATTTTACTTTCCATTGACTTCAATACTGATACCGATACTGATTCTCTGTTCCCTTTCAGTCTCCCTGCGATTGCTGGGGTTTCCCTGGGGGGGCGGGGTAAGTGGAGTGCTTATGCCTGAAGTAGGCACAAGCATTCAAAGGGGGGGGGGGGGCGGGCTGGTGGTCGTGTGGGGTGTATGGAGAGGCCTTGGTATTCTTGGTGCCTAGCTCACCAAGAATTCTTAATCTGGCTCTGCCATGACATCTACTTTGGAAAATAGAACACGTCATATTAGTTGAGGAGGGACATTCGACTATGGTTGATGTGATTGCACTTTGTTTCAGCTGTTGACAGACTCTACAACTAAAACATAAGAGTGCTTGACTGTAACATTGGGCTATATTTCCCTTTGTGTGTAAAGATTAAAAAAGAATTATTTTTAAGAAAACATATAGACCTAGAAATTCGATAAAGCCCGAAAACGGGTGATGCCACCGCAGGGCGAGATTTGCTCCCGCCTGTAAAAAGATTGCAGGCAGCGCTGTTATTTTGGTGCTGCCTGCTGATTTGAATGATTGGAGTGCGCAACCGAGTGACGAACGCTCTGCGTCAGGCTGTGAGCTCAGCAGGAAGCCAAATGTAGTGTCCCTGGAGCAAGGCTGCCTTTTCTTAACGCAAGGCCGTCATTTTAGAAAGCAGTATTGAATCCTTAAAGGGGAACTGCCTTCTGAATAAATAAATAAAAATCATTTCAAAATAGGCAGTCTCTAGCCCTTAGAGCTCAACTGCCTTCTGAAAAAAAAAATTAAAAATTATTCCAAACTAGGCAGACTTCAGCTCTTAAAGTTGAACTGCCTTCTGCATGTAAAAAAAATGGCAAAAGTGCTTCAGCACTAACATAAATGGCTCAACAGGCCAGGGAATGGGCACCCAGGGTCTCGCATGTAGCACTCCAGCTTTGTGCAGGGCATCAACATTGCAAGAGAGATCCTCTATCCACAGGGACCAGGAGGCCCTCCAGAAAGAATGATATGGGACCAGATCACAGAGGCCGTCACTGTCAGCAGTGTTGCCGCCACAACCTGGCTCCAGTGCCCAAAGAAGCTTCATGACCTCAGACCAGTGATCCAGGTCAGTGAATGCAGCTTTAAAAGCTATCTCCTACCAATTGCACCACTAGCCTCATACATTGCTCAACTCATGCCCCACCCCCCACTCACCTACCAACAACCTCTATTGCGTCTTCCTCTTCTGCTTGTTCCTCTTCCCTCTGTGAGCAGCTTGTTCCTTTTGCTGCCTTTGCTTCATCTCCATGTGCCCCCTTGGACTGTGAACAAGTGGTCTTCTCAGAGGCAAACTACTGTGGATGCTGGAAATCTGAAGTAAAAACAGAAAATGCTGGAAATACTCAGCAGATCAGGCAGCATCTCGACCTGAAACATTAACTCTGTTTCTCTATCCACAGATGCTGCCTGACCTACTGCGCATTTCCAGCATTTTCTGTTTTCTCAGAGGCCTTCCTTTACCATCCAATGCCTTGCAAGCATTCAACAGCACTCTCTGCACCCCCTGCACTCTTTAACAACTTTTCAAATGTATTGCACCAAGCCACTACTTCAATAAAATATAAAAAAGCACTTCAAAAGCTGAAATCGAAACTTACCTGAAATATGTGTGCATCCCTTTAAGAAGCGCTGACTGTAAGGAGTGACCTGCGGCTCTGTGCTTAGCCTGGGTGCTAGTGCGGGGTTAGGCCTTGTTGCCTGTTCTGGTCTCCAGCCAGCCTGATAACACTAGACACCTGTGAGTGGTTCGACCCACTCGCCCTTACGGTTCTGACACTGGACTTAGGTGCGAGAGCAATAATGCAGAGAAAAACTCAGGTAGACGCGGTCGAATAGTGCGAAATGGAAAATCTTTATTGCATATTATTCAAGATTACGAGATACACGTCAAAATCAGATTAATGACAGTACAATCTCACACACAGTTATGAAACTAATTTTAGGGAAACGAGGAGCGCATGACGCATCGTAAAAGGGGATACACATTATACTTATCCTTAAAACTTAAACACTCCCCTATCAATACCTGTCCTAATCTAGATTTGTAGGATCGAGACTCATGCTCACCACTCGTGATAACTCGGAGAATTCCGAAACTCTGCTCGGATGTTTTGACCCAGCACCTGACTATCCACGTGTTGATCAGGGGTCTCTGTACCCCACTTGTTTACTCGTTTCTGCTCCGGCTAGCAGGCTGGACCGTCTGCTGTCATGAAGATCTGTGTTGTCCTCGGAGTTCCGATACTACTCAAAGAAGAGTCTTCCTGTGCCCTCACACCGGTTCGATAAAACTCGAAGAAGGGTCTTCCTAGGCAAGGAAGTGTTTATTCGACTTACAGGCGCGGTCGGGGCTTACTGACCGTGGCGATGCGTATTGTCGTCTTCTTCTCTTCTCATCTCATCTCATCTCATCTCATCTCCTCTCGGGCCTTCGGTTCCAACACCGTTTACCGACTTCTCGGGATGGTGCGCCCGTTTCAAGGCCTCACAGCCCAGTTCTCCACAGATCTTCGCGGCAAGCCACGAGGTTGATCCTAGCGGATCAGAGTCCAGAGCCGTCAGGCAAGAGAATAAAAGTTCAACAGCCTTCCAGCGAGTCAAAGCAGCAAGCGCAAGAAGAAGCAGAGGCAGCAGAGCGATGGACGGTTGTACCTTACAGTTATAGTGCTGTAATTCCTCTTTTCCCGCCCAATCTTAATGTCTATCTTTTGTCAGGGTTTTGGCGCTCAAACTTCTTGTATAGGGTGATCTCCGTCTTTAATGGGTTTCGGTGATACTTGTAACTGTCTGAGTACCCGTTAATACTTCTCTCATTGTGGAACCGGCTAGTAGTCTCCCTGGAGGGGTTTTGGGGCTTCCAAATGCTTTCTGTAATTACCCGCAAACGGCTCTCTCATCGTAGAGTCGTGGGAATTTTGCATATTAATGTCTTTGGATGGGTCCTTGATCGCTCGGTACAATAGCCCTTATTCGCACCTGGGAGACCGATTCCAGTATTTATGTATAAAATGCAAACCCATCATGTCTTGTCAATTATCTCAAATGTGCTGAGTCCTGTACGATCTTGCACAAATGTTTATTGGAACGCCATCTTGTCTGCCCATTGAAAGTCTAGAACTTTCTGCCACGAGGCGTGGCGGCCATTTTACAGGCTGTTTGTGTCTGTTTTGAAACCTGACAGCATTCTGCTGAAATAAAGCTGTTTGTACGAAACTTTATGTCTCCTTCTTATTTTATAAAATCGCGATAATTTTGCGAATTCTACAGTCAGGGTCTCTGCAGTAATCCTTCACATGTTCTTTCATGCGTGGTTAGGAGAGGGCATTATGGTGTGTGGCGACATCCAAAATTGCAGTTGTGCTTCAAATCAAGCTTTGCATACCGATTGACGTCACGATCTGCTCATTTGAATTGAGAGGCGAGCGCTGGCAATGGCAACGCTATGGACCTCACCAAAATGACGGCTGCCGTGTTCCACGCCGGAAGTGGACGGAAGCAAGGTGGCCACCACTTTTTGCAGAAATACGGTACTAACAATCGGCAGTAAGGTAGGGAATTTCTAGGCCATAGTTTTCAAGTATACACTGCAGCAACAAATAGCTGCACCTTTCACCACCATCGCAGAGACATAAAACCAATGTAAAACAATAACACTTCAGTAAATACATTTTTCTTTAACTTTACACACAGAAGAAATTATATCAGAAAAATGTGGGAACTTCCTTATCAGCCATCACAAAGTCCACTACCCTCTCTCCCTTAGCTTCACTTCTTCAATACAGAACCCCTGCAGTTGTATTCCATCATGTCCCAGTCCTTTAGGCAGAGCAAGTCTGAGCGTCTACAGATGTGACAAACAGGCTCATTGTACAGCAATATTAAGGTTGCCACCAAGGTACTCAAAGGTGATTTCATATACAGCTCTTTCTAACCTTAATCACTCTGGGATTAAGGGTATCACAGCATGATTTTATTCTAAAGTACAATAGTCTTGTCTTTTGAAATATTATTAGTTGAACAATTTTTCTTGCTGTATTAATCCTATAAATTCCAGCAGCAGTATTGCGCTACGAGAAGTGCGGTGGAGGTGGAGCTTTCAACTGTTGCTTTTTCCCCACCATAACTCCATTCCCTATCTCAGAGATGGGGTCCACAGACTGGTCTAGCTGAAGAGCTGAATATTTAAGTCTTCTTCCACTGCAACACCCAGGATGGTATACACCAAATCAAATGAAAATCAATCTGTTTGGGATCAATTGCCATTTGGATTCTTCTTATGCAGCCCTGTAAGGCATGTACCCCAGCTTCCTGTGGGTGGGTGTATTGCTAATATGGCTGGTGTAACTGGCAAAATTTCCAAGGAAGGCCAGGAACCTCCCTCCCCCACCCCACCCCAACCCCATCATCACCTGCAGAGAGCAGACTAAGGTCCCATTGTCAGACTAGTGAAGGCCCGAACACAGAAGAAAAAAATTGGTAATCATTTCCAGAGGGATACATAGATTACTGTGCCCCCCTTCCTGTTCCCTGAGGGGAAAGACAAAACATTGTACTAATTGTGTGTTCGGCCTGATCTGATCTCTGGGGTATCCTCTTGGAGTGGCAGGGTGCCATTTCAGGTCGCACTATTTCTGTAGGTTGGGCATTCTTTAGTAAAGTGGGGTTGGCAATTTGCCGCCACACTTTTCTTGATGCAATGACACTGTGGAATTTGTGCTCTAATATTTTGGTATCCCTACTTGAGATTCACCAGGTTGTCTCTAAAGCGCTTGGAATCCAACTGCCTCAAAATCATTCTTCTCAGGACTGGTAACAGTGTTCTTTTCTGAACTGGGACTACTATTCTTAGGATTGTTTGGGGTATTTTTCTTAATAATGGTATTATTCTGCTCAGGACTTGTATTGATATTCTCAGCACTGGTACTGATTTTTTCTCAATACTGGTATTGGTAATATCCTCAAGACTGGTCGAATGTTCTTCTCCGGACTGGCACTAATAATCTTCTCAGGTTTATTCTTAATATTCTTATAATTAACATTCACATCAGGAGTGGCAAATGTATTCATCTCAGAACTAGTATTCTTCTCAGGATTTGAACTGGTATTTACCTCAGGAGTTATACTGATCTTCTTCACAGGACTGGTGTATTGGTATTCTTGTTTGTATTGGTGCTGGTATTCTTCTCAGGTCTGTTGACTTTGGTTCTTGTAGAATTGCAATATTTATTTTGGTCAACTAAGCATCTGACATGCGTGCAAATGCATTACCATAGTGTTATCTCAGATCTTGTACTGGTATTCTTCTCACGACTAATTCTTGCATTTTTTTCAGGACTGGCACTGGTATTCTTCTTTATATAGGTACTAGAATTCTTCTCAGGGCTGATACTGATATTTTTCTCAGGGCTGATACTGATATTTTTCTCAAGACTTATACTGATATTCTTCTCAGGATCCTTTACTGATATTCTTCTCAGCACTTCTTCGAAATAATATTTTCCAGGCTTTCCTGATCCTGAGAACTATAAAGAAGACAGAGGAAGGGAATGCAATGTTGGATTAGTGAGCAGAGCAACTAGATAAAGTGGGAAGTGAAGCGTGGATGGAGCTGGACATGAATCCCAAGTTAAAGCAGGGATGAAACAGGATTGACTTCCTCTTGTCTGGAAGAGGTGGGTGGAGGTGTTTCTGCATCTGAGGATGAGTGGATTTGTTCTCAGAGTTGAGGCTGGCAACCTTTCTATATAGTTAGTTACATTGCTTTTCCTATCAAAGTTATCTCATATATGGTTTAAAAAATCATGCTTTACTCTTTTGTTGTTCTTTTACAAAATAATTCACAACTACCTTTGATGGCCGGAATTTTAATTTGGAGGTGAGTAGGGAGCAGGGGTGGGTTGTGGGCGGGGGGGGGGGGGGGGGGTGCGGGTGGCGTGGGAAGGTGGTCAGGAAACCCAGGAGAATGGGTTTCCTGCAGACCCTGCCGAATTTAATGGCAGGGCCTGATTAGCCTTGTCGGGCGGGTAGGCTTGTGGCACCAGGTTGCAGAGAGGAGGGAAGGAGGGATCAGTGGGTGGGGGGGTGGAGGATTGGAGGCCGAAGGACAGGGATTTGGGCCGTAGGGGGAAGGCCAGAGGGGGATCAGGGCCGTAGGGGGAAGGTTGGAGGAGGATCGGGGCCAGAGTGCGGAGGCTGGAGGGGGATCAGGGCCGTAGGGGGGAGGCCGGAGGAGGATTGGGGCTGGAGAGGGGGAGTCGGAACGCCGGAGTGTTGAACGGGGGCCTGAGGGGGGAAGTCGGAAGACCGGACGGGGGATCGGAGGCCGGAGGGGGGATCGGTGATTGGAGGGTGGATCGGAGGCTGGAGGCCTCATTCGGGGGAGGGGTTGGAAGCTTCGACGGGGGGAGGTCGGGGGAGATTGGAAGGGTCAGGGTGTCTAATCGCGGGGTTTGGCGAGGCAGGAACGCTGAATCGAGCAGGTAAGTGGAAAGGCACTTACCTCCTGGATCTAGCAGTCCATGCCTCCCTTTAGCTGCAGGAGTTCCTCAGGGCAGTGTCCTAGGCCCAAACATCTTCAGCTGCTTCATCAATGACCTTCCCTCCATCATAAGGTCAGAAATGGGGATGTTCGCTGATGACTGCACAGTGTTCAGTTCCATTCGCAACTCCTCAGATAATGAAACAGTCCATGCCCGAATGCAACAAGACCTGGATGACATTCAGGCTTTGGCTGATAAGTGGCAGGTAACATTCACGCCACAGAAGTGCCAGGCAATGACTATCTCCAACAAGCGAGAGTCTAACCACCGCCCCTTGACATTCAATGGCGTTACCATCGCCGAATGCCCCACCATCAGCATCCTGGGGGGTCACCATTGACCAGAAACTTAACTGGACCAGCCACATAAATACTGTAGCAACAAGAGCAGGTCAGAGGCTGGGTATTCTGCGGCGAGTGAGTCATCTTCTGACTCCCCAAATCCTTTCCACCATCTACAAGGCTCAAGTCAGGAGTGTAATGGAATACTCTCCACTTGCCTGGATCAGTGCAGCTCCAACAACACTCAAGAAGCTCGACACCATCCAGGACAAAGCAGCCCCCTTGATTGGCACCCCATCCACCACCTTAAACATTCACTCCCTGCACCACCGGCGTACCGTGGCTGCAGTGAGTACCATCTACAAGATGCACTGCAGCAACTCGTCAAAGCTTCTTTGGCAGCACCTCCCAAACCCACGACCTTTACCACATAGAAGGACAAGGGCAGTAGGCACATGGGAAAACCACCACCTCCAAGTTCCCCTCCAAGTCACACACCATCCTGACTTAGAAGTATATCGCCGATCCTTCATCGTCGCTGGGTCAAAATCCTGGAACTCCCTCCCTAACAGCGCTGTGGGAGTACCTTCACCACATGGATGGCAGTGGTTCTAGAAGGCGGCTCACCACCACCTTCTCAAGGGCAATTAGGGATGGGCAATAAATCCTGGCCTTGCCTGACATCCCAGGAATGAATAATAAAAAAAAGGTTCCCCGAGGCCTGGGAAACCTGCCTGCCCACTGTTAAATTTGAAATAGTGGATCACCTTGAGCAATGGACTCTCATTGTAATATTTGAAGTGCCAATCCACCTCCTGTGAGCGAGTTGGCTGCCCAGCCCCCGTCCTGCCTCCGATAAAACTGGAAGTGTGCGGGTTGGAGGCGGGATTCAGTTTTATAACTCTAGCCTCCCACCCGACCCCAACCCACATGTTTTTTGTGTGTCTACTCATCCTAATAATGGCTGCCCTGGGTTTAGTATTGTCAATCTTTTTTCACTGTCCCACAGGTTGGAGGAGTGGGATTTACAAATTCAAATGTATGGTCTGTGTATGGAAAGCATTGCTGTAAATTCCATAACAACTCCTGCTGTATTATGTTGATTGGACTCAGAAGGGAATTAGCCTGAAGCTGCATTCTAGGAGTTGCAGTTCACAGAGTGACACTGATTTATTCTGGGAGTTATACGTCACTAACTGGTTACTTTAGAGAAGCACCAGTTGCAGTGACAACTGTAGGAAGAGGCAAAACTAAAGTCTCAGGCTTCTAAGAGCGGACAGGCCTCTGGAGAGAAATATTTTTGAAGAGATTCACAACACAGAAATGGTAATTTAATGAGAAAATTTTTCATAGAATCATAGAAATTTACGGCACAGAAGGAGGCCATTCGGCCCATCATGTCTGTGCCGGCCGAAAAGGCGCTATCCAGCCTAATCCCACTTTCCAGTTCTTGGTCCGTAGCCTTGTAGGTTATGGCACTTTAAGTGCATATCCAAGTAATTTTTTAAATGTGAAGAGGGTTTCTGCCTTTACCACCCTTTCAGGCAGTGAATTCCAGACCCCAACCACCCTCTGGGTGAAAAAAGTTCTCAACTTCCATATAATCCCTCTACCAATTACTTTAAATCTATGCCCCTGGTTATTGACCTCACTGCTAAGGGAAATAGGTCCTTCCTGTCGACTCTATCTAGGCCCCTCATAATTTTATACACCTCAATCAAATCTCCCATCAGCCTCCTCTGTACCAAAGAAAACAACCCCAGCCTATCCAATCTTTCCTCATAGCTAAAATTCTCCAGTTCTGGCGACATCCTCATAAATCCCCTTTGTACCTTCTCTAGTGCAATCACATCTTTCCTGTAATGTGGTGACCAGAACTGTACACAATACTCTAGCTGTGGCCTAACTAATGTTTTATACAGTGCAAGCATAACCTCCCTGCTCTTATATTCTATGCCTCAGCTAATAAAGAAAAGTATCCCATATGCCTTTTAATCACCTTAGCTACCTGTCCTGCTATCTTCAAGGAGTTGTGGACATGCACGCCAATGTCCCTCTGTTTCTCTACACTTCTCAGTATCCTACCATTTATTGTGTATTCTCTTGCCTTGTTAGCCCTCCCCAAATGCATTACCTCACACTTCTCCGGATTGAATTCCATTTGCCACTTTCTGCCCACCTGACCTGTCCATTGATATCTTCCTGCAGTCTACAGCTTTCTTCCCCACTATCAGCCACCCGGCCAATTTTTGTATCATCTGCAAACTTCTTAATCATGCCCCTACATTGAAGTCTAAATCATTGACATATACCATAAAAAGCAAGGGACCTAGTACCGAGCCCTGCGGAACCCCACTGGAAACAACCTTCCAGTCACAAAAATACCCGTTGAACATTACCCTTTGCTTCCTGTCACTAAGCCAATTTTGGATCCAACTTGCCACTTTCCCTTGGATCCCATGGGCTTTTACTTTTCTGACCAGTCTGCCATGTTGGACCTTGTCAAAAGCCTTGCTAAAATCTACATGGACGACATCAAATGTGGTACCCTCATCGACCCTCCTTGTTACCTCCTCAAAAATTCAACAAGTTAGTCAGACATGACCTTTCCTTAACAAATCCATGATGACTGTCCTTGATTAATCTGTGCCTTTCTAAATGACGATTAATACTGTCCCTCAGAATTTTTTCCAATAATTTGGCCACCACTGAGGTTAGGCTGACTGGCCTGTATCTATCCATTTCTCCCTTTTTAAACAATAGTACAATGTTAGCAGTCCTCCAATCTTCCGGCACCACACCTGTAGCCAGAGAGGATTGGAAAATGATGATCGGAACATCCGCTATTTCCTCCCTTGCTTCTCTTAACAGCCTGGGATACATTTCATCCGGGCCTGACAATTTATCTACTTTCAAAGATGCTAAAGCCCTTACTATTTCCTCTCTCACAATGTTTATCTCGTCTAATATTTCAAACTCCCCTCCTTAACTACAATGTCTGCATCATCCCTCTCTTTTGTGAAGACAGATGCAAAGTATTCATTAAGAACCATACCCATGTCTTCCGCCTCAACACATAGCTTACCTTTTTGGTCTGTAATAGGCCCTACTCTTTCTTTAGTTATCCTCTTGCTCCTTATGTAATTATAAAACATCTTTGGGTTTTCCTTGATTTTGTTTCTGTTATGAAAGGGAATTAAGAGTAATGAACAGATATTGGAGTTTGCTATTTAAAAAAAAGTAACTGGAGCAAACTGGGACCAAAATTGGCAGATCTTGTCTGTGCACAGAACTAGGATCTTCTTGCCGCACAGTGGGGGAATGAAAATTGCTAGACTGGTTACTGGGTGAGTCCTAATTTTGCTTACATATATGCTCTGCCTACTTATGAATAAATTTCCAAATGCATGTACTGGTGGAGGAAACCTAATTTAATGCATTTTACTTGAAGCAAGCTATCTATGCATACCTTAATATGGTCATGAAGGGTTGATTGGTGCCTAGTACTTGACATCAAGAAATTCTAATCTGTGACACAGCAGGGTACTGTTGTGAACAGCAGAACTGGCACCTGCCTTTGTGCCACATTTTGATGAGGTTCATCCAAGTTAAGTCGTTCATACTATCAAAAAAATCTGTCAGTGTTGGAAGCTGGCCTGAACCAATAGCATAATATATCATTACTCTGAGCCAAAATCATCAAAAGATTCAGAGTCATAACTTGAGGCTGTAAAAGTTGCCAACCCAAATAACCAAGAGATTTGAATGAGAGCCAACTTGCTGTAATATTTTTATTCCGAAGCTCTCAAGCATCATGTTACTTCATTACTTCTGTGTTCTACATAGCAAGAGTTTATTGTACAGGACTCGAGCACAGAATACATTTGAATAAATTATGAATTTTTTTGTTATGTGGCTCATACAGCTACTGACCAAGTGATGTCCTGGTGTTATACAACTCTAGTCGGTAGACCTGATAATGACGCAGGGCTGATATAGTTTAAAATGAAAACATAATGCCTCAGATTGCTGGAGGCCAACTCCACTGTTAGAAGTGTGGTGGCAGAGGACATCCACCCAGCAGTCCGCCCTGGCCCTGGCGCCGACTCCAACCCAGGTCCCAGGGAAAGCGTCATTTTCATAAAATGGAGTTACTGGAGACACTCCTTGAGTGTCCACCGTAGCGGGGTGCGGGGTGGGGAGGTGCGTAGGGGGTGATGGGGGGAATGGAGGATGGTGGGGGCGCTGGGATGGTGACACGGTGGCATAGTGGTTAGCACTGGTGCCTCACAGCGCCAGGGACCCGGGTTCGAATCTGGCCTCGGGTGACTGTCTGTGTGGAGTTTGCACATTCTCCCCGTGTCTGCGTGGGTTTCCTGCGGGTGCTCCGGTTTCCTCCCACTGTCCAAAAATGTGCGGGTTAGGTTGATTTGGCTATGATAAATTGACCCTTAGTGTTAGGGGGGGATTAAATATGTGGGGTTACAGGGATAGGATGGGATATGTAAGGGGGAATTAAATACGTGGGGTTACGGGGATAGGGTGGGATATGTGTCGGTGCAGGCTCGATGGGGATTCTGTGTGAGAAAGCAGGGACAGGGTACTGGATTTGGATGATCAGCCATGATCGTACTGAATGGTGGAGCAGGCTCGACGGGCCGAATGGCCTACTCCTGCTCCTAGTTTCTATGTTTCTATGTTTCTATGACAGGGGTGGCATGAACTTCAGTGGAGTAGGGTGGATTGTTCTGGCCAAGACCCAAATAATTTTTCAAAATAAAGGATCCTTTTTGTAGGTGGGGTGGTTGGGATGGCGGGGGGGGGATGGCGGGGGGGGGGTGGGGGGGGGGGAGCCTACTCATCCCTATTAGAATTTCTCGTAATTGACAAAGGGTTGGAGATACAGTGGATCTTGCTTTAAATGACACCATCCCCTCGCCTTCTGCCTCAGAAGTGCTCACCCTGACTGAGGAATTTTGGGCTTATAATTTGTACAAATAGGAAAAGACCATGGCTCCCCATAAAGACAGTGACCAGGAAATTGGACTCGTTTGCGCTGGCCGTTAAGGCCAGTTGGAAGAAAAAAATGGCGGCCACCTCGCTTCCCCTGCTTCCGGTGGATCCCGTGGCGGCCGCTATTTTGGGCAGGTCGGCAGCAATGCCGTTGCCTATGCTCACTGCAGAAATGGACATGAGGCAGATTGTGATGCCAATGAGTGCAACACTGATTTGATACGCGATCAGCCATTTTGGCCACCGCCGCTATTTTTAACGCCCTCTCCAAATGATGACCAGCAGCAGGAAGGACCCCCCACCAGCGCTATTTAATGGGAGCAGCAACAACTGCACACTTGTGGATTTGCGGGCGCTGCATATCAATCCTGAGATGTTCCATAACCGCAAAGGCTACCACTCACTTAATGTGCAGTTGGTGTGTGACCACATCCAGCACATCATGATGGTGAATGCCTGGTATCCTGGCAGCAGTCATGATGCCTTCATCCTGCACCAGTCCGCTGTGCCAGCAATCTTCCAGCCACCACGTCAAACCCGAGGGTCGCTGCTCAGAGACAAGGGCTATCCACTCTACACCTGGCTGATGACTCCACTCCGCAACCCCATCACTCGTGGCCAGCACTCATATAATGAGAGCCATGCTGCCATGAGGAACCTCATCGTGCAGACCATTGGGGTGCTCAAGCAATGGTCCGCTGCCTTGACCTCTCAGGATGAGCCCTCCAGTACTCACCGGAGTGGGTGTCTCATTTCGTGGTGGTCTGCTGCATGCTCCACAACTTGGCCACCATGAGTTCACAGCCTTTGCCACCACGGGTTCTGGGACCACCTCAGGAAGAGGAAGAGGAGGAAGAGGAGGAAGAACACAAAGAGGAGGAAGAGGAAGAGGAAGAGAAGAGGAGGAGGAATAGGAGGATGAGGAAGGGAGGAGTCAGGCAGCAGATCCCCGTTCTAGATGGGCTGTCTGTGAGCGCCTCAGCAGACTTGGGTTCCAGTGAAGGAAACCCCAGATACCTGTTGCTCACCACTTCCCCATCTGACCATCCCTCTATCATGGAACATCACAGCGTCCTCCTGGGCACAAAGCTGAAATGAGAGACACCACAAAACAAACATTCCAAACATAATTTATAAATTTAACAAATCCAAATCAAAACAACAATGTCAACTAATCACTCTTGTGCATTCCCTTAGCATCTGTCTTTCGTGTTCCTTTTCCTACTCTAGTGCTCCTATGAAGTGCTCCCCCAGTGGCTGCAGCATAGCTGGTGGAATGCTGCCATATTTCAGTGGGGGAGACTGCAGATGGCCTTGCAGGATGACCTCGAGCAGCGCTGGGCCTAGAAGGCCCGGCTGTAGACTGCACCAACTCGGCATGGGCAGCAGCAGTCTGGGTTGGCTGGCTGACAGGCAGCGACAAGGGCAATGGTGGAGGGGCAGTGGTGGGAGTAAGAATGCTGTCATCCTGAGAGAGGACAGCAGTTTCTTGCTCCATGGAGCCACTGCCACTCCCCGAGGCGGCGCTCAGGATTCCTAGCCATCAATTGGGGGACAGATTGCTGGAATGCTGTGAGATCCTGCAATCCCTCTTCCACACTTGTAATCCCAGCCACGATGGCAGTGGTCTGAGCTTTCACTGCAGCACTGAGACGTTGGGTCGCTTCCGCCTGTGCTGCAATGGAAGCTGCGACATCGCCCATCACACCCAGCATCATGATTGGGTCCACAAGGTCTCTCCTGGAATTGTCCATCATTTCCATTCTGGAAATCACGTGCTCCAAGCTCTGTGTAATGTTGAAGCCAGACTCCTCCTTGCTCCTTGACACTGACAAAAGTCTCACTGGCAGGCCTGCCATTGCACCAAGCATTTCCGTGTGCATGCCCATCACCCTTCTTCTGAAGGACGCCCCATCGAGGTCATCATCTGAGTCCTGTGCAGCAGAACTCGTGTGTGAACTCGCCCTCCGGGGAGCTGGCAGCCGAATTACCCTTTCCCCCTGGCCTGGCTGCAGCTCTCTCAAGCCGGTGACTCACCACGTGCAGATCCTGCCTCTATACCACCCTCTAAAGTCCGCGCAGTGCCATTTTCTAAGCTGCTGCCTGCGATTGTCAGATGCAGTGATGGTGTTCTTCTCCACCATCACTTCAGGGACAGGCTGGCCAGGTTGGAGTTGTTGGGTATCTGAAAATAGAAAGGCACAAGGCTTCCAGTCCACCTGTCTGCTGCTGCTCCTAACGGTTATAAGCAACCTTTGCCTGCAAGAGAAATGAAAGTTTGTCAGTGATTGTGGTGCAATGTGGTTGGGTGATGTGCCTGCCATGGTTGAATAGCTGGCAGAGTGTGCAAGGTGTGAGATGTGGGTGTGAGTCTTGCAGCAGTGGTACGTGTGAGAGGATGAACTTAAGCTCTGATTGTGAGGTATGAGTGGAGATTGCTCGAGATTGTTGTAGGTGAGTGATAGGGGTGAGGTGCATTGAGCAGTGTGTGAGGCTAGTGGTGCAGTTGGTGGGATATGGCATTTGATAATGCAGTCACTCACCTTGACCACTTGTGTGAGGTCATTAAATTTTTTGCAGCACTGTATCCAGGTCCTGGTGACACTCGTTGCACTGACGGCTTTAGCGATCTCCTCCCACAGCCTTCTGCTGTTCTTCCGTGAAGACCTCCTTCCCCGCTATGGGTAGAGGACCTAATGGCGTCCTTGAACCCCCAGGACAAAGGCATCTAGTGCTGCATCTGAAAATCTCCTCGTTGGGCCATGGCTTGCTACACAATGACAATTGTGATGGAATACTCTTCACTTGCCTGGTTGAGTGCAGCTTGAACAACACCATCCTGGACAAAGCAGCCTGCTTGATTCGCGCCTCATCCACCACCTTAAACATTCACTCCTCCATCACTGGCGTACCGTGGCTGCAGCGTGTACCATCTACAAGATGCACTGCCGCAACTCGCCTGGTTGCTGCACTGCATCTTGGATGGCCTTCACCTGAACTGAAACTGCATCAATGCCCTTGCAGAGAGGGTGAATAAAGCAGTGGGTGGGATTTAAACTAAAATGTTGATGGTGGGTGGTTGGCGGGGGGGGCCTGTGGGCGGGGTCGGGGTCGGGGTTGGGGATCCTTTAAATTTGAGACTCGAGAGGGAGAGCGGGATTAATAAAGCTGTTAGAATATAAGCAGAAGGCTGAGCTGAAATAACTAGTGAGAAAATACTTTCAGAGGAGAAAGGGAAAGGAAGGCTATGGGGTAGCGAGAGATAAAAACACTATTAGAAAGAGCAATGAATATCAAAAAATATAATGAGGGAACCAGGAAAAGGAATAAGGGTCAGTGTTCCAAAAAGCTGGAGCTAGAATTGAGTGGCTTTGAGTGGGTGCACAAAGTGTTCAATAACAGCAACAACTTGCATTTATATAGCACGTTTGATGTAGAAAAATGTTGAAGGTGCTTCACAGAAGCGCTCCTCGAAGAGCGGCTCTCTGAGAGCTCGGGTACGTAGGGGCTCTGGTGGTTGCTGCGTCTCTGCCTCCTGTTGCTCTTCGTACTCCTCCTCCTGTACTTGTTGTTGCCCAGGTGGTGGTAAGGGTTGGTTCCTCATCATGGCGAAGTTCTGCAGCATGCAGCTCATGAGCACAAATCTGGATATCCGCACAGGGGTGTGCTGCTGAGCTCCTTCGGAACAGTCCAGGTAGCGGAACTATTGCTTGAGCTCGCTGATTGTTTGCTTGATAGTGTTCCTTGTGGCAGATCAGATCAAAGCTCTCCAGCTCTGCCACATCCAGTCATGAATGGCGGTGGACAATTAAACAACTGACGGAATGAGGAGGCTCCATGAATATCCCCATCCTCAATGATGGCGGAGCCCAGCTCATGAGTGCAAAAGACAAGGCTGATGCGTTCGCAACCATCTTCAGCCAGCAGTGCTGAATGGATGAACCATCTCGGCCTCCTCCTGAGATCCCCACCATTACAGATGCCAGTCTTCAGCCAATTCGATTAACTCCACAAGATATCAAGAAAAGACTGAGCGCACTGGATATGGCAAAGGCTATGGGCCCCAACAACATCCCGGTTGTCGTACTGAAGACTTGTGCACCAGAACTAGCTGTGCCTCTAGCCAAGCTGTTCCAGTATAGCTACAACACTGGCATCTACCTGATAATGTGGAAAACTGCCCAGGTATGTCCTGTCCACAAAAAGCAGGACAAATCCAATTTGGCCAATTACCGTCCCATCAGTATACTCTCAATTATCTGCAAGTGATGGAAGGTGTCGTCGACAGTGCTATCAAGCGGCACTTACTCACCAATAACCTGCTCACCGATGCTCAGTTTGAGTTCCTCCAGGACCACTTGACTCCAGACTTCATTATAGCCTTGGTCCAAACATGGACAAATGAGCTGAATTACAGAGGTGAGGTGAGAGTGACTGCCCTTGAAATCAAAGCAGCATTTTAGCGAGTGTGGCATCAAGGAGCTGAAGGAGTACCTCAGGGCAGTGTCCTAGGCCCAACCTTCTTCAGCTGCTTCATCAATGACCTTCCTCTATTATAAGCTCAGAAGTGGGGCTGTTCGCTGATGATTGCACAGTGTCCAGTTCCATTCGCAACTCCTCAGATAATTAAGCAGTCTGTGCCTGCATGCAGCAAGACCTGGACAACATTCAGGCTTGGTCAGATAAGTGGCAAGTAACATTCGCGCCACACAAATGCCAGGAAATGACCATCTCCAACAAGAGAGTCTAACCAGCTTTGACTTTCAATGACATTATCATCGCCGAATTCCCCACCATTAACATCCTGGGGGTCACCATTGACCAGAAACGTAACTGGACTAGCCACATAAATACTGTGGCTACAAGAGCAGGTCAGAGGCTGGGTATTCTGCGGTGAGTGTCTCACCTCCTGACTCCCCAAAGCCTTTCCACCATCTACAAGGCACAAGTCAAGGGTGTGATGGAATATTCTCCACTTGCATGGATGAGTGCAGCTCCAACAACACTCAAGAAGCTCGACACCATCCAGGACAAAGCAGCCCGTTTGATTGGCACCCCATCCACCACCTTAAACATTCACTCCCTCCACCACCATCGCACCGTGGCTGCAATGTGTACCATCTACAAGATGCACTGCTGCAACTTGCTAAGGCTTCATCAGTAGCACCTCCCAAATCCGCGACCTCTATCGCCTAGAAGGACAAGGGCAGCCGGCGCATGGGAACACCACCACCTGTAACTTCCCCTCCAAGTCACACACCATCCTGTCTTGGAAATATATCGCTGTTCCTTCATCGTCACTGAGTCAAAATCCTAGAACTCCCTCCCTAAAAGCATTATTGGAGTACCTTCACCACATGGACTGCAGTGGTTCAAGAAGGCAGCTCACCACCACCTTCTGAAGGGCAATTGGGGATGGGCATTAAATGCTGGCCATGCCAGCGATGCCCAAATCCCATGTACAAATAAAAAAGTAAGCATGGCTCTTGCAGACTTGTTGTCGACCAATAGCCAGCCTGTACCTTGGCGGCCTGGTTGGAATAAAGGTGGCACGGAGAACTGGCGCAGGATGAACGAATCATCACTGCTGTCAGGATAGTGGGCACAGACCTGCATGATGTATGCTGAGCCAGTGGCATCCCTTTTGATTGATAAAGATGCCAGGCTGATGAGAGGGAGCACGCAAGACAATGTATGTGCAGTCAATGACGCCCTGCACAGTGGGGAAGCCTGCAATACAAAACCTAGTGCTCTCTCGTCCTGCTTTGCTTAGTCCATAAGGAAGGAAATGTATGTGTTCCTCATCGCATAGAGAGCCTCCCTGATGCATTGGTGTACTGCGAACTGTGAGATGTCGCTGATGTCACCTGTTTCAGCCTGAGGGCTACGGTGACCTTGACAGCCACAGGAAGTGCTGACCATGCTCTGGTTTGAGGCTCAAGTTGTGGCTGCAGCACGTGACGCAGCTTGGTGACAGCCTCCTTGGTGAAGTAAAGGCACCTCATACATCGCTCTTGAGTAAAGTTGATGTATGTAAGGGTTTCGTGCCTGTGTCCCAGACGGTGCTGGTGCGAGGTTAGGCCTTCGTTGCCTAATACTATTGCTTGCTCTGGTCTCTGGCCAGCCTTATTGCAATAAGCACCTGTGAGTGGTTTGACCCACTCACCCTTACGGTTCTAACACTGGACTTAGGTGCAGAAGCAGTAATGCAGAGAAAACTCAGATCGACCCGGTTGAATAGTACGAAATGGAAATCTTTATTGCATAGCGTCCAAAATCATGAAGTACATGTCATAGGTGCAAATTAACGAGAGTACAAGTATACATACATTCATAAAGCTTGGTCTATGGTAATGAAGAACGCACGGCACATCGTAAAAAGGGGAACACATTATACTTTATCCTTAATAAAACCACCCTCCCTTATCAATACCTACACTACGTCTAGATTTGTAGGATCGGGAAACATGCTCATCACTCATGTTACTTCGGAGAATTTTAAAGTGAGGCACTCGGCTCGTTTCGCTGCAGCGCCTGACTGTCACGTGTTTGGAAGGGTCTCTGTACCCCACTTGTTTATTTTTGCTTCTGCGACAAGCAGGCCAGACTCCCTGTTGTCATGAAGAACTCGACAGAACTCGGACACGGTTGTAGAACTCAAAGAAGAGTCTTCCTGTACCCGACACCGGTTGTCGGTAGATTTCAATGAAAAGTCTTTCTTGTATTTTCGGGCGCGGTCGGGGTTTACTGACCGTGGCGGCACGTGGATTCTTCTTCTTTTCTTGTCGTTTCGTCTTGTCTTTTCGGGCCTTCGGGTCCAGACACCGTTTACCGACCCTCAGGATGGTGCACCCTGCTACTTGCCCTTGTCGGGGCGGCTCGTCCCGATTGAGCTCCACCCAACATTCGAAAAGTGCGGCTAAAAGTCAAGCGTCAACAAAGTCCAGCCCTAAGGAAGAGCTTCAGCCAGCGATCGAGCGAGTCAAGAGAATAAGAGTCGAATCAAGAGACCGATGGACATTTGTTCATTATAGTTATAGTGCTGTGTTCCCTTATCTCCCGTTCAAATCTTAATGTTTGTCCTTTGTGTAATATTGACGCTCAAAACTCCCAGCATGGGGCGATTCTTGTCTTTAACGGGTTTCGGTAGCACCTGAAACTGGCCAACTACCCGTTAATGTTTTCCCCATTGTTGACCCAGCCAGGATCGTATGAATCGTCTCCCTGACTGGTTTTGGGGGCCCCCGAATACTTGCTTAATCACCCGTCAATCTCTCTCTCATTGTAGAGCCGTGGGGGTATTTGTGTATTGATGTGTCTGGATGGGCCTTCGATTGCCCAGTACAATGGCCCTTACTTGTGCATGGAAAACGATTCCAGCACTTATATCTTTGCTATTGTCACAAATGCAAACGGGTTGCGTCCTGTCTTTATCAGTGTTTATCGAGTATGATCCAATTTTATATCGAATGTTTATTCGACGCCATCTTGTCTGCCCACTGTATTTCTGGAAGCTTCTGCCACGATGCGCGGCGGCCATTTTACAGGCTTCTGTGTCCTTTATATCATGACAGCATTTCGTTTAATAAAACTGATCAAACGAATCTGCTTCTCTTGTGTTATTTTGAATCGCGATAATTGCGAAACTTTACATGTAGGTGAGGTGCTCCTTGAATATGCGCTGTGTCCTCCTCCTCCCCCCTCTACTCGCAGGTGCTTCTGCTCTGTGGTGTCTTCCTTGCTGCTCCACTTCACCCTCCAGCCCCGAATTCAACAACAACAACAACTACTTGCATTTATAAAGTGCCTTTAATGTAGTAAAATGTCCCAAGGCACTTCACAAGAGTATTATCAAACAAAATTTGACACTGAACCACATAAGGCGATATTAGGACAGATAACCAAATGTTTTGTCAAAGAGGTAGGTTTTATGGAGCGTCTTCAATGAGGAGAGAGAGGTAGAGAGGCTGAAAGTTTTCGGGAGGCAATTCCAGAGCTCGTGGCCCAGGCAGTTGAAGGCACGGCCGCCAATGGTGGAGTGATTAAAATCAGGGATGCGGAAGAGGCCAGAATTGGAGAAGCACAGAGATCTCGGAGGGTTGTAGGGCTGGAGGAGGTTACAGTGATAGGGAGGGGGAGACCATGGTGGGATTCGAAAACAAGGATAAGAATTTTAAAATTGAGGCTTTGACTGGGAGCCAATGTAGGTCAGCAAGCACAGTGGCGATGGTTTAAAGTGACCTGGGGTGAGTTTGGATCCAGGCAGTAAAGTTTTGTATAAGCTCAAGTTTATGGAGGGTGGAAGATGGGAGATCGGCCAGGAGATCATTGGAATAGTCAAGTCGAGAGGTAACACAGGCAGATGACCTGAGGCAGGGGTGGAGTCGATCGATGTTACAGAGGTGGAAGGAGGCGGTCTTGGTGATGGAGCGGATATGTGGTCGGAAGCTCATCTCGGAGTCAAATACGACACCTAATTGCTAATGATCTGGTTCAGTGTCACACAGTTGCGAGGGAGAGAAATGGAGTCAGTGGCTTGGGAATGGAGTTAGTGCCAAGGACTGAAGGCCATGGCTTCGGTCTTTCCAATATTTAGTTGGAGGAAATTTCTGCGCATCCAGTTCTGGATCTCGGACAAAACAGTGCGACAAATAAGAGACAGTGGAGAGGTCGAGTGAGTTGGTCATGAGGTAGAGCTGGGTGTCATCAGCATACCTGTGGAACCTGACGTGTTTTCAGATGATGTCACCGAGGGGCAGCATGTAGCTGAGAAATAGGAGTGGGCCAAGGATAGAGGTAATGGTGCGGGAGCACGAAGAGAAGCCGTTGCAGGTGATTCTCTGGCTATGACTGGATAGATAAGAATGGAACCAGGCGAGTGCAGTCCCACCCAGCTGGATGATGGAGGAAAGGCATTGGATGAGGATGGTAAGGTCAATCTTGTCAAAGGCTGCAGACTGGCCGAGAAGGATGGGGAGAGATATTTATATAGGGATAGTCAGCCCTATGAGACCACTAAAGTCTGCAGCCAGTTTATTTCTGAGGCAAGGAGCAACAACAGTGCAGTAAAACCATTCTCTGTGTAGACAAAGTGAACTCTGCAGAGTGATCGAACACACCAAAAATTGTTCAAAAGTCAAGCAGCAGCCTGAAATGATAAACTAGCAACTAACTTGTAAGAACTGCATCATCCATTGATATAGCGCTGGTGAAGGGGCCGTCATGCCGGTTAATGCCATGTTGTGCTGTGCGAAATGAGCATGTGGTGAGTGAAGTGATGGGGTATTCAAAATTGAGAATTTAAGTTAAATAAATTATTTTTGCCTTTAAATGTTGCCAGCATGCACACGCTAGAGTAATCACCTCTCATGCACACCTACCACTAGAGTAATCTCCTCTCATGCACACCTACCGTTAGAGTAATCTCCTCTCATACACACCTACCGCTACAGTAATCTCCACTCATACACACCTACCGCTAGAGTAATCTCCTCGCATACACACCTACCGCTAGTGTAATCTCCTCTCATACACACCTACCGCTAGAGTAATCTCCTCTCATACACACCTACCGCTAGAGTAATCTCCTCTCATACACACCTACCGCTAGTGTAATCTCCTCTCATACACACCTACCGCTAGAGTAATCTCCTCTCATACACACCTACCGCTAGAGTAATCTCCTCTCATACACACCTACCGCGAGAGTAATCTCCTCTCATACACACCTACCGCTAGAGTAATCTCCTCTCATACACACCTACCGCTGGAGTAATCTCCTCTCATACACACCTACCGCTAGAGTAATCTCCGCTCATAAACACCTACCGCTGGAGTAATCTCCTCTCATACACACCTACCGCTGGAGTAATCTCCTCTCATACACACCTACCGCTGGAGTAATCTCCTCTCATACACACCTACCGCTAGAGTAATTACCTCTCATACACACCTACCGCTAGAGTAATCTCCTCTCATACACACCTACCGCTAGAGTAATCTCCTCTCATACACACCTACCGCTAGAGTAATCTCCTCTCATACACACCTACCGCGAGAGTAATCTCCTCTCATACACACCTACCGCTAGAGTAATCTCCTCTCATACACACCTACCGCTGGAGTAATCTCCTCTCATACACACCTACCGCTGGAGTAATCTCCTCTCATACACACCTACCGCTAGAGTAATCTCCTCTCATACACACCTACCGCTGGAGTAATCTCCTCTCATACACACCTACCGCTGGAGTAATCTCCTCTCATACACACCTACCGCTGGAGTAATCTCCTCTCATACACACCTACCGCTAGAGTAATCTCCTCTCATACACACCTACCGCTGGAGTAATCTCCTCTCATACACACCTACCGCTAGAGTAATCTCCTCTCATAAACACCTACCGCTAGAGTAATCTCCTCTCATACACACCTACCGCTGGAGTAATCACCTCTCATACACACCTACCGCTAGAGTAATCTCCTCTCATACACACCTACCGCTAGAGTAATCACCTCTCATACACACCTACCGCTAGAGTAATCTCCTCTCATACACACCTACCGCTAGAGTAATCTCCTCTCATGCACACCTACCGCTGGAGTAATCTCCTCTCATACACACCTACCGTCAGAGTAATCTCCTCTCATACACACCTACTGCTAGAGTAATCTCCTCTCATACACACCTACCGCTAGAGTAATCTCCTCTCATACACACCTACCGCTAGAGTAATCTCCTCTCATACACACCTCCCGCTAGAGTAATCTCCTCTCATACACACCTACCACTGGAGTAATCTCCTCTCATACACACCTACCGCTGGAGTAATCACCTCTCATACACACCTACCGCTAGAGTAATCTCCTCTCATACACACCTACCGCTGGAGTAATCTCCTCTCATACACACCTACCGCTGGAGTAATCTCCTCTCATACACACCTACCGCTGGAGTAATCTCCTCTCATACACACCTACCGCTAGAGTAATCTCCTCTCATACACACCTACCGCTAGAGTAATCTCCTCTCATACACACCTACCGCTAGAGTAATCTCCTCTCATACACACCTACCGCTAGAGTAATCTCCTCTCATACACACCTACCGCTGGAGTAATCTCCTCTCATACACACCTACCGCTAGAGTAATCTCCTCTGATACACACCTACCGCTAGAGTAATCTCCTCTGATACACACCTACCGCGAGAGTAATCTCCTCTCATACACACCTACCGCTGGAGTAATCTCCGCTCATAAACACCTACCGCTGGAGTAATCTCCTCTCATACACACCTACCGCTAGAGTAATCTCCTCTCATACACACCTACCGCTAGAGTAATCTCCTCTCATACACACCTACCGCTAGAGTAATCTCCTCTCATAAACACCTACCGCTAGAGTAATCTCCTCTCATAAACACCTACCGCTAGAGTAATCTCCTCTCATACACACCTACCGCTGGAGTAATCTCCTCTCATACACACCTACCGCTAGAGTAATTACCTCTCATACACACCTACCGCTAGAGTAATCTCCTCTCATACACACCTACCGCTGGAGTAATCTCCTCTCATACACACCTACCGCTAGAGTAATTACCTCTCATACACACCTACTGCTGGAGTAATCTCCTCTCATACACACCTACCGCTAGAGTAATCTCCTCTCATAAACACCTACCGCTAGAGTAATCTCCTCTCATACACACCTACCGCGAGAGTAATCTCCTCTCATACACACCTACCGCTAGAGTAATCTCCTCTCATACACACCTACCGCTAGAGTAATCTCCTCTCATACACACCTACCGCTAGAGTAATCTCCTCTCATAAACACCTACCGCGAGAGTAATCTCCTCTCATACACACCTACCGCTAGAGTAATCTCCTCTCATACACACCTACCGCGAGAGTAATCTCCTCTCATACACACCTACCGCTAGAGTAATCTCCTCTCATACACACCTACCGCTGGAGTAATCTCCTCTCATACACACCTACCGCTAGAGTAATCTCCTCTCATACACACCTACCGCGAGAGTAATCTCCTCTCATACACACCTACCGCTAGAGTAATCTCCTCTCATAAACACCTACCGCTAGAGTAATCTCCTCTCATACACACCTACCGCTGGAGTAATCTCCTCTCATACACACCTACCGCTGGAGTAATCTCCGCTCATAAACACCTACCGCTGGAGTAATCTCCTCTCATAAACACCTACCGCTAGAGTAATCTCCTCTCATACACACCTACCGCTAGAGTAATCTCCTCTCATACACACCTACCGCTAGAGTAATCTCCTCTCATACACACCTACCGCTGGAGTAATCTCCTCTCATACACACCTACCGCTGGAGTAATCACCTCTCATACACATCTACCGCTAGAGTAATCTCCTCTCCCAATATAGCGAGTGCTGCACTTCCGTCCAAAAATGTGTGCCTGCTTCTTGGTCACCATATTGAGGACTTAGTCGGCCTGTTATTACCCGAAATGGTCGATGGCCGCCCGCATTTCTCGGCTGTATTATCTTGAAAATCAGGAATATTAAAGGATGTGTGGAAGCTAACAGGGGAATGGGATTAGACGAGGTGGGTCAGGTGGAGAAACTCACTCGCAGAGACTTGATGCACTGAATGGGCTATTGTTGTCACATTCTATGAGTTTGATCTAAGCTGAAAGAGGGCAAACATTATAATGACGCATTGAAAACGAATTTGAAGAAATGATATTAATATTGAAACCTGGGAGCAGCTTGCCATAGACAAGAGTTAGGTGGCAGGACACTATACCAAGACAGATAGCACTTTGAAAGACACATATTGAAAGTGCACAAAAGAAAAGGAAATGTGGCAAAGAAAGACACAAACTGACAACCAAAATGGAACACCAAACTTTGAACTCATCTATCTCACCTGTACTAAATGTGGCTGCATCCCTATTGCATGATGGACTAGGAATCCACACTAGAGTTCATGAGAGGAGCCAACACCACCCCAATGCCTCAGCCTATGACCTATTCCAGACATTGCTGTTCCAGTGGACCACCAACCATATGCAATTAACTCTTTCTCTCTCCCTCTTTGTTAATGCAGCATAATATCTTTGCCTTTTCTTTGGAGACAAGCACTGGGCTGGTAGTTTCATAGATTTATCTACAGTGAATCCCAAATATCTTTCCAAATGACAAGCTATCAAAGAATTCTAGTTAGCACATAGTGGGTAATTTTCAACTTTGGCAGGGAGGACAACTGTATTGGAGTGGGTGCCCATTATATACCCTGCCTAATTTTCCTTTCCACTGACTTCCCCATCGATCCATATTTAACCACCTCCTCTTCCTCATCTACATGCTGCCTCTTAATGACATCATCCTCAGACATGGTGTCAGCTTTCACATGTATGCTGATGATACCTACCATCTCTCTCGCCACCTCCACTGTCTCTGAGCTGTCAGGCTACTTGTCCATCATTCAGTTTTAGATGAGTTGCAATTTCCTCCAGCTAAACATTGGAATGATCATCGTCATCAGCCCCTGCTACAAACTCCGTACTCTTGCTACCAATTCCATCTCCCTCCTGGCCACTGTCACAGGCTCAACCAGACTGTTCACAACTTTGACATCCTATTGAACCCTGACTTGAGTTTTCAAAACCAGATATTCTCCATCACAAAGACTGCCTACTTCCACTGCTGTGACATCATCCCCTCTCACCCCACCTCAGACCTCTTATGCATTCCTTTCTCCCTTCACCCCACCATTGGTGGCTGAGCCATCAGCAACCTCGGACACATAATTTAGAATTCCCTCCCACCTCTCATCCTTTAAGACCCTCTTTAAAGCCCAGTTCTTGGACCAAGCTTTTGGTCACCTCATTTAATATCACTTTCTTTGGCTTAGCATCCATTTTTTTTGAAGAGCTCTGGGATGTTATTCTATATTAAACGCACTACATCAATGCATGTTGTTGTTGCTGAAGAACAGCCACTTGGATGTGGTACTGAAGGGCTCCTGGTGCGCATGGAACCATATCCCAGCGGGAGTCTCCGCGGTCAGGATAGGAAGGGAGAAACTGGGGAGAAAATAAAATGCAGGCTATCTTACTTGGTTTGTGAGCACAGAAATAGAGAACACAGGCACAAAATTAACAAGCTTAAAATGAGATTAAGAAAATGTATTTTTCCCAGAGTAGTGGGTATATGGAGCTGGATTCTAGCACACACTGATACTGGATTAATTAAGTGCTTCAGAAAGAGCTGGTTAAATATTTGGTCTAGGACAGAATAGAAAGTTATAGGGATATAAGTATGGTAATCAAATACTTCAGGAGACATGGTGGTTCCTGTGTTGTTGGGGCCAGGAGAGGGGAGAAGAATGCTCTGTGGAGGCAGCAGAGCAAGGTTAAATAGCGGAGAAGTGAGGATGGATGACTAATCTGGAGCTTTGCTTGAATCAAGAAGTATTTATGCAGATCCTTTCCTCAGGACAGTATGTGGGTGAGATAGAGTCCATAAATGCCCTTTCTTTTACTTCATTCTTTCTTATGATTCCTATGTGTTTCTACACAGGTCCATTGTATGATAGCTAGATGTCTCCTGACACTTCTTAAATGCTCAATTAGAAAGAAACAGAATAGTGGGTGGAAGATTTCTTCCGTGTGCTCCACCTGGCAACATTGTGAACATTGTATGTTCTTTAGAAATCGGTTTTAGATTTTGCTCCAGCTCGTGCACAAAGTAAATCTTTCCCTATTATTCTTAGTTTAACTGGTCTAACATACAAAAAATCAAGTGTAAAACCTTGGTAAACAGAAACACAAAAGTGCTGATTTTCCTCTGCTAGACACCCCAAGCGTGCCTATTTTTGGGGCCCACAGCAGAGGAAAGATGGACGGAGACCCATTACGCTGAGTCTCTGCCCCCATTGCGTTGCTCCGGATTTCCAGGACTTTTCCCACAGAGGGCCAAGTGCTTGTGCCTGATGCAGGGGCAAGCATCAGAGGGCCATGGAAATAAGACAAGTGAGACTTAACGGTGCCCGCTCCTCACCTTCCTGCAAGTACGCCAGGCAGGTGCCCATTTGGGGGGCCCCAAAGAAATTGGCAGGCTTCTCTCAGATTGGAGGATGAGAGAAAGACGAGCAACAAGGTCAGAGGACCTCAAAAGGTAATTCCAACATTTTTTCACAAGAATTCTTGAGCTGCAAGCTTTCTGGCCATTATCACACTTGGCCTGCTGCAGTGGCTAGATTTCTGGCACTGATTCCAGGGGCCTGCCTTCACCTGGGGAACGTCAAGCCAAAGCAAATGACTTGAATCCGGAAATCAAGGCGGGTTCAGATCATGTCAGACAGAGGGCACTTCGCTTGTGCTCCACCTAGTCTGCTTCTAGTTGGATGCGGGGGTGCTGGGGGCAGTGGGGGGAGGGGGAGGGGGTGTTGGGGAAGGAAATATAGAGTCGAACCTATTGAATTTGCATGTTCACTTTAAGTTCCATTCATATGTGGGCCACTTGACAAAACATACACATAAATTAAAAACTGATATCTTATAAACCTTACTAAAAAGATAGAACAGTCGCTCATTGACATTGGTTGGAACAGCAAAAAACTAGCTTTAATTATAAATAAAAAAATTAAAAAACTTTGGATGCTGAAAATCTGAAGTTAGAACAGAAAATGCTGGAAATACACTGCTGATCCATCAGCATCTTTAAAGAAAAAAGGCTGGTTAACTTTTTGGGTGTATGGAGGTTTAGATTTAGTTTTAGTATCAAGCATAAGACCTTGGTAAACAGAAACATCAGAGTGGAGATTGTCCTTTGATCTGTATCCGGGAAATGCTCAGATCCTGGGAGCAATGTGGAGAAAAAGGGTGGGAGGCCCATGGCTCTGATATTAGCATGGGCAGATTGCATAGGTGGGGGAGGAGTTTCGGTCAGGAAACCTGGAAGTCCAGAGTAGGCCACAGCCCCAGGTAGGGAGCCTGCAACTGCTCCCGGGAGCATCGGGGCGGGGAGGGTCGGGGGGGGGGTGGTGGGGGCGGGGGTTCGATCCCCGATCGCTGACCCCAAGGGAGGTCCAATTCCCGACCCCAAGGGGTTTTTGTATGGGGGTCTGATGGGTTTGTGGGGGTCCTATCCAAGGCAAGAGGGTAAGATTGAGGGGCGGGTCGTGGGGGGCGGGGAGGGTATCACTCATGTTCCTTCTGACCCACAATCAGTGCTATGAAGGAACTTACCTTCTCTCCGAATCTATCCTCGCTTCCCTTCAGTTGCCAGGTTTCCCGAGTTCTGGGAAACCCGGCTAGCCAGGGTTAAAACTGCAAAGCAGGTTAAATCTGAGGCTGCCAGTCTCATTAAAATATTTAAATGGCCAACTCGCCTCCTGGGAGTGGGTTGGCTGCCCACCCCTTGTGTGCCTCCATTAAACCCGGAAGTGGGCGGGTTAGAAATGGGTTGTAGTCGGGCTTGAGATTTCTAAAGTTTTAACATCTCACCTGACCCCAACCATCCATTTTTGGGCTTAAACTTCACACCATCTTTGCCCCTTTTCTGGTTGCCCTGGGACTATGCCCTGAGGGAGGGGGCACCAGTATGCTGATGCGCTGCCAATGAGGCGAGAGTGACATAACCATGACACCAGCTTTATTTTGCTCACACATTGCCCAGCAGTAATGAATTCCCAGAGGCAGTGAGGACAACTAGGCCTTAAGTCCTAGTTCTGAAAAGGGATCTGAAAAGGGACTGGCAGCAAGAGTTAGAAGCGGGAGAAAGTACCTTTTTCTTTAGCAAGTCCTGGACAACGCCTTTGTAGCTGGAGGAGCTTCTGGCTGCTGTTTTTGGACATCAGCCAAAGGGCCCGCAGCTGGTTGCCATTATTGCTGCAGCAGGCCTCTCAGGCTGACTTCCTCCCCCAGCTTCCAAGCATCAGACCCTGGCAGGCAGCATATGGCCTATGAAAATACCTGAACCCTGACATACAGGCGGAGCACACTTTGGGTGTGCAACACCTGACCAGTGAGTAAGCAGAGTGAGAGGAAGAAAATAGCTGCTAATATATTGAAACTGCGTGGTCTGTTTAAATTGCATTCGTGTGTTGGCCATTACTTGGATGTAGTCCACTTGAAAAATGTACACATTCGTCATAATGAGGACCCAGAATTCTGCAGGAATATCATGTGCTTGGCAGCCCAATCTTCCATTACTGGCTTCTCATGAAGAAGCACCCATTGGTGTACAAGTATGTCAAGCCTTTAGGTGGAGATATACTTCAGAGACTGATTGTAAATTATGCGTGAGAGACTAAATTAAGTGAAATATAAAAATATATAAAGACTGAGCTTACCCGGGCTTCAATTTGATTTGACTCACCCATCAGTCTGCTAAACCCAATATTCCTGGTGGGTGACTCATCCAATCCCTCAATTCCACTGTAAAGTGAATGTGAAATCCTTTGCTCTTTGTCGTCCATCACAACATCAACAGGCAACTCAGGTCTGGGGCACTCCCAGGTATCTTGAGCTGGGGAAAAAGAGAAAATCTATATTTAAGGACTATTTAGCAACATGGGGGAATAAAACTAGTTGCCTTGGGCCTGTATCTGACTGGTTACCCAATGAACTAGAACTCCTCACCAAGAATTTATTCTGTACTTTTTTCACTAAAAATATAATCTGAGAAACACACAAAAACAACCCTTGGCCCTGAAATTCTGGGCCCATACAAGTGTGGCACTCACTTTCCCTAGCCTCACACTGGATACCCCATCCCAAGGCCGGAATTTTGCCGGCACTTAGCAGACGGGATGGGGGGCGGGTCAGCTATTAAATTTAAAATGATTGACAGCGGGTCGGGAACCCGCTGTCAAAACGCGCACACTGGACTTTCCCGATGTCGGGTCTGTCAGCGCTGAGCAGACCTAACAGGCAGCGGCGGGGGAGGCAATTAAAATCACTAGTGACTTGTTTACAGCCACTTATCAATGGTTTTGTCCCAGCTTTTTGGATTTGACAGGTTGCCCACCGGTTTCCTGCTGTGCCTAGACCTCATCTGTGAAGCTGAGACGGGAGGTGACTTGCCATTTTTTCAGCTGATGAGTTGGCAGCTTCAAATGTCAAATCAAAGCTCCCAGCAGAATCCGATATCTTCCCTTAGCCACTAGCTTCTCTAAACTGCATTTCCACTACAGATTCAGGATGCTGCAAGTCTTTACACAAGTCTCCATCCAGTCTGACCTCATTACCTCTCCCACCATTGACAGATCGCTTCTGTCATCTCTACTTCACCTGCCATCTATTCCACCAGCATGGGTGCCCTTGAAACTCTTTCACCTTGGTCCTCAGAATCCCACCACAATCAACCCCAACACCAGCATCACCAGGCACACCAGCAGCACCAACAACAACACCAACCTTCTCCGCAATCACCTGATGCTGCACAGGATACAGGGCATGAGCACCCGACCACATTGCTGCCCGGGAGGCCAGCGATGGCCTCACCATGCCACATTTACTTCACTTGACGTTGTACACCCTGGCTGCCACATGATGCGCCAGGTTGGCACCACCCCACACCAACAACATAAAGCATCCCTACAATGCCCAAGCCATTCCTTTCACACTTATCGAGGGGTACCATTATGTCTCACCATTCACTGCAACTCACTAAGCCACTTCCAAAGGTGCATACAAATCTGTCCAAGAATGCAAAGTGTTGACTATAAAGATTTCAATGTTTGACAGCACATTAACAGAAACAGAACGTTGGCTAAAACACCCAAGAACCTACCCTTGTGTGTTGTTAGTTGGTATGATTGCACTAGGATGAGGGTGAGTGTAAGGGGTGGCTAGTGAGATGGGGAAGTGATAATGTAGATAGAGAGGGATGGGTGGAGGTGCAAGGTAAGTTGGTGTGAGTAAGGATGTGCAGGAGTAGGATAGGGAAGGCAGAGCGATGGGGATGTGATGAGTGGCACAGCAGGTTGAGGTTGAGTGTGGCTTTTCAGTAACATTTCATGATCTACTGAGATCATTGAAAAGTTTGTGCCACTGCCGCAGGTCCTTCTGATGACATCCCTGCTTGTGCCCTCCTCTGCAATGTGCAACCAGGCTGTGTTGATCTCCTGGGGAGTTCTCTTCCGCCCATGGGAAGGGAAGAGGACCTCCCTGCGTGCTGTGATTTCCTCCATAAGCATATGGAGGGAGTCATGGGAGAGCCTGGGTGCAGCCGTGCACCTTTGTGCAGTGCTTGTCAGTGTTTGCAGCACCTAAATACTGTAGAACACTGACAGCACAAATGTCAAAATAAATTTGGGCATGGTCCCTTTAAGGAAACCAGCTGATGACGCATCATCAAATGACGTCATCAGACCCGCTTCCTTCAATTGGCCGGGAAACTCGTTGGGCGGGTTTAACAAGCCCAATCATCGGAAAGTCATTTTGGAGGCCAGGATGGAGCCAGCAGCGGGGCTGAGACCCGCCACGGACCCGCCAACGTAGGGTAAATCGCGGCCCAAATCTCAGGGACAGGCACATTTGCATGGTAGGGATGGGCCGCTGTGCCTACAAAGGTGCACAGGTGGCACCCATCCCAATCTGATCTTATAAGGTGAAGCTGCTCACGGCCAATCTGCCTGAAGGGGTGGGTCGTGAGGAATTCCCAAGTAACCCCAGGATTTCCACCCTTTGACATGGTTGGGGAAGAGCACAGAAAATCCACCCACAGCTCCCCCTCCCCCCCCACCAAAATTTAAAAGGGTAGGGCAAATGGGGTGGATATTTGAATAACCAGATTCCGTACCAAATTCTGAACCCCCAGACATTCCGCCCACTGCAGGAATTTTGGGGCTTTGAGTTTTTAAACAGGCAATAAAAATTACTTTAATGATCCTTTATAACAGTTTATTTCCATATTTTTGTACATGAAGTTCAGAAAATACTTTTACAAATCATTTTGAATGTATGTAAAAACTCTGCTATATTGCAAAAGCTCAATAAAAATGCATTAACATGTAATTACTAATGGGCTAGTTATATTATCCGGTTTACATTAATGCAAAATGACTTCACTTGCATCAGTGAAAATTGTACAATGTGATTTGCTGCAAAATTAGTTGAAGCACACTTTGGCGAAAGCTGTGAAACCAGCTCCAAGAAGATATATACCTTCTGCAGTGTAACTGAAGCCTGATATAAAGCAAAATTTCAAAAGTCCCAACTGCCTGAATTAGCGCAGGACTGATAGGACAGTCGGCTTTCTGGTAACACTGAACTTTAACTGACATTTGCGGTCCATTGAGCAGAGCTCCATTTTCCCCGATCAAAATACCAAGGGGGAATTGGGAACATAACTCAGGCCCACGTCACTCTTCACGAATGAGACTGGTAGCTGCAATGTGACAACACTCTAACAGTGCAAAGTTAAACTTTAGCCGCTTAACTTGGGTACACTTTCAGCACAAAGATTTTTGAAACAAAAATCTCTGGTGATACTAAGGGGTTAAATTCCTAAAGAGTGCTGAAGGATATTTTCCTCCAGATTTGAGACCTCATATAACAGATAACGCAAGGCAAGCCAAGTTTAATAGACTCCATATGGAGAGTAAATTTGGTCACTGTGCATTGGGCTCCATAGCAGATTGAGTTTCTAAAACAGAATAAATAAGTTCTGAAACAGTTGTGGCTAGACCAGTGTGGGATAATAGGCAACAAACATTTCATTTTGCTTTTACTGTTCAACATAAGCATTTATTTGGAAACTAAGGATAAGTTTCATGTATTCTAATTTTATTTAAATAGCTAAATTTATGATATTTAAATAAATTGCATATAATAATTTGTGCTGAATCATTTGAATGAATCTTCTGTCATAGCTATTATAGTTTTTTAATCGCCAGAAATTGTGTGTTTTAAAAAAAAAGTGGTGGTTCATACTACAGTCAAGAATTATGGCTCAGTAGCTAAAATGTAATTTGAAACCATTTTAAAATGCCACGATGGAAATCTCATGGAAACAGAATGGAAGAATGAATATATTGAAAGTTTAGATAAGGCTACAATCATAGAATCATAGAATAGTACAGCACAGAAGGAGGCCATTCGGCCCATCAAGTCTGCGCCAGCTCTTTCGAAGAACAATCCAGTTAGTCCTACTCTGCCGTTCTTTCCCCATATCCCTGCAATTTTTTCTTCTTCAAGTATTTATCCAGTTCCCTAATAATCAAAGCTAAAAGAACTGTTGCTTAAAGGATTATGAAATTTTAACTACACAAAGCTTTGAAGCTGGGCTTAAAATTTGAGGACTGTATAATGTCAAATTAACAGTTCTGTCTGGGCCTCAAATTCACCACCATTTTGGTTTTAGTGAGCCACAAATTGCAAAATTAAAGCTTTAGAATACTCAACTGATCACACTTAACTTAAATCTCAGTAATCGGTAATACTGAATATAGCTCTCAATCTTGTTTGGCTCTTACAATTTTAGTATTCTGAGGAAAAATTTGACTGGTGCTATTTTGAGCAGAAATCCATGTCAATGAAGGAATTGAATTATCTGTGTGTATGAGGCTTTCCTCATGATTTAGAAGTTTTTTTAAATCTTGTGTTCAGTGCAATGATTTCAATTTTTTTCAGTCTGCCACTGTGGATCAAAATACAATTGTCAAGCTAATGGAATCCCTGGCCTAGAAATTGGATTGTATGTCGTCTGTTTTACAGGCATCAGCGGGTGACATGCATGCACTCATTTTATGTCGGAAGTACATCACCCACCATATGGGAACGGTAACATAGTGTTTATGTTACTGGACTAATAATCCAGAGGCCTGGACTAATGATTCAGAGACGTGAGTTCAAATCCCACCACGGTAGCTGGGGAATTTAAATTCAGTTAATTAAATAAATCTGGAATAAAAAGCTAGTATCAGAAATGGTGACCATGAAACTATTGGATTGTCGTAAAAACCCATCTGGTTCACTAATGTCCTTTAGGGAAGGAAATCTGCCGTGCTTACCTGGTCTGGCCTATATTGACTCCAGACCCACAGCAATGTGGTTGACTCTTAACTAGCAAGCCACTCAGTTGTAACAAACTGCTACAGAAAACAAAAGAATAAAACCAGATGGACTACCCGGCATCGACCTCGGCACCGGCTTCGGACACGACAACGGCACACCCAGCCCAGTCGACCCCGCAAAGTCCTCCTCACTAACATCTGGGGACTTGTGCCAAAATTAGGAGAGCTGTCCCACAGACTAGTCAAGCAACAGCCTGACATAATCATACTTACAGAATCATACCTTTCAGCCAATGTTCCAGACTCCTCCATCACCATCCCTGGGTATGTCCTGTCCCACCGGCAGGACAAACCCACCAGGAGTGGCAACACAGTGGTGTACAGTCGGGAAGGAGTGGCCCTGGGAGTCCTCAACATTGACTCCGGACCCCATGAAGTCTCATGCCTTCAGGTCAAGCATGGGCAAGGAAACCTCCTGCTGATTACCACCTACCGCCCTCCCTCAGCTGATGAATCAGTACTCCTCCATGTTGAACACCACTTGGAAGAAGCACTGAGGGTAGCAAGGACACAGAATGTACTCTGGGTGGGGGATTTCAATGTCCATCACCAAGAATGGCTCGGTAGCACCACAACTGACTGAGCTGGCCGAGTCCTGAAGGACACAGCTGCCAGACTAGGACTGCGGCAGGTGGTGAGAGAACCAACACGAGGGAAAACCTACTTGACCTTGTCCTCACCAATCTACCTGTCGCAGATGCATATGTCCATGACAGTATTGGTAGCAGTGACCACTGCACAGTCATTGTGGAGACAAAAGCTCGTCTTCACACTGAGGATAACCTCCATCGTGTTGTGTGGCACTACCACCGTGCTAAATGGGATAGATTCAGAACAGATCTAGCAGCTCAAAATTGGGCATCCATGAGGCGCTGTGGGCCATCAGCAGCAGCAGAATTGTATTCCACCACAATCTGTAACCTCATGGCCCGGCATATCCCTCACTCTACCATTACCATCAAGCCAGGCGACCAACGCTGGTTGAATGAGGAGTGCAGAAGAGCATGCCAGGAGCAGCACCAGGTGTACCTAAAAATGAGGTGCCAACCTGGGGAAGCTGCAACACAGGACTATATGCATGCTAAACAGTGGAAGCAACATGCTATAGACAGAGCTAAGCGATCCCACAATCAATGGATCAGATCAAAGCTCTGCAGTCCTGCCATATCCAGTCGTGAATGGTGGTGGACAATTAAACAACTAACTGGAGGAGGAGGCACCATGAATATCCCCATCCTCAATGATGGCGGAGCCCAGCACGTGAGTGCACAAGACAAGGCTGAAGTGTTTACAACCACCTTCAGCCAGAAGTGTCAAGTGGAATATACATATCGGCCTCCTCCTGGGGTCTCCACCATCACAGAAGCCAGTCTATGGGCCCTGACAACATCCCGGCTGTTGTGCTGAAGACTTGTGCTCCAGAACTAGCCGTGCCTCTAGCCAAGCTGTTCCAGTACAGCTACAACACTGGCATCTACCCGACAATGTGGAAAACTGCCCAGGTTGGTTCTGTCCACAAAAAGCAGGACAAATCCAATCCAACAAATTACCGCCACATCAGTCTACTCTCAATCATTAGCAAAGTGATGGAAGGTGTCATCAACAGTGCTAACAAGCGGCACTTATTCACCAATAATCTGCTCACCGATGCTCAGTTTGGGTTCCGCCAGGACTACTCGGCTCCAGACCTCATTACAGCCTTGGTCCAAACATGGACAAAGGAGCTGAATTCCAGAGGTGAGGTGAGAGTGACTGCCCTTGACATCAAGGCAGCATTTGACCGAGTGTGGCATCAAGGAACCCTTGTAAAATTGAAGCCCATGAGAATCGGGGGAAAAATCTCCACTGGCTGGAGTCATACAGATCACAAAGGAAGATGGTTGTAGTTATTAGAGGTCAATCATCTCAGCCCCAGAACATTGCTGCAGGAGTTCCTCAGGGCAGTGTCCTCGGTCCAACCTTCTTGAGCTGCTTCATCAATGACCTTCCCTCCAACATAAGGTCAGAAATGGGTCTGTTCGCTGAAGATTGTACAGTGTTCAGTTCCATTCGCAACTCCTCAAATAATGAAGCATTCCATGCCTGAATGCAGCAAAAATGAGAAGTCACACAACACCAGGTTATAGTCCAACAGTTTTATTTGAAATCACAAGCTTTCGGAGCTTACGTGGCCCCTTCCTCAGGTGAAGGAAGGGGCCACGTAAGCTCCGAAAGCTTGTGATTTCAAATAAAACTGTTGGACTATAACCTGGTGTTGTGCGACTTCTCATTTTTGTCCTCCCCAGTCCAACACCGGCATCTCCGCATCATGAATGCAGCAAGACCTGGATGACATTCAGGCTTGGTCTGATAAGTGGCAAGTAACATTCGTGCCACACAAGTGCCAGGCAATGACTATCTCCAACAAGCGAGAGTTTAACCACCGCCCCTTGACATTGAACAGCATTACCATTATCGAATCCCCCACCATCAACATCCTGGGGGGTCACCATTGACCAGAAACTTAACTGGACCACCCACATTAATACTGTGGCTACAAGAGCAGCTCAGAGGCTAGGTATTCTGTGTCGAGTGTCTTATCTCCTGACTCCCCAAAGCCTTTCCACCATCTATAAGGCACAAGTAAGGAGTGTGATGGAATACTCTCCACTTACATGGATGAGTGCAGCTCCAACAACACTCAAGAAGCTCGACACCATCCAGGACAAAGCCACCCCCTTGATTGGCACCCCATCCACCACCTTAAAGATTCACTCCATCCACCACCAGCGCAATGTGTCTGCAGTGTGTACCATCTACAAGATGCACTGCAGCAACTTGCCAAGGCTTCTTCAGCAGCACCTCCCAAACCTGCGACCTCTACCACCTAGAAGGACAAGGGCAGCAGGCACATGGGAACACCATCACCTGCAAGTTCTCCTCCAAGTTACACACCATCCTGACTTGGAAGTATATCGCCGTTCCTTCATCGTCGCTGGGTCAAAATCCTGGAACTCCCTACCTAACAGCACTGTGGGAGTACCTTCACCACAAGAACTGCAGCGGTTCAAGAAGGCGGCTCACCACCACCTTCTCAAGGGCAATTAGGGATGAGTAATAAATGCTGACCTTGCCAGCGATGCCCACATCCCAGGAACGAAAAAAAAAAATATTGGTAAAGGCGTCTCCATACATGGGCGCTTGCCTGAAACAGGTGTGAGGTCCTTTGCATATGCAAATAAGGGGCTTAACACCTGTTGCAGGCCCCCTTTGCTAAAATGGATTGTGCACTGTGCATGCTGCAGTCAGTTACTTCAGGTGCTTGCCAGACAAACCAATGGTCCTTAAATTTGAATGTTTTTACTTACCTTATTGTGAAGCGGGTGTGCTTCGTGGCTCCACATTAAACCCATGGGCTGCTGTTGGCCACCACTTGATCCCTCCCGATTGCCTCCCCCGCCAGACCCTCGGTGGAGCCTCGGCTGGAGCCGGAGCCAGAGCCAGCAGATCTTGCTGCTTCCCAGGACTGGTGAGCTGCCTCTGGGGCCATGACTGGTGTCTGCAGCTGACCAGTAATGAGCAAATGAGGTTGACGGATAGAAATCAAGCCCCAACTCTAGTGAAGATTGAGGAGCCTGAGTAAGTTGATTCACAAGTGGAGTTTCTTTGGGTTGCTATTGCACTGTGCGATATTGGCAAAAAGGTATCAGCACATTCGTTGGAAACTTCCTCGTCTGTTATTTTAACCCTTTTATTTCAATCAGGTTAGCAACTTTTCAAAATAGCAGGTAAAGACATTTCCTGCAAACTCATTTTAAACCCATTGATCATTCTGGTAAGGTGCATGACTGTTTACTTCTTGAATTGCATTGTGCGAGATTGGTAATGATCATGTTAATGTGTTTGTTACTAATCTCACATAGTGCCATCTCAACCCTTGGATTTCTTGCAGTATAAATTTGAATTCTTGCTGTTAAATGTTGCAGGTGTTGCTGGCTGGCTGGCCAATATTTTAACTGAAGGTAAATTTATGTACAGTACTTTTGGAGTGTAGTCAATGTTGTAATGTAGGAAACGTCTTTCAGATGAGACGTTAAACCGAGGCCCCGTCTGCTCTCTCAGGTGGACGTAAAAGATCCCATGGCACTATTTCGAAGACGAGCAGGGGAGTTTATCCCCGATGTCCTGGCCAATATTTATCCCTCAATCAACATAACAAAAACAGATTATCTGATCAATATCACATTGCTGTTTGTGGGAACTTGCTGTGTGCAAATTGGCTGCCACATTTCCTACATTACAACAGCGACTACACATCAAATGTACTTCATTGGCTGTAAAGCGCTTTGAGACGTCCGGTGGTCGTGAAAGGTGCTGTAGAAATGTAAGTCTTTCTTCTTTTTACAGTAGAACTTCATTATAATCTATTATTCAGTGCCAGCAAAATCATGCATTATGATAAGGATTCCAATAGTTATCTGTATAAGCCCCAGAAACAAACCCCTCAACATGAAATCAAAGTGATTGTATTCTACATTGTTCTATCTTCCAATGTTGACGTGCAGCAGTCCTCAATTGGGGCAAAACTTTGGTTAAGTTTCAAGTGGTAGCATGATGACAAGTGGAGTATTTTTTATTCAATTTTCTCCCCTCCATTTTGGAGCCAAGCTTGATCTGATCTTCTTTTGACATCCACATTTTCTAGCAGGGGTCACTGAATGGTGATCAGGAGTGGGAACCCTTGCTGATTTTTTTCTTCCTGATCGCAGAGGTTTCCAGACCAATTACAGCAGCATTGTGGTGAACCTGGCTGAGATCAGCTAACTCAGTGAGACTTTCTAACCTGTATGACCGGAGTTACCTGCTTTAGCAACGGAAACAATGGGCAGCTTGGCCACTTTTAAACACCCAAATTTCCAGGTGTTTTATTTATTTCATGGTATTGTTAAAAAGCCTGGAGTAGACATAGAACGTTCATAAGGAATCCTATCAATTTTCATCCAATAAAGAAATCTGTTACTAGTTAGTCTAAAGCTTTTATGGGAAATTCACAGGTGATGTGGCTTGATATGAATTTTCTGTACTCTATGGGCTCAATTTCCTTCCTTCCATGGAGGAGGGATGGGGAGGGACTTCCACCTGCTGCTCGAACCCTGCTGTGACTCTGACCCATATCCCTGTGTCCGGGCTCATGAATCATGCAGGGTGAGCTTCTGTTGGGATCTTCGTCACTCAGTGAGAGCCTGCCACTGCCAAAGAGGAAAACGCGGATGGTGCTGCAGAGGCTCATTAGCTGCGGCCCCAGAAGAGAGCAGCCTATTTAAAGGAGAACACCTGAAGATCATCAGGTTGAATTATTTTTTTTTAGGCCTTGGATGGAGCCTTCAGCTGCTGCCTCGGGGACAGCCATCACCACCCATCCCCCAGTGGTCCTCGGGGTACCAACGGTTAACGGGCGGGTGGCGAGGATGGACGGCGGGGGGGGGATGTGGCTCCAGAAACCCAGACCTAGCACAAGTCACTGGATCACTTGGCCAGGTTGGGATAGAGGCGACTGTCCATGCTAATAGAGTGACATTCTCAAGACCCTGCATACTCTAGCATACTTTAACGGGCATGATTGTCTGAATCCTGGGCCATGGTTTTTTTTTAGTCACCTGGTTGTTTGACATGTTTAGATACTCATCATCATGTTTACGAATAGCCAATTAAAACAAGTGAAAAGTCTACACTTACCTGTAGGGTTTCTGTTTGTTTTGTGGATTGCACACTGCCTTCCTATGTGAACGGGTTCCACTTACCTAAATCCAGAAAGCTTAGGTACAGTTTGCAAAGCCAAGATTTAGGGACCTTCAAATGTGAGCAGTAATATTGTTGGAGTTTAACTGGCTAAAACTGCACAGAGCAGGCCACTGTAAGCTTTCTATTGTTTGTCCAGCTGGGACCATTCTACCCATTTGGCCAGTAAAATTATTTCGAGCCAAGTGGTAAGAATTGCAGGTCCAAATGAGAGGTCTACCCCTCCAAGTTTCATTAGTGATCCAGGCTAACCAGCCAACCATCAACAGTGTCCTCGCTTAAGTCAGTGTAGGAAGTCGCCCACCCTCAGGTCAGCCAGTTCCCACAAATCCACTTCACAGCTTGTTCATGGATCTCACACAGGGGCCGAAGAAACGTCTTGCATGCCTGGGAGCTCTGAACCGCGAAGGAGAAATATTTGGACACATGTCTTATACACCACATGGTTAACTTGCCTTTGTACTTGGCTCTCATTGAAAAAAGACGAGAAAGAGCAATGTGCCGACTGCCACTTTTCCCGATGGGCCGTGTCCCATCTAAAACTGACATATAACAGGACTCCAGGTACCAATTTTAATCAGCAATTGGGACAGGTCCCCCTTGAGTCTCCCAATAAATACCTTCAAGCTTGTCTTTTGAGCTGGGCAAGACCATAATATTGCACCTAGGGACGTCCACCACCATTTCCCACCGATTAACTCATTTATAAGTAGATTGCACTCGATCCCAAGTAACACAACTGAGGTCATTTTCAACTGTGCCGCCTGTTGTACAACCTATCTGATTTCCATCCCAATGATTTTATTGATGAAGCAGTTTAAAGTGCTTGGGACGAGGATGCTTCCCTGAGGCACTCCTGCAACAATTGCTTGGGGCTGTGATGATTGGTCTCTGACAACCACATCCATCTTCCTTTGTGTCAGGTATGACTGCAGCCACTGGAGGGTGTTCCCTTAGAGCTCAGTTTTCTTAGAGCACTGTAGTGCTATACTCTTTCAAATGCTGCCTTGATGTTGAGGGCAGCTACTCTCATCTCGGTTTGGCATTCAGCTTTTGCATCTATGCGTGCACCCTAGGACCTGAGGGTATGAATGCCTCAAACAGAATCCTATTCTCCAGCCTCAGAAAGGCCACTCCAAAGTGAGTCAGTGGCCCCTGGCTCTGTTCTTCAAGAACATTGACAATTCCCCCTCCCCCCACCCTCACTTACACCTTCTGGCCTGGAGCAACTTTTAGGAATTCAGCATTACACCTGCTGCCCAACCATTGAAAATTAAGAATTGCAATGGCCTGGGAAATGGTTCCATTTAAAAAAAAGAAAATGCTTGCTCTAGCCGCTAGATGAAGGGTATCCAAGTTTGTAGGCCATGTACACCGTGGAGCCTTGGGACCTCATATAAAATTTAAATCTATATGTTCCCATTAATTTGTACATAACTTAAGTTGCTTATAGTGGATGATATTGATGATCTGAGTCAAAATTTATTCACCAATGAGCCAACAGTATTAAAACAGTCATTTCCAAATCTCTAGGCTCATCAAATTCAAACAGGATAAACCAGTGAATGAGAAATATAAGTTCAAATAGAACGGAGTGGCCTGGTCTTCAAGGGCTGGATGCCTGGCTCAGGAGCTGGCTGATGTTTGGGTACTCCTGTGATAGGTCCTCTGGCCCAACCAGCACATTGCAATGCTTTACAATGCACTTTAAATAAATAGACCAAAATGGTAATGTTATTTTGGTAAGCATTCACTGCTATAGTAAACTATATGAATATTTAAACTGACCATGATCATTAATCATTTTGGTTATTCACAAGTGCCATTCTTGATATGTCCACACTTGAGGCTGCCAGATTGCTGCCAGACTGAAATAGACAAGAATGCTGTTCTGCTGTATTTGGAAATTCTAATTATATTTTTGATAGAAACCCTCTACAGTCGCTAACTTCTTCCATGAGGACAACCATGTACAAAGATGGTTCCTCGGAGATGAGACATACCTCCTTCAACCGTGGCTCACGACTCCACTAAGGCAATCGAGACCACAGGCAGAGGACGCATACAACCAGGCCCACTTAGCAAGAAGATTTGTGGTGGATGGACCTTACGACTGTTGAAGAGCATATTTTGGTGCCTGGACAGATCCGGTGGAGAACTGGAGTGCTCACCCCAAAGGGTCTTGAGGATCATCAGAGCATGCCACGTTCTGCACTATTTGGCACTGAAGGAAGGCCATCAATTCAGCTTTGATGATAAGGATCCAGTGCTGCCCGAGGAAAGGCAGCTGCAGGCCCCAGCAATTCAGGAGGATGAACATTCGGTAGGTTCATCCCTGGCTGCTGCAAGGCTCATCTGAAATCAGATTGTGCAGAAGGTGTTCAAGCACAGATCGGCTACAGCGGCATCGCCACCTCCTTCTGTGCCAGTTTCCAAGAAAGTGATCTTCCTTGAAACCACTACCAACCTTAGCCCATAACTGCTGAGCAGTCCTCGATGCCCCAACAGGACTGCGCCAAAATTCATCACCTGAGTGTAAACGTCCATACTAGTGGAATGCATCCTTTCAAAAACGACCTTAATGTCAATGCACAACAAAGTACAAAGTAAGCGCAGTTTCTGCTGCATTTACGGCGAGGTTATGCCGGCAGGGTGAGATCAGCCCCGGCCTATCTTTTATTCTGTATTGGTCTGCTCTGGCAGCTGGAGGAAGGTCCGGGTGGGTGGGGAGGTGGGGGTGCCGCTAGGCCGAGGTGGGCTAGCCTGGGCCAGCAATGGTCTGCAGTATTTTTGTCGGGCTTGGAGGAGCACTCCTATTCCTTCTGGACGCACAAAAATCATTGAAAACTGACCTTTCGCGAGCCTCTTCGGCCCGACTGCCAGTGGAACTTGTCGGAGCGTGCAGGGTGAAAGAGGCAGGCCTTTCAGCCGCCCGGTAATAGGCCCCAGTGAAAGTTACAATGGGCTGATTGTTGAGGTTCACGGAGCGGTAAGGCTACCAACCTCATCTTGAGACCATTAGTGCCAATTTCGGCAGATTAAATCCACTTTTACCTGCCGGTCCACTGACTTCATCGAAATTACAAAGAGTATCAACTTTATGAAAAAAATGTTTGTAAAACCTATCTTTGTTTGTTCAACAACACACAATGTGATGACCTTAATCAGAGTGATCTGCTGAGTTGGTTTGATTGTACACAATGTCCTCATAATAAACATGGCACTTGGCTTTTCTGAATCACGGCTTTTCTGGCGCTTCTTATTTTCCAAAGAAAATACTGTTTTCTGAACATTTTTTTCCCCAAGAATGCAAAGACCCTTTGAAGCAAAACTGTGTAAAAGTTTACTACATAGTTGCTATGTACTGGTTGACTGCCTGGTCAATATTGATGTACGAAAGTCTAATTTGAAATCCATTTTGTATAACAGGATTAAAGGGGTATAGAGATCTGCAAGCATACTGTGGAAGTAAAGAAAAAAAATAATGTTTTTCAACAATAATTTAATTGGTAACTTGAGCTTCTTTGGGGTTAACCAACTGGATTCTTTTACGCCAAATTGTTTAAGGCTAACTAAAGGGTGTAAACCTTTACTATAGTACAAAAAGTTTGCTTATTGCCCATAACCACTGACTCTCTAGATAGTCTTATCCAATTAATTGTATGGTATCACAGTCATGGAAAATTATGTAGTATAGCAAAGACTGGCTGACTACAGATATTTTGATCACATGTTTACTGTGAGGTATGTCAGGTTGCTCCACTTCTGAGAGATGTACCTTCTTCCTGCTAGAAGTGAGAATTGAACGAGCCTGCACGATGTGGGAGATCCTAAATAGATTGCAATATTTCAAATGGTAACTCGAACAGTTTTAGTTACTACTATGATCTATTAGTTATACAACATTCTGCTTGTGTGTCCTTAGTTTCTAATTATGCTGTTGCACCAGAATTATGATTGTGACAATCACCTTGAAGAGAAATAATAAAATAACTGCAAAAAATATTTTTCTTTCATGGAAGTTAGACTTTTAGCTGCCCCAAGATAATCAAGCAATTTGTCCAGATGAGAGCTGATGAAACTTGATAGACTTTAAACTCAAATCTTTGGTCTCAGGATGTGGGTGATGCCCTAAGAATGCGGTGGTGGGTCTTCTCCTTGAACCCATGCTCCCATAATAGTGTTTGGTAGGGAGAGCCAGGATTTTGACCCAGCGATGATGACGGAACGGCGATATATGCCCAACTCAGGATGGTATGTGACTTGAAGGGGAACTTGGAGGTGATGGTGTACCCATGACATTACTGCTCTTGTCCTTCTCAGTGGTAGAGGTTGGTGTGCTGGGAAGTGCTGTCAAAGTAAGCTTGTAATTTCTGCAGCGCATTCTATAAATAGTACATACTGCATATACTGCAGCCACAGTGTATTGGTAGTGAAGAGAGTAGACACTGAGTTCAGAGGCAGGGGTGCCAATCAAGCAGACCGCTCTGCCCTGGAAGCTGTTGAACATATTGAGTATTGTTGTGGCTTCACCCATCCATACGAGTGCTAAGTATTCCTTTACACTCCTGACTTGGGTCTTGTAGTTGGTAGAGAGGCATTGAGGGGTCAGGAGATGAGCCACTTGTCGCAAAATACCCAGCCTCTGCCCTGCTCTTGTAGCCATGGTGTTGATATGATTGTTTCAGTAAAGCATCTGCTAAATGGTGCCCCCCGATGTTGATGGTAGGGGAATCAGCGATGGTGGTACCAACTAAGTTCAGGGGAGGCGGTTGGTCTTTTTTTGTGAGTGATGGCTATTGCCTGGCACTGACATTGGCACTATTGTTGCAATCCACTTGTCAGTCTAAGTCTGGATATTGTCCAGGTCCTGCGGTAGGCTAGCATGGCTGCTTCATAGTTGTGAATGAACTGAACCCTGTGGAATTATCCGTGAACAGCTCCACTCCTGAGCTTATGACAGAAGGAAAATAATTTTTGAAGCAGTTGAAGATGGTTGGGCCAAGGAAGCTACCCTGATAAAATCCAGCAGTAATTTAATGGGGCCACGATGATTGGTCTCTGTCAGCCACGACCATCTTTCTAGATGTCAGGTATCACTCCAGCCACTGGACGGTTTTGCAATGATCTCCATTGACTTTAGTTTTGCTTGGGCTCCTTGGTGCCATATTTGGTTGAATGCTGCCTCGTTGTTCAGGGCAGCGACTCTCACCTCTTATCTGGCATTCAGTTCTAGTGTCCATGTCTGAAGCAAGGATGTGATAAGGCATGGAGCCCTGTGTTATTGGAAGAACCAAAACTGAGCATCGATGAGCAGATTATCGGTTAGGAGGTGATGCCTGATGACACTATTGATAATTCCTTCCATCACTTTGCTGATGATTAGGAGGAGGCTGATAGAGTTGGAATTGGCTCGGTTAGGTTTGTTCTGTGTCTTCTGGATAAGATGTACATAAGCAATTTTTCACATTGTCGGGTAGATGCCAATGTCATAGCTATAGTCTTGGTTGCATTGGCAGTTGGGATATATCCATTTTGCAGACACAGGAGTCAAAAACTAAGGAATTTGTGGAAAACATCTGTATGTCCTAAGTTACATTTCCATAGTGAAGTTTTTTCTCTTATTCCTCTCTGGTATTTTTGCTTCCTTTTCTTTTTCTGCCCTGTTTTGCTTTTCTCTTTTTCGCCTTTTACCATGTTACTCTGTTGAAATTGTCATGGTTCTCAGAAGTCTTTCTACAAAGAGGATTGCATGATAGTTATTATTCCATGTCACTGGCTACATGTATAATCAATAAGGTGAGGAATGACAGTGCTGTGAAAGGAAACATCTCAGATTTTTTATAACAGATGTGACCTCCAGATTTTGAAAATAGTCTATGACTGCACAATGGATCATGGGACTGACCATGGTGATTTCAATGGGCCTTAAATTGCTGGAGCAGGGCATCTAACGGCGTCTGCGGTTAGTTAGACTTGCCATTGAACTTTTAGGTTTTAAAATTTTTTGTGTGGCAAGTTGCTGAAAGTGCGAGCTGATAATGGCACAGCGAGGAAACTAGGCATCTGGGATATAAGTGAACAGGGCAAGCAACCAAACAGATTGAAGGACTGTGAAATTAACAGCACAAGGACTGAGAAGGAAGTGTAAATTAGAGTGGGCAAATTCAATGTCAAATTTAGTACAGAAAGAGGAATAAAGAGAGGGAAAGAAGGTTTTGATTAAGACAGAGAGAAAAGAGACAGAAAAAAGTTTTAAAAAGTTACAAATTTAAAATTTAACATTTTTAAAATCTCCAACAATTAAAATCTGAAGGAATGAGACTCCATACTTGTAATAGTTAATTTCCAGTGTCAAAGAGAACAACTGGCAGTTAGTAATACTTATCATATCATTAAAAGTGTAGTTAGACTGAAATGGACAAGACTTAACTTTCTGTGGCAAGTTTTGTTCATATCTACCGAGCGAATTTTTATTTATTCGTTCCTGAGATGTGGGCATCGCTGGCAAGGCCAGCATTTATTGCCAATCCCTCATTGCCCTTGAGAAGATGGTGGTGTGCCGCCTTCTTGAACCGCTGTAGTCCTTGTGGTGAAGGTACTCCCATAGTGCTGTTGGGGAGGGAGTTCCAGGATTTTGATCTAGTGACGATGAAGGAACGGCGATATGTTTCCAAGTCAGGATGGTGTGTAACTTCAAGGGGAACTGGCAGGTGATGGTGTTCCCAAGTGCCTGCTGCCCTTGTCCTTCTAGGTGGTAGAGGTTGCGGGTTTGGGAGTGCTGTTGAAGAAGCCTTGGCGAGTTGCTGCAGTGCATCCCGTAGATGGTACAAACTGCAACCATGGTGCGCCAGTGGTGGAGGGAGTGAATGTTTAAGGCGGTGGATGTGGTGCCGATCAAGCGGGCTGCTTTGTCCTGGATGGTGTCGAGCTTCTTGAGTGTTGTTGGAGCTGCACTCATCCAGGCAAGTGGAGAATATTCCATCACACTCCTGACTTGTGCCTTGTAGATGGTGGAAAGACTTTGGGCAGTCAGGAGGTGAGACACGCGCCACAGAATACCCAGCCTCTGACCTGCTCTTGTAGCCACAGTATTTATATGGCTGGTCCAGTTAAGTTTCTGGTCAATGGTGACTCCCAGGATGTTGATGGTGGGGGATTCGGCGATGGTAAGGCCATTGAGTGTCAAGGGGACGTGGTTAGACTCTCGCTTGTTGGAGATAGTCATTGCCTGGCACTTCTGTGGCGCAAATGTTACCTGCCACTTATCAGCCCAAGCCTGAATGTTGTCCAGGTCTTGCTGCATGCGGGTATGGACTGCTTCATTATCTCGGGAGTTTTGAATGGCACTGAACACTGTGCAATCATCAGTGAACATCCTCACTTCTGACCTTATGATGGAGGGAAGGTCATTGATGAAGCAGCTGAAGATGGTTGGACCTAGGACACTGCCCTGAGGAACTCCTGCAGCGATGTCCTGGGGTTGAGATGATTGACCTCCAACAACCACAACCATCTTCTTTATGCTAGGTATGACTCCAGCCAATGGAGAGTTTCCCTCCCGATTCCCATTGAGTTCAGTTTTACTCGGGCTCCTTGATGCCACACTTGGTCAAATGGTGCCTTGATGTCAAGGGCAGTCAATCTCGCCTCACCTCTGGAATTCAGCTCATTTATCCATGTTTGGACCAAGGCTGTAATGAGGTCTGGAGCCGAGTGGTCCTGGCGGAACCCAAACTGAGCATCGGTGAGCAAGTTATTGGTGAGTAAGTGCTGCTTGATAGCACTGTCGATGACACCTTCCATCACTTTTCTGATGATTGAGAGTAGACTGATGGGGCGGTAATTGACTGGATTGGGTTTGTCCTGCTTTTTGTGGACAGGACATACCTGGGCAGTTTTATACATTGTCTGGTAGTTGCCAGTGTTGTAGCTGTATTGGAACACCTTGGCTAGAGGCACAGCTAGTTCTGGAGTGCAAGTCTTCAGCATGACATCCGAGATGTTGTCGGGGCCCATAGCCTTTGCTGTATCCAGTGCGCTTAGTCGTTTCTTGATATCACGTGGAGTGAATCAAATTGGCTGAAGACTGACTTGTGCGATGGTGGGGACGTCAGGAGGAGGCCGATATGGATCATCCTCTCAGCACTTCTGGCTGAAGATGGTTGTAAATGCTTCAGCCTTGTCTTTTACACTCACGTGCTGGGCTCCGCCATCTTTGAGGAAGGGGATATTCATGGAGCCTCCTCCTCCCGTTAGTTGTTCAATTGTCCACCACCATTCACGACTGGATGTGGCAGGACTGCAGAGCTTTGATCTGATCGTTTGATTGTGGGATCGCTTAGCTCTGTCTATAACATGCTGCTTCCACTTTATAGCATGCATGTAGTCCTGTGTTGCAGCTTCCCCAGGTTGGCACCGCATTTTTAGGTACGCCTGGTGCTGCTCCTGGCATGCTCTTCTCCACTCCTTAGTGAACCAGGGTTGGTCCCCTGGCTTGATGGTAATGATGGTACACAGCGCCTCATGGATGCCCAGTTTTGAGCTGCTAGATCTGTTCTGAATCTATCCCTTTTAGCATGGAGTTAGTGCCGCACAACAAGACAGAGGGTGTGAAGATGTGTGAAGGAGTACCTGAGCGGCGGCACCAGCGAGGTGGCAGTACTTAAACAGAGCGGGAGGTGAGGACAGTGTGAACTTGTGCGGCGGCAGCACTGAGGTGGCAGTACAATTCCAGCGAATTGAAAAACAACAAAGAGTCACAGAGCCATAATGGCACAGAAGGAGGCCATTCGGCCCATCGAGTCCACGCCAGCTCTCTGTAGAGCAATCCAGTCAGTCCCATTCCCCCGCTCTATCCCTGTAGCCCTGCAAGTTTATTTCCCTCAAGTGCCTATCCAGTCTCCACTTGAAAACATTGAGTGTCTCCGCTTCCACCACTTCCGTCGGCAGCGAGTTCCAGGTCCTCATCATTCGCTGCGTAAAAATGTTTTTCCTCACATTCCCCCCTGTACCTCTTGCCCAAAACCTTAAATCTGTGTCCCCTAGTCCTTGTACCATCAACTAGTGGGAACAGCCTTTCCCCGTCTAGCCTATCAAACCCGTCATAATCTTGTACACCTCTATCAAATCACCCCTCAACTTCCTTTGCTCTAATGAAAACAAATCCAGCTTCTCCAACCTGTCCTTATAGCTAAGATCCCCCATCCCCGGAACCATTCTGGTAAATTTCCTCTGCACCCTCTCATAGGTCTTCACATCCTTCCTAAAGTGTGGTGACCAGAACTGGATGCAATACGCCAGTTGTGGCCTAACCAGCGCTTTATAAAGTTTCAGCATAACTTCTCTACTTTTGTACTCAATACCTCTATTTATGAAGCCCAAGATCCCATATGGTTTGTTAACCACTCTCTTAATATGTCCTGCCACCTTCAGGGACCTATGCACATTAACTCCCAGGTCCCTTTGTCCCTGCACACTCTTTAAAACTGTGCTATTAAGTGTATATTGCCTCTCCGTGTTCCTTCTGCCAAAATGCATCACCTCACAAATCTCTGTGTTAAATTCCATCTGCCACTTGTCTGCCCATTCTGCTAGCCTTTCTATGTTCTGTTGCAGTCGATTGGTATCAACATCACTGTTTGCCACGCCCCCAAGTTTGGTGTCATCAGCAAATTTAGAGATTCTACTCTGTATTCCGATATTCATTTCATTTATATATATCAAAAAAAGCAGTGGCCCCAGCACTGACCCTTGGGGAACACCACTGTCTACCATCCTCCAGTCTGAAAAACAACCATTTACCACAACTCGCTGTTTTCTCTCCTTAAGCCAATTCCGTATCCAAGCTGCCACTGACCCACCTATTCCATGAGCCTCAATTTTGTTAACCAGCCTTCTATGTGGTACTTTGTCAAACGCCTTCTGAAAATCCATGTGGACAACATCCATTGCATTCCCTTCCTCAATCCTCTCTGTTGCTTCATCAAAAAATTCAATTAGATTAGTTAAACACGATCTGCCTTTTACAAATCCATGTTGGCTCTCCTGAATTAGCTTAAACCTCTCCAAGTGCCCGTTAATTTTTTCCTTGATTATTGTTTCTAAAACTTTACCCACCACTGATGTTAAAATGACCGGCCTGTAGTTACTAGGATTGTCCTTACACCCTTTCTTGAACAATGGTGTCACATTTGCCACTTTCCAATCCTCAGGCACCTCCCCCGCATCTCGGGAAGATTGGAAAATTATGGCAAGCCCTTCCACTATCTCCTCCCCCAATTCCCTCAGCAACCTGGGATGCAAGCCATCTGGACCAGATGACTTGTCCATTCTAAGCATACCCAGCATTTCTAGTACATCCTGTCTATCAATTTTCACCCCTTCCATTGCTTCTACCTTTTCCACTTCTACCGATATTTTGTCAGCATCTACCTCCTTAGTAAACACCGATACAAAGTACTCATTGAGTATTCTAGCCTTGCCCTGCGCCTCTAAGCATATATCCCCTTCTTTGTCTCTAATAGGCCCCACCCCGCCTCTTACTACCCACTTACTGTTTACATGCCGGTAGAAGATTTCTGGGATCCCTTTTATGTTAACCACCATTCTACTCTCATATTCTCTCTTTGCCAATCTTATTTTCATCTTCACATCCCCTCTCAACTTATTGAAGGGTCATCGACCTGAAACGTTAACTCTGTTTCTCTCTCCACAGATGCTACCTGACCTACTGAGTATTTCCAGCATTTTCTGTTTTTATTTCAGATTTCCAGCATCCGCAGTATTTTGCTTTTGTATAATATCGCTAGGTCTCTTTTAGATCCTTTCGCATCCCATTGAAGTTAGCCCTATTCCAGTTTAGAAGTTCCACTCTAGATTGTTCCTTGCTCCTCTCCATTGCTAATCTAAATCTTATGATACTCGTACCCAAGTGTTCTCCCACAGGCACTTGGTCGACCTGGCCCACCTCATTCCCCAGCACCAAATCCAGCAATGCCTCCTTCCTAGTTGGGCCAAGAGCATATTGGTCACAGAAATTCTCCTGAACACATTTCAGAAATTCCTCCCCCTCCTTTTGCTTTACCCTAACATTATCCCAATCGATATTTGGGTAATTAAAGTCCCCCAATATCACCACTCTATAGCTCTTGCATATCTCTGCGATTTCCCTGCAGATTTTCTCCTCTACCTCCCTCTCACTATTTGGAGGCCTATAGAATACCCCCAGTAGCATGATCATACCCTTTTTGGTCCTCTACTCTAACCAAATGGATTCTGTCCTTGTCCCCTCAAGATCATCCTCCCTTTCCAAAACTACAATGTCTTCCTTAATCAGCACTGCCACCCCACCTCCCTTTTTTCCTTCCCTATCTTTTCTGAACACCTTGTACCCTTGAATATTAAGTGCCCAGTCCTCACCATTTTTAAGCCACGTTTCCGTTATTGCCACAACATCATATAGAAACAAGGAATGACGTCACAGGACAGCAGGTAGGTGATTGGTTGGTGAGTAGTACCGTTGTTTCTCTCTCAGCTAGGATAGTGGTTTAATCTCGGAGCGGGAAGCTATAATGTACTTTATTAAATTAAAAACTTAACTAGATAAACTAATTAATATAACTATAAATAATTGATGAAATAAAGACTTTAATTAATAAATATAACAAGTTTAGACTAAGATATGGCAGGGCAGGTTGTGTGTCTGGACTGCAGTGTGTGGGAGTTTGTGGACAGTGAAACTGTTCCGAGCAAACACATCTGCAGGAGATGTCTCCAACTCGAATCTCTCCGGCTCAGACTCATTGAGCTGGAGCGCGAGTTGGAGACACTCCGACACATAAGAGAGGGGGAGGAGTATCTGGAGAGTTTGCTCCAGACCTCGGTCACACCTTGTAGAGAGGTACAGGTTCAGAACGGGGTTGGTGTGGCCGACAGTGTGCAGAGTAAGGGGAACCCAGGTAAGAAAGAGAATGAGGATCCACAGAAACTAATCCTATCCAACAGGTACAATGTACTTGCTACCTGTGAGAATAAGGATAAAGGGCTAGAAATTCATGTACTTACCACCACTCCATAGCGCCATGAAATGGCGATAAAAGGGCAGCTGCTACTCTTTCGCCAGCTGGTGGTGGGTCTCGTGGCAGCCGCCGTATTCCTTTCCTCCCTCGCGCTGCCCGTAACTGGCTGCACCCTGTAAAAAGAATGGCAGCGTGGTGACATCAATTGGCGTGCAACGCCGACTTAACATTACCAACGCGAACTTCGACCCTAGCGCTGAATTCAGCGCTGAGTCCTAAGCACGCCAGGTTAACCTGGTGTGCAAGCAGGCTGATAGTGGCGATGTCTGCAGCTCTTAAAGGGAACCACACATCATTCAGGTAAGTTTGAATTTAAAGGTGTGTGCTTTTTTTGTTGATTTTATTGAAGTGGTGGCTTGCTGCAATAGATGAGAAAAGTTTTTTAAGTGTGTAGGGAGTGCTGCTGGATGATTGCAAGGGCTCGGATGGTAAATGAAGGCCTTTGAGAAGACAGAACATGCTGTGAATACTCAACAGGTCATGCAACATCCGTAGAGGGAAAATCAGAGTTCACATCTCAGGTCGATATGCTGCCTGACCAACTGAGTATTTCCCGCATTTTATACTGTCATTTCACATTTACAGCATCTGCTTGCAGAGGGAAGAGGAAGATGCCGAAGAGAAGGAAGCCAAAGAGGAGGAATCAGACGGAAGGATGCATCCTAGACAGCCCCTTTGTGGCCAGGATATCCGGGATGGAATCATCCGCCTGTGGTCCCACTGGTTGGGCAGGCTGCCTCTTCTTGTTCACCCACTGGCTGGGCAGGCTGCATTCCTTGGGTGTGTGAAATGAGGAAGGCACAAGGGTGGAGTTGTGCTGATGGGAGGGCGGGAAAGCAAGAGGCGCATGCCAGAAGGAGAATAATGTACGAGGATACCAGCATCTTGTATCCTTTCACCCCTGCCACTGGCCAAGGGCTCAACCATGCCCCTGCCAAGAATGGCCTGCACCGTCTCCTCAAAGTGGGTAAGGTGAGGCTAGGAATGGGAAATGTGCCTCGTCATGGGTGCAGATTGTTGATAGGTGAGTGATTAGGGGTTGTGCTTTGAGCAGTGTGTGAGGCCAGTAGTGCAGTTGGTAGGAGACGGCTTTTGAAGATGCATTCACTGACCTTGAACAGTGGTCTAAGGTGATGAAGCTTCTTTGGGCACTGGAGCCAGGTGGTGGAGGAGACACTGCTGGCAGTGATGGCTTTCGTGATGTACTCCCACATCGTTCTTTCTGGAGGGCCTCCTGGCCCCTGTGGGTAGAAGGCCAGTCTTGCAGTGTTGACCCCCTGCACAAAGCTGGAGTGCTGTGTGAGACGCTTGGTGCCCCTTCCCTGGCTTGCTGAGACATTTGTGTTAGTGCTGAGGCAGTTTTCCCATTTGTTGAGGTTAGGAAGGTAATTCAGCTTCAACAATAATTAGAGCCAGACCTTTCAGGAGTTAAATTAGGAAACACTTCTACACACAAAGGGTGGTAGAAGTTTGAAACTCTCTTCTGCAAACGGCACTTGATGAGAGATCAATTGTTAATTTAAAATCTGAGATTTATAGATTTTTGTTAACTAAAGGTATTAAGTGATATGGGCCAAAGGCGTGTATATGGAGTTAGGTCGCAGCCATGATCTCATTGAACAGGCTTGAGGGGCTCAATGGACTACTCCTGTTCCTATGTTCCTTAGACGGGACTTCGTCTCCACAAGGACTGTACGGTGTTCACTGCTACCAACGCTGTCATAGACAGATGCATCCGTGACAGGTAGATTGGTGGGGACGAGGTCAAGTAGGTTTTTCCCTCTTTCACCACATGCCGCAGGCCCAGTCTGGCAGCTATGTCCTTCAGGACTCGGCCAGTAGTGGTGCTACCGAGCCACTCTTGGTGATGGACATTGAAGTCCCCCACCCAGAGTACATTCTGTGCCCTTACTACCTCTTCCAAGTGGTGTTCAACATGGAGGAGTACTGATTCATCAGCTCAGGGAGTGTGGTAGGTGGTAATCAGCAGGAGGTTTCCTTGCCCATGCACCATGAAACTTCATGGGGTCTGGAATCAATGTTGAGGACTCCCAGGGCCACTCCTTCCCGACTGTATACCAGGTGCCGCCACCTCTGGTGGGTCTGTCCTGCTGGTGGAACAGACCATACCCAGGGATGCTGCTGGAGGAATCTGGGATATTGGCTGAAAGGTTTGATTCTGTGGGTATGACTATGTCAGGCTGTTGCTTGACTAGTCTGTGGGGCAGCTCTCCCAATTTTGGCACAAGTCCCCAGATGTTAGTGCAGAGTACTTTGCAAGGTTGACTGGTCAGGGTGTGCCGTTGTCATGTTCGAAGCTGGTGCCTAGTTTGATGTTGGGTGGGCCGACCGGTTTTATTCTTATTATTGTTTTTCGTAACGGTTTGCTAGGTCATTTCAGAGGGAGTCAATCACATTGCTGTGGGTCTGGTGTCAAATATAGGCCAGATCAGGTAAGGATAGCAGATTTCTTTTCCTAAAGGATGTTAGTGAACCAGGTGGTTTTTTTTTTACAACAATCCACTAGTTTCATTACTCATACTAGCTTTTTATTCCAGATTTATTTAATTAACTGAATTTAAATTCTCCAGCTGCCGTGGTGGGATTCGAATTCATGTCGCTGGATCATTAGTCCAGGCCTCTGGATTATTAGTCCAATAACATAACCACTATGCTACCGTATCCCTAATACAGCAACTTCATGCCGTTCAATGCATTTCAATGGTGAGACAGACAGCAGGATGCCGTTTTCGCAAAGCTAACAACAGAGCGGCACATCTTGGGCAGGAACTTTTGGATTTCTGCATTTAACCTCACATCCGCAACTCCATTGAATTTACTGTACCATTTGCGCATAAATAACGGTGAGCCCCATTAGAATTTGACAGCAAATTCTGGCCCATTATTCTCTATGTGGATATATTCAACTGAGGAAGAGTATCCCGACTGAAATAATATGGCACATCCATTTCCCACATTCTCTAGCCTGCTTGCTTCATTTTATATGACTGCAGACTGTGCTAATTAGTGCCACATCTACATGCAGTTTTCAGCTGTAGATTCCTGTCCACTGGGGAATGGATACAGACCATACAAACTCTGCCTGGCCAGGGATTATGTCAAATTGGCAATCTCTCTGTACAGAGCAACATGGTTAACTTCTATTGCATGTGGATTGGCTACACTATAAATATTAATCACCCTTACATCAATAGTACTAATTAATTGTAAAAACCCGACAGCCACAGATATCCTTAATTCTATTCTTTTGCTCTGTATCTAGATTGTGGGCAAATGACTGCACAGGGGGGCACAGCAAAGTGTAGAAATGCAGTGGCCATAGGGGATTCGCTAGGGGAATAGACAGGCATTTCTGCAACTGCCGATGTGAGTCCCGCATGGTGTGCTGCCTCCCTAGTGCCAGGGTAAAGGATACTTCACTGGCTGCTGACATCAAGTCAACATGAGTGAGTGTTGTATGCCATGTGGCTATGTGATATTTAATTCTGTCACCAGGTATCTGGGAGGCCCCCATCTCTCCATCTCCGATCGGCAGGCACGCCGACACTCGGTTTATCTACAGAGCTTCCTCCTCTGCAGTAGTCAGCGTGCCGATGACTGGAGGGCCACCTCCGGTTCTCTGCCTCTCCCTGGTGTTCTGTGCTCTCTTCTCCTGCAAGGAGGGAAACAAGATACCTTTGAGTGAGAGTCATGGAATGAGTGGAACAGATGGATGGACAACATTTGTTGAGGGTGACTATGAGGGAGAGGCATTACATTGCATTAAGATGACTTGATGTCAGCAGCCAGTGAAATATGATCATGTGCATAATGTTCACTTAAAATATTCTTACCATGACAGTTCTAATTCATGTCTTTAATCTCCCACAGGCCCATCAAGTATCTCGTAGGAGGTGGTGCCGGAGGAGGATGATGACACCTCAGAGGAGGTCACTCAAAGAAAGAAAGACTTACATTTATATAGCGCCTTTCACGACCACCGGACGTCTCAAAGCGCTTTACAGCCAATGAAGTACTTTTGAAGTGGAGTCACTGTTGTAATGTGGGAAACGCGGCAGCCAATTTGTGCACAGCAAGCTCCCACAAACAGCCAGGTGATAATGACCAGATAATCTGTTTTAGTGATGTTGATTGAGGGATAAATATTGGCCAGGACACTCACTCTGAGGGATCACCATCACAGGACTCATGCACACCATGCACCAGCATACACACGTTGGTGGGAACAGTAAGACAGATAATTGTGTTGTCACCTGCTGTCTCACACATCACAAGTGAGCAAGAGCAGATGGTGGAGACAGGGACAGCAGTGGAGAGTCCTCCTTGGAGGGCGCAGGATGCTCCAAGCTCGGCTCAGCTGGACGCAGCTGCTGAACCTTGGGGGCCATCGACAAAGAGGATAATTCTGGAGCAACAGTTCCAGTTTCTGGCAGGAGTTCCAGCCGCACTGTGCACACTTGCAGAGAGATTGGAGGAGTCCATCTCAAGGCTGAGTGGCATGATGCTGCAGGCCTTAGCTATGATGGGTTCGTTCATGGAAAGAGTGGCCACCTACATGGAGCATCAAACGCGGCAGTCAAACGAGTGCATGCTGACCCTCACCAATGGCTTGCACACTCTAAGGGCTCGATTTTGCCAGGCCCGAGGAGGCGGGATTAGAGACGTGTGAGGTGTTAAAATCGTAAAAAATATCAGGCGGCTCCGATCCCGCCTCCAGCCCGCCTCCGAGCAATTCTCCAGAATCGGGGTTTCAGACCCTGTTTCCATCCCGCCTCCAAGAGGGATAGGCCCTTAAGGTCCTTAACAACCAGTTAATTGCCTCTATAATCCCATTTTGAGAGGCCTTTCTGATTTTAACACATTTCCCCCATCCTGCACGTCTCCTCTGGAACACGCCAGGTAATGCTGGCAGCCTCACAAGTGGATTGTTTACTAACAGCTGCAGCTCCACCATTAAAAATGAGTTTTCACCAATGATCATTTGCAGGTGGCATAACTTTGTTCTCTCAGGTTTGGGGGAACTTTTAGCAGGCATACTCATTGTTGTGGAAGTTTGGAGCCTGACACCTATCTCCAGTGTGACCTCCTGGGAAACCCCTCTCCCCACCTTGACTGAGCGCTTCCTCAACTGAGGCATATACCAGAAGAATGGGAACCATTTATTTCCTTTCCTCCTGGACATCAGATTCGGATGAAGACCAGCCGCGGCAGCAGCAGAACCCTGAACAACAGCAGCACCAACAGCAGGAGCAATAACAGGAGCGCCAAGCTGCTGCTCGCACACCTGAAACTGCACAGGCCAGAAGGCGCCAGCGCGCGACCACATTGATGCCCGGGATGCAAGGGATGCACTCATGTTTATGGGCAACACGGTGGCATAGTGGTTAGCACTGGTGCCTCACAGCGCCAGGGACCCGGGTTCGAATCTGGCATCGGCTGACTGTCTGTGTGGAGTTTGCACATTCTCCTCGTGTCTGCGTGGGTTTCCTCCGGGTGCTCCGGTTTCCTCGCACAGTCCAAAAATGTGCTGGTTAGGTTGATTTGGCTATGATAAATTGACCCTTAGTGTTAGGGGGGATTAAATATGTGGGGTGATGGGATATGTTAGGGGGAATTAAATATGTGGGGTTACGGGGATAGGGTGGGATATGTGTCGGTGCAGGCTCGATGGGGATTCTGTGTGAGAAAGCAGGGACAGGGTACTGGATTTGGATGATCAGCCATGATCGTATTGAATGGTGGAGCAGGCTCGACGGGCCGAATGGCCTACTCCTGCTCCTAGTCTCTATGTTTCTCTATGTTTCTATGTTGGCCAGATTTGCTTAGCCTGCACAATCAAACACTTTTGCCTCGAACCTTCTTACCAGAGCATCGACAATGGACAAGAACCTGCGGATTCCTATCACTCTGACCACCATACTGACAATTGCAAGTCACCCTAAGCCCTCAATGTGGAAGTCCCATTTGCGAGATGAGACAGGCCACAACTTCAACAGTTTGCCATCAAATCTGTTTATCATAACATTACAAGGATGGCTTGTCAAAAAACAATACAACAGAACACCCAAGTGACTACCCTTGTGACTACTTGTGCTTTATCTTCCTCTGACGCGTGCTCCTACGTGGTGCTTCCCCTGTGGCTTCAGCAGATGTGGAGGCTCCTTGCTCACTTTCTTGCTGCTCCTGTCTCGACACCTTTGGCGGGCGTCCTCTGGGGTTACGAGCCTGTGAGGGCTCGGCAACAGCCTGCTGCTCCTGCAGCTGTGCAGGGGCTGAGACGCCCATCTCAGTTGGGTGAGAACTCTTGTGGGGCTCTGACCGAGGGCTTTGCAGTGGCATGGTCATGTGAGCGCTTGGAGAGGAGCCCCCACTTCCTTGTTGTCTGCCACCAAAATCCCTCTCATGGGTCAGCCCCACTTCAGAGCTAGCAAGTGGCTTGACAGCACCTTGCTGCACTTCAGGGGGGCTATGAGGACCCGTTTCTGCACTGGAAGTCCTACTCCAGAGGACTTCCATGAAGGTCTGGTTTCTATGCTCAATAGCTGACTATCGCTCCTCAAGAGATGTCAGTCTATTCTGAACAATGACCATGTTTTCAACACTCTGGCGACTTAGCTCCTCCATGGCCGTAGCCATCCTCTTCTCTACCGTAGCCATCCTTTCCATGGAGGGTGCCATCCTTTCCGTGGTGATGCATTCATGCGCCAATGCATCCACAAAGGCTCTGCTCATGTTCGCGATGGACTCCTCCATTCGCTCCACACTCGCAGCGACCCTGGAGACAAAACCTGCCAGAGACTCCTACACCTGTTCCTGGAGTTCCAGTACCGCTCTCCTTCTGGATGGACCCGGAGGCACAGGGTCGACATGCAGCTGAGCCGAGCTGGGAGAGTCCTGCGCCCTCCGACGAGAACTCTCAACTGTTGACCCTGTCTTAACCATCTGCTGATGCTCACTTGTGAGCTGTGATACACCAGGTGCCAACACTACTCTATCTCGCCAAGGTCCCACCGAGGTGTCAGTGTCGGCGCTGGTACTGGGTGCGCTGAATTCTGCTGACGCTGCGCCCTCAGAGGTTGCAGCTTCCTCTGAGGAGCCTTGAGGCTCAGGCTGTTCCTCCTGGACAGTGGAGATGGGGGCTCTTGATGGTTCTGTGGGGGAGTAAAGGAAAGAGTTTGAGATGTGATGTAAAGGTTGTATGCACATTGAATTGTGCAGACGATCATAAGTCAATCTGTTAGAGCATCAGAATCATTATCAGTCACTCATGCAATGTCAATGAGAGAGATGCCAAACTATTCTGTCACCAGCTTGCTGTGATGCGCCCGTCTGTCTGTCCCCCACTTGCGAATCATCCTCGACACTGCGATTACCAGGGCTGCCTCCTCCGAGGTGGTGAGCTGGGCTACTAAGGGTGGCCCTCCTCCCGTCCTCACTCTTTCCCTCTTATTGTGGGCTCTCTTTTCCTGCAATGAGGGACACAAGTGGAGTTTGAGTGAGAATGAAGGAGTGAGTGTAGAGAATCCATAGCATAGATGCTTAGAAGGAGACAAAGGGCCCTCCCTGTGTGTTGAAAGTTGTTGTCATTGCATCACAGTGATAAGGAGTGTGAGGGCTGCATGGTCGAATAGTTAAGTGAATGTGACCATAGAGAGAGAGGGAATGGGTAAGGGTGCAGGGATGTAAGTGTCAAGTGGGATGTGGAGGAAGAGGTTGGCAAAGCAGAGTGCTGGTGAGGAGAGGCGATGGGGATCAGATTGAGGCTGATGGGAAAGTCATACTCACTTTTCCTGTGCGGAGAAGGTCATGAAACCTCTTCCTGCATTGCAGCCAGGTTCTGCGGCACATAGAGATTGAGTTGACCTCCTGGGTCACTTGCATCCACACAGCTTTAGTCTGCTGGGGAGGCTTTTTCCTCCCTGAGGAAGGGAAGAGCACCTCCTTATTTGCTCTTGCTCCCTCCGCCAGAGCTTGGAGGGAGGCCTCATTGAACCTTGGAGCACACTTTGGTCTACTGGTGGACATAATTGGTGAATGAAGCGATCACAACAATGGGCATAATGTTTAAAGTCTCCAAAAGAAGCAAGGCTGCTTGCAGGCCTTAAATCCAGCAGCATTGATGACGTCATCGGAGGCAACTTTCTGTATGAAAAGACCCATTGGGCCAGGGGTTTCCACACGCTGGAAATCAAGTGCCCAATTAGGGCAAAATCGCACTTTTTTCCCACTTCACATCGGAGCCGGAGTCCTGACACAAAAACCACCTGACACGCCCCAGCCCGCCCCCAATGGCAAAATCGAGCCCTAAATGTCTCTTTAACTAGGAGTAGAACATAAGAACATAAGAAATGGGAGCAGGAGTAGGCCATACGGCCCCTCGAGCCTGCATTCAATAAGATTATGGCTGATAATCGACCTGAACTCCACTTTCCCGCCCGATCTCCATATCCCTTGATTCCCCTAGAGTCCAAAAATCTATCTATCTCAGCCTTGAATATACTCAAAGACTGAGCATCCACAGCCCTCTGGGGCAGAGAATTCCAAAGATTCACAACTCTCTGAGTGAAGAAATGCTTCCTAATCTTGGTCTTAAATGGCCTACCCCTTATCCTGAGACTATGCCCCCTAGTTCTAGACACTCCAGCCAGGGGAAACAACCTCTCCGCATGTACCCTGTCAATCCCCCTCAGAATCTTGTATGTTTCAATGAGATTACCTCTCATTCTTCTAAACTCCAGAGAGTATTGGCCCATTCTACACAATCTCTCATCATAGGACAGCCCTCTCATCCCAGGAATCAGTCTAGTGAACCTTCGTTGCACTGCCTCCAAGGCAAGTATATCCTTCCTTAGATAAGGAGACCAAAACTGTGCACAGTACTCCAGGTGTGGTCTCACCAAGGCCCTGTACAATTGTAGCAAGACTTCCTTAGTATTATACTCCAACCCCCTTGCAATAAAGGCCAACATGCCATTTGCCTTCTTTATTGCTTGTTGTACCGGCATGCTAGCTTTCTGTGTTTCTTGCATGAGGACACCCAAATCTCTCTGAACACCAACATTTGAAAGTTTCTCACCATTTAAAAAATATTCTGATTTTCTATTCTTTCTACCAAAGTGAATAACCTCACATTTCCCTACATTATACTCCATCTGCCAACTTACTGCCCACTCACTTAGTTTATCTATATCCCTTTGCAGACTCTTGGGGCTGGATTTTACCAGCCCTGAGGAGGCGGGTCTGGAGGCGGAACTGCTGGAAAATCCCCCAAAATGGGAGCGGGTCCCAAACCCGCTCCCAACCCACCGCCAACCAATCTTCCCAGGAGTCGGGTCCCCGATTTGCGCAGGGACCCGACTCCTTGCGGTGGGAAGAGGATTATAGCCACTTAACTGCCTGTTAACAGGTAGTTAACAGGCAGTTAAGAGGCTTTTTCCAATTTTTCGACTGCTGCTGCGGGCTTGCCGACGTCGGGGAACCCCGCCAGGGTAAGTGAGGCGTGCTGTGGGTCTATTGTTATGTTGGTGTTTGGATGACAGCTGCAGAAGTGGTGTGAAGAATGCAATGGGACACTGGTTAGTATCAGAGGTAAGGAAATGTTGTGAAAGTAACTTTTAATGTGGTTAGATGTTTCTGCAGGTGACAAGCTGTGAAGTGTTTGTGCAGCCTCATTTCATCGGGAGAAGTGACAGATGGCTTCTACAATCTCAGCTGAAGGTGCCATCTGTTTTATCCTAAGGAGAGAGTAATTGGAGAGCCTTGGTGCAAGGGCTCACCTTTGGACAGTGATTGTCAGTGTTTGACAGCACCTCAATGCTGTCAAACACTGTCAAATCATCCGTCAAACAAGTGTGGTGCATATGCCTTTAAGAAAACCGGCAGATGAAGCGTCATCAACTGAAGTCATCTGACACCGGCTTTCCCTTAATTAGCCGGCAAGCCTGCAGGGCGGGCTTAACAAGGCCAATCAGGGCAAAATAGTGTCTGTTCGTCTGGCGTCACTGGGGGTGGGACTGGAACCAAAAAAACAGCAGTCTCGCCTCGAACTCGGCCTGGAAGGTAAGATTCCGCCCTTTGTGTTCTCCTCACAGCTTACAGTCCCACCTAGCTTTGTATCACCAGCAAACTTGGATACATTACACTCAGTCCCTTCATCTAGTTCATTAATATAGATTGTAAATAGCTGAGGCCCAAGCACTGATCCTTGCGGCACCCCACTAGTTACAGCCTGCCAACCTGAAAAAGACCCGTTTATCCCTACTCTCTATTTTCTGTCCGTTAACCAGTCCTCTATCCATGCTACTATATTATCCCCAACCCCATGAGCCCTTATCTTGTGTAATAACCTTTTATGTTGCACCTTATCGAATGCCTTTTGGAAATCCAAATATACTACATCCACTGGTTCCCCTTTATCTACCCTGCTAGTTACATCTTCAAAAAATGCTAATAAATTTGTCAAACACGATTTCCCTTTCATAAAACTATGTTGACTTTGCCTAATCATATTATGATTTTCTAAGTGCCCTGTTACCACTTCCTTAACAATGGATTCCAGCATTTTCCTGATGACTGATGTCAGGCTAACTGGCCTGTAGTTCCCTGTTTTCTCTCTCCCTCCTTTCTTGAATAGCGGTGCTACATTTGCTGCCTTCCAATCTGCTGAGATCGTTCTAAAATCTAGGGAATTTTGGAAGATCAAAACCAATGCATCCACTATCTCTGCAGCCACCTCTTTTAGAACCCGAGGATGTAGACCGTCAGGTCCAGGGGATTTGTTGGCTTTTAGCCCCATTAGTTTCTCTAGTACTTTTTCTCTACTGATATTAATTATGTTAAGTTCCTCACCCTCATTAGACCCTTGGTTCCCCACCATTTTTGATCCAAACCTAGTCTTGGCCGTTCAGCGCCCCACTGGTCTGCAGCAAAGTGCTCTCCGGCTCATTGCTAGCAGTGAAGTGCTGGTGGGCCATGAGAGGGAAGATAGAGAAAGGGACATAGAAGTGAGGGACTCTGTTCAAAGTGCTTGCACTTCTCACCCGTTGCCACGCCCCCTCAGTCAGAGCCCCACATGCTGCCTCGTGTCCGGATGGTACAGATGCAGGTGGAGCAGTCTTTGACGGGGCCCTCACAGGCTCCAACACCCAGAGGACATCGGCCAAGAGCATCTCAGCAGTCAGAGCAGGGATGTGAGCAGCCTGCCTCTACCTCTGCTAAAGCCACAGGTGTTGCACAACGTAGTTGTAGTAGAAAAAGGAAGATGAAAGATTAGTAGTTGCACAAGTGTATGCACATCGGTGTGTTACACAATGTTACACTGTTAGCTTTATGTTTAAATTTTGAGCCACACAAAAATTATTTCTTTGCACCACTTTCCTGTCTTGCCCATTTTTGCCTGCATCCTTGCTAGTGCTCTTCTCAGTTCTGATGAATGGTAAGACAAGACTTAAATCTGAGCAATGGGTGTCTGTGAAAGGGATGCTTTGTTGATTGCAGGACTGCTTTGTGCTGGGGGGGGGAGTGGGGGGGCAAGTGGGTTCAGCATGTGGCTGCCAGATTGGTACAGTGGTGCAACCTGACTAAATCTTGCCATGCTGAGTCCATCCCAGGCAGCAATGTGCCACATGCCATTCTTCCTCCTCCTCCTCCGAAGGGGCTCTGTGCTCTGCGCCTTGCTCCTCCTGCAGCTCCAATCCTCGCTGCTGCACTCTGTTGTGCAGAGTGTTGTGCAGAGTGCAGCACACCATGTTCATTCTGGAGACACTGGCTGGTGCATGTTGAAGGGTGCCTCCAGATCTGTCCAGGCACCTGAAGCGCATCTTCACCATCCCGATTGCTTGCTCAATGACACATCTCGTTGTCGTATTACTTTGATTGTAGCGCTCTTGGGCCTCATTGCTTGGGCTCCTCACGGATGTCATCTGCCACGTCTTCAGTGGATAGCCCTTGTCTCCAAACAGCCAGCCGGTAAGTCTGTTCGGGTGTGCGAAGAGCTCAGGGAGGGTGGACTGGCGCAGGATGAATGCATCATGGCAGCTCCCTGGGAATCTTCCACACACCTGCATGATGATCTGTTTGTGGTTGCAGATGAACTGCACATTGATGGAGTGGATCCTGGGTGATCTGGGGGTGCCTTGATTGCCATATGTGTGCAGTTGATGATGCCCTGCACCTGTGAGAAGCCAGCCAGAGCCGAAAACCCGAGCGCCTGCTCATTCTGACTGGCTTCATTGTTGGCAAAGTGTACATAATTGCCTGTACTGGAAAATATGGCATCAGTCACCTGTGTGATGCAGTTGTGGGTGGTCGACTGCAAAATCCTGCAAATGTCTCCTGCAGATCCCTGGAAGGAACCTGAGGCAAAGAAGTTGAGGACGGTGGCCACTTTGACAGCCACTGGTAAAGTGTGGCCACCAGGTCTAGTTGGCAGCGGGTCTTGTTCCAGGAGGCTGCAAATGTCTGCCACGACCTGACATGATAGACTGAGCCTCCTGAGGCTCTGGTGTTTGGATATGTCCAGGAAGCTGATCCTCTGCCTATATACCCTGTGTTGCGGGCATTGCCTCCTGCGAGCTGCACCTCTGTGCTCATCCCCTCTCTCCTGTGGTGTGGTAGGTTGGTGAGGAGAAGGCTGCTGCTACTCCTGCTGGTGCTGCTGGTGTTGGTGCTGGTGGAGCTCATCTTGGTCCTCATCTGAGGTCCAAGGTGCAACAGCATAAGCGGCACCCATGCTGATCTGATATATGATAGATGGAAAGTGGAGATCAGACACACAAACATCCAAAGCAGTGAGAATGACCTCTAATGTAGTGAAAGTAATTTCCAAAGTTGTAGATGTTACCTGCAAAGTACTGAAAGCAAACTATCAGAACAAGTGCTGTCAGCAAGTTACACACCATCCTGACTTGGAAATATATTGGGGGAGAAATTCAGTATCGCCCCGTCTGGGGCGTGATTATCGGCTGGGCGCAAAGTTTAGCGCCTGGCGCTAATTATCGCCTCTGACTGCAAACTTGGCTTTTATTGCCCCTGGAGGTGATTGGAGCGCTAAATCAGGCGCTGCACACCTGTCTTAAGGAGCAAAGGCCGAGGAGTGAGGCGCTAACTCAGAGCGCGGGCGTAGCGTAGGTGATGTCAGTTAGCGATGGAACACAGACACACTGGCGCCGGACAGTTCTTAAAGGGGAGGGATGATCTTGCTCTCCAGCCACACCCTGCTCATTGGAGCCTTGAATCTCGGCCTGGAGAGACCTGTGACTACATTTTCCAGCCAAGGACTATGGAAAGGGTGAGAGAACGAGCTCAGCGCTTCAGCGAGCGGGCCTTGGAGGCTCTGGTTGGCGCAGTGGAGCGCAGATCTATACTCTACCCTGAGAGTGGCAGGAGGTCTTTGCCGCGCGACTACAGTAGAGTGTGGAGGGAGGTGGCTCAGCACGTCTCCTCTAGGAGCATGGTGACCAGGACCCATACTCAATGTCGCAAAAAGTTCAACGACCTCACTCGAGTCATCAGGGTGAGTAGCTTTTTTTCAACACCTCTCCATCCCTCCATCTCAACCTCACTCTATGGCCAGAGGGTCTTAAAACCCCAATGCCCAACACACATCCAACACCTATGGCCCTCTCATGAAGCACACATGCACATTCCACACTTTGCATACATTAAGGGCTATTCAATTATGGGAGGCACATCAGGCAAGACCATGGCTGTATATTTACTCGGACGCCGTCCTTTTTCTTGCAGGCCAAGCTATCTCATAATAGGAGACAGCAGCAACGGACGGGTGGAGGGCGGCCTCAGCTGCAACCCCTCAGCGATCTTGAGGAGCTCGTCCACAGGATTGTGGCAAGTCAGGTGATGGGTCCCATCACCCCTGGAGAGGCTGACCCCGTTTGGGACAGCAATGGTAAGGTCGTCAGCTTTCTCTCCTCTCTCATTCCACTTGTCCCTCACAACACCAGCCTTTGACACTTTCAATCCAACTTACTAAATCGCTGCACTCCTTCCTCCCTTACTGCTCCCCTGTCCTCACGCTAAAGCCACTCATGTACCTCCCTGCTTTCAGATGGTGATTCACCAGCTGAGGAGACGGGCCCTGAAGCTGCCAGTGGGACTAAAACTGCAGGCGAGGAGGAAGAGGAAGCTGGAGCATCAGCGCCAACCTATTCCGAGGAAGCCCATGCCCACACTGGGAACACGTCTTCCCTGGAGGGGAGCAGGGGGGAAGGGTCTGAGGAGGGTGAAGCTCCAGGACCCAGCGGGCTGCAGCAACGCGATGTGGCTAGGGAAGCTCGGGGGCCTTCTCCCAGGAGGGAGAGTAGGCCAGCGAGTCCTGCTGCACTGGACGCAGAGGAGGAGCGGCTCATCGCTGAAATGAACACCCAGGCAGTGGACATGCACACTCAGCTCATGGGTCCAGTGGGAAGGGTGCCCGAATACATTGATGCACTGGCAAGGAATGTGGAGCACTTCGCTGTAGCACAGGCGGATGCCACGCTAAAGCTTTGTGCTGCAATTCAGTCACTGGCTGCCATGATCCCATCTCAGACTGCTCTCATGCAGACTCAGATTGAGACCATGCAAGCACTGATTGCTGCCATTGTCGCTGGTTCGGACACATTTCCCCGGGGCTCTCTCCGCGCCGCAGCAGGCCAGCAATCTGTGCTCCAGCAGATTGCTCCGGATGCTGATGTACTGCCCCGTGGGAGTGCCAGTGTGTCGGTCGAGCAGGGAGTTGCTGTCCTCTCTCAAGATGACACCACTGTCACTTCCCCATTGCACTTGCCACCGCCTGTAGCCCAGACTGCTGCCGCCCATGCAGAGTTGGTGCAGTCTGCAGCCGGGCCCTCCAGGCCCAGAGCTGGTCAAGGCCGTCCTTCTGTAGTCTCAGGTTCTGACAATCAGCAGCCTTCCACCAGCCTTGCTGTAGCCACTGGGGCCCCATTACGGAGGAGCAGTAGGGTGGGAAGGGGGGAAGTGCGCAAGGGAAGGAGATCACCCTCGAAGGGCAAAAAGTAGGCGGTGTGACGAAATGTTGGTCAATTTTTTATTAAAGGCCGAGGTTCATGTTCAAACTTTGTTTAGTGTTTTGGACATTATCTCCAGGTTGTGAGAACCAGTTATGTTAATGAATGATTTTTTGTGTTTGTTTCTATTAGTTTGTCATGAAGAAATGACACACACAGAGTTTGTAAAATAAAAAAGTTTTTATATTCAAAATGTACAGGTTTGGCCTTTGGAATCATTGCTGCCTTGGCCGGCTTAGGGGTTGCGGGTTGGTTTCATTCATGTTGTTCTCAATGGCAGAAGCCATTTCCTCAGTAGGGGCCTAGAAGTGGCTTGTTATCAGCCGTTGACGGACGGCCCTTACAGTTTCAACATTGTGGGCCTCCCTCCCGCCTTGGTGCTGCTGATGATCATCCTCCTCCTCTTCCTCCTCCTCCTCCGGTGGTGCTCCAAGGCCTGGTGGCATTGGCTGGGTCCTGAGGATTGCCAGGTTATGCAGCATGCAGCACACAACTATGAAGAGGGAGACTCGCTCAGGCGAGTACTGCAGGGCTCCTCCTGAGTGTTCCAGACAGCAGAACCGTTGCTTGAGCACGCCGATCGTCTGCTCAACGATGTTCCTGGTGGTGAGATGGCTCTCGTTGTACCGCAGCTCAGCAGGGGTGTTGGTGTTACGGAGCGGTGTCATCAGCCAGGTGCACAGTGGATAACCCTTGTCCCCGAGGAGCCAACCACTTGGCTGATGCGGTGCCTGGAAAAGTTCTGGCACAGCAGTCTGGCGCAGGATGAAAGCATCGTGGCTGCTGCCAGGATAGCGGGCATTGACTGCAAGTATCAGCTGTCTGTGGTCACAGACCAACTGGACGTTTAAGGAGTGGAACCCCTTGCGGTTTCGGAAAACCTCTGCATTCTCATGTGGTGCCCGCAATGCCACATGCGTGCAGTCAATGCGCCCTGCACCATGGGGAAGCCCACTATCCTCGCAAAGCCCAATGCACGTTCATGCTGTTTGGCCCAGGTCATCGGGAAAGAGATGTACTGGCGTCTCCTTTTATAGAGGGCATTTGTGACCTGACGGATGCAGCAATGGACCGCGAACTGGGAGATATTGTCGATGTCCCCAGTAGCTGCTTGAAAGGAGCCAGTGGCATAAAAGTTCAGAGCCACTGTGACCTTCACTGCCACCGACAGAGACGTCCTGGTCCTCAGTTGAGGCTGCAGATCTGGCTGCAGCAGGTGGCAGAGCTCAATGACCACCTCCTTGCTGAAGCGCAGCCTGCGCAAACACTGCTCCTCAGACAAATAAATGTAGGAGAATTGTTCCCAGAATACCCTGGGAGGGTCAGGTCTCCTGTGCAGAGGCCTGTTGGCCCTCCTCCGTCTGGCCAGATTGCCACTCTCTCTCTGCGTCTCTGTTGCCTCCGATTCTGCAGGCGCAGGATGATGCCCCGAATCAGTGCAGCCCCCATAGTCTCTTGGTAATCGAAGTAATGAAGGTCAAAAACAAAATTACCTGCAAAGTGATGCTCAGTAGCCAAAACTACTTCACACAGCGTTGACTCGATGTAGAAGTCTCTCCTTCTCTCTCTCAGAATCTCTCTCTCTGTCAGAATGAATGGTGCAAAAATGTCTACCACAGAAAAAGCCAGGAAGAGGCCGCCTTTAAATAGCGCCCCCCAGCCCTTCACCGACTGGGAAACGTTCCAGTCTCCCTGTCGATGCTTGCGCTAGGCGGAAAAGAGGGGGCCGCCACTCAATATCCGGTCCGGGGCGCCACAAGGGCGTTGCACGTTCGACTGACGTCAAGATCTGCGGGCGCAGGAGATCGGGGCGGTATTGTCTGGCGCCGCTGCAAAATGTCTGGTCAATTTCACGCGCGGCGCAGACATTGTCGCGCCCGGGCGCTAGTTGCTTTGTGCCCCATTAGCGCCCTCTTAAGGCACTAACGGGAGGCGCAGACCAACCGAATTTTTCCCCCATTGTCTTTCCTTCATCGTCGCTGGGTCAAAATCCTGGAACTCCCTCCCTAACAGCATTGTGGGAGTACCTTCACCACACGGACTGCAGCGGTTCAAGAAGGCGGCTCACCACCACCTTCTCAAGGGCAATTAGGAATGGGCAATAAATGCTGGCCTTGCCAGCGACGCCCACATCCCAGGAGCGAAAAAAAAAAGCAAAAGCCTTCCCTTAGGCAAGGAAGCAGGTGTGAGGTCTCAGTACTTCTGGGATTTTTTGCCTGTCATTTGTTCAGCCCCCTCAATTGCCGCTGTGCTCTCGTCTTGCTTTCACTGGCGAGGTCCTGGAAGCCTGGGAAACCTGTGCACCCACAGTTAAAGTTGAAAACCGCTGTTAAAAAACCTTTTAATACCTCTTAACATCTTTAAATTAGTAACCTGCCACTCCCGAGGGGGTTTCTCGCAGCAGCTGAACGTGCTACAGTTAAATATGGAAGTTGGAGGGTTGGAGCCAGCTTACCGACACGCTGTCAATTTCAGCGCATTTGAACCCCCACCCGCTCCCAAACCCACTCACTCTTTCCTGTTAAAATTCTCCCCATTGTTTTTGTAGATTTTAGTGTGTGAGGCTGTATCATTATTAACCTCCAGAGTATTTTGCATTTTGCACCAAAAATTGTTTGGGCCTCATTTTGAAAATCTATGCATTGATGCTCTAGCCCTGATAATAACCGCAAGGTGTGTTCAGAGTGGGGGTGGGGGGGGGGAGGTGCGTGGGGGGAGGGGGGGTGGAGTCCTATATCACGTGGGAAACCCCAAAGTAATTTCAGTTCGTCTGTCTTTGGCATTTTAACGTTTGGCGTTGAATGCACGGCAGTGGGCGTGGTGCGGACCTGCAGGACATGATCTCAACTCCAGTATTTAAAGGGCCAATCCGAAGATGGAATTTGGAGGTTTTGCACAGAGACAACAATTGTAGAAGATGGACTCAGGATGTTCCAAGGCTGTGCCCTGCTTAAATGACACATCGCTTGATGTATTGCTGGGGGCAGTGAGGAGTTAGAGACGGATACTCTTCCCCAGCAATGGGAGGAAGAAATCTGCTTATGCCACAAACAAGTTGTGGCTGGAGGTGGTCTAGGAGGTCAGCAGCAGGAGCATTGTGCCACGCTCATGGATTCAGTGCAGGAAGCGCTTTAACGACCTAACCAGGTCAGGAAAGGTGAGTAGAGTTGCACATTCAATTACATTCTGTTGTGCACATCAGCCACCAACCCCCGGATCCCCCATTCTGCCTCGTCAAGGCTAATCCATCACATCACTCCTCATACACACTTACCTTGCAAGCGCACCATCCTTCTCTTTCTATGCAGTTCCTCACACTCCCATCTATCCATTCACCACTGCCACTCACCCTGATCCTTATGCAATTTGATGCCTTTCCCTGATAGTCGCCCTCACAAAATGCACTGCATTCATCGGGTGAACACATGCCATTATACTCACTCATAGGTCTGTCCTTTCCCCCGCTGCAGGAGAAGAGAGCAAGGAACACGAGGGAGATGGAGAGAACCGGAGGTGGTCCTCCACAGATATCCCAGCTACTAATTGATCAGTGGAGTTTTGACGTCCCTGGCCATTGAAGATGTGTAGATGTGGACCTTCCAGCTACCTGGTGACAAAATTTAATTTTAGTGATCCACCTGTCATACGATACTCAGTCATGTTGACTTGATTTCAGGAGCGAGTGAAATATGATCATCTTCATCATGCTAATTTGCAACATTCTTACCAGTACTAATTCATATGTTTTCTCTCTGCCAGAGCCTTCACATGTACATCAGCAGGGGTAGACCTCGTGGAATACAAATCCGCAGAGGAGCTGATTCCTTCTGAGGGTGCACCATCACAGGACTCATACTTCCCATGCACCAGTGCAGATACTTGCACTTTGGTGGGTCCAGTTAGACAGATAGTTGGGTTTTTAACTGGTGACTCACAGTTCACAAATGAGCAAGAGCAGACAGTGGTGGCAGGGACCGCTGTGGAGAATCCGCGTCGGAGGGCACTGCCCTCTCCTAGCTCTGCTCAGCTGGACACAGCAGTCCTGAAACAAAGCAGTCCTGTACTAACCAACCACCCATAGCACACCACCCCCCCCCCCCATTGGGACCCCGGGGGGCCAACAATGAAAATTATAATCATTGAGGGGCAGCAGAAAATCTGCAACATACTGGCAGGCTTTCAGTGCATACTGTCCATGATTGCAGAGAGAATGGAGGAGTCCAACTCAAGCATGAGTGGATTGATATTGCAGGGCATTGTGAGGATGTATTCTTCCACGGATAGAATGGCAAACTCCGTGGAACATCAATCGCGGCAATCAAATGAGTCGATGTAGGATTTGACCACTGCCATGCACACTCCAGATACCAAAATATCTGGCGCCTTAAATAGGATGACAGAGACTTTAGCCTTGGCCTGATAGTGTTGCACCAAAGTGCTCTCCAGCAGAGTGGTAAGAGTGAAGTGCGGCTGGCCCATGAGAGGGATAATGGCGAAAGAGGACATGGAAATGGGAACTCCATTCAAAGCACTCCCATTTCTCACCCATTGCCCTGACCCCTCCCCTCAGTCAGTAGCCGATATGCTGTCTTGTCTGCCGATGGCTGAGTCTGCCCCTGCACAGGTGCAGGTGGAACAGTCTTTGGCGGGGCCCACATGGGCTCCAACACCCGGAGGGCGTCGGCCAAGAGCATCTCATCAGTCAGAGCAGGGATATGAGCAGCCTTGTCACTACCTCTGCTGAAGCCACAGGGGTTGCACCTCTTAGGAGTGGTAGGAAAAGGAAGAGTAAAGTGTTGTCGTTGCACAGGGGTGTGTACATGGGTGGTTGATAAAATGTAATGTTGTTAAGTTTCCGTTGCTTCGTTGAATCACATAAAATGTATTACTTTGCACCTCTCTCCCGTGTTGCCCATTCTTGGTTGCTGGGTGGCAACTCACCTTTTCAGTTGCTTGTTGATGAATGAGAAGACCTGAAATGGCAGGACCAATGGGGTATGCACAATGGGTAGATGGTTGCTTACAGGACTGCTTTGTGTCAGTGGGATTGGGAGGAGAGGGGCCGCTGGATGTTATTATTGCATTGGTCCAGTGGTGGTAACTAACTGAACCTTACAGCCATAACAGAATCCTTGGCATCCTGGGCAGCAATGTAAACGGCTGATGCTGCATTGGGGTTGCCATCTTCCTCCTCCTCCTCCTCTTCCTCTTAGTCTTCCTCTTCCTCCTCCTCCTTGCTGCTGGGCAATGGTGTGCAGAGCGCAGCACACCATGGTCATTCTGGAAGCCCTGGCTGGTGAGTAGTGAAGGGCGCCTCCATATCTGTCCAGGCACCTGAAGCACATCTTGAGCATGCCGATGACACATCTGGTCATCATATGGCTTTCATTGTAACACTCTTGGGCTTCATTGGGTGGGTTTCTAACGGTTTGAAGTGGGTATCCTTTGTCTCCGAGCAGCCACCCCTTAAGTCTGCTTGTAGTTCCAAAGAAGTCGGGGAACTTGGACTGCCGCAGGATGAAAGCATCATGGCAGCTCCCCGGGAATTGGGTGCACACCTGCATAAACCTTTTCTTGTGGTTGCACACCAGCTGAACATTGATGGAACGGAACCCCTTGCGGTTTACGAATACTCATGGTTGATCTGGGGGTGCGCAGATTGCCATGTGTGTGCAGTCGATGACACCCTGCACCTGTGGGAAGCCAGCCAGAGATGCAAATCCGAGTGCCCCCTCATTCAAACTGGCATCATCATAGTCAAAGTTGACATAATTGCTGGTCCTGACAAACAATCCATCAGTGACCTGCCTTATGCATTTATGTGCAGCCGACTGGGAGATCTACAAGATGCACTGCAGCAACTTGCCAAGGCTTCTTCGACAGCACTTCCCAAACCTGCGACCTCTAACACCTAGAAGGTCAAGGGCAGCAGACACATGGGAACACCACCACCTCCAAGTTCCCCTCTGTATCACACATCATCCTGACTTGGAAATATGTCGCCGATCCTTCATCGTTGCTGGGTAAAAATCCTGGAACTCCCTTCCTAACAGCACTGTGGGAGTACCTTCACCTCACGGACTGCAGCGGTTCAAGAAGGCGGCTCACCACCACCTTCTCAAGAGCAATTAGGGATGGGCAATAAATGCTGGCCTTGCCAGTGATGCCCACATCCCATGAATGAATGAAAAAAAAATGACCCTGGATATGTCTCTGGAAGTGCCCTGGAAGGATTCAGAGGCAAAAAAGTTGAGGGCGGTGGTCATTTTCACAGCCCCTGTAATGCGTGGCCACCAGGTCCAGCAGGAAGCAGGTCTTCTTCTAGGAGGCTGTAGATGTCTGCCACCACCTGACACAACAACCTCAGCCTCTGGAAACACTACTCTTACAAGAGGTCAAGGAAGTTCAGCCTCTGTCTGTCTATCCTGTTATGCGGGTCTCTCCACAGGTCTGATGGTCATCTTGCTCCTCATTTGAGATCCAATCCAATGGTGCACAAAATGCCAAAGTTGTCCTGTTATATTTCGGATTTGTGGAAAAGGCCCTCCACACTTTTTAAAGTTCTTCAAAAACAAAACGGGACATTAAAAAAACTTTGTGCAGACTACAGTCCAGAACCAGTGGGCACTGCATGGGATTGGTTACTTTATAAATTCAGAGTTGACCTTTTGTCACTTAAAATTTTAGTTTGGAGGTAAATCATTTTTTTGTTGCTGCTTTTGTCCTTCTGGGGGCGGGTCCGGCCTTCCAGGTGCTCTGGTGGATTTTTCCAGTATCACTAATCTACACAAAACAGTATACTATGCAACTTTAAAAAAACTTTCAAAAGCATTTGCAATACTTCACTGTGAAAGGTGATTAATTGCCCATTGCTTGCAGAGGAGGGCACACCAATATTTTCAATTATTACCATCAATTCAGCTTCTGCCGTAGTCTGTTAGCAAGGCCAAAATCAAATTGTCAACAGTGTAATTGCTTGATGACGTGCAGCACTTGACCTGATTCTGCAGCTATCAGCTCAGATCGGAGCAGAGCTAGTCAGGCACCAATTTGTACAGGAACAATCATCGTGCAAATGACTGCAAATAGCAACAAGAAAATGAAACACAGTGTTGAAAGCTGAATTAATTCGTGACTCTCCATTTATGTTTGTGTATAAAGTCAGGTATTACTAAGTTTCCAAGTGAGTGGGTCAGATCTCTGCTATGATGAATAACAGCTTGTCTGGGGAATCACAAAGGAGTTTGAAAAACACTGGAGTTGGGGGAGGGGAGGACTAATGCTGAACAAAGAACTTGAAACCTCTCTTCCCTGCTTCTGCTGAAACAGTTCCAGCCACACCCGGACAAACATTGCCGTTAGATACATGCCCACCATCATCATATAACTTTAAGAAGCAGCACCTCGTGCCTAAATATCGATTTAACGCGCATTTTCCTTTTTTTTGTTGCAGCCGTTTAATACATTTGTTACTTCGTATTTGCCAAAGCAAACGAATGTGTGCACTGAAAGTTTATGATGTCTGTGACTCCATTTCGATGGAATTTCCTGTTTAGTCCAGAAATAATGCTGGGCCAATTTGTGTTATACTGATGTTTTGATCCATAGCATATGTGCGCAAAATCAGCCTGATATAGTAGATACTGTTAAGTACAATAGTACAATAGCACTTTTATTGAACTTTGCACCATATACCTTGTTTGTTATGATATCATAAGGATGGAAGTGATCATTAATGAAAGTTTTGAGGCACAGATTACTGTTATTATATGAACGTATGAACCTACACGTAAGGACAGGAAAGTCCAGCTGGCCCATCGAGTCTGTCTATTAGAGATGAAAGTGTGGCTTTGAGTTAAATTACATTCGCGTTCAGACTAATTAAAGGTCTTGTCACTTACTAAGTTGCGTCCTTAAGCGAAAGATCTTGGGTCTTTTGTAAAATGTGCAGAAAATTATTGATATATTTTAGAGAAAGTTACACCAGACATTTTATGTAAATATTATTGACGTTAAATAGAAACTAAAAATACATTATAACATACTAAAGACTCGTGGAATTGTATTTTCTGTAAACTATATTTTCTTACAGCATAATATGCAAAAATGTTGTACTTTTACTGTTAGATGCCGATTAGAATCATAGAATCATAGTCTGATACAGCACAGAAGGAGGCTCATCGTGCCTGTGCTGGCTCTGTGGTAGAGCTATCCAATTAGTGCCACTCCCCTGCTCTTTCCTCATATGTCCTTTCCTCATAGCCCTCCAAATGTTTCCACTTCAAATATTTATCCAATTCCTTTTTAAAAGTTACTATTGAATCTGCTTCCACCATGCTTTCAGGCAGTGCATTCCAGATCACAACAACTCGCTGTGAAAAAAAATGTTTCCTCATGCCACCTCTGATTCTTTTGCCAATCATCTTAAATCTGTGTCCTCTGGTTACCGGCCCTTCAGACCTCTGTCACACAAGCTCAGGCTGCTGCCATCATGGCTGTGCTTACTAGTGTGGAAAGGGGGTTGTAGGGTATCACAGCAGTCCAGCTATCCGTCCTCCAACAGATTACTAGGATTGCTGTGGTGCGGCCCCGGGGGAGTGGCAGTGGCTCCGTGGAGCTTGAACCTACTGTCCTCTCTCAGGATGACAGCATTCGTATGTCCACCACTGCCACTCTGTCAGTATCCTTGCTGTTGCCTGTCAGCCAGCCAGCCCAAACTGCTGCCACCCATGCCGAGGTGGTGCAGTCCACAGCTGGGCCTTCTAGGCCCAGAGCTGCTTGTGGTCGTCCTACAAGGCCATCTGCAGTGTCCCCCACAGAAAGTCAGCAGCCTTCCACCTGTCATGCTGCAGCCACTGGGGTAGCACTTTGTAGGAGCACTAGGACAGGCAAAGGCACAGGGAGGACAAGCACTAAGGGAATGTACAAGGGTGATTAGTTGACTTTGTTATTTGAATGATCTATGAATGTGGTTTGGAATGTTTGTTTTCTGGTGGCTTACATTCCAGCATTGTGGCCAAGAGCTGTGATGTTCCATGACAGAGGGATGGTAAGATGGTAAGTGTTGAGCAACGGGGATCCGGGGTTTCATTCAGGGGAACCGAGTCTGATGATGCGCTCACGGTCAGCCCGTCCAGAACGTGGATGTGCAGGTTGCCTCGTCCTTCTCATCTCTTCCTCTTCGTCCTCCTCCTCCTCCTCCTGAAGTGGTCACGGAACCTGTGGTGGCAAGGGCTGCGCTCTCATGATGGCCAAGTTATGGAGCATGCAGCAGACCACCACAAATTGGGACACCCACTCCGGCGAGTACTGGAGGGCTCCACCCGAGCGGTCAAGGCAGCGGAACCGTTGCTTCAGCACCCCGGTTGTCTGCTCGATGAAGTTCTTCATGACAGCATGGCTTTCATTATATGAGTGCTGGCCATGAGTGGTGGGGTTGTGGAGGGGAGTCATCAGCCAGGTGTACAGCGGATAGCCCTTGTCACCTAGCAGCCATCCTCGGGTTCGATATGGTGGCTGGAAGATTGCTGGCACAGCGGATTGGCACAGGATGAAGGCATCATGACTACTGCCAGGATAGCAGGCGTTGACCATCATGATGTGCTGGGTGTGGTCACACACCAACTGCACATTAAGCGAGTGGTACCCTTTCCGGTTATGGAACATCTCATCATTGAGATGCGACGCCTGCAAAGCCACGTGTGTGCAGTCGATGGCACCCTGCACCATGGGGAAGTCCAATATCCTGGAAAACTCACGTGTGCACTCCTGCTGCTTCTCTCTGTTTAGAGAGAAGACAATGAAGTCCACTCTCCTAGTGTACAGAGCCTCTGTGACCTCCCAGATGTTCCCCTCCTCCTCCTCCCTCTGCGAGCAGCTTGTCTTCTTTGCTGCCTCCGTTCCATCTCCTTGTCATGTTGCAGCGTGAGGGGGACTGGGAGCAAGTGGTTTATTCAGAGGCCTTCAGGTAGCAGCCAACGCCTTCCAAATGTCCAGCAGCACTCCCTACACACTTTAACACACTCCTACATTACTGTGACTATGCTTCAAAAACGTGCTTCATTGACTGTAAAGCGCTTTGAGACATCCGGTGATCGTGAAAGGCGCTATATAAATGGAAGTCTTTCTTTCTTTTTTCTTTTTTAACAACTTTTTGAACGTCTTCCAGCAACCCAGTACTCCTACAAACTCTGCAAGAGGCAGTACAAAAGCAATAATCAACTTACCTGCAAGTTGGATGTATCCCTTTAAGTAGCGCTGGTGGGTCGGTCTCTCGTGCAGTTGAACGCATGTTCAGCTTTGCGTGTTTAGGAGAGAGCATTGAATGGAGCAACAACATCGAAAATGGCAGGTCGTGCGCCAAGTCAGCGTTACATATTACACGTTACACGCTAACTGACGCCACAATCGTTCTACTCTGCATACTGCCGGCGTGCGCACGTACCACCAGCGCTATCGCCCTCACCAAGATGGGAAACAGTGCCGCCCACGCCGGAAGTGGGCGGAAGCGAGACGGACACCACATTTATAAAGAAATACGGCCATAATTACCGGCGTTAAGTAGCCAAATTTTGCGGCCTCTGTTTAAAATTTGCATGGTTTGTTTTTTTCTTGCTAATCAAGGTAAGAAATGCCAGTCTAGGGAACCGGATGTCTCTATGCTTGGTACCCACTTTCAGCATGAGGTATTGCATCAGCTGACCTTTTTCATTTCACACGTGTTGCGGCTTCATTGGAATAATAAATAATGCTGGATTCTGGGCTTTTTGGTGCTGCAGTTTTGTTCCGTTGGAATTGGGTTGAGACTACTCAAACTAATTTCACACTTGGCCTTTATAGACATATTAATGTTGCAGGAGTTACGCTTGCGAGATGGTGTTCGAATGACCTCCTGTCTGAGGATCAGGATTTGCCTCCAGCGCTATACCAGGAAAGGCTTTTTCTTTTGTTTCTTCACATATTGGGGTTGGGACTATCTCAGAATTGACAGTGGAAGTGAAAACCCTCGATTAAAACAATCAGCTCTCTTGTTTTAACAGTGGGCTGTCATGATTGCCGTGGCTCTTGAGATCGATCTCTCACCACAGAATTCCTCAAACAGGAGAAAACCAAAATGGTGTCATCTGCACCCACAGCCAGGTGGGCTGTGCAGAAAAAAAACAGAAGGAAAAAGATAAAAAGTAGGTGAAAAGAAAAATTGTGAGCTAAAGGAGAGAATGAAAAGAGAGAGAGAAAAGGAAGGAGAGAGAGTTGAGACAAATACATTAATGCCGAGCTTATATTGTACTGAAGGATGCATTATTGTTTCTGTTTGCAGAGACGTAAGTCAGAGACACATTTTCGCTGCTTGTGGTTGTGAAGATGAGCTCCAAGGAATTAGTCCTCATGAGCCTCCCACCACCGGTTTGATTTTTAATGTAAAAAAATAGCTGACAAGCTGAGCAATCATTAAAAAGTCAATGGTGAAACAGCAGGCTAGCCAGAATTTGGTTTAACTTTAAAAGATTAATTAAGGGGAAAAATTAGGTCGCGCCCCATTTGGGGCGCAAATATCGTCTGGACACAAATATTAGCGCCTGGCGCTAATTATCGGCACTGACTGGAAACTTCACTTTTACCGCCCCGGGAGGTGAGTGGAGCGCTAAATCAGGCGCTGCACACCTGTCTTAAGGCGCAAAGGCCAAGGAGTGAGGCGCTAACTCAGAGCGCTGGCGAAGCTCATGTAATGTCAGTCAGCAATGGAACACACACACAATGGCACGGGCCAGTTCTTAAAGGGGATGGTTAATCTTGCTTTCCATCCACATCCTGTTCATTGCAGCCTTGAATCTCGGCCTGGAGAGACTTGCACATCAAATGTGCTGGAAAGAACAATGGAGAGTACCAGGCAAAGAGCTCAGAGTGCAGCTCCCACAGTCTCTGCTAAATCGATACAAGGAATGGCAAATCAAAATGAACCTGCAAAGTGCTGCTCAGTACCCAAAACTCCTTCACACAACGTTGAATCTCTCCAGAAGTCTCTCCCTCTCTCTCTCAGAATGCGTAGTTCAAAAATGCCACCAACAATAAAAGACAGGAAGAGGCCCCCTTTAAATAGCGCCCCCCCCAGCCCCACAGCGATTGATAGCGTTCCAGTCTTCTGGTCGTTGGATGCGCCAGGCGGTAAGGCAGGGGGCGCCACTCAATTTCCGCTCCGGGGCGCCACAAGGGCGTTGCACCATGGAATGACGTCACAATCTGCGCGCGCAGGTGGTCGCAGCGGTAAAGTTTAGCGCCGCCGCACAATCTCTAGTTAAGTTCCCGAGTGGCGCAAACATCGCTGCGCCCGGGCGTTAGTGGCTTTGCGCCCCATTAGCGCCCTCTTAAGGTGCTAACGGGAGGCGCAACCAACTGAATTTTTACCCCTAATTGTTTTTGACAGTTTCACAGAAACTACTTTTACATTCCAATCAATGGCTATCCTTCCCAGTGTGAGACTACCTTCTCAAGGTGATTTCATTCTGATGGAAGGTACACACACCTCTAATCTGCCTTATCTCTTTACAGATGCTGAATGGCCTACTTTGTATTTCCAGTATTTTCCGCCTTTATTTCAGATTTCCAGAATTTCTTCTTGTTATTTGATTTTTTTATCTGTCCTTGGGATGAGGGACGTGGGCAAAACCGCATTTTCTGGTGGGCCTTCTAGAAGCAATTGTAACTGTGGCTTTCTAGGCCACTACAACGGTGATTATGATTTAACCATGTAGTGTGGGACTGGAGGAGTCACATATAGACTGGGTAGGGCTGGCACATTCCCTTCTCTGATGGACATTAGTGAACCAGGTGGGGTTTCCCAACAATGTGGCAGCCCACAAGTGCATTCAATTTCATAACATACCACAGTGAAATTTGAACCCACTGCCTCTGGGTTGTTATTCCATAACCAGAACCATAACTCATAACTGACTTCTGATATGTGATTGAGATAAAATACTTGTTCCTCTAGTCACTCAGCTGCTTTAAGGATAACTGAAGACAATCAGAAGACATATCTGCAATATCGTTCCACCATCTGCCCTGCCCAAACTGCCATGGTGGTGGTATGGCTCTTATCACCAAGTCTCACCCTGATCTTTCCCTCTATTCCTCTAGCACTTTTGTCTCTTTCAAGCACCACCCCTTGCTACACTCATCTCGCCTCTCTAATCCTCATTCTCTACTGTCTCCCACAAGCCTCATCCCAAGTTACCCATGAGATATCCTCCCTCCCTCAGTATCGTGAGCGACTCCTCATCTTTGGTGATTTCAAACATCCATCTCAAATTGCCTTGTTTTTACTACTCTGATTTCACTGCCCTCCATTCCTCCCCTAATCTCTCCCTTCACATAAACTCTCCTATCTATATTCACAGCCACTTCCTCACTCTTGCCAACTCACGTGGCCTCTCTGTTCCTACGGTCTCGATCACAGTCAAGACTATCTCAACAACAACTCGCATTTATGCAGCACCTTTGACGTAGTGAACAGTCCAAGGCACTTCACAGGAGCGTTATCAAACAAAATCTGACACCGAGCCACATAAAGAGATATTAGGACAGGTGAGGGTCACAGAGGTAGGTTTTAAGGAGTGTCTTAAAGGAGGAGAGAGAGGTAGTGAGGTGGTGAGGTTTAGAGAGGGAATTCCAGAGCTTTGGGCCGAGGCAGCCGAAGGCATGGACGCCAATGGTGAAGTGATAAAAATTGGGTATGCGCAAGAGGCCAGAATTGGTTTACAGAGATAGGGAGGTGTGAGGCCATGGAGGGATTTGAAAACAAGGATGAGAATTTTAAAATCGAGGCATTGCTGGACCTGGAGCCAGTATAGTTCAGTGAGCACAGGGGTGATGGGTGAATGGGTCGTTGGTGCGAGATAGGATATGGGCAGCAACGTTTTGTATCTCTGACGACTCCCTTGTATCTCTCACAACCCATACTCCCACTCCTTTCTGTGTCTCTCCTTGGAAAAAACCCTCTTCCAAGTTCCTTACAACTCAAACTCTCAACTGCCCAGCCTTTGGCCTTCCATTCGCCACAACATCTGCGGCTGTCAATCTGCTCATCCAATCCCTCACCTCCACATTTGATGCCCTTGACCCCAGTAAAACTTTTATTCTCTCCCAGCTGTACCTCTCTGCCATCTCGCTCAACTTTGTGTTGTCAGACTGCATGTCTAACTTTAGGACAAAGGGGCCTAGAAATTGGGCTACTTACCGTCACCTGTTTGCACTGCTATCCTGGCGAAAAATGGCAACCACCACTCCAGCACACTTTTCTGGCGCGGGACTCGGTGGCCACCATTTTGAGGAGGGCCTTAGCGTTGCCGATAGCAGTGCTGCCCCTGAAGATGTAAATGAAGAGAGGGTGACATCATTCGGCGTGCAACGCCGACTTAACGTCACCTCTGCGAATTTCGACCTTAGCGCTGGGTTCAACGCTGGTTCCTAAGCTCGCACTGAAAAGCAAGCGTTCAGCAGACTGACAGAGATGCTGTCAGCACCTCTTAAAGGTACACACACATCGTTCAGGTAATTTTGCATTTAAGCATTTGGACATTTTAAAATTTTTTATTGAAGTAGTGGCTTGGTGCATTACATGTTAAAAGTTTTTTAAGTGTGCAGGGAGTGCTGCTGGAAGCTTGCAAGGCCTTGGATGGTAAAGGAAGGCCTCTGAGAAGACAGAAGATGCTGAAAATACTCAGAAGATCAGGCAGCATCCGTGGAGAGAGAAACAGAGTTCACGTCTCGGGCCGAGATGCTGTCTGACCTGCTGAGCATTTCCAGCATTTTATGCTTTTATTTCAGATTTACAGCATCCGCTCACAGAGGGACGATGAAGACGCAGAAGAGGAAGCCGCAGAAGAGGAAGACGCAAAAGAGGAGGAAGCAGAAGGAAGGATTCAACCCAGACAGACTCTTTCTGGCCAGGATATCCAGGAAGAAAGCATCCACCTGCGGTACCAGTGACCACAACCCCAATTCTCCTTTCAACATTTTTCCCACACCTTACCTTCCCTCTGTTACTGACCATCACAGTGCCCTCTTGGCTACAATGCTGAAATAAAAGCCACCTCCTCAGGGCTGTTCCTATGCCCAACCATCTTCAGCTGCTTCATCAATGACCTTCCCTCCAACATAAGGTCAGAAATGGGGATGTTCGCTGATGACTGCACAGTGTTCAGTGCCATTCACAACTCCTCAGATAATGAAGCAGTCCATGCCCGCATGCAACAAGACCTGGACAACGTTCAGGCTTGGGCTGATAAGTGGCAGGTAACATTCGTGCCACAGAAGTGCCAGGCAATGATTATCTCCAACAAGCGAGAGTCTAACCACCGCCCCTTGACATTCAACAGCATTACCATCACTGAATCCCCCACCATCAATATCCTGGGGGTCACCATTGACCAGAAACTTAATTGAACACATAAATACTGTGGCAACAAGAGCAGGTCAGAGGCTAGGTATTCTGCAGTGAGTGTCTCACTTCCTGACTCCCCAAAGCCTTTCCACCATCTGCAAGGCACAAGTCAGGAGTGTGATGGAATGCTCTCCAGTTGCCTGGATGAGTGCAGCTCCAACAACACTCAAGAAGCTCGACACCATCCAGGACAAAGCAGCCCACTTGATTGGCACCCCACCCCATCCACCACCTTAAATATTCACTCCCTCCACCATCGGCGTAACGTGGCTGCAGTGTGTACCATCTACAAGATGCACTGCAGCAACTCGCCAAGGCTTCTTTGGCAGCACCTCCCAAACCCACGACCTCTTCTACCTTGAAGGACAAGGGCAGCAGGCGCATGGGAACATCACCACCTCCAAGTTCTCCTCCAAGTCACACACCAGCCTGACTTAGAAGTATATCGCTGATCCTTCACCATCACTGGGTCAAAATCCTGGAGCTCCCTGCCTAACAGCACTGTGGGAATACCTTCACCACACGGAATGCAACAGTTCAAGAAGACGGCTCACCACTACCTTCTCAAGGGCAATTAGGGATGGGCAATAAATGCTGGCCTTTTCAGCGACGCCCACATCCCATAAACGAATAAAATAAAAAGCAAACTTTTCAATCCAACTTTCTACATCTATCCATCCAATATGATATCAAGAATTCAACTCATCACCCTTATACATTCCAATAGTGACTGTCTTGTGTGTGCCTTTGCCTATCCTACTGATGTCATGCAGTGCTACCCCAGTGGCTGCAGCATGGCTAATGGAAGGCTGCTGAATTTTAGTGGGAAAGACTGCAGATGGCCTTGCAGGACGACCTTGAGGAGCTGGTAGCTGGGAGTGTGAAATTGAGTGACAGTGTTTCTTCTTCTTCTTCCTCTTCTTCTTCACTCTCGACGGGAAAGCAAGAGTTGCATGCGAGAAGGAGGATAATGTATGAGGATACTAACATCTTGTATCCTTTCAGCCCCGCCGCTGGCCAAGGGCTCAGCCATGCCCCTGCCAAGAATGGCCTGCACTGTCTCCTCCAAGGGGGTGAGGTGAGGCTAGGAATGGTAGATGTGTCTTGTCATTGGTGCAGATTGTTGGGAGTTGAGTGATTGGGAGTCATGCATTGAGCAGTGTGAGAGGCTAGTGGTGCAGTTGGTAGGAGACGGCTCTTGAAGATGCATTTGCTGACCTTGACCAGTGGTCTGAGGTCATGAAATTTCTTTGAGCGCAGGAGCCAGGTGGCGGGGGTGATACTGCTGGCAGTAACGGCCTCTGTGATGTGGTCCCACATCATTCTTTCTGGAGGGCCACCTGGCCCCTGTGGGTAGAGGATCTCTCTTGCAGTGTTGACCCCCTGCACAAAGCTGGAGTGCTGCGTGCAAGACCCTGGGTGTGACTTCCCTGGCTTGCTGAGCCATTTGTGTTAGAGCTGAAGCACTTTTGGGGTCTTGGGTCATATACTGTTCTCATTGGTGAGAGTCAGCAGATGATTTTTACCTATAATTTTCTCTTTCTTCCAGTGTGGCTTCTGCTTACAGTCTGGTGGGTGTCTCACATGACTGGAAACTAGTTGTTTGGACATTCTGGACATTTCAGATATCTTTCATGAATTTTGCAATCTAGTTCATATATTTCACTACGACAGAATATTTTTACTTCTGTCATTAAGTGCTGATCATGTACTTCCTTCTACCAACAACGACAACAACTTGCATTTATAAAACGCCTTTAACATTGCAATAGAAACATAGAAGATAGGAGCAGGAGTAGGCCATTCGGCCCCTTGAGCCTGCTCCGCCATTCAATGCGATCATGGCTGATCATCCAAATTCAGTACCCTGTCCCTGCTTTCTCCCCATATCCCTTGATCCCCTTAGCCTTAAGAAATATATCTAACTCCTTCTTGAATATATTCAATGAATTGGACTCAACTGCCTTCTGTGGTAGAGAATTCCACAGGTTCACCACTCTCTGGGTGAAGAAATTCCTCCTCATCTCAGTCCTAAATGGCTTACCCCTTATCTTTAGACTGTGACCCCTGGTTCTGGACTCCCCCGCCATCAGGAAAATCCTTCCTGCATCTAGTTTGTCTAGTCCTGTTAGAATTTTATAAGTTTCAATGAGATCCCCTCTCATTCTTCTAAACTCTAGCGAATACAAGCCCAATCGACCCAATCTCTCTTCATACGTCATTCCTGCCATCCCAGGTATCAGTCTGGTGAATCTTCGCTGCATTCCCTTCATGGCAAGAACATCCTTCCTCAGATAAGGCGACCAAAACTGCACACAATACTCAAGGTGTGGTCTCACCAAGGCCCTGTACAACTGCAGCAAGACATCCTTGCTCCTGTACTCGAATCCTCTCGCTATGAAGGCCAACATACCATTTGCCTTCTTAACCGCCTGCTGCACCTGCATGCTTACCTTCAGCGACTGGTGCACAAGGACACCCAGGACTCGTTGCACTTCCCCTTTTCCCAAACTATTGCCGTTCAGATAATAATCTGCCTTCCTGTTTTTGCCACCAAAGTGGATAACCTCGCATTTATCCACATTATACTGCATCTGCCATTCATCTGCCCAATCACCCAACCTGTCCAAATCATACTGGAGTTTCTCTGCATCCTCCTCACAGCACACACGCCCACCCAGCTTTGTGTCGTCTGCAAACTTGGAGATATTACATCTAGTTCCCTCGTCTAGATCATTAATATATATTGTGAATAGCTGGGGTCCTAGCACCGATCCCTGCGGTACCCCACTAGTCACTGCCTGCCACTCGGAAAAAGACCCGTTTATTCCAACTCTTTGCTTCCTGTCTGCCAACCAGTTTTCTATCCAAGTCAGTACCTTACCCCCAATATATGTGGGTAGAACAAATGAAGGACAGAGACAGGATGAGTTGCTAGTCCATGTGCTTGCTTTACTAGGCCAGAGCGAACTGAGCATGCTCATACTAAACCATGTGACAAAACATTACACAGCTTTCCCCTTAAAAATATGTATGTATTCCCCTGTCAAATACAACAAAACGATGGTCCTACCTTTCCCAGCATTACATGTACCACATAACAAAAACTCCTGGCTTTTTTAAAAAATGAACTACAAATCCAATTTAATAACAGGTTTGCGGAGCCTTCCTGATCTCCTTACAGAAGGTTTTGGTGTTGAACCAATTTTTGGGCTGTTTTGTTTTGGTTCTGAACTCAAAGAAGTAGGTCCCACCACTCTGTTTCCCCACTTGATACAACCTTGCTCACAAGACAATTCAGTATGACGATTATGGAATGGTTTCAATTCTGTGTCCATACACTGATCAATCCATCCATTCAAGGTGCTTTCATACACTCTTTTCAGTACTGAGTCCTTTTGCGTCTCATCTCCAATCTCAACTGCATTCACAGGAAAGTCTTTGTCAACTGCACCTAGCGTGAAAATCTCACCTTCACTCCCAACATGAGTCCTCATGTGGCAACCTGGACAAGGCATATTTGATTACGTTTTGCTTTGAAGTGTGATATTCAATTGTGTAGTCATATTGTGACAACAACACTGCCCAACGTATCATTCTTGATGTGGCCATTGTAGGGATGGCAGATTTGGGCCCCAATATTGCTTGGAGGGTAAACTTTCTGCCAATCAGGAACTGTTGGAATTTCTTGATTCCAAACACTATGGCGAGTGCTTCTTTTTCAATTTGCACATAGTTTCTTTCGCTCTTTGTGAGGGTTTGCGATGCAAACGTGATTGGTTTATCTTGGCCGTCATCCATTACGTGGCTTATGAAAGCTCCCGCACTGTAGCTAGAAGCATCACACGCTAACTTAAGCTCACGCTCTGTGTCGTAGTGCACAAGTAGAACATCGCTATAGAGCCTTCACTTACAAGTGTCGTAAGCTTCCTTCTTGAGGAGCTCGTGCAATGGAGCTAACTTGGTCGCTAGCTCAGGTAAGAAACGTGCGTAGTACTGGACCATTCCAAGGAAAGAGCTTAACTCATCAATGCTTTGGAGCATTGATGATAGCATTAACCTTTTCTTCACTGGTTGCAAGCCATTTGCAAAAACTTTCAGACCAAGGTACATAATCTCGGGTTGCATAAAAGCACATTTGCTATTTTTCAATTTGTGGGAATTCAACCTTTGAAGCACTACATATAACACTTCTAGATTTTCTTCCTTGCTGCTTGTTGCGATCAGTACATTGTCTTGATTGTGTAAGCAATTTAGAATTCCTTGCAAAATCTTATCCATCATAGCCTGGAACATTTTGGAGGAGGATTTTACACCATACGGCAGCTTGGTGTATGAGTACAGTCCCTTGTGTGTGTTGATGGTGAGATACTGTTGACTCTCTTTGTCAACATTCAGCTGAGCGTAAGCATGTGACAGGTCATGCTTGGAGAAAACCTTTGACCCAGAGAGTGCTGCATACAAATCTTGCGATGTAGGTAACGGGTACTGCTCATCGTCAACTGCTTGGTTGATGGTAATTTTGTAGTCATCGTGTAAGCGTAAAGTTTTGTCTGCTTTGGGCACGACCACAATCGGGGTAGCCCATTCACTTTTGTCAGTTTTTACTAGCACTCCGTTCTCTCTGAGCTTCACTAGCTCTTCCTCCACCTGACTTTTCAACGCATGGGGGACTGGCCTTGCTTTACAATAGACAGGCTTCGCGTTGGACTTGATGCGGATATGTGCATCATACCCAGTGATGCCCTCATAACTTTCTGTGAACATGCTTTCGTATTTGTTCAGCATTGTGTCGTGTCGCTTCTTTGAAGCATCTACACTGAAGATGTTTTTCCAGTCTAGTTTTAACTTTCTCAACCAGTCTTTGCCCATGAGGGTTGGCCTGTTGTTGTAGCTCGCTACAATAATAAGCAGCTTTACTGACTGGCCATTGTGTTGAACTGTACATTCCATTTGTCCACATGTCTCTAGGATTTCTCCGGAGTAGGTTTTTAACTCTACTGTACTCTTTGTAAGTGGCATTTGATTAAACGTACTCTCATATGTGTCCTTACTCATGATAGAGCAGTCCGCCGCCGTGTTGATACACATATTCCTCGTTGATCATAAGTTTTGTATGGAAGTCTTTCTCATGACTGCTAGCGTTGCCGCTAATGACATAGATACTGTAGATGCCTAATTGTTCAACATCAGGTGTGTTCACTTCAATATTGTGAATTCCTCCCTTTTGTTGTCGCTGCTTTGCATTGCCACTAGAATGGTTCTTACTTCCTGCTTTCGATCTAGCTCTGCAAGCTGTTGAAATATGGCCTTGCTTCTGGCAGTGAAAACACTTTGTATTTCTGTATTGGCAGGACTGTGGTGAGTGATTTCAATTGCAGCAATAACAATTCACTGAACTGCCCTCACTGACATGCGTTTGACCCAGTCCCACAGCTTTAGGTTCAGCGGTGGCTCTGTGACTGTAGACCTCAGCTCTACTAATCACTTGAGTTGGACGGAGCTCCCTAGTATTCTTAGATGCCATCTCCATAGATAGGGCAATTTTGCATTCGATGACAAATGTTAGGTTCGGAGTGTTCAGTAACTTGGACTGTGTGCGCTCATCCACCAGTCCACACATAAACTTATCTCGCAACGCACGATTCAAAAATGTGCAGAAGTTACAATACAAAGACAGGTTCTTAAGAGCTACAATGTACTCACTGATGGTTTCACTTTGTTTTAAAACTGAAATACTTTAAGAGCTTTTCTTAATCTCATTTCTTAAATTTCCCCTCATGATATGCACTGTTCTAGCTGAAAAGGCAGGGAGGTGATTTGTTCAGGAGTCTGTCTGAGCTACTTGGTTAATTAGTTGGTGGGAGCTGTGTGAGAACAGCCTGGGGTGACTCATCCATTGAGGATTTCCTCCTTCGGTATGGAGAAGTATTTGCCATCTAATCAGCAGCACCTCTTATGATTTTCCATTTAGTTTGTTATAAAATTGTACTTCCATCCTCCACAGGGATTCCAAAATCACTTTCAGGCTGCATTTACACTGAAACTGTAGCCCCAGTGCAAAGTGATTTTGCTTTGCACCAATGCCTGGAATTTGCACAGGGGTTCTCCCAATCTCCTGCTGTTTATGTCGTATCTCTGGGGTTTCCGCCAATCTTCCGATGAAGTTACGGCAGGAGATTGCAAGAATCCTTGTGGAAATTCTACCCCATTGTGTAAAGCCAGATTCGGGACCTGACCTGACTGCAGGGAGGAGCTGGATCTGGAGAAGCTGAATTAAGGGAGAAAATTTCACATTGCTTTTCTCCAGAGACAGATTGGGCCTTGATTCTGGATTTATGCCACAATTTCTTAGCACCAGTGCAAAGTAAAACCACATGTGCAGATCTTAATTTAGACAACCAAGGCTTAGACACAGTTCAAATTGGGTTGGTTTGCACATCTCATTAGCGCCCCCGATGGGCGCTAATGCATTGGGAGGTTAGCAGCGGCGGTAGCCGGTAGCGCCCCACGGTGCAGCACCACTGGCAATGACGTCATCGCCGTGCACAGCACCCCGCTTATGCCCTGGCCACAAACTTCCCTTGCGTCCCCTGATCTATCGCCGGACGATATGTCCGACAGGATCAGGGGGCGTTTTGCAGCGGCGGCGGCGCTACTTAAAGGGCAGGTCTTGGGCGGCCATTTTTATTTTGGCTGACTGCACCTGCCCCCTTTCCCTTTTTTTTTCCTCTTGAGTGCCGGGCTGTTTTCACGTCACCCCGCTCCCTGGTGGTCCCCGCGTGGCGCTGTTGCACGTAGCGCCGCAAACTTCAGTAGTAGCGCCCCAAGAAGGAGGTGAAGCGCTTCCAGTAGCGTCCCACCTCCTTCTTGGGGTGCTACTACTGAATTTCTGGGGTGCCACCCAATTTTTCCCCCATAGATCTTTAAACGTGCTCTGTATGAAGCATTTGCATTTTCTTTTTGGAGGACCTAAATTTCGTCTGGAAAAACAAAGGTATCTTTCAAATGGATGGTTTCCGAAATGATTTTCCAGAAGTAAAGATCCTTTAATCACAATCTTTAACCTACCAAATGTATTCATAGTTTTCTGACGTTAAACAGCATCCAGACCAGAACACAGAAGTGCATGCATAGGCCAAACTAATCACCAAGTGTACGGCTTCCTTTTATTGTGCGAAGAGGACTTTAGCACTTTTATCCTTAACTATTATCTGTGATAATTTACTTTCAATAAATGAGAGGATGTAACAGCATTCTGCAGCTATTGAAGCTGGGTTGGTCTCTTGAAACTGTGGCTCTATTAGGGTTAAGTGATTACACACTGGTTCCTAATACGTGGCACAATACATGATGATATCACATTCCTCATAGTCTGAGCCACATTGGTCTAGTTTTCCACCAGTTATTTAACTTTATGCTGGCTAATGTTCCAGTCTCTAAGAGCTCTTCGCTGGTTCAAAAAAAATAAAGATTTTCTGAAAAAAAAATCTGGAAGCATACCAAACGACTGATGCAGAGCAGATCAATGCATGTTCTGTAACACCTGCCTGCCAGCTGGTATGCAGGCACCAAGTCTACTTGAAAGCCACTCAAAAGCAACTTAGGGTGTTGTTACACTATGGATACTGTCTTGAGGCCAGTGCCTGTTTAGAGCGACTGAGGCTGGCAGACCTGAGCTTAATGGCCACTCCGATGTTGCTCTCCGGCCAGTAAAAACTGAGTTTGGCAAATGCTGGTTAAATTTTAATGTTAACATAAACGTTAACGGGATGTTTTGCTAATGTTCAATGGATTTAAAAGTGAAATGTAAATGGTTCAGTGGATTACCTGGGAAGTTTTTCACACTGGTTGAAGTCATACTGGGCTGGTATGTAACCAAAGTGATGTAAAGCTACTGCCACTTACCTAAATTCAGTTTAGATGTCCTACCTGAATTATGCTGCACAGTTTGTATCAATGCAGAGATGGAACTGTTTCACATTGTTGCAAAAATGTGTACTATAACTGCCCTCTTATTTTCTTAATTTCTTATGAAATTAATACATTGCCTGTTAACTTGGTAGCACATTCCAGTTAGTTAATATTGAAACACAGATGTACCAAAAATTCAACTTTAAAATCCAGACATGCCAAGTATAACCGTTCCATATGTTCGAATGGGTTTCATGCTGTGTCTGTCCTGCTGATCACAAATGACACTTCTAACATTTCTCTGATGTTGACAGCTCTATATGATACAAAAGTGAAAAAAGTGCTGGTCCTTAGAACTCAATTTACATTCTTCAACCAAGCAGTTAATCTTTATTTTTTTTCCTCTGGAATGCACCACTGGATGTTTTTTGCTAATGTTTTATTTCAGATTAAACTAACAGATAGTATAAACACCCCAGAGTCAGGGAAGGTACGGAAAGAGTTAACTAGACAATTAAGATTGAACTATTGAACTGTTCAGAGAGGCGCAACGTGGCTGTATATGTGCAGTTAAGTAAACGTTCCAGTGAGTCAGTCACATTTATTTCCATACACCCTTTCAACCAGAAATTGTTAAATCGCTGACTTTGGAGAAATCCAAACAGATAGAGGGAGAGCGAAGGGCAGACAAAGAGAGTGCTAAATGTTCGTCATGTTATAAAAGCTAAGTCATAAATAGATGGATACATATTTAGAACTGATACCCTCCCACAATAATTTAAATAATACAGAGTACACACATCCTGCCTTGAAGTGGTTAAAGGGTGATCTGATTGAAAGGAATTCCCAAGGTAGATAGGGACTGATGCTTCTACCATTTAGTAGGAGAATGCAGGGGAACGGGATAGAATGTTAGAATTCGAGCTAACCAGGTTAAAAGCGAATCTAGGAAAAACTTCTTCATACAAATGGTTGTGAGAATGTGGAATGCATTGCTCCGAGGCCATAGATGCAAAGACAATTGAAGTGTTAAAAAAGAGATAGAAATGGGTCTTTTTCGGGGTGGCAGGCAGTGACTAGTGGGGTACTGCAGGGATCAGTGCTTGGGCCCCAGCTATTCACAATATATATCAATGATTTGGATGAGGGAACCAAATGTAATATTTCCAAGTTTGCTGACGACATGAAACTAGGTGGGATTGTGAGTTGTGAGGAGGATGCAAAGAGGCTTCAAGGCGATTTAGGCATGTTGAGTGAGTGGGCAAATACATGGCAGATGCAGTACAACGTGGATAAATGTGAAGTTATCCACTTCAGTAGAAAAATAAGAAATGCAGAGTATTATTTAAATGGTGATAGATTGGAAAATGTTGATGTACAAAGGGACCTGGGTGTCCTTGTACACCAGTCACTGAAAGCAAACATGCAGGTGCAGCAAGCAGTTAGGAAGGCAAATGGTATGTTGGCCTTCATTGCAAGAGGATTTGAGTACAGGAGCAAGGATGTCTTACTACAGTTATACAGGGCCTTGGTGAGACCACACCTGGAGTACTGTGTGCAGTTTTGGTCTCCTTACCTAAGAAAGGATATACTTGCCATAGAGGGAGTGCAGCGAAGGTTCACCAGACTGATTCCTGGGATGGCAGGACTGTCGTATGAGGAGAGATTGGGTCGACTAGGCCTGTATTCACTGGAGTTTAGAAGAATGAGAGGGGATCTCATTGAAATGTATAAAATTCTGACAGGGCTAGACAGACTGGATGCAGGGAGGATATTTCCCCTGGCTGGGGTGTCTAGAACGAGGGGTCACAGTCTCAGGATACGGGGTAGGACATTTAGGACTGAGGTGAGGAGAAATTTCTTCACTCTTGAGAGTGGTGAACCTGTGGAATTCTCTACCACAGAAGGCTGTGGAGGCCAAGTCACTGAATATATTTAAGAAGGAGATAGATAGATTTCCAGATGCAAAAGGTGTCAAGGGGTATGGGGAGAGAGCGGGAATATGGTATTGAGATAGAGGATCAGCCATGATCATACTGAATGGGAGAGCAGGCTCGAAGGGCCAAATGGCCTACTCCTTCTCCTATTTTTCTATGTTTCTATGTTTGTAGAGAAAGAAGAAAGAACTTGCATTTATATAACACCTTTAATGACCTCAGGAGGTCCCAAGCATGTTACAGCCAATGAAGCACTTTTGATGTGTAATCGCTGTTGTAAGCTCCCGCAAACAGTGAAATAAAGGATCTATTTTAGGAGTTGGTTGGGAGAGAAATGTTAGCCAGGATACTGGGAGAACTCCCCTACTCTTCTTTAAATAGTGGCGTGGGATCTTTTATGTCGACTTGGGAGGGCAGACAGGGTCTTTCCTTAATGTCTCATCCGAAAGACAGAGGCAGATACTTACCTGGAAAGTAGGGTATTAAGGTACATGAGAAAAAACACACAATTGGGATTAAAAAGACTGAGTTGCCATGGCTAACAAAAATAGCAGAGTATGCTCGATGGGCCAAATGGCCTACTCCTGTTCCTATTAATATAATTCAGTGAAATAATCTGGCAGAATTTCAACAGCAACACCTTGCACTTATGTAGAGCCTATAATTAAAAAATATTTCCAAGGTGCTTCACAAATAGATGCCAGGAAGAAAAAGATTAGTAGAGGAGACCACATGTTAGGTTAAGTAGATGGCTTTTGAGAATGTTTTGAAAGGTGCAGATAGGTGTCGAGGCAGGGAGGGTTAGACTGGGAATTCCAATGAGTAGAACTGAGGATTCTGCTACCAATGTTGGGGTGAAGGCAGGGGGAATGCACAAGAGGCAGGGGGAATACACAAGAGGCTGGAGTCAGAGTAATGGAGCATTTGGGAGGTACTCCCACAGTGCTGTCAGGGAGGGAGTTCCAGGTTTTTGACCCGGTTTTAAAAAGTTACAAATTTAAAATTTTACATTTTTAAAATCTCCAACAACAATTAAAACCTGAAGGAATTAGTCTCCACACTTGTAATAGTTAATTTCCAGTGCCAGAGAGCATGACTGGCAGTAATTAATACTTATAAAGAAAGAAAGACTTGCATTTATATAGCACCTTTCACGACCACTGGATGTCTCAAAGCGCTTTACAGCCAATGAAGTACTTTTGGAATGTAGTCACTGTTGTATCATGTCATTAAAAGGGTACTTAGACTGAAATGGACAAGACTTAAATTTCTGTGGCAAGTTTTGTTCATACCGACCGAGCTAATATTTTTTTATTCGTTCCTAGGATGTGGGCGTCGCTGGCAAGGCCAGCATTTATTTTTGATCCATAATTGCCCTTGAGAAGGTGGTGGTGAGCCACTTTCTTGAACCGCTGCAGTCCGTGTGGTGAAGGTACTCCCACAGTGCTATTAGGGAGGGAGTTCTAGGATTTTGACCCAGCGATGATGAAGGAACAACGATATATTTCCAACTCAGGATGGTGTGTGACTTGGACGGGAACTTGGAGGTGGTGGTGTTCCCATGCATCTGCTGCCTTTGTCCTTCCAGGTAGAAGAGGTTGTGGGTTTGGGAGGTGCTGTTGAAGAAGCCTTGGCGAGTTACTGCAGTGCATCTTGTAGATGGTACACACTGCAGCCATGGTGTGCCAGTGGTGGAGGGAGTGAATGTTTAAGGTGGTAGATGGGGTGCCAATCAAGCAGACTACTTTGTCCTGGATGGTGTTGCATTTCCTGAGTGTTGTTGGAACTGCACTCATCCAGGCAAATGGAAAGTATTCCTCACACTCCTGCCATGTGCCTTGTAGGTGGTGGAAAGGCTTTGGGGAGTCAGGAGAATAACCAGCCTCTGACCTGCTCTTGTAGCCACAGTATTTTTGTGGCTGGTCCAGTTAAGTTTCTGATCAATGGTGACCCCCAGGATGTTGATGATGGGTGATTCAATGTTGGTAATGCCATTAAATGTTAAGGGGAAGTGGTTAGACTCTCGCTTGTTAGAGATGGTCATTGCCCAGCGCGAATGACACTTATCAGCCTGAATCTTGTCCAGGTCTTGCTGGATTAGTCACGGACTGCTTCATTATCTGAGGAATTCAATGGAACTGCACACTGTGCAATCATCAGCAAACATCCACACTACTGACTTTATGATGGCGGGAAGGTCATTGATGAAGCAGCTGTAGGTGGTTGGGCCTAAGACACTGCCCTGAGGCACTCCTGCAGCGATGTCCGGGGGCTGAGGTAATTGGCCTCCAACAACTACAACCATCTTCCTTTGTGTTAGGTATGACTTCAGCCAGTGGAGAGTTTACCCCCTGAACCCCATTGACTTCAATTTTACTAGGGCTCCTTGATGCCACACTCGGTCAAATGCTGCCTTGATGTCAAGGGCAGTCACTCTTATCTAACCTCTGGAATTGAGCTCTTTTGTCCATGTTTGGACCAAGGCTGTAAGAAGTCTGGAGCTGAGTGGTCCTGGTGAAACTCAAACTGAGCATCGGTGAGCAGGTTATTGGTGAGTAAGTGTTACTTGATAGCACTGTCGATGACAACTTCGATCATTTTACTGATGATTGAGAGTAGACTGATGGGGCAGTAAATGGGTGGATTGGATTTGGCCTGATTTTGTAGACAGAACATACCTGGGCAATTATCCACATTGTTGGGTAGATGCTAGTGTTGTAGGCTGGAATTTTGTCAGTGCTCAGAGTGCGGGTTTGGAGGCGGGACCGCTGTCAAAATCGCAAAGATTGACAGCGGGTACGAAACCCGCTGTCAACCCACCTCCAATCAATCTTCCCAAGTGTCGGGTCCCCAATTTGCACATGGACCCGACACCTAGCGGCGGGACAAGGATTATTGCCACTTAACTGCCTGTTAACAGGTACTTGCTAGTAATTAACAGGCTCTTTTTCAATTTTGCCGCTTCTGCCTCGGGCTTCCCAACCGGACACCACGTCAGGTAAGTGTGGCGTGTTGTGAATCTGCTGTAATGTTTATGCATTGATGACAGCTGCAGAACTGGTGTGAAGGATCCAATGGTGCACTGGTGAGTTTCAGAGTAAGAAAATGTTGGGAAAATCATTTTTAATCCATTTACACTTTTCTGTAGGTAAGAAGTTTTGAATTGGATGTCTAGTTCCACCTCATTGGGAGAACTTCTCTCACCAGTGACAGATCGCTTCTGTCACCTCACCTACAGCTGCCATCTGTTCTAGCCTATGGAGGGAATCATTGGAGAGCCTGGGTGCAAGAGCTCACCTTTGAACAGTCATTGTCAGTGTTTGCAGCACCTCAATGCTATCAAACATTGAGAAATGAGCTGTCAAAATAAAATTGTGCATGGTCCCTTTAAGAAATCCGGCAGATGACACGTCATCAAATGACATCACCTGACCGGCCTCCTCTTAATTGGCCGGCAAGCCCGCAGGATGAGCTTAACAAGGTCAATCAAGGGAAAATCACATCCGTGGGCCGGATACAGTTGGGGGTGGGACTGGAACCTGGAAACCACCTGACCCGCTCCCGATCCGCATCCAATGACAAAATCGCGGCCGTAGTCTTTTGGATGAGACGTTAAACCGAGGCCCCGTCTGCTGTCTCAGGTGGACGTAAAAGATCTCATGGCACTATTTCGAAGAAGAGCAGGGGAGTTATCCCCGGTGTCCTGGCCAATATTTATCCCTCAACCAACATAACAAAAAAAAACAGATTATCTGGTCATTATCACTTTGCTGCTTGTGGGAGCTTGCTGTGTGCAAATTGGCTGCCGCGTTTCCCATATTACAACAGTGGCTATACTCCAAAAGTACTTAATTGGTTGTAAAGCGCTTTGAGACGTCCGGTAGTCGTGAAAGGCGCTATATAAATGCAAGTCTTTCTTTCTTCTTTCTGTACTGGAATAGCTCAGTTAGAGGCGTGGCTAGTTCTGGAGCACAAGTCTTCAGCATGATAGCCAGGATGTTGATGGGGCCCATAGCCTCAGCCGTTTCTTGCTATCATGTGGAGTGAATCGAATTGGCTGAAGACTGGCTTCTGTGACGGTGGGGACCTCAGGAGGAGGCCGAGATGGATCATCTACTCGTCACTTCTGGCTGAAGATGGCTGTGAACGCTTCAGCCTTGTCTTATGCACTCATGTGCTGGGCTCCACCATCATTGAGGATGGGGATGTTCATGAAATCTCCTCCTCCCGTTAGATGTTTAATTGTCCACCACCATTCATGATTGGATGTGGCAGGACTGCAGTGCTTTGATCTGATCCGTTGGTTGTAGGATCGCTTAGTTCTGTCTATAGCATGCTGCTTCTGCTGTTTAGCATGCATGTAGTCCTATGTTGTAGCTTCACCAGGTTCGCACCTCATTTTCAGTTACGCCTGGTGCTGCTCCTGGCATAGTCTTCTGCACTCCTCATTGAACCAGGGTTGGTCGCCTGGCGTGATGGTAATGGTAGAGTGAGGGATATGCTGGGCCATGAGGTTACAGATTGTGGTGGAATACAATTCTGCTGCTGCTGATGGCCCACAGCACCTCATGGATGCCCAGAGTTGAGCTGCTAGATCTGATTTTAATCTATCCCATTTAGCACTGTGGTAGTGTCACACAACACGATGGAGGGTGTCCTCAGTGTGAAGATGGCACCTCGTCTCCACAAGGACTGTGCGGTGGTCACTCCTACCAATACTGTCATGGACAGATGAATCTGTGACAGGTAGATTTTCGAGGACGAGGTCAAATTGGTTTTTCCCTCGTGTTGGTTCTCTCACCACGTGCCGCAAGCCCAGTCTGGCAGCTATCTCCTTCAGGATGTGGCCAGCTTGCACAATAGTGGTTCTACCGAGCCACTCATGATGATGAACATTGAAGTTCCCCACCCAGAGTACATTCTGAGCCCTTGCTATCCTCAGTGCTTCTTCCAAGTGGTGTTCAACATGGGGGAGTACTGATTCATCAGCTGAGGGAGGGCGGTAGGTGGTAATCAGCAGGAGATTTCCTTGCCCATGTTAGACCTGATGCCATGAGACTTAATGGGGTCCGGAGTCAATGTTAAGGACTCCCAGGGCCACTCCCTCCCGACTGTATACCATGGTGCCGCCACCTCTGGTGGGTCTGTCCAACCGGTGGGACAATACATACCCAGGGATGGTGAAGGGAGGAGTCTAGGTCTTTCGCTGAAAGGTATGATTCTGTTGCTTGACTAGTCTGTGGGATAGCTCTCCCAATTTTGGCGCAAGTTCCCAGATGTTATTGAGGCGGACTTTACAGGGTTGATTGGTCAGAGTATGCCTTTGCCATGCCTGAATTTGATGCCGAGTGGTCCATCCAGTTTTATTCTTATTGTACTTTTTTGTAGTTGTTTCATTCCACTGAGTGGCTTGCTAGACCATCTCAGAGTACAGTTAAGAGTCAGCCTCATTGCTGTGGGTCTGGATTTACATATAGGCCAGACTGGGCCTTCCATAAAGGACATTAGTGAACCAGTGGGGTTTTTACGACAATCTGATAGCTTCATGGTCACCTTGTCTGATACTAGCTTTTTATTCCAGATTTATTTAATTTACTGAATTCAAATTCACAAAACAGCATGGTGGGATTTGAATTTACGTCTCTGGATTATTAGTCCAGGCCTCTGGATTACTAATCGATTAACATAACGACTATGCTACCACACCCTATAATTCACCCTCCGTCTCAGTCCTTCCTCTGTTTATTTCTCAATCCATTAATCTAATTGGTTAAGGAGATACACTGTCGCCAAGGTCCCAGATGCCCTGTTGCTCTCGCTGTGCCGTTATCTGCTCACACTTCCAGCAACAATGTGGGCAAAAAATTTTAAAACCTAAACTTGCAAGAACAAATGTAACTAACGGGACACACCATGAGATGTCCAGCTCCAGCAAAATTTGGGCCATTACGTTCAAGGAAAGGACAGATGATCAGACATTTAGTGATTCATACAGCTGCTTAGTTAATGCAGACCCAGATTGAAGAGAGGGAGTCAGAGCATGAAGGATCTTTACAAACGGAGATTACTTGTTGTTTTGTGGACTTGTGCAAACAGCTACTGTATTTGAATAAATTAGAGTAGTGACACTTCAAGGAAAAAGTCTCACTAATTCTTCTGAAAATATATTGCAGAGAAACTTTGTTTAGAGAGTATTTGCATTATTAATTTGATCCGCTAGCTTGATTTAACATCTTTGATCTTTGACTGGAGCATTTCAACCAGGAATTGTTTATTTCCTTCTGAACTCTTGACTAATTGAAGTTATTCACTTTAATGTACCGTAGACTGTAGAATTCAAACACTGCACGGAGTCTCAAATGCCTGTACGGGTTTGTGATAAATTATTGCTGTGAGAAGGACCGCCTGATATATTTTCACTCTTAAGTGATAGCTCTTCCTGGGGTCGATTTTCACTGCTTTCGCCTGGCATTAACAGGGCGGTAATAGCCTCAAAATGGAGTCAGTAGCCTTACTGCCCCGTTAACACCGACGATGCGGCCAGCCTACCGCTGGGTGTTCAGGCAAGAGGTCCTATCCACTATGGAAATCGGGGTCCTGTGACATAAATAGGACCCCGATGGCCATTTTAGATCTGAGCCTGTCAATTTCACAGGCGATGGAATTGAAGATCCCACCAAAGGTTAAGTTATTATTGCAGGCCCAGTGGGAGCAGCACAAAAATAATTGAAGCTGCTGCCACCCAGGGACCCATCACCCACTACGATCTTGACCCCTCCCGCAACCTATCTTGCTGAGGGCTGCACCAGCTCGATTTTGAGGCCGCAATCCAGCAAGCTGCACCTGAACGCCATTTTGCGGCCCCGCAACTCGCCTGTCAGATTTAAATGAGGCCTCGGCCTCAAAGCCGCGGAGTCTTCTTCACCTCCGGTCGCTCGCCCAAATGGCAAAATAGACCTGCTGTGTGTAATAGACATTTTATGAACAATATAGAAATACGCTTCATATTGTTGTTTGAGGTTAACAAAAAAATCTTTTAATAAAATAACCCTAAATGGTCTAATGGAAGTAAATGGTGTTGTAAAAGCTATTTTCTGACCAAGTACAGAATCTTCATGCATCTGAACTCTTGTGTGGTTGGGGGGAGCATTGCTTTATGACCAGAGGGAAGTAACTTCCAGCAGAACTATGCTTTAATGTTCCCAGTGTGAGACTACCCTGCACACAGTAAATTGTGATTAATGCCACTCCCACAGCTTTCAGGAGCACAGCTCCAGGTCTCAACAAGGGTTCAGCCAGAAATCTTCTAGCTGGTCATCAACCTTTCGGTGGAGGGAGGGGCGAGGGTATTTTGCCCTCAGAAAATAATGAGAATCAGCTGCCGTCAGTGGCACCATTTCCAGTTTTTAGCTGTGCAAAACAGGCTTGCAAAAACAACAGCAGAGTAACTCCGTCACTAAACCTTCGCGTTTAACTTCACCCACTCCTACTCTTCCCAGCCTGACTTTGATTCCCTCCAGCCCTGCTGCTCCTGCCTACTGCAGTCTGTATTTCCCTTACAAACCTAGGATTTGATCTACAGATAAGTCAAATTATTCTGTTACTATGGTCATTTCTTGGGTAAATACTTAACCATCTGTGGAGCTTTCTTTTCTTATTTGACCCTGACCTTCCTTCCTCTCCCCTTATGATTGGCTGACCTGTTTTTCTATCATTAATTCAACCACAAAACCATTGCTATGCCCAACATTCCGCACAGAAGTTGATTCATAAAAAAGTGTCAAAAGGACACAATTTGTGAATCCTGTTGTACTGTTTTATTTTTTTTAAATATGTACATCAGTGGGGGAGAAATTCAAGTTACAGCCGTCTGTTTTGCATCTGAAAAAGAAATACATAAAATTGTAATTATTTAACAATATAGGTGTCATGATGAATAATATATGTAATGTACAAACTTTCAATAATTAATTAAAGTAGATTTAACCCTTACAATAATTATCACTCATTATCATATAGTGATAGTGGACAATCTTTGCAGAATAATAAAATATAGAGTAGTTTAGACTCACTTTTGCTGTTAATCTGATTGATGGTGTAAACCTAGAACTCCTAGTGGGTGACTTTCATTTCACAGAAGTAGCTAGCATACAGGTCTTCCATTAATGAATGTTGGGTAAATGACATTTAAAAAAATATATTTTTAATAATTGTGTTTCTTCTAACAAGGTTACTCTTTGCCTGTAGAAATCTTGGACCTGGTTCAGCAGGTTGTGTTTTCAAGCCCCATACTGGCTGGGGTGTGAGCATACAATCTAGGTTGACATGAATGCATTACCGTGGCAGTGCTCCACTGACAGAGGTGCTGTCCTTTGGAAGAGACATTAAACCTTCTGCCTTTTCTAGTGCTTCAGGTGGATGTTAAAGATTCCCTGGGACTATTCGAAGATGAGCAGGAAGTTTTCATCGTGTCCTGGCTGACATTCCTTCCTCAACCATCATCTAGTTGCCTAGTTGTGAGACATTGCTGGTGCTTACTGGCTGTTCTTGTTTGCCTACATAATAATCGTCACTACACCTCAAAGGTAACTCATTGGGAGTAATTTTATCTTTTGGCGATAATGCAAATCAGGCAATATCGGATTGGCCACCTGTAATACACCTCTCTTAATATTCCTTTCGAAGGTGCTATAAGAAATAAATACTTGCATTTACGTCTCAAAGGGGGAAAAATTAGGTCGCGCCCCATTTGGGGCGCAAATATCGTCTGGACGCAAATATTAGCGCCTGGCGCTAATTATCGGCACTGACTGGAAACTTCACTTTTACCGCCCCGGGAGGTGAGTGGAGCGCTAAATCAGGCGCTGCACACCTGTCTTAAGGCGCAAAGGCCAAGGAGTGAGGCGCTACCTCAGAGCGCTGGCGAAGCTCATGTAATGTCAGTCAGCAATGGAACACACACACAATGGCACGGGCCAGTTCTTAAAGGGGATGGTTAATCTTGCTTTCCATCCACATCCTGTTCATTGCAGCCTTGAATCTCGGCCTGGAGAGACTTGCACATCAAATGTGCTGGAAAGAACAATGGAGAGTACCAGGCAAAGAGCTCAGAGTGCAGCTCCCACAGTCTCTGCTAAATCGATACAAGGAATGGCAAATCAAAATGAACATGCAAAGTGCTGCTCAGTACCCAAAACTCCTTCACACAACGTTGAATCTCTCCAGAAGTCTCTCCCTCTCGCTCTCAGAATGCGTAGTTCAAAAATGCCACCAACAATAAAAGACAGGAAGAGGCCCCCTTTAAATAGCGCCCCCCCCAGCCCCACAGCGATTGATAGCGTTCCAGTCTTCTGGTCGTTGGATGCGCCAGGCGGTAAGGCAGGGGGCGCCACTCAATTTCCGCTCCGGGGCGCCACAAGGGCGTTGCACCATGGAATGACGTCACAATCTGCGCGCGCAGGTGGTCGCAGCGGTAAAGTTTAGCGCCGCCGCACAATCTCTAGTTAAGTTCCTGAGCGGTGCAAACATCGCTGCGCCCGGGCGTTAGCGGCTTTGCGCCCCATTAGCGCCCTCTTAAGGCGCTAACGGGAGGCGCAACCAACTGAATTTTTACCCCAAAGTGCTTTACAGCCAATTAAGTATTTTTTTTGGAGTGTAGTTACTGTTGTAATGTGGGAAACACGGCAGCCAATTTGCACACAGCATGCTCCCATAAACAGCAATGGGATAATGACCAGATAATTGTTTTTTTGATTGAGGGATAAATATTGGCCAGGATAACTCCCCTGCTCTTCTTTGAAATAGTGCCATGGGATCTTTTACGTCCACTTGAGAGAGAAGACGGGGCCTCGGGTTAACGCCTCATCTGAAAGATGGCACCTCCAATAGTGCAACACTCCCTCAGCACTGCACTGGAGTGTCAGCCTAGATTTATGTGCTCAAGTCCCCGGAGTGGGACTTGAACCCACAACCTTCTAACTCAGAGGCGAGTGTGCTACCCACTGAGTCACAGCTGACACTATAGGAATAGAAGCAGGAGTTGGCCTTTCGGCCCTTTGAGCCTGCTCCGCCATTCAATAAGATCATGGCTGATCTTCTACCTCAACTCCACTTTCTTGCACTATCCCCATATCCCTTGATTCCCTTAATATCCAAAAATCTATCGATCTCTGCCTTGAATATACTCAATGACTGAGCCTCCACAGCCCTCTGGGGTAGAGAATTCCAAAGATTCACCACTCTCTGAGTGAAGAAATTTCTCCTCATCTCAGTCCTAAATGACCGACCCCTTATTCTGAGACTGTGACCCCTGGTTCTAGACTCCCCAGCCAGGGGAAACATCCTCCCTGCATCTACCCTGTCAAGCCCTGTAAGAATTTTGTATGTTTCAATGAGATCACCTCCCATTCTTCTAAACTCTAGAGAATATAGGCCTAGTCTACTCAATCTCTCCTCATAGGACAATCCCCCCATCCCAGGAATCAGTCTGGTGAACCTTCCTTGCACTCCCTCTATGGCAAGTATATCCTTCCTTAGGTAAGGAGACCAAGACTGTACACAATACTACAGGTGTGGTCTCACCAAGGCCCAATATAATTGCAGGAAGACGTCTTTACTCTTATACTCTAATCCTCTTGTAATAAAGGCCAACATATAATTTGCTTTCCTAATTGCTTGCTGTACCTGCATATTAACTTTCAGCGATTCGTATACAAGGACACCCAGGTCCCTCTGAACACCAACATTTCCCAATCTCTCACCATTTAAAAAATATTCTGCTTTTCTATTTTTCCTACCAAAGTGGATAACTTCATATTTCTCCACATTATATTCCATTTGCCATGTTCTTGCCTTAACCTGTCTATATCCACTTGAAGCCTCTTTGCATCCTCCTCACAACTTACATTCCCACCTAGCTTTGTATCATCAGCAAACTTGGATATATTACATTTGGTCCCTCATCCAACTCATTGATCCAGATTGTGAATAGCTGAGGCCCAAGCACTGATCCTTGCGGTACCCCACTAGTTATAGCCTGCCAACCCGAAAATGACCCGTTTATTCCTACTCTCTGTTTTCTGTCCGTTAACCAATTATCAATCCATGTTAGTATATTACCCCCAATCCCATGAGCCCTAATTTTGTTTAATAACCTCTTGTGTGGAACCTTATCGAATGCCTTCGGAAAATCCAAATACACCACATCCACTGAATCCCCCTTATCTATCTTACTAATTACAACCTCAAAAAGCTCGAACAGATTTGTCAAACATGATATCACTTTCATAAATCCGTGTTGACTCTGCCCAATCCTATTATTACTTTCTAAGTGCCCTGTTACTACGTCCTTAATAATAGATACTAGCTATTTCCCTACTACTGATGTCAGGCTAACTGGTCTATAGTTCCCCGTTTTCTTTCTGCCTCCTTCCTTAAATAGTGGGGTTACATTTGCTACCTTCCAATCTACGGGAACCATTCCAAAATCTGTGGAATTTTGGAAGATGATAACCAATGCATCCACTATCTCTATGGCCACCTCTTTTAAAACCCTAGGATGTAGGCCATCAGGTCCAGGGGATATATTGGCTTTCAGTCCCATTAATTTCTCCAGTACTATTTCCTTACTAATACTAATTTCTTTCAGTTCCTCATTCTCACTAGACCCTTGATTCTCCACTATTTCCGGAATGTTTTTAGCATCTTCTTCCGTGTAGACAGACACAAAGGCTGTGATTTTCTCATCGGTGTTGGGATGGATGAGGGTCAGCTGGTTTCCAGGTTCCAGTCCCGCTCCCAGCTGCCTCTGCTCTCCAGATATAATTTTCCCTTGATTGGCCTTGTTAAGCCCGCCCTTAACAAGAAGCGGGTCTGATGATGTCATTTGATGAAGTGTCATCTGCCAGTTTCCTTAAAGGGACCATGCACAATTTTATTTTGACAGTTGATTTTTCAGTGTTTGACAGCATTTAGGTGCTGAAAACACTGACAATCTTGCACCCAGGCTCTCCAATGATTCTCTCCATATGCTTATGAAGGGAGTCACAGTACGCATGGAGGTTCTCTTCACTTCCAAGGGTGGAAGAGACCTCCCCAGAACACCAACTTACCTTGCACCTCCACCCAACCCTCTCTATCTACTTTATCACTTCCCCATCTCATTAGCTACCCCTCACACTCACCCTCATTCTACTGCAAGCATACCAACTAACAACACACAAGGGTGGGCACTTGAGAGGTTTAGCCAATGTCCATGTGAAGTTTCTGGTAATGTGTTGTCATACAGTGAATTCTCTCTTTCAAAAAGTGCTCCTTATTGGACAGATCTGAGCGCACATTGAGAAGTGTCTTACTGAGTTTCAGTGATTGTTCAGTTATAACTCCGCCCCCCCCACCACCCGCCCCGCTATAGTGATGAGTGTGCATGGAATGGCTTGGACATTAAAGGGATGTTTCACGGTGCTGGTGTGGGATGGTGTCAACCTGGCGCATCATGTGGCAGCCAGGGTTTACAGCATCAAGTGAAGACAGTCTGGCCATGGTGATGCCATCCCTGGCCTCCCGGCCAGCAATTTTGTCAGGGGCTGATGCCCTGTGTCCAGTGCAGCAGCAGGTGATGGCGGCGAAGGTTGCTGATGAGGTTGGTGATGTTGGTTTTGGGGCTGATCGTGGAAGTATTCGGAGGACCAAGGTTTGATTGTTTCATTGGCTCCGATGTTGCTGGAATAGATGGCAGCTGCAGGTGAGATGACAGAAGCGATCTGTCACTGGTGAGAGAGGTTTTCCCAATGAGGTGGCACTGGACATACAATTGGATTTAAAAACTTGTAAGCTAAAGAAATCTGTGTATGTATTAAAAATGCAGTAACCAACATTTTCTTTACTCTGAATCCCACCATGAGCAACATGGCATCCTTGACACCACTTCTGCAGCTGTCATCTTTTCACAAACATCAGACCAGACTCACAACATGCCACACTTACCTGGTGTGTTGTCCGGATGTCGTAAATTCCAACCCAGAAGCTGGAAAATTGAAAAAGACCCTGAAAACTGCTCACAAGTACCTGTTAATAGGCAGTTAATTGCCTTTAATCCGTTTCCCGCTGCTAGGTGTCGGGTCTATTTGCAAATTGGGGACCCGACACTCGGGAAGGTTGTGTGGAGGCGGGATGATGGTGGGTGTGGAACCAAAATGACTTCAACCCCTGAACCACCTCCAAACCCACCCTCTGAGTGCCGGCAAAATCACGGCCAAAGTATTTGTTTAATTTCTCTGCCATTTCCTTATTCCCCATTATAATTTCTCCTGTCTCAGCCTGTAAAGAATCCACATTTACATTTTGCTAATCTTTTCCTTTTTGCATACCTTTAGAAGCTTTTAGTCTGTTTTTATGCCTCTCACTCGTTTACTCTCATTCTATTTTCCGTTTCTTTATCAATTTCTTGGTCCTCCTTTGCTGAATTCTAAAATCCTCCCTATCTTCAGGCTTACTACTCTTTTTGGCAACATTAAAGGCCTCTTCCTTTAATCTAATACTATCTTTAATTTCTCTTGTTAGCCACTGGTGGACCATTTTTCTCATGTTGTTTTTATTCCTTAAGGGAATATATATTCATTGCGAATTATGCATTATTTCTTTAAATGTTTGCCATTGCTTTTCTACTGTCATATCTTTTAATCTAGTTTCCCAACCTACCTTAGCCAACTCACCTCTCATACCTAAATATTTTGCTTTGTTCAGGTTTAGGACCCTAGTTTTGGGCTTAACTAAATCACTCTCAAATGCAATATAAAATTCTATCATATTATGATCACTGCTCCCCAGAGGCTCCTATACTATAGGAGAGCTGTGCCACCTTTTGCCTGAAGACTTGCAGCTAAGATCATCTGTCTGTGGCAGTGAAAGTAACTAGCACTGGTGCTCAAGTTTTATGTCATTAGGCTCATTTCAAGTTGACATCATCCAGAGTGTCATCGGGACATGCATTTAATGGGTAACTGATATCATGTTTAGAAGAACAGTGAAGTTCATTCAGTTTGACATGAATGCCATGCAGCAGCGTGATAGAGCCATAGGGGGAAAAATCTAATGGGGCACAAATCCACTAGCACCCGGGCGTGGCGCTGCTAACGCCTCCTGCAAAATTCAGCAGGAGGTTCGCGACGGCGGTAGCCGGTAGCACCCTGTGGTGCTGCGCCGCTGGCGATGATGTCATCGCCATGTGCAGTGCCCCGCTTCAGCCCCAGCCATAAACTTCCCTTGCGCCCCCTGACCTATCGGTGGACGATATGTCGGACAGGATTAGGGGGCGTTTTTGCAGCGGCGGCGGTAGTTAATGCGGCAGGTGTCGGGCGGCCATTTTTATTTTGGCCGACTGCCAGCACCTGCCCCCTTTCCCCTTTTTCTCCTCTTGCGTGCCGGGCTGTTTTCACGGCACCCCGCTCCCCGGTGGTCTAGCAGGGCCCCAGGGCGCGCAGTGCTAGGCCCCTCCCCTTTAATCAGGGGAGGAGGCCTGCAATGACGTGACGCTATGTGCGGCTGCGCGTGGCGCTGTTGCATGTAGCGCCGTGAACATCAGTAGTAGCGCCCCAAGAAGGAGGTGGAGCACTTCCAGTAGCTCTCCACCTCCTGCTTGGGGCGCTACTACTGAATTTCTGGCGGAGGGGCGCTAACTTTTTCGGAGCGCTAAAATTAGTGCCCTGGCAACGTTAGCCACCCAATTTTTCCCCCATACTGTTTTATGAAGTTACTGAGTTTCCTAAAATGCAGGATGCGATAGATGGCACGCACATAGCATTTCAAACTCCTACAGTAAACCCTCTAACCTTTCTGAATAGTAAGGGCTCCCACTTGCTGAATGTGCGGATCGTGTGTGACCACAAACAATGAATTCTGCATTTACTGCTGGTAGTTGCCACGATGCATTTGTCCTCAGGAATTCTAGATCCCTCATCTCTTCAAGGAAGAACCGGATAGCTTGTGGGTGACAAAGCCTTACCCCTGCTACCATGGACCATGTGTCAGCTGTGTCAGCTGTGGCTCTGTGGTACCACTCTCGCCTCGGAGTCAGAAGGTTGTGGGTTTAAGTTTCACTCCAGAGACTTGAGCACCAAATCTAGGTTGACATTGTTGGACGTACCACCTGTAGGGTGAGACGTTAAACCCAGGCCCTGTTTGCCCTTTCAGGTGGACGTACCACCTGTAGGGTGAGATGTTAAACCCAGGCCCTGTTTGCCCTTTCAGGTGGACGTACCACCTGTAGGGTGAGATGTTAAACCCAGGCCCTGTTTGCCCTCTCAGGTGGACGTAAAAGAACCTATGGTACTATTTCGAAGACGAGCGGGTGAGTTTTCCCCATTTTCCTGGCCAACATTTATCCCTCAACCAACATCACTGTTAAAACAGATTAACTGGTCATTATCTCATTGCTGTTTGTGGGACCTTGCTGTGCGCAAATTGGCTGCTGCATTTTTTACATTACAACAGAAGTACTTAATTGGTGGTAAAGTGCTTTGCGACATCCTGAGGTCATGAAAGGTGCTATATTAATGCCAGTTCTTTCTTTCCCCCTCCATGAATGCCAAGAGCAGCAGCTGAGGAGTGCTACCACGAGGCACATGCCTCTACAGGAGTTGTAATTGAGAGAACTTTATGGGTCATGGCAGGGTCGGACCATCCGGTAAAAGTCTCATCCTAACCCACTTCCAGCGGTAATATCACCCGAAAGGAACATCCCCACCCCCCTGCATGTGTCCATGTATGTGAGGTGGTCCTGAGTTAGGAGGGTACCTCTCTCTAGGGGCTTGCAACATCACTACAGCACCATTGAAGGGTCACAGCAGAAAGAATCCACCTTTCTTTTTCAGATGCTGATTGAACTGTTAAGTATTTCCTCCATTCTGTTTTCATGTCATATTTCTAACATTTGTCAGGGGAGCAAGGGTTATCTCTTCAGCAGAAGACAGATGTACAATTGTTGAACCTATAGGTGTGATGTGGAGAAGTCAGGTGAAGTCTGACGAAGGAGCAGCGCTCCGAAAGCTTGTGATTTCAAATAAAGCTGTTGGACTATAACCTGGTGTTGTGCGACTTCTCACATTTGAACCTATAGGTGGCTGGCACTGTGGAAGTAGCCTCAGCATAAAAAAACCTCTTCAGTGGGCGTTACGCTTCAGTTCCTGAGATGTAAACCAGAAATTTGATTGAATAGTTCCCAACAGTAAAGCAAATCTTTGATGTACTTATGCAAAATGCCAAAGGTACTACCGTGGCATTCGTTAACAAATAGCAGCTGTGTATTAATAATGTAGTATATACATCCACAAAGACTGAAGTTTAATTTCTTATTTATACTTCTCAGGTTTAGGCCTGTTACCTATTTTAAATTCTATATTCTAGAAAGTGGTCTGAGCTTTTGTGTGAGGCAAAAGCCCAATATAAAGACTGTTTCGTTGGTGTAATATTCCTTTGAAGCTTATTCTTTACTCTAAAATAAATAATGTTACCCATTGTAATCAAAAAGTAGCCTCTTACTCACCTGAACCACACATATCTTATTTAGTTGGTTAAATATATTTGCCCTGAAATATGGATGGGGACATTTACGGTGGCGTTTCACCCTGGAGGCGGGACTTCCATCCACCCATCACCTGCAGCACTGAACCTGTCGTAACAGGTGGGGTCAACTAATACTACCTGCTATTCCTGTAGCACAGCTCTGGTGTAACACGGGACTAATATGCTGGAGGGGAGGGGGGCTTAACCACTGCGCAATCCTTAGAAGTACAGAACTGGTTGAAAATTGCAGCAACAGACTGGGGGTGTAGCAGGAAATCTTTTTGTAAGACTGAGTTGATTGTCAGGTAGCATTAAGATGGCTCGTGTGGGTGTACAGTAGTGTAGTGGTTATGTTACTGGACTAATAATTCAGAGAACGTGACTTGAAATCCCACCATGGCAGGTTGAGAATTTGAATAAAGTTTAAAAAAACCTGGAAAATAAAAAGCTGATATCAATAAAAGTGATTGTGAAACTGTCAGATTGTTCTAAAAACCCAACTGGTTCACTAATTAGGGAAGGAAACCTGCTGTCTTTACCTGGTCTGGCCTATGTATGACTCCAGTCCCATACCAACAGTGTTGACTCTTAACAGTCCCCTGATATAGCCTAGCAAGCCATTCAGTTGTATCAGGGCATCTAGGGATGGGCAAAAATGCTGACTTTGCCAATGATGCCTAAATCCGGAGAATGAGTTTAAAAAAGTGAGATTTTTTTGCACTTTTAAAGAATGTCTTCGCTGGAGGGGTGGGCAGAGGGACCTAGAGAAGGGAGAAGATCTTGGAAGGAGACAGAACAGAAGAACACAAATTTTAATGAGGCTGACATTCAGACACTAAGGCCGGAATTTTGCCGGCGCTCAGGGGCGGGTTTGGAGGCGGGACATCCGGCAAAATTGCAAAGATTGACAGCGGGTCGGAAACCCGCTGTCAACCCGCCTCCAAACAATCTTCCCAGGTGTCGGGTCCCCGATTTGCGCATGGACCCGACACCTAGCGGCGGGAAGAGGATTATAGGCACTTAACTGCTTGTTAACAGGTTGTTAACAGGCAGTTAAGAGGCTTTTTGCAATTTTGACAGGTCTACTGCAGGCTTCCCAATGTCCGGACACCACGCCAGGTAAGTATGGCGTGTTGTGAGTCTACTGTAATGTTTCTGCATTGATGACAGCTGCAAAAGTGATGTGAAGGATCCAATGGTACACTGGTGAGTTTCAAAGGTAAGAAAATGTTGGGAAAATCATTTTTAATGCATTTACACTTTTCTGTAGGTGACAAGTTTTGGATTGTGTGTGTAATCCCACCTCATTGGGAGAACCTCTCTCACCAGTGACAGATCGCTTCTGTAACCTCACCTGCAGCTGCCATCTGTTCTAGCCTAAGGAAGGAGTCACTGGAGAGCATGGGTGCAAGGGCTCACCTTTGTACAGTGATTGTCAGTGTTTGCAGCACATCAATGCTGTCAAACACTGAGAAATGAGCTGTCAAAAAAAATTGTGCATGGCCCCTTTAAGAAAACCGGCAGATGACGCGTCATCAACTGACGTAATCTGACACCGGCTTGTTCTTAATTGGTCGGCAAGCCTGCAGGGTGGGCTTAACAAGGCCAATTGATGCAAAATCTCGTCTGTATGTCTGATGTCGTTGGGGGCGGGACTGGAATCAGGAAGGCAGCTGTCCCACAGAATCATAGAATCATAGAAAATTACAGCACGGAAGGAGGCCATTTCGGCCCATCAAGTCCACGCCGGCCAACAAAGAGTTATCCAGCCTAATCCCACTTCCCAGCTCTTGGTCCGTAGCCCTGCAGGTTAGAGCATCCCTAGTGCACATCCAAGTACTTTTTAAATGTGGTGAGGGTTTCTACCTCTACCACCCTTTCAGGCAGTGAGTTCCAGACCCCCACAACCCTCTGGGTGAAGAAAGTTCCCCTCAAATCCCCTCTAAACCTTTCCCCAATTACTTTAAATCTGTGCCCCCTGGTTTTTGAGCCCTCTGCTAAGGGAAATAGGTCCTTTCTATCCACTTTATCTATGCCCCTCATAATTTTACACACCTCAATAAGATCTCCCCTCAGCCTCCTCTGTTCCAAGGAAAACAGACCCAGCCTATCCAGTCTTTCCTCATAGCTAAGATTCTCTATTCCCGGCAACATCCTTGTAAATCTCCTCTGTACCCTCTCTAGTGCAATCACATCTTTCCTGTAATGTGGTGACCAGAACTGCACGCAGTACTCTAGCTGAGGCCTAACTAGTGTTTTATACAGTTGAAGCATACCCCCCCCTGCTCTTGTATTCTATGTCACAGCTAATAAAGGCAAGCATTTCGTATGCCTTCTTAACCACCTTATCTACTTGGCCTGCTACCTTCAGGGATCTGTGGACATGTACTCCAAGGTCCCTTTGTTCCTCTACACTACTCAGTGTCCTACCATTTAATGTGTATTCCCTTTCCTTGTTAGCCCCCCCCAAATGCATTACCTCACACTTCTCCGGATTGAATTCCATTTGCCACTGTTCTGCCCACCTGACCAATTTATTGATATCTTCCTGCAGTCTACAGCTTCCTTCTTCAGTATCAACCACACAGCCAATTTTAGTATCATTGCAAACTTCTTAATCATACCCCCTATATTCAAGTCAAGATCATTGATATATACCACAAAGAGCAAGGGCCCTAGTACTGAGTCCTGCGGAACCCCACTGGAAACAGCCTTCCAGTCACAAAAACACCCATTAACCATTACCCTCTGCTTCCTGTCTCCGAGCCAGTTTTGAATCCAACTTGACACTTTGCCCTGGACCCCATGGGCTTTTAACTTTGTGACCAGTCTGCTATGTGGAACCTTATCAAAAGCCTTGCTAAAGTCCATATACACTACATCAAACGCAGTACCCTCATCTACCCTCCTTGTTACCTCCTCAAAAAATTCAATCAAGTTTGTCAGACACGACCTTCCCTTAACAAATCCGTGCTGACTATCCTTGATTAATCCGTGTCTTTCTAAATGAAGATTTATCCTGTCCTTCAGAATTCTTTCCAATAATTTTCCCACCACCGAGGTTAGGCTGACTGGCCTGTAATTACTCGGTCTATCCTTTTCTCCCTTTATAAACAAGGGTACCACATTTGCAGTCCTCCAGCACCACACCTGAAGTGAGAGAGGATTGAAAAATGCAAGTCAGGGCCTCTGCTATTTCCTCTTTTGCTTCGCTTAACAGCCTGGGATATATTTCATCCGGGCCTGGGGATTTATCCACTTTTAAAGCTGCTAAACTCCTTAATACTTCCTCTCTCACTATGTTTATTTAGTCTAATATTTCACACTCCTCTTCCCCGATAGCAAAGTCTGCTTCGCCCCTCTCCTTTGTGAAAACAGATGCAAAGTATTCATTAAGAACCCTCCCAACGTCTCCCGCCTCCACACACAGATTACCCTCATAATCGCTAATAGTTATCCTCTTACTCTTAATATATTTATAAAACATCTTTGGGTTTTCCTTGATTTTACTTGCCAAGAATTTTTCATGCTCTCTCTTTGCTTTCCTAATATCATTTTTAATTTCACCCCTGCACTTTCTGTACTCCTCTAAAGATTCTGGAGTATTTAGCCCTCGGTATCTTTCATACACCTCTCTTTTTTTCTTTATCCTACCCTGTATGTCTCTAGACATCCAGATTTGTTAGCCCCACCTTTTTCTTTAAGGGCACATGTTTGGTCTGAACCCTCCGGATCTCCTCCTTGAATGCCTCCCACTGCTCTGACACTGATTTACCTTCAAGTAGCTGTTTCCAGTCTACTATGGCTAAATCCCCTCTGAGCTTAGCAAAATTTGCTTTTCCCCAATTTAGAATTTTTTTCCTGGTCTATCCTTGTCCTTTTCCATAACTACCTTAAATCTAACAGAATTATGGTCACTAGCATCAAAATGCTCCCCAACTAATACGCCTTCTACCTGCCCAGTTTCATTCCCTAAAACTATGTCCAGAACCGCCCCCTCCCTTGTTGGGCTTGCTACATACTGGCTAAAAAAGTTCTCCTGGATGCATTTTAGGAATTCCGCACCTTATGTACTCTTCACACTAATTTTATCCCAGTTAATATTGGGGTAGTTGAAATCCCCTACTATTACTGCCCTATAGTTTTTGCACTTCTTAGAAATTTGTCTGCATATTTGTTCTTCTATCTCCCTCTCACTGTTTGGGGGTCTGTAGTACACTCCCAGCAGTGTGATCGCCCCTTTTTTGTGGCCTCGTTTGATGATCCCTCCAACATATCATCCCTCCTCACAGCTGTAATAGTTTCTTTAATCAATACTGCGACCTCCCCTCCCTTTTTACCTCCCTCTCTATCCCGTCTGAAAATCCTGTAACCAGGAATGTTGAGCTGCCATACCTGCCCCTCTTTCAGCCACATCTCTGTAATAGCTATAATATCATAGTCCCAAGTATCTACCTGTGCCCTCAGCTCATCTGCCTTGTTTGCTATACTCCTTGCATTGAAGTGTATACCATTTAGTACAGGTAAACCTCCTTGTTGACTACTATCTAGCCCTTGATTCCTCTGTCCTTTCCAATTTACTTTCTACATTTTTCTTCTCTCCCTATTGACTCTATACTTAGGTTCCCATCCCCCTGCCAAACTAGTTTAAACCCTCCCCAACAGCACCAGCAAACCCTCCCATGAGGATATTGGTCCCGTTCCCGTTCAGGTGCAACCCGTCTGGCTTGTAGAGGTCCCACCTCCCCGAGAAATGGTTCGAATTCCTCAGGAATCTAAAGCCCTCCCTCCTACACCATCTCTCCAGCCACGCATTCATCTACTCTATCTTCCTATTTCTGATCTCACTAGCACGTGGCACTGATAGTAATCCAGAGATTACTACCTTTGAGGTCCTGCTTTTTAATCTCTTTCCTAGCTCCCTAAACTCTGCCTGCAGGACCTCATCCCTCTTCCTACCTATGTCGTTGGTACCGATATGGACCACGACCTCTGGCTGTTCACCCTCTCCCCTCAGAATGCCCTGCAGCCGTTCAGTGATGCAGCACCCCGCTCGCGCCCCGGCCGTGATCTTCAGTCGCGCCCCCTGATTTACCGCCAGACGCTATGTCCGACGGGTTCAGGGAGGCGTACGTGCGGCCGGGGCGGCGATATTTAAAGCGGAGGTGGCAGGCGGCCATTTTTGTTGCTGGCCGCCTGCCAGCACCTGCCCCCGGCCCCCGTGAAGCCCCCCCACCGTGAAGTGCCGGCTGCGCTCCAAGAGCCCGGCACTTCTCTTGAGTGCCGGGCTCTTTTGCCGGCACTCCCGATCCCTGGGGGCCCAGCTGGGAACCGGTTCGCGCTGCGCAGGGTCCCTCCCCTTTAAGAAGGGGAGGAAGGCCTGCAATACCGCGGCGCGACGTGCCGCAGCGCGTGGCGCTGCGGCACGTAGCGCCAGGATATTCACTCGCAGCGCCCCAAGAGGGATGCGGGCTGCTTCCAGTTGCGCCCCGCTTCCCTCTTGGGGCGCAACCACTGAAGTTCCGGCGCGGGGCCGCTAATTTTTTCGGGGCGCTAAAAGTCGCGCCCTGGCGAGGTTAGCGCCCCAAATGGGGCGCGACTCAATTTTTACCCCTTGGGCTCCATTTTCCATCTTTATAATTACATACATATATAAAATATATGCCTCAGGATAAAAACTCTGCTTTTGTCACATCAATAATGTTTTAACAGATACGTCCACTTGCTGCTAGTATTTTCCACTGCTGCCTGTTTAACATATTCAGGTGACCTTGTCGTTGTAATGTTATTTTGGGAGGAAGCTGTCCTGGCTCAGTTTATGCACCAGAAACAGTAGACTGCAAGTCAGAGGAATTTGTGATCAAACTATACGGGACTGCAATCAGACCGCACCTTGAGTAATGTGGGATTCTGGTCATCAAATCACAAGGGAAATCTTCAAGTGCTGAAGGGAGTGCAGAGAAAAGCCATGAGGCCAATCCCCAGTGTCAGGGGTCTGAGTGATGAGGAAAGACGAGAGAGACTTGAGCTTTTCAGTCTAGGAAGGTGGGGGGGGGTGGGGGGTAATTTTGACTTTGGACGACAGTGTAAAATTGGCGATATCGATTCAGCCGCCCATGAGATCTCCCGATTTTCATGTGAGGTGTCTGAGGTGTGAATTTATAGAAGTATGTAACATTATTAAGGGGATTGAAAATGTAAATCTGGAATATTACTTACAATTAAATTGTGAGAGTAGAACAAGGGGCAGAGTTTCAAACTCGTAAAAAGTCAATGTAGGACTGAAATCAGGAAGTTCATACTCACACAATGAATGATCAAAGTATCAAATAGACTTCCAGGAAAAGTAGTGGAGGTAAAAACCCAGAATCATTTAAGAAATACTTGGATACTGCAGTGGGAGTACATTAGGATCTTTCTGGACGGATGAATTTAGAAGGGCCAAATGGCCTTCATTATCTATAACTATCCTGTGAGCTGGTGAACTACCTGACACGGGCTAAGTTTGATTATTAGCTAAAATTCATAGCAAATTGGCATTCGTGAATTTATACCAGCTTAATACAAATCTGCAGCATCACAACCATATAGTGCAGGATGAATATTTCATCATATTTTTTATAGGCGTTTTTATACATAAAATTATCATGTAAATTTGCAATAATGGTATAATTTCAGTACTAGTTGTAAGTGACAGTTAGTCAAAACCATGCAGGATTACTAAAATTGGCATGTGCCATGGACGAGTGCAATGTTTACTTTCCTCTTAAATTATGTCCATTTTATATTTAAATATTTTCAAAGGGGAGAATTTCCGCAGGGGTTTTCCTGAACACCTGCCCTGACTTCAAGGAAAGATTGGCAGAATGTCATTAATAGCTGTTCATGCCATTACTCCTGGGCTGCCGACAATCTTCCGGCAAAGTTACGGTGAACAATTGGAAGAATCCACAGATATACAACATTGAGGCAATACAATATTGGAGGCAGCTAGCTCCAGGTAAGCAGTGATTTTTTTAATGCAACCTTCAACACTGTAGAGCTGTGAGAGCAGGGGGTCTAATGCCTTATACATGAGACTAAGCATCTCCATCTAATATATACCTCACTGCATACCGTTACAATGTGTACTCTGTGATTGGTCAGAAGAAGTATTAGGGTAGAAATTATTGTCAATGATGATATTGTACAAACATTTAACACACTCGAATCAAATTTGTTTCCAATATTTTAACAAAAGCATAAAAATGGGTAATGCCTTCATTAAAGTAGCAAAGAGAGGAATCTGATATGAGTGTATTAAATGTGTGCACAATAACATAATCCACGATAATTTTAACTCTATTCTGATTTTTACTTTAAGTGAATTGGAGGTAGCACTATCTTACCTGAAGAGCTTAATTTGTGCCTCAGTCAATGATTCACTGGAAAATCCAACAAGTGATGGTGGAATTGGTAGAGTCAAATATCATGAGTGGTTATTAGAATAATTTCTCCATTAGTGAACTTTGAAACAGGCAATGTTAATTAATTAAAGGTCATCGACCTGAAACGTTAACTCTCTTTCTCTCTCCACGGATGCTGCCTGGCCTGCTGAGTTTTTCCAGCGTTTTCTGTTGTTATTTCGGATTTCCAGCATCCGCAGTATTTTGCTATCGTATTAATGTTAATTAATTGTCAGATTAGACAAATTCTGCTGCTTGCTAAATCTGTCATTAGTCCTAATTACGCTCCTGTGATGCACCTCGGGAAATTTTACTATGTTAAAGGCACTATATAAATGTAAGATATTGTTGTCTAAAACCAAAAAGCCAGAGGGAAATACATTGTTGCTAGTGTTAGTACCATCCACTAAAGGCCTTTTGAAAATCTTAATCTAGGTTGCCAGGTGTCAGACTGCAGGATCCATTGCCGTTTCTCATACAACAGATTCTTCCCTCTTCGGAGCAACTGGGAAACGGGTTGGCACAGGGCACAGGGCACAGGGCACTTGGCCCCTTTGCGAGATACAATGGCAAACAAACAGATTGGAGTTGAAGGCATGCTCACTAGCGTTACAATGCCTTCTGCTACATATGTAAGTCTGATGGACAGAAAGTGCCACAATTGTCAGGTTCATGAACAAGCAAATATGAGGACTCTGGATCTCTGCCAGGAGAAGGTGCAGTGGTTTTTTTTTGTTGTACCTTGAATATGCTTATAGTGCATTTTGTCACTTTGTGATAACCATGTTACATTCCTTTTAATATATACATATTATAAGTGCAGCTTTATATCCCACAGCAATTTCCATAGCTAATAAAGAATTGACATGCAAAAAAAAACCTAGTTGGCCTCAATCGTACATAAATGTTAATTATAGAAATCTACATATTCTTATGCCATGTTTGAGAGAAGTGAAAAGAAGTGCAAAATAATTTTCTGTGATCTTGAAACTAACCTGTTATATTCCAAGAAAACCAAACATTAACACTTCAAGAAATTGAGGAGTTAAAGAAAATCTGGGTCCAGTTAAAGAACAGAGCAAAGAAAGAAGTGCACATATCTACCAATCAGAATATAACTGCACAGGAAGTTATACGTGCTTTCCTGCCAAGAGGAATGTGCCTGGTGTTGGCAGCCGTGACTCACTGCTTTGGTGATACGTTGAAATCTAGCCCTTTCTTCACACAGCTAATTCAGAGGTACGAATGTGAATTAAGAGTTCAATTTTTGTTTCTATTTTCCTTGCACAAGGCTCTATGATTTGACCACAATCAACCTTTACAGGTCTTTAACAGTCCTAAACAAGCAATTTTTTGGGGAGGGGTAATGTAAGCAATGGATTGAGACCCAGAATAGCAAAAAAAGGAAAGAAAGAAAGGTTCTTGCTTTGCCGGTTCTGACGAAGGGTCCCCGACTCGAAACGCGAAATCTGTTTCTCTCTCCTCGATGCTGCCTGACCTGCTGAGTGTTTCCAGCATTTTCTGTTGTTATTTCAGATTTCCAGCATCCGCAGTATTTTGCTATTGTGTGAAAGAAAGAAAGCATTTGCTTTTATAAAGCGCTGTTCACATCCTTAGGATGTCCTAAAGCTCTTCACAGCCAATGAATGATTTTGAAGTGTAGACACTGTTGTTATGTAGACAAATGTAGCAGCTAAAGAATGCACAGCAAAGTTCCACAAACGGCAAGGAGATAAATGACCAGATCATTTGTTTGTGGGGGTGTTGGTTGAGGGACAAATGTCGCCAGGACTCAAGGAGATCTTCCTGCTCATCTTTGAGTAATTTTTTGGGATCTTTTATGTCCATCTGACAGGGTCTTGGTTTGACACCTCACCCAAAATGCAGCACCTCCAAGAATACAACGCACCCTCAGTACTGCCCTGATGTGTCAACCTAGGCTATATATATAGGAACTGGAAGCAGGCTTGAACCTATGACCTTCTGACACAGAGGCAAGAGTGCTATCACTGAGTCAAGCTGACACTTGGGGTCAATGTTGTGCTGCTCAGGGGCAGTAGTGCTGATGGGCATTGGGCACAAGTGACTTGTATTATCAAGTACTGAGGTCTGATGCCTCTGTATATCCATTGTGTATAGCACTGTGTAATTCGGTGGGGAAGTGCCTGTGGCATTGAGGGCCTGTGCACCAAGCATACACTAAACTCTTAAAAAGGCCGTAAAAAATGTTAATGAGCTCATGGGCCAATATTACAGTCTCAGCACCTGAGCAGGTGCAGAAGAAGAGAATCTGCCTCAATCAGTGACAGAAGAGGATCTATTATGTTAGCTATGTGATTGCTATTTATACCTTGCCACATTTCATGGGTCATATTTCAAATGCATTGAACTGGCAGCAATACAGAATGCAGTATTAAAACATGGGTGGGTCTGTGCATTTGAAAGGCAGGTGAACAGCTGCCACAACACTGTGCATTCTTCCTCTATGATGCTTCACCAAGCAAGTGAAATACTAAGATACATTGCAAGGTGAGATTATAAAATTAAATGCGAGTACACTTACCTTGGCAACCTTTGGAAGACCAATAACTTTATTCCTTACACGCTCTCATGATCTGGTCGCAGGTGAGACATCATTCAGTATTTCTGTGATTTCCATTGAGGCTTTTCAAAGGGAATGCCCCAATACTCCATCCTTCTCTTCAGCGAAGGAATTATAGCATGAGAGTACCTCAGAGCACTACAGCTGCCTGTATCACCCAACGATCAGCACTCCTATTGTCATGTTACTGGGAAGGATATTATTGGTTCGCATGATTCCAATGTGTTGACTCTACACCTTCTTACACTGCACATAGATAAGAAATTAGAACGGAATAATATAATTTATATGGTCAGTTATTGAGAAGCTTTTTTCAAAGGGCTATAAAAATACTAACCAAAACAAGAATAAAAAAGCCTGACCACATAAAAGGACATGCAAAGAAAAAAACACAATGCCACCCTGGCGAATTCCAATTAAAGAACAATGCAGAGGAATCGGAATTTACTGAGGAGCAGTTTAAAAATATTCCTGATTCTTCATATTGTTTGAGTTTGTAAACATTTTAAAAGTGTCCAATTTTTATGAAATGACTTTGTTCTGGCTGTCTGACTGATGATTTCCCACCAATAGCTGACCCATATAGACATAGGCCTAGAAATTCATGACCACCACAAAAGCTGCCGGTGCCACTGCAGCCGGGTGTTAACGGCCGCCGAAAATGGTGGTGCTGGCAGGGCCGAAAAATTGGCGCTGGGGACTGATTAACATTAGCCCAGCACTTAGCTCACAGTGCAACACCGTCCTGGTGGTGTTGGTCCCGGCTGGAGGCCCCAATGTAGCGTGACCAAAGTGTAGTTGGAGATACAACAGCCTCTCTGAAAGTAAGGCTGTGATTTCAGAAAGCATTGTTGGTTTCATAAAGGGGAACTGCCTTCTGAAATGAAAAAAAAAATTATGTAAAAAAATGCAGTTTTTAGCCCATACAGCTCAACTGCCTTTTAAAAAAAAATGAACATTAAAAAGAATCCAAAATGGAAGTCTTCAGCTCTTAAAGCTGAATTTCCTTCAGCACTAACACAAATGGCTCAGCAAGCCAGGGGAGGGGCACCCAGGGTCCCACACGCAGCACTCCAGCTTTGTGCAGGGGGTCAACACTGCAAGAGGGGCCAGGTGGCCCTCCAGAAAGAAGGATGTGGGACCAGATCACCGAGGCTGTCACTGCCAGCAGTGTTGCCCCCAGGACCTGGCTCCAGTGCCCAAAGAAATTTCATGACCTCAGACCACTGGTCAAGGTCAGTGAATGCATCTTCAAAAGCCGTCTCCTACCAATTGCATCACTAGACTCACACACTGCTCAATGCACGACTCCCCACACCCAATCACTCACCTACCAACAATCTGTACTAAACACGAGGCACATCTACCACTCCTAGCCTCACCTCAACCCGTTAGAGGAGACGGTGCAGGCCATTCTTGGCAGAGGCATGGCTGAGCCCTTGGCCAGAGATAGGGCTGAAAGGATATCCTGGCCAGAAAGAGCTTGTCTGGATTGCAGCCTTCCCTCTGCTTTCTCCTCTACTGATCCCTCCTCTTCTGTATCTTCCTATTTTGCATCCTCCTCTTCTGTTTCCTCCTGTTCTGCGTCTTCCTCTTTTGCATCTTCATCTTCCCTCTGTGAGCAGATGCTGTAAATCTGAAATAAAAGCATAAAATGCTGGAAATACTCAGCCGGTCAGGCAGCATCTCAACCTGGGATGTGAACTCTGTTTCTCTCTTCATGGATGCTGCCTGACCTGTTGAGCATTCCCAACATTTTCTGACTTCTCAGAGACCCTCCTTTACCATCCGAGGCCTTGCAAGCATCTAGCAGCACTCCCTGCACACTTAAAAAACTTTTAACACGTATTGCACTAAGCCACTACTTCAATAAAATAAAAACAAATCCAGTCCAAAAGCTTAAATGCAAACTTACCTGAAACTCAGTGCTAAGGTCGAAGTTCGCTGAGTGGACATTAAATCGCCGTTGCACGCCATCTAATGCCACCCTCTCTTTGTTTACATTTCCAATGCCAGCACTGCAATCGGCAGCACGAAGGTGCTCACCAAAATGGATGCCTGCGAGACCCGAACCAGAGAAGGGCGCTAGAGAGGCTGCCACCATTTTTCGACCAGATCGCGGTGGTAACTCATGGCGGTAAGTGGCCCAATTTCTAGGCTATAGTGTTGGTATTTCTACATATAGAACGGTAATCTTTAGTAATCTACAGGGCCATGACGATATTTCTTTCAGGTTCCAGAAATGTGTCCTACTCGGTAAAGATGCAGTGCGGAATTTTAACCCCCAAGGTTGGGTGTTATTTAAAAAAAATTAGTTCCTGGGATGTGGGCGTCGCTGGCAAGGCCAGCATTTATTGCCCATTCCTAATTGCACTTGAGTAGGTGGTGGTGAGCCGCCTTCTTGAACCGCTGCAGTCCATGTGGTAAAGGTACTCCCATAGTGCTGTTAGGGAGGGAGTTCCAGGATTTTGACCCAGCGACGATGAAGTAATGAAGGCTGGTATTTGACTTGGAGGGGAACTTGGAGGTGCTGGTGTTCCTATGCGCCTGCTGCCCTTGTCTTTCTAGGTGGAAGAGGTCGCGGGTTTGGGAGGTGCTGCCGAAGACGCCTTGACGAGTTGCTGCAGTGCATCTTGTAGATGGTACACACTGCAGCCACGGTGTGTGGTGGTGGAGGGAGTGAATGTTTAAGGTGGTGGATGGGGTGCCAATCAAGCGGGCTGCTACGTCCTGGATGGTGTCGAGCTTCTTGAGTGTTGTTGGAGCTGCACTCATCCAGGCAAGTGGAGAGTATTCCATCACACTCTTGACTGTGCCTTGTAGATGGTAGAAAGGCTTTGGGGAGTCAGGAGGTGAGACACTCGATGCAAAATACCCAGCCTCTGACCTGCTCTTATAGACACAGTATTTATGTGGGTGGTCCAGTTAAGTTTCTGGTCAATGGTGACCCCCAGGATGTTGATGGTGGGAGATTCGGTGATGGTAATGCCGTTGAATGTCAAGGGGCGGTGGTTAGACCCTAGACCCTTGCTTGTTGCTAGAGGTGTGGCTAGTTCTGGAGCACAAGTCTTCAGCAGGACAGCTGGGATATTGTCGGGTCCACAGCCTTTGTTGAATCCAGTGCACTCAGCCGCTTCTTGATATCACGTGGAGTAAATCGAATTGGCTGACGACTGGCTTCTGTGATGGTGAGGACCTCAGGAGTAGACTGAGATGGTTTCCTCCGGGTGCTCCGGTTTCCTCCCACAGTCCAAAAATGTGCGGGTTAGGTTGATTTGGCTATGATAAATTGACCCTTAGTGTTAGGGGGGTGTTAAATATGTGGGGTTATGGGGATAGGATGGGATACGTTAGGGGGAATTAAATACGTGGGGTTACGGGGGTAGGGTGGGATATGTGTACTGTGGGGATTATAGCAGGGACAGGGTACTGGATTTGGATGATCAGCCATGATCGTATTGAATGGTGGAGCAGGCTCGACGGGCCGAATGGCCTACTCCTGCTCCTAGATTCTATGTTTCTATCCACTCGGCACTTCTGGCTGCAAATGCTTCAGCTTTGTCTTTTGCACGCACGTGCTGGGCTCCACCATCATTGAGGATGGGGATATTCATGGAGCCTCCTCCTCCCGTTAGTTGTTTAATGGTCCACCACCATTCCCGACTGGATGTGGCAGAACTGCAGAGTTTTGATCTGATCCGTTGATTGTGGGACCGCTTAGCTCTGACTATAGCATGTTGCTTCCACTGTTTAGCATGCATGTAGTCCTGTGTTGCAGCTTCCCCAGGTTGGCACTGCATTTTTATATCTGCTCTTTTGCATTCCTCATTGAACCAGGGTTGGTCCCCTGGCTTGGTGGTAATGGTAGAGTGAGGGATATGCTGGGCCATGAGGTTACAGATTGTGGTGGAATAGAATTCTGCTGCTGCTGATGGCCCACAGCGCCTTATGGATGCCCAGATTTGAGCTGCTAGATCTGTTCTGAATCTATCCCATTTAGCACGGTGGTATTGCCACACAACACGATGGAGGGTGTCCTCAGTGTGAAGACGGGACTCCGTCTCCACAAGGACTGTGCCGTGGTCACTGCTACCAATACTGTCATGGACAGATGCATCTGCAACAGGTAGATTGGTGAGGATGAGGTCATGTATGTTTTTCCCTTGTATTGGTTCTCTCACCACCTGCTGCAGGCCCAGACTGGCAGCTATGTCATTCAGGACTCGGCCAGCTCGGTCAGTAATGGTGCTACCGAGCCACTCTTGGTGATGGACATTGAAGTCCCCCACCCAGAGTACATTCTGTGCCCTTGCTACCCTCAGTGCTTCTTCCAAGTGGTGTTCAACATGGAGAAGTACTGATTGATCAGCTGAGGGAGGGCGGTAGGTGGTAATCAGCAGGAGGTTTCTTGCCCATGCTTGACCTGATGACATGAGACTTCATGGGGTCCAGAGTCAATGTTGAGGACTCCCAGGGCCACTCCTTCCCAACTGTATACCACTGTGCCGCCACCCCAGTGGGTCTGTCCTGCCCATGGGACAGGCCATACCCAGGGATGGTGATGGAAGAGTCTGGGATATTGGCTGAAAGGTATGATTCTGTGAGTATGACTATGTCAGGCTGTTGCTTGACTAGTCGGTGGACAGCTCTCCAAATTTTGGCACAAGTCCCCAGATGTTAGTGAGGAGGACTTTGCAGGGTGTGTCGTTGTCCGTGTCTGAAGCCAGTGCCTAGGTCGATGCCGGGTGGTCCGTCCGGTTTTATTTTTATTATTTGTTGTGGTTTGTTACAACTGAGTGGCTTGCTAGGCCATTTCAGAGGGCAGTTAAGAGTCAACCACATTGCTGTGGGTCTAGAGTCACATATAGGCCAGACCAGGTAAGAACGGCAGATTTCCTTCCCTAAAGGACATTAGTGAACCAGATGGGTTTTTACGACAATCCGGTAGTTTCATTGTCACCATTATTGAGACTAGCTTTTTATTCCAGATTTATTTAACTGAATTTAAATTCCACAGCAGACTTGGAGGGATTGAACTTACGTCCCTGGATTATTAGTCCAGGCCTCTGGATTACTAGTCCAGTAATATAACTACTATGCTACCAGTTGTGGACGGATGGGAGGTAAAGAGGTTAAAAATCTCAAACTCGACCCCAACCCGTCTCCAACCCGCGCACTTCCAGTTTTAACGGAGGCAAGTCAGGGGGCGGGCGACCAATCCGCTCTCAGGAGATGGCTCTGTTGCTGAAATCTTTTAAGGAAGCTGTGTGCCTCTATTTTATTTTTATTTTATTTTTATTTTTAATACATGGAGGCCTGATTTATGAAAAGGAAATTGTGTTTGACAAATCTGTTAGTGTTTTTTGAGGTTGTAACTAGCAGAATAGATAAGGGGGAACCAGTGGATGTGGGCTATTTGGATTTTCAGAAGGCATTCGATAAGGTGCCACACAAGAGGTTATTAAACAAAATTAGGGCTCATGGGATTGGGGGTAATATACTAGCATGGATTGAGGATTGGTTAACGGACAGAAAACAGAGAGTAGAAATAAACGGGTCATTTTCGGGTTGGCAGGCTGTAACTAGTGGGGTACCGCAAGGATCAGTGCTTGGGCCTCAGCTATTTACAATCTATATCAATGATTTGGATGAGGGGACCAAATATAATATATCCAAGTTTGCCGATGATTCAAAGCTGGGTGGGAATGTAAGTTGTGAGGAGGATGCAAGGAGGCTTCAAGGGGATATAGAAAGGCTAAGTGAGTGGGCAAGAACATGGCAAATGGAATATAATGTGGAGAAATGTGAAGTTATCCACTTTGGTCGGAAAAATAGAAAAGCAGAGATTTTTTTAAATGGTAGAGAGATTGGGAAATGTTGGTGTTCAGAGGGACCTGGGTGTCCCTGTACACGAATCACTGAAAGTTAACATGCAGGTACAACAAGCAATTAGGAAAGCAAATGGTATGTTGGCCTTTATTACAAGAGGATTTGAAAATAAGGGTAAAGACATCTTACTGCAATTATATAGGGCCCTGTTGAGACCACACTTGGAGTATTGTGTACAGTTTTGGTCTCCTTACAACAACAACAACAACTTGTATTTATATAGCGCCTTTAACGTAGTAAAACAGCCCAAGGCGCTGCACAGGAGTATTTTAAGACAAAAAATTTGACACCGATTCACATAAGGATATATTAGGGCAGGTGACCAAAAGCTTGGTCAAAGAGGTAGGTTTTAAGGAGTGTCTTACAGGAGGAAAGAGAGGTAGTGAGGCGGAGAGGTTTAGGCAGGGAATTCCAGAGCTTAGGGCCTAGGCAACAGAAGGCACGGCCACCAAAGGTTGAGCGATCATAATCAGGGATCCTCATGAGGGCAGAATTAGAGGAGCGCAGATATCTCGGGGGGGGTTTGTGGGGCTGAAGGAGATTACAGAGATAGGAAACGGCGAGGCCATGGAGGGATTTGAAAACAAGGATGAGAATTTTGAAATCGAGGCGCTGCTTAACCGGGAGCCAATGTAGGTCAGCGAGCACAGGGGTAATGGGCGTATGGGACTTGGTGCGAGTTAGGACACGGGCAGCCGAATTTTGGATGACCTCAAGTTTGTGCAGGGTGAAATGTGGGAGGCCAGCCAGGAGTGCGTTGGAATAGTCAAGTCTAGAGGTAACAAAGGCATGGATGAGGGTTTCAGCAGCAGATGTAAGGGCGGAGACGGGCGATGTTATGGAGGTGGAAGTAGGCGGTCTTTGTTATGCTGCAGATATGTGGTCGGAAGCTCATTTCAGGGTCAAATATAACACCAAGTTTGTGAACAGTGTGGTTCAGCCTCAGACAGATGTTAGGGAGAGGGATGGAGTCAGTGGCTAGGGAACAGAGTTTGTGGCGGGGACCAAAAACTATGGCTTCAGTTTTCCCAATATTTAATTGGAGAAAATTTTTGCTCATCCAGAACTGTATGTCGGACAAGCAGTGTGACAATTTAGACACCGTGGAGGGGTCGAGAGAAAAAGTAGTGAGGTAGAGCTGGGTGTCCTCAGCGTACATGTGGAAACTGATGCTGTGTTTTCGGATGATGTCGTCAAGGGGCAACATGTAGATGAGAAATAGGGGGGGGCCAAGGATAGATCCTTGGGGGACACCAGAGGTAACGATGTGGGAGCAGGAAGAGAAGCCTTGCAGGTGATTCTCTGGTTACGATTAGATAGATAAGAATGGAACCAGGCGAGTACAGTCCCACCCAGCTGGACGACGGTGGAGAGGCGTTGGAGAAGGATGGAGTGGTCAACCGTGTCAAAGTGTGCAGACAAATCAAGAAGAACGAGGAAGGATAGTTTACCTTTGTCACAGTCACAAAGGATGTCATTTGTGACTTTGATGAGAGCCGTTTCAGTACTGTGGCAAGGGCCTAAGGAAGGATATACTTGCCATAGAGGGAGTGCAACGAAGGTTCACCAGACTGGTACCTGGGATGGGGGGATTGTCCTATGAGGAGAGATTGAGTAGACTAGGCCTATATTCTCGAGAGTTTGGAAGAATGAGAGGTGATCTCATTGAAACATACAAAATTCATACAGGGCTTGAGAGGTTAGATGCAGGGAGGATGTTTCCCCTGGCTGGGGAGTCTGGAGCCAGGGGTCACAGTATCAGAATAAGGGGTCGGCCATTTAGGACTGAGATGAGGAGAAATTTCTTCACTCAGAGGGTGATGAATCTTTGGAATTCTCTACCCTAGGGGGCTGTGGAGGCTCAGTCATTGGGTATATTCAAGACAGAGATTGATAGATTTTTGAATATTAAGGAAATCAAGGGATATGGGGATAGTGCAGGAAAGTGGAGATGAGGTAGAAGATCAGCCATGATCTTATTGAATGGTGGAGCAGGCTCGAAGGGCCAAATGGCCTACTCCTGCTCCTACTTCTTATGTTCTTATATTCTCCTGGGACTCTGGAATCTCGGCTGGTAAAGGAGACAGAAGGGTCAGATCCATGAGCTAAGTGTACTTACAGCACTGCTTGTGGGCCAGGAGGAGCAGGAATGTTTCCTCTAGGCTCAACAAGCTAACTTGCATGCAATTAGACCACCCTAACCCCTCTGTGATCACTCACCTCGCCATCCCCGCGATCTCCAACTCCCCGTGATCTCTAACTCGCCCGCGCTCTCTCACTCCCCTCTGTGATCCCCTACACCCACTCCTCGCGCGATCTCCAACTTCTCCCACCCTTCCCATCTGCGACTCCACCCACCTCGCCTATTTACAACATCCCTACGATCTCCGACTTCCCTGTGATCTCCGGCACCCCCCTGTGATCTCCTACCATCACTCCCTCCGCGATCTCTGACTCCCCCCACCTTCCCAATCTCTGACTCCCCCAACCCCCAATCTCCGACTCCCCCACCCCCACCCCCCGATCTCTTACTTCCATCATGATCTCCGACTCCCCATCCCCATCTCCGAATTCCTATCCGGCGATCTCTAACCCCGTCCCCCACGATGTCATACTTACCTGGCATCCGTTCCCGGCTGCTTTCCTGTCGACAGGCAGTCAGCCTGTTAATCAGGCTGGGGGGTTGGGACACCTATTGAAAAGATTTAAAAGTCGTCCTGCAGTTAATTTCTGCCGGGTTTCCCATCCAGAAATCCTCCCTCCCGCTCTCTTCACGGCCCTGAGAAAATATCAGCGCGCAATCAATATAAGCATTTGTTGGTATCTACGTATCTTAACTTTTGTGATTAGATCAAGCAATGTGTACTGAAAATGCCGTTATCTTGAAATACTCCACCAAACAGGGTTAGGGTTTGGTCGTACATAGGATTTTGGTTATACACTTCAATAAGACACTTTAGACCCCATAGATACCAATTGGGAAAAGCTCTAATAGATCCTAACGACAGTTTAACATGTTGACTAGTTGCTGTAAATCTTTTGGCCCAAGTCTTAACAGATTTCTATGTCTGCAAAGGTGTCTGACTCTTCAAGTAATATTCACAGAAGTAGGCTTCTCACAGGGAAGGAAATACCTTTAAGTGCAGCACCAAAATGATTGAATATTGACTTTCTATTGTACATCGTAATATATATCAGAATAGATTGTGAAGATGAATTAGTTCAATGGGTGTAATGTAGCTTTCAGCTAAATATATTTGTAAATCTAAGATTTTTAAATACTGAAATATAGGCCCAGAAATCATCAAGTCCATATTTGAGTCTTTCATAATCTTAGAACAAGGTGCAAGTTGGGTGTAGCAGGCCCATGAGGGACGAGGAAACCCTGGGTCCCTGTTCAGAAGCCCAGCAACAGCCAATTTCTGTCGGAGCCTGGAGCAGGCAGGACCACTGCCCCCGCAAATGGGGCCAATGATGTTGGAGGGGGCGAGGCTTAGGATAGGGATTTACCACACAGAGAATTTCCTCAGCCCATCCTCCCCACTGTTCAGCGATCTGGATGCTTGGATCATCTAGATGCCTGTGCCGTCTCTTTGGTACAGCTATCCAATTAGTCCCACTCCCCTGCTCTTTCCCCATAACCCTGTAATTTTTTTCCCTTCAAGTATTTATCCCATTCCCTTTCGAATGTTACTATTGAATCTGCTTCCACCACCTTTTCAGGCAGTGCGTTCCAGATCATAACAACTTTCTGTGTAAAAAAATGTTTCCTCATTTTTCCTCTGGTTCTTTTGCCAAACACTTTGGGGGAGGAATTCGGTATCGACCATTTTGGGGAGCTAACATTGGCCGGCCGCAAACTTTAGCGCCGGAGACCGCGAAATTCGTCTCCAGCGCCCCTGGAGGTGACTGGAGCGCTAAATCAAGCGCTACAAACTTCTCTTAGGGCGCTAACGTCGGGGAACGGGGTGCTACCTCAGAGCGCTACTCAAGATCAGGCGCTGTCAATTACCTTGTACTCAGACATACTGGCCGCCTTCCAGTTCTTAAAGGGGCGAGTCCATCATGCTGCACAGCCTCACCCTGATCATTGCTGCTTGTGACCTGGGCCTGCAAGAAGGTGCAAATCTTGAACCACGAATATCATGGCTGCTCAGAGGCCCAGGAGGAGAGCTCACTGGTTTAGCGACCAGGCATTGGAGGCTCTGGTTGTGGCTGTGGAACACCGACGGGCAGTGCTGTTCCCAGACACTGGCAGGAGACCATTGCCCCGGGAGTTCACAAGGGTGTGGAGGGAGGTGGCCCATTACATCTCGTCCAGAAGCCTGGTCCAAAGGACTCACACCCAGTGCCTCAAGAAGTTCAACGACCTCACTCGGGTGGTCAGGGTGAGTAGATGCTTGAAATAACTCTACATCCCACCATCTCAAACTCACTCTGTGCACAGATGGTATAAACTGCCAAATCCCCAACACTCACCCAACAACTATGCCCATCTACTAAAAGTCACATCCACATCTCACACCTTGTAGACATTAACGGCTTTTCAACTATGGTAGACACATCTGCCAAACACATGGCTGCACACTCACTCACACTCTGTCCTTTTTCTTGCAGGCTAAGCTTTCTCATTACAGGAGGGAGCAGCAACAATGCACGGGAAGAGGTCAGGCGGAGCTGCACCCCCTCACACAGCTGGAGGAGCGAGTGCACAGAATCATCGCGAGCAATGTGGTGGGCGCTGTGGCAGTCGGAGAGGTCGACCCCCATGGGGACAGCAACGGTATGTTCATCACCTCTTCCTCCTCTCTCATACCACTTCCCCCTCACAACACGAGCCCTTCCCACTTTCCATCTAAGTATACTGTCTCCATTCCTTGCTCCCTTCTTGCCCCCCTCCCCTCATGTTAAAGCCACTCTTGTGCCTTCCTGCTTTCAGATACTGAGCCACCATCTGAATAGTCTGTCCCTCAGCCTCCCAGTGGCAGTGACACGGGAGAGGATCAGGAACACCAAGCCGGAGCTTCACTGCCTGCGTCTCCCGAGGGCAACACATTGGATACTGGGGCCACGCGGTCACTGGAGGGGAGCAGAGGAAATGGTTCTGATGTGGGTGAAGCTCTGGGACTCAGCGGGCTGCAGCAACGCCATGGGGAAAGGGAAGCTCGGGGGCCATCTCCCCGGAGGGTGAGTATGCGCATGAGTTCTGCTGCACAGGACTTGGATGAGGACCTTGATATCGCGGTGATGAACACACAGGCGATGAGCATGCATACTGAGCTCATGGGTGCAATGGCAATGGTGCCCAAGAGCATGGATGCACTGGCTAGGAGCGTGGAGGAGTCTGCCGCCAGCACAGCTGTCATCTGTGCACAAATCCTCGATCCCATCCTTGCCTCTTTGTAGAGGATGATTGACTTCCAGGGAGACCATGGGGACCCAGAGCCCATGCTGCGTGTAATGGGCGAGGTGGCAGCATCTATTGCAGCCCAGGCTGAGGCAACACAACGGCTTAGTGCTGGAATCGAGTCATTGGTTGGTGCCATCCAATCTCAGACAGCTCTGATGCAGTCTCAGATTGATGCCACACAAGCGCTGACAGCTGCCATCATTGCTGGGGCAACCACTGTCCACCGGGGATCTGACTGTGCCTCAGCAGGCCAGCTATCTGTGCTCGAGCAGATCACTCCGGATTCTGCCCCGGGGGAGTGGCAGTGTGTTGGTCGAGCAGGATGGTGCAATCCTCTCTCAGGATGACAGCATTCCTGCTCCCACCACTGCCACTCCGCCATTGCACTTGCCACAGCCTGTCGCCCATGCTGAGTTGGTGCAGTCTGCAGCCGGGCCCTCCAGGCCCAGAGCTGGTCGAGGGCATCCTGCAAGGCCAGCTGCAGTCTCTGGATCCGAGATTCAGCAGCCTTCCGCCTACCTTACTGCAGCCACTGGGGCCACATTACAGAGCAGCAGTAGGGTTGGGAGGGGGGAAGTGCGAAGGGGAGGGAGATCATTTAGGGGGAGGCAGGGGGCGAGAATCAATTTCCGGTCTGAGGCACCACCGGGGCGATGCACGTTTAGATGACGTCACGATCTCCGGGCGCAGGAGATCGTGGCGGTAGTGTTTAGCGCCACCACAAACCACCAGTTGAATTTTGTGGGCGGCGCTAAAATCGCCGCACATGGGTGGTAAGTCGTTAGCGCCTTAAGTCTGTGCCCTCTGGTTACTGATCCTTCTGCCACTGGAAACAATTTCTCCTTATTTACTCTACCAAAACCATTTATGATTATGAACACCTCTGTCAAATCTCCTCTTAACCTTCTCAGGAGAACAACTCCGGGTTCTCCAGTCTCTCCATATAACTGCAATCCATCATCACTGGTACCATTCTAGAAAATTTCTTCTGCACACTTTCCAAGGCCTTGACATCCTTCCTAAAGTGTGGTGCCCTGAATTGAACACGATACTTCAGCTGAGGTCAATCCAGTGTTTTATAAAGATTTAGCATGATGTCCTTGCTTTTGTACTCTCTTAATAAAGCCAAAGATCCTGTAAGCTTTTTTAACAGCCTTCTCAACTTGTCCTGCAACCTTCAAAGATTTTTGTACATACACCCCCAGGTGTCTCTATTCCTGCACCCCCTTTAAATATAGTTCATATTGCCTCTCATCATTCTTCCTACCAAAATGTATCACTTTATACTTCTCTACATTAAACTTCATCTGCCATGTGTCTCCCCAGTCTGTCTATGTCCTCCTGAAGTCCATTACTATCCTCCTCATTGTTTACTACATTTCCGAGTTTTGTGTGATCTGAAAACTTTGAAATTATGCCCTGTGTACCTAAGTCTGGGTCATTGATAGATATCAAAAAGAGCTGTGGTCCTAATACCAACCCCTGGGAACACCACTCTATACCTCCCTCCAGTCTGAAAAACAACCGTTCACCACTACTCTCTGCTTTCTGTCCCTTAGCTAATTTTGTATCCATGCTGCCACTGTCCCTTTAACCCCATGGGTTTTAATTTTGCTAACAGGTCTATTATGTGGCACTTTGTCAAACGCCTTTTGAAAGTCCATATACACAACATCAACCGCATTACCCTTATCAACGCTCTCTGTTACTTTACTATTTACAACTATTTACAATCTACATTAATGACTTGGATGAAGGGACCAAGTGTAATGTAGCCAAGTTTGCGGATGATACAAAGATGGGTGGGAAAGCAAGTTGTGCAGAGGACTCATTGGGCTGGATTTTGAATGACCCGTGGAGTCGGGTTTGGAGGCGGGGGGGGCGGTTAAAGTTGCAGATTCGGGGGTCCCGACCCCATCCCGACTCCAACCCGCCTCCATGCCAGATTCTCTGGTGGCGGGTACCCGACCTGGTCTGAGACCCGACTCCCCGAGGCGGGAAGGGATTACTGACAATTAACTGCCTGTTAACAGGTAGTTAACAGGCAGTTTTTGGCATAATCCCTATTTTCAAAGGAAAAGTGTGGGCTTCCCGACAGGTGGCAAACACTCCAAGTTATCGGGTCGGGCCGTGGGTCTGCAGGGGTTGGAGGGGTCGATATGTCCGGTGGGCAGGTGAGTGATGGGTGCATGTGTGTAAGGTAAGTGCTAAGTGTTGGAAAAAGTTTTACTTACCTTAACTTCCTCCTGCAGGTGTCAGCCCTTCAGTTCTCGGGAGTTAGAAATCTCACCGGCACAAAAAGCAGGAAAGCCGTGGACCTGTCAAAAACAGCAGCCTTCTGTTTTCTGTGTTGGAATGATTTCTAACTCAGCCTGAAAGGAAGGACTGAAGTTAGAAATCATATTTTGAGTGTTTGACAGCTTCACAGAGCTGTCAAACGCTGATATTTCATCTGTCAAAAGCTCTTGACAGATGAAATGTCAGTCTGTGATGTCACCTGTTGCCGGGTGGCCCTTAATTGGCCTGCTGAGCCCACTGGGCGGGCTCAACAAGGTCAATCAAGGGAAAATGCAGTGGGTTGGCCACATCTCGATGGAGGCAGGTTCACAAGCCAGAATGTGTGATTCCCGACCCCAACACGACTCCAACTTCAAAATCCAGCCCAAAAAGTTAGCATGCAGGTACAGCAAGTAATCAAAAAGGCAAATGGAATGTTGGCCTTTATTGCAAGGGGGTTGGAGTATAAAAGCAGGGAAGACCTGCTGTAACTGTACAGGTTATTGGTGAGACCACACCTTGAGTACTGCGTACAGTTTTGGTCTCCTTATTTAAGGAAGGATATACTTGCATTGGAGGCAGTTCAGAGACGATTCACTAGGTTAGTGCCAGAGATGAGGGCGTTGACTTATGAAGAAAGGTTGAGCAGGCTGGGCCTATACTCATTGGAATTTAGAAGAATGAGAGGTGATCTTATTGAAACATATAAGATACTGAGGGGGCTCGACAAGGTAGATGCAGAGAGGATGTTTCCCCTCGTGGGCAAATCTAGAACGCGGGGGCACAGCTTTAGAATAAAGGGTTGCCCTTTTAGAACTGAGATGAGGAGGAATTTCTTCTCTCAGAGGGTTGTACATCTATGGAATTCTCTGCCCCAGAGAGCCGTGGAGGCTGGGTCATTAAATACATTTAAGGTGGAGATAGACAGATTTTTGCAAGATAAGGGAGTGAAAGATTATGGGGAGTGGGCAGGGAAGTGGCTTTGAGCCCAAGATCAGCCATGATCTTACTGAATGGCAGGGCAGGCTCGTGGGTCCAAGTGGCCTATTCCTGCTCCTATTTCTTATGTTCTTATGTTTATCAAAGAACTCGATCAAGTTAGTCAAACATGATTTGCCTTTAGTAAATCCATGCTGACTTTCATTTATTAGCCCATACTTTTCCAAATGCCAATTAATTTTGTCCCAGATTATTGTCTCTAAAAGTTTCTCCACCACCGACGTTAGGCTGACTGGTCAACAGTTGCCGGGTTTTCCCCTTTCCCCTTTTTTAAACAGGGGTGTTATATTTACAATTCTCCAGTCCTGAGGCACCACTCCCATATCCAAGGAGGATTGGAAGATTGTGGCCAGAGCTCTGCAATTTCAACCCTTACTTCTCTCAGTAACTTAGGATGCATCCTATCTGGACCAGGTAACTTTTCTACTTTGAAGACTACCAACCTTTATGTATCTCCTCTTTATCTATTTTTATCCTATCCAATATTGCTACTGCCTCCTCCTTTACTGCTACATTGGTAGTATTCTCTTCTCTAATAAAGACAGATGCAAAGTATTCATTTAGTACCTCAGCCATGCCCACTGCCTCCACAAGAAGATCTCCTTTTTGGCCCCACCCTTCTTTTGATTACCATTTTACTATTTATGGGGGAAAAATTGGATTGCTTTGTGCCTCTGGGGGGCGCTAACGGGGTGCAAAGCCCCTAGCGACTGGGCATGGTGCCGCTAACGCCCCGCTCGCGCCCCGCCCGCAAACTTCAGTTGTGCCCCCTGACCTACCGCCGGATGATAAGTCCAACAGGGTCAGGGTGGCGTTTCTGCAGCCGCTGCGGCGCTAATTAAAGGGCAGGTGTTGGGCGGCCATTTTTTTTGTGGGCCTCCTGCCAGCACCTGCCCCTTTTCGCGCCCTCATGCGGGGTGCCGGCCGACATCAGTCAGCTCTTTTCCCCGCGCCCCGCTCCCCGGTGGTCCAGCAGGGCCTCGGTGCGCGCTGCGCTAGGCCCCTCCCCTTTAATCAGGGGAGGGAGGCCTGTAATACTGCGGCGCTACGTGCCGACGCACATGGCGCTGTTGCATGTAGCATGTCGCGCCGCGATATTGAATGGTCGTGCCCCAGGAAAGAGGGGAGCGCTTCCAGTAGCACCCCGCCTCCTGCTTGGGGCGCTACCAATCAATTTACGACGCAGGGGTGCTAACTTTTTCGGGCCACTAAAAATAGCGCCCCGGTGAAGTTAGCGCCCCAAAGGGGGTGCGACCGAATTTTTCCCCCTATGTGTTTATAAAAGACTTTTGGGTTCCTTTTATGTTAGCCACTAATCTATTCTCATACTCTCTCTTTGCCCTTCTTATTCCTTTTTTAGATCTCCTGTGTACTTTCTATATTCAGCTTTGTTCTCTACTATATTATGAACCTTACGATTGTCATAAGCCTCTTTTGTCTGTCTCATTTTAACCTCTATGGGCAGGATTTTAACTCGGAGGCGGGGAGGGAGCAGGGGTGCTGGATGGTGGTCGGAACGGTTTCCCTCAGGCCCTGCTGAATTTAACGGCAGGGCTTGGTTAACACTTCTTTTCTCGGTTTGCCGCCCGCAGCCAGCCAAATTGAGGGGCTGGCTGGCTATCAGGTGGGTAGGCCTGTGGCACCAGGCCGTAGCCGGGGAGCAGGTAAATGGAAAGACACTTACCTCCTGGATCCAGCAGTCCTTGCCTTCCTTTAACTGCCGGATTCACCAAGTTGAAATCGGGCCACCGAGAGTTAAATTTAAAATGGTGCTTCACACAGCCTCATTGTAATATTTAAATAGATGACCCGCCTCCTGGGAGTGGGTTGGCTGCCCGTCTCCCATCCTGCCTCCGTTAAAACTGGAAGTGGGTGGATTGGAGGCGGGTTGGGGTCGGGATTCAGATTTTTAACACTTTAAACTTCCAACCGACCCAAACTGCTGGTTTTTGGGGGTTAAAATTCCCCCAATATCTTTAGTCATCCAGGGAGCTCTAGCTTTGGATGCTCTTCCTTTCCCCCTCATGGGAATGTGTCTAATCTGTACCTGAACCATCACCTCTTTGAAGGCCTCCCATTGTTCAATTACTGTTTTGCCTACCAATTTTTGATTCCAATCCACTTGCGGAAGATTCCTTTTCAACTCACTGAAGTTAGTCCTCCTCCAGTTAAGTATTGTTGTGCTTAATTGTACCTTGTCCTTTTCCATAGCTAATCTAAACCTGCTGATATTATGATCACTGTTCCCCAAATGCTCTCTCATTGAAACATGCTCCAATTACCCCACTTCATTCCCCAGAACAAGATCCAGGACTGCTTCCTTCCTTGCACACATTTCTGGAATTCCTCCCCCTCCTTGCCCTTTACACTGTTACTATCCCAGTCTATATTAGGATAATTTAGGTCCCCCAAAATCACTGCTCTGTAGTTCTTGCATCTTTCTGTAATTTGCCTGCAAATTTGCTCCTCTATCTCCTTCCCACTATTTGGTGGCCTATAGTATACACCCAGTAGGGTAATAGCTCCTCTATTTGTCCTTAATTGTAACCAAATAGATTTTATCTTTGGCCCTTCAATTATATCATTCCTCTCCAGTGCTATAATAGCTTCTTTGATCAATACTGCCAGCCCCCTCCATTTTCTTCTTTCCCTATCCTTCCTGAATACCTTGTAGCCAGGAATATTGGGGGCTAAATTGCACCAGTTTTTTAGGCACTACATGGCCTCCTAACACTTGAAAATGGAGTCCGAGATGCACGCACACTTCTGATGGTAAGTGCGCCAGATGCCATCTTGTTGAAGGGGTTTGCGCGCTCACCTAATGACCACTGGCAGCATGCAGAGCAAACAGAGTATGATATCAATCAGTTAGCAACGCTGATTTGATGGCAGCACTGCCATTTTCGAATGCTAAACTCCAGCCTTTGCCCTGTCTGAACCTAGCACAACTGAACAAGATGGTAATCGGCATGAAGGACCCCCCACCAGTGCTACTTAAAGTGATCATGAACTACATGCAGGTTAGTTGCTGGATTATTTCTTCTGGCTGTTGGTGCAATTGTATGCATTTTTGGAGCTTTCCTATACTTGTTTAAATTTTCAATAGTATTCAGGGAATGGTCTGGCTGGTGCTGAAGTACTTTTTTTTTCATTTAAAAGCTTGTGCTGAAACAAGTTGCTTCCAGACATGGGTGACCTGGTAGGCCTTCCTCTTGGAATTGAACATGACTGGGAGAATGAAGAGAGGCCACGCAGAGCAGGACAAGCTGCTAGCAGATGGCAGAGGAGGAGGGGGTATCCACCGAGGGTCTTTAGTGAGCAATTCTCTTACCTCAACTTCAGCGAGGACCGATACTTGAGACGTCTTTGCTTCACTAAAGAGGTTGTGACTGAAATCTGCCAACTGCTGCAGCCACAACTGTAACCTCTAAGCAGGACAATGACCGCATTGCCTGCGGCTGTCAAGGTGACCGTGGCTCTTAACTTTTATGCATCTGGCTCCTTCCAGGCTGCTGCTGGAGATATAAGTAACATCTCACAGTTTGCAGTACACTGCTGTATAAGGGAGGCCACTGAGGCTCTCTACACACAGAGAGACAGCTTCATTTCATTTCCTCTTACCAGAGACAAGCAGGCGGAGTGAGCATGAGGGTTTGCACGGATTGCAGGATCCCCCATGGTGCAGGGTGCCATTGCCTTGCGTGCACCTCATGTGAACTCTGCCATTTTCTTGAAGCAAAAGGGATTCCACTCCCTGAATGTGCAGCTGGTGTGCGACCACAGGCAGCTCATCATGCAGGTCAATGCCTGTTATCCTGGCAGTAGTCACAATTTCTTCATTCTGCGGCAGTCCTCTGTGCCACCTGTATTTGAAACCACCACGGGAAGTCAGAGGCTGGCTGCTGGGTGACAAGAATTATCCACTCATGACATGGCTCATAACTCCGGTCCGGAACACATGCACATGTGCACAGCAGGCCTACAATGAGAGCCGTGCTGCCACTAGGCATATTATAGAGCACACCATCGACATCCTCAAGCAACGCTTCCACTGCCTGGAGGAGCCCTGCAGTACTCAGCTGAGCAGGTATCAAGATTTGTAGTGCTGCATAACCTCGCCATTGTGAGCGAGCAGCCTCTGCCAGCATCTCTCAGGCGAGAAGCTGAGGAGCAGGAGCATGAAGAAGAGGAGGAGGAGGAGGAAGTGGAGGAGGAGGAGGAAGTGCAACAGGAAGTAGAGGAACAGGAAGAGGAAGGGAGGCTACAATGTGGACAGCCCCTTTCTGCCCGGGCTCTACATGATGAAATAATTAATGAACGATACCAGTAACCTCAATCACATCTCCCCATTCACCAACAGAGCCACACTCCTTACCTTTCATCTATCACTGACCATTACATCGTCCTCTTTCAACAACACAAAAATAAAAACCACCAGAAAATACACATTCCCATCCAAATTTATAAATTCAATCATTACATAATGCAAACAAAAATAAACTAATCAACCTTGTGCATTCCCTTACTGCCTCTTCCGTATGCCTTTCCCTCTCCTGGTGCTCCTACGAGCTGCTTCCCAGTTGTTGCACCATGGGTAGTGGAAGGCTGCTGACTTCCAATCGAGGAGACTGCAGATGGCCTTGGAGGGCGTCCTCGAGGAGCTCTGGGCCTAGAAGGCTCGACTTCACACTGCACCATTTTGGCCTGGGCTGCAGCAGTCTGGGCTGGCTGGCTGACAGGCAACAGCAAAGGTGCTGGCGGAGTGGCAGAGGTGAAAGCAAGACTGCTGTCCTCCTGAGAGAGGACAGCAGGTTCGTTGTCAATGGAGCCGCCGCCTGCTGATCTGTTGGAGAACAGATTGATGGACTGCTGTGATGTCCTGGAAGCCCCTTTGAACAGTGGTGTCCAAAGCCATGATGGCAGCAGTCTGAGCTGCAGCACTCAGACCTTTGATGGAAGCTATTTGTGCTGCAATGGAAGCTGTGACATTGGCCATCAGACGCTGCATCATGGTGGGTTCCACAGGGGTGCTGATGGAGGTAACCTCCTGTTCCATGTTGGAAAGGATGGGCTCCAGGCTCTGCACAAAGCCCTGTGCCAAGTTGGAGCTGGACTCCTACATGCTCCTTGACAGGCTTTCTGGCAGGCTTTCCAGTGCACCAAGCATTTGGTTATGTACACCCATCAGCCTTCTTCTGTAGCCTGGCCCATCAAAGTCCTCATCTGAGTCCTCTGAAGCAGAACTAGTGTGTGACCTCGCCCTCCGGCGAGCTGGCATCTGCGCTATCCTTTCTCCCCACCTTGGCTTCTGCGCACTTATGCCCGGTCTCTCACCACATGCAGTTCCCTCCTCTATCCTGGCGAGTGTAAGACAGAATGACGGTGTCTCTTCATCTTCCCTGTCTTCTTTCTCTTCCTCCACTGACTGGGAAGGCTCCAGTACTTAGGTAACTGAAATGACAAAGGGACAAGGGTTGGGTTGTGGTGAGGGGAGAGGAGAAGTAAGAAGTGCGTGCTTACAGTATCTACAGCTTCTTTGTCAGAAGAGTTTGTGGGATGAGGGAGAAATGGGAAGAGAGGAGGAGGATTAGGTATGCAGATGCCCTCATCATCAATCCCTCCAGCCCCACCAGTGGCCATAGCCTCAGTGATGCCCCTTCCCATGATGGCCAGCACTGTCTCCTCCATAGAGTTTAAAACATGCAGGCGTGCTTGTCCTCCTCCAGTGCTTTGCTGCTGCCTCCTGTCATGTGACCACTTTTCCTGCAAGAAAGAGGGAAGTGTGTCAGTGAGTGTCCTGCAATTTGTTTGGTTGATGTGGCTGTCATAGCTGCCAGTGTTTGCAAGCTTAGAGTTGTGGGTGTGTGGCTTGCTACAGTGCTGTGTGTGGGTGAGGTACAGCATATGAAATGAAGCATTGAATACTGATTGATAGAGATTGTTGGCAGATGGGTGATGGGGGTGTAGTGAATTGAGCAGTGGATGAGGCTAGTGGTGGAGTTGGTAGGATATGCCATTTGAAGATGAACTCACTCACCTTGACAACTCGTGTGAGATCATTAAACTTTTTCCTGCACTGCAGCCATGTTCTTGGAGCAACACTGCTGACATTGACCTCCGCCTTCTTCCCACTGCCTCCTGAGCATTTGTCTGGAGGCCTCCTGCCCCTCTGTGGATACAGGACATCTCTCCCCCTTTCCACCAAGACCTCCAGTGCAGTGTCTGAAAACCTTGGTGCTCGCTCTCTCACATGTTCAGCCATTGCTCAAAGTATCACAGCACAAGATTCAGTTTTCAAATGACTCAAACTACTTCTTGCAGCCACAATGCCCCTCCCCTTTAAGAGGTGTAGGCTGCCTTTAAGTAACGTTAGCCACTCGCGATATTGGGCCCCCTGCTGATGCACGCAGCCAATGAATAGCACGGGTAGCACTGGCTGCACGCAGCAATCATGTAAAACAGCAGACAGCACAAATTTACCATGCTGCTTGCAATGCAATGAATGGGTGTGGGTTAATCGCGCACCATAATCCCCTTGCCTGTTTTTAGGGTTTTTCCAATTTAACCCCATTAACTTCCCAACCCTCCCCTTCTTTGAGCCAGGTCTCTGTTATTGACACTCTATCATAGTCCCACGTGGCGACTTATGCCTGCAGTTCACCAACCCTACTTACCACACCCCGTGCTTTTTTGTATATGCATTCCAAACCCATCTTAGACTGCATTGCATTTGCTCCCTGTCTGAACACTCCTATTTCTGAACTATTCTTTACTCTAGTGCTATCTGTTTCTCCCAGGTCTCTGTGCACCTTGTTTCTCCTCTCTACTTTTTCAACCTGCTGCCCATCCCCCTGCCAAATTAATTTAAACCCATCCCCAAAGTACTAGTTAACCACCCAGCGTGGACATTGGTCCCAGCTCTGTTGAGTTGCAACCCATCCACCCTGAACATGTCCTTCCTTCCCAGAACTGGTCACAATGCCCCAGGAATCTGAAGCCCTCTCTCCTGCATCATTTCTCCAGCTACGAGTTAACCTGTTTTATCCTACTGTTCCTATCCTTACTAGCGCATGGCACTAGATTACTGGTCGTGCCTTTTAACTTCCTCCCTCGCTCCTGAAACACTGACTGCAGGACTTCAATCCTTTTCCTTCCTACGTCATTGGTTCCCACATGGACCATGACTTCGGGCTGTTCCACTTCCGCCTCAAAGGGGGAATTTTAACCTAAAAAAAGGGTGGGTTTGGAGGCTGGGGGGGGCAGTTAAATTGTTAAAAATGGTATTCCCGACCTGATCCCGCCTCCAACCCGCCCACTTCCGGTTTTAACGGAGACAGGATGGGAGATGGTGGGGCAGGATGGTGGGCGGGCGACCAACCCACTCCCAAGAGGCGGAGCGTCAATTTAAATATTCTAATGAGGCTGGAAGCCTCTTTTTTAACCTCCATTTTGAATTTAACTACATGTGGAGAGGTGACACACAAGTCGTGAAACCCGGCAGTTAAAGCAAGACGGGGACTACTGCATCCAGGAGGCAAGTGGATTTATACCTACATCCTGGATCCAGGGTCCCTACCTAACACCGCCCCCCCCCCCCCCCCCCCACAACCCCATGATCGGAGATTCCCCCCAGGCCTCCGATCACCTCCCCAGGCCAACCACCCTACCCCCTCCCAGCCAGGCCTCCCCCACCCAAAGATGATGCTGAGGCTGGCCACGATCTCCGGTGGACGGTCCCGATCTTCTCTTAACCAACCCGGATCATCCGGCCCCGATCTCTGCCCTTCCCCTCCCCCATCGTCTACACGAGCCCCCCCCCCCCCCCACAAGCTTTTAACGACACAGACTGACCCCTGTTCCTCTCCCCCCCACCAATCGTCTGCCCGGCCCCTGATCCTCTCTTCCCCCCACACCCCGATCCATTTAACGGCCCGGCCCTCACGCGAACCCTCCCTCCCTCCCTCCTCTGTTCAGCTGAAGCCCTACCCGCTCGCAGCCAGCCAGCCTCTTAAAATCTGGCTGGCTGCGGGCGGGAAACCAAGGCCTCACATGCAAATCAGGCCCTGCTGTTAAAGCTGGCAGGGCCTGCGGGAAACCCGGCCTCCTGGGTTTCCCGACCACCTCGGAGCCCCCCCCCACCCCCAACCTGCCTTCCTCCGCAAAATTCCAGCCAAAATGTCTGCCTCCTCTCAGTGATGTCCTTTATCCTTGGCACCAGGGAGACAACACACCACGTGGGACTCATGTCAACGGTTGCAGAATCGTCTGTCTATCCCCCTATGACCACTGGATTTCTACACTTTGCTGTGCCTCCCAGTGCAGTCATTTGCCCCACAGTACCGCGGATGTGCTCTAGACTACACTCCCCCATGGTGTCGTCACCCTCATTGGTCTTCAGCGCTAAAAACCAGTTTGATTGTGCCACACTCCCTGAGGATTCCTGCACTGCCTGCTTCTTCCTACCCTGCCGATGGCCACCCACTTACTATTTTCCTGAACTCTCTGTAGCTGCGGGGTGACCACCTCCTGTAACGTGCGCCCCAGGAAATTCTCAGCCTCCCGTATGCCCTGCAGTGATTCCAGCTGTTCCTCAAGCTTAGAAATCCTGAGCTCGAGTTCAAGCAACTGGAGGTACTTCCTGCACATGTGTTTATCCAGGACACATGAAGCATCTACTAATGTAAGAAAGTGGCATTAATTGGGCATAACAAGTTGATATTGACAAACAGAAATCCTGCAAAAAATTTTGAACCTACATTTCCTCAGCCATTGTGCTGGTTTCCATTAAGTAGGTTGCAGATGCCTTGTTTGCCAGAGAAAACACTTTCATCACATTCTCTATGGGCATTCGGAAGCAGCAGGATAAGGCTCGGGGCTTTGCACCAATTACAGGAATCCCCCAAGTCCAGAACTCATTAACTGCACCCATGTTGCCTTGCTGGCTCCTTAATGTGCGACTGGTGTGTGATCACCAGCAGAGCCTCGTGTAGGTCTGTGACAACATTCCTGACAGCTGCCACGATGCATTTATAGTGCAGCAACCTCCATATCTCCAATCTTTGCCCCTGCATAGCCAGTGAGAGGCTTGCTGCTTAAGGACAAAGGTTATCTCCTGCACACTTGACTTATGACTCCTCTCAAGACCCACACTCCATGGCCGAACTGCACTACAATCAGATCTATGGGTCAACTGGAGCCTTCATCGAGTCCACCATTGGAGGCCTCAAGCAACGATTGCTGGACAGGTTTGGTGGCTTCCTGAAATGCAGCCCAGAAAGAGTGTCCCAGATGATAATGGTTTACTGTAAGCTGCAATATGTTGCTCTGCAATGGGGACAACACAAGGAACTGCCGCTGGCTGAGGACCTTCCATTCATAATGGCCTGACATGCTCACGAGTATACATAATTAACCTAGTTTTGGTTACTAATTAACACTCCCGATCATTATGTTAACTAGCCTAGTTTCAGCCTGATGGCTTATTGTTGAAACAAAATTCTTGAATTTAACATTACAGATATATTATAAAATAAAATATCCAGATCAAGCAACACTGGCAAAAAATCAAAATCATTAATTGCATCCACTAATTTTCACTTCCTTCCAGCTTTTCAAATGTTCTGTTTGATGCCCATTAAGTCCATTAACTGTCTTTTTGTGATAGGAGTTAGCATTCCTGACTACTTTTACCTGTTGTTCCTTCCTTTTGTTTTGGTAATTTCTGTTGAGGTGCTCACTTCTGATCCAGTTTCCAGGTCTGATAAAGATCTACACCCCAAATATTAATCTATCTTTTAAGATGCCGACTGACTCGCCATGTATTTTCAGCATTTTATATTTTTGTTTTAGATTTCCAGTTTTGAAAATTGTTTATCCAAGATTATTATACACAATTTTTCTGACAAGCACAAAAGGGATAGCTATAATGAATTGTTTTTTTCCTTGTGTTGCTGCACGCTGTGCAGTGTAGCATAGAGTGAAGGAAAAGGGAGATGGATGTGAAGTGATTGAGGCTGAGAGGTAGCTCGACAAAGAGAAAATGAGTGGACAGATATCAGAGACAGGGAAAATGAACACTGTGTCCCTCCCTCCTACTCACTCACACTAGTGAATAACGCCAGGACTTCAGTAATTTAACTGAACTTGTGCCAGTAGAGAAATACAAATGCTGTCAGATCCAGCAGCCTTGCAACTTGACCCCATTTCTACACCACCACTTGGTACAGAGACAAACCTGATAACACAGATGAACCCCACGGGAGGCTTGCATTCCATTAAATGGAAACTAGTTAGAAGCTGGCTTTTAGTTGAAGAGTTACAAATGCACACCAGTATCACACACAGGCAATAGCATCACATTAATGTCCCAGGATTAGCTTTATATAAGCTACCTTAACGACATAGTCTTGCATTAAATTGTTTTTCAATATACTTCCTCTCAAGAATCCACCACGCAAATTGAGTTTCTTTCCCTGTTAATATTCTTACCATTTGCAGATCTTTTCTTCCTAGCTTGTTTAATTATAAAGAATGAAGAGTGAGAGATGTTTCACAACTCATGAATAAAAATGGACGTATTTCTCTTATAGCCAATGTTATTTATTAGCTACTCTGACTAGAAACCTTCAAATTAAAATGAAATAAATGATTGTACTTTTAAGACATTTTGATGTGCCGTCTATCTCTGCGATCGTGCCAGCTTCGCAGGTAAACACATCCAGACACTTCCAAGCTTGTGTATGTACATTTTTAAACAACATCAAAAGCTTTGCTGATTTAGTTCACTCAACATACGTCTCATATATGTATATAATGTCTTAACTTCCTCCAGGGTGCCCGAGAGAGAAAGGGAGGGAGAGGCCCCTCATCTCATATTGGCAGCCGTTTGTTCTGTTCAGACTGGCAGTGGTCTGTGCTCACTGTTTATCAGTCAACTGCTTTTTTCCCCTGAAAAGTCAGACTTGTTAACTAGTTGGTTTAAACACTTTTGATACCTTATCAACTAGGCACAAACAAACTTGTTGTTACAAAGTACTCGCAACATCTTTTCAACATTTCAACTCTGGCTGAAAAGCCCGTTCTGAATCTATCCTCGACAATGTGGTTGAGACGCCAGAGAGAAGCCTATTTATTTGCTCTATCCAACTACATAAGTGGTGCATGCAATTGTTTCCACGTAGACTGCCAGCTGGAACCCTAGGGAATGTTCAGCTATTTTCTACTTCCACAAAAAAAATGCAGCGTTCAACAAAAAGTTTTGGTCTACATTGACTAGTTACAATTTTCAACAAAAATCTCAACCCACCTCAGCAAACTTCTCTTAAAAAATCATAATATATAATAACTGAAACTAAAATAACCTAAAAGAAACTCATTCTGTTGCGAACACCAGTGTACTGCTGAGTTGAAACAGACCCAAATGTAAGTGTGTGGTTTGTAGAAAAAAGATGAAACAGACCCAAAATAAGCAATGGACCAACTTCACTGACCTGAGACAGACTGCAGGAGAACGTTTAATATTTTCCCCAGCTTGCAGAGGCTGATATACTTCCTTACAGCTTTAAAAATTGCTCAAAGTTTGAGAAAATATTATACCCTTACTCTGCAGTTGTAACATTTGTAGCAGAGTTTGAATTGCTCAGAGTCATTTACATAAACATTTAATTGTGTCTAATTTAAAGATCAAATTAGTTCCTTTCCTTGATTCAATTAGCAGTATTGTCTTTTCTACCTAAACTGACTAGTTTGTTCCATTGTGAAGGTTTGTATGTTTGATGCAGATGTGCAAAATGGTCTTATCTCCCAAAAAATATTCTGAATGTCTGTCATTGTATTTGTGACATCTGTTCTTTAGTTTTAATTGGAAGTACATATGAAGTATGGTGGAGTTTGTACTGGAACCTCAACATCAATAATGAGTTAATATAAGAACATAAGAATTAGGAGCAGGAATAGGCCATACGGCCCCTCAAGCCTGCTCTGCCATTCAATAAGATCGTAGCTGATTTTTAACCTCAACTCCACATTCCCGCCTGATCTCCATATCCATATCCCTTGATTCCCCATCAGTCCAAAAATCTATCTATCTCAGTGACTTAGCATCCACAGTCCTTTGGGGTAGAGTATTCCAAAGATTCACAACCCTCTGAGTGAAGAAATTCCTTCTCATCTCAGTCTTAAAAGGCCGACCCCTTATCCTGAGACTATGCCCCCTAGTTCTAGACACTCCAGCCAGGGGAAACAACCTCTCAGCATCTACCCTGTCAATCCCCTCAGAATCTTATATGTTTCAATAAGATCACCACTTCCAAACTCCAGAGACTATAGGCCCAATTTGCTCAATCTCTCCTCATAGGACAGCCCTCTCATCCCAGGAATCAATCTAGTGAACCTTCATTGCACTGCCTCTAAGGCAAGTATATCCTTCCTCAGATAAGGAGACCAAAACTGTGCACAGTACTCCAGGTGTGGTCTCACCATAGTCCTGTACAATTGTAGCAAGTCTTCCTTACTCTTGTACTCCAACCCCCTTACATTACACTCATTCCCTTCATCTAAGTCATTAATATAGATTATAAATAGTTGAGGCCCAAGCACTGATCCTTGCGGCACCCCACTAGTTACAGCCTGCCAACCTGAAAATGACACATTTATCCCTACTCTCTGTTAGACATTTCAGTTTTAATGCTTAATCAGTTAAAAGAGGGTGTGAAGAACCGCACTCACTCATATACTTCCCTTTCTCTTGCAGGCCAATGTGGCACACAGCCGGAGAGAGCAGCGGCAGATGGGAGGCGGCCAAACACTATACAGAACCTCAGCCACCTGGAGGAAGAGGTGCTCGACATCATTTGAGGGGCAGTGACCGAGGCTGTGGCAACGGGAGAAGTTGAAGCCCTTGCTGGTATGGTCATTCCTAATCCTTCTTCCCACTTCCCCCTCATCCCACAATCTCTTCTCACTTACAAGCTGCTGATGGTGTATGCATGGATATCTTGTTTTCGTCCCCCTCCCCTCATCACAACCCGATCCTTGAACCTTTCTGCTTTCAGATACCCAAGAACTACCAGCAGGCCAGCCTGTCCCTCGTGTTCTGGAGGAGAGTGATGCAGGAGAAGAAAAAGACACACCGTCACTGCATCTGACACTCGAAGGCACAAGCTCAGAAACTGGCACGGCGTGGAATGTAGAGGGTAGTGTAGAGGCGGGATCTGCACAGGGTGAGGCACCGGGCATGAGTGGTCTGCAGCAAGGCCGGGACTAAGGGTAGCTCGGGGTCCAGCTCCCCGGAGGGCGAGTTCGCGCACGAGTTCTGCTGCACAGGACTCTGATGATGACCTTGATGGGACATCCTTCAGAAGAAGGGTGAAGGCCACACACATGGAAATGTTAGGTGCAATGGCAGGCCTGCAAGAGAGCCTCTTGTCAATGTCAAGGAGCATGGAGGAGTCCAGCTCCAACGTTGGATGGGGCTTAGCACAGAGCTTGGAGCTCATGATTTCCAGAATGGAATGATGGACAACTCCAGGAGAGACATGTCGACACAGCCATGATGCTGCGTGTGATGGGCGATGTTGCGGCTTCCATTGCTGCACAGGCAGAAGCGACCTAATGTCCGAGTGCTGCAGTGGAAGCACAGACTGCTCTCCCGCAGGCTCAGGTTGCTAGGAATGCTGAGGCGCCGCCCCGGGTGAGTGGCAGTGGGTCTGTGGCGCAAGAACCTGCTGGTCTCTCTGAGGATGACAGCATGCCTACTCCCACCTCTGCTACTCCGCTAGTGCCCTTACTGCTGCCTGTCAGCCAGCCAGCCCAGACTGCTGCCGCCCATACCGATGTGGTGCAGTCTACAGCTGGGCCTTCTAGGCGCACAGCTGCTCGAGATCAACCTACAAGGCCATCTGAAGTCTCCCCCACTGAGAGTCAGAAGCAGTGACTAGGGGAACAATGCGTAGGAGCACTAGAGTAGGAAAAGGTACACGAGTGACAGACACTTTGGGCTTGATTTTGCCAGGCCCGAGGAAGCGGGATTGGAGGGGTGTGAGTTGTTAAAATCACCAAAAATGGTGGGCGGGCCCGATCCCGCCTCCGAGCAATTTTCCCAAAAGCGTGTTTTCTGACCCCCTTTCCATCCCGCCTCCAAGAGGTGGGATAGGCCCTAAAGGCCCTTAACAACCACTTAATAGCCTCTATAATCCCATTTTGAGAGGCCTTTCCGATTTTTAGTCATTCCCCCCATCCCTCACGCCTCCTCTGGAACACGCCAGGTAATGCTGGCGGCCTCACAAGTGGATTGCTTACGAACAGCTGCAGCTCCACCATTACAAAGGAGTTTTCACCAATGATCATTTGCAGATGACAGAACTTTGTTGTTTCAGGTCTGGGGGAACGTTTAGCAGGCATACTCAGTGTTGTGGAAGTTTGGAGCCTGACACCCATCTCCAGTGTGACCTCCTGGGAAACCCCTCTCCCCACCTTGATTAAGCACTTCCTCAACTGAGGCATATACCAGAAGCATGGCGACCATTTAATTCCTTTCCTCCTGGACATCAGATTCGGATGAAGACCAGCCGCGGCAGCAGCAGAACCATGAGCAACAGCAGCACCAACAGCAGGAGCATCAACAGGAGCGCCAAGCTGCTAGTCACCCACCTGAAGATGCACAGGCCAGAAGTCGCCAGAGCGCGACCACATTGCTGCCCGGGATGCAAGGGACGCACTCATGTTGGTCACATTTGCTTAGCCTGTACAATCAAACACTTTTGCCCCGCACCTTCTTACCAGAGCATCGACAATGGACAAGAACCTACGGATTCCTATCACTCTGACCACCATACTGACAATTGCAAGTCACTCTAAGCCCTCAATGTGGAAGTCCCATTTGCGAAATGACACAGGCCACAACTTCAACAGTTTGTCATCAGAATTTTTTATCACAACAAGCAACTGGTGGCATTTCAAAAATAAACACAACATAACACCCAAGTGACTACCCTTGTGACTACTTGTGCATTATCTTCCTCTTACGCGTGCTCCTACATGGTGCTTCCCCTGTGGCTTCAGCAGATGTGGAGGCCCCTTGCTCACTTTCTTGCTGCTCCTGTCTCGACACCTTTGGTGGCCGTCCTCTGGGGTTGCGAACCTGTGAGGGCTCGGCAACAGTCTGCTGTACCTGCGGCTGTGCAGGGGATGAGACGCCCATCTCAGTTGGGTGAGAAATCTGGTGGGGCTCTGACCGAGGGCTTTGCAGTGGCATGGTCATTTGAGTGCTTGGAGAGGAGCCCCCACTTCCTTGTTGTCTGCCACCAACATCCCTCTCATGGGTCTGCCCTACTTCAGAGCTAGCAAGTGGCTTGACAGCACCTTGCTGCACTGGAAGTCCTACTCCAGAGGACTTCCATGAAGGTCTGGTTTCTATGCTCAGTAGCTGACCATCGCTCCTCAAGAGATGCCAGTCTATTCTGAACAATGACCATGTTTTCGACACTCTGGCGACTTAGCTCCTCCATGGCCGTAGCCATCCTCTCCTCTACTGTAGCCATCCTTTCCACGGAGGTTGCCATCCTTTCCGTGGTGATGCGTTCATGCGCCAATGCCTCCACAAAAACTCTGCTCATGTTCGCGATGGGCTCCTCCATTCGCTCGACACTCGCAGCAACCCTGGAGACAAAACCTGCCAGAGACTCCTGCACCTGTTCCTGGAGTTCCAGCACCGCTCTTGTTCTGGATGGACCCGGAGACACAGGGTCGACATGCAGCTGAGCCGAGCTGGCAGAGTCCTGCGCCCTCCGACGAGGACTCTCCACTTCTGTCCCTGTCTCCACCATCTGCTGATGCTCACTTGTGAGCTGTGATACACCAGGTGCCAACACTACTCTATCTCGCGAAGGTCCCACCGAGGTGTGAGTGTCTGCGCTGGTGCTGGGTGCGCTGAATTCTGCTGAGGCTGCGCCCTCAGAGGTTGCAGCTTCCTCTGAGGAGTCTGGAAGCTCAGGCTGTTCCTCCTGGACAGTGGGGACGGGGGCTTTCGATGGTCCTGTCGGGGAGTAAAGGAAAGAGTTAGAGATGTGAAGTCAAGGTTACATGAACATTGAATAGTGCAGATGATCATAAGTCAATCGGTTAGAGCATCAGATTCATTATCAGTGACTCATGCAATGTCAATGAGAGAGATGCCAATCTATTCTGTCACCAGCTTGCTGCGATGCGCCCATCTGTCCGTCCCCCACTTGGGAATCCGCCTCGATCCCGGCGATTTCCAGGGCTGCCTCCTCCCAGGTGGTGAGCTGGGCTACTGAGGGTGTCCCTCCTCCTGTCATGGCTCTTTCCCTCTTATTGTGGGCTCTCTTTTCCTGCAATGAGGGACACAAGTGGAGTTTGAGTGAAAATGAAGGAGTGAGTGTAGATAATCCATAGCATAGATGCTTAGAAGGATACAAAGGACTATCCCTGTGTGTTGAAAGTTGTTGTTGTCATGGCATCACAGTGATAGGGAGTATGAGGGCTGCATGGTCGAATAGTTAAGTGAATGTGACCTTTGAGAGAGAGAGGGAATGGGTAAGGGTGCAGGCATGTAAGTGTCAAGTGGCATGTGGAGGAAGAGGTTGGCAAAGCAGAGTGCTGGTGAGGAGAGGCGATGGGGATCAGATTGAGGGTGATGGGAAAGTCATACTCCCTTTTCCTGTGCGGAGAAGGTCATGAAACCTCTTCCTGCATTGCAGCCAGGTTCTGCGGCTCAGCAAAATGGAGTTGACCTCCTGGGCCACTTGCAGCCACACAGCTTTTGTCTGCTGGGGTGGCTTTTTCCTCCCTGAGGAAGGGAACAGCACCTCCTTATTACATCTGGCTCCGTACACCAGAGCTTGGAGGGAGGGCTCATCAAACCGAGGAGCACACTTTTGCTTGATCGTGGACATTGTCGGGAAATCAACTCCTTCATACAATTTGCAGAGCCTTTGCAGTCTCCAGAGGAAGCAAGGCTGCTTGCAGGTCTTAAATCCAGCAGCATTGATGACATCATCGGAGGCGACTTTCCGTATGAAAAGACTCATTGGGCCAGGTGTTCCCACACGCAGGAAATCAATTGCCCAATTAGGGGAAAATCCCACTTTTTTAGCACTTCACTTAGGAGTCGGGGTCCTGACACGATTTCCACCTGACATGCCCCAGCCCGCCCACACTGACAAAATCCAGCCCTAAGGGTTTGCACAAGATTGATTATTTGATACTGTAGTGTTGATTGGGTTGTGATAAATTTATTAATTTTGTTTGGAATGTTTGTTTTGTGGTGTCTCTCATTTCAGCTTTGTGCCCAGGAGGACGCTGTGATATTCAGTGACAGAGGGATGATATGATTGGGCAGTGGTGAGCAACGGGGCTCTGGGGTTTCATTCACTTGAATCAGAGTGTGATGAGGTCTTCAAGGACAGCCCGTCCAGAATTGGGATCTGCTGCCTGTCTCCTCCCTTCTTCCCCGTCCTCATCCTCGTCCTCTTCCTCATCCTCTTCCTCTTCCCCCTTCTCCTCTCCCTCCACCTCCTCCTGAGGTCGTGGCGCAATCCCTGGTGGTGAGAGTTGTGCCCTCATGATGGCCATGTTGTGAAGCGTGCAGCAGACCACCATGAAATGAGACACCCGCTCTGGCGAGTACTGGAGGGCTCCTCCCGAGTTGTCAAGGCAGCGGAACCATTGCCTGAGCACCCCGATGGTCAGCTCGATGACGTTGCTGGTAGCAGCATGGCTCTCATTATATGAGTGCTGTGCACGAATGGTAGGGTTGCGGAGGGGAGTCATCAGCCAGGTGTAGAGTGGCTAGCCCTTGTCTCCGAGTAGCCACCCTCGGGTTTAACGTGGTGGCTGGAAGATTACTGGCACATCAGACTGGCACAGGATGAAGGCATCAAGACTGCATGCAGATAGTGGGCATTCACCATCATAATGCGCTGGGCGTGGTCGCACAACAACTGCACATTAAGTGAGTGGTAGCCTTTGCGGTTATGGAACATCTCAGGATTGTGGGTGCAGTCAGTGGCGCCCTGCACCATGGGGAAGCTCGCTATCCTGGCAAAGCCACAAGTGTGCTCCTCCTGCTTCTCTCTGTTCAGATAGAAGACAATGTAGCTCCTTCTCCTGGAGTAGAGAGCCTCTGTGACCTCGCGGATGCAGCGATGGACAGCGAACTGAGAGATGTTAGCTATGTATCGTGTTTGAAACTGGAAGCATCCGCTGGCGAAGAAATTGAGGGCCACGGTGACCTTGAGGACCACTGGGAGAGCCGATGTCGCCCTGCTCTGAGGCTGCTCAGGAGGTGGCAGAGTTCTGTGACCACCTCCTTGGTGAAGCGGAGCCTTCTAATACACTGCTCCTCGTTTAAGTGGAGGTAGGAGAAGTGCTCCCTGAAGACCCTAGGTGGGTAAGGCCTCCTGTTGGGTACCTCCTGGTCCTCTCCTCCTCCCTCTGCGCGTATCTTCTCCTCTTCTTCGCTGCCTCCGCTCCCTCTCCCGAAGATATTCAAGCACAAAGGGGACTGCAAGTAGATCCCCCATGACTGTGAGCAAGTGTTTTGAGCAGAAGCCTTTAAATGAGAATGACGGCGTTCTCCACTTGCACCAACACTCCCTGTCATCTCAGGAACTTGAAACAAGTTTAGAAAGCTGCAAGAGTTGCAACAAGTTACACAGAGCCAGTCAAACTGAGAAACCATGGCAGCTGCAAGTTATTGATAATGAACCCTTTAAATACTGCTGCTGGAGGCTCCTTCCTGCTACTGAACACTTGGTCAGCTGGTCGTGATTAAGAGAGGCCGGTAAGTGAAGCGGCAACGGCGAAAATGACAGATCGGGCGAAGCACACTCATTGACGTCACGATCTGTCTGATCTAAATATCTGCAGTGAGTGCAGGCATCGGCAGTGCTGCCGACCTGCCAAGAATGGCGGCCGCCGCGGGACCCACTGGAAAGGGGCAGAAGCGAGGCGGCCGCCATTTTTTCTTCAAAACGGGCCTTAATGGCCAGTGCTAAAGCCCCGAATTTCGAGGCCTGCATGCGGTAAGTTTTGTCATTAAGCATATGCTAAAATTTTCTTCTCCTACCTCTCCTTTCCTAAAGTTAGTGACTTGTAGAATCATAGAATGATACAGCTTAGAAGGAGGCCACTCGGCCCATCACGCCTATGCCGGCTCTATGGTAGAGCTATCCAATAAATCCTACTCCTCCGCTCTTTCCCGATAGCCCTGTAATTGTTTCACCTTCAAGTATTTATCCAATTGCCTTTTGAAAGTTACTATTGAATCTGGTTCCACCACCCTTTCAGGCAGTGCATTCCAGATCACAACAACTCGCTGTGTAATTTTTTTTCCTCATGTTGCCTCTAGTTCTTTTGCCTATCACTTTAAATCTGTGTCCTCTTGTTACTGTCCCTTCTGCCACTGGGAACAGTTTCTCCTTATTTACTCTATCAAAACTGTTCATGATTTTGAACGCCTCTATCAAATCCCCTCTTAACCTTCTCTGCTCTAAGGAGAACAACCCCAGCTACGCCAGTCTTTCCACGTAACTGCAGTCCCTGATTGCTGGTACCAATCTAGTAAATTTCTTCTTCACCTTTTCCAAGGCCTTGACATCAGTGTTCCCCGTAAGCTCCAGGGAACCCGCGCAGCCGGCTGGTCAGCTTTTCAGTACAAAAACCTTTAAGGGGCCACGTGGCGCAAAGCAAAATTAGAGGTAAAATTGCTTAACATACTTCATAAAACGTAGTGCCCAGAATTGAACATAATACTCCAGCTGAGGCCTAACCAGTGTTTTATAAAGGTTTAGCATAACTTCTTTGCTTTTGTACTCTAGGCCTCTATTTATAAAGCCAAGGATCTCATACGCTTTTTTAACAGCCTCCTTTACTTGTCCTGCCACCTCAAAGATTTGTGTACATACACCCCCAGGTCTCTCCGTTCCTGCACCCCCTTTAAAATTGTACCAAATTGTACCAGACTCGTACTGTGATATAGTTCCACAGATGACAGGACCTTTCTGGTACTTTGCTTGAGTGGCCACAGGGTGTTTCTAAGTAATGGTAGGGGGAGTTTTAAATCCCGGCCAGTTGACCGGTAGAATGCGTGGGATGACCATCTGGGAGTTGCAGTGGGAGACCCAGTCCAAAGGGGTGGAAACTGGGCCGGGGGCAGTTAAAATGTAACGGGGGACTTACCCACTCCATTCCTGTCCCGATCTGGCCTGCTGCAATTTTAAATTACAGGTGACAAGGACACCCGGCCAAAGCTGACGGGGTCCTTTTTAAATACACACACCGGGCTCCAGTGACATTGTGGGACCCGACTGCTATGTTTAACAGAAGCCTGAGTGGAGGAGCAGTTGTAGCTTCCTCACCAGGCCAAGTCTTCTGGGAATAGGAGCCAGGGTCAGAAAATAGCCACATTGCTGGTATGTCCTGGAAGCTAAGCTCCGGGCATAAACCTCCTCTGCACCCTCCCTTTGACAGAGATGTTTCTTGGAGAGATTTTGGCCCTCTGAGGGGATCAGAATCTCCTTCTACCTGTCGACAGCCTGGAACAGGGCCTGCAAAGCAGCATTGGAGAACCTAGGGATCTGTTCTGAAGGTCTTGCAGCCATTTCTTTCTTGAGAAGCGTTCCCTGCTCTCTGCAGCCAGAGTGCACCTCCTACTTAAGCGGTGCTGGCTGCCTTTAAGTGGCATCATTGAAGCCCGATTTCCCCCCTGGCCCCCCCACACCCCAAAACAGGCACGCAACCAATGAATAGCGTGAGTAGAGCTGGCAATACCAATTTAAGATGGTCTTTGTGCCTCTTCACGTGCAGCATGCGGCCCGCCCTCTACAGCCCGTTTTTGGGTGCGCTCGAATTTCTAAACCTCTATGTTAAGCATAAGACACCTACATAGACATGCACTTGTCTTGGGGGCCGGGGGGAATATAGGCGCTCCATCTCAGAGTTGCAGTCAATGAACTCCTCTTGGTGGAGCTCTCAAGACAACACAGTCTTCTCTGGAACCTTCTTGTCCCTCCCTCCTCCCTAGTTCCACCCTGGCTCAAGTATTGTACATCGGGTTGGTCTAAAATTATCAAAGGATACCAGTATTTACAGGCAGCACAGGTTGGAGAATGGGTGCTACAGTGTTATAGGCCTATCTCCAGCCCACGGTCCTTGCACGGCTCTCTGGTGGGAGTGTGGGATTGTTAAATTACCCCTACAGGCAGGTATTTAGGGTCAGAGGAGATTTCTTAATTAATTATATATTTTTTGTAAAAAATTTTGGTGCGTTGAAATTCTGCTGCAGGACGAGATAGTAATGTGTGCTTAAAGGAGTTAACGTTTGCTAAAACAATCATTTCAGCTTTTCCATAAAAAGTACAGTCTATAACCAAAAGTAAACATGGGGTCCTGAATTCTGTCTGCTGGTTTAAATCAACCAAAGTCGTGCACTGACATCTGTCACCTGCAGGGCCCCCAAATCAGGCCTCCTAGACTCTGGCTCAGAACGTGAACAGGCAGCTCTGGTACAGTAAGGGGCAGTCCTTATATGTAGCCTTAGGTGGAACCTCTTGCTTTTCCCTCTGCATGGTCGTGTTTCCCGCAACCTTGCCAAGATTGGCAGCTACTTGTCGTGCCCAATCTGCGGCACAGTGAACTAATATGTTGTGTTCCCAGGCACATGTATAAAAAATGTGTTTCCACTTGTAAAATAGACCAACACTTCATAATGCCTTTTACAGGTGATCCCTTATAAACTAATAAAAGAAAGACTTGCATTCACCTTTCACAACCTCAGGACATCCCAAAGCGCTTTACAGCCAATGAAGTACTTTTGGAGTGCAGTTACTGTTGTAATGTAGGAAACGTGGCAGCCAATTTTTGCACAGCAAGCTCCCACAAACAGCAATGTGATAATGACCAGATAATCTGTTTTAGTTAAGTTGATTAAGGGATAAATATTGGCCAGGACACCAGGGATAACTCCCCTGCTCGTCTTTGAATTGTGCTGTGGGATCTTTTACATCCATGTGAGCGAGCAGACGGGGCCTCGGATTAACATCACATCCAAAAGCCGCATTCAGTAAACGAGCCATTTGTAAGGTTGTTGGTATGTGTGAGTGTATATGTGTGCAGATAGAACAACTCTTACTAATACAGTTGGCAAGGAGACCAAAGTTAATTCAAAGTGTGGTGTGTATTTGTGGCCACTTTTCAAGTACACATCTAATGACAGAAATCACCTTTGGTGCTGATTTTTCTTTTTAACAAGTCTGGACCTTGTGGTTTTTGTGAGAATGTCAATCTCTCAACATTTCCTCTAAACCCTTTTGGTGGTGTTCTGGCAGGGCAGGACTTCTGTCTGCCCCTATGCTGAACCCTGACCCAAGAAACTGGGTGAGAGTTCATCACCCATGCATGGTCGGTTCAAGGTGGGACTCATGCCGCTGAGTGAGAGCCTGCTATTTACCAGCAAGCAAAATCCCGGCGGGTCTGCACTGGGACTGCCGCTGCAGCACCAGAGGAGATGGCCAGGCAGTAAAAGAAGTAGAAACATCCTAAGGATTGGAAGATTAGCATCCTGGTAGGAAGAGACTGAGGCCTACACAAGAAAGTAAGTGAGGCCGTAGGCTGGAGATAGGCCTCCAACACTGTAGCCCCCGTTCTCCAAGCACCGATACCCTCTGTTTATTTTAGGCCAAGTTGCCGTACAATTTGAGCCAGGGTGGAACTAGGAAGGAGGGTGGGAGAGGAGGACCCGACAAGGCCCTTTCCTTCCAGTGATCATTACTGCTGTTTCCTGGGTCCTACTGTCACCTTCCCCATGGCAGCCTCGTGAAGTGGTGGTAAGTGGGTAGATGGGAGGGGAATCCTTCAGGGACCTGGGCTCGGTCATCCGCTGCTATTTGCATGTGGCAGGGGGCTCGGAAATGCCAGGTGGGGTTGGTGAAGTGGTGGTAGACTTTATTGTCCTCAATTTATGCTATTCTCCAATGCAATCCCTCCCAACCTTGGGTGATCGGGTGAGGTTATGGAGGAGGCCCTTGTCTGTCCAAACCGTGCACATTGTATAGCTGAGCTGACATGTGGGCGAGCAGCTCCTAGGTCTCCGTCAAAACTAATCTGATTTAGCCGAAAGAAAAAGCACAAAAGGGCCTAAGGACAATTACCTCTCTGATGTTCCCTCTCTCTGTGGAGGTGCCTGATCTCTGCTTACCCTCATGGAAGGGAGATCAGGAAATATGAGGGAAGGAGAAATCAAGCTTGCAGTTCCCTAACACATTATGCCATTCCCTCAGTAGTTTTTAATTTTTGTTTCTCATTCTGACTGCTGATCTTTTTGTAATATCTATCACCACATTTTAATTTTTTATGTCAGTCTTGTTAGCCAGATTTTTGTGAGGCTGGGAAGGGGGTAAAATGGAAAGATAATGATGGAGAGATTTACATATTGAAACGTCTGGAAATGGAACTGAAGCCAATATCCTCCCTCTTTTCCAATCGCAATAATGAAATCAACATTCTGTTCTTTCATAACAGGGTTAAATTCTCTTAGCATGGGGCTCAGAAAGACCAATCCCTTCCATTTGCATCAAGATTCAGCAGGGAACCTGCTTGTTGAACCATCTGGGGATAGTTACACAAAGAGCGCATGTGTTACCTGTACGTGACAGCAAATGCAATGATGCATTTTATGGTGATGTCATTGTGATATTTGACTAAAGATGAATTTGGTTGCCTGGCAACAAGTCCGGTTCACATTTGGACCAAGTTTAAACCGCAGTGCGTTTGAATGCACGTTAGCGTAAAGCCAGCCTCTGGAAGGGGTGGGTTGTCATGTATTATGAGTTCCAAATATGCGACTGTTGGTGTTTAGATTGCCAAGACCATGATGGATGCCATCGCACTCCAGCACAAGCATGTAGGTGTAAGTATATACAGAGAAAAATAGAGATAGAAAACAGAATGAGAGAGTTATAAAAAGAGAAATAGAGAGACAGGCAGGTAGAATCAGGAAGATAAAGCAGGTAGAAGCCTGGATTTTCCTCTTCAGCGTGATAACAGTCAGCAGTGTGTTAGCTCAGGACGACTGTCCGTCCAACTGCCCCGGTGCTGACCTTGCTGAGGTTTCCGCGCCCAGTCTAATTTGATTATTTTGGGTGTGTTGACAGCTCACCTGTATAGGGGCGGGGAATGACATGCTGCTGCAGGCTTTAAAAGCTTGTAGCAGGTTAAAGATACAGGAATCATCACAGAACTTTAATTTTTTTGGAAGCAAATCTCTGCAGGATATCCGATAGGAAACAGAGCCCCCAGTTTTTCAGAGGCAGCTCTGGAAGTACTGCTGGCCCAATCAGGCAGGGAAGGAAGTTGCTGTGGGCAATTTTCACCATCACCACAAATTGTATCGCTCGCCTGTTATAGAATCCGCCTGATTTTCATTGAAGGGGAAAATGACCTTCCCTATTTGGGAAGGAATGGAGAAGGCCTGGAAAAGCTAGTTTCCCGGTGCAGTGGAAGGAGGTGGCCAGCACAGGCAGTGCCAACTGCTTGGCGCCACCCACTGTACCTCGGTGCCACAAGAGGTTTTATGACCTCACCAGGTCAGGAGCCAGCCATATCTTCCAAGAAGGCATGGAACCAATTATGTCTGCCACTTACAGCAAATTTCTCCTCAACATGCTGAAGTGTTTCAAGAGCTTACCACTAATGACCCGGAGATATTGCAGGCCATATTACACCCCAGCCTTCACCTGTAAGTGTTTCTTTACTCAAAGCCTTACGTGCAGGCAGCCCTCTAAAAGTCTCACATGGTGGATAATCGCTTGGTTCCTGCACCTGTCATCACCCCCATATGCTGACACCTGCTGGAGTTTGACTACATTTCATGGAAACCAGATGGCATTCTTACTTATTTGAAATTTTCCATAAAAGCCCACAACACCAGAGAGAGATTGGCTCTAGTTGTTGCTCCCCGCAATCACTCCATTGAGGAGTCGGCAATGGAATTCATGGGAAGGCAACCAGCAGGAGCAGCTGTCAGTTTGTCATCACATTCTGCTTCTTTTCCTCCTCATCCTATTGTATCCCACGTTATAGCTCATGAGTCAGATCAGAGGCCATGAGGAACAGTGCCTGGTACTAGTGGCATGGCAGGAATGAGCTCACATGATGCTGCTGCCTCCCAGGAGCGCAGTACATGTCTGCCCTCCTACCAGCCGCCCCAGACACCTGCACATGTGACAGAGAGGAGCAGGGCCAGGCCGTCATATAGCAGCAAAAGAGGTGCAGCCTGTAGCGAGTCCATATCAGGACTTTGCTGCCATGAGACAAAGGCCATCTGAGTCCCAAGAGATCCCTAGAGGAACACAGCAACCAGCAGCTTTACAGAAATAACAATAACATGCATTTATATAGTGCCTTTAACGTAGGAAAACATCCCAAGATGCTTCACAGGACCATAATCAAACAAAAATTAACACTGAGCCAAAGAAGGGGATATTAGGATGGGTGACTAAAAGCTTAGGCAGAGAGGTAGGTTTTAAGGAAGGTCTTAAATGAGGAGAGTGAGGTGGGAAAACAGAGGGGTTTAGGGAGCGAATTCCAGAGTTTAGGGGCACTGCCACCAATGATGGGGCGACAGGAGTGGGGAATTCACAAGAGGCCAGAGTTGGAGGAATGTAAAGTTCTTGGAGGGTTGTAGAGCTGGAGGAGTTTACAGAGATAGGGAGGGTGAGGGCATGGAGTGATTTAAATACACCTAAGAGAAGTACAAAGGAATAGGAGGTCACACACTGGCACCACTTCAAGCATGGTGGAAACTAACAGTATGCACACACATAGCATGTGAGTTAATTAAACTGATAGTTGCACTAAAGTTGATGGCCGCGAATTTAATGGAGGAGGCGGGATGGGGGCGGGACAGCTGGTTTCCTGGTTCCGGTCCCGCTCCCAGCTGCAGCCGCTCTGTAGATGTGATTTTACCTTGATTGGCCTTGTTAAGACCGCCCTGCGGGCTTCCCGGCCAATTAACAGGAAGCGGGTCTGATGACGTCATTTGATGACGCATCATCAGCCGGTTTCCTTAAAGGGACCATGTCCACATGGAGTTTGACAGACAATCACTGCACAAAGGTGAACGCATGCACCCAGGCTCTCCAATAACTCCCTTCATATGCTTATGGAGGGAGTCACAGCACGCAGGGAGGTTCTCTTCCCTTCCAGGATACCAACGCAGCCTGGTTGCACATTGCACAGGAGGGCAAAAGCAGGGATGTCGTCAGTGGTCCCTGGCTGCAGTGGTGCCAACCTTTCAATGATCTCAGTGGATCAGGAAATGTTACTGCAAAAACCACACTCAAACTCACCCTGCTGTGCCACTCAACACATCCCCATCACTCTGCCTTCCCTACCCTACTTCTGCACATTTTTACTCACACCAACTTACCTTGCACCTCCACCCAACCCTCTCTATCTACTTTATCACTTCCCCATCTCACTAGCCACCCCTCACACTCACCCTCATCCTACTGCAAGCATACCAACTAACAACACACAAGGGTGGGCACTTGACATGTTTAGCCAAATTCCATGTGAAGTTTCTGGTAATGTGTTGTCATACAGTGAAATCTATTTTTCCAAAAGTGCCCCTTATTGGACAGATCTGAGTGCACCTTGAGAGGTGTCTTACTGAGTTTCAGTGATTGTTCAGACATAACTCCCCCGTCCCGCTACAGTGATGTGTGTGCATGGAATGGCGTGGACATTAAAGGGATGCTTCACAGCGCTGGTGTGGGATGGTGTCAACCTGGCGCATCATGTGGTAGCCAGAGTTTACAGCATCAAGTGAAGAAAATCTGGTCATGGTGATGCCATCGCTGGCCTCCCGGGCAGTAAATTTGTCAGGGGCTGATGCCCTGTGTCCAGTGCAGCATCAGGTGATGACGGAGAGGTGGTGATGTTGGTGTGCCTGGTGATGTTGGTGTTGGGGCTGATCGTGGAAGGATTCGGAGGACCAAGGTCTGATTGTTTCAATGGCTCCAATGTTGCTGCAATAGATGGCAGCTGCAGGTGCGATGACAGAAGCGATCTGTCAATGGTGAGAGAGGTTCTCCCAATGAGGTGGCACTGGACATACAGTTGGATCTAAAAACTTGTAAGCTAAAGAAATCTCTATATGTATTAAAAATGCAATAACCAACATTTTCTGCGCTCTGAAACTCACCATCTGCGACATGGCATCCTTGATACCACTTCTGCAGCTGTCAGCTTATCAGAAACATCAGACCAGACTCACAACACACCAGGTGGAGCTGGCGTGTTCCCCGAACAACGGGTAACCCGTGGGGGAGAAGGTAAAATTAGAAGTAAGCCTCAAAACAGTCTTAAACTGGCTCTTAACAAGCCATTTAACAATCTGAATTGTCTCCCCCGCCACTTGGTGTCGGGTCACTTCTCCGCTGACAGACCCGACACCTGGGAGACTCGCGTGGAGGCGGGTTGACAGCGGGTTTCCTACCCGCTGTCAATCTTTGCTATTTTGACAGCGGACCCGCCTCCAAACCCGCCCTCTGAGTGCTATTAAATTCGCGGCCGATGTGTGTGCACATATTGATGTCCTGGCGTACATGGGATCCGTGCCCCTCTTTTACCCATCAGTCTTTAGACACATTGGTGACTCTGACCCAGAAGAAATTGCACAAACTCATTTGCTATAAACACAAATATCCTTTGGCATGTACTCCAGTTGGGATGATGCCATTTGGCACCTTTGTTGCAGCGAAATAAAATGAATGCAGACTGTAGCAAGAAACGTCACAGAAGGCTGCAGTGAATGAGTTAAATCCCCCTAATATATGATAGAGCTGTGCCATAAAAGTTAGTAAATAACAGTACTTCATTCAGGCTGTGTTTCAGATTTTATCACAGGGAATTATGATTTCCTCATAAATCATTTTTGCTAAGCTGAGAAATGTGAAGAACTGAAAATTATAAAGTGACAATTCCCTCTATTCCCACTCTCCCAAAGAAATCTTTAAAATAAATTATGTGTATGTTTGAACATTTTGAATAAACACCTATAAAACCAAGGGGTAGAAATTAGGTCGCGCCCCATTTGGGGCGCAAATATCGTCCGGACGCAAATATTAGCGCCTGGCGCTAATTATCGGCACTGACGGGAAACTTCACTTTTACCGCCCCGGGAGGTGAGTGGAGCGCTAAAGCAGGCGCTGCACACCTCTCTTAAGGCGCAAAGGCCGAGCAGTGAGGCGCTAACTCGGAGCGCTGGCGAAGCTCATGTAATGTCAGTCAGCAATGGAACACACACACAATGGCACGGGCCAGTTCTTAAAGGGGATGGTTAATCTTGCTTTCCATCCACATCCTGTTCATTGCTGCCTTGAATCTCGGCCTGGAGAGACTTGCACATCAAATGTGCTGGAAAGAACAATGGAGAGCACCAGGCAAAGAGCTCAGAGTGCAGCTCCCACGGTCTCTGCTAAATCGATACAAGGAATGGCAAATCAAAATGAACCTGCAAAGTGCTGCTCAGTACCCAAAACTTCTTCACACAACGTTGAATCTCTCCAGAAGTCTCTCCCTCTCTCTCTCAGAATGCGTAGTTCAAAAATGCCACCAACAATAAAAGACAGGAAGAGGCCCCCTTTAAATAGCGCCCCCCCCCAGCCCCACAGCGATTGATAGCGTTCCAGTCTTCTGGTCGTTGGAAGCGCCAGGCGGTAAGGCAGGGGGCGCCACTCAATTTCCGCTACGGGGCGCCCCAAGGGCGTTGCACCATGGAATGACGTCACAATCTGCGCGCGCAGGTGGTCGCAGCGGTAAGTTTTAGCGCCGCCGCACAATCTCAAGTTAAGTTCTCGAGCGGCGCAAACATCGCTGCGCCCGGGCGTTAGCGGCTTTGCGCCCCATTAGCGCCCTCTTAAGGCGCTAACGGGTGGCGCAACCAAGTGAATTTTTACCCCCAAGTGTCTCAAAGGGCAGGTTCAAAAACACCACTTACATATAGGTAAGTGAAAAAGGAGAATTACTCAAAAAAAGTTCAACTGTGTGCATACTTCAAAGTAAATTAAAAATATTACAAGAAATAAATGTAAATGTTTTATATTGAAGAAACAGAATCTATTAAGATTAGTTTTAGTTTTGTTCTATATTGAGTTTAGGCTTTAAGCTGCACTTAGTAAATGGAAATGAAAAAAGCTCAATAAATTTCATTATCGAGGTTGTCTGCTGCCCAGAGAACAGTTGGTTCTCATCTGCACAGCAGATGTAGATTAGTTGCACACACAAAGCAAGGACTAACTCTTTTAAAACTTCCAGGGTGTGTGTGCATGTGTGTGTGTGTGTGTGTGAGTGTGTCTATGAGTGTGGTAGTGTCTGTGAGTGTGTGTTTCTGTGAGTGAGTGTGTGTGCGTGAGAGAGTGTGTGTGTGTCTGTGTGCATGAGTGTGTGTGAGTATGTCTATGAGTGTGTTAGTGACTGTGAGTGTGTGTGTCTGTGATAGTGAGTGTGCTGGTGTGAGAGAGTGTGTGTGGGTGTGTGTGTCTGTGTGTGAGTATGTCTATGAGTGTGTTAGTGTCCGTGAGTGTGTGTGTCTGTGACGGTGAGTGTGTGGGTGTGAGAGAGTGAGTGTGGGTGTGTGTGTCTGTGTGTGAGTGTGTCTATGAATGTGTTTGTGTCTGTGAGTGTGTGTGCCTGTGAGTGTGAGTGTGTGTGAGTGTGTCTATGTATGTGTTTGTGTCTGTGAGTGTGTTTGTCTGTGAGTGTGAGTGTGCGTGAGAGTGTGTGAGTGTGTGTGGGTGCATCTATGTGTGTCTGTGAGTGTGTGAGTGCATCTGTGTGTGTGAGTGTGTGTGCATGTGTATGTGTGTGAGTGTGTCTTTGAGTGTGTTACTGTCTGCGAGTGTGAGTGTCTGTTTGCATGAGAGTGTGTGTGTGTGAGTGCGTCTGTGTGTGTGAGTGCGTCTGTGTGTGTGAGAGTGTGTGTGCATGTGAGAGAGTGTGTGAGAGTGTGTGTGCTTGTGTCTGTGAGTGTGTGTGTGTGTGTCTATGAGTGTGTTACTGTCTGTGAGTGTCTGTGCGTGGGAGAGTGTCTGTGTGTGTGAGAGTGTGTGTGCGTGTGTCTATGAGTGTGTTACTGTCTGTGAGTGTCTGTGCGTGGGAGAGTGTCTGTGTGTGGGAGAGTGTGTGTGTGTGTGTCTATGAGTGTGTTACTGTCTGTGAGTGTCTGTGCGTGGGAGAGTGTCTGTGTGTGGGAGAGTGTGTGTGTGTGTATGTAATGGAAAGATTTAGTTCAGAAGCAGGAGGAACCAATTTTTGGGACACAAAAAGACTTCATTATTACAAACACACTATAGCTTCGTTAAGTGGTTTTTCTGATCAGGGTTTGATCATATTGAGGTTAGAGCTCCACTCCTGAGTATATGATATACTTAGTTTGGATGTTTGTTATAATAGAACGTATATAATAATTGAGTTTATTGTAACACAGTTTGGCTCAGCTATTCAGTGCAAGATGAGAATCAAATTTAAAAATAGATATTTCGCATTTGGATTGTACAGCCAAATCATGTTTGGTTCCTTGGTTAAGTTATATCTTAGTTTCAAACTACAGTTATAATTAACAGTATGCTTGGGGTCACAGACAGACTTGACTATCACTCATGGGAGCACATACTGCATAAGTATTATTTCTATTGCCAAAAACAAGCTCACTAGTGGAAGCTCAAATCAGCTGCTCAAACTTCCATAAACTCTGGACTGTAGCTGATGCAACTTCTGGTCTCTGCCATACATTTCCTTAGCAAATGGCTAAATACTTCCAAATTTACATTTGACTTTGATGAAAACACAACTAAGAGTTCCCCTCAGTCCAAGAGAGCTCCACCGACACAAGCAATTAGAGATAGCCAGAAAACACTCACAGAAACTCACTGCACTTATACAAACACCAGACGCAACCTTCACCAGACCTAAGCACACTTGCCAAAATGTCATGTCAAAATGTTGCTCACTCTCTCAAAAAGGAAATGCCCACTTTTCACCATTTGGCATTCAAAACATTTGCTGAAAAATAATTTGAAAAAAGATCACAATATATTCCTATTGTTTATTTTCCTTCCCCAATTCCATTACCTTGTATTTGTCTAAATTAAATTCCACTTACCCGTCTTCTTAATCTATCTAGAACCCTTTGTATTTGGTTTACCTCTTGCCTATTGTTTGAAACGTCTCCTCCAATTTGGTGCATTTTTTTTATGCAATCATGGGATGTGGGCATCGCTGGCAAGGCGAGCATTTATTGCTCATCCCTAATTGCCCTTGAGAAGGTGGTGGTGAGCAGTCCTGATTCTGTAGCCTGATGGGTGCAACAACACTTCCTACTCATAGAAAGATCTCGCAGGAGGCCTACTGAAATTATGAGCCAACCTATGGATTAGCCTTCCATTCAACCAGTGCAAGTGCGCGTGGGAGTGCCAGAAGTATGGAACATTTTGTTAGTCTGATTTTGGATTTTGCCACAATGATTTGATGTGCTAAGATGTGAGCGTGGCAAAACTTTCAACTGTAAGTTGTAGCTTGAATGTGTGCCTTACTGAAGATGCTCAGGTTACCAATCCTTGCACCCAGCTCAGGCAACAGAACATCTACTTCAGTAGGCATCAAACTCCATCACTTGACCACAGACTCAACTTTGTGCCTTTACATTCGGTCTGCCTTCACTTTGTTGGGCACTACTTCCTTCCCGATGGATACAGCCTTTGCGATTGCTGTTATCTGTTCTAAATGTATTCTGAGCCTTTATGAAGGTGAACAGAATTATTGTTGTAAAATGCGGCCAACAACCTTTAAGTGCACCTTTGATTTTCCTGGGAGTGAGCACTACATTTTTATTTAAATGAGCAGACCTTGCAAGATCAGCATTTAAAAAATGTATGCCCTAGTGTGCATTGCAATCCGATCCCAATATCTTTGTGCTAAGACTGGAATTTCTACATTGAGCAACTCATATTGCATATAACACAAGCCAGTGCAGAGTAAAGCTCTTTCCAAGAACATAAGAACATAAGAATTACGAGCAGGAGTAGGCCATACAGCCCCTCGAGCCTGCTCCGCCATTCAAAAAGATTATGGCTGATCATCAACCTCAACTCCACTTTCCCGCCCGATCTCCATATCCCTTGCTTCCCCTGGAGTCCAAAAATCTATCGATCTCAGCCTTGAATATACTCAACGACTCAGCATCCACAGCCCTTTGGAGTAGAGAATTCAGAAGATTCACTACCCTCTGAGTGAAGAAATTCCTCCTCATCTCCTCATCAGTCTTAAATGGCCTACCTCTTATCCTGAGACTATGCCCCCCAGTTCTAGACTCTCCAGCCAGGGGAAACAACCTCTCAGCATCTACCCTGTCAATCCCCCTCAGAATCTTATATGTTTCAATGAGATTACCTCTCATTCTTCTAAACTCCAGAGAGTATAGGCTCAATCTACTCAATCTCTCCTCATAGGACAGCCCTCTCATCCCAGGAATCAATCCAGCGAACCTTCATTGCACTGCCTCTAAGGCATGTATGTCCTTTCTCAAATAAGGAGACCAAAACTGTGCACTGTACTCCAGGTATGGTCTTACCAAAGCACTGTACAATTGTAGTAAGACTTCATAGAATCATAGAATCATAGAAATTTACAGCACAGAAGGAGGCCATTCGGCTCATCTTGTTCATGCCGGCCAACAAAGAGCTATTCACCCTAATCCCATTTTCCAGCACTTGATCCATAGCCTTGTAGGTTATGGCACTTCAAGTGCATATCCAAGTACTTTTTAAATGTGATGAGGGTCTCTGCCTCTACCACCCTTTTAGGCAGTGAGTTCCAGACCCTCACTACCCTCTGGGTGAAAAGATTTCTCCTCAAATCCCCTCTAAACCTCCAACCAATTACTTTAAATCTATGCCCCCTTCTGCTAAGGGAAATAGGTCCTTCCTATCCACTCTACCTAGGCCCCTCATAATTTTATACACCTCAATTAGGTCTCCCCTCAGCCTCCTCTGTTCCAAAGAAAACAACCCCAGCCTATCCAATCTTTCCTCATAGCTAAAATTCCCCAGCCCAGGCAACATCCTCGTAAATCTCCTCTGCACCCCCTCTAGTGCAATCATAGAAACATAGAAGATAGGAGCAGGAGTAGGCCATTCAAGCCCTCGAGCCTGCTCCGCCATTTAATGAGATCATGGCTGATCATCCAAATTCAGTACCCTTTCCCTGCTTTCTCCCCATATCCCTTGATCCCTTTAGCCTTAAGAAATATATCTAACTCCTTCTTGAATATATTTAATGAATTGGCCTCAACTGCCTTCTGTGGTAGAGAATTCCACAGGTTCTCAACTCACTGGGTGAAGAAATTCCTCCTCATCTCAGTCTTAAATGGCTTACCCCTTATCCTTAGACTGTGACCCCTGGTTCTGGACTCCCCCACCATTGGGAACATCCTTCCTGCATCTAGTCTGTCTAGTCCTGTTAGAATTTTATAAGTTTCAATGAGATCCCCTCTCATTCTTCTAAACTCTAGTGAATATAAGGCTGATCGACACAATCGCTCTTCATACGTCATTCCTGCCATCCCAGGTATCAGTCTGATGAATCTTCGCTGCACTCCCTCCATGGCAAGAACATCCTTCCTCAGATGAGGTGACCAAAACTGCACACAATACTCAAGGTGTGGTCTCACCAAGGTCCTGTACAACTGCAGCAAGACATCCTCGCTCCTGTACTCGAATCCTCTCGCTATGAAGGCCAACATACCATTTGCCTTCTTAACTGCCTGCTGCACCTGCAGGCTTACCTTCAGCGACTGGTGCACAAGGACACCCAGGTCTCATTGCACTTCCCCTTCTCCCAATCTATTGCCGTTCAGATAATAATCTGCCTTCCTGTTTTTGCCACCAAAGTGGATAACCTCGCATTTATCCACATTATACTGCATCTGTCATGCATCTGCCCAATCACCCAGCCTGTCCAAATCATACTGGAGTTTCTCTGCATCCTCCTCACAGCACACACGCCCACCCAGCTTTGTGTCGTCTGCAAACTTGGAGATATTACATCTAGTTCCCTCGTCTAGATCATTAATATATATTGTGAATAGCTGGGGTCCTAGCACCGATCCCTGTGGTACCCCACTAGTCACTGCCTGCCACCCGGAAAAAGACCCATTTATTCCAACTCTTTGCTTCCTGTCTGCCAACCAGTTCTCTATCCAAGTCAGTAGCTTAACCCCAATCCCATGTGCTTTAACTTTGCACGCCAATCTCTTATGCGGGACCTTATCGAAAGCCTTCTGAAAGTCCAAATACACCACATCCACTGGTTCTCCCTTATCTATTCTACCAGTTACATCCTCAAAAAATTCCAGTAGATTAGTCAAGCATGATTTACCTTTTGTAAATCCATGTTGACTTTGTCCGATCCTGTCACTGTTTTCCAAGTGCTCTGCTGTTACATCTTTTATAATGGACTCTAGCATTTTCCCCACTACCGATGTCAGGCTTACCGGTCTATAATTCCCCATTTTCTCTCGACCACCTTTTTTAAATTGTGGGGTTACATTAGCTACCCTCCAATCCATGGGAACTGTGCCAGAGTCTATAGAATTTTGGAAGATGACCAGCAATGCATCTACTATTTCCAGGGCCACTTCCTTAAGTACCCTAGGATGTAGATTATCAGGCCCTGGGGATTTATCGGCCTTCAATCCCGTCAATTTCCCTAACACCATTTCCCTACAAATACTGATTTCATTCAGTTCCTCCCTCTCATTAGACCCTATGTTCCCCGAGATCTCTGGGAGGTTATTTGTGTCCTCCTTTGTGAAGACAGAACTAAAGTATGTATTTAATTGGTCAGCCATTTCTTTGTTCCCCATTATCAATTCCCCTGCTTCTGACTGCAAGGGACCTACGCTTGACTTCACCAATCTTTTTCTCTTCACATATCTATAGAAGATTTTACAGTCAGTTTTTATGTTCCCTGCAAGCTTACTTTCATACTCTATTTTCCCCCTCTTAATTAATCCTTTTGTCCTCCTTTGCTGAATCCTAAACTGCTCCCAATCCTCAGGTTTGCTGCTTTTTCTGGCCAATTTATATGTCCTCTCCTTGGATCTTATGCTATCTCTAATTTCCCTTGTTAGCCACGGTTGCGCCACCTTTTTTGTTTTATTTTTATGCCAGACAGGGATGAACAAATTCTGTAGTTCATCCATGCGATCTTTAAATGTTTGCCATTGCCTATTCACCGTCAACCCTTTAAATAACGTTCCCCAATCCATCCTAGCCAACTCGCGCCTCATACCATCATAGTTTCCTTTATTTAAATTCAGGACCCTAGTCTCTGAGTCAACGACTTCATTCTCCATCTTAATGAAGAATTCTATCATATTATGATCGCTCCTCCCCAAGGGGCCTCGCACAATAAGATTGCTAATTAATCCTTTCTCATTACATAATACCCAGTCTAAGATGGCCTGATCTCTAGTTGGTTCCTCGACATATTGGTCCAGGAAACCATCCCATATACACTCTAGGAATTCCTCCTCCACAGTATTGTTACTAATTTGGTTAGCCCAATCTATATGCAGATTAAAGTCACCCATGATAACTGCGGTGCCCTTATTGCACGCGTCTCTAATTTCCCATTTAATGCCATCCCCAACCTCAGCATTACTGTTTGGGGGTCTGTATAGAACTCCCACTAATGTTTTCTGCCCCTTAGTATTTCTCAGCTCTACCCATGCAGATTCCATATCATCAGAGCTAATATCCTTCCTTACTATTGTGTTAATCTCCTCTTTAACCAGCAATGCTACCCCACCTCCTTTTCCTTTTTGCCTGTCCTTCCTGAATATTGAATACCCCTGGATGTTGAATTCCCAGCCTTGTTCACCCTGGAGCCAAATCTCCGTAATCCCAATTATATCATAACCGTTTACATCTATTTGCACAGCTAATTCATCCACCTTATTATGAATGCTCCTCGCATTAAGACACAAAGCCTTCAGGCTTGTTTTTTAACACTCTTAGTCCTTTTAGAATGATTATTTACTGTGGCCCTGTTTGATTTACACCCTTGATTTCTCTGCCTTCCACTTTTGCTTTTCTCCTTCCTGTCTTTTGCTTCTATCCTTGCTTCCCTTTCCTCTGTCTCCCTGCACAGGTTCTCAACCCCCTGCCATTTTTAGTTTAAACCCTCCCCAACAGCACTAGCAAACACTCCCTCTAGGACATCAGTCCCGGTCCTGCCCGGGTGCAAACCGTCCAGTTTGTACTGGTCCCACCTCCGTCAGAACCGGTTCCAATGTCCCAGGAATTTGAATCCCTCCCCCTTGCACCATTCCTCTAGCCACATATTCATCTGAAATATCCTTCTATTTCTACTCTGACTAGCACGTGGCACTGGTAGCAATCCTGAGATTACTACCTTTGAGGTCCTATTTTTTAATTTACCTCCTAACTCCCTATATTCAGCTTTTAGGACCTCATCCCGTTTTTAACCTATATCGTTGGTACCTATATGCACCACGACAACTGGCTGTTCACCCTCCCCCTCCAGAATGCCCTGCAGCCGCTCCGAGACATCCTTGACCCTTGCACCAGGGAGGCAACATACCATCTTGGAGTCTCGTTTGCGGCCGCAGAAACACCTATCTATTCCCCTTACAATAGAATCCCCTATCACTATAGCTCTCCCACTCTTTTTCCTCCTGTCCTGTGCAGCAGAACCACCCATGGTGCCAGGAAGTTAGCTGCTGCTGCCTTCCCCCGATAAGCCATCTCCCCCAACAATATCCAAAGCGGTATATCTGTTTGAGAGGGGGATGGCCACAGGGGACCCCTGCACTACCTGCCTGCGCCTGTGCCTGCTACTCTGCCTGATGGTCACCCATTCCCTTCCTGCCTGTGCAGCCTTTACCTGCGGTGTGACCAACTCCCTAAACGTGCTATCCACGATGTAATCAGCATCGCGAATGCTCCAGTATGTATCCATTTGCAGCTCCAGCGCCGCAATGCGGTCTGCCAGTAGCTGCAGCTGGATACACTTCCCGCACACATGGTCGTCAGGGACACAGGAAGTGTCCCTGATTTCCCACATAGTGCAGGAGGAGCATACCATGGGGCTGAGCTGTGCTGCCATGACTTACCCTTTAATTAATTCAAATTAAATTAAATCAAATCAATACCACCAATTACACTACAATTAAATGATATACATCCTTTCTATAATGTGGTGACCAGAACTGCACACAGTGTTCTAGCTGCGGCCTAACTAGTGTTTTATACAGTTCAAGCATAACTTCCCTGCTCTTATATTCTATGCCTCGACTTCCTTACTCTTGCACTCCAACCCCCTTGCAATAAAGGCCAACATGCCATTTGCATTCCGAATTGCTTGCTGTACCTGCACACTAACTTTCTGTGTTTCCTGTATGAGGACAGCTAAATATCTTTGAACTGCAGCATTTAATAGTTTCTACTCTGCCCCTACATGACAGGCTTTAATTCCAACCTCAGAAGAGCACTCCCTTTTGCAACAGTGTGAATTTTTCCATTTCGCACACCAACTATTCCTGTGGCCTGTCTGAGGAGACAAGGAAATTGGTGGCATTTGTGCAGAATCGGGGAAATTTTGTGCTGTGAACTCAGACCCACCTGCAGCTGGGTTGTGACTGCCAAAACCCATTTCACTTCGAGTGCTTACAGGAGGCAGACAGAGAAGGATGTCAGAGCCGATTTTCCTAAACTTTGCTCCAGGAAACTTCCAATCCCCAAGTGCAAAGGTCAAGAAAAAGCAGGGAGACATACAGAAAGATGGGTCGCCACCCCGTTTATGTTGACCTGGGATTTCCATTGCTTCTTGGGAGGGGGCAAAGCTGGACTGCAATTGAGATAGGAGGGGGCGTTCCAAGCCTTTCATTTCACTTTCCTTCTAGTTGGTCCATCGGGCGACGGTTAAAGAAATCAGGTGCTGGGCCTAGCATTGGAACCCCTGTGGACCTGAGGGTCTGCAAATGATCCTAGGACAACAGTTAGGACATCAGAGGGGATTGAGAGGACTGCAGCTGGGTACCAATTCCCTGCCCTTCTTGCAACCTGTGTTGGAGGTGTTCGCAACAGGAATTTATGAAGCTTTGAGTGCATGGTGCGTACCCAGCACTGGGGTAGGGAGGTGCCTGGAAAATAAGTTCCTGGACCTTCATGCCATTGGTTTCAACTGAATTTGAGTCCAAGTGCCAGAGGTGAAGCTGGAGCATGTTAATTCAGTGTGCGACTCAATGACTGTCATTTCTAATAAATCTTTTTGTATAAAATTTCCAGAAAATAATTAAAAATAAATTTAGCATTAAAAAACACAGATCAATGTCGGACAGCAGGAAGCGTGTTATTCACAAAATCGAGATTGTTTCATAATTTGAGTGGCACACATCTTTTGGTTTTTTTTTGCCACAAATGATATCTACTTGTAGAAGCTACTTTTAAGATATTTATGGATTAACAAAGGCACTGCTGCATTCGGCTATTTCCAAACAATTCTACAGCTCGATATAATCATTTTATGTGGTTTGCTAATATTAGTACATGGTATAAGAAGAGATGGAAACTATGAAGCTGTTTTAAAAATAAAATCAAAATTACTTTAGACCAGGTTCTGACGCTGGAACATTTCTCTGCCGGTCCAGTAGTCTAGAGTGGGTTATGAAGGGGAGAAGAAGTTCTGAAACCACTACCTTTATTTTCAGCATCCCTAACTCAGCATCATTCACGTCATGAAAACTTAATTAATATGATGCACGTTTCCTCCAGCATCAAAATCAGTGCAATAGTGCTGAAAATAGCTCGCTCACACCACGGCACAGGGACAGTTTAGGAGAACTGCAGGTTGGGCTTACACTGATAATCAGCTCCATATGTCAGAATCTGCATTTTACTGGCAGTGTGACTGAGCTCATGTTACTAAATGTAGAGCTGTATTCAGTGCATTCGTGGCAGTTGTTTTCTATGGCAACCGCCACAGTTTTGATTCAAAATAGCAAATGGACCATTGCTTTTTTATATTTCCACAAACAGCATTCACTTAATATCTTAGCAATACATCACGGGGGCTGACCATCATGTTCACTGCCTGGGATTTTGAAAAGGATAAATTATTAAGGTAACATTTGTAAGCAGCACCGTCCGCAAAGTTAAGTGGTTGTCACTGTGTGCTTGTGAGAAACATTTTCTCCAGTTATGTCTGCGGGGAAGTCCTGGAGAAAAGTTCATGCAATTTCTCTGGGGTTGTTGCAGAGCATCCGGTGAAGTTACCCCACCCCCATTTATTTTCTGTCTGTGACTGGAATTTCCAAAATATGACATATTTTATTCCACACTGGGATCATTAAAATAACATTTAAAATAATTGAAATACCAATCATTATTCTTGGAATAAATACACAAATATGCCAGCTCAACCAGCATTCGGGATGATTCTTTAATGTAACTGCTGTTTTAGTAGCACTTTCAGATACAATGAGAAAGAAGAAAAGAAAGACTTGCATTTATAGAGCGCCTTTCACGACCACCGGACGTCTCAAAGCGCTTTACAGCCAATGAAGTACTTTTTGAAGTGTAGTCACTGTTGTAATGTCGGAAGCGCGGCAGCCAATTATTATGAGAGAGCCACGTATTATGCTTTGACTGAGAGGTTTGAAAGAGGGTTCCTTCCACTCCCTATCCTAAGTGATATCCTGTACTTTGTTCAGCACTAGATTACAGATACTGTTTGAAGGTGTGAGGCAGCTTCTGTCCATCCAAGAATGGACTCCAGGTTGCTTGGTATTTCTCCAGTTCCAGATGGAAGTCTCTCTTGAGCACAAAATGGGTGATAGCAAATCTGCAGCCTGTTTTATACTCTGCCCAATGTCCTTTACCATTAAAATCTCTACTCTTTCTTTATTGCTTAAGGGAATATGTTCAAATTATCTCTGTCTAGTTTTGGGATGTTTGATTATTTTTCTGAGGAAGGATCTTGTGATAATTTATATTAAAATGCTACTATTAAGTTAAATTTAACTCACAAGGGGTTAACTTCTCTGAGCAGCGCCAAGAGATGTGTATTAAGGCCAGATGAGCCAGTTTGTGGAATATTGCTTCTCACATACCATTTTAACTTTAAACAATGGGGCCCTGAAATTCTGCTGTAGTTCTACTAGTCTCCAGTGGGAGACTGGCACAGCCATTCGGCAAATAATATAAATAATGTAAATGATTGAAAATGACTGTTTACAATGTTTCCCTGGAGGTCCTACTGGTCTCCTGTCGGAGTTACAACAAGGCCAGAAACTCCATTCTGAAATTCCAGTAAACTTTCTTACTCATTATGTCAGGGAGGCATTTATCTCATACCCCATCAGGTTGAGTCAATAAGGGCCATTAACCTCTCTCAGACTGGAGTTTGAGTCATTATGCTAGTTTAGTTTCTTTGCTGTGAGCTCAGCAGGGAGTGTTGCAAGGAAGGTTCCTTTGGCGGAGGATCGTCAGATACATGCGCAAATGGGGTTTCCGTCCAAGTTATGGGGAAATCATATATATATATATATATATATGAAAATATATATAAGTATATATTTATATATAAATAGTACATTTACAAATATGTAAATTAGGGGCTTCATGTCTGTTGAAGGACCCATTAAGAAATTCGTCAGCAATGAGCGGGACAGATGTCAGGTCTCTCGGCTTGGCACGCACTGGTCACGCAACACTGAGCTTGGTCATTTCCATAGTCTAGTCACACCTCCAGCGCAGGCAAATTACTTACTTTCAGGCCTAGTACCTGGAAGGGGGAAGAAAAGTTGGCTGTTGCTATAGGCCTGTGAGGCCTACAGCAGCAGCAATGGCTGCCATGGCTTGGGCCAACTAGCTGCCGTCCAAAAATGGTAGAAAAAGGCCTCTAGCCAATTCTTGACCAATGTCCCTGAAAAGAAAAAAATTGACTTACCTGTAGGCCACTGCCTCCAGCTGTCTGATCAGAGGATTGGAGAGAGGTTGACCACAAGGTTGTCCAAAGATTTTCAGTGCTTCCCCTGAGGGAGGAGGGTGGACTAACTAAACCTGCAATTGGTGCTTTATCTGGGCATCTCTCCAAATGGGCACCCAGTTAGTGATGGAACAAGAGAATTAAGCATGGGCTAGGGACACCCCCTCCCTCACATCATTTAACTGACTGCTCTGGTCTGCCTCTGCACCAATTGCAGGTTTAGTTAGTCCACCCTCCTCCCTCAGGGGAAGCACTGAAAATCTTTGGACAACAAGGGGGTGGGGACCTGGCATCATGGGTCTCTGCCCCTATTTTCTGTGCTTAGTGACCAGTGAATAACTGTTCCCTGTACATTAACCATTGGAAAATTGGCCCCGTTAACATGTCTTTCAGAAGCAAAAAATACTGAAAAAATCCAACAAAATATGAGTTTACTATCCAACTGACTTATTCTAAAGTTTGAAGTGAGAAACAGATGTACTGAAAGTTTTACAATAGTAGTTACCTAAACTCATTGTGCTATCCTAGCAGTTGGGAAAAAGTTGCTTTCTTCCTCTGCGCCACTAATGTCAAGCCTGAGGTACTAAAGGAGACTTGGCCTCCCTCCCCCAGTACAGCTGCCTCAACAATTCTCAACACATGCCGGAAGAGAATGTTAATGTTTTTCCAGCTTACCCATGGGTTTTTGGGGGCTGGTCTGTCTCAGCCTTATTCTAACAAGGACAGTTTCATTACTCTGCTAGATTTTATCTTCTGTTTGCTAAAACATTTCTCGCATTTTACTTCAATATATGCTCTATATTGTGTTTGCTGTTCCAAATCACTTTGTGTTCAATAAAACAGTAAAATATTGAAATATTAAACTAATTCTGACATTTTCGATGCAATTATACTGCCACTTTTGCATTACTGTGCAATGGTTTCAAATTCACAATGATGCAAATTGACAGCAGTGTCAGAATTATCCTCCGTGCAGTGGTGTTTCAGCTGGATATGGTACAGGGTCTGGTACAGGGTATAATACAGGGTATGGTACAGGGTATGATACAGGGTCTGGTACAGGGTATAATACAGGGTATGGTACAGGGTATGATACAGGGTATGGTACAGGGTATGATACAGGGTCTGATACAGGGTATGATACAGGGTCTGGTACAGGGTATAAATCACAGTCTGGTACTGGGTATGGTAGTATAGTGGTTATGTTACTGGACTTGTAATCCAGAAGCCTGGGCTAATTATCTGGAGACATGAGTTCAAATCCCACCATGACAGATGGAGAATATAAATTCAGTTAATAAATAAATCTGGAATTAAAAAGCTAGTATTAGTAATGGTGACCAGAAACTACTGGATTGTTGTAAAAACCTATCTGGTTTACTAATGTCCTTTAGGGAAGAAAATCTGCTGGTCTAGCCTATATGGTGACTCCAAACTCCCAGTAATGTGGTTGACTCTTAACTGCCCTCTGAAATAGTGACTCACCACCACCTTCTCAAGTGCAGTTAGGGATGAGCAATAAATGCTGGCTTTGCAGTGATTCCCATGAACAAATAAATTTTAAAAAGGGCAGGAATTTTCTGAAGCTGCCAGAACCGTGACCCAAGTTTCTGGGTTGGAGTTCACCCTGTATGCAAGATCCCAGTGGGATTCCCGCCATCAAGCAGGAACCTGCTAATGCTACTGCAGCACCACTGGATGGGCAGTAGTGATTGGCCGCCTATTATACACCCTGCCTGATTTTCCTTTCCATTGATGTCAATGTATAGGGAACATGTGGGCGAGTATAATGGGCAGCTGATCCACTACTGCTCTTTTTACACCCCTGCCAAAGTTGAATTTTACCCCTTATTAGTGCACAGTGACAGAATATGATAAGAATGCAGCTATGTGTACTTACAACATGGAAATAAGCCAGTTGTCCCAACCGGGCCATGCCGGTGTTTACCCTCCACAGGAGCAAATAGTTGTGATCACATTTGCCAATCCTGTTCACATATCCCTTCATTTCCCTTTCCTTCATCCGCCTATTCAATCTATTCCTGACTGTTGACAAAGTTTCTGCTTCAACCACTAATCTAGAAGTAAATTCCACAGCCTCATAACTGTGCGTAAAGAAGTTTCTCTTGCCCTTTGTTCTAAATCTCTTACATTTAATCATTGTATCTACGGCCCCTCATTCTTGACTCTTCAATTACTGGAACAGCCTGCTTCTATCCACCCTGTCTCATCCTTTCAGAATTTTAAACACTTCTATCATATCGCCCCATAATCTACATTATTCTAATGAAAAAGCCCCAATTTTTCGAGTCTCTCTTCATATTTGTATTTCCTCATACTGTTTATTGTTATCATGCTAGTGGATGGAGAATAAACTAATAACAAATGGAATCAGAATCAGAACAGAAACACAAATAGGGTACCACAGTGTGGTGACACCCTATGGTCTGTGTGACAAAATGGTAGAATACAGGTTCACTGAAGGTGACTTCTCAGAAGATACGTTCATAATTTTCTACTATCGTAGCTGAGGCAGGAAGTGGAAGCGACATTTTCCTTAAGGTAAGAAAGGGAGAAAATCATTCCAGGCCGCTCTTGTACATCTCCCAATTAGTAGAGGTTATAGATTGATACTGGCAGAGGCCCACTTGACTCAGGATGGTCTGTGGGAATCGAAGAGAAAAATCACAAAAAAAACATACAAAAATAAATATTTTTTAAATGGTTTGGATTGTAACAAAACAAAGAAAATATAAAAGCTGAACAAAAGAAACCAAATTGTAACTCACAAATTCTTAAACGATCATTTCATACATGAGGTAGGGAGTTTAGCCTCTTCGAAGGGCACACCAAGGAGACTGACTTGATTAGAAAATGATAAGTGACAAAACAAATTGACCATTCAAAAGCCATTGAAAGAATTGTGAGGCCAGATCCCTTCCTACCCTGAAGCTTTAGGAAGCTGTTATGGAACTCATAGCTATCTCTAACTACCTTGGTTGCAACAGTGTTAAGAAAATCTGATCAGATTTCAACATTCCAGTTCTATAATAACTGGTTACTCAGTAAAAACGTCTTGTATTTTTACTTTAAACCAAAGCTTGGAGTTTGGAGCCACGTTTCCAAGTGGCCACCCAGTCTGTTTCTTATTAAGTTATTCAAAATTGAAAATACTTGTGTGATCTGGATTTAATTAAGAGAAGGGGCGGGGAGGGGATCAGCTGTTGGCAGAGTCTGAGCAAGCAACCAGCAGCTCCTTTCTTCTTTTAAATAATGCATATTTAAAACATAAGTACCGTACAGAACTTGTTATTCATATGTGCAATGCTTATTATATATTTACCGTATAATTCAAAAAATTAGGTAATGTTTGACAAGTTAATTTCCAATACGTTGCATGGACAGTGAATCTGAGGATAAAGTATTGCAAAAACTGGTCATCTTACCAAAGTTCAAGATCTGTTTAATTGAAAATTTAAAGTTAAACAAACTCCTGTCTAAATCAATATGAAGTAATTTCAGGGGAAAATGACTGGTAGGCAGAATTAGCCTCACTTAGTCAAGTTTAGCAGGTCTGCATTAGCTACTGTAAACACGTGATAATGCAACTTGTAAGAGTATAATGCACAGATGCAGAGTTGATGATTTTCCTTTGTGTAAACGATTTAGTGAACTAAACCATTATTTAAAATGTAGATCAGCCTTGGCTCAGTGATGGCATTTTCACCTCTGAGTTAGAAAGGTGTAGGTTTAATCCCCACTCCAGTGACTTGTGCTCATAATCTAGGCTGCCACATCAGAGTAGTACTCTAGTGTTGCATTGTTGGAGATGCTGCCTTTCAAATGAGACATTAAACCGTCTGCCTGCTCAGGTGGACGGAAAAGATCCCATGGTGCTATTTGAAGAACAGTAGGGAGATTATTTGGTCATCTTTCTGACTGCTGTTTGTGTGACCTTGCTGCCTAAGAAACACTTTTAGGTCAGTTATACCGCTGGAAATAGGCTCTGCTGTAGGGTTTCATACTTTCACTTTCAACAAGTTAGTACTTGGACTATTCAAGAGTCACAGTTTGGAAATTACTTAGGTCTGATGGATTCCCAGCTAAGTTCTATAAAACCCTTCCCCCTGAACCAAAGTCTACCTACCCAAACTCTTCCACCACATATAAGAAACAATGGGGGTTATTTTGTCCAAAGGGTGAAAACAGACGCTAAATGGGAGCAGTGCTAATATGACACACCTGTTTGAAAGTCTGCATTTAGCACGCAATTTTGGTCCTAATTGCTGATTACCATAATTTGAACTTGCTTGGAGGTGCAAAACAAACACTTGGGGGTAGAAATTAGGTCGCGCCCCATTTGGGGCGCAAATATCGTCCGGGCGCAAATATTAGCGCCTGGCGCTAATTATCGGCACTGACAGGAAACTTCACTTTTACCGCCCCGGGAGGTGAGTGGAGCGCTAAATTAGGCGCTGCACACCTCTCTTAAGGCGCAAAGGCCAAGGAGTGAGGCGCTAACTCAGCGCACGAGCGCAGCGCAGCTGCTGCCAGTTAGCGAGGGAACACAGACACAATGGCGCCGGACACTTCTTAAAGCGGGGGGGGCCACTTGCTCCCCAGCCACACCCTGCTCATTGCAGCCTTGAATCTCAGCCTGGAGAGACCTGTAATCCATTTTGCTGCCAAGCATGGAGAGGGTGAGAGAACGCGCTCATCGCTTCACCGAGCGGGCCTTGGATGCTCTGGTTGACGCAGTGGAGCGCAGACGATGCATGCTGTTCCCGGAGAGTGGCAGGAGGCCTTTGCCACGCGAGTTCAGAAGAGTGTGGAGGGAGGTGGCTCAGAGCGTCTCCTCCAGGAGCATGGTGCCCAGGACCCATGTTCAATGCCGCAAAAAGTTCAACGACCTCACTCGGGTCGTCAGGGTGAGTGGCTTTTTCTCAATACCTCTCCATCCCTCCATCTCAACCTCACTCTATGGCCAGAGGGTCTTAAAACCCCAATGCACAACACTCATCCAACACCTATGGCCCTTTCATCAAACACACACACACATTCCACACTTTGCATACAGTAAGGGCTATTCACCTATGGGAGGCACATCAGGCAAGACCATGGCTGCATTCAGTAAGGGCTATTCACCTATGGGAGGCACATCAGGCAAGACCATGGCTGTATATTGTAAGGGCTATTCACCTATGGGAGACACATCAGGCAAGACCATGGCTGTATATTTACTCAGATGCTGTCCTTTTTCTTGCAGGCTAAGCTGGCTCATAATCGGAGACAGCAGCAACGGACGGGTGGAGGGCGGCTTCAGCTGCAACCCCTCAGCGATCTGGAGGAGCGCGTCCACAGGATTGTGGCAAGCCGGGTGATCGGTCCCGTCGCCACTGGAGACGCCGACCCCGTTGTGGACAGCAATGGTAAGGTCATCACCTTTTTGTCCTCTGTCCTTCCACTTGTCCCTCACAATACCAGCCTTTGACACTTTCAATCCAACTTGCTAACTCGCTGCACTTATTCCTCCCTTACTGCCACCCTGTCCTCACGCTAAAGCCACTCTTGTACCTCCCTGCTTTCAGATGGTGATTCACCAGCTGAGGAGACGGGCCCTGAAGCTGCCACTGGGAGTGATGCTGCAGCTGAGGAGGAAGAGGAAGCCGGAGCATCAGTGCCACCCTCTCCCGAGGAAGCCCATGCCCACACTGGGAACACGCCTTCCCCGGAGGGGAGCAGGGGGGAAGGGGCTGATGATGGTGAAGCTCCAGGACCCAGCGGGCTGCAGCAACGCCATGGGGGGGGGAGGGAAGAACGGGAGCCTTCTCCCCAGAGGGAGAGTATGCCAGACACTCCTACTGCAATGGACGCAGAGGAGGAGCGGCTGATTGCAGAAATGAACAGCCAGGCGGTGGGCATGCACACTGAGCTCGTGGGTGCAGTGGGAAGGGTGCCCGAATGCATTGAGTCACTGGCAAGGAGTGTGGAGCACTTCGCTGTAGCACAGGCGGATGCCACACTAAAGCTTAGTGCTGCAATTCAGTCACTGGCTGCCAGGAACCCATCTGAGACTGCTCTCATGCAGACTCAGATTGAGGCCACGCGAGCACTGACTGCTGCCATCCTCGATGGTTCGTGCACATGTCCCCGGGGCTGTCACCGCGCCGCAGCAGGCCAGCAATCTGTTCTCCGGCAAATTGCTCCGGATGCTGAAGTGCTGCCCCGTGGGAGTGCCAGTGTGTCGGGCGAGCAGGGAGTTGCTGTCCTCTCTCACGATGACAGCATTCCTGCTGCCAACACTGTCACTTCTCCACTGCACTTGCCACCGCCTGTAGGACAGACTGCTGCCGCCCATGCAGAGTTGGTGCAGTCTGCAGCCGGGCCCTCCAGGCCCAGAAGTGGTCGAGGCCGTCCTTCAGGGGCATCTGCAGTGTCAGGGTCTGACGAGCAGCAGCCTTCCACCAGCCTTGCTGCAGCCACTGAGGTCCCATTACGGAGGAGCAGTAGGGTTAGAAGGGGGGAAGTGCGCAAGGGAAGGAGATCACCCTCGAAGGGCAAAAAGTAGGAGGTGTGCCAAAATGCTGGTCATTTTTTTATTAAAGGCCGAGGTTCATGGTCCAACTTTTGTTTAGTGTTTTGGACATTATCTCCAGGTTGTGAGAACCAGTTATGTTATTGACTGTTTTTTTGTGTTTATTTCTATGAGTTTGTCATGAGGAATTGACACACACAGAGTTTGTAAAATAAATAAGTTTCTGTATTCAAAATATACATGGCTGGTGGTTGGAATTATTGGTGCCTTGGCCGGCTTAGGGGTTGCGTGCTGGGTTGATTAGTGTTTGTAGCAATGGCAGGGGCCCTAGAAGCGGCTTGCTATTAGTCGTTGATGGACGGCCCTTGTAGTTTGACCATTGTGGGCCGCCCTCCTGCCTTGGTGCTGCTGATGATCATCGTCCTCGTCCTCTTCCTCCTCTTCCTCCTCCTCCTCTGGTGGTGCTACAAGGCCTGGTGGCATTGGCTGGGTCCTGAGGATTGCCATGTTGTGCAACATGCAGCACACGATTACGAAGTTCGAAACTTGCTCAGGCGAGTACTGCAGGGCTCCTCCGGAATGGTCCAGACAGCGGAACCGTTGTTTCAGCACGCCGATTGTATGCTCAATAATGTTCCTGGTTGCTTGATGGCTTTCATTGTACCGCAGCTCAGCAGGGGTGTTTGGCATACGGAGCGGTGTCATCAGCCAGGTGCTCAATGCGTACCCCATGTCCCCCAGAAGCCAACCAACTGGCTGATGCGGTGCCTCGAAAACTTCTGCCACAGTAGTCTGGCGCAGGATGAAAGCATCGTGGCAGCTGCCCGGATAGTGGGCATTGACAGCGAGTATCACCTGTCTGTGGTCACAGACCAACTGCACATTCAAGGAATGGAACCCCTTTCTGTTCCTGAATTCCTCTGCATTCTCTCGCGGAGCACGCAAAGCCACATGCGTGCAGTCAATGGCGCCCTGCACCATGGGGAAGCCCGCTACCCTCGCAAAGCCCAGAGCACGGTCACGCTGCTTGTCTGGGGTCATAGGGAAAGAGATGAAGTCTCGTCTCCTTCTGAAGAGGGCATTGGTGACCTGCCGGATGCAGCGATGCACCGCAAACTGGGAGATATTGGCGAGGTCCCCAACAGCAGCTTGGAATGAGCCAGTGGCGTAGAAGTTCAAAGCCACTGTGACCTTCACTGCCACCGACAGAGACGTCCTGGACCTCAGCTGAGGCTGCAGATCTGGCTGCAGCAGGTGGCAGAGCTCAGTGACCACCTCCTTGCTGAATCGCAGCCTTCGCAAACACAGCTCCTCGGACATATGGATGTAGGAGAGCTGTTCACGATATACCCTGGGAGGGTAAGCTCTCCTGTACATGCGCCTGATGGCCCTCCTCCGTCTGGCCATCATTGCCACTCTCTGTCTGCGTCTCACTATCCTCCGATTCAGCTGGAGCAGGACGACGCCCCCAATCATTGCAGCCCCCATATTCTCTTTGCCAGAAAAGTAATGAGGTACAGCAACTAAAGTAGCAACAAAGTTAGGATGAATAGGCAAAACTACCTCACAAAGCGTTGAGTCAATGTAGAAGTCTCTCTCTCTCTCTCTCCGAATCTCTCTCTCTCTCTCAGAACGAGTGGTGCATAAATGTCGACCACAGAAAAAGACAGGAAGAGGCCCCCTTTAAATAGCGCCCCCCCCAGCCCCACACCGATTGATAACGTTCCAGTCTTCCGGTCGTTGGAAGCGCCAGGCGGTAAGGCAGGGGGCGCCACTCAATTTCCGCTCCGGGGCGCCCCAAGGGCGTTGCACCATGGAATGACGTCACAATCTGCGCGCGCAGGTGGTCGCAGCGGTAAGTTTTAGCGCCGCCGCACAATCTCAAGTTAAGTTCTCGAGCGGCGCAAACAGCGCTGCGCCCGGGCGTTAGCGGCTTACCGCCCCATTAGCGCCCTCTTAAGGCGCTAACGGGAGGCGCAACCAAGTGAATTTTTACCCCTTGGGCTGCAAAATTTGGCTCCATAGCGCTCGTTTTATCGGCTCTACGAGTGCTATTTTGGCTCCAAAATGGCGCCCATGGCACACGTGTACACATCTGGTGCGAGTGGCAACAGGCGCCATCTTAGTGAGGGTGTTAGCACGCGTGCAAAGAGCAGCCCCCGGAAGTATGCAGAGTAGGCAGATCGTGACGTCAATCAGCGTGTAACACTGATTTGATGCCACTGCTGCCATTTTGGAGCTCAGCGCTCCAGCTAACGCCCTCTCTTAACCTTGCACAGCTGAACAAGCATTCAGCAGCAGGAAGGACCCCCCACCAGTGCTATTTAAAGGGATCATCAACTACTTACAGGTAAGTTGCTGACTGATTTGTACTGGCTCTACCTGCGATTGTAGTGTTTGGTGGTTTCTGGCGTTCTTTAAAGTTGCTAAAGTCTACAGGGAGTGGTGTGGCAGGTGCCGAAGGATTTTTCCTAAATTCAAGGGTTCTGCACAAACCACTTGCTCCCAGACATGGGTGCAGTAGTAGGCATTCCCCTTGGTCTACTGCATGTCAGGGAGAATGAGCAGAGGCTGCGCAGAGCAGGACAAGCTGCTGGTAGAGGGAGGAGGAGGGGGAGAAGGGCTCTCAGCAGGAGGCCATATCCACCCAGGGTGTTCAGGAGCAATTCACCTACCTGAAGCTCAGCGAGGAACAGTGTGTCAGATGTCTGCGCTGCAGAAAGGATGGCCGGCATTTTCATTACCTGGGCGGGTCGGGTGTGGGCGGTCGGCGTGGTGGGTCCGGACCCCGTTCTTCTTTTCATCCCGCTCTTCAGAGTGACTTTCCCTTAATGGCGCCTATTAAGGCAGGCCTGCGCGTTTCCCGGCCCTATCAAATGGTGCGGGTCTGATGACATCACCGATGACTCATTTCCAGCCAGGATATTTAAAGGAGCCTTGGCCACATTGCATTTGAAGGTTCATCTAGGAGTGTGCAGGCAGTACATTTCAGCATTTACTTACTGCTCAGCCTTGGAGACGTGGCTTCACAGAGGCAGAGGGCTGCACCCTGGTTTTCCGATGACTTCCTACATATTCTTGTGGAGGGAGTCAGAGCACGCAGGGAGGTCCTCTTCCCTGATGGGCACAAGAGACCTCCCCAAGAGACAAAAAGAGCCTGGCTCCAAATTGCAGAGGAGGTGAACAGCAGGGATGTTGTGAGGAGGACCTGGGTGCTGTTATGGAAGTGCTTAAATGATCTCATGAGATCAGGAAAGGTGAGCGCAAAGCCACACTCACCTTCATCCTGCTGTGCCTCTCATCACATCCCCATCACTCTGCCTTCCCAACCCTACTCCTGCACATCATTACTCACACCAACATACCTTGCATGTCCACCCATCCCTCTCTCTCTATTTACATACTCACATCCCCATCTGACTAGCTACTCCTCACACTCACTCTCATCCTAACGTAATCATACCGACTGACGACACACAAGGAGGCCACTTTGCATTGGCACTTTGGCATTGGCACCACACTCCCTCATAGTCACCCTCTAAAGTTGTAACCCACACATTCCTTACACTCATTCCATCACTCTCACTCAAACATCTTTTCTTTCCCTCCTTGCAGGAGAAGAGAGCCCACAATAAGAGGGAGAGTGAGAGAACTGGATGCGGCCCTCCATCATTCGCCACATTGACTCCAGCAGAGGAGGGCTCAGGAGTTGCAGAGCAGCTGGCAGTGGGAGACGGAGAGAGGGGGACCTCTCAGCAACCTGGTGACAGAATTACATCTCATACAGCCACATGGCATACAGCAGTCACTCATATGGGGACTGATATCAACAGCCAGTGAATGTTCATCATGTGCATAATGGTGTCGTTACCCATCTTGATATTACATTTCTAAGTCATCTCTTTACTCTCCCACAGGTCCATCAAGAGCCCACCGTCCCCCCCCCACCCCCCCAGCCATTGTCCAGGAGGAAGAGGAAGACAACTCCTCAAAGGAGCCTCCAGCCTCTGAGGGCACAGCGTCACCAGACATAAGCACACTCAGTACCAACGCAGATACACCCACCTCGGTCGGTCCTACGCAAGATAGAGTAGTGTTGTCACCTGGTGTCTCACAGCTCACAAGTGAGCAAGAGCAGATGGTGGAGACAGGGACAGCAGTGGAGACTCCTTGCCGGAGGGCCGGAGGGTGCAGGACGCTCCCAGTTCTGCTTAGCTGCATGCAGACATTGAGCCTCCTGGAGGTGCAGGAAGAAGTGCAGGAGGCTCTGACAGGTTTTGCGAGCGTGATGTCTGCGAATGTGCAGAGAATGGAGGAGTCCATCTCCAACATGAGCACCACCATGTCGCAGGCGATGGCGACTGTAGGCTCTTCCATGGAAAGAATGGCCACCTGCATGGAGCAGCTAATGCGGCACTCACATGAGCACATGCTATCTATGGAGAACAGATGGCAGACACTCATAGACCTCCTCTCTAGGAGGGATTAAACGTAGACATGGGTCCTCGTGGCCCCACTGCTGTGCAGCAAGGTGCTCTCCAGCTCCTTGCTAGCAGGGAAGTGCGGGTGATCCATGAGAGGGATGATGGTGAGAGGTGACATGGAAGTGGGGGCTCCTCTCAAAGCGCTCACACTTCTCCCTCGTTGCCTCCCCCTCAGTCAGAGCCCCAGATGCCTCCTCGGACAGCGATGGCCGTGTCTGCCCCTACAGAGTCGCAGGAGGAGCAGACTTTGCTGGGGCCATCAGAGGCTCCAAAACCCAGAGGATGTCCGCCAAAAGTGTCTACACAGTCGCAACAGGGACGGCACCTCCGACAGTGCAGCACTCCCTCAGCACTGCACTGGAGTGTCAGCCTTGATTTTGTGCTCAAGTCCCTGGAGTGGGACTATGAACCCACAACCTTCTGACTCAGAGGCGAGTGTGCTACCAACTGAGCCACAGCTGACACAATTGGTGGCATTTGAAATGAATTCACTGACCTTGACCACTCGTGTGAGGTCATTGAACTTCTTGTGGGACTGCATCCAGGTCCTCGGACATCACTCCTGGCATTGACTGTCTCGGCTATCTGCTCCCACTGCCTTCGCAGAGTTTGTCTGGAGGGCGTCCTGGCCCCCTTTGGATAGAGGACCTCTCCTCCTCTCCACCTCCTCAATCAAGGCCTCCAGTCCTGCGCCAGAGAACCTTGAAGCATGTCCTCTCCCCTGTTATGCCATAATTCAGTCTTCTTGCTGCTCAGACTCTCCCACAAACAGATCCAGCACCTGCTCCAGCCAGAATGCATCTCCCTTTAAGAGGTGCAGGCTGGCTTTAAGTAATGCAGGCTAGCTTTAGGTGGTGCTAGCCTTGCACAAACTGCTGAGGCATGCAGCCACTCAACAGCACATTTAGAGCTGGCTGCACGCAGCAATCATGCAAAGTAGCAGGCAGCACGAAGTTGGCGTGCTGCCTGCATCGAAAGCAATGGGTGCGGGTTAATCACTCATCGCGATCCCTGTGCCCATTTTCGGGGGCTATCCAATTTAGCCCCCCTGCAAATTTAGCACTCAAGTGCTGATTAGACGCAATTTTCGTGAAGCAGTACATGTGCGCTCCTCGGACCCACTTCCACTAAAGGTGTGCAGAGCTCTGGCTGGCATACAGCACCATGTTGCCGGATGACTCAGGCACACAGGGTCTCAGATGCGACACTAGGGGTCCTAATGGAGGAAGTCCAGAGAAGGAGGGATGTCCTGTACCTGCAGGGGGGAAGGATGCCACCTTGCCCTTCTGTCTCTCTCTCCTGCAGCAGCTGGTGCTGCTCTGCCTGGTATCGTGTCCTCCTCCCATTCCTTGTCCAGACCAAGGGGGACCCCAAGCAAGATGCTGATGACCAAGCACTCCATTTCTCCTGGTGTCCAATACGGTGGAGTAGCACAGCCCTTACTCTTTTTAGTGGAACGCCGCAGAGAATTTCCGGAGTGCTCGAGTGTTGGTGAAGTCTTGACAACATGTCCCAGAAAGTCTCTCGATGTGTTTCAGAGGTCCTCTTCACAGCTCCAGCAGCAATGACCATGAAATGGTGAATATCCCTTTAAGTGGTGAGTAACCCTTTAACTAGTGCTTGAAATCGACATCAAGGCCATGTTTACTCCCAAACAGCTGGTCACTGTTAGGAGAGGGCGTTAGCTGAAGCGCTGGCCACCAAAATGCCATGCAGCCTTATTAATGAGCGCTAGCAGGCATTTTAAGTGGCAATCAGCTGTTTAACAAGCCTCCGTGTGGCCGTTCCTAGCGCTGACTTCAACTTCCTTACTAAGATGGCATCTTGCGCCAAGCGTGGGCTAAACCAGCATTTCAGCTTAAGACACCCACCTTTTTACCTCTTGAGCACCTAAAGTATTTGGCAAAAATCGCTTTAGGTCGTTTAGGTACATTCAAGGCAGCCACCATCATATTAATACATAAAAAGGGTAAAAACTCCAACTATAGACCTACCCCATCCTTAATGATGACTACTAAATGCTTTAATAAAAAATTTGACCCCCAGATTGGATAAGGTATTCCTGAATCTGCTCCATCTAGGCAAAGTGGACTTTATTCAGGGATGTTAGTGGTGATATTCATGTATGCAACACACACTTGTTGAAAAATAAACTCTTTACTTCAACAAAATAAGTTGCTTGTGCCTATTTCAATAACAGAAGAAACACAATTACAATAATTTGCATTTATATGATTGATTTAACAGAGTAAACATCCCAAAGCATTTCACAGAGGAGAAACAAACATTGAATAGTAGGAGGTATGGGAATGGTGACTACAGGCAATCTTGAAGAGCCAGGTATTGATTGGTCGGGCCTTTAAAGGTGGGAGAGATGGAGCAAGGCAAATAGATTTAGGGGTGGAGCTCCAGAGAGTAAAACCAATATGGCTCAAAGCTTGCCCATCAGTATTGGAGTGGAGGGAGGAAGGAATGACAAGAAGCCAGAGCTGGAGGACTGTGGAGCATGGGCTGGAACAGATGGTTGAAAGAGCTTGCAGAGAAGCAAGTTTGGGTGAGGTCAGAGAGGGAATTATAAATGAAGATTTTAAATTTTGCATTTGGTGATTGAACAAATGGAAGTCAGTTAGTATGGAGGTGAGTGGGGAGGATTAGCTGGGTGTGGATGTGGGTTGCAGAAAAGTTTCTGTAGGGTGGAGCTGGGGAAGCTGGCAAGGAGGGCTTTGGACAAGTTGTGGTAACTAAATTGTAGATAAAGGTGTTAGCAATAATGGGGATAAGTTAATGGCAGAGACAGATATTGTTACACAGCTGGAAGTAAGTATAGGACATGGAGTTCGACGTTCAGCTCAGAATTGAATAGGACATTAAGGTTGTGGATTATCTGACAGCCTGAGCGAGCAGAAATGGAATGGGGTAAGAGTAGAAGGCAAGGGTGTGACCTTTTTGGTGAGAGATGAAAAAAATGTCAGGATGTGAGACACTCGCCGCAGAATACCTAACCTCTGACCTACTCTTGTTGCCACAGTATTTATGTGGCTGGTCCAGTTAAGTTTCTGGTCACCCCCAGGATGTTGATGGTGGGGGATTCGGCGATGGCAATGCCATTGAATTTCAAGGGGAGGTGGTTAGACTCTCGCTTGTTGGAGATTGTCATTGCCTGGCACTCGTGTGGCGCGAATGTTACCTGCCACTTATCAGCCCAAGCCTGAATGTCGTCCAGGTCTTATTGCATGCGGGCATGGACTATTTCATTATCTGAGGAGTTGTGAATGGTGCTGAACACTGTGCAATCATCAGCAAACATCCTCATTTCTGACCTTATGTTGGAGGGAAGGTCATTGAAGAAGCAATTGAAGATGGTTGGGCCTAGGACACTGCCCTGAGGAACTCCTGCCGCGATGTCCTGGGGCTGTGATGATTGACCTTCAACCAGCACAACCATCTTCCTTTGTGCTAGGTATGACTCCAGCCAGTGGAGAGTTTTCCCCCCAGTTCCTATTGACTTCAGTTTTACTAGGGCTCCTTGATGCCACATTCGGTCAAATGCTGCCTTGATGTTAAGGGCAGTCACTCTCACCTCACCTCTGGAATTCAGTTCCTTTGTCCATATTTGGACCAAGGCTGTAATGAGGTCAGGAGCTGAGTGGTCTTGGCGGAACCCAAACTGGGCATCAATGAGCAGGTTTTTGGTGAGTAAGTGCCGCTTGATAGCACTGTCGATGACACCTTCCATCACTTTGCTGATGATTGAGAGTAGACTGATGGGGCGGTAATTGGCCGGGTTGGATTTGTCCTGCTTTTTGTGGACAGGACATACCTGGGCAGTTTTCCACATTGTCGGATAGATGCCAGTGTTGTAGCTGTACTGGAACAGCTTGGCTAGAGGCGCGGCTAGTTCTGGAGCACATGTCTTCAGCATGATAAGGATGTTGTGGGGGTCCATAGCCTTTGCTGTATCCAGTGCGCTCAGCCACTTCTTGAGATCATGTGGAGTGAATTGAATTGGCTGAAGACTGGCTTCTGTGATGGTGGGGATCTCAGGAATAGGCCGATATGGATCAACCACTCGGCACTTCTGGCTGAAGATGGTTGCAAACGCTTCAGCCTTGTCTTTTGCACTCATGTGCTGGGCTCCACCATCATTGAGGCTGGGGATATTCATGGAGCCGCGTCCTCCCATTATTTGTTTAATGGTCCACCACCATTCACGACTGGATGTGGCAGGACTGCAGAGCTTTGATCTGATCCGTTGATTGTGGGATCGTTTAGCCCTGTCTATAGCATGCTGCTTTCGCTTTTTAGCATGCATGTAGTCCTGTGTTGGCGCTTCCCCAGGTTGGCACCTCATTTTTAGGTACGCCTGGTGCTGCTCCTGGCATGCTCTTCTACACTCCTTATTGAACCAGGGTTGGTCCCCTGGCTTGATGGTAATGGTAGAGTGAGGGATATACCGGGCCATGTGGTTACAGATTGTGGTGGAATACAATTCTGCTGCTGCTGATGGCCCACAGCGCCTCATGGATGCCCAGTTTTGAGCTGCTAGATCTGTTCTGAATTGATCCCATTTAGCACGATGGTAGTGCCACACAACATGATGGAGAGTGTCCTCAGTGTGAAGACGGGTCTTCGTCTCCACAAGGACTGTGCGGTGGTCAGTCCTACCAATACTGTCATGGACAGATGCATCTGCGACAGGTAGATTGGTGAGGATGAGGTCAAGTAGGTTTTTCCCTTCTGTTGGTTCTCTCACCACCTGTCGCAGGCCCAGACTGGCAGTTATGTCCTTCAGGACTCGGCCAGCTCAGTCAGTGGTGGTGCTACCGAGCCACTCTTGGTGATGGACATTGAAGTCCCCCACCCAGAGTACATTCTGTGCCTTTGCTACTCTCAGTGCTTCTTCCAAGTGGTGTTCAACATGGAGGAGTACTGATTCATCAGCTGAGGGAGGGCGGTAGGTGGTAATCAGCAGGAGGTTTCCTTGCCCATGCTTGACCTGAAGGCATGAGACTTCATGGAGTCCGGAGTCAATGTTGAGGACTCCCAGGGCCACTCCTTCCCGACTGTATACCACTGTGCCGCCACCCCTGGTGGGTCTGTCCTGCCGGTGGGACAGGACATACCCAGGGATGGTGATGGAGGCGTTTGGGACATTGGCTGATAGGTGTGATTCTGTGAGTATGACTACGTCAGGCTGTTGCTTGACTAGTCTGTGGGACAGCTCTCCCAATTTTGGCACAAGTCCCCAGATGTTGTGTCAGTAACCATTCCCTGAAATGTTTGACCCTGCATAGCATTTTCAAAGCTGGCTCCTTGGAAATAAGAATTATCTTCATAGAAATTTACGCTTAGCTGTGGAATTCTGAAACAATCAAAGCTATGCAGCTAGCAGAACCCTCATGGAGCAGCACCTGGAGTTCTGAAGCAAAGATTCAGATGCCTGAGCTGGTCTGTCGGTTTCCTCTTATACAGCCCACAGAGAGTGTCTTGCATCATCATGCTGTGCTGGACGCTGCATAACTTTGCTGTTCAAGGAGGACTGTACATGGAGCTACCACTGGAGGAAAGCCTTCACCCTATGAGGGAGAGGATGATTCTGATAAATAGGATGCTGAGGAAGCTGAGAGCGCCCAGCGGTTGTCTGTCAGCAGAGCTATTTGTCAGCAGATTATTGATGAGGACTGAAGATCCTCTCCCCACCCCCACCCCATATTAACAGTTTTTTCAAATACACGTGCCAGTCTTTCCACAGTACAAGCAACACCATCTACTCAATAGCAAGGCTGACAGCAATGTTAGATCACATTACAAGGTCACAATCCAGCAGGGGAACATTGAGCCTGCAAATTGCATTATGGGCTTATTGGCTTACATGAATGCCTGCCCAATTTTTTCATCCCAGTGTGTGCTCAGAGTGCCTGCCTTCCAGGCTCTCTTACCTACTTTATTGCTCCCCCAGTGACTGCAGCAATGGGTATTTGAGGCTTAATCAAGGGCTTTTGAGATGCCAGTGGTTGGTGACTTCTGGGAGCTCAGGACTGAAAGGACCCAGCTGCAAGCTGCAACAACTCAATGTCTGGGCCCCTGATGTTGGCATCTCCATCTACTTCAGCAGAGCTAGGGCATGTGAGTGCTCCCTAGATAACTCATTCTTTGGCCTTCCCTGCCACCTCCACCTGTTTCTGCTCATTTGTCCTCAGTGAATCAGCGCTCCCCTCACAGTCACTACGTCATACGGGATGCCAGTTTCTGAGCTGATGCTTGGCTTAGTCGCGAGTGCCAGTGCATTATTATCCAGGCATTCATCTTCATTTTGCTTGGCACCAGTGTCAGAGTTACCTTTAGACTTAGAGAACAAGGAAAGGGACAGGGCCAAGAGTTAGGTTGAAGTTTAGAGAACAAGCACAAGTCAGGTCCCTGTCAGTGCTGCCACAGCAGGTTGTTATGTTCAAGAGGTAAATGAATGCATAAATGACTGAAACCGTTCAGTTGAAAGAGAAGAGAGAGGCATGATGCCCACAAACCATGTTATGAGATCCAGGCCTTCAGCCTTGCCATCTCCAATGCTGACTGCTACTTCTCCTCCCATTATATCAATGGCAGCTTCTTCTGTTTGTACAATGACAGAACCTTCTGCTGTGCTGGTTGTCTCACTCCTGTTGTGTGAAAGCTTTTCTGGCAAGAAGAGTGAAAGCATGTAAATGTGTGCTCTGGGCAAAGGTTTTGAACCATGTATGACCCAGTTTACCATGGTGTGCAGGAAAAGGAGAAGCAACAAGTGTGACCAAGAGGGAGAAGTAGTTGTGAGGACAGCAGCAGCCTCTGAGGGTGTGAGTGAAAGCAGAAATAAGATGCAGTGAAGTATTTCCTGCTGACAAATGGACAGACATGGAAGCGGAGAAGAAAATAATTAATTGTGCAAAGGCAAAGGTAGGAACTGCACAGAGAAAATGAGAGGTGTGAAGGGGAGCCTTACCTTAGCACTTCTGGTGAGAAGATTAAATTTCTTTTTCAGATTTCTTTCAGATTATCCTGGCATCCAGCCCTCTTACTGCGCCCAGGAACCACCAAGTGAAAACTAATGGTAGGCCCAGAATAGTGGCAGTAATGGCTCCTATTTCTATAAATGGAGTGAGAGGGCCTAATAGAGGCCCCCCGTCCATCCAAATCAGCCTCCTGAACGTACCTTTGTAGGCCTCAGTCTCTGCCAAGGCCTAGAAAAAGTGATAGGTTTCTTCGGGGCTCTTCTGCCTCTTTAAGGTGTCCCGCCACCTCCTCTATGCTGTAATGGCAGTCTCACTGCAGCACTGCCACATGTTCCAGCCCCAGCAACAGCTCTTATAGCAAGGATCCAGGCCTGCATAACAAATGTCTCTGACCCAGGAAAAGGAAGTATTGACTCACCAGCATTGATACTACCGCAAAGAGAAGAATACAGCCCATGAGCTTTACTCTCATCTTTAAGTAGGCTAGGGAATATTACTTTAGCAAGATAATATCCATGAGCTGGCATTATTGCTTACATAGCAGTCTTTTGGATCTAAGACATTTTCAAAATATTTACTAAACCTGGTTGATGGAATGGACAGAGTACCATTGATGGATTTGAAGAAACAGTTTACTCTTTTATGTGCAAAGAAATGCATTAAAAACTGGTTTTCTGTGTCATCAGCAATACGCATTACACTGAAAGGAGCTGGGGACTGCAGGATCTTTTTTATATTAATTCTCAGGATGTGGGTGTCACTGGAAAAGTGCAGCATTTATTGCCCATCCCTGGTTGCCCTGAGAAGGTAGAGGTTTGATGCAATTGAGTGGCTTGCTAGGCCACTTCTGAGTCAACCACATTGGTGTGGTTCTGGAGCCACATATAGATCGGACCGGGTAAGGATGGAAAGTTTCCTTCACTAAAGGACATTGGTGAATCAGTTGGAATTTTACAAAAATCCAACAGCTTCAGGGTCACTTTTACTGATACCTTATTTCCAGATTGTTATTTAACAGAATTGAAATTCTCAAACTACCATGGTGAGATATGAACTCACGTTCTACTGGATTATTAGTCCAGGCTTTTGAATTACTAGTCCAGTAACATAACCACTACACCACTATACCCAATATCCGAGCCATATAGAATAAATCCTGAGCTTGCAAGCCCCAAATCAATACAAGACTACTACATTTAATTTAATTTTTGTAACAAGTTCCTTCACTCTATCGCCTTCACTTTTGTTATGCCAGACAGTTTTTCTGAATCTACAGGAATTATGATCCAAGCTTCCCATAACAACGCACATCCTGTAGGCAGACTTCATTAGAGTTGTTTTAATACAACTGCCCTCAACACTTAAGACTGTTGGCTGGATAGCCACACCACTTGCCATTATCGCTCAGCTAAATTTTCATTTTAACTGAGAAGTTAAGTTTCACTTAAACGATAAACATTTTAGTAACTGTATTGGAGCTCCTCGGGATCTTGCTGTAGGGCGTTGTCACATCTGTTGTGGATAGACTTGGCGGAGATTCCTAAACCTGCATTTTGTGGTCTCCCCACAATGAGGTGGAAACCCTTGGCTCTTCCAACTGTCTGTAGACTATGGGTAGGATGCAGTAAATTGAAATTTGTCTTGGACATAGTTGGTACTTGAATTATTCTTTAATGCTGCCATAAATCTCATGCTATGTTAATGAATTTTAACATAGGCTAATCAAATGAACTAATTGCCTGGACCATATATTACAAAATCCTACTCTGATTAAAGGAAGGGACAAATAAAGCTCAAACTGCATTCGTTCCTTCAGGGCATGCCATCTGGACCATAAATCAATAAATAATGGAGACTGTGGCACCAAAGTAAGAAGTTCCAAACTAACAACTGTAGGAATCCATCATTCTGTTATGTTTACCACATCTTAAACTAAAACTCAGTCCGAAAGTATAGAAGCTTGATCTACTGATTGTCCCTGAGTTGAGCTTCTTTCTCATATCTATTCGTTACCAAGATCACCATCTTAACATTGTCAGCCTTCACCCATCTCTTCCCCTCTGATGCCGAAACTCGAATCCACATATTTATCACCATGCACGCAGCTTCTCTAATGCTCTCCTAGTCAGTGTCCCTTATCTTCAGCCTCACAAATTGCTACTCATTCAAAATGCTGCGGCCCGTGTCCTCACTTGCACATGTTCTGCTCTGTTATTATGCCTGTCCAAAACTCCATTTTCTCCCCATGCTACAGTAAGTAGACTTTGAGATCCTCGACGTTGTTTTCAAAATCCTCTATGGCCTTGTCCCATCCTAATTTAGCAATCTCCACTAGCCATTCAACTCCACTCACATCCTCTTCTCCTCCAATACTAATTTAGTCCTTGTTCCCCACTCCCTTTGCTCTACCATTATTGACCACTCTGTTATTCGCTAAAACTCGCTCCCTTAATCTGGCCACCTTGCCATCTTCCTACTCACCTTCAATAGACGTCTGAAACCCATCTCTTCAACCCATTTCTTTGGCATCCCTAAACTTTCTTTTGTCCCTTTTCCTTCCTTCTCAGTGCTCACTGCTTTTTTTCTGCCTGTAAAGTGCTCTGCAATGTTTCGTTTGATGTAAGGAGCTCTTCAGAAATGTAAGCTGGTGGGGCTGTGAAACTTTAGTGATCTGGCCAACATTTATCAGTCAACCAACAACATCAAAGAAAGACTATCTGGTCATTCATCTCATTGCTGTTTGTGGGATCTTGCTGTGCACAAATTGGCTGCTGCGTTTCCCTACATTACAGTGACTACACTTCAAAGATACTTCATTGGCTCTGAAGCACTTTGGGATGTCTTGAAAGGTTATGAAAGGCGCTATATAAATGCAAGTTCTTTCTTTTCATTAATGTAGTTTGGAGGGACTTCACTCTGACTGACAAACTGCAACACATCCTCTATTATGACTATAACTTGGGTATATTTATTGTTTTCATATATTTATTTCATAAATAGGAAAATTGAGAGCTTTTTTCAATCTGATAGATTTACAAGGATTATTAATTGAACAGGCCCAATTTTTATATATAATGATAGTATAGGAATAAAGTCTAATGCATTAGTATTTAATTTGCAAAGAATGTTTCAAAATGAAGGGTACATAAAGGAACAGGCTGCAGTGACAAATAAAATCTAATCGTGATAGGTCTTTGGATCAGAAACATAAGGTCAAAATTTTACTAAGGATAAGCAAACTTACATTTTATAGTACAAGATCCCAAAATGAATCTCATTTAAATGTTTCAAAAAATACGCTTAGAAGATCTCACAAACTCTTTCGAACTGTACATTTACAGTATCTGGAAAAACTCTGAATGATTAAGTTTGCCAGTTTATCTTTCTTTGACTATGCCTCGGGTTGGATTGCTGGATATTATCTTCAGTGTGCTGCCACAGGCCAGACAGGACCTTGGTAACTGAAGCCGTGCCAAGCCTTTTCTTTTTATGACTAATGTAAATGCACTTCTAAAGTGTTCTCCTGCCAGAAATTCCTGTGAAGGAAAAAAAACTGCAACGTCTACAAGTGAAGTTATCTTAAAGCAACATTACAACAGTTGATCCAACACTAAAATGCTGCTAGCGGATAATTCTGCAATCTTGCTGTTGCCGTTAATAGTTACTGAATTCCCAAGAAATTAGCACCACAGGCAGATTCTGCAATCGTAACTGATTTTAGCAATTAGACATGGGTTGAGTGTACATTCCCCTAGAGGCTGAGTAAAAGTAAATGGTGTTAGTTTATCAATTGGAATGGTGTGAACTAACAAATACAGTCATTAAACTTCATCCATTATATTCAATTATACATTTCACTTAAAAAATGCTTTTGTACCAATTCTGGTAAAATTACAAGTTATTACTATTAAAAGGTCTTTCTGAAATATAATAAACATATTCTTAAAGAGTTTATATAAATAATTACAGTTAAAAATATATATTTATTTGTTTGATATGTCATATAGTACGTTTTAAAATCTTACTTTTCTGTATTTATTTGAATATTGTTGCAAGGCACAATTGTGGAATAACTTTTACATTGCCAAAATAACTCTTGGATGTACTTGATATTTGTACAATCTGTGCTCAATTTTTAAAATTCTATTTTCAATGGGGTTGATTTTCAAGTTGGGCGGGTGGTAGGCGAATGAGTCCACTGCCCAACTGTTGAACTTTGCCGAAGGCCCAAGCCATTTTTATTAAGTTATGCAAATCAGCATTCTATAATGTACATAGGACATAGATACAATTTTCATGATGCAAAACTTACCTACTTTCATGGTCTGGCCTCATTTGCCCATGCATTTGAAAGGTGGACAGGGAGCTCACCAATGGTGGGGGGTGGGAGAGCGGGCGGGGGAGGCGGGGAGGGTGCAACAGAGATTATAGTGGGGCCAGGAGTAGCACAAAAATCATTCAAAAAATTTACCTGGACTACTTTTGGAGCGACCTCCTTTAATGACTCCTGGTTTGGCTTCTTTACGTTCAATTCCATTGAATGGGACTTGTGGCATGCGGTGCATCATAAGAATTGCATTGGGGTCCTATGTACGTCATAATACCCTGATTTCCATAACTTAACACGGTTCCCGCCTGATTCAGGCAGAAGCTCTGAATGCCTAGTTCCTGGCCCACTCCAAAACTGCAGCAGGTAGAGGACATCAGCAGGAGTGGGGCGGTAAATGCTGCACTGTGAATTTGGTCCTGTTACTGCCCTGTTACTGCTGATCAAAACAGAATGGTACTGAGACCAAAATCGACCCCAATATGTTTTATCTGCTTGGTTAGCTCTTCGTTCACCCATCCTAACTGAGGATTTTGGATGATTATAGCCATCCACACAACCTTTGTAAATGCTGTTTTGTGGTCAGATTAAAAAAAGTTGTTGAGGCACAACCCAAGGAGTCTCACATGATTTCCCAAACCTCCTATAAAATAATGTATTGCAGCACTAGGTTGCATTTACATCAATGAATAAAAGATATATATTTTTGCTGGTTATTTTTTCTTCCTTCATGTATCCCGATGTTCCAAACCAGTTATTAGGCCTGCGGGATTCTATCCTATAAAGAAAGTACTTGTATTTATATAATGCCTTAACATGTCTCTTAGAAATGTCTCAAAACACATCACGTACAATGAATTACTTTGAAGTGCAGCCACCTGTTGTGTAGATGAACAGCAATTTTATGCACAGCAAGGTCCCACAAAACCACCAATGGGATAAATAGGAAGAAGGAAGAACCTGCCTTCATATAGTGCCGTTCATGACCTCAGGACGTCCCAAAGCACTTGACAGCCAAGGTGCAGTCACTTGTTGAAATGTAGGAAGCGCAGCAGCCAATTTGCACACAGTAAGGTCCCACAAACAGCAGTGAGATACTGGGCCAAAAATTCGGCCCTTCCCGCGTGAGTACGCACTGTGTAAGACGTCCCGAAGTGCCGGTTTCCTGCATGCACTGCGCATGCGCGGGAAACCGGAACTTCCGGTCTGGTGAAGGGGGCGGTTCCTAGGTGAACCGCGTGCGCGGTAGAGGCTGCGCGCACGCGGCACACTTAGATTTTTTTTCAGGTTTCTACGCGAGGGTAAGTATTGAAGAAACTACGCTGTTAAAAAGGAGGCGCAAGACCCGTTTTCAACAAGGTAAGTAGTTAATTAAGTATAATTTAAAAATTTTTCAACAGCTTTATCTTTTTTAGATACTTTAAAGAAAGGTAAGTTTATTTTTATCACTTTTAAAAAGTATTTTAATTTTTTCAAAAATTTAAATTTTTCTTTAAAGTGGTTAATTTATTTAACTATAGTTATTTTATAAATGTGATGGGTTTTTAAAAAAAATTATTTTAAGTTTAGCTGTTCTTTTGGGGCCGATTTCAATTCACAGATTTGACAGGTCTCCTGTCAAATCTATGAATGAAAGATGGTCTGCTGCCATTGGCTCTCCATGGCCCACGTGATCCCAGGGGATGCATCGCACTAACTGCGCCCCTGGAACACGCAAGCACTGCGCACCGGCAGTTGGGAGAGGCCCAGGACCCAAAGTTCCCGTGGGCCCAAAACACAACGGCAGGCGCGGTAGGTAAGAGCGCGCGCGATCCTTACCCCCGCGGCAAGCCGGAGAGGCGAATTTCTAGGCCAATGACCAGATAATCTGTTTTTAGTGATGTTGGTTGAGGGATAAATATTGACCAGGACACCAGGGAGAATTCCCCTGCTCTTCTTCGAATAGTACCATGGGATCTTTTACGTCCACCTGAGAGGGCAGATGGGACCTTAGTTTAACATCTTATTTGAAAGACAGCATCTCTGACAGTGCAGCACTCCCTCAGTACTGCACTGGAGTGCCAGCCTAGATTATGTGCTCTAGTCTCTGGAGTGGGACTTGAACCTTCTGACTCAGAGGTGAGAGTGCTACCACTGAGCCAAGGCTGTCACCTTAATAACCAATTAATCTGCTTTTGGTGATGGTGGATTAGGGAAGCATGTTGGCCAAGCTACCAGCAGAATTCCTTGTTTTTCTTAGAATAGTGTTATGGGATCTTCAATATCCACCTGAATTAATAGAACAGGCAGATGGCATGGGCTAACATCTCATTCAAAACCAATCACAAGGGGATGCTCTCTGATTTTACCTCCTTCCCAGTATGGAAGCTTTTGACCTGCCGTTGACAGTCCCACAGAGGACACTGTAAATTGTGAAGTTGCTTTAAGAAATTATGGTCATCAATGTTCTCATTACATTTTTTTGGGTGCGCGGTCCCTTTAACAGGCTGCATGGCCCATTCAAAATTTCACGCATGCACAAAATCTCCTATTCAAAAGCCGGTAAGCAGCCTGCGGGAGACCTCCAGACAGCTGCGCGACCGTGTAGCTTAGCAAGAACGTTGATGGTCATGATTTCTATCGTACCATTCTACAGCATGGAATGTTAGAGCTTCAATCCTCTGTAATACTGCAACATCATGCCACAATGCCACCTTTGCTTCTGATCAATTTTAATATTACTGTGCACACTTTCATATAGTTATTTGAATATACTTAATATAATTTCAAACATTTTAAAGAAGAAACACTTGAGCAACATTTTTATTAAATTTGACAACAGAAACATGTGAATCTAATGGTTTCATAGAATATATTGAGAATGTTTATCCAACAATTTCTTTTAACCTACTTTCTCTGTTGTTTATAAATAACTTGCTTTGTTCTGTATCATTTAATCTTTTCATCCATTAGAATACTATTATATGTTTAAAAGGCTTATTATTCAAATATATTAATGCAGAAACTAAAATATTGAAACTGTGTATATTTTTTAAAAGGCAAGTTGCTCTTCCATGGTCATTCGGAGAATACTATCACTCCCAAGGTTGCTAACTCTGGTTGGAGACATTCCTGGACGTTTGATCACATGACATTCTGATCACATGTGATCTGACCATGTGATGCTGGATCACATGACTTCTGATCATATGATCAAATATCTGTCACATTCCCTTTGAAATGAAGATCTAGACTCTACCTCATGTAGCCACATGTGAAGGATCCCACAGTCTAATAGCCCTCAGTTCAAGAAGCTTCCTCCTCCCTTCCCCCCTTTTTTTTTTCCAGTGCGAATTCTTGGTTTCCATTCCCTTGTTTCTCATTCGCCTACCAGTGGAAACAATCTTTCACTATTCACCCACAGTAAGGTCCCCACTTGCCCCTTTACTGGCTGCTCCTCTCTCAGTGCCGCTCCCATTCACCACCTTGCTGCTGCTGCTTCCAGCTCTGTGGGAAATGCTTTGCCCCACACCCACCCCATTCCCTAATCTCCATCTCTCCTCTGCGCCCCCATTCCCCAGTCTCCCTCTTTCCCCAAGCCCCTGTTCACCAATCACCAGCTCATCCCCCATTCCCCAGTCTCCCTATCTCAACCTGATCCCCTATTCTTCAGTCTCTCCCCCATTGCCTCATTCCCCCTCTCTCCCCTGTCATATCACACAACCATACAGAAAACATATAACATTGATAATTCTTGACCATGTCATGTTTTTGTCAGTAATACCAGCTTTTTATTTCCAAATTTTTAAATCTAAATACAATTATCAAACTGCCATTGTAGGATTTGAACTTGTGCTCTCTGGATTTAGTCCAGTTCTCTGGATTATTACTCCAATATAACCACTACACCACTGTATTCCTGGTTTCAGCTTCTCTGTCTTTCCTTCTTTCTTTTTGGTGTGGTGAGTGGTATGGTGTGCTGTGGTAAGGAAATTAGTCAACAATGACTGCAAACTGCATTTGGAGTGGGTTGTGGGGAAAATGTATCCCTTGGCTGGTCTCTTCCTATCCCCTCCTCAATCACTCGTGCATACCCCACCTTCTCACTCTCACTGTGTCCCCTACTCTTTCACCTTCCCACTACTCCTCTTGCTGCCACACTACCCCTACCTCTTCTCCTTTGAAATATTCATTTAACTTCTGTATCCTACTTTCCCCCTTGTTTTACTGAAATTCACCTCACTTTTGACCATCTACCTACACCCCAGCTCCACTTATTTCCCTTAAAGACGGTGGTGAAATGCCAGAGGCCCCCTCAGCCTCAACTAGTTTCTCTCTTCCCCTCCCACTCCTACTCTCCTGTTTATCTGTTTCCCTCAAAGATACTTTATTTGTTATTAAAATTTAATTTGTTTTCTTTTTAAAAAGAGTCAAATTAGAATGAGGAAAGAAACTGCCTGTCTGCCTTTCTCTTTGTTTTGTCGCTGCTTCTCTCTCTCTCTCCCTGTGTTTCAGGCATGTTACAAAGTAGAATCTATGTAAGTGGTTCACATTGATTTTTCCTAACTGTCAACAAAACACAGGAGCGATAATCAGTAGGCTTTCACCTCCTTGGAGACAATGTAAAGGATGATTTTGATTGGTTCCTATTACATAAAAGTGCTTCCCTTACCTAATGCAGGTAGATAATTCCCAGTTATATAATAAACGTGGGGAAGAAGCTCTTTTCCTTTATTGCCCATCAGCATACGGTATAGGTCTTTGTAAAGAATTATATGAAATTTAAGAAAAGATCTTTGCAACAATATTTAGTATTACCATAACATTCTACTTAAATATGTGTGTTGAAATTAGACTTTTATTCAAAACCTCCCTTCAAATGAACAACTGGTACAGTCCTGCCATAATTTATTACTGTTTGCATGAATCCTGGTTATTTGTGAGTTTTGAGATAAAAACACAGAAAAGAAATGCAACAGCTCCCTTCAGTGCGGATGTGAGTGAAAGAGGTGGACTGGTAGCATGAGGTCATCCACACAAATTCCTGCCAATTCTGCCTCAGTTGCCCCCAGTAAAATGTATGTCTGCATGATCCTAACAATAGTGGGCCTTGCAGCAATTTAAAAAGCCTCTTTCCCGATGGCAATGAGTGTGGAGCCATCGGTTGCCATAGGGAAACCAGCCTATTTAAAAGTGGACTGCTTTTTTTATGGTATATAAAATCTTCAGCTGACACATGCAGCTCGCCAACGCTCCACAGCCAGTCCTCTGCCCCTCAAGTGGGCGCCCCAGATGTGTCACAAATGGTGCAGGTTCATTCCCCCCCCAGCCCACAATTTATGCAAATGCACTTGACCCCAGAAAGTGGCATGGAGTCAGCGGGGCAACTAGTCGGTGGGCCCCGCCATTTTTATGCCAGTACATCAGGGCTTGCAGCTATTTGGGGCTTTTCATTTTACCCCCATGCCCCCAAAAATGATTTCCTGGGGGAGATATTGGACCTCATTGCATCCCTTTTGTGGGTGGAAAACAGAATCAAAAAGGAAAAGTTCAGGGCACCGCCATATTGATAAGTCAACTTTCCAAGTGTCCCTGCCACTTGCCTGAAACAGGTGTTAGGCCCATTGCATATGCAAATCAGCGGATTAACACCTGTTTGAGGACCCCTTCCTGGAATTTCATCTGTCTGGAGCAGAGCAGGCACTGGCCCACTATGCTCAGGATTACGGTTACAAATGTGACCTAATCGACGGTCACTCAAGGGACCACTGGAGGCCCCAACAAAAATATAAGGATTTTTTAAATAATTACCTGCATATAGAGCCGGCAGGAGCACGCCTGCTCCTTCCAACTCCACAGCATTACCGTAGGCTGTTGTCAGCCTGTGCTCGCCTACCTCCTGTTCTCCTCCTCCACACCCAGAACTTACCCGAGAGACACTGCTGGCGAGGCAGACGGCCCAAAGTGGTCCCGTGGTGACCGGTGAATTGCCTCTGGAAGTGCAACAATCGCTGGCAGCTCTCCGCAATTATTGAACTGAGACCCAAGGCTCAATTTGGGGCAAGCCTCGGGTCTCCAGCTTCTGACGTGCGCTCAGTGTACGAATGACCCTATGACTCTATGACCATTTTTTGCCCGAAAAGATGCTGAGACCAATTTCTATCCCCACCCCCGTCTTTGTTCTGTCAATAATTTATCACTTGGAAAGTGGGTTAGGGCTTGAGGAGGTGGTATTTAGAAACAATAGAATGAAAATTGGACGGGTTCTACAATGGGTAGAGGAGATCTGCTCCATCTCGGGCGGTGAGGTTGAAAATTAGCTCCCAAATCTTAGCACGCTTTCTGAATGGAAAATCTTGAGGTCAATCACAACAATTTCTAAAATTTACTTTAGCATCAAGCACTTCAAAGTGAGTTCAGGATTGCAAACAGCAGTAGGCCTCTCTCAGACAACATTTTTTGTAGTTTTACAGCACTGTACAGGCACTTGTGAGAAAGATAAACATTTTCGGTAGAGTTGCTTTATATTTGAGTTTCTTCTGTTATAAATGTTACTTTTAACTTTTAAATTTTCAGCTGGGTGAGACGAATACAACGTGGAAGCTCAAACCAGCTTCACAACATTTTTGAATTGATTTGTGTGCTTAAGATTCTCCTTGTTATTTATTCTTGTTGCCTATGCTTTAGTGTTAGTGTGCTTCCCCACCCCACCCCCCCCGCCCCCAAAAATTAATGTAATGTGACAAACGATTTGTGAAGGAAAAGTTGCTTCTATCTGAAGCTAGTCTTTAAAGGGTTCGGAACTACAGTCTGCTACACGGTATAATATATAACTGTAGCGTGAATATATAACTGTAGCTTGAAAGACAGTTGCAGATCAAAGTTTAACTATCTACAAGACCTTTAACATTTTAATATTCACCCTATTGAACAAATATGGTGCCAATTATCTAGTTCATAAAATGGAGGGTTTATTGTTCCAGCCATGGCTGTATACCAACTATCGAACTGGTGAGGGGTTGTTATTAACATTCTTTCTGTATGGCTGCAACAGCTTTAATACTGTGCTTTTATAGGTCAGTGCTCTTTGTGTAATTGGAGTTTCAGCAGATGGAGCTTTGGATCTCATCCAGAAATCAGAGCAGCATTTTACATCTGGATTACAAACTCAGATCTGTATTAAACAAAGAGATATATTAAGTTAAAGAAGCATTTTTGTTTAAAGAAAATCTAAGGTTGAATTTCCAATGTAACGCCATCATTCGCAGGGACGACTCTAGCATGCTTTCATGTCTCATGCACAGAACACAGCCAGAAGTTAAGTTCTGCAAAACGACAATGTCATGAATTTATTTGTTGGAAAAGTTTGTGAACATCTTCTCTGAGTTTTAGCTAGTTTGTTGATGCAGTTTTAGATGCGTACCAATGTGACAAAAAGAATCATTTATGTCTCTGATCTATCATGATATCGACATCTTTCTTTTTGTCACTCACAGAAAATGGCCCACCTTGTTTTGACACGATTGTCCCAGAATTGAGAAGTTGGGCTGGATTTTCCACTGGGGCCGCGATCCCCACAAAATATCATGAGCGCTGACCCTACTGCCATTCCTGGGATCGGAGTGATTTGTGTGAGCTCCAGTCATTAGAGTCTGTCATTGGGCCCTCACTGATTTGGGGGTGGGGCACTGAACGCTCTGCACAATATAAAAACCTACAGCAATTTAAAGGGGCCATAACACCAAACTACCTTTGCGTTCCAACAAAGCAATTTCTTCATCTAAACACATCAGAGAGGACTGCTACAGGGAACAAATGCTGATGTTGATATAGTGCTGTTTCAGGAGGTTAGGTTCAGGAGGGAGGCCTCTTTTGGAACAGACTGCAAGAGGGCCCAGAGGAGAACTGCAGCGGGTAAAAGGAAGGAGGAGGCCAGGGCTGTCTGTGCCAATTCTACCATTTGACACTCATGGTCACAACATGTTTAATGATCTCACTAGGTCAGCCAGGCCTTCCATGATTGCACTGCAGTAAGCATGCCTGCCAGTTACAATCACCTCCCCCTCACTGTGTTGAATAGCTAACCATCAATGCCAATGTTGTAGTTTGGAGCCCTTTATTCCCCCAGACTTCACCTGGAAGTGTTCATAGAATCATACAGCACAGAAGGAGCCCATTTGGCCTATTGTGCCTGTGCCAGCTCTTTGAACGAGCTATCCGATTAGTCTTGCTCATTTTCTGAGAAGTTCTCAAAGTATATTGCAGATAGGTTGTCATGTAATGTTACTTCCACCTTCAGGAGCTGGGAAACCACCTTCAGGTGAAATTCCAATGGAATGTTGTGACCCACCTCTGGATTTTATTATATAACAGCTAGATTAGCCTTTAACAAGGGCTTCACAGTATAGCTAGTAAGCACATGATTCACTACTCTCCTTTTCAGCTATAAGTAAAACTGAGATTAGCAGTAATAACAGAAGAAAAGTCTTCTGCTCAGTGGGTTACTCACATCTAAATATTCAGATATAATTAACCTAGTTTAAAATATATCCCATAGACTTTTAGGAGCTGAAGTTCCCATTTTCTTGAAAATTGAGGCTGTTATTTGACAAGATTAATAAACTGCTCGCAAAATTATCATAATGGATGCTTTTGAATGTGCAATTGCTGAAAATGTTGATTTCATTAGTGACAATGAAAAATAGTAGCTAATCATCGAATCAGAGAATTTTATAGCACAGAAACAGTTCATTCATCCTTTCAAGTCGGTATTGGTCCCTTGGCCAACATTTATCCCTTAATCAACACCAATAAAACAAAATTATTTGGTCATGCATCTCATTGTTATTTGTGGGACCTTGCTGTGTTCAGAATTGGCTGCTGTGTTTGCCTATATTACAACAGTACTTACGCTTCAACAGTACTTCATTGGCTGTAAAGTACTTTGTGATGTCCTGAGGTCATGAAAGGCACTGTATAATGCAAGTTGTACTCTCCACATGAGCCATCCAGTCTAATCTCATGCACCTGCATGTTTCCTACACCCTTTAATATTCCTCTTTTAAAATAATTTATAGGTCGAGGTTTTCTGCTCTGCACTCGCCTGCCTGTGATTTTCCATCCATTACAGGGAATGGGCTAAAGTCACAGGCTGGTGAGCAGAGAAGCAGAAACTCCGGCCACAGACCCTGCTTCAACAGTGGTTTATGGCAGAGAATGCCACATTCTAACCACCCTCCATGTAAAGAATTTTTTTCAAACCTCCCCCTTAACTCTTTTTGTGACTATTTTAAATTTGTGCCCTTTCAATACTGTCTTTCTATCAATCACTAAAACAATCAAGCACTATTTGGGGTAAAATTGGTTATGGCCGGTCCATAACCAGCTGCACACGCCCCAACTAGGAGGCCCGAGGCCGGACCCAAATTAATGCTCAGACTTTATTATCATTACTTGGGTGAGCTGCCATCTCCCATTGTGCAACCGCAGGCAGCTCGCCCCTTTTATAAAGATGGATGTCGGGTTGCTTGCCCTGCAAGGTGCGAAGTTAAGTCCCTTACCTATGGGTACGGGGGTTGGGTGGAGTGGCAATGGGTGGTGGGCGGTGGGTGGGGGGCAGCGATCACAAGTACTGTGGAGCAATGAATGGTATAACTTTCAGACTCTCTTCTCTGAAAGGGGCAACTCTTGACCTTCTTCATTTGTGCTGTCCACAAAGTCTGCTTCTAAAAAGATGCTGCATCCTTTTAAGAGTGCAGCAACCCTTTAAGCTGACAGGAGATCAGTGCTTTGTACACACCCGGGTATAACCTGACTTTCTATAAACATGAGTTTTTCTTCTCTGGAGCACAATAAGCAACACTATGGGAAAAAATTTCCATGGGATTCTCCTGACATAATTTCAATGGAAGATCGCAGATACCCTGGAAAAACAGCGTGAATGGCTGTTTTCAGACTTTTCTCTGGGGGTTTCACGGATCTTCTGCTGAAGTTACACTGGGCAATCAGGAGAACCGCTGTGGACACAACTCCAGAAAATGTTGCAAATATAAAGTGAGCAAGCATCCTGAAAAGGAAAGAAAGTTTCATGATTTGGGGGGTACCCTTGTTTTGAGATGCACACCTGTCATCTGATTCACAAATGATGTCTAAATATATTGGCTCAGAATTTGCGGTCAGCAGCGAAGTGAAGGCATTCGCTGCTGGACCTGAAGTACGCTTCGCACAAGGATCTCGCGATCCCTGTGTCGAGAACTTCTGGTTTTCTGACCTTCAATTCAAGTCAACGGAAGTTAATGGGGATTCCCTTGTGCGAACTGCTGTGACGTCAACAGGCTGTCTAAGCAGCCAATCAAAAGACAGAAGGGGAAAAATTCGGTTGCTTTGTGCCTCCCATTAGCGCCCTAAGAGGGCGCTAACAGGGCGCAACGCAACTAGTGCGGGCGCGGCACCGCCAGCGCCTCCCGCGAAATTCAGCGGGAGGTTAGCGGCGGCAGTAACCGTTAGTGCCCCGCGGCCGCAGTGCAGCCTGTTTTGGAGCTGTCAATGACAGGATTTCTGTACCAAATCCCGAAGTTGTGGTCAGTTTCAAAGGCAGAATGACGTCGAGCGCTGCCAGTTCGCTGTCATCCCGACTGCAAATTCCGGGCCATTATACCATCTTCACGTTGCTCACTCATCAGTTTCCCAACTCAAAATAAAGAAACAGTTTCCAGATTAATCAGCACAACAAATGATCAGTTTGATTATACAGCAATTAATAGAAGTTCTTTTTAAAATTATGAAGCGTTTTGATAGTGAATAGGAAAAGACAATTTCTTCAAGTTGGGGAGTTGATGATGGGCAACTTAAAATTGTCACGAAGAAAGTGAGGGGAGAGGTTAGGAGAAATTTGTTCATGCAGAGGATTGTTGGAGAATGGACTGATTTCTAAAGGGAGCTAACTATTTGAAGCAGAGTTAGATACAAGGCTATGAGGAGAGCACAGGGTGGTGCGATTGGTTTCTGGACTGCTCTAGCAAAGAACCGGAACAGACATGACAAGCCGAATGACCACCTCCTGTGCTCTAAACTTATGTGGTCTATGGTTTTAACTGTCACTTCCTGGGATTTGGGCTCTATCCCTTGAGCTATAATTTCTGAGGTCCAATTTGCCTATGATCACCACTGCATATTGTACTGATAATTTAAGGGTATTTTCCACTGAAACCCTTGATCCCTCTCCTGTGTCTATCATGTAGATTATTCCTATTTATTTTTTCTCTGTTTGTTTCTCTTTTCCACTTCAAAAATTCTCCCACATTCCAAGCTTTTCTACCTTCTATAGAAATCTCCTATGTAATACTGTGTTAAAGGCTTTGCTATCATTTCAGTATGTTAGATCTATTGAGTTCCCTTTGTCATCTAACTCCATTATATCTACTCAGGTAGATTTGACAAGCATAATCTACCACCTGTAAAGACATGTTGCCAACTTCTTATCACTTTCTAGTTTTCCTGATACCCACCTTTATGACTTTCCATTTGTCTACATTAAGTGACATTGACCACTTTTTGGCCCAATTTCCCAACCAGTTCCAATCCCTCTGAAACTGGCCCACTTTAGGCATAACTCCCATATTCAGCGATTCAGTTAAAATATCCAGCAGTATATGACTGGTTTCACTTGCCACCTACATTACTGCTCTCTTTTAGTGACTTTTGTCAATCACCTTTTGTCGGTTATTTCTATACCTTCCAGTTTTTCTTCTTTGTACTTTAAACTCTATCTCTGTGTGGGGAAGGCAATCGTCAGATTAATTTGTAAATAAACACACCATCCTGACTTGGAAGTATATCACCGATCCTTCATCGTCGCTGGGTCAAAATCCTGGAACTCCCTCCCTAACAGCACTGTGGGAGTACCTTCACCACACGGACTGCAGCGGTTCAAGGCGACGGCTCATCACCACCTTCTCGAGGGCAATTAGGAATGGGAAATAAATGCTGGCCTTGCCAACATCGCCCACATCCTATGAATGAATAAAAAAAAACAAGTCATTCATGATTAGTTATCATATCACCCAGGGATTCCCTCATCAACACCAACAACAACTTACATTTATACAGTGCTTTTAGCACAGAAATAATCCAAAGGCACCTCACAGAGGAATGGATGCCAAGCTACAGAAGGAGATATTAGGAAGGGTGAGCTTGGTCAGAGGTGGGCTTTAAGGAAGGTCTTAAAGGTGGAGGGGAAGTTGTAGATAGATGGATTTAGAGAAAGATTTTCAGAGCGTGGGGTCTAGGTGGCTGAAGACACAGCTGCCAATGGTGGGACAAAGGGAAAGGGATGCACAAGAGGCCAAAGTTTGAGGAATAAAGAGTTAAAGGGATTTGTCGGGCTAGATGAGGTTACCGAGATGAGATGGGGTGAGGCCATGGAGGGATTTAAACACGAAGATGAGAATTTGGCATTTGAAATGTTAGGGGATTGGCAACCAATGTATTCCTGCGAGAAAAGAGGTGATGGGTGAGCGGGACTTTGTGCAGAGTTTTGGGTGAGCTGAAGCTGAAGATTGTTGGTGAATGCATGAATGGCTGCATGTGTAGTTAATTACATCCTGTACCTTGGAAAAACCACCAGTTTGCAAAAACTGTTGCATACTGTATTCTTCATGTTGCTGAAATGTACGTACTTCTTTTATGAATTGGTACCCAACAAAGTAACTGACTCTTGCAATGACCCATGAGATACCGAGCAGGTGTCTGTGGCGTAAAAGTGGTAACCTTCACTGCCACTGGTAGTGCATGCACATAGTTGACTTTCCTTAAAGGTCTTCTTGGACCAGGAGGTACATCTTAATACTGGCCCTCATGCTGAGCTGAGAATTTTTCTGCTTTCTTCTTCGTCACACCCAGGCTAGCTGAGTTGTGAGCCTCCTATGAGTTCTGTAAATCTTGCCCTCCTCCTGCCTGTATTGTGAGCTGCCTTTCCATGGCCACTGTACCCATGCTCAAAGGTAGAAAACTCCTTGGTATTAACTCACTCCTGTCACTGTTGTGATGATGCTTCAAAATCTTTCACTTTATGCCAGGCCTGACCTGGAATTAAATGCTCACTTTTTGCTGATCAATTTAAGAAGGTCACATTTTTTCCTAACTTTTCGCATTTTTGAAGGATAGGATTGCTAAGAGCAACCACGTTTTAAACCTGCATTCTGCCAGTTTTTGCTCATGATCTTTTGCCCCTTCTACCTTGAGCCATCCTTGCAGCAGGGAAACAGGCTCCCTGTTTTAGCTGGTACTTTCTAAACTCAAGGACATGGGCAATCTCTTCCTCATATTTATTATTTTACTCTGTCACATGCAGAGGCTTCAAAAATAACCCACAGCAAACTTGGTAACACAGAGGAAAATGTTTTTATTGCTAGATGAAAGGTAATTTGTCCTAACAATTATTGTTTCAAACTATTATGAAAAGAAAAAAAGGGGTAACCTTTACAATTGTAAGATTATAAAAATTTGTTTTAATACTGGACACCTCAGCACAATTTTAGAGCTTGTTGAAGGTCCCTGCACATCCCTCAATGCCAATTAGTGGGGCACCTTGTGTCTGACACACTATAGCCGCAGGATCAAGCAATTGAGGAGGGAGGGGTTGGAATGCTCCCTCTTGCCTCATTAGCATCGCCTCATTTGTCTATTTCAGGCAAAGGCCTTGCTCCAATGCCTCAGAGAAGCCCAGAAATCCATCAGTGACAAAACAGGGTGTGGAGACCTAGAATAACAATTCTCTGACTTTTGTTTCCTGAGCTTCGTGCCCTGGGGATAGGCATTTCCCAGGTATAAAGGTCTGGGCAATCAGCTCTATTGTTTTAACTCAACTGTATTGTCCTCCGTTGTGATGAACAGTCTTCAACCATCTTCACTCTTTAGTTGCAGGTGGATGTGCTCCATATCTCCAGATATTTTGTTTTTATTTTAGATTTCTGCCACACAGTTTTATTTTCCTTTTTATCTTAACCACAAGTTGCTTTAAACAGATGTAGTTAGTTAGAATGCTTTCCAATTCTTACACAGTAATTTATTCCCAATAAAACACCTGCATTCTCTATGTAAAGTGTTATTTAATGACCACCTGAAGTGCTATGTACAACTGACAACTATAATTCATAAAGAGCTATCCTTCCCAATCTGATTGCCGCAGGCATGAAGCTAAAATGTTTGAGTATAAATGAGAAGTCATGAAACAAAAACTGTGGTGTACATGGAAAAAGTGACTATTACTTAAGACAGTGCCACATCTGCAATTGCTTTAGCTTCTCTCAGTCTTCATAGATTTAACTGAATAATGACCCTATGTTAACCTGCAATGGCTAGACACAGCATTTGTTATGTTAACTGTATGAAGTTCCTGTTTCTTCAGCAGTTGTAGGTATTTGGGTTTTTAGTGTGAAAGTACAGCTTTATCACCCATGTACACATCCAGAGTACAAGATTTTATCCTATATTTGCTGGACGTCTCATCAAGTATCTTTTCTGACTTATGATTGGACACCAACAGCCAATAGAAGACGCTCCCCACCCCAATTACATCAGAGAGTAATGTCTGAGGCAGCTCAGGGTAACAATATAAAATTGTAATTTTAATTCTGTGGTCATTTTTGTTAATTAACCTGTTACATTAAAAGTGAACTGTAGAGTTATGGATAACATTAATGAAGCTAAAATTTTCTACCATTTTTTCTAACCGACACGAGTTGCCTCAGACAATGACCCAAGGGGGGGGGAGGGAATTTTTGCAAAGGTTCTCCTGCTCGTTCACGGTAACTTTGGTAGAAGAGCTGCAGACTTGATATAAGAAAACACAATTAAACATTCTGAATTTTTTTTGATATTTCTTTAAAAAAAATCAAATCTCAGTAAATGTGAATTAGGAAAACTGCTGAGAGCAATTTATTTGAAGTATCTGCTGTGCAGTCACATCCTTCAGTGAAGCTCTCTGATCCTAATTACCACCTACCGTAGTCCAAGGTATCTGTTATTGTTTAATCACCAGTCAATCTCCTGTGGTGTTGTATTTAGTGGGGTGTATTTTCATGTGACCACTTCCATCGGGCAGGTGGGCAGAGCGAGTCCGCTGCTCATCCTATGCAACTGGTCCGAGGCCTGACAAGCGATGAAAATCTGGCAGCTCGACCACACAGGCCAGCTCCTCCTGACCCCACAAAAATCAGATAAAAACCTACCTGTGAGGTTTCTTCAGCACTTCCAGTGATCCTTTAAGGACCGCTGGGTAGATCGTTCAATGCCAGGTAGCAATGGGCAGAGCGTGCATGGTGCAACTTCCACCCATTGGTATTTCCAAATTGCATCCGTATCCTATTGACACCATAGCATCCTGACTTGCATGGGCTAATGAAGGTCCTATCTACTTCCAGTCGTCGCCTGGGCCACTTATTTCAAGGCCCCCAACCAAAATGGCGGCAACGCGGATGACACTACGCTCTAATGTCATTGGGGCGGGGAGTATCTTCTAGTTGGTGTTGGTGCCTAAATTTAGTGGTAAGAGCTGTGCTGCTATTTTGATTGCCCTGTTCCTGTCTGGCTGAGGAGATGAAATTAGGCCCCAGTAATTCGGAGAACGCACAGAGCTGTTTCTGATGCAGTAACACCGGAAGAGCAGGACTCCATTTGCCAGTAGGTGTGCCAGAATTAGCTTGGTCAGCTCATTTAAACATTGTATGGCAGGTCAGCCGTGCAATGCAGCTCCCGTGTAAAATTAGAGCAAATCGCTGGGGTGGGGGAATATTGTTGCTGCACGATTTAAAAGTCTGCAGCAACTTAAAGTGGCAGCAGCTTCTTGGAGGCACAGCAGGTAAGTGGTAGTTTCTCCTCCAACTTTTGTAGACCCATCGTTTCAGCCTGTTCTTGCCCCACGGAACTTATCTCTTCCTATCTCGACTCTATTTTTTCTCCCCTTGTCCAGTCTCTTCCCACCTACATCCGCGAGTCTTCCGACGCCCTCCGCCATTTTAACAGTTTCCAGTTTCCCGGCCCCAACCGTCTCCTCTTCACTATGGACGTACAATCCCTCTACACCTCCATTCCCCACCAGGATGGCCTGAGGGCGCTCCGCTTCTTCCTTGAACAGAGGCCCAACCAGTCCCCATCCACCACCACCCTCCTCCACCTGGCTGAACTTGTTCTCACATTGAACAACTTCTCCTTTGACTCTACCCATTTCCTCCAAATTAAAGGTGTTGCTATGGGTACCCGCATGGGTCCTAGCTATGCCTGCCTTTTCATGGGATATGTGGAACACTCTTTGTTCCAGTCCTACTCAGGTCCCCTCCCTCACCTCTTTTTCCGGTACATTGATGACTGTATCAGTGCCGTCTCCTGCTCTCGCCCTGAACTAGAACATTTCATTCACTATGCTTCCAATTTCCACCCTTCCCTCACCTTCACATGGTCCATCTCCGACTCTTCCCTTCCCTTCCTCGACTTCTCCACCTCCATCTCTGGGGATAGGTTATTGACTAACATTCACTACAAGCCCACTGACTCCCACAGCTACCTGGACTACACTTCCTCCCACCCCGTCTCCTGTAAGGACTCTATTCCATTCTCCCAGTTTCTCCGTCTCCGCCGCATCTGCTCTGATGATGCCACCTTCCATACCAGTGCTTCCGACATGTCTTCCTTTTTCCTCAACCGAGGATTCCCCTCTACCGTGGTCGACACGGCCCTCGACCGTGTCCGTTCTATCTCCCGCACTTCTGCCCTCACCCCTGCCCCTCCCTCCCGGAACCACGATAGGGTTCCCCTTGTCCTCACCTTTCACCCCACCAGCCTCCACATTCAACGGATCATCCTCCGCCATTTTCGCCACCTCCAGCGTGATCCCACCACCAAACGCATCTTCCCCTCACCTCCCCTTTCAGCATTCCGCAGGGACCACTCCCTCCGCGACACCCTAGTCCACTCCTCTACCACCCCCAGCACCCCTTCACATTCGCCCGGCACCTTCCCGTGCACGCGCAGAAGATGCAACACATGCCCTTATACCTCCCCTCTTCCCACTGTCCAGGGCCCCAAACACCCCTTCCAGGTGAAACAGCAATTTACTTGTACTTCCTGCAATTTAGTATACAGTATTCGCTGCTCACGATGTGGTCTCCTCTACATTGGGGAGACCAAACGCAGATTGGGTGACCGCTTTGCGGAACACCTCCGTTCAGTCCGTAAGGGGGACCCCGAGCTCCCGGTCACTTTAATTCACCGCTTCACTCCCACTCTGACCTCACCGTCCTCGGCCTATTACACTGTTCCACGGAAGCGCAGCGTAAGCTCGAGGAACAGCACCTCATCTTTCGTTTAGGCACGCTACAGCCCTCTGGACTCAATATCGAGTTCAACAATTTTAGATCATAACCTCAGCTCCAATCACATTCATATTTTATTTTTTCATCCACCCTTTTATTTGGCCCCCCCCCCACCTCTTTTTTTTTTCCTCCTAGAAGCTGGCAGCTGTCCTTCATTCTGCCAGTGGATTTCACACTTCTTTCAGCCTTAACCTGTCACATTAACACCACCTCTTGCCTTGCATATCTCTTAATGTCTCTTTATCTCCCCTTTTGTTCCTTTATCCCCTCCCCCTTTTCCCAGCTTTATCCTGGCCTTAAATCTATTTGATTTCCGGCTCATTCCAGTTCTGACGAAAGGTCATAGACCTGAAACGTTAACTCTCTTTCTCTCTCCACAGATGTTGTCTGGCCTGCTGAGTTTTTCCAGCGTTTTCTGTTGTTATTCTGGATGTTCAATGACCTGACCAGGGCAGGCAAAGTAAGATAGCTGCCCCTGTTTCCTGTTCCGTTGGGCACCATGGGACCCCTTTCTATTGATCACCCTCATTTCCTAAATGAAATGACAAATCAGCACACTATGCCTCAACGGCTCTCTGTCTCCACCACCTACAACCTGTGATTGGAATTCCTCCCTCCTTTCTTGCAAGCTGCCCCTTACAACACTAGCCTCTCACATTACAGGGTCCTTCAAACACTTACCCTCCCTGTTTTTTTCATTCCTTCAAGTGAAAATAACACAGTAATTTTACATAAAAACAGAAAATGCTGGAACTGCTCAGCAGGTCAGGCAGCATCTGTGGAGCAAGAAACAGAGTTACCGTTTCAAGTCAATGACCTTTCGTCAGAACGTTCTGACAAAAGGTCATTGACCTGAAACGTTGGGCTCGATTTTAATTCCTGAGGCGGGTTGGAGTCCGGTTGCGTGGTGGGCCGGTTCGGGAGCTGCTTCCGTCGGGAACAGCTGCAGAGTTGCGATTTTTATTAAAGTACCTTGTTAATTTCATGGAGGCGCGCTGGCCGGTCCAATGAGTGGGGTCGGGTCGGCTGGCCGCCTCTGATGATGTCATAATAGCAGCTGCTTTTAAAGCTGCCTTCCAGCCTGAGCCTTTCCATTGTGGTTTCCTGCACTTCTTTTCAAAGCTATGACTTCTTCCAGAGGCAAGGCAGCTCCTCGGTTTAATGATGAGTCCCTCCAAGTTCTTGTGGATGCTATGAGAGGCCGCAGGGAGATTCTCTTCCCTCTTGATGGCCGGAGGAAGCCTCCTCAGCAGACCAAGGCAGCCTGGCTGTGCATTGCTCAGGAGGTGAGCGCAAGGTGCATTTATGCACGCTCATGGATCCAGTGCCGCAAAAGGTTTAATGATCTTGTGAGAACATCAAAAGTGAGTATCCCATCTCACTTGCCTTCACTCTGCTTCCCTTCTCTTCTCATCACCTATACTCTGCTTTGGAAGCTTCCTCCTTCACATCCCACCTTACTCTTACTTCCCTTGCACCCTTTCCTATCCATCTCTGTCTCTGCACTGAATCACTTCAGCATCCTACCTATGCACCCCTTAGACTTGCTCTCACTGTCATGCAGTGACAACAACTAACAATGCACAGGGAGCTAGCTTCCTCTTGGCACCTTACCCCATCTTCGACTCACTCAAATCTTCTATGGTAGGGATTAATCACACTCACTCCATCACTGTGGCTGAAACACTGCTTGTATCACTCCTTGCAGGAAAATATAGCTCACAATAAGAGGGAGAGAGCAATGACTGGAGGAGGAACACCTATCCTTGCAACATTGACCAGTGCTGAGGAGGCAGCAAACGAGATTGTTGGAGGTGGCGAGGACCTGGAAGTGGGCGATGGAGAGACAGGCACACTAGAGGAAGCTGGTGGCATAATAGAGTTTCATCCCTCTCAGAAAGCAATGGAATATGATGTTCATAGAGAATCGCTTTGTATCATCTGCTCAAAAGGATGTGTCTGCTACATCAATATCAGATGTCTAATTCAAGCCTTTACTCTCCCACAGGACCATCGAGTGCCCCCCTCCCCACGATCCAGGACGAAGACTCGGACAAATCCTCAGAGGAATCTGAAGCCTCTGAGGGACCTGCATCACCAGGACTCAGCACACTCAGCACCAGCGCAGTAATGCACACCTCGGTGGGGCCATCGCGAGTTAGAGTAGTGTTGCCACCTGGTCTATCACAGCGCACAAGTGAGCATCAGCAGATGGTGGAGACAGCGACAGCAGTGGAGAGTCCTCGGCAGAGGTCACAGCAATCTCCTAGCTCTGCTGAGCTGCATGCAGACGCTGTGCCTCTGGGGCCATCGTGAAATACAGGAACAAGTGCAGGTGTCTCTGGAAGGGTTTGCCTCCAGGGTTAGTGTGAGTGTGGAGAGAATGGAGGAGTTCATCTCTAACATCAGCACTGACGTGGTGGAGGCAATGGCGCATGAACGCACCACCACAGATAGGATGGCAACCTCCGTGGAAAGGACGGCTACCTCAGTGGAAAGGATGGCTACGGTCATGGAGGAATAATGTCAGGAAAACATGGTGACTGTTCAGAGTAGAATGACATCTCTGGAGGAGCGATGGGCAGCTATTGAGCAGAGAGACCAGAGCTTCATGGATGTCCTTTTGAGGAGGACTGCCAGTGCAGATACGGGTCCTCATGGCCTCCCTGAAGTGCAGCAAGGTGCTCTCCTGCCACTTGCCAGCACTGAGTTGTGGCTGACCCATGAGAGGGATGTTATTGGCAGGACAGAAGGAAGTGTGGGCTCTCAAAGCGCTCACACGACCATGCCACTGCGGAGCCCTCGGTCAGAGACATACTTTGCAGAGACAACTGAGATGGCTGTTTCAGCCCCTGCACAGCCGCAGGAAGAGCAGACTGTGGAAGAGCCCTCCCAGGCTCCCAAACCCAGAGGACGCCCGCCAAAGGCGTCTAAGCAGGCGCTGCATCCTAGTCAGCAAGGTGCCTCTACATTTGCTGAAGCCACAGGGGAAGCACCACGTAGAAGCATGTGTAAGAGAAAGATTAAGCACCTATAGTCACAAGGGGACTCACTTGGATGATGTTTCTTTTTTTCTGACTCTTGCTGGTATATTTTGTCATGTGTTAAAGATAAATTATGTTCAACAGTTGATTGTGTGGTCTATGTGTTCTGGGAAATGGCAAAAGCGCATTGAGGGCTCAGGGTGACTTTCATTTGTAATGCTGATGGTAAAAGTGATAGGAAATAAGAGGATGTAGCAGAGATGAAGTATGATGTTGGACAAGTGTCGCCTGCAATTACAGAGCCTTATGGCGGCCACCTATGGTCGAAGAGTAAGCTTATGGTAGTGTGGCATGGCAGTGTGTATACCCTGCTTGACGGGCAGCAGTGAACTGGAGGGATGCTGCATTGGTCACAACAGGACATGCAAGGCTCCCCTTGTCCTCCTCCTACTCCTCTTCCCAGGAAGATATGTGGTGAGCCACACGGCTTCTACTCCCCTGATTTATGAGGACCAGGATGAGAGGGCATAAAGGTTTCCCATCCCCTTGCTATAGATTTCATTTGAGGTAACAAACTTGCAAGCGCACAGTCGAAGTGGCCTGAAATATTTCCATTCATGACACACTGCAGATGAGTGTCAGCATGAACAGTCAGAAGGTCAGTAGATGTGCAAAATGTTATCCCATACCTACAACAGCAAAGTTGTTGCATTTGAATGTCAGCCATGTTTCAGGGGCGCTTTTAAAGCGCTCCACCAATGTATACAAATCATGTCCTCCAGCAACTCGTCTCCTTGATCCTGGCCTGTTTCTGACTAGTCGGGAAGCAGGAGCCAATAGCAGGAAAATGGGAAACCACCATGAAAATAGGATTAGCAAGGCAGTTAACAGACTGTTAACTGCCTTAACTACCTGTCCCACCGGTTGGAGATGGGTCAGTTTGGGAGCGGCTAAACAGACACTCAGGAAAATCGGTGGGGGCGGGATGGAGGCGGGTTGTGTGTCTGAAGCCATTTTTCCCGATTTTCCCAACAGACCTGCCTCCAAACCCACCTCCTCAGGGCTATTAAAATCGAACCCATTAACTCTGTTTCTCGCTCCACAGATGCTGCCTGACCTGCTGAGTGTTCCCAGCATTTTCTGTTTTTATTTCAGATTTCCAGCATCTGCCATATTTTGCTTTTGTACAGTAATTTTAGTTATTCAAGTTATTAAGAAACGCAGGCAAAATAAGTAAATTAGTACTCCTATTTTCTCTTGTCTTTTTATTCTTGTGTTTACCTTGTCTTGACAATATAGGGAGAGTATAAATGATTTATTTCTCCAATAATTTTTTATATATTAATTGAATGGGCTCATTCAATCTCATTCTTCAACACAGCTAAAATTTCAACCTTCCATACAGGATAGTTATGGTGCCTATTTAGACCATCATTGTGATCCATCCAAGACAGCATTTGTTTCCAGACAATGGCAAAACTTTCCTTCTCATTGTTTTGGTATTTCAAATTGACCCACAGATCTACCAAAATAAAAATGAAGAATTATGCTATTTTCATTTTAATTTATACCATTGAGCAATCTCGAATTTTGTACAGTATTGGTAGCATAACATTGCGTAGCAGTCCTTCTCTATGGAAAGCATCCTGTATGAGAAGAGAAATAAAGAATTTATATAGCGCCTTTCAGGATGTCCCAAAGTGCTTTACATCCAATGAAGTACTTTTTGAAGTGTTGTCACTGATGTAATGCAGTAGACAATTTGCACACAGCAAGGTCCTACAAACAACAATCTGTTTCAGTGGTGTTGATTTGAGGTCTAAGTATTGTCCAAGACAATACTGGAAGAACTCTGCTGCTCTTCTTTGAATGTCATGGGATCCTTTATGTCCATTTGAGAGAGTTAATTGTCTCATCTGAAAGACAGTACCTTCAACAATGCCTTCAACAGTGCACCACTCCCTCAGTATGAAATTTTGTGCTTAAGTTTCTAGAGTGGGACCTGAAACCACAACCTTCTAGACTCAGAGGCAAGAGTGCTACCAACTGAGCCAGGGCTGACACAAGGAAAACAATTTCCTCTATGTGCTAAGTGTTACAAAATCGGGAACTCTTATAAAGAACGAGTTTACAGTTTCATTTCACCATGCACATCAAAGAAATCTGTGCCCAATATAGAGTGCTTTGTGCTATGTACACCATGATAGCCATGCATACGTACACCCTACCTAAAATTCAATCCTGTCCCTCCTGTTGTTGATCAGTACTACCTGGCAACTGGAAGGGTAACCTGCAATCAATTATAACAGGATCAAAGGCCTGTTCTTGTTTTAGCTGCTTGGATACCCACAGTTCACTAATCTTGGCATATATCCCTAATAGAACTATATAAAAATGACAGTGAGTGATGCATTCTCTGAACTTTTGTCTTTATCGTGCCAGAGTTTCCAGGCATCCCCTTAACATTACAGTGTCATCCTTGCCCTCAGCGTAGAGTCCTTTCATAAACTCAGTGGGATCTGGGGCTTGTACTCTGCTTTAACTTTTCATTTGCCATGCCTTATGTTCCATTTGTTGTGAACACTTTTTGTTGTTTATAACATCTGTTCAATATAACTGCCTGCCTGAGAAAACCAATCCTTTCCAGTACAGTGGAATTTTGGGCTAACATTCTGGTACACCACGGTTTCGACAGTCCATGGTTCTGCTTGTTGAAATCAAATGCCAAGCTGGCATTTTCATGGTCTGCATGCGTAATATTTGTTTCTTGGAGCTGGGACTAAGTTTGCTGTAGAATTATGCCAGTATTTTACATGTAATTATTAACAGCAGTTTAAAAACAAAAATAAGTTCTTAATTAGTCTTTACTTGTTTGAATTGGAAATAGACTTCTCAAATGGAAAACTCAGCAGTGTGCTGGAGTATTACGTTACCTACTGAGCAACAACGCATATTTAACTAATCTCTCTGGGTGAAATTACTTTTCTTAAGGAAATATAGAAGAATACCCCTTTTTCTCTGCAATTAATGACATGGTAATGAAATCACAGGAATGCAAGGCTCTGAAACGTGTGACTTGTGAGAATGTGATTGGATTAGTGGGTCGCTAATTAAAACAAGCATTCTCCTGGGTGCCATCAAAAGAGGAATTTCACCCCCAAAATACATCCTTTTCTTTCTCAAAAAAGTTAGTAGGGAACGGTAATAGGTGAATCTCTTTATTTGTTAATCTTCAGCTTTGAATTATATATTTTTTATTTGTATAGATTCTTAGAATTTTTAGTAATAAGTTCTCCACATAAAATTAAATACTCAAGTTTTAAAATGCAATGTAATCTGTTTTTCATTTACTAGAAAGTGCGTTTATCTGAAATAAGCAGAGCCAAATGTATGCTATTCAACTTTGAAGGTTTTGCCAAGACAATGGCAGGATATGAATTACATCTGGGGAGCATTAGAATACTTTAATAAATTAGTAAGTGTACTTCAAATGGCACAGTTTGGTTACAGTTTTTTAAAGCTGCAATACATTATATAGGTCAATTGTTTTGTTTTGGTTCAGTGATTATTTAAATTATATGATTGCAATTGACTTAAATTTTTGGTTTTTGATTAAAGTATATAAGGCATATCTTTCAAAAATGTCAAACAGTGAAATGCAGTATGTTACAGTTGTAACAAATCTGCATCTGAGTGAGTGGTATCTGCATTATCTGGTTGTTTAATGTGGTGGTTCTTCAGTAAAGATTGTACTGACATAAATTCTACAACAGTGTACTATCAGTTAGCATCTTCTGCTATCTCATTAAGTTAATAGGTAAGAAAAAGCAATAAAGCCTTTAGATAGTGCTGTTTGAGATAAGAACCTGAACCGTTACAGTCCTTGTGATGACGGTGCTCCGACAATATTAGACAGGGAATTCCAGGATATTTAACCAGCAATGTTGAAGAAATGGATGATAGGTGTTCAAGTCAGGATGGTGTGCGACTTGGAAGAGAACTTGGAGGTGATGGTGTTCCCACAACATTACTGCTCTTGGTCCTTCTTGTTGGTAGAAGTCGCAGGGCAGGGATGTGCTGTCAAAATAACCATTCACCTGACGAAGGAGCAGCGCTCCGAAAGCTTGTGATTTCAAATAAAGCTGTTGGACTATAACCTGGTGTTGTGCGACTTCTCACATTTGTCCACCCCAGTCCAACACTGGCATCTCCACATCAAAATAACCATGGTAAGTTGCTGCAGTGCATCTTGTAGATTGTGCATCCACAGTGTGGCAGTGGTGGATATTGAGTTCAGTGGCAGGAGTGCTGGTCAAGTGAACTGCTCTGTCCTGTTTGGTGTTGAGCTTTTTGAGTGCTGTTCCAGCTGCATCCATCCATCATATTTGTGACTTGAGCTATTAGATGGTGGCTTGGGATCAGGAGGTGAACCATTCATGGCAGAGTACCCAGCCTGTGCACTGCTATTGTAGCCACAGTGGCTGGTCCAATTAAACTTCTGGTCAATGGTGACTCCCAAGATGTGGGGGATTTGGCGATGGGGGTGCCATTGAAGGTCAAGCTAAGATGGCTGGATTTTTTTATTGTTGACGATAGCCATTATCTGTCATTTTTGTGGCACAAATGTTATCTTCCACTTGTCAACCCAAGCCTGGATGCTGTGAAGGCCCTGCTGTAGGCTAGGCATAGGCTTCTTCATTATCAGAAGATGTGAATTGAACTGAGCATCATAGAGGCAAACAGCTCAAATCCTAACCTTATGATGGAGGGAAGGTCATTGATGAAATAGTTGAAGATGGTTGGGCTGAGGATACTATCCTGAGGAACTCCTGCAGTGATGTTCTGGAGCTGTGATGACTGGCCTCTGGCAATCACAAACATTTTCCTTTGTGCAGGTAATATAGCATCCATAGGAGGGTTTTCCCTTTGATTTCCATTGGCCTCAGTTTTACTAGGGTTCTTTGGTACCATGTTCAGTCAGATGCTATCTTGATGTTGAGGACAGCTACTCTCACTTCTCCTCAATTGTAACGGGAATAGATAAGCGTTTCTGCGGCCGCAACCGAGACTCCAGGATGGTGTGTTGCCTCCCTGGTGCAAGGGTCAAGGACGTCTTGGAGCGGCTACAGAACATTTTGGAGGGGGAGGGCGAACAGCCAGCTGTCGTGGTGCACATAGGCACCAACGATATAGGTAAAAAAGGGGATGAGGTCCTAAAAGCAGAATATAGGGAGTTAGGAGGTAAATTAAAAAATAGGACCTCAAAGGTAGTAATCTCAGGATTGCTACCAGTGCCACGTGCTAGTCAGAGTAGAACTAGGAGGATATTTCAAATGAATACGTGGCTAGAGGAATGGTGCAAGGGGCAGGGATTCAAATTCCTTGGACATTGGAACCGGTTCTAGGGGAGGTGGGACCAGTACAAACCGGACGGTCTGCACCTGGGCAGGGCCGGGACCGCTGTCCTAGGGGGAGTGTTTGCTAGTGCTGTTGGGGAGGGTTTAAACTAAAGTGGCAGGAGGTTGGGCACCTGAGCAGGGAGACAGAGGAAAGCGTGTCAGGAAGGGACAGAAGGTATGGAGTAAAAGGTAAAGTGTTAAAAAAGGAAAAAGCAGGAACTAAGTGTCACAAAACATATTTGAAAGTTCTTTATCTGAATGCACGTAGCATTCGTAACAAAATGGACGAGTTAACGGCACAAATAACTACGTATGGGTATGATCTTGTGGCCATTACAGAAACATGGCTGCAGGGTGACAACGACTGGGAATTAAATATGCCAGGGTATTTAACAATCAGAAAGGACAGGCAGGAAGGTAGGGGAGGTGGGGTGGCTATGTTAATAAAGGAAGGAATCACTGTAATACAGAGGAATGATATTGGGTCAAAGGATCAGGATAATGAAACAGTTTGGGTGGAGATAAGGAATAATAAGGGGAAAAAAACACTAGTGAGAGTAATATATAGGCCTCCTAATAGTTGCAACTCTGCTGGAAGAAGTATTAATCAGGAAATAGTTGGGCATGTAATAAGGGAACAGCTATAATTATGGGGGATTTTAACTATCATATTAACTGGACCAATCAAATTGGGCAGGGCAGCCTTGAGGAAGAGTTTATTGAGTGTATTAGGGATGGATTTCTTGAGTAGTATGTAACTGATCCTACAAGGGGGCAAGCAACCTTGGACCTGGTCCTGTGTAATGAGTCAGGATTAATTAATAATGTCCTAGTTAAGGATCCCCTTGGAATGAGTGACCATAACATGGTTGAATTCCATATCCAATTAGAGGGTGAGAAGGTTGGTTCTCAAACAAGCGTACTGAGCTTGAATAAAGGAGACTATGATGGTATGAGAGCGGAATTGATTAAGGTGGACTGGGAAAATAGATTAAAGGGTAAGACGGTACATGAGCAGTGGTGTTCATTTAAGGAATTATTTTACAACTTTCAAAAAATATATATTTCACTGAGGAAAAAAGGGTGTAAAAGAAATGACAGCCATCCGTGGCTAACTAAAGAAATTAAGGATAGTATCCGACTAAAAATAAGGTAGCCAAACTTAGTGGGAGGATAGAAGATTGGGAAGTCTTCAAAAGACAGCAAAAAGTAACTAAAGGATTGATTAAGAAAGGGAAGATAGATTATGAAAATAAATTAGCAAAAAATATAAAAACAGATAGCAAGAGTTTCTATAGTTATATAAAAAGAAAAAGGGTGGCTAAGGCAAACGTAGGTCCCTTAGAGGATGAGACCAGGAAATTAATGGTGGGAAACATGGAGATGGCAAAAATGCTGAACAAATATTTTGTTTCAATCTTTACGGTAGAGGACACTAAGAATATCCCAACACTGGACAAACAGGGGGCTCTAGGGGGGGAGGAGCTAAATACGATTAAAATCACTAAGGAATTGGTACTCAGTAAAATAATGGGACTCAAGGCGGATAAATCCCCTGGACCTGATGGCTTACATCCTAGGGTCTTGAGGGAAGTGGCAGTAGGAATTGTGGATGCTTTGGTAATAATTTTCCAAAATTCCCTGGACTCAGCAAAGGTCCCGGCAGATTGGAAAACTGCTAATGTAACACCCTTATTTAAAAAGGGTAGTAGGCAGAAGGCTGGAAATTATAGACCAGTTAGCCTAACATCTGTGGTGGGTAAAATTTTGGAGTCTATTATTAAGGAGACAGTAACGGAACATTTAGATAAACATAATTTAATAGGACAAAGACAGCATGGCTTTATGAAGGGGAAGTCATGTCTGACAAATTTGCTTGAGTTTTTTGAGGACATAACGTACAGGGTGGATAAAGGGGAACCAGTGGACGTAGTGTATTTAGACTTTCAGAAGGCATTCGACAAGGTGCCACATAAAAGATTATTGCTCAAGATAAAAAATCACTGGATTGGGGGTAATATTCTGGCATGGGTGGAGGATTGGTTATCTAACAGGAAGCAGAGAGTTGGGATAAATGGTTCATTCTCAGACTGGCAATCAGTAACTAGTGGTGTTCCGCAGGGGTCGGTGCTGGGTCCCCAACTCTTTACAATCTATATTAACGATTTGGAGGAGGGGACCGAGTGTAACATATCAAAGTTTGCAGATGATACAAAGATGGGAGGGAAAGTAGAAAGTGAGGAGGACATAAAAAACCTACAAGGGGATATAGACAGGCTGGGTGAGTGGGCGGAGATTTGGCAGATGCAATACAATATTAGAAAATGTGAGGTTATGCACTTTGGCAGGAAAAATCAGAGAGCAAGTTATTATCTTAATGATGAGAAACTGGAAAGTACTGCAGTACAAAGGGATCTGGGGGTCCTAGTGCAAGAAAATCAAAAAGTTAGTATGCAGGTGCAGCAGGTGATCAAGAAGGCCAATGGAATGTTGGCTTTTATTGCTAGGGGGATAGATTATAAAAACAGGGAGGTATTGCTGCAGTTATATAAGGTATTGGTGAGACCGCACCTGGAATACTGCATACAGTTTTGGTGTCCATACTTAAGAAAAGACATACTTGCTCTCGAGGCAGTACAAAGAAAGTTCACTCGGTTAATCCCCGGGATGAGGGGGTGGACATATGAGGAGAGGTTGAGTAGATTGGGACTCTACTCATTGGAGTTCAGAAGAATGAGAGGCGATTTTATTGAAACATATAAGATTGTGAAGGGGCTTGATCGGGTGGATGCGGTAAGGATGTTCCCAAGGATGGGTGAAACTAGAACTAGGGGTCATAATCTTAGAATAAGGGGCTGCTCTTTCAAAACTGAGATGAGGAGAAACTTCTTCACTCAGAGAGTAGTAGGTCTGTGGAATTTGCTGCCCCAGGAAGCTGTGGAAGCTACATCATTAAATAAATTTAAAACAGAAATAGACCGTTTCCTAGAAGTAAAGGGAATTAGGGGTTACGGGGAGCGGGCAGGAAATTGGACATGAGGCTGAGTTCGGATCGGTCAAGGCCCTGTGGGTGGCGGAGCGGGCCCAGGGGCTGAGTGGCCGGGTCCTGCTCCTACTTCTTGTGTTCTTTAGATTTGAGGTTAGGATCAGATCAGCCATGATCTTATTGAATCGCAGAGCAGGCTCGAGGGGCCGATTGGCCTACTCCTGCTCCTATTTCTTATGTTCTTATGTTCTTATGTTCCTCTGACATGCAACTCTTGTGGCTATGTCTGAATCAAGGCTCTGATGAAGTCTGGAGCTGAATGGTTCTGCTGGAACCCAAACTTAGCGTCGATGAGCAGGTTATTAAGCAGGTGTTGCTTGTTGGCACTATTGATGACTCCTTTCATCACATCATTGATCACTGGGAGAAGATTGATAGGATGGTAATTTGAGCAGGTATCAATTTCACTTAAGCCTCAAATGCTTAGTGAGGAATAACTTTGGCATGGTCTTGTCTTTTCACGCTGGGGTCTGAATCCATCCCTTTTGTGTGGACGTCACTTAAAAATTCTTTTGATACAAAATGTTCTAAAAGCAAGTGACCTGTAGATTATTAGAACATTGCAATATGCTTCTTCTTTTCTTTCTTAAAAGAGGAGGTAATATATAAAAGTCTTGCTCATGAGGCAGTGTAGTAGTAACACAGCATGCCATTCTTCCTACATCATGCTCATTACTCACTTCTGATGGGTTTGAAAACACTCTGGAATCTGACACATGGGATGCGATCATCAAATGCATATATGATCTCTTTTTTATTAATATTAGAATGATTCCTGAGTTATTAATTTGTTTCTTGCAGAATAATAATGCGCTGACTCAGCTGCACTTTCTGTATTGACCTTGATTTTAATAGAGTCTACTCTTAATTTTAAATCCTGGCTGGAAGCTGACGAAAGTGGACAGGAATCTCACATGGGGGGTCTTTGTTGGAGGTTCAGCATAATTTAACTGCAGGCCTCACTGAATGCCGCTGGTCAGCTGTTTCCAGAGAAAAGTGGTATCTGGCCAGTGGAGGGGGGGGAATACAATGATCAGACTGCCATGGGGCCACCCGCTGGCATTGAGAGAAGGCTGCTGGCAACAAGCTAAGTGCAGGAGGGAAGGTGTTGCGAGGGTCTTTGCTGCTGGAGAGGGGAGGAAAGCCCAGGGTAGAAGAAGCCCGGACTTTTCTTGTGGGGCCCGGAGGAGCACTCATCCTCCTCCTCTTGGCACCACTAAGGAAAGTTTTTTTATTAACTAATCTGAGAGGGCCTCGCTGACTTCCTGACAGGTGAACCTGTCACGGCAGCAGTGGCAGGCACCCCACTCAGGAGCAGGTTAAAATCCCATCAGGGTCCTATATATGTCATGGGACCCCGATTTGCATTTATCAATGAGGCTCCCGCCAGAGTTGAGCTGGAGTCTCATTTGCCGCCAAAATCAGCAGTGTTAAAATTGCAAAGCGGAAAGAATGGAGTGGGAAGGGGAGCCTCTCAAGCCTTATAGGTTGGCTGCAGATATCCTTGTGGCAGATGGCAGAGCTCTGCCCTGCTGCCCTGGAGGAAGCTGAGGCAGTTGTCCTTGCTCCTTGGCAGGTAAGTGTGTCAGGCTATAAACATGGTCTGGTGCTTGCTGATCTCCCTGGCTTACCATCTTTCATCTTGTACCACGGCAACTATGAATAGTATATTTGAGGTGTTTTGAAGACAACTTTACCTTAACGAGTCAGTAAAACAAATCCACCTCCATTTAAAAAAAAATCAATATATATGTCATAACAAGGGAAAATGTGCCAAATAAAAATAGCACTGCATTAAAAGGTACTTTAAACATTGCAAAAGCTTATAGTTTAGAATAGAGAAAACCCAGAGCAAATCCACAGAATTGTGCTAATTTATTTTGCTCCTTAACGTAAGTTTGTTTGACAAGTGCCTCAAATACAGTATTTCACGGTTGTGGTGGTACAAGGTGAAAGAGGTCATGACAGAGAGCTCAGTAAGCACAAAATAGTATTCATTGGGTTGCAATCCAGGTAGTTACAATGGGATCGTTCCCGATGGTACCCTCCAAAGGTGACCCTGCTAGAGTTTACATGGTCAGTGGGAGTCCACCTCATTAGCATTGGTCAGGTGAGCCCAATGGTTACTTCGGGCACATCTCTGGTGCCTGCTAGAAGCTCCGGCATCCACCTGCCTGGAGTAGCCCAGGACAACCCCCCCCAATCCTGACAATGGTTCCATTTGCTCATCTGCAGAAACTTTTCAAAAAAAACTTTTACCTTCTCTGGGAGTCAGGCCTCCAAAGACTCGGTCCTGACTGAACTCGTGGCTTAGAGACTCCCGCCCCTCGCTCCACCCCCTGAGCATGACTTGGCTTGTAAGGGTCGGACAGAAATGAAGCCCTTGAAATATGTAAGTGTGACAAAGCTTTCACATGGCGGCTTGAACGTGGCCCTTCTGAAAGTAGGTATAGGCATGGGATGCAATGAAGGAGCTGTAAGTCTGTGTGAGGCTTTGCATGGGGGAGTGGTACACATTGCACAGATTGAAACACAACATTTGGTGGCATACAATCTTGCACCATTTAGTTGGTATAGCGTACTTTGGGTAGTATTACACCATCAGTTTCCTTAAAATATGCTATCTTCTCCTGTATCTGTACCTGCAGGTTCTGTACACATCACCTTGCCACCTCCTGCCAGGCAGGGTACACTGTTGTCTTGTGCAAGGATGACCAGAATGCCACATGGGATAACTCTCCTTGCAACCACTTCACACAGCAGCATATTCACTTCACCAGCCATCAAAAAATAGAATGGGTTTTTCTGTCATTCTTATAATTGCTCATGACTCTAATTAATGCTTTTACATTGTATTTGCCTTCTTTTGCCATTTATTTTCTCCAAGCAGTCTTTGGAAGTGTTGACAAATATTTAAGAATTATTTTCAGCATTTCTAAAAGCTGAAAGAATATTTGCCTCTAAGTGACCACTTATATCTTTAAGTGGCTGCATTCCTTTATATTTTCCCAGGAGCCCTTAAGGGCTGTTAAGTCATACCAGAAATCCTGCCCACACTTCAATCACATCCCCGTGCCTGAGTCAATGTGCACAAGGTGCATGCTCGAATCATTTAAGCAAAACTCAAAGATTTCATCACCAAGCTACTTGCTCACTGTGCGTATGAGGTGCCAAGGCAGAATGGACAGGGTGTCAGGCGAAAACATTGTTAACACCAAAACCATTTCTTTCCCTCTTTAGACATAAATCTCATAGGTCTACAAAGCTAGGTGGGAAAGTAAGCTGTGAGGAGGACACAAAGAGCTTGCAAAGGGATATAGACAGGTTAAGTGAGTGGGCAATAAGGTGGCAGATGGAATATAATGTAGGAAAATGTGAGGTTATTCACTTTGGTAGGAAGAATAGAAAAACAAAATATTTTTAAAATGGTGAGCAACTATTAAATATTGGTGTTCAAAGAGATTTAGGTGTCCTCGTACAGGGAACACAGAAAGTTAGCATGCAGGTACAGCAGGCAATTAGGAAGGCAAATGGCATGTTGGTCTTTATTGCAAAGGGGTTGGAGTACAAGAGTAAGGAAGTCATACTACAATTGTACAGGGTTTTGGTAAGACCACACCTGGAGTACTGTGCACAGTTCTGGTATCCTTATACTTGCCTTGGAGGCGGTGCAACGAAGGTTCACTGGATTGATTCCTGGAATGAGAGGGTTGTTGTATGAGGAAAGATTGAGTAGATTGGGCCTATACTCTCTGGAGTTTAGACGAATGAGAGATGATCTCATTGAAACATATAAGATTCTGAGGGGGATTGACAGGATAGATGCTGAGAGATTGTTTCCCCTGGCTGGAGTGTCTAGAACTGGGGGGCATAGTCTCAGGATAAGGGGTCGAATATTTAAGACTGAGATGAGGAGAATTTTCTTCACTCAGATGGTTGTGAATCTTTGGAATTCTCTACCCCAAAGGGCTGTGGATGCTGAATCGTTGAGTATATTCAAGGCTGAGATAGATTGCATTTTGGACTCTGGAGGAATCAAGGGATATGGGGATCAAGCGGGAAAGTGAATTTGCGGTCGAAGATCAGCCATGGTCTTATTGAATGGCGGAGCAGTTTCGAGGTGCTGTATGGTCTACTCCTGCTCCTAATTCTTATGTTCTAATCTTATGTTTTGGCTGATCCTGTGTGAGACTGGGAATGTATTGAGGATTCTGAAACCAAGCAACATACAAATGAAAGCCACTTAGCCAAATACTAAGATGTATTAAGTGGATTTAGTGCTCTCTTATATTTAAGTCATTTCTTGCTACAACTGTGTGTTAAACTGTACTGCACTGAATTGAGTAGGAAGTTGACAATGGCCCGAAAATTAGACCTAATACGCGAGAGTACGCACTGTGTACTCTCGCGTTTTAGGTCTCCAATTGCCGGTTTCCTGCATGCACTGCGCATGCGCGGGAAACCGGCACTTCGTGAATTCAAAAGGGGGCGGTTCCTAAGTGAACCGCGTGCGCGCTACAGGCTGCGTGCACACAGTGCACTTAGTTATTTTTGCAGCTTTAAACGCGCAGGTAAGTGTTGAAGATTTTACACATAAAGAAAGCAGGCGTAGGACCCCTTTTTAACAAGGTAAGTAGTTAATTAAGTGTTATTTTAAATTTTTTTCAACAGGTTTATCTTTTTTAGAGACTTTAAAGAAAGGTAAGTTTATTTTTATAACTTTTAAAAAGATTTTTAATTTTTTCAAAAATTTAATTTTTTGTTTAAAGTGGTTAATTTATTTAACTATACTTATTTTATTAATGTGATGGCTTTTTTTTTAATTTAATTGAGGTTTAGCTGTTCTTTTGGGGGTGTGTAGGATTCATAGCTTTGACAGCTCTTGCTGTGAAAACTATGAATGAAAGATGGTGTGCTGCCATTGGCTCTAACTGAATCACGTGATCCCAGAGCTCGCACGAACTAATTGCATCTCTGGGATACGCACACACTGCACAGCTGCATGTGGGACTGGCCTTGAAACTAAAGTTCGTGTGGGCCTGGAGGAAAAAGTTAGGCGCGGAGTGAGATATCGCGGGGAAGCCTTACCCCCGCGGGAACACGCACTGTTTAATTTCTGGGCCAATATGTCATATTTACCGACTTAACAAATTCCTAACTCTAAAGTCTCGCTCCCACTTTTATTACTCACAGAAGGTTTATTTCAACTAATGTATTTACACTGGAAAAACTTGTAAATTTTAATATTAACAGGGTGGATAGTTTGGAAGTTTGAAGAGGAAAACATTTCTTCAGTTGCATAGGTAATCATAATCAGATAATTATTCTAAAAAAATAAACAAGATGTACTATAAATTCCGATAACATGACTCTGCTGGAGTTGAACATGAAACTTTTTACAGAATGTTTAGCCTCTCCAACAATAAGCAGATTTCAGTTAGAGATATTTTAGTCTGGAATATTGTACCAGAGGCCAATTTCTCTTCTATTGCGTTAAGTATTGTGGTTTCAAGATGATCTTAAACTGTTTTGATATTTTCCTCATACACCATATTGAGATCATATTATTAATTGAGTTTCGAATGATTTAGAGTTTTCACGAACTATCGCTCAGAAAACGTCGTTGTTACACTTGAGTTCTACAGTTTTAATTCTATGATTAAAATCTTGAAGATTTAACAGAACCCAGTGAGGCAGCAAATCACTTCTCACCATTACTCGCTTTTCTATGTTAGTTATGTGAGAATTAGGTGCTCGTGACATTAAACTGGAATTTCATCAATGCCGTGGCTTACAACGGTTCTAGTTGACCTGCATTTTTGTGCAAGATGACATTCTGGGGTGGGAGGGGGGTGGGCGGCGGGTTGAAATTGGTCTTCGGTGGTAGTGCAAAACAGGTGATAATGAATAGGCAGCTGGTTTAACACCCCACCGAAATTTCTTTTCCATTGGAACAGGAAATCGGGTGGGGTGTAAAATGGGCTGCGAATCGTTGTCGTTATCGCCTGTTTTGTCCTACTGTCAAACACCAATTTCACCCCCTCTATGTTTAAACTACAGTTCTTGGGGAAAATCATGCTTTTACATTCAGTATCTTTTTTACAACGAAGATTGACTTACAAATTGCAATTTGTACCTGTTTCCAATATAAACCGAGCAAACAAAAATAAAGGAATAAAGCAGTAATAGTGAAGAAGAAAGTGAAATGAGCACGACAAGAAATTCCATACTCGGATAGCCATGAACTCAAACATTCATGGTTCCTGCTTGACAGTGATATAGGGTCCAGTATACAGATAGAGAAAGAAGAAAGAAAGACAGACTTGCATTTAAAAAGAACCTGATCACATCTCTAAGTGCTTCACTCACAATAAATAACTTTGAAGTGCAGTGATTGTTGCTATGTAGCCAAATATGGCAGCCATTTTGCATACAAAATTCCACAAACAGCAATGAGAAGAATAACTAGTGAATTTGTTTACAGAAGAAACCAGGGTGGGGGGGGGGCAGCTTTTTAATTGGAGTAGTGTAGACATTCAGATCATGTAATTAAGGCTTTTAAAATGAGGAAGGGAATAGATTCTATCAGAGTGGATTTAGCTAGATAGATCTGGGAGAGCTAAGGGGATGACTATAAAACAAAGATTTAGGTTAGCTGCCAGGAAGTGTTTGCTTTCAGAGATAGCGACCTTTGAAATGGATTACCAAAATGTGCAGTAATATGGATTCAGTGTAGCCCTTGAGCACGTACCTGGATGAGTTACTTTGAGTCAAAGGCATCTCAAGTTATGAAAGTTAGGTGAGGGGTAGCTGGAATTATTGATATGAGGAGCTTTCTTGGTTGACTTCAGCGTTCAGAGGTATTTTCCAGAGTTTTTTTCCGAAACTGGACCGAAGTTTTTTCTCTTGTTTTGTCTCTCCCAGGAAATTGCATGACTAGCGTGGGAGGGGGAATGCCGATGGTGCATGCAGGCTGCACCGTGCTGGGATGGGGCAAGCCTGATGAACCAGTTGGTCTTTTTCTCTCTTTAGTTTTGCATGTTTGTTAGTACGTTTGATAGCTGGAGGAAATTGGTCAAAACACTGAAACTCTCTGCTGTCTTCTTCAAATCGAGCTATCTTTAGTATCCATCGACACGGGGCCTAACATGAAGAACCCCACCATGTACAATGCAGAAATGCCTCTGTAGTGCTTGGAACCATTTCTGTTGGTCCCATGGTAATTTATTTTTGGACTCTAAATAGTGTGATCAAAATATAGAATGGGTTCATAAAATATAAAAGTTAACGTAAACTCCTGAAAATACAGTAAATGTAAAAAGGAAGCATACGTTATTTAGATGGACCATCAGAGATTTTGGTAGAATGATGTTTCATCATCCAGCAACACAGCTGGTCTGTCTCTGAAATACCAACTTTTATGCTATGATGGGCATACACAGTACATATTATTAACATGTAGCAGGCGACCATGAACCTGTGGTATACAACTATGCAAAATGTGAGTGAATAGTCGCTATTTAAATTAATATTTACAGTATAGAGTAAAGACTGTTTAGGTATGCATTAACCTTTGTGTTACATTATCTACGGACCCCAAACCAAAAAGGGACTATAAACATGTACATCAATAACCTCTCTCTAAATGTGCAATTTTATATGATACACATTATGCAGTCATTCTGATAACATTTAATGGTTCACTGAGACACAGTAGATTATTATAAGACGCAGAATACACAAATGAGAGACAATGACAGTGCTTGTAATTAAAAATAAAAGACAAAGATTACAGATTTATTTAAGGGTGCATCCTCGTATCATAATGTGAAAATGATATTTTGTCTTAAATGGAGTGTTATTTTTAGCCTGCTAAATATTGTAATTACTGTGCAAAATACTCACCACCTGTAATCAGGATATAAAGCTCAGCATAATAGTAATTCCAAAAGGTTTTGTTTACCAATAACTTCCGAAATGATAAATTTATGAAGATTCAATGAATCCTTACTCAGCTGATTTATTAAATAGTGATCAAGAGCTTCCAACCAAAATACTTTAGTCATCAGACCCAAATATTAATAGCTCACCTAAATTTTTGGTGACCACACATAGGATCAAGAGTATTTTTTATAGCCAACAAAAAAAATTAGATTTTAATTCCATTTACAAAATGTTTTTTCTTTCAACTATTTAACTGTATTTTTCCATCATTTGAATTACTTTGCCTGTTGGATTGATTTTTTTAGGTTTCATTGCACTGGGATTATTTGGTACTTCATGTCTGCCATTTTTAATTGAGATGGCTTTCAGCCCAGCTTTGGAGAATCTGTTCTGCCTGAGTCAAACTGGTTAATATCAATTAAACCCTAACATCAGTCAAATTCAAGGCTAAACAATGGGCTTATTTTCACCGCACTCATCCAAACTCTTCTATCTAATGGGCCAATATATTGGCTTAGAAATTGCGGTTGGAGGCGGTACCTCCGGTGTACGCCTCCGACCCGCGAAACAATGATGAAATTACCTGCTGGCCCCCAGGCTGCGAAAAGTTGCGGTCTCAGGCCTTGAGACCGAGGGCAGCGTAATGGCCCATGGATCTCAGGGACGCAGGCGGTTCGGAAGCATACCTGGGATCACGTGGGCCCGGTCCTCCAATGATGAAAGAGAATTCCATTGCAATTATTTATGAAGGGAATCCCCTAATCATATGCAATGGAACCCCAAAATGCAAAAATTATACAATTAACAGAATTTTAATTTTAATCATAATTACCTTCATTCCACCAAACTCAATAAAAATTATTTTTTTTGATAATTTCATACATCATTAAAACTGTAATCCGGGCCGGTGTATGTGCATAATTTGGGATCTGTAAATGTTCAATTTAACCCTTAGATATCCCCTTACGCTGATGCAAACAGGCCCTAAGCCTGCTTGCATCACCCGTAAGACTTACGTGGGCAATTGCTGGCCAGTCGCTTTGCAAATAGCCCAACTCTGCGGCAGCGATTGCTTTTTCAGAGCTCCCGCGGATTGCCTATCAACACGTACGTTGACGGGCTGCAAGTTCCGGAATTTGCACGTGCAGAAATCCGGAACTTGCTGGGCATTTCAAAGGGATTACGACGAACACCGCAATTTCAGGGCCGTTATAGAATTAGTAACATAAACAACATGGCTTTGCATCAATGAAAACTGCACAGTCTAACTCGGGTGTGAAGTTATCTGACTCTCATTTCAGAAAGTAGTGTGAGACCGCGTCTGTTGCAAGTATTGTGAATTGCTGTTTACAAAGCTCCCAGATGTTTTTAATGTTAGCTGAAAGCCGATTGTCCAATCAACTATATGGTAACAGAAGAATTGAATCTGGTATTTAGATGCCAGTGAGTAGAGCTCTGTGGTATACACATTCACAAAGATCTGCTTTGCTTGGCAGGAGACAAATGCTGAGTTTGCAGTATAACTCAGATCTACCAGCTCCATGTCACTCTAACTAAGTGCCCCCCTCAAACCAGTAGCTATAGTATGACAATGATTTTAAAATGTCCTTTAAACAGCTAATGTCGCTACTCCAACTTGTTTCCTTTCCTCTGTACACATTAACTAGATCTCCCACAAGCAACTAAATACGGAGCTGTTATATCTTTATCACTGATATGTCATTTTTGCCTTTTGGTAAAATATCTTTACTGCTGTCCTGGTACATCACAGTCTGTACCTGTATTCCTTGTATTTTAGCAGCAATGTTGAATGGAATGCACTGTGTCATTAAGTGAGAGAGAGGAGTACAATGTGCATACTAAATGTAAGAGTGGACTGAAAGAATAGAAATCACTGAAATACTTTCACTTGTTTAAACTTGTGGCTATAGTATTTCATTAGCAATTGACTGGTCTGCACAGTTGTCTATGTTAATGTCAATAATCTAGGAAAAGTGGCTGCTGTTTTTATTTCCTAGTACTACTATAAAGCGTTGCGTAAAGTATTCTAAACTTGTCTTGTAAATTACAATAGGCCCAGCATTCCCCAACTGCAAATTATAACTTAATAACTTGTCCATATATAATGGTGTTTCTTAGGAGCCTTTAAATGATAAATTAATTACAAGTTGATTGGGTTTGGGTGAAATTTGTGATGACAATGTTGGGAAACAGAGCATTATTCAATTATTGCCAGTGTCGTCTTTAAGTATGCACAGAGAATGGGGTTCAATGCACTGGCTTCTCTTAATGAGATTGCTAATTTAGCACTAATTTATGGAAAATTCTATGCTGCAGGCTTGTGTGCAGCAGTTACTTGGTTAAGATTAAAAAACTCATTATAAACCCTTACAGCTAACAGAGGAGAATGTTTTTGTCCATTTAGTTTGAGTTGGGGTTGTCACCAGGCAATTTTCTGCAGCACAGCCAATTTTCAAATTACAGACAGATTCCGGTAGAAGATTTAATCTGACACCAGTGTGGCCTGTTGTTTTAATATCGCCCTTACACAAGTTAGTGCCAAAGGAAGGATCTAGAAACAAAATTGCAGTCGGTAAAGTCTCTGCTCTTCTGACATGCAGATGCCAAGAATATTGACATCCGGCTAAGTCAGCTGTGATTGCAGGGTGTTCAGAGTCAGTACGTGGCCCAACAGGATAGATTTTCCGATTAGATTTGCCCAATTTCAGATCTAAGTTGGGTGTACTCGATTGGAAATTTGATGGATCTACGTTCATTTTGGCCACACCCCTGATTTTACACTGCCTGTTATAGGTTAATGCGTACAAATGAGCAAAAATATCATCACAACGTCATGCAGACAATTTTATGTCTGATTACTAGGTGCTGCGCTATACACAGAAGCAATTTTAAAGAACCCAGGAAAAAGATTGACAAATGTTAGGTCATTTCACAACCATTTTGCTTACTTTATTTTTCCTATTGTCACTTAGGGGGTGATTTTATCAATGGGGACCTGATGGAGGCGGGACTGCTGCTTGTCGGGTTTTAGTCCCGCCTCCATCGATGTCCGGCCAACCCACGCTATTTTCCCTTGATTGACCTTGTTAAGCCCGCCCAGCGGGCTTAGCAGGCCAATTAAGGGAAAGCTGGTGACAGAGAACATCAGCGTATGACGTTTCATCTGTCAATTTTTGACAGATGAATTGTCATCGTTTAACACTGACAATCTCTGTTCTTTGGTGAGTCCTTGTACTCAAGACTCACCAAACCTTTTTCCTGAGCAGAAATCAGATGGCTGTTGCATCGGAGAATGCAGCAGCCATTCTGTCATCTCTGCCGTGGAGATGAGGCAGCTCCGCAGCCTAAAGGGATGAAGCCTGGAGGAAGAAGCAAAGGTAAGTAGTCTTATTAAAACACTTTAGACTCACCTCACACACTTACCTCTCCACACTTGCACTCATCACTCACCTGCACACCGGACATTTTGGCCCCTCCGACCCTCGCAGACCCACGGCTCGCCTCGCTGATCCTGGCGAGGTTCGGAGCCGTCGGGAAGCCCACACTTTAGGGCTCAAAATAGGGATTAGTCAAAAAACTGCCTGTTAACTACCTGTTAACAGGCAGCTAATTGGCACTAATCCCCTTCCAGCCTCGAGGAGAAAGGACCCGGCGCGGGTCGGGTACCAGCCTCCTGGGAAGATGGCACGGAGGTGGCTTGGGGGCGGGATGGGTACCCGCTTCCAGATTCTGCCATTTTCCTGGCAATCCCACCTCCATACCCGCCTCCCCAGTGCTGGCATTATTGCCTCCTTAGATTTTTAGAAGCCTTTGTGACAATTATTGTACTGGTGATTTTTTTTTACCGACATCTTCAAGAATGACATAGTTGGCATCCCCAGTGGAATCCTCTTATATTTCTGCTTTTTTGAAGGAAGAAGAGTCCGATCAATGGTGGGATCCCAGGCAGGTTTGGCTCACCTCCTATGACTGAGTTATATGACACATGCTCCAACCAGACCTGCAGCCAAGTTCCTCCATCGCACAGTCCTGCTGTTTGAGCGGGGTCAGCATTTGTTATGCGTGTCAGGTAGGTGTGAACAGAGCACTACCCAACTTTCGAAAATTCTCAAATAGAGAGCATCTGTAGTACCAAAACTGGTATGTATCTGAAGGACCTTCTCTTGCCTGAGGTCGAACAACATGGCCACGAATTTCCTGGGAGTTGCTCCCGCTCCGCTGTCATAACTTCATCGGAAGTTCAGCGGAAACCCTGTTTATATGCGTAAATGAGATCTCTGCCGCACTTTCAGCGAAGCGGGAGCAGCTCCAAGGAAATTCACGACACGTTATGGTCTTTTACAAATTATAATTATTTGATTAAGCATTTTTTACCAGCACTATTTTTAAGTATAGAGAAACACACTTTCTCAGTGTCTTGCTTATGGTGCAGCATCTGAAAGGTGCAGCTTAGCACTCATCATATTTGAGTAATGAGATAGTGTAGAAGGACTGCTGGATTCTTAATTATCGAAAATTCATCTGTAGAGAAGGAATGAACGAATGGCTGCTGTGTTTGTCAGCAATCAGGAGCACAAACTTTGAACAATTTTTTCCCTTCCTAGCTCAGGAATGTTGAGAAAAGACAGAAAGAACTTACATCTGTGGATCAATTGCAGCCTCCCGACTGCCACATGAGCTGAGGTCAGCTAACCGAGCAGACACCAGGGATTAAACCATACGCTGCATTTATGTACTGACCCATCTAGGGGCAATTGTGCAATATCATAACTACCAGTTTGCTAAGAATTGGTGAAACTTATTCAACAAAGGCAAGTGAGCTGTGTTTGAAATCCTTGTGATTGTATGTCCAGTGCCTACACTTACTTGGCTGTCTGTATCTGGATATTTAAAGCTTAAATAGTATGTCTACATTTTTTCCAACTTATAATTACTCCAAAAAAGTAGTATTTTCCTTTAAAGACCCTGTGCTATCTGTTTCAGCCCACTAAGCATCGTATACTTATGTTTACAAACACATCTGTACTAGATCTTGGCTGCTAATGTAGTCACACATTTGCAGATAATGATGATTTAATATTATTTATTATAGAATCATGTTTGACTTGATTAATCAACTGATAGCTTTATCTTTAATATCAGTAAATTTCATACTGAGTCCAGTAGTATTTAATTCTATTCTTAAAATCAATGATCTACCTAAATAAAACTTCACAGTTGGCACAGGTATTAATTTTTCTTAAAATTGGTGACCAAGAAGCTTTGTTCATTACTCCAGCTGAAAGTAACATATAAATCCATAATGTTTCTGTACAGAGTACAACCAAAGTGAGTTAAGAAATGTAGGGTTAAGGTTATCGTAGTTCTTTAGGAGGGAAACCAAGTTTGAATGTAAAAGTCACTGAGGAGAGAGCAGAGTTGTTACTAGAGTATCCTGTTGGTTCACACATACACCTACATCAGACAATCTTCAGTAACTAGTTAACATCAACACTATCATGTCATTAACGTTCTGTAAATGCTCAGATTGCAGTTAGTTTTGTGGTTAGTTTTTGTGTGACTTTTTCTGAATTCACCGATTACAATCTGGCAATCCCCTGATGAATTCATCTTTCCCAATTCCAATAATTCTACTACTGCTAATGGACCTATCAATCTTGCAGAGTTATTTTTACAAAAAATATATATACATCTACAACCAGAGGCTAAACTCTTATTTTGTTTGATTCTGTTTCTATCCTAATTCACTTCAGTAAATGTCCTGCATAGTTGTAGCCTGCTGTATTCCTGCACAACTTCACCATCCAAAAAGGCCTGGACAGGGACATTCTCTGGGGAGGTGGCCTTTGCTGCTTCAGAGGCAGATCAATATGGAGAAGAACATCAGGATAGCTGTAACTCTAAGGACTCTTGGGTGAATTGCTGCAAAAAGCATCAAAGCACAACTGATCACTGAAGTCTTCTGTCTCAAATAAAGGACTAATCCTTCAATAGAATGTGGTAATCCTACATTCCAACAGTGACTACACTTCAAAAAAAGTATTTCATTGGCTGTAAAGCGCTTTGGGACGTCTTGAGGTTGTGAAAGGCGCGATAAAAATTCAAGTCCATCTCTCTTCTTTCAGACAAGTATCCATCCTCCAACATCACAACACATCGTACGTCTTTGCCCCTACATGTCCATGTCAATAATAACCATCTGATTTAATGACAGAACAGCAGAAGTGCACCCTTTCCTGTCTGACTTTAATCTTCATGAATAGCAAAGAATTAGAGAAATGCACATTCTCTTTTAATCCAACAAATTCCAAAGTGAAGAAAACCCAACCGTCTCTTTCCTGACAACGTGCCTTCTCCGGGTGGCTACACCTGCCTCCCTTTCTCCTATACCAAGACTTCTACTAGCAGCCAGTGTCCTGAGAGGTGGTCAGCTGTTCATTTGTTTCAAAAGGGCCATGGGTTTGAGGTGGCCCTCCTCTTTTAGCAGCTTGGTCCTGGGAGGGAAGTACTGCTGGCAGCGATTCTGAAGCTTTTGGCTGGACAGCCTCTTGCATGCCACTGGCTTGAGGAGGAAGGCTGGAGGGGAGAATGTGACATGCACTGTAAGATTCCAAGTTAGAGCCCCCTCCTTAACCACAGTGTAAATGTGAAGGGTTGGCTGGACAGTATTAATTTTAAAGGGTGAAGAGTATGCCAGTGCACAGAGTGCCCAAGGAAGAAAAATAAAATTGGCTGATGTATTACCTTGCCTGCACTGGTGAGGTCATTGAACTTCTTGCAGCACTGGCTTGCAGTTCTGGAGTGAGAGAGTAGCAAAAGTAAATGTTGGTCCCTCAGAGGCTGAGACAGGAGAAATTATTATGGGGAATAAGGAAATGGCAGAAACGTTAAACAAATATTTTCTATCTGTCTTCACAGTAGAAGGCACAAAAAGCATACCAAAAATGATGGGGAACTAAGGGTCCAATGAGGGTGAGGAACTTAACACAATTTATATAAGTAGAGAAAAAGTACAAGAGAAACTAATGGGACGGAGTGCAGCTCGGAACAGAGTGCTAAGCTGCGAGTTTGTGGAGTGAGGGAGTTCGGGGAGGGAGGTGATCCTTTCTTTTTCTATCTTTGTCAGCTTCCAGGAGAGCAGGAGCTAAAAAGCTACACAAGAGGGGACAGAGAACCAGCGGGAGTTCGGCTCTGTGACACCCCCCAACCACATCTGGAGATAAATAAAAGGTGACATCACAGGGAAAAGGGTAAGTGATTGGTTGGTGAGTATTTTGCTCACTTCCCTTATCTTTTAAAGCCCAGGAAATTTATTAGTAATTGTAAGGTTTCATTAGTACTAGTTTATGAGCAGTAATAAATCTTATTAGATGTAGTAGGGTTTGTTAATTATTAATTAATAAAAATAAATTAATTAAGACTCAATAAAGATGGCAGGGCAGGTGATGTGTTGCGACTGCAGTATGTGGGAGCTCCTGGGCGCCAGTGTGATCCAGGATGAACACGTCTGCAGTAAGTGTCTGCGGCTTGAGGAGCATGGAAACATAGAAACATAGAAGATAGGAGCAGGAGTAGGCCATTTGGCCCCTCGAGCCTGCTCCGCCATTCAATGCGATCATGGCTGATCATCCAAATTCAGTACCCTGTCCCTGCTTTCTCCCAATATCCCTTGATCCCTTCAGCCTTAAGAAATATATCTAACTCCTTCTTGAATATATTTAATGAATTGGCCTCAACTGCCTTCTGTGGTAGAGAATTCCATAGGTTCACCACTCCCTGGGTTAAGAAATTCCTCCTCATCTCAGTCCTAATTGGCTTACCCCTTATCCTTAGACTGTGACCCCTGGTTCTGGACTCCCCCGCCATCGGGAACAGCCTTCCTGCATCTAGTCTGTCTATTCCTGTTAAAATTTTATAAGTTTCAATGAGATCCCACTCATTCTTCTAAACTCTAGCGAATATAAGCCTAATCGACCCAATCTCTCTTCATACGTCATTCCTGCCATCCCAGGTATCAGTCTGGTGAATCTTCGCTGCAATCCCTCCATGGCAAGAACATCCTTCCTCAGATAAGGTGACCAAAACTGCACACAATACTCAAGGTGTGGTCTCACCAAGGCCCTGTACAACTGCAGCAAGACATCCTTGCTCCTGTACTCGAATCCTCTCGCTATGAAGGCCAACATACCATTTGCCTTCTTAACCGCCTGCTGCACCTGCATGCTTACCTTCAGCGACTGGTGCACAAGGACACCCAGGTCTCGTTGCACTTCCCCGTTTCCCAATCTATTGCCGTTCAGATAATAATCTGCCTTCCTGTTTTTGACACCAAAGTGGATAACCTCGCATTTATCCACATTATACTGCATCTGCCATGCATCTGCCCAATCACCCAACCTGTCCAAATCATACTGGACTTTCTCTGCATCCTCCCCACAGCACACAAGCCAACCCAGCTTAGTGTCATCTGCAAACTTGGAGATATTACATCTAGTTTCCTCGTATAGATCATTAATATATATTGTGAATAACTGGGGTCCGAGCACCGATCCCTGCGGTACCCCACTAGTCACTGCCTGCCACTCGGAAAAAGACCCGTTTATTCCAACTCTTTGCTTCCTGTCTACCAACCAGTTCTCTATCCAAGTCAGTACCTTACCCCCAATCCTGTGTGCTTTAACTTTGCACGCTAATCTCTTATGCGGGACCTTATCGAAAGCCTTCTGAAAGTCCAAATACACCACATCCACTGGTTCTCCCTTATCTATTCTACCAGTTACATCCTCCAAAAATTCCAGTAGATTAGTCAAGCATGATTTACCTTTTGTAAATCCATGTTGACTTTGTCCGATCCTGTCACTGTTTTCCAAGTGCTCTGCTATTACATCTTTTACAATGGACTCTAGCATTTTCCCCACTACCGATGTCAGGCTTACCGGTCTATAATTCCCCGTTTTCTCTCTACCACCTTTTTTAAATAGTGGGGTTACATTAGCTACCCTCCAATCCATGGGAACTGTGCCAGAGTCGATAGAATTTTGGAAGATGACCAGCAATGCATCTAGTATTTCGAGGGCCACTTCCTTAGGTACCCTAGGATGTAGATTATCAGGCCCTGGGGATTTATCGGCCTTCAATCCCATCAATTTCCCTAACACCATTTCCCTACAAATACTGATTTCATTCAGTTCCTCCCTCTCATTAGAACCTATGGGGGAAAAATTCAGTTGGTTGCCCTCCCATTAGCACCTTAAGAGGGCGCTAATGGGGCGCAAAGCAACTATCGCCCGGGCACGGCGATGTTTGCGCATCTCGTGAAATTAACTAGCCATTTTGCGGCAGCGCTAAACACTACCGCCACGATCTGCTGCTCCGGCAGATCGTGATGTCAGTCGAGTGCGCAAAGCCCCGGTAGCGCCCCAGAGCGGATATTGAGTGGCGCCCCCTGCCGTACCGCCTGCCGCTAGCAACGACAGGTTGAGGGGAGCGTTTTGCAGTCAGGAAGGGACTGGGGGAGTGCTATTTAAAGGCGACCGCTTCCTGCCTTTTATTGTTGGTGACATTTTTGAACCACGTATTCTGAGAGAGAGAGAGAGAGAGACTTCTGGAGAGATTCAACGCTGTGTGAAGGAGTTTTGGGTACTGAGCAGCACTTTGCAGGTTCATTTTGATTTGCCCTTCCTTGTATCGATTTAGAAGAGACTTTGGGGGCTGCACTCTGAGATCTGTCCCTGGACTCTCCATTGTTCTTTCCAGCAGATTTGATGTACAGGTCTCTCCAGGCCGAGATTCAAGGCTGCAATGAGCAGGATGTGGATGGAAAGCAAGATCAACCCTTCCCTTTAAGAACTGGCCGGCGCCATTGTGTGTGTGTTCCATTGCTGACTGACATCACATGAGCTTCGCCAGCGCTCTGATGTAGCGCCTCGCTCCTCAGCCTTTGCGCCTTAAGACAGGTGTGAAGTGCCTGATATAGCGCTCCAATCACCTCCAGGGGCGATAAAAGTCAAGTTAGCAGTCGGTGGCGATAATTAGTCCCAGGCGCTAATCTTTGCGCCCGGCCGATAATTGCGCCCCAAATGGGGCGATACTGAATTTCTCCCCCTATGTTCCCTGACATCTCTGGGAGTTTATTTGTGTCCTCCTTTGTGAAGACAGAACCAAAGTATGTATTTAATTGGACAGCCATTTCTTTGTTCCCCACTTTAAATTCCCCTGATTCTGACTGCAAGGGACCTACGCTTGACTTCACCAATCTTTTTCTCTTCACATATCTATAGAAGCTTTTACAGTCAGTTTTTATGTTCCCTGCAAGCTTACTCTCATACTCTATTTTCCCCCTCTTGATTAATCCCTTTGTCCTTCTTTGCTGAATCCTAAACTGCTCCCAATCCACAAGTTTGCTGCTTTTTCTGGTCAATTTATATGTCCTCTCCTTGGATCTTATGCTACCCCTAATTTCCCTTGTTAGCCACGGTTGAGTCACCTTTTTTGTTTTATTTTTATGCCAAACAGGGATGAACAAATTCTGTAGTTCATCCATGTGATCTTTAAATGTTTGCCATTGCCTATCCACCGTCAACCCTTTAAGTAACATTCCCCAATCCATCCTAGCCAACTCGCGCCTCATACCATCGTAGTTTCCTTTATTTAAATTCAGTACCCTAGTCTCTGAGTCAACTACTTCACTCTCCATCTTAATGAAGAATTCTATCATATTATGATCGCTCCTCCCCAAGGGGCCTCGCACAACAAGATTGCTAATTAATCCTTTCTCATTACATAATACCCAGTCTAAGATGGCCTGATCTGTAGTTGGCTCCTTGACATATTGGTCCAGGAAACCATCCCGTATACACTCTAGGAATTCCTCTTCCACAGTATTGTTACTAATTTGGTTAGCCCAATCTATATGTAGATTAAAGTCACCCATGATAACTGCTGTGCCCTTATTGCACGCATCTCTACTTTCCCGTTTAATGCCACCCCCAACCTCAGCATTACTGTCTGGGGGTCTGTATGCAACTCCCACTAACGTTTTCTGCCCCATGGTATTTCTCAGCTCTGCCCATACAGATTCCACATCATCAGAGCTGATATCCTTCCTTACTATTGTGTTAATCTCCTCTTTAACCAGCAATGCTACCCCACCTCCTTTTCCTTTTTGCCTGTCCTTCCTGAATATTGAATACCCCTGGATGTTGAATTCCCAATCTTGGTCACCCTGGAGCCATGTCTCCGTAATCCCAATTATATCATCCATTTACATCTATTTGCGCAGCTGATTCATCCACCTTATTACGAATGCTCCTCGCATTAAGACACAAAGCTTTCAGGCTTGTTTTTTTAACACTCTTAGACCTTTTAGAATTGTTGTTTACTGTGGCCATATTTGAGTTACACGCTTGATTTCTCTGACTTCCACTTTTGCTTTTCTCCTTCCTGTCTTTTGCTTCTATCCTTCTTTCCCTTTCCTCTGTCTCCCTGCACAGGTTCCCAACCCCCTGCCATTTTAGTTTAAACCCTCCCCAACAGCACTAGCAAACACTCCCCCTAGGACATCAGTCCCGGTCCTGCCCTCCCCCTTGCACCATTCTTCTAACCACGTATTCATCTGAAATATCCTTCTATTTCTACTCTGACTGGTATGTGGCACTGGTAGGAATCCTGAGATTGCTACCTTTGAGGTCCTATTTTTTAATTTACCTCCTAACTTCCTATATTCAGCTTTTAGGACCTCATCCCGTTTTTTACCTATATGCACCACAACAACTGGCTGTTCACCCTCCCCCTCCAGAATGCCCTGCAGCCGCTCCGAGACATCCTTGACCCTTGCACCAGGGAGGCAACATACCATCCTGGAGTCTTGTTTATGGCCGCAGAAACGCCTATCTATTCCCCTTACAATAGAATCCCCTATCACTATAGCTCTCCCGCTCTTTTTCCTCCCGTCCTGTGCAGCAGAACCACCCATGGTGCCAGGAAGTTGGTTGCTGCTGCCTTCCCCTGATAAGCCATCCTCCTCAACAATATCCAAAGCGGTATATCTGTTTGAGAGGGGGATGGCCACAGGGGACCCCTGCACTACCTGCCTGTGCCTTCTACTCCGCCTGGTGGTCACCCATTCCCTTCCTGCCTGTGCAGCTTTTATCTGCGGTGTGACTAACTCATTAAACGTGATATCCACGACGTCCTCAGCATCGCGAATGCTCCAGTATTTATCCATTCCCAGCTCCAGCACCGCAATGCGGTCTGCCAGTATCTGCAGCTGGATACACTTCCCGCACACATGGTCGTCAGGGACACAGGAAGTGTCCCTGATTTCTCACATAGTGCAGAAGGTGCATGCCACGGGGCCGAGCTCTGCTGCCATGACTTACCCTTAAATTAATTTAAATTAAATTACATCAAATCAATACCACAAATTACACTGCAATTAAATGATATAGTCAAGGGCCCTTGTTTACTGGCACTCCTTGCTTCGGCTCAGAGTTGATGAGCTGGAGGCCGAGCTGCAGACTCTGCGATGCATCAGGGAGGAGGAAAGTTACCTGGACACTTTATTCCAGGAGGCAGTCACACCCCTTAGGATAGGGTCTTCTGATTTGGTCATTGGTCATGGACAGTAGGATGTGACTGCGAGTGAGGCAGGTATGGAGACCCAGGAGGTGGGGGAGTCTCAGCCTTTGCAATTGTCCAACAGGTTTGAGGTTCTTGCAGCCTGTATGGATGAAAGCGGTGGCTGCAGGGCGGATGAGCAAACTGACCATGGCACCGAGGTACAGGAAGCCATTCAAGCGAGGGGAGTTAATAGGAATGTAGTGGTAATTGGGGACAGCATAGTCAGGGGGATAGATACAGTTCTCTGCGGCCAAGGGCGAGAGTCCAGATGGCTGCGTTGCCTGCCTGGTGCCAGGGTTCAGGACATCTGCTCTGGGCTGGAGAGGAACTTGCAGTGGGAGGAGCCAGTGGTCGTGGTCCATGTAGGTACCAACGACATTGGTAGAACTAGGAAAGAGGTTCTGCTGAGAGAGTATGAGCAGCTAGGGGCTAAATTAAAAAGCAGAACCTCAAGGGTAATAATGTCTGCATTATTACCTGAGCCACGAGCAAATTGGCATAGGGTAAATAAAACTAGAGAGATAAATGCGTGGCTCAAAGACTGGTGTGGGAGAAATGGGTTTCAATTCCTGGGGCACTGGCACCAGTACTGGGGAAAGTGGGATCTGTATCGTTGGGACAGTCTTCACCTGAACTGTGCTGGGACCAGTGTTCTGGTGAGTCATATAACTAGGGCAGTAGAGTGGGCTTTAAACTAAATAGTGGGGGCATGGGATCAAATTTGGGAAGATGTGGTAATTAAAAGATTAGAGACAAGGCAATAGAGAAAGGTATTAATATGGGAAATGATAACCAGACCGTAACAGGAAGGGATAGAGAGTACAAATCTAAGAGTAAATCAACAGATAAGGCTAGAGGTTACAAAAATAATAAAAGGACAAAACTAAAGGCTCTGCATCTGAATACATGTAGCATTCGAAACAAAACAGATGAACTGATAGCGCAAATAGAAATAAATAAATATGATCTGATAGCCATTACAGAAACATGGCTGCAGGATGACATAGATTGGGACCTGAATATTGAAGGGTAAATGACATTTAGGAAGGACAGGAACGTGGGAAAAGGTGGAGGGGTGGCTCTGTTAATTAATGATGGTATTAGCACAATAGAGAGGGATGATCTAAGTTCAGGAAACCAGGATGTAGAAGCGGTTTGGGTAGAGATGAGAAATAATAAAGGCAAGAAGTCACTTGTGGGAGTGGTGTACAGGCCCCCTAACAGTAACCACATGGTAGGATGGAGTATAAAGGAAGAAATAATGGGAGCTTGTCAGAAGGGTACGGCAATAATCATGGGGGATTTTAATCTGCATATAGACTGGAAAAATCAGATGGGCAAAGGTAGCATAGATGAGGAGTTCATGGAATGTTTTTGGGATAGTTTCTTACAACAGCACATTCTGGAGCCAACCAGAGAGCAGGCTATACTAGACCTGGTATTGTGCAACAAGATAGGATTAATTAATGACCTCATAGTGAAGGCGCCCCTAGGTAGCAGCGATCATAATATGATTGAATTTTACATTCAGTTTGAGAGAGAGAAGAGTGGGTCCAAGACTAGTATTTTAAACTTAAATAAGGCCAATTATGAGGGCATGAAAGCAGAGCTAGCTAAAGTGAACTGGCGAATTAGGTTAAGGGATAGGTCAATAGAGTTGCAGTGGCAGACATTTAAGGGGATATTTCAAAATACACAGAATATATACATTCCAACAGGAAAGAAAAATTCCAAGGGGAGGACCCACCATCCGTGGTTAACTAAAAAAGTTAAATATAGTATTAAACTTAAAGAAAAAGCATATAATTGCACAAAGATGGGAGTCAGGTCAGAAGATTGGACAGAATATAAAAAACAGCAAAGAATGACTAAAAGATTAATAAGGAGAGAAAAATTAAAGTACGAGAGAAAGCTAGCTAGAAATATAAAAACAGATAGTAAGAGTTTCTATAGATATTTAAAAAAGAAAAGAGTTAACAAAGTGGGCATTGGTCCTATAAAAAGTGAGTCTGGGGAATTAATAATTGAAAATAAGGAGATGGCAGTTGAATTGAACAGGTATTTTGCATCGGTCTTCACTATAGAGGATACAAGTAACATCCCAGAAATAGCTGTAAATCAGGAAATGGAAGGGAGGGAGGAACTCAAGAAAATTATAATCACCAGGGAAGTGATACTGAGCAAATTGTTGGAGCTGCGGGCTGACAAGTCCCCGGGTCCTGATGGACTTCATCCTAGGGTCTTAAAAGAAGTAGCTAGTGAGATAGTTGATGCGTTGGTTTTAATTTTCCAAAATTCCCTAGATTCGGGGAAGGTTCCATTAGATTGGAAAATAGCAAATGTAACTCCTTTATTCAAAAAGGGAGGGAGACAGAAAGCAGGAAACTACAGGCCAGTTAGCTTAACATCTGTCATAGGGAAGATGTTAGAAGCTATTATTAAAGACGTTATAGCAGGGCATTTAGAAAAGTTCAAAGTAATCAGGCAGCGTCAACATGGTTTTGTGCAAGGGAAATCATGTTTAACCAATTTATTGGAGTTCTTTGAGGAAGTAACATGTGCTGTGGATAAAGAGGAACCGGTGGATGTACTGTACTTAGATTTCCAGAAGGCATTTGATAAGGTGCCACATCAAAGGTTATTGCGGAAAATAAAAGCTCATGGTGTAGGGGGTAACATATTGGCATGGATAGAAGATTGGCTAGCTAACAGGGAACAGAGAGTAGGCATAAATGGATCATTTTCTGATTGGCAAGATGTAACGAGTGGTGTGCCACAGGGATCAGTGCTGGGGCCTCAACTTTTTACAATTTATATAAATGACTTAGATGAAGGGACCGAAGGTATGGTTGCTAAATTTGCTGATGACACAAAGATAGGTAGGAAAGTAAATTGTGAAGAGGACATAAGGAGGCTACAAAGGGATATAGATAAGTTAAGTGAGTGGGCAAAGATCTGGCAGATGGAGTATAATGTGGGAAAATATGAAGTTGTCCATTTTGGCAGGAAGAATAAAAAAGAAGCATATTATCTAAATGGTGAGAGATTGCAGAGCTCTGAGATGCAGAGGGATCTGGGTGTGCTAGTGCATGAATCGCAAAAGGTTACTATGCAGATACAGCAAGTAATTAGGAAAGCTAATAGAATGTTATTGTTTATTGCGAGGGGAATTGAATACAGAAGTAGGGAGGTTATGCTTCAGTTGTACAGGGCAATGGTGAGACCACATCTGGAGTACGGTGTACAGTATTGGTCTCCTTATTTAAGGAAGGATGTAAATGCGTTGGAGGCAGTTCAGAGAAGGTTAACTAGACTAATACCTGGAATGGGCGGGTTGTCTTATGAGGAAAGGTTTTGACAGGCTAGGCTTGTATCCGCTGGAGTTTAGAAGAATAAGAGGTGACTTGATTGAAACATATAAGATCCTGAGGGAACAACAGAAAACGCTGGAAAAACTCAGCAGGCCAGGCAGCATCCGTGGAGAGAGAAAGAGAGTTAACGTTTCAGGTCGATGACCTTTCGTCAGAACCCTGAGGGGTCTGGACAGGGTGGATGTGGAGAGGATGTTTCCTCTTGTGGGAGAATCTAGAACTAGGGGTCACTGTTTAAAAATAAGGGGTCGCCCATTTAAGACAGAGATGAGGAGACATTTTTTCTCACAGAGGGTCATGAGTCTTTGGAACTCTCTTCCTCAGAGGGCGGTGGAAGCGGAGTCGTTGAATATTTTTAAGGCAGAGCTAGATAGATTCTTGGTAAGCAAGGGGGTGAAAAGTTATCGGGGGTAGGCGGGAATGTGGAGTAATCAGATCAGCCATGATCTTATTGAATGGTGAAGCAGGCTCGAAGGGCCGAGTGGCCTACACCTGCTCCTAATTCGTATGTTCGTATGACTAAAAGCCAACAAATCCCCTGGACCTGACGGTCTACATCCTAGGGTTCTAAAAGAGGTGGCTGAAGAGATAGTGGATGCATTGATTTTGATCTTCCAAAATTCCCTAGATTCTAGAATGGTCCCAGAGGATTGGAAGGTCGCAAATGTAACACCGCTATGCAAGAAAGGACGGAGAGAAAAAACAGGGAACTACAGGCCAGTTAGCCTGACATCAGTCGTCTGGAAAATGCTGGAATCCATTGTTAAGGAAGTGGTATCAGGGCAGTTAGAAAATCATAACATGATTATTCAGAGTCAACATGGTTTTATGAAAGGGAAATCGTGTTTGACAAATTTATTAGAGTTTTTTGAGGATGTAACTAGCAGGGTAGCTAAAGGGGAACCAGTGGAAGTAGTATATTTGGATTTCCAAAAGGCATTTGATAAGGTGCCAAATAAAAGGTTATAACACAAGATTAGGGCTCATGGGGTTGGGGGTAATATAGTAGCATGGATAGTGGATTGGTTAACGGATAGAAAACAGAGAGTAGGGATAAGCAGATCTTTTTCAGGTTGGCAGGCTGTAACTAGTGGGGTGCCGCAAGGATCAGTGTTGGGGCCTCAGTTATTTACAATCTATATTAATGACCTAGATGAAGGGACCGAGTGTAATGTATCCAAGTTTGCTGATACAAAGCTTGGTGGGACAGTAAGCTGTGAGGAGAACCATCCACATCCTGTTCATTGCAGCCTTGAATCTCGGCCTGGAGAGACTTGCACATCAAATGTGCTGGAAAGTACAATGGAGAGTACCAGGCAAAGAGCTCAGAGTGCAGCTCCCACAGTCTCTGCTAAATCGATACAAGGAATGGCAAATCAAAATGAACCTGCAAAGTGCTGCTCAGTACCCAAAACTCCTTCACACAACGTTGAATCTCTCCAGAAGTCTCTCCCTCTCTCTCTCAGAATGCGTAGTTCAAAAATGCCACCAACAATAAAAGACAGGAAGAGGCCCCCTTTAAATAGCGCCCCCCCCAGCCCCACAGCGATTGATAGCGTTCCAGTCTTCTGGTCGTTGGAAGCGCCAGGCGGTAAGGCAGGGGGCGCCACTCAATTTCTGCTACGGGGCGCCACAAGGGCGTTGCACCATGGAATGACGTCACAATCTGCGCGCGCAGGTGGTCGCAGCGGTAAGTTTTAGCGCCGCCGCACAATCTCAAGTTAAGTTCTAGAGCGGCGCAAACATCGCTGCGCCCGGGCGTTAGCGGCTTTGCGCCCCATTAGCGCCCTCTTAAGGCGCTAACGGGTGGCGCAACCAAGTGAATTTTTACCCCAAAGAGTCTGCAAAGGGATAAGTGAGTGGGCAGTAAGGTGGCAGATGGAGTATAATGTAGGGAAATGTGAGATTATTCACTTTGGTAGGAAGAATAGAAAAACAGAATATTTTTAAATGGTGAGAAACTTTCAAATGTTGGTATTGAGAGATTTGGGTGTCCTCATGCAAAAAACACAGAAAGCTAGCATGCAGGTACAGCAAGCAATAAGGAAGGCAACTGGCATGTTGGCCTTTATTGCAAAGGGGTTGGAGTATAAGAGTAAGGAAACCTTGCTACAATTGTACAAGGCCTTGGTGAGACCACACCTGGAGTACTGTGCACAGTTTTGGTCTCCTTATCTAAGGAAGGATATACTTGCCTTGGAGGCGGTGCAACAAATGTTCACTAGATTGATTCCTGGGATGAGAGGGCTGTCCTATGATGAGAGATTGTATAGAATGGGCCTATACTCTCTGGAGTTTAGAAGAATGAGAGGTGATCTCATTGAAACATACAAGATTCTGAAGGGGATTGACAGGGTAGATGCTGAGAGGTTGTTTCCCCTGGATGGAGTGTCTAGAACTAGGGGGCATAGTCTCAGGATAAGGGGTAGGCCATTTAAGACTGAGATGAGGAGGAATTTCTTCACTCAGAGGGTTGTGAATATTTGGAATTCTCTGCCCCAGAGGGCTGTGAATGCTGAGTCTTTGAGTATATTCAAGGCTGAGATAGATAGATTTTTGGAATCTAGGGGAATCAAGGGATATGGAGATCGGACGGGAAAGTGGAGTTGAGGTTGATGATCAGCCATGATCTTATTGAATCCGTAGCAGGCTCGAGGGGCCGTATGGCCTATTCCTGCTCTTATTTCTTATGTTCTTATTCAGTGCCAGTACCACCTCATGCCACAGGGTGCATGAGATTTTTTTTGTGGCTTCCTCCCATGGAGATTCAACAATCATTCTCTCTCTTTCCTCTGGTCACATTTCTCAAGAAAAGCTTGGAGCTCAGTCTCACTAAAGTTGTATGCTCTTCTTTTGTTTCCCTTTGCAATTCTTCTAGTCCTGTCTTCAACTATCTGCGCCAAATCCTTCAGTGGAAGACATTCTTGAAAAATGGGACAAAATCAGACATGGTCCATGCAGCGCAACCAGTCGACGGTGAACTCAGTGAGCTAAACACCTTCCAACTCACCTGCTGCTGCAATCTTTAGACAGAGTTGACTTTTTACAGGCTACACTCTTAATTCTAAGCATCCTTAGCACAGTACTCCCATTTTACACTGAATATGTGTTAGAGAGCAATCAATGCACATTCTGCAAATTATGGCAGATTCAGCTCTGCAAAACATTGACTGGCACAACTCCAGACTTATTGATGAAAATCCAGCACAACTCAAATCTTGGGACAGTGTCTCTAACTCTTGAGGTTGAAAGGATGCTTGAGAAAACATCGCAAAATTTGTCTTTCCCAAAGAACAAACTGGACTATAATGATTGCTCTAAGATTAATGTTTTTAAGAAGATAACAAAGGAGAAAACTTTCAAACAGCAGTCCCAAGGAGCAACAGAAAGAGTGGCCCAGTCCCAAAAGACCCAGATTAATACTGAGGATGTACAACTAAGTGGTGACAACATCTCAAGACTCCTGCACAATACTGTCCATTTTCACAAACATAGATGTTTTCCAAATTGACATGTCTGCTTTCATCCAGATGGATAAGAATCAAAAACACTTGCACACATCTGTAGGAGACAGAGTAGCGATAAAGGGTTCATTCTCTGATTGGTGGGATGTGAGAAGTGGTGTTCCCCAGGGATCTGTACTGGGGCCTCAGTGCTTCACCATATATAATAATGACTAGGATGAAGGAATAGAGAGTTGTGTATCCAAGTTTACAGATACCACTAAGTTAGGAGGCACAGTAAGATGGGTGGATGGGAGCAGAAAGTTACAAAGGGACATAGACAGACTAAGTGGCCATGATTTCCCCTACCTCGGTGGGTCCGGTGCGGGTGATGTCGGTGGCGGGTCTTGACCCCGCTGCTGGCTCCAGCCCATTCTGTAGAATTATTTTATGTTGATTGGCTTGTTAAGCCTGCCCAGTGTGTTTGTCCACCAATTAAAGGAAGTGGGTCTGATGATGTCATTTGATGACGCGTCATCAGCCGGTTTCCTTAAAGGGACCATGCGCAAATTTATTTTGACAGTTGTGCTGTCAGTGTTCTACAGCATTGATGTGCTGCAAGCACTGACAAGCACTGCACAGAGGTGCACGACTACACCCAGACTCTCCCATGACTCCGTCCATATGCTTATGGAGAGAGTCACAGCACGCAGGGAGGATCTCTTCCCTTCCGATGGGCGGAAGAGACCTCCCCAGGAGACCAACGCAGCCTGGTTGCACATTGCACAGGAAAACACAAGCAGGGATGTCATCAGGAGGACCAGGCTGCAGTGGCGCAAACCTTTCAATGATCTCAGTAGATCATGAAATGTTACTGCAAAGCCACACTCAACCTCATCCTGCTGTGCCACTCATCACATCCCCATCACTCTGCCTTCCCTGCCCTACTTCTGCACATCCTTACTCACACCAACTTACCTTGTACCTCCACCTATCCCTCTCTATCTACATTATCACTTCCCCATCTCACTAGCCGCCCCTCACACTCACCCTCATCCTAGTCCAATCATACCAAGTAACAACACATAGGGGTAGGCACTTGGGTGTTTTAGCCAACATTCATGTGAAGTTTCTGTTAATGTGGTGTCAAACATTGAAACCTTTATTTTCAACACTTTGCTTTCTTGGACAGATTTGTGTGCATCTTTGGAAGTGGCTAAGTGCAGGGAATGGTGAGACATAACGGTACCCCCCGCAATGGTCATGAGTGTGAAAGGAATGGCTTGGTCATTGTAGGGATGCTTAATGGTGCTGGTGTGGGGTGTTGCCAACCTGGCGCATTATGTGGCAGCCAGGATGTACAGCATCAAGTGAAGTAAATGTGGCCATGGTGAGGCTATCCCTGGCCTCCCGGGCAGCAATGTGGTCGGGTGCTGATGCCCTGTGTCCAGTGCAGCATCAGTTGATTGCGGAGAAGGTTGCTGTAGTTGTTGGTGTTGCTGTTGTGCCTGGTGCTGCTGGTGTTGGGGCTGATCGTGGGGGGATTCTGAGGACCAAGGTGAGATAGTTTCAAGGGCACTGATGCTGATGTAATAGATGACAGGTGAACTTGAGATGACAGAAGCGATCTGTCAATGGTGAGAGAGGTTCTTCCAATGAGGTGACACTTCTAAATGCTCGAAATCTGGAACTCGCTCCTTCAGAGGCTGTGAATGCTGGGCCAATTGAAATTTCCTTTTGCCTTGTACAATTATCTCTTTTGTCATTTAATCTCTCCTGCCTTCCACCCTATCACAGACCTTCCCTTTTGTTCTTTCCTCCCCTCCCCTCTTTCACTGCCCCTTCACTTGCTTAAAACCTTGTTATATCTCTAACTTTCCCAATTTTGACGAAGGGTCATCGACCTGAAAAGTTAACTCTGTTTCTCTCTCCACAGATGCTGCCTGACCTGCTGAGTATTTTCAGCATTTTCTGTTTTTATTTCAGATTTCCAGCGCCCACAGTATTTTGCTTTTGTATATGGTGGAAATTGGTTTGCCATCGATATTGGGCCTAGGGCCTCATTTTAATAAAACCGGGGAGCTCAGACACCTAACGCGCGTCCACAGGTAGCTGACCGTGAACCGAGGAGGAATGTCGGGCCGCTGCAATGATGGCAGCTGCCCTCAGGCAATTCCTGAGGCGGGGGCGGGGGCGGGATGGGGCCGAGTGGAGCCAGCAGCAGATGCGACATTACTGCGCAGGCAGGAAGGTCACGCCTGCTTCCCCCTGCTTCAACATTAAGGTAAGTTTAAAATAAAGCTTAAAGCCAAAAACTTACCTATTCTTCAATGACTTCTAGCAGTCCCTTTAAGAACCTTTGGCTTGGCCGCAGTAGAACTGTAACAATTAGTTGTATCTTGCCTGCCTGGGGCACGCTCCACCTAGTTGTTGACCAATTTGGAAAAGGGCTCCTAAAAAAAGCATTGAGCCCCTTATTGGCATATTCAAGGTCCTAACTGTTGTTTTAGGGCTGGGAAAATTAGTATAATGGCTATAGGAGAATCTAGTCTATTATTCATTTTGTTGCCTTTACAACAACTGTATGGACTATGTATTGAGATTTATTTTTCTGTTGCATTATTGCTCTTACAAAATGTAATTTTTTTGATGAAATCTTCGCGTGTATAGATAGCAGGGTTGAGAAATACCACTCACCAGTTTGCCACAGATGATTTTGGGGCAAATATTGGGGGGAAAATTCAGTTGGTTGCGCCTCCCATTAGCGCCTTAAGAGGGTGCTAATGGGGCGCAAAGCATCTAGCGCCTGGGCGCGGCGATGTTTGCGCCACTCGCGAAATTAACTAGACATTTTGCAGCGGCGCTAAACACTACCGCCACGATCTCCTGCGCCGGCAGATCGTGACGTCAGTCGAGTGCGCAACGCCCCGGTATCGCCCCGGAGCGGATATTGAGTGGCGCCCCCTGCCTTACCGCCTGCCGCTAGCAACGACAGGTTGAGGGGAGCGTTTTGCAGTCAGGAGGGGACTGGGGGAGCACTATTTGAAGGTGACCGCTTCCTGCCTTTTATTGTTGGTGACATTTTTGAACCATGCATTCTGAGAGAGAGAGAGAGAGACTTCTGGAGAGATTCAACGCTGTGTGAAGGAGTTTTGGGTACTGAGCAGCACTTTGCAGGTTCATTTTGATTTGCCCTTCCTTGTATCGATTTAGAAGAGACTGTGGGGGCTGCACTCTGAGCTCTTTCCCTGGTACTCTCCATTGTTCTTTCCAGCAGATTTGATGTGCAGGTCTCTCCAGGCCGAGATTCAAGGCTGCAATGATAGGATGTGGATGGAAAGCAAGATCAACCCTCCCCTTTAAGAACTGGCCCGCGCCATTGTGTGTGTGTTCCATTGCTGACTGACATCACATGAGCTTCGCCAGCGCTCTGAGGTAGCGCCTCGCTCCTCGGCCTTTGCGCCTTAAGATAGGTGTGAAGCGCCTGATTTAGCGCTCCAATCACCTCCAGGGGCGATAAAAGTCAAGTTTGCAGTCGGTGGCGATAATTAGCGGCAGGCGCTAATCTTTGCGCCCGGCCGATAATTGCGCCCCAAATGGGGCGATACTGAATTTCTCCCCCATTGTCTTTAACACACCTGGCGCAGAGCTTCTGGTGCTAGGAATGCAAACTGTGAATTAAAATTGTGGGGGACGCTTGCTCAAATTCCTGGTACACACTCCTAGCTTGAGAAGGTCTGTGAAAAGATTGATGCAAATGGACATTTACTGCTTCCTAGCTAACTCTACTGAGCTGACAAAGCAACTCATAAGCTTGTAAGGTTTATCGATGTGCTTGTCTCTCTAGTTTCATTCCTTTATGTCATTATCTGCTTTCCTGTTGCAGCCTAGTGCAACTTTCTTTTCTCCCACTGACTCACTCCTCCTCTATAGTGAGTTAAAGCTTGATTTAGGCAGGTTCCAAAATATTGTGCTCCAAGCAGCTGCTAATGATTTCTCTTTGTATTTACTTCAGGCATATACCAGGGTTCACTCGGGTTAAACAAGTTTTTTCTTTTGTGCAAAAATAACACCTGTAGCTTGAGATGGTGCCAAATGCATTTTTGGAATGCCAGTAATGAACATTCCTACTTTATCAGCTGTAATAGTGTGCAATTTAAAAGCTGTGAAATTGTTCTGAAATTGCAGAGTTATACATTACTGCAAAGTTGTGCAGCACTTCTTAAAACTATGCAATGTCTGCACACCCTCCCAAAAGAGTTACAGGGGCAGAAATTGGTATAAGTTGCACCAGTTTTTTGGGCTTAAAATGGGAGCAAAGCATACCAATTTAGCAATACGCCCAAACTGCGCAGGCATTGATCCCACTGCTAAATTTGTGGGGCCCAATTTTAGGTGTACCTGGCAGACACCTAAATTGGGAACTAGGCCCCTTGAGTAAGTTATTGAGGGGCCTAACGCCTGATGAGGGATCCCATTACAAAATGAGTTATCGATGAGCATTGGGCCTGCCTCATTCAGGATTCTTTTGTTGGCGCCGACAACTTAGCCCAAATGTGTAGATGAGGCCTGAGGTGCAATTTTGGGTCAGCTTTGAGCCTTTCTGTTTGGACGTGCGCTGCTGGCACAGTGCTGAGTCTGAATTTCTACCTCTCCCAATCAAGAGTAACTTACATGTGTTGAATATTTGTTCCAAGAAAGTAAAGATGTGCTACTCTCAGCTGATTTTCAATACAACAGAAAATGTCCCCTCCTTGTAGAATTAATCATCATTCTAATTGTAAATCAATTGTGGAATCGCTAGAGGAGCACATCATTCATATCATGAAAACTTCTGCAGAAGTTATTGGAGGAAGTCACCAAACTGAAGAAGCTGCAACTCGTTGATCAGCGATGGAGGTAGTTTTGGTCATTTTTCCTCAAGCAGGCCTGAGTGCCTTATTGATGGTCCAAATCAAAATCCTAGTTTACGTCCGGTTAGAACAAATGGGCAATGAAAGTGTTGCCTAGTGTAGTGCTATGCTGCACAAACCAGAATTTCCAAAGTCCAGTCGTTCCAAAGTTTTATATTGAGTTTGCTGATCTCAGCTAGTGTAGCAGTTAGGGAGTTCCAATTGGTTTCAATGCCCCTGGGCAATGGTGGGGAAAATTATCCAAGGTTCCCGTTTGTGATTTCTGTCAATTGACCCTTGCTAGAGAGTATGAATATGGAGATGTTGTGTGAGGACAGGATTGGCCTAAGCTGTGACGCTCTCTCCAGTTAAATAGCCCGGCAACACCCACTGTCTAGCTCACTCATTAAGAACGACCACTTAGCTAAGGTGGGATACTTGTACCCTTGGAACTGTATTCTACACACTCAGTGCCTTCTGGAGAGAAGAGGGGAAAACTGGGATTTTTTTTTAAATGGCAGCGTGAACTAATGTCTTGTGGCGTTTCCTTTTGGCAGCTCGAAGGTGCTGTGAGAGGAGTCTTGCAAGTCTGCAGACTATGGGGCCACAAAGGGTTGCCAAAATGAGACATTTTCCTCCCATTATTGCCTGACTAACTTATAAACGGAAGTATCTTTTTGTTCCACACCCCTGACCATCAACGTGGAGGTTTAGAGAAACCTCAGCAGAATCCATTTGCAGAAAAAATGTGTTCTGTGGAGTTTTAATATTTTTGAAAGTCTTGTCTGACCAAACATTTAAAAGCAGGATGTGGTGTTGAACTACATCTTTCTGAACAGTACTGAGTGCAGAACAACTGTGCATGAAATCACTAGCCTCAAGGGAAGTTTGAAAAATGATCCAGTGTTATGGGTACATTCCAGAGATCAGTCAGATCAACACACAATCAAAGCCACGTAGCAGTCGAGAGAGAGAGAGTACAACAGCACAGCACTAAAGTGGGCTGTGGCCTCGATATTATTTCCCTTATTTAGGCATCAACAAAATAGGGCTGGTACTTTTCTGCACATTACTTTTTAGCTATATATTACGGATAAGCAGAAACATTGTCAATCCAGCATTTTTGCAGCCTCTGTTGATAAGAATGTACTCGGGTGGTATTTTACAGCGTTTAGCAATCAAACCAACTCGAAGATCCTTGGTCTTTTCCAGCCACATTTTTGCCCTTTTTTGGGTTGGAGGGGGAAGGGACGCTCAAAACTGTGGTATTCTTCCTGGAGCACAAATCAACAGTTGAACGAGCACAGATGAAACCCGCAGTAAATGAGTCACCAACTGGAACTTTAATGTACTGTATATTTGAGCATACAAAAGGTTAGAAGACGGCAATTTTGAATAGCTGTTTGAAAAATATCTTCTATTTTTCTCATCAGTAGGAACAGAACATAATACATAGGATAATATTGTACCTAAAATGATAGAGCACTGGATTCTCAACTAGCAGAACTGAAATTGAATCTCCATCTCAACAGATATTTTCACATGTGTTTTCTTAAGGACAATTACTTTCCAGTCACAACCATATGGAAGAATGGAGGAAAACTGTCTGAAGAAGGATCCCTTCCTACATCACTCAACTATGACCCCTGGCAGGTCAACGAAAGAACAGCAATGACTGTTTCCAAGGAGATGCCTGCAGACCAGACCATTACATGATTCCAACTATGAAGAATAGCATAGGGGGAAAAAAAAAGTAAAAATGAATAAACAGCACTGGGAGTACAAGCATGTTTTTTAACTTCCTTTTTTATTGTAAAAGATTTTACGTATATTTTGACACCGCATTCAACATATCACAGGAATTAAAATACATTTCTAGAAGAAACAAATAAGAGGGGCCCTCACAGGAAGAAGAAATATAAAGTTACTCACAAATACATTGTAAGATTGCCTGGATTCTCTGACACTGACCAGGAATTATTACATGATGCTCTAGCTCCTTGAAGATTTGCTTTTCTACAGACTTGAATTCTCTCATTAGTTTTGTTTCATTTTTATGCAGATTAGTGTTAAAATGTCAATCGAATCACATGCAATTAGCAACCCTTTAGTTACAGTTTTGCAATACCACATGAAGATACACACCAGAAGTAGGAAGAGTTACCCACATACCTTACCCATTCCTTGTGTCCTGTCGGACATTGTGATGACAAGACATACATTTGTTTTTGACCTCTTGTGTTGATGTCAGTTGTTAAGATGGAGGAAGCACAACATTCCTCCCACATCAGGCCATTTATTTGGTGGGTCTTGCTGAAGGTGGAAGAGCCAAATCAGACTGCAATTCTGCCCCAAATTTACACACCACTAACATACATTTGGTGCACAAATCCTTAGATGTGGAACACTCACCAGCATGGTACTGAGTTAAGGAAAAATAACTCTCAAAAGGTTCCACTCAAAACAAAATAATGCATCAAGGTATCATCATCTTCTGTTACCTGATCATGATCATCTGTTACAATTCACACCATCTCCTAACACGCTTTCAAAATCATGTCCTTTATGAAGTGAAATTTAACCCTGTAGGGGACATTTTTGTGCGTCTGTGCCTAGGTTCACTGGATCGCCTGAGTACAGCGAACAGCAGAAGATTGGGAAGCTTGGATTGCACACTTGTAAGGGAACCCACCTAATTTTCCATCCATTAATTCAAATGGAAGGAAAATCCATCAGTATCCTTTACAAATGTGCGCTCTGACCCACTCAGTTGTGCAACATTCGCCAAGCCCATGCCATTCAGTGCTCCTGGGTGCAGAACCAGGAAAATCTCCCTGAGACGTGAGTCCCTATTAGTTCCCAATACATATACTGGCTCAGCAAAATAGGCAATTGCAGGAAAAAGGACATTACCTTTGTTACATGTCTCTTTTGCAGATAAAAAGCTAGTCAGTCCCTCAGTCTTAATAGGAAAGAGACATTTGGGGACACCAGGGGAAGTTCCTACTCTGCTTCAGGTATGTGGAATCTTTTACATCCACTGGAATAGACGGATGAGGTAGCGGCAGATGGGATCTCGATTTAGCATCTCATCTGAAAGTTAGCACCTTACTCGGTACTGCACTGATGCGGTTGTGGGTTCGATCCCCACTATAGATTTAAATTTTGTGTTCAAATCTAACGTTGGGCTTGAACAAGAGTGGTACCAACTGAGCCAAGCTGACACTTCAGTGAGCATTCTGTTAGTCCAGTCCTGGCTGTTCTTCAGTCCTGTTGAATAGTTGATTGTCCAGACTGTTTTCACTTTTGTTTGTTTGCCATACTCAAGCTATGTTTAAGCTCTGCAGGTTTGATATAACGCTCTCTTTGTTATAAATTACTAACTCGGATCTTCAAGCCCCCCCTTGAGGAAATTAAATTAAGGAAGCACAAATTGCTGGGTGTCCGTGCCAGCAAGTCTACCAGGAATGTCAATCATGCCACGTGGTGGGAGGTGGTACTGGCACTGATTGCCAACTTTCTCACCCCCACGACTGCAAACCAGAGCTGCAAGAAGTTCAACAACTGCAGGTATGGTCTCACATTCTCTTTTTTCTTCCTTGGCATCCTGGGCACCAGCACACTCTTCACCCTCTTAAAAGAAGCACTAGCCCTTCACAATGCACTCTGTTTAAGGAGGGCCTCTAACTCAGGATCTTGCACCATGGCTACCCAACTAACAGCAACTACTTACATGCACAGCCCTAAAACCCATTTCTCTACTTTAACAACCTTATACCCCACATCTCTTACTAAGATTATCTTAGAAAATGGGGGGATTACATCACAAAGACCACTTACTTCCATCTGCTGCTGAAATCCTCATCCATGCCTTTGTCACCTGTAGATTTGACAATACCAATGCTCTCCCGGCTGGCCTCCCATTCTCCACTTTCCATAAACTTCAACATCGAAAACGCTGCTGCCTGTATCCTATCTTGCACCAAGTCCCACAACCATCACTCCTGTCCTTGTTGACCTAAATTGGCTTACTGTCCCCCAATACTTACAATGTAACATTCTCATCCTCGTGTTTAAATCCCTTGTTTACCTCACCCTTCCCTATCTCTATAACCTCATCCAGCCCTACAAGCCTCCAAGAACTCTGCATTCTTCCAAATTTGGCCTCTTACGTATCCCCCACTCCCTTCGCCCCACCATTGGCGGCCATATCTTCAGCCATCTAGACTTCACGTTCTGTAATTTCCTTCCTAAAATTCTCCATCTCTCCTCATCGCTCTCCACCTTTAAGAACCTCCTTATAAACCTACCACTTTGAACAAGCTTTAGGTCACCCCTCCTAATATTTCCCCTTCTTTGGTGTCATATTTTGTCTGATCACATACCTGTGATCACCCCTCTCCTCAAAAAACCAACCCTTGATCCCTCCGTCCTTGCAAACTACCGCCCCATCTCCAACCTCCCTTTCCTCTCCAAAGTCCTTGAACGTGTTGTCGCCTCCCAAATCCGTGTCCATCTTTCCCACAATTCCATGTTTGAATCCCTCCAATCAGGTTTCCGCCCTTGCCACAGTACCGAAACGGCTCTCATCAAAGTCACAAATGACATCCTTTGTGACTGTGACAAAGGTAAACAATCCCTCTTTGCCCTCCTTGACTTGTCTGCAGCCTTTGACACGGTTGACCACTCCATCCTTCTCCAACGCCTCTCCACCGTCATCCAGCTGGGTGGGACTACACTCGCCTGGTTCCATTCTTATCTATCAAATCATAACCAGCGAATCACCAGCAACGGCTTCTCTTCCCGCTCCCGCATCATTACCTCTGGTATCCCCCAAGGAGCGATCCTTGGCCCCCTCTCCTATTTCTCATCTACATGTTGCCCCTTGGCGACATCATCCAAAAACACAGTGTCAGTTTCCACATGTACGCTGACGACACCCAGCTCTACCTCACTACCTCTTCTATCGACCCCTCCACGGTGTCTAAATTGTCAGACTGCTTGTCCGACATACAGTTCTGGATGGGCAAAAATTTTCTCCAATTAAATATTGGGAAGACCGAAGCCATTGTTTTCGGTTCCCGCTACAAACTCCGTTCCCTAGCCACTGACTCCATCCCTCTCCCTAACATCTGTCTGCGGTTGAACCTTGGTGTCATATTTGACCCTGAAATGAGCTTCCGACCACATATCCGCAGCATAACAAAGACTGCCTACTTCCACCTCCGTAACATCGCCCGTCTCCGCCCTTGCCTCACCTCATCCTCCACTGCTGAAACCCTCATCCAAAGGCCTTTGTTACCTCTAGTCTTGACTATTCCAACACACTCCTGCTTGGCCTCCCACATTCCACCCTACGTAAACTTGAGGTCATCCAAAACTCGGCTGCCCGTGTCCTAACTCGCACCAAGTACCGTTCCCCCATCACCCTTGTGCTCGCTGACCTACATTGGCTTCCAGTTAAGCAGCGCCTCGATTTCAAAATTCTCATCTTTGTTTTCAAATCCCTCCATGGCCTCGCCCCTCCCTATCTCTGTAATCTCCTCCAGCCCCACAACCCCCCGAGATATCTGCGCTCCTCTAATTCTGCCCTCTTGAGCATCCCTGATTATAATCGCTCAACCTTTGGTGGCCGTGCCTTCTGTTGCCTAGGCCCTAAGCTCTGGAATTCCCTGCCTAAACCTCTCCACCTCACTACCTCTCTTTCCTCCTTTAAGACACTCCTTAAAATCTATCTCTTTGATCAAGCTTTTGGTCACCTGCCCTAATTTTTCCTGATGTGGCTCGGTGTCAAATTTTTTGTCTTACAATACTCCTGTGCAGTGCCTTGGGACTTTTTACTACGTTAAAGGCGCTATATAAATACAAGTTATTGTTGTTGTTGTTGTGAAGCTCCTTTGGATGTTTTCCTATATTAAAGGCTCTATATAAATGCAAGTTGCTGTTATTGTACTGCCACAACACAACACCAACCTTAGCCCCATTGCAAATACAATTGTGTTGTTTATATTGTGTTTCAATTAATTTTGTCTTTTACAAAGATTCATAATTTACTAACCATACAACTGATTTGCTGATGAGCAATGGGCCTTTGCATGTTTGAAATACATAACTCTGGTTACCTATTTCAGATTTTCCCAGGAATATCAGTGGATGATATTTTATGGTGGTTACAGATTTCTCATTCTCACAAAAACTGTTCGGAATTAAAAATTATAAACAAAGTGACGGTAAGCAAGCTTAATAAGTGTTCTGCAAGGTGAAAAGCAAGTTCAGTCTCAAAGGGTTTAATAAGTTACCTGTAGTTAGTCCAAACTATGACAAGTTGCAGGAGTTCATTAAATTTGTGGCAAATAGCCTGGAATTACCATCAATCAAATTCTTGACATATAACTGCAAGTTTGTAAAAATCCTTTTATCAGACGGTTTATGTGTGTTCAAAATAGCTCTGAGCTGAAGCAAATATACTACAAAAAGTTGATTAAGATTGGGATTAATCAATGGCTAAATATATTGAAGTTTAAAAATTGGCAACATATACATTACTGAAGAAACTGACGCTTAACGTTCTTAAATGAAGGCAGACACAAAAACCACAGGCATGCATATAATCTGTTCCCAATATGGAGCAGACTGCTTCCAAATCTGTTGCAGTACTTTTCCTTGGACAGGATAAAATATATCTTTTTTTTTCTCACCAATTTTGTTTTGCCAATTTTCTTTTCTTTCCTTCTCCCCTGAAGGTGTTGACTCTTTGCTGGGGTATGGTTCCAAGGACACCCGTCACCCCCAATCAAGTGGCCATTATTCATGTGTAAATATCGACAATGAAGGTTGGCAGGCTATTCAACTATAGGAGGCACAACACTGGCCAATTCATCATCAGCAAACTTCCACATGTGCACACTTTCAATTGGATTGCTGAAAAATGGAATGGGAACCTAAATTACTTTCTCCTCTCTAACCCAGGGAAGTTCAAATCCCTGCTGTCACTTTGGCTTAGATCAGCTAATTCAGTATAGATCACTGATTGGACCTGGCCATTTCTGGTCTGTAGAGCTAGGGCTCAACTTTTTTGTAATATTTATTCTCAGGATATAAGTGTCACTGGCAAGGCCAGCATTTATTGCCCATCCCGAGAGATGCAACTGAATGGCTTATTAAACCATTAAGAGTCGACCACATTGGTTTGGGACTGGAAAGTTGGACTTTTTCAACAATCCAACAGCTTCATTATCACTTTGACTGGTATAGTTCTCACATTCTCTGAATTATTAGTCCAGGCCTGTGGATTACTAGTTCAGTAACATAACTACAATGCTACCATATCCTGGATAAATTTGTTGATCCAATAGGGAACTGAAATATATCTACTGAAGGAAAAAAATTTTTTTTTTTAACCTAAGTCTAAGATTAAGGGGGTTATTTTGGCGAAGGGTGAAAATGGGCGCTAAGTGGGTGCTGTGCTAATAAGACACGCCTGTTTGAAAGTCTGGTTTTAGCCCGTAATTTTGGGGCTAATTGATGATTACCATGATTTAAACTTACCTGGAGGCGCAAAAACAGACATCTGCAGGTTTAGCACTCAAACGCTGATTAGAAGCAATTTTCGTGGAGCAGTATATGTGGCCTCCATGAACCCACTTCCACTGAAGGTGTGGAGTGCGCTGGCTGACCCAAAACGGAATGTTTCAGGTTGGCTCAGGGACTGAGGGAGAGGGCGTACAGGTTCTCGGACTGTGGCACTGGAGGTCCTGGTGGAGGAGGTCCAGAGAAGGAGCGATGTCCTGTACCTGTAGGGAGCAAGGAGTCCACCTCGCCCTCCTGTCCCTCTCTGCTGCTGCAGCTGCTCTGCTTGGCCTCATGTCCTCCTCCCATTCCTCCTCCAGAGCAAGGGGGACCTCTAGCACAATCCCCAAACACTCCCTTTCTTCTGCTGACTCCTATAAGGTGTCCAATAAGGTGGAGTAGCACAGCACTCACTCTCTTTAGGTGAAGTCCTCAGAGAATTTCTAGAATAAATGATGTTGGTGAAGTCTTGACGAAGTGTCCCAGAAAGTCTCCCGATGTGTCTCAAAAGTCCTCTTCAAACCCCCAGCAGCTGGAGTGTGGTGGCGAGGTCCTGGATTCAATGCAGGAAGAGATTTAATGACCTCATGAGGTCAGCAAAGGTAAGTACAATGCCACATTCAACTACATCCTGATGTGCGTGTCACCCCAACCCCCTCACTCTGCTTTCCCAAACCTACTCCTGCGCATCACTCCTCACACCAGCATACCTTGCAGGTGCACCCATCCCTCTCTGTCTATGCACTTCCTCACATCCCCACCTGACCATCCACCACTGACACTCACCATCATCTTAATGCAATGTAATGCCTCTCCCTCTACAGATGTTACCCATCCATCCGTTCTACTCATTCCATGACTCTCACTCAAAGGTCTCTTGTTTCCCTCCTTGCTGGAAAAGAGAGCACAAAACACCCGGGAGAGGCAGAGAACCAGAGGTGGCCCTCCAGTCATAGCCATGCTGACTGCTGCAGAGGAGGAGGCACTCACGATAACTGGAGTATCCGCATTGATGGTGGTGGGAGCTGGAGAGATGGGGAGCTCCCAGCTACCTGGTGACAGAATTAAATATCACCCAGCCCTGCTCAGACTGCTCAGAATGCTCTTGGCCGATGTCCTCTGGGTTTTGGAGCCTGTGAGGGCCCTGCCAAAGAATGCTCCACCTGCACCTGTGCAGGGGCAGACTTGGCCATCGGGACAGGAGGCAGCATATAGAATCATAGAATCATAGAAGATAGGAGCAGGAGTAGGCTATTTGGCCCCTCTAGCCTGCTCCGCCATTCAATGCGATCATGGCTGATCATCCAAATTCAGTACCCTGTCCCTGCTTTCTCCCCATATCCCTTGATCCCTTTAGCCTTAAGAAATATATCCAACTCCTTCTTGAATCTATTTAATGAATTGGCCTCTACTGCCTTCTGTGGCAGAGAATTCCACAGGTTCACCACTCTCTGGGTGAAGAAATTCCTCCTCATTTCTGTCCTAAATGGCTTACCCCTTATCCTTAGACTGTGACCCCTGGTTCTGGACTCCCTGACCATCGGGAACATCCTTCCTGCATCAGTTTGTCCTGTCCTGACAGAATTTTATAAGTTTCAATGAGATCCCCTCTCATTCTTCTAAACTCCAGCGAGTATAAGCCCAATCGACCCAATCTCTCTTCATATGTCATTCCTGCCATCCCAGGTATCAGCCTTGTGAATCTTCGCTGAACTCCTTCCATGGCAAGAACATCCTTCCTCAGATAAGGCGACCAAAACTGCACACAGTACTCAAGGTGTGGTCTCACCAAGGCCCTGTACAACTGCAGCAAGACATCCTTGTTCCTGTACTCAAACCCTCTCGCTATGAAGGCCAACATACCATTTGCCTTCTTAACTGCCTGCTGCACCTGCATGCTTACCTTCAGCGACTGGTGCACAAGGACACCCAGGTCTCGTTGCACTTCCCCTTCTCCCAATCTATTGCCATTCAGATAATAATCTGCCTTTCTGTTTTTGACACCAAAGTGGATAACCTCGCATTTATCCACGTTATATTGCATCTGCCACGCTTCTGCCCAATCACCCAGCCTGTCCAAATCATCCTGGAGTTTCTCGGCATCCTCCTCGCAGCACACACGCCCACCCAGTTTTGTGTCATCTGCAAACTTGGAGATATTACATCTAGTTTCCTTGTCTAGATCATTAATATATATTGTGAATAGCTGGGGTCCAAGGACCGATCCCTGCGGTACCCAACTAGTCACTGCCTGCCACTCGGAAAAAGACCCATTTATTGCAACTCTTTACTTTCTATCTGCCAACCAGTTCTCTATCCAAGTCAATTCCTTGCCCCCAATCCCATGTGCCTTAACTTTACATGCTAATCTCTTATGCGGGACCTTATCAAAAGCCTTTTAGAAGTCCAAATACACCACATCCACTGGTTCTCCCTTATCTATTTTACCAGTTACATCCTCAAAAAATTCCAGTAGATTAGTCGAGCATGATTTACCTTTTGTAAATCCATGTTGACTTTGTCCGATCCTGTCACTGTTTTCCAAGTGCTCAGCTATTACATCTTTTATAATGGACTCTAGCATTTTCCCCACTACCGATGTCAGGCTTACCGGTCTGTAATTCCCCGTTTTCTCTCTACCACCCTTTTTGAATAGTGGGGTAAAATTAGCTACCCTCCAATCCATGGGTACTGTTCCAGATTCCATCGAATGTTGGAAGATGATCAGCAATGCATCTACTATTTCTAGGGCCACTTCCTTAAGTTCCCTAGGATGTAGATTATCAGGCCCTGGGGATTTATCGGCCTTCAATCCCTTCAATTTCCCTAACACCATTTCCCTACAAATACTGATTTCTTTCAGTTCCTCCCTTTCATCAGACCCTATGTTCCCCAACATCTCTGGGAGGTTATTTGTGTCCTCCTTTGTGAAGACAGAACCAAAATATGTATTTAATTGGTCTGACATTTCTTTGTTCCCCATTATAAGTTCCCCTGATTCTGACTGCAAGGGACCTATGCTTGATTTCACTAATCTTTTTCTCTTCACATATCTATAAAAGCTTTTACAGTCAGTTTTTATGTTCCCTGAAAGCTTACTCTCGTATTCTATTTTCCCCTTCTTAATTAATCCCTTTGTCCTCCTTTGTTGAATCTTAAACTGCTCCCAATCCTCAGGGTTACTGCTTTTTCTGGCCAATTTATATGCCCTCTCCTTGGATCTTATGCTATCCCTAATTTCCCTTGTTAGCCACGGTTGAGTCACCCTTTTTGTTTTATTCTTATGCCAAACTGGGATGGGGCACTGACTGAGGGGGGTGGGCAAATGGTGAGAAGTGGAAGCACTTTGAGCTGAGTTCTTGATGTCAGCAGCCAATGAAATATGATCATGTGCCTAATGTTCACTTAAAAGATTCTTACCATGACAGTTCTAATCGTGTCTTTACTCTCCCACAGGCCCATCAAGTGTCCAACAGCCAGTGGAGCCAGAGGAGGAAGAAGACTCCTCAGAGGAGGTCGCTAACTCTGTGGGTGCACCATCACAGGACGTATGCATGCCATGCACCTATGCAGATACACCCATTAAGTCAGATAGTAGTGTTATAACCTGGTGTCTCACAGATCACATGTGAGCAACAGCAGATGGTGCAGACAGGGACAGCAGTGGAGAGTCCTCGTCGGAGGGTGCAGGATGCTCCAAGCTCTGCTCAGTCGGACGCAGATGCTGAACCTCGGGGGCCGTCGACAAAGATTCTGGAGGAACAGCAAAAATGCATGAGGCTCTGGCAGAATTTCCAGCCATGATGTGCACGCTTGCAGAGAGAATGGAGGAGTCCATCTCAAGCAGGACTGGCATGATGTTGCAAGACCTAACTATGATGTGTTCGTCCATGGAAAGGTTGGCCACCTGCATGGAGCATCAAACGCAGCATTCAAACCAGTTCATGCTTGCCCTCACTGTCAGCTTGCACATTTTGAATGTCACCTTAACTAGGATGGATTAAAACCTAGATTTGGCCGATCATCACCCCACTGATGTGCAGCAAAATGCTCTCCAGCTCATGGCTAGCAGGGAAGTACGGGTGGGCCAAAGAGGGATGATGGTGAGAGGGGACATAGAAGTGGGGACTCAGCTCAAAGTGCTTCCACTTCTCACCCTTTGCCCACCCCCCTCAGTCAGTGCCCCACATGCTGCTGCCTGTCCCGATGGCCAAGTCTGCCCCTGCACAGGTGCAGGTGGAGTAATCTTTGGCAGGGCCCTCACAGGCTCCAAAACCCAGAGGACATCGGCCAAGAGCAGTCTGAGCAGGAAAGTGAGCAGCCTGCCTCTACCTCTGCTGAAGTCAAAGGGGTTGCATGACGTAGAAATGGTAGGAAGAGGAAGATGAAACAACTCTAGTTGCACAAGGGTATATTCGGCAATGTTGCACTGTGAAGTTTATGTTTAAATTTTGAGGCACATTAAATTATTTCTTTACACCACTTTCCCATCTTGCCCATTTTTGCCTGCTGCCTTGCAAATGGTCTTCTCACTTGTAATGAATGATAAGACTTGACTTAACTACGAGCAATGGGTGTCTGTGAAAGGAATGGTTTGGTCATTGTAGGACTACTTTGTGTTTGGGGTGGAAGTGGGTTCAGCATCTGGGTGCCAGATGGGTGCACTGGGGCAACCTAACTAAATTGTGCCATTATTAGGCCATCCCAGGCAACAATGTGCGCCGCTGCTGGTGCTATGTCCACATCAATTTCCCCCTTCTCCTCCTGTTCCTCCTCCTCCTCCTGTTCCTTCTCCTCCTCCTGTTCCTCTTCCTCCTCTGAAGAGGCTCTGTGTTCTGCGCCTTGCTCCTCCTGCAGCTCCAATCCTCGCTGCTGCACTTTGTTGTGCAGAGCGCAGCATATCACGATCATGCTGGAGACCCTGGCTGGTGCGCATTGAAGGGCTCCTCCAGATCTGTCCAGGCATCTGAAGCGCATCTTCAGCATCCTGATTGCTTGCTCTATTACACATCTCGTCATCATTTGGCTTTGATTGTAGCGCTCTTCGGCCTCATTGCTTGGCCTCCTCAAGGGTGTCATCAGTCAAGTCTTCAGTGAATATCTGTTGTCTCCAAGCAGCCAGCCGGTAAGTCTGGTTGGATGTACGAAGCGCTGAGGGAGGGTGGACTGGCGCAGGATGAATGAATCATGTCAGCTCCCTGGGAATCTGGCACACACCTGCATGATGATCTGTTTGTGGTTGCAGACAAGCTGCACATTGATGGAGTGGAAGCCCTTACGGTTCACAAACACTCCTGGGTGATCTGGGGTTGCCTTGATTGCCACATGTCCACAGTTGATGATGCCCTGCACCTGTGGGAAGTCAGCCAGAACTGCAAAGCCGAGTGCCCGCTGAGTCTGACTGGCTTCATCAGTGGCAAAGTGTACATAACTGCCTGCCCTGGCAAGCATGGCATCGGTCACCTGGGTGATGCATCTGTGGGCGGCTGCCTGCGAAATCCTGCAAATATCTCCTGCAGATCCCTGGAAGGAGCCTGACGCGAAGAAGTTGAGGGCGGTGATCACTTTGACAGCCACTGGTAACGCGTGCCCACCAGGTTCACTTGGCAGCGAGTCTTCTTCCAGGTGAAGTGAGGAAGGGGCAATCGATAGCTCCGAAAGCTTGTGATTTCAAATAAAACTGTTGGACTATAACCTGGTGTTGTGCGACCTCTCGATCTGATATATGACAGATGGAAAGTGCACAATCCTCCAAAGTAGCGAGAGTGACCTCCAATGTAGTGAGAGTGACCTCCAAAGTTGTAGAAATCACCTGCCAAGTACTGAAAGCAAACTCTCAGAACAAGTGCTGTGAGCAAAAGCCTTTCACTTAGGCAAGGAAGCAGGTTGCGGTCTCAGTTCTTATGCAATTTTTTGCCTGTCATTTGTTCAGTCCCCTCAATTGCCACTGTGTTCTTGCCTTGCTTTCATTGGTGAGGTCTATGAAACCTGGGAATCCCGTGCACACAAATTTAAACTTGAAAACCAATATAAAAAAGGCTCTTAATAGTTTCTTAACTAGCTCTGAATTGTTTTAAATTGCTAACCCGCCTCTCCCGAGGGGGTTTCTCACTCACAGCTGAACGCGCTCGAGTTAAATGCGGAAGTCAGCGGGTTGGAGCTGGCTTCCCGACGTGCTGTCAATTTCAGCGCATTTAACCACCCAGCTGCTCCCAAACCCACTCACTCCTGTTAAAATTCCGGCCATCTTCTCTATGTCTACCCTATCAAACCCTTTCATTATCTATAATCCCTCTGTCAGGTCACCCCTCAGCCTTCTCTTTTCTGGAGAAAAGAGCCCCAGCCTGTTCAATCTTTCCTGATAGGTATAACCTGTCAGTTCTGGTATCATCCTTGTAAATCTTTTCACACCTTCTCCAGTGCCTCTATACCCTTCTATAATATGGAGACCAGAACTGTTCCCAGTACTCCAAGTGTGGTCTAACCAAGGTTCGATACACGTTTAACATAACTTCCCTGCTTTTCAATTCTATCCCCCTAGAAGTGAACCTCAGTGCTTTGTTTGCTATTTTTATGGCCTTATTAACCTGCATCGCTACTTTTAGTGATTTGTGTATCTGTATCACTAGATCCCTTTGCCCCTCTACCCCATTTAGACTCTTTTTTTCCAAGGAGTATGTGGCCTCCCTATTCTTCCTACCAAAATGAACCACTCACACTTATCTATATTGAAATTAATTTGCCAATTACACGCCCATTCATCTGGGTGAGGTTTTAAATGAATATTTTGCATCTGTGTTCACTATGGAGAAGGATGATGTAGGCATAGAAATCAGGCAGGGGGATTGTGATATACTTGAACAAATTAGTATTGAGAGGGAGGAGGTACTAGTGGATTTAGCGGGCTTAAAAGTGGATAAATCCCCAGGACCAGACGAGATGTATCCCAGGCTGCTGTGTGAGGCAAGGGAGGAGATTGCAGGGACTCTGACACAAATTTTCAGAACCTCTCTGGCCACAGGGGAGGTGCCAGAGGACTGGAGGACAGCTAACGTAGTACCATTATTCAAGAATGGCAGTAGGGATAAACCAGGGAATTACAGGCCAGTGAGCCTAACATCAGTGGTAGGGAAATTATTGGGAAAAATTCTGAGGGACAGAATTAGTCTCCACTTGGAGAGGCAAGGATTAATCAAGGATAGTCAGCATGGCTTTGTCAGGGGGAGATCATGTCTAACCAATTTGATTGAATTTTTCGAGGGGGTGACTAGGTGTGTGGATGAGGGTAGTGCAGTTGATGTAGTCTTCAGCAAGGCTTCAGTAAGGCTTTTGACAAAGTCCCGCATGGGAGACTGGCCAAGAAGGTAAGAGCCCATGGAATCCAGGGAAATTTGGCACATTGGATCCAAAATTGGCTTAGTGGCAGGAGGCAGAGGGTGATGGTCGAAGGTTGTTTTTGTGACTGGAAGCCTGTGTCCAGTGGTGTACCGCAGGGATCGGTGCTGGGTCCTTTGCTGTTTGTAGTGTACATTAATGATTTAGATATGAATGTAGGAGGTATGATCAGTAAGTTCGCAGATGACACGAAAATTGGTGGGGTGGCAAATAGCGAGGAGGGAAGCCTTAGGCTACAGGACGATATAGATGGGTTGGTCAGATGGGCAGAACAGTGGCAAATGGAATTTAACCCTGAAAAGTGTGAGGTGATGCATTTTGGGAGGACTAACAATGCAAGGGAATACACAATGAATGATAGGACCCTAGGAAGGACAGAGGATCAGAGGGACCTTGGTGTGCATGTACATAGATCCCTGAAGGCAGCAGGACAGGTAGATAAGGTGGTTAAAAAGGCATATGGGATACTTGCCTTCATTAGCCGAGGCATAGAATATAAGAGCAGGGAGGTTATGATGGAGCTGTACAAAACGCTAGTTAGGCCACAGCTGGAATACTGGCCCGAAAATTAAACCTAATACGCGAGAGTACGCACTGTGTACTCTCGCGTATTAGATCCCGAATTGCTGGTTTCCTGCATGCACTGCGCATGTGCGGGAAACCGGCACTTCGTGAATTGAAAAGGGGGCGGTTCCTAAGTGAACCGCGTGTGCGCTACAGGCTGTGCACACGCAGTGCACTTAGTTATTTTTTCAGCTTTGAACATGCAGGTAAGTGGTGAAGATTTTACACATAAAGAAAGCAGGCGTAGGACCCCCTTTTAACAAGGTAAGTAGTTAATTAAGTGTTATTTTAAATTTTTTTCAACAGGTTTATCTTTTTTAGAGACTTTAAAGAAAGGTAAGTTTATTTTTATAACTTTTAAAAAGATTTTAAATTTTTTCAAAAATTTAATTTTTTGTTTAAAGTGGTTAATTTATTTAACTATACTTATTTTATTAATGTGATGGCTTTTTAAAAAAAATTTAATTGAGGTTTAGCTGTTCTTTTGGGGGTGTGTAGTATTCATAGCTTTGACAGGTCTTCCTGTCAAAACTATGAATGAAAGATGGTGTGTTGCCATTGGCTCTAACTGAATCACGTGATCCCAGAGCTCGCACGAACTAATTGCGTCTCTGGGTCACGCAAGCACTGCACGGTTCCAAGAGAGAGAGCCTTTCAAACTAAAGTTCGTGTGGGCCCGGAGCAAAAAGGTAGGCGCGGAGTGCGATATCGCGGGAATCCTTACCCCCGCGGGAACCCTCACTGTTTAATTTCTGGGCCAATGTGTGCAGTTCTGTTCACCACACTATAGGAAGGATGTGATTGCATGGGAGAGGGTGCAGAGGAGATTCACCAGGATATTACCTGGGCTGGAGCGCTTCAGTTATGAAGAGAGACTGGACAGGCTGGGGTTGTTTTCCTTAGAGCAGAGAAGGCTGAGGGGGGACGTGATTGAGGTGTACAAAATTATGAGGGGCATAGATAGGGTAGATAGAAAGGAACTTTTCCCCTTAGTAGAGGGGTCAATAACCAGGGGGCATAGTTTCAAGGTAAGGGGCAGGAGGTTTAGAGGGGATTTGAGGAAAAACTTTTTCACCCAGAGGGTGGTTGGAATCTGGAACTCACTGCCTGAAAGGGTGGTAGAGGCAGGAACCTCACAACATTCAAGAAGCATTTAGATGAGCACTTGAAACGCCATAGCATACAAGGCTACGGACCAAGTGCTGGAAAATGGGATTAGAATAGACAGGGCTTGATGGCCGGCGCGGACACGATGGGCCGAAGGGCCTCTTTCTGTGCTGTATAACTTTATGACTCTATGTCTCTATTCTGAATGCTTGTTAACGTCCTCTTGTATTTTGTCGTAGTCTTCCTCAGTATTAACTATAGCTCCACAAATTTTGAAATTGTAATTCCGATTCCCGAGTCCAAATTGTTTATGTAAATAAACTGTAGTGAGGAACAAATGATTAATCAAATTATGAACAAATAAATATTTCTTGTTTTTAAATAAAATAAAACTCTTTTCCCCCTGAATCGCTGTAAAAGCCAATGGAGGAGCTCAAATCTCAGGAAGGTGGACCTCTTAATGTGGAAATACTTTACTGCTTCGCAGAGGTTTATAATAATAAGGCTTGTCTCTCACCATCCCCCAGATATTTTGTGTAATGAGAAGCACATTGGAATGCTCCAGGAGGAACTCAGATCCTAAAGACGTAATAATTCAAAAATGAACTTGCCTTCTTTATTTTGTTTTTACTGATTCCACTCTCTCTTACAAAAAGCAAAACTCTTCACTGTCTTTTTCAGAAAAAGACAGGTTTTTCCTTAAGCAATGATTTTCTCATTTTGACAGTAACTTCCTAGCCAAATAATGAGAAAGAGTGTGTAAAAAAAATTACAAAGAAGAAAGAATGCTAATTACTTCTAGTAAACAAGTGTGGGCAATCTTTCTTCAGTTTTGCTGTAGTGTTCTCAGGGTTTTATAATGCTTATATATTCACAATGATGCTTGTATTTTGTATTATTGTTGAGAAACCTAAATAAAAGGCCAAAGCAAATAGTGTAGAATTATTCAATAATGAAAAGAGTAGGGCAGAAGGTGAGATAAAGTAAGAAGTAGTGATTGGTGATGCAAGGCTTGGACTTTAAAAGCTTGCAATGATAGAAGGAGGAATTCTAGTGTTTTGCGGTTTTGGAAAAGTATGAACGAAAGTAGGAGATTGTGCAGTGAGCATTACTCTCTGCAAAGTAAGAATGGAGGGAAGAGAGAGTATAGGATGGCATATGTAAAGCTCAGGATGAACAAGAATGGAAAGCTCATTCTGCCAGTACTGATAAAATAGAGAATTACAACAAACAAATATCTAAATTTAGTTTTAGTATATTTAAGTGCTTTTTTTTGTAACCAAGACTCGTACGTATAATGGTTTTAACAAATAGCATCATAATGGAGTGTAGGAATTTAAGAAAAATATGCCTGGTAATTCCTGATAAGTTGCTACAGCTGACAGATTGAAGGGTTTAACATAAAACAGGAGAGGTTAATGGAGCTCTAGAATGAGCTGTAGCAGAAGAATAAATACAATGCCGGGCAGTAGCACAGACTGTCTTCTTTTATGTGCTTTTCATGTTGATTGAGGTTTAAAGAAGACTAGAGACATGTTAACAAACTGACGTTTCAGCAGCTGACTTAATGTCCGATTGTCAATCTCATCATTTTCTTTAGCAGTTTAGAAGGACCGCTGAGACTGATGACCAAACGTAACTATTTATATTTGAGGTACAATTGTGATGGATACTTTAAGAAAGGAAATTTGGGTCTTTTTTATTTGCAATTTTCTTTTTTTCTAGGTTGTCTTTTTTGCTTTTTAACTTATGGTTTGGGGCTCCAATCGAGCCGCTTGTTATTGCCGGGCCTACACATCATTTAGAGAATTCTACGCTGGTTTCTGGTTTATTTCAGCTGTCAGCCATCTCAGCAACGTTTAACAGTCCAAAGTGCTTGTGTTCCTTCCATAAAGTTTCTTCAAACACACTAGTATATTGTATTTGTTTCTCTATTTTTTTTTAAAAGGTATTTATATATTCCTTTTTTTCTGCTTTGTGTTTGTATTTTACTGGAAATCAATCAATCTACTGCTGTTTCTAGTTTGAGTGTTTTGCCCTAATTTAGTTCAATTGTTAGTGAAGATCCCAGAACTCTGTTTCTGATTATGTTAATGTTATATTTCTAAACAAATTGTTTTTTTAAGAGCTAATTTACATATAATTGTTTTCTGTTTATTGGTGTGTTTATCATCATTTCTATGTCTTCGAGTTGAGATTGTTTCTTGTTAGTTTACCATAGGTCAAAGCCTCTTTTGTAAAGTTATTTGGTATCAAGATGTTTTCTGTCATTGAATCTTCCTTGGTTCCTTCCCCCACTTTGTCCTGTTAAATTTGATTCTAGAAGATTATTGCTTAAAGGGACAGCATCTACGTAAGTAATTAGCAAACATTTTTTCATTTGTTTACAAATACACAGTGTGTATTCATCATGTGAAAATGCATCATACCGACATCATCATGACAAAAATGACAGATGACATTTCTGGTTGTTCTCTCTCCTCAAACAGAATTTTAAAAACCCTTTACATGAAGACAGTGCCCCTTTAAAACTATATTACTTCAATAATAAGTTTATGTTCAGTTTATTTTTCGTTAGTATGTTGTTTCTGTCATGTAAGAGCAGTTGCTGCTGCCATTTCATGCCTTCTTGCTTGGTTGGGGCAGGGCAGTTTCAATGACAGAAATTGTTTGAATGTATACTTTCCTGAGGTGCTGTTTGTCCTGCTTTTCAGGCAAGTGCTTAAATAATAACATTTTCTGACCTTCTTGGTTTGAAGTGGTTTGCCCATTCTCTTTTGAAGCACCTCTTTCTACTGATTACTGTTGAATGGCAGTGTGTCTTGCAAGATGCTTTGGAAATTATCAATTCAATCTGTGTTCTAAGTATCTGATTTCTGACAGAAGCAGCTTCAGTATTTGTTTCAGGATCGCTATGGCTGCAGGGTCTTGTATTTTCACTTCATGGCCTTTATTGTTTGCAAATATTAAAATCATATTGTATCTTTCATTAACACTGCATATCCTGATTTCTAGGTTTTTATAAAACGTTCTTTTCTGAGAGAGATTAAAATTATTCAATATCTATAACTTAGGAGATGTTTTGCATTCTGCTGTAGCTCATCACTTCTTTCTTTCATATGTTGCCCCATCAGCTATTCCACATATCCCATTGCTTATATTTAGGTATCTGTTGCTTCAGCCATTCTTACAACAGCTCCCCCCCCACCCCCCACCGCACTTCCCTCCCCATTGGTTGTATCTGTTTCATTTCATTCACAGACATACCATTATATGCATATTATTCTGACAGTTAATGTTTCAACCGATGTGTCCACTATAAAAAATGACATATAGCATTTAAATAAATTTTTGTGTTGTTTCTGATCAGGTTTTTCTCACAGTATACTGTGATTGTCCAGTTACACATTAAATCAAGTCATCAGACGTAACAATTTCATTCTCATCACTCATTCCATTGGTTCAATTTGCTTTCAGTCCTTGAATCTGACTAATTAAATTTTTCAGTCTGAGACTTTAGGGTGAATTTCGGTGGAGGTCAGAAGAGCTGCAGAAATCCCAGAAACACATTGTAAGCACCACTTACACTGTTTGTCAGGGATTCCACAGCTCTTCCGCTGGCTGAACTTGCATAAGATTGGAAATCCACCCCTTTACAATTACGTTTAAGATCTGCTTAATTTTATATATTACCTATACATACACATCTTTTATTTGTACCAGTTACTGATACAAAAGCCTATAGATTTGTGACTAAAGCACCAATAACTTCCCAATGAATGTACTTTTTTAATTATGTTCTTGATCGTATTTGTAGATGGAGTCATATTAATTAATGATAATTTTATTTAAATATTTCTTTGTCACTCATATATAACTTTTATTATATTATTGTACAGTAAAATTCAACACCCATTATGTTAAATTAAACTTAAAATTTAATGTGGCCATAATCCCTTTAAGGATCCTGGACTAAACCACGTCATGTTACTAGACCCGCTCCATCTCATTGAGCCGGGTAACGCACTGGGCGGGCCTAATAGGCCCCATTAAGGTAAGTTCATTATGTACAGCGGGATGGAGCCAGCAGTGGGGTCGGGACCCGCCACAGACACCGGCCGCTCCAGACCCGCCAAGGTAAGGAAAATTCCAGCCCTGATGTTTATCCTCCACATGAAGAGCATACCTAATCCCTCTATGTTCCCATATCCCTTTACTCCCCTTTCCTCTGCTTGAATCACTAACTCTGGTAGTGTATTCCGCAGCCTCACAACCCTCTGCGTAAAAAATGTTTCTCCTGCTCTCTTTCCAAAATCGTTTACAATTACTCTTATATCAATGTCCCCTCATTCTATACCCCTCAAACACTGGATACACTCTGTTTCTATCTGCTCTGTTGCATCCCTTCATAATTTAACAAACCTCTACCTCATCATTCTTTAATCTCCTCTGTTCTAACAAAAACAGCCCCAGATACAACATCCTGCCTCACACTGCTCGGAGAAATGTGAATGATCCTGCTTCTGTTTGACTTACATTTGAGAAATGAGATGAAGCAGGAATTGCACAAAGAAATTAAATTCCATCAACTAAGGGAAAAGTTTTTACTATATATTTAGTATACATTCATTTTGGCAAACATTCTCAGTACCCTAGTTTGAGGCCATTCTTATATAAAGTAGAGATGGCTATGGGCGGAGTCATGGTGAACTGTTTTTTCAGTTACAAGAACAGTTTTAAACAGGCCTGGAATATACTGTGGTTGGGGGCGGGAGGATTTCCTCCAGTTGCATTACTTCAGTTGCTGGTCTGATTCACTTAGGAATAAAGGAATTTGTTCCTGTTAAATAATTGGCCGCTACTTGGTGATCTTCCAGTCAGAAACTTGGGAACAGGAAAACTTTTTTCCTTTTTTCCTGTTGCTATTTGGGTTCTATTTATTTGCCTGCCTTAAAATCACCCCTATTCCCTTTATTTATTCATCTTCAGTTTTTGCCCTGACTTTCATATTTCTGGTACTGGACGAATGCACCATTCCCCCTTGAAATTGTCGATATCCTTTCATTAAAAGGTGATCTTTTGTCTGACATCACATGTCAACTAATGTTGTCCTCAAGTTCACCTCTGAATTAAATAGATAGTACAGAGGAGGTAAAATGAAAGTGTTTTATCTCAGCTGGAAGGAGCTGTGTAAAATTCTTCAGTAATGAAAGGGAAAATGGCAGTTCTCAGACATCTTTCTTTATAGAACTTTTTCAAGGTTTAGTGCTTTGAGAATCACTATGTCATATTGCAGGGGTGGCTACAACATGTTTTTTTACCCACAATCCTCTGCTTGCTAAATTAATAATCCTGTTACTATGGGAAAATGTTGAGTTTATGACATCCAATTCTCTACATAAAGAGGAGAATCAAAGGGAGAGTCACCCTGAACCATTATACCTCCATGTGGCATGCTGGGTGGTGTGCAGAGAACCAAGCAAAGGAAGGAGAGAAGCTAGCTTAAAAATATTAGCATTAAGGCATCTTACTGGAAGCTATAGCCTAGTGGCATCCTCCTGAACAGCTGTCCCCGCTATGTTTCCTACTGTCTCCAATCTGGTTTAAATCATATCTTGGCCTGTGAACCTCAATGCCTCAGCATCATCCCTCAGCACTACTGAGAGGTGCTTGAACTTTGCGCATTATCTGAGGTTTCTCCCGCACAGCAGATAGCCCTTATTTCATTCCCTCCCAAGGTCACAAATTATATTCTCTGTGACTGCAACTGTGATGCATTATCCCTCCTCAGCTCTTTGACCTGTCTGCAACCTTCAACAGGGTCTAGCCATTTGGGACATGCCACTGCTTGGTTCTACTCTTACATAGCCAATCTTAGCCAGAGCATCTGTACCAAAGGCTCTCTTCCCACCCCTGCTCCTCCGGAGTCCCTCAAGGAACCATCCTTGCAACCCCCCGCCCCCCACGTTTCCTTAATTGCATGTTGGCAACATCATCCCCACTCATGGGGTCAAGTTCAATACGTACGCCAATGACATACAGGTCTATCGCTCCAACACCTCGCTCAACTCTTCCACTGCTACTGTAGTGTCAGATTGCTTGTCCAACATCCAGTGTTGATGAATCATAATTTGATCCAGCTAAACATTGTCTTCAGTCTCTAATACAAACTCCGTACCCTCGCCATTGACTCCATCTCCTTTTCCGGTCACTGTGTCAGACTGAACCAGACTGTTCACAATCTCAGCATCCTGCTCGACCCCGAGCTAAACTTCCAACCTCATGTCCTCTCCATAACAAAACACCGCCTACTTCCACCTCCGTAGCATTGTCCGCCTCTGTTCCTACCTCAGCCCATCCGCTGCTGATATCCTTGTACATGCCTTTTTCACCTTCAAACTCAACCACTAAAAAGCTGTCCTGGCCGGCCTCCCATCTCCTACTCTCCATAAAATCCAGCTCATCCAAAGTGGAGGGTGACCCAGGGGAATGAGGCCTAAACTGCTGCTGGCCACTTTTGAACAATCAAGCCCCACCCCCCACACCTGTTCCCATGTTAGGTACTCCCATCACCACTTTTCCCATTATCAGCTGGTTCCTATATTTATGTTCTTGCCTTCAAGCATTTAAGTGTAAATGTGTTGCTTGTTAAAATTAATAGATGAAAAGTTATGGGCTGGGGTTGTGCATGTTGCTGATATGCACACCCAGCATGCACCAGGAGTACACTATTAGTGAGTGTTCCAATGTATACAGTTTTTATATTAAAAGATTAAGTTTCAAAAATGGTTCAGGAAAGATTTAATTGAATATGTACAAGTGATGATTGACTAAAAAAATCCATTCTCTATAAACATCTTGATTTATTTTCTAATCATTAACAAAGAAGCATGAATTACTGTTGTTATTCTCATTGCTGATTCTGACATAACAGCTGTTTCTGTGAACAATTGGTGCTTTTTTTCTGTAAGGTGTTCACAATTGAAAAATACTATTGTAAGATATTTATATGAATTCATCATTTGCCTGAAATAAAAGCGTTGGAAATTCAAACTCGATTTTCTTTCAAAGTCTTTTCATCGAAGTAAAGAAACTTTCAAATCCTTTTAGGATGAAAGAGAACACCCTTCTATCCTTCAACTCCTGTTAATGCATAGATTACAAGCTGGGACATTCTACAAACAGCACATGCTCAGAATGCATGGTAATGATTGAAAGCTTAACTGTTGTTGAGTTAAAATATTTAGTAAAAGCCATGGCTTATGAGACAGGCTAAGCCCCTCAAGTAAAAACTTTAATGAAGGCATTAAAAGACACAAAAGACAATTCAATGGATAAATTTAATCATGTATTGTGAAATATGCATTTTTTTGTATTTTCCTTTAACCCTTATTATGGAAATTAAAAATCACAATTAATGAGAAAAAAATGGCTCGTGATAAAAATTTCAGATGAAGGTTGATAATTCTGCTGCACAATTCAACCCAGTGACCAATGCATGGAACTACAGAGTTACAGCTGTCATATTAATGGGAAATCTTATTAAAACACAACAAGACAGATGTCACCAGGTGTGAAAACATTCAAATGAAAAAATACATTGGTAGTATTTGAATGGAAAGATGACAGGCCATACCATTCTAATAATATAGGTGTATATGAAATTTCTGTAAAAGTACCATTTCTTTGTTATAGACAGAGTAGTTTTTATTCAAACTCCACATATATAGAAATGCTGTAGTTACAGCAATTTATGGTATATTTTGTAAAGTTAAGTATGATTCATGCCTAATAATTGGTTCAATTGGTGGATTTGACGACTGTGAGAGAAAAAACTTTCCCTTCCAGTTGAACACAATTGAACTCAGATTTCTGCCCAATGTAGAATTTTCTGCCTGGCAGAAACTTGATGAGAAATTCACCAACATCGCAATAATTTTAATTATTTTATATGTTTGGCCTAAATTACATAAGCAAAATTAAAATTAATGAGACGGGGAAAACATGATACAGGAATGTCGATTCTACAAAAGGCGGGCAATCCGCTCTGCCAGATTGCCAACCCAGAGGTGAAGATGAAAATTTCCCCTTATATATGTCATCAACTGATGGATGTTTTAAGTGTTCTGGGCATACAGATTTCATTTTTGCTAGCATGCAAATAACTCATATGTTGTTGGTTTTTGGATATCATTGTTCACATATAATTGTTTCAATATGTCTGTATTCAGTGTTAAAACAAAATCCCAGATGCTACAGCTATTGAAATGTGTCCAGTTACAATGTACATCTTCAATTGCTGGAAAGTGGATTCGGCTTTACGCTGAAATGTGCAGTACGACTAAATTCAAAGCAGCTTCAGTATTGGTTACGCCAGCGCGTATGAGACCAGCTCCAGGAGGCAGTCTCACACACACCTCTTGCACGTTTGGTGCTCTTAATGTTAGTAAAGTAGCCAACAGGACTGTTTGTTCCTCACTAACATTAAAACATTTCACTGCTCTTTGGAAGCTGGTTAGCAGAGTACTGTGTACATGTTTAAATACAGAAGAGTGATCGACTTTCCCCACTATGAGAATAGTGTGGAACCAGCAGTAATCTTCACTATTACCAACTCACACCTCTCGAAACGACTCACCTGTGTATAGCCAGCACTTGCAATATAGTACCATTGTAGATAGTGTGAATAATTCTGAATACATATTTAAAAATGAAAATGTAAGTAAATACTCAGTGAATAATGTAACAAGATGTCACAAAGGAGAGGGGTGAAGCAGACATTGCTATCAGGGGGGAGGAGTGTGAAATATTAGATGAAATAAACATAGTGAGAGAGGAAGTATTAAGGGGTTTAGCAGCTTTAAAAGTGGATAAATCCCCAGGCCCGGATGAAATGTATCCCAGGCTGTTAAGCGAAGCAAAAGAGGAAATAGCAGAGGCCCTGACCATCATTTTTCAATCCTCTCTCGCTTCAGGTGTGGTGCCGGAGGACTGGAGGACTGCTAATGTGGTACCCTTGTTTAAAAAGGGAGAAAAGGATAGACCGAGTAATTACAGACCAGTCAGCCTAACCTCGGTGGTGGGCAAATTATTGGAAAGAATTCTGAAGGACAGGATAAATCTTCATTTAGAAAGACACGGATTAATCAAGGATAGTCAGCACGGATTTGTTAAGGGAAGGTCGTGTCTGACAAACTTGATTGAATTTTTTGAGGCGGTAACAAGGAGGGTAGATGAGGGTAGTGCGTTTGATGTAGTTTATATGGACTTTAGCAAGGCTTTTGATAAGGTTCCACATGGCAGACTGGTCACGAAGTTAAAAGCCCATGGGATCCAGGGCAAAGTGTCAAGTTGGATTCAAAACTGGCTCGGAGACAGGAAGCAGAGGGTAATGGTTGATGGGTGTTTTTGTGACTGGAAGGATGTTTCCAGTGGGGCTCTGCAGGGCTCAGTACTAGGTCCCTTGCTTTTTGTGGTATATATCAATGATCTAGACTTGAATATAGGGGGTATGATTAAGAAGTTTGCATATGACACTAAAATCGGCTGTGTGGTTGATACTGAAGAAGGAAGCTGTAGACTGCAGGAAGATATCAATAAATTGGTCAGGTGGGCAGAACAGTGGCAAATGGAATTCAATCCGGAGAAGTGTGAGGGCGAACAAGGAAAGGGAATACACATGAAATGGTAGGACACTGAGTAGCGTAGAGGAACAAAGGGACCTTGGAGTGCATGTCCACAGATCCCTGAAGGTAGCAGGCCAGGTAGATAAGGTGGTTAAGAAGGCATACGGAATGCTTGCCTTTATTAGCTGTGGCATAGAATACAAGAGCAGGGGGGTTATGCTTCAACTGTATAAAACACTAGTTAGGCCTCAGCTAGAGTACTGCATGCAGTTCTGGTCACCACATTACAGGAAAGATGTGATTGCACTAGAGAGGGTACAGAGGAGATTTACAAGGATGTTGCCGGGAGTAGAGAATCTTAGCTATGAGGAAAGACTGGATAGGCTGGATTTGTTTTCCTTGGAACAGAGGAGGCTGAGGGGAGACCTTATTGAGGTGTATAAAATTATGAGGGGCATAGATAAAGTGGATAGAAAGGACCTATTTCCCTTAGCAGAGGGGTCAAAAACCAGGGGACACAGATTTAAAGTAATTGGTGGGCGGTTTAGAGGGGATTTGAGGGGAAATTTCTTTACCCAGAGGGTTGTGGGGGTCTGGAACTCACTGCCTGAAAGGGTGGTAGAGGCAGGAACCCTAACCACATTTAAAAAGTACTTGGATGTGCACTTGGGATACTGTAACCTGCAGGGCTACGGACCAAGAGCTGGGAATTGGGATTAGGCTGGATAGCTCTTTGTTGGCCAGCGCGGACACGATGGGCCGAAATGGCCTCCTTCCATGCTGTAACTTTCTATGATTCTATGATTCTAAGTTCAGATATTAATTTACTGCAATATATTTGCATTGTATTGCTTAGTATTTCATTTACATTTGCTTTTTGTAACATGTAATCTACACATGTAAATGTTTTTAATCCGACTGATTGATCAGACGTAAAAGCTGGTTCATTCCTTTTGCTAAAGTGCACGAAAGCAGGCAGAGGCAGACGTTAATCTAAAACATCTGGAACTTATACTTCTCTTTCATTTCAAATCCTAGTTATTTGTACTGCCAACCCGTTCATCCAAATGCCACGTATGTCTCTCACATCATAAGAAATCGTCCACAACATTTTTCACTCGTACGGACCAAGGAGTTTAAACCAAAACTTGTTTTATGTTTCGCACCACTTAACTAAATTTTTTAACGACTAGATATGGGACACATTTTGCAGCAATGTAAAGTAGTTTTGACTTTGCAACAATACAAACATTGTAGTGTAACTCGGGTATGATGTAGCCTGAATCAAATTTACGCAGGCGGTGGGAGGCAGTCTTACACCAGTTCATCTTCACATTGACTGCAGTATAACTACAACCAGTGCAAAGAGAAGTTTAAGGGGGAGACTTTACTATTTAGTGTTCCCGATGAAGAGGTTCACGTGACAGAAGTGCAGATAAGGAATTCATGTGTGGAGGTCTCTATTTATTACAAAACTTGACGTAAATTTTTCCTCAATTTTACATTTGAAATTTGTCCTGTGTTTTTAAAAATTATTTTTAAAAAAGCTACTGTGTAGTGAAGAACAGATAGTCACTCGTGGCCTTACCTAATTAATGACTCTGCCCCATAACCATGTGCAATTTTGGCCCTTGTGTACCAATATTTATTTATGTTCTGACAATCTGATTATAGAATAAGTACCTGCTCATAGCCACACAAAAGGTCAAATAATGAAATAGTTGCTTCATGTGGCCTTAATGATACAGTAGAAACGTGGCAGTAAATAGGATCAAAGGTGCTGATTTCTATTGTAATATTTCACGACCATTCAACACATTTGATAATCACAGGACACAATAAATATTTTTTTAAATTGACACATCACTGTATCAATACAGTACTCAATATTCAATTATATTTTACTGAATGACTTTAATACGCTGTTAACATTTTAGTGAGAGGTTGGGCTAGACTGACAATGTTAGTAAAGTAGTCTGATAAAGCAGGGTTAGGGGCGCAAAGAGGTGATGTATCCCAACCAATTCCTAATCTCGTTAACTGAAAACTAGCTAGAAAGCAGGATCAGACTAGTAATAAAACAGATTTAGAAATGTTTAAAGGGGATACTAGCAATGAGATTTATTTTGTGTGGAACCTGGGAGCATGTTGCCCCAGAAAATATCACTTTTGACACTTTATTTGGTGTAGTTTGAAACAAATTACATACATACATGTGCATTATACAATTATAAGTAGATTGATGTAGGTTGTTTGCACTGCAGCAGTACTCAATATGAATGAATTGTGTAGGGAAGAACATTTTCTTGGAATTTCTTTCAATTAAATCATTTTTAAGCTTTGGAAAACTAATATTTTTAGTAGTTTTTTTTAAAGGCACTTATTTGATCCAACTCTGGGCTGCATGTAGCCACGTTCTGATTGCTGTCTACAGCTTAAGATTGATCCCACTCGCGAGATATCTAACTTTTGATTGAGACACCCAAATTTTAAGGTTAACTAACTATTATGCTTAAGATCAGAGCTAATAATGATTTTCTAAGTTTCTTTGGGTGCATTTTCTGTAATAATGCAGTTGTTTGTGGCACCAAATATGCTGACCTAAAAAGTTTGAAATAAAATCCTAAACTAATGCTAAAACAAAGCAAATGAATCAGTTAGCTGACATTCACACTACGCAAGCTGCATTCATCACAGTTTGAAAGTCAGTTTGGGGATTTGAGAGTGAATTTCAAAACTATCTTCAATATTTATCAAGTTGCACTTAAAATTGCTCAGATGGTAATGTCGGTGTTTCATTCAATCAGATCTCGATTTCCAAATTATCAAAGAAGAGAATGATAGCCCATGAATAAGCACTGAGCTTTAAAATAGCCAGTGTCATTTAAGATCCATTATTACTGGTTTGCAACCATCTTGTATGGTGGGCTATGTGCCCTAGTCCAGGACTGGGTCAAGCCTGAGGTCGGAAAGCTGGAGTACACAGCATGGCAGCCTATATCAGTGCTCGACAGTTGTACACGTTTATCACTATAGACAGCTGCAGACTACTAGTACTGTGTGTAAGGGAACGTGTGGAGCGCACTCAGGTATTTTAAATGGTGGATTCCATGGCACCAGGATTAGGATGGGGCTGCTGCTTGGACTCTAAATAAAACCAATGATTACGGTGTTGTCTGAAAAGCAGGTGAAAGGAATGGGATGCATTGCATTTGAATTAGTGCAGAGGCCGATGATGCAGAAGGTATGTTTTGCCCCTGCAATGTCCACATGTGAAATGGACTGGTAATACACTGGGTGGATGGGGCATTTAGAGGAAGGTCTCATCTATTTTCAATTGAGCATCATATTAAAATGAAACTCTTGTCTGTTTTGGATAAGAGGACTATGGGCTGGCCTTGTAGGCTGTCTGGAAGATTGTGTGTGCCATACAAAGAGCAAAATCTGGTGAGGAGTATCTCCACCCGATTTTCTGACCCCTGAGCGCCCATTCTGATCAGATGCTACTGGAAATGTTGCCCTCTATTGCCTTCAATCTCAGTGATATTAAAGACTAGTACAAGTTTGCCAGAATATGTAAAGGTTTAGTTGTACCAGAATATGCATTGTTACTTAAGTTGATTGGATCTGTCCCCTAATAATTGCCTGAACGTGTGTTTTGTCCACTAGCAATAATTATTTAATGCTGACTTTAAGCAATATTACAAGATGTGACTTGATGTAAAGATCTGTAATGCTGTTTATTATTTTTCAATTAACACTGAATTAACATCAAAATGAATGAGACTGAGAAAACAGCTGTTCCCTTTTCATATATTATATTACTTGCTGTAATACCAGTAGGCAGGCTGGCAATTTTGGCTTTACCACTTCAGTTAGAAGTTTTGCATGATAGTACTCTACTTTTGTTTTCTATTAAAACGCATTTTGTTTCTTACATCATTGGCACAATGAAAGTAAGTTAATTCAACAAAATGCTGTAGGCCTCTACTTACTGTCTCCTTTCTATGGATAATCACCTTCAGGCCGTTGTCCAGAACTGATTTCTTTTTTTTTGTGTGGTGGAGGGCAGAATTTCATTTTCACTTTGAAGAATATGTCGAGTTAGCTCACTGTATCCATAGCTGCCTTTAGATTTTAAAGGAATGTTTTTATTTCAGCTCAGTGATATTTTTATTGTAGAGTTCTGTTTGAAAGTGTTTTCCATGTTCTTCCCATGTTCTTTCTCAAAATAAAAAGAACGCTGGTTCAATATTCGGTAGACGGAGAAGGTCATTATTCAGAAGGATTTGATAAGAATAATAATTTGACGAGCAGGCATCATTAAATGTCAGACATACACCCCATGCAGTACAATTAAATGGTGGAAAAGTATGCAGAAGTACTGGGAGTTAAATGTAGGTCTTGTTTAGATGAAGAATTAAAGTTAACATAATTGCATGTTTAAATGGTAATGAATGATTGTGTCTCTCAATAGCATATTATTGGAAAAATCTAATTCAACCATGAAAAATGTTATTAAAGTGTTTAACACATAGCCACAAACATTTATTTTGTTAGATTTCCTAATGAAGTTGCAAAAAAAGGGCAAATTGATACCTTACAGTGTGTTAATCATAGCTGTAATGCCAAGTACTATTACCTTTAATGACTCTCACAGACTCACAGCAACAGAATCACTTGATTCAATTACTGCCAGCCAATAAGTAATCCAATTAAATAAGAAAAAAAACTTCAATGATCTTAAACAGGAAGGTTGCCAAATTGTTTTGTTCAGAGAGGGACCACCCTGAGACTGACATTTAGCTACCTAGGCCCCACACACTGGAATTGCCTCACCAAACCCCTTCATCTCTTCACCTCTCCCTCCGCCTTTAAGAACCTCCTTAAAACTCACCTCATCACCCCTCTTATTATCTCCTTTTTCGGCTGAGCATCTATTTTATGATTTTGCCTCTGTGAAGCGCCTTGGGAATTTTTTTTATCTTTAAGATGCTATATAAATGCTCGTTGTTATTGTTTTTGTTGTTAATTGGATGGGCCGCTTTTCAGTATTACAAAATCAAGACCATAGTTTGTGATTTCAGGAATAAACTGAGTACTGATCAGGAGAATTAATATAATTGGATATTGGTGATGGATTCTATTTTTATTGTTAACATTTATGGTTCCAATGAAGGTGTCTCTGGATTCTTCCAGGATACATACGTAGCTGGTGACAAATGGACTCGTGATTTTGTTTACGATGAAGCCTCCAATTGAAAGTGACAGGGTGACAGAAGTTGGGATTACTGCCCCAAAGTGGCTGTTGTCATGAGGGCACACCCTTTGTACTGTCTGGGCTCTTAGTTAAAATTAAACAGGAGGCCAAAGGAGAGCTCTGGAAAGCCAGACACCAAACAGAAAATGGGTCACTCCAGAATCAGGGAAGTGTCAGTGTCCTGCCAGGCTACCTGAATCTGGAAGTGACATTAGGGAGGTCGGGGTAGGGCACACAATCCCTCCTGAGCATTCCTAACAACAGGTCCTCACATGCTGAACAGTAGGATGATTAGCTGGAAAGTATAAAGATCTCAACTGCTCTATTCTTAACATGATAGTCTTATCGTTCATGTTTGTCTGTAAGGCAGGGGAAACAGTCTGGATCACCCATGTAGAGACTTTTACTATTTTCTTGCTTCCAACAGCTCACAGTGGTAGATTGATTTGTTTTTAGATACTTTTAAGTCTCTGAAGTGTTACCAACCTTACTATGGGAGAATAGTAAAGTCTTTTTGTATGGTTTATCATAGCATGTTCAGTAAAGTACACTAAAACTCTGATTGCAGAACAAACTCAACTGAGCATGCATGTTGGAGCTACAGCTGCAGCGCACCATTGAGTCACAGGTTCAAATGAAAGAGTTCATGCACCAAAGTTTGCCTTGGCGGGCTGAATGGATTGCTATCTGGGAAGGTGTCAGCAAGACTCTGGCCGGAATTTTCTTTACCTTGGCATGTCCGGTGTGGCCGGTGTCCATGGCGGGTCATGACCCCGCTGCTGGCTCCATCCCACTGTAGAAAATGAACTGACCTTATTGGGGCCTATTAGGCCCGCCCAGCGCATTACCTGGCCCAATGAGATGGAGCGGGTCTGGTGACGTCATTCATGACGCATTTTCAGCCGGGATCCTTAAAGGGATCATGGCCACTTTAAATTTTAAGTTTAATCTAACATAGTGGGTGTTGAATCTTTACTCTACAATAATATAATAAAAGTTATATATGAGTGACAAAGAAATATTTAAATATTATCATTAAGTAATATGATGCCATCTATAAATATGATCAAGAACATAATTTAAAAAGTACATTAATTGGGAAGTTATTGGTGCTTTAGTCACAAATCTATAGACTTTAGTATCAGTAACTGGTCCAAATAAAAGATGTGTGTGTATAGGTAATATATAAAATTAAGCAGATTTTGAATGTAATTGTAAAGGGGTGGATTTCCAATCTTATGCAAGTTCAGCCAGCGGAAGAGCTGCGGAAACCCTGACAAACAGTGTAAGTGGTGCTTACAATGTGTTTCTGGGATCTCTGCAGCTCTTCCATTGAAGTCAACAATGGACAAGTGAGAGAATCTCCGCAGAAATTCACTCTAAAGTCTCAGACTGAAAAATTAAATTAGTCAGATTCAGGGACTGAAAGCAAATTGAACCAGTGGAATGAGTGATGAGAATGAAATTGTTATGTCTGATGACTTGATTTAACGTGTAACTGGACAATCACAGTATACTGTGAGAAAAACCTTGCCAGAAACAACACAAAAATGTATTTAAATGGTATATGTTATTTTTTATAGTGCAGATCAATTCACTGCAATTACTGTTGAGTTGGAAGGCAACAGCCGAGAATGGCCAGTGAAAAATGTACTTCCCTCACCATCCAGGGTAGCATTTACATCCCTTTAGGAATTTCTGAATTAACATTTACCAGTAGCTTTTCACATAGAACAGAATCTCCATCCATCTGTTAGCTGATGTAATCAACATGTTTTTATTTTGGTTTGTTTTCCATGCTGTCAAGTAATCAGCTGAAGCAATGGCCACGGAACTCATGCCTCAGGATGACAGATGTGATTCCCGAGCTGTGTGAATCCCGTGGCCATGCAGGGCTATTTAAAAAGTAATTGCCTTTCAACTACCTGAATGATCTCAATTGGGTCCCCTGCCGCTGCCGGTCGGGTCGGCTCCACGCTGACAGATGTGCCTGGGGGAAAGGTGCGTGGGGGCGAGTTGACAGCGGGTCCCTGACCCGCTGTCAAAAATAACAACTTTCCCACCCGACCCGCCACCGATCGCACCTGCTACCACCCTGGAAAATTAATTCCGATCAGTTAGAAATAGATATGCAAATAGGTACACGGGGAGAAGGATGGGATTTACAAGTGACTTAGTGCATGTGTTCACATCTGTGGCTATTGAGCTTTAAGAATGATCTTCCTGCCAACTGTAGCCATGGATTATTCTCTGGTTCTAACTTGATGTATTACTTTCTGTATTCTGATTCCCTCACACCAACTCCATCTATACCAGTGTAGAGAACTACTAACGGAGGAGAAAAAGGCTGGGTAAGTCAACAAGAGGACAGGTCATTCAACCACTGAGGCACTACCTAATTTTTATTTTATGGATCAGTGATAAACTCAAAATTAAAGTTTTAGGATTAAATTAAGGAAACAAAGATCTGAGCAAGATACACTGTAGAGAGTAACTTACATTCTTTACATCTTTTATTATGGGCTAGGAGCCATTGAAGTAGATAACAGAGGATGCAAGAATATTGAAAGCCTTCTTGTGAGCTAGTCAATACAATATATCAGTGTCAAAGCACACAAGATCATTGGAATGTATGAAATTAACAGAACTAGAAAAGCTACAAAAAGTGATGAAGTGATCTTGAAAATGAAAATTGGCTGGAAATTAGACACTCTCAACATTGTCATGATTAGGAACAAGAACCACCCCATACCATCAGTAACTATGGCTTTGAGTAAAAAATATACCATAAATAGTGTACTATTAGGACACAGCCAGTTTTCTTGCTCTGGTGATGATGGTTACTCACAATCAGACCTTTACTTCCATGGTTTAGATCAGTTACCTTAATTGATTGATGCATTGTCTGTGTTCTCTATGCATTGTCACTAAACCCTGTCATTATGAGACAGTTATAATACCAATCTGTATCCATGAGGTGATACCACCTCCAGGAGTCTCTTTCGACTTGGGTTTCACACTGTGCCCAATATTCAACTTCACTTCAATTCAAAGGCATGCTTCTAAAGTTCCCAAATACTCCATTGGCCCATCTGTAGTTTTGAATCTTTTAACTTTATAGTAGCGGTTAGACAATCCTGTTTGCTCATTTCTAATATTAAAAATATAACCTGCATTTGAAAGCCTAGCAAGTGGCCAGAGAGTAATGTGGGGCAGGCAGCACGACTCAGTTCTGCTAAATGTTCTAGCTGAATGTTAGACTATTCAGGCACTGGTCTAAGAACTGTCCCTGTAGTATAAGAGAAAGGAAACAGACACCCCAGGATGAAGCTACACTGGTTTATGATGCTGCCAGTCTTATATATTTCAGTATAATGAAACTTTTCTAAGATAATGAAGATGTGGTTAGATTCAGTAGTTTATAGACATGCTGTAGTTTAAAATATAAAGTTAGCCTTTCCACTCTGAATAAACTAAAATTATAATCTTGTCTTTTTTAAATTTGACTTGCACAAGTAAGTCAAGCTGTTTTGAGTTTCAGCATGCCACATAAAGTGAAATGAATCATTATATAAGATACTGCACCCAATATGAATTACACAGTAAGACAGAGTCTAAAATTATATATATTGTGACTGATAATGGTACATTCTTACAGTCTTATATAATTACTTTCTCTATACATAGTAAACACTGTTACAGATGTTGCTAACTATGTTCTAACTGGATTCAACAAGAAATTATACATCTGAAAATCAGATATACAGTGTGATAAGTCTAAATGAAATTTTTTCACTGAAATGCGATAAAAATTTCACATTGAGCCATAAAGTAGGTAATTTTGGCATATTTATGTAAGTGCAGCTTACAGTTGTAACTTCTCCATGGAAACCATAACACCCAGTACTACCATTTTATCCAGTGCATTACATTTTGAAGGTTGCAGTCAGAGTCCAGCTGTTATTTCATATACATTACACCTATAAACAATTAAATAAATCTTTGAAGTAGTAAACCATGTTTACTAACAGTTCTTCACAATAGTTATAAACATTGCCATTATCCCATTTAGTTATCACTGATTTGATTTGTGTTTGTAACAACTTTTAAACAATGTGCACAATTTGTAACATAGAAAATCTGCTTAAATTGCTGTCAATATATATTTCTAACACAGACGCATTGGAGTAGCTTCCCTGATGGTTTAGTGTATAAACACACCATTCAAGATGATACTGAGCCAGACAGGTCAGATTGAACCCCTGTTCTGTGCTGAGTTAGATGATCAAAACTGAGACCATGGTGCAGACATTGCAATCGGCCCCAGCGCTCTAGGCTAGGGAGGGGGAAAACTATCAGCCCAGGTTTCCACTTCTGGTCTCTAACCAGTGACCCCTGTTGGAAAGTGTGTGTGTGTGTGTGTGCAAGTCAGATGGGGACAGGTGCAGGCTCATCTGTGATGCTCCCCACAACTGGATATCCTACCAATGCTCACAGTCAAGGCTCACACATGATGAACGACCACTTGGATGAGGTACTGGAGGAGCGTTGGCACCCATGGAAGTGTATTCCAGCGTGAGTCAGAGCAGTCAAGAGGGGAGGGGACAAGAGTGGAAATGAAAATAAAATCTAGGAGAACAAATTCGTAACTGTTTGAGCACTGAAACAAGGCGCTGAATTTGCCGGCGCTCAGAGTGCGGGTTTGGAGGCGGGTCCGCTGTCAAAATCAAAATGATTGACAGCGGGTTGTGAGCCCGCTGTGAACCCGCCTCCATGTAAGTTTCCAAAGTGTCGGGTCTGCGATTTCAGAACAGACCCGACACCAAGCGGCAGGGGAGGCATTTAAGATAATTAAATGCTTGTTAACTACTATTTTGCCAGCCTATTTCTGTTTTACCACTTTTTTTAACGAGGTTCACGTCATTCGGAGATCACGTCAGGTAAGTGGGTGGGGTTCTCTATGTCTCCCCATTGCTGTGAATAGGTGACAGCTGCAAAAGTGGTATGAAAGCTACCATTTCACAGCTGGTCACTTTCCAATGTCAGAAGCTTGAGCCTTCAGGACTTGGAAGACACTTTTGAGCTTTATGTAGTTTGGAAGTGTTTGGAGTAAACTCTCTATCCACTGTCACCTCCTTGGAGCAAGCTCTCTCACCATTGACAGATCGCTTCTGTCATCTCAACTTCAGCTGCCATCTATTCCAGCAACATCGGTGCCCTTGAAAAAATCTCACCTTGGTCCTCTGAATCCCTCCACAATCAGCCCCAGCACCAACATCACCAGGCACACCAACATCACCAACAACAATACCAACCTTCTCCGCAATCACCTGATGCTGCACAGGACACAGGGCATCAGCCCCCGACCACATTGCTGCCCAGGAGGCCAGGGATGGCCTCACCATGGCCAGATTTACTTCACTTGATGCTGTACACCCTGCCTGACACATGATGCGCCAACTTGTCACCACCCCACACCAGCACCATAAAGCATCCCTACCAATGTCCAAGCCATTCCTTTCACACTCATCAAAATGGCAGGGGGGGGACATTATGTCTCAACATTCACTGGAACTCACTAAGACACTTCCAAAGATGAGCACAGATCTGTCCAATAAGGTAAAGTGTTGAAAATATAGATTTCAATGTTTGACAACACATTAACAGAAAATTTACATGAACATTGCATAAAACACCCAAGTACCTACCCTTGTGTGTTGCTAGTTGGTATGTTTGCACTAGGATGAGTGTGAGTGTGAGGGGTGGCTACTGAGATGGGGAAGTGATAATGTAGATAGAGAGGGATGGGTGGAGGTGCAAGGTAAGTTGGTGTGAGTAAGGATGTGCAGGAGTAGGGTAGGGAAGGCAGAGCAATGGGGATGTGATGAGTGGCACAGCAGGATGAGGTTGAGTGTGGCTTGGCAGTAACGTTTGATCCACTGAGATCATTGAAAGGTTTGCACCACTGCAGCCTGGTCCTCCTGACGACATCCCTGCTTGTGTCCTTCTGTGCAATGTGCAACCAGGCTGCGTTGGTCTCCTGGGGAGGTCTCTTCCACCCATGGGAAGGGAAGAGAACCTCCCTGTGTGCTGTGACTCTCTCCATAAGTATATGGAGGGAGTCAAGTGGGAGCCTGGGTGCAGCCGTGCACCTTTGCTGCAGAACACTGACAGAACAACTGTCAAAATGAATGTGGCCATGGTCCCTTTAAGGAAACCAGCTGATGACGCGTCATCAAATGACGTCATCAGACCCGCTTCCTGTTAATTGGCCGGGAACCTTGCAGGGCGGGCTTAACAAGCCCAATCAGGGGAAAATCCTTTCCACAGAGCAGCTGGAGCCAGGAGCGGAACCGGGCCCCGTCAACGACCTCTCCCGCCACAATCCCGTCTCCGATGATGAAATCGCGTCTAATGTTTCAAATAACACAGATCTCCTTTATCATGTAACACTGCTAAAGTATTTTCTCTAAATTACTTAAATATTCTAAATAGAATTTAAAAAATTGTAGGGAATAATATCACATTTAATAATTTAATAATTCCAGTATCCTTTGAATAAAGTAAAACAAAAGTTATAGAATAGTGCAGAGACTTAAAGGGTTAGTAACATGTGGTGTTTATACATTTACAGAGCTCCACAAACTATTCCTTCTGGAAAATTTTTGCTCTACATAGTTTATTATTACAAATATTCTTCTGCCGATAATCTGTGCCTTACGTGGCCAGTGTGCTACAGAGTATAACTAACGCTCCCATATTAAAATGCAATTATTGTTTGAATTGAGAAAAAACATTAGATCCTAATTGAACCAGACTGCAGAACCCTCCTCTGTAACCTCTCATCAAATCCACAGGGAATGGGGAGGTGAAGATAGTGATGGCATATTCTAAGTCATGACGTAGTGCGGACGAGTGAAGAAATAGCAGGAGAGGTAGTGACGCAGTAAACAGAGGAGAGGCAGCAATGAGGAAACTCTACTCACTCCATTCGAGTCTTTGGGTAGCAGCATCTAAGCACGGCCCACTTAAACGTTTAACTCTGTGCCACTATGTTAGCCTTGTGTTGTGAGTTCATGCTACAATTCATATTATCTGCAACCATTAACTTTTACAATGTATAGATTTATATTTATCACATCTTACTCTAAAAAAGACAGAAATATGAAAAATTAGTAGCAGGAGACATATATGGCAGTGCAATGGTGTCTTTGTGCTCTATGGTACCCATAAATTAAAATAAATGACCTTACAAGCAATTTATCTCAAGATCCAGCCCTTTCAATGTCATGGATAGCAAGTGTGGAATGGGAAATGGAGAGATACAGATCCAATCTTACAATACTTGGTCCAAGGGCAAAATCATTTGATATTGCCAGGGAGTAGGGAAGATTTCTAACCCTGTCAACTTGATCAACTTTTTTATGTCTGTTAGGACTAGGGTCCAGATGCAACAAATAAATTCTAACCATAAAAGGAGAGACAAAGGACACAATCAGGAACTAGGCAAGGTAGCAATGCTAGAGTCAGGAAATTATAACCCAGGATGAGGGGAGAATCTGGCAGGGTAGGAAAGAAAATCATGCCAGGAAGGAGAGTCAGGAAACAAATGGCTTGAAATTGCATTGTGCAATATTTGCAACAAAGGCTGGTCTCGAAAATCCATGCATCCTAGTGTAAATGTCAGAATACGCCCGCTCCGCCACTGATACCATTATAGGACGCGGAGTCAGAGGAGATCTCTTAATTATCATCTCAATGGCAGGTTCCTGCACCACTGGGGATGCATCTGGGGTGTCTACCATAGGCATAAGGATAGAAAGTCCAGGGGAGGTGACTGGGACAGATCCCCTCTCTAGAAACAAGATGAGGGCCGGTAAAGGGCCACATTGAAAATTGTTTACTTCTCTTTGGGGTCCAGACTTCTATCCTGCCATGGTTGACATCAAGATACGCCTGGTCTGATCACTGCCAACTACATCCCACTGATGACTGAGGCTGCAGGAACTCCCGATGTCAGAAGTCCACATCTCTGGCTGTTCCCCACTCCCATGACAATGGCCATGAATGGGGCAGGTGGAGGTTCCACCCCCAACACACCATCCCATATACTTGAATGCAAGGCTGGAACTTGGTACTTCCAGGTCTTGGTCTAGTGTCCGGTCATTCCGGTAGACTTTCACTGAAGTTACAGTGACAGAGAAATTCCATATGAAAGAGTTGTTTTGTTTGTTGTTAATATTACAGAGCACGATTTCAATCTCAAAGCCTGGCTATTGGTGGCTCCGTGTGGGAGACAGTGGGTTGAAAGCCAGTGGCTGCTGATATTGGAATGATAGGTAACATTGATGGGATAGAGAAAGGAGAAAGAGCAGTGCGTTCAAGTATCTGGGATGGTCTTTTGGGGCAGGAGGTCTGCCTGCCTCATACATGGCCATTGTACTGAGAAAATAAGACCAGTAAAAGAAGCATCTGTTATTATTAGTCACTCTTGTATAGCACAAAGGTATTAGCATTCAATATAGTTCCAGAAATTTAGTAACATTATTGCAGAAATTAGAAGATAATCACATAATCATTTATAGGCCGTTGATTTAATTTCCTTTATATTGACATAAATATCATGGGCCACGTAGTGCATGGAAGGGCTCTTTCTCTCATTAAAGGGGAGGGCCCAAGCCCACAACTCTGTGGGGTCCTACCTGGACCACCAGGAAGCTGGGTGACATGCCAGCAGCCCGGCACTCAAGAGGAGTGCCGGGCTGCCAGATCACGGCACGGACACTGCGTTCAAAGACGCAACGGGCCGCGACAAGTAAGCCAGTCGATTTTTTTCCCCGCCAACCACCTCCCCTTTAGTTATCGTCCCGCGAGCCTCCTGCCGCTTCGTTCCCGCCCCCTGAATTGGTCGCTGTCATCGCCTGCCGCAGATTCAGGGGGCGTGGGCCAATTTTGTAGGCGGGGCAAAAAAGGGGCGCTACGCACGGAGATGATGTCGTCATCGCCTGCGCAGCGGAGCGGGGCGCTACTGGTTACCGCCGTCGCTAAACTCCCGCTAAATTTAACGGGAGTCGTTAGCAGTGCCACGCCCGGGCGAAAAGTCATTTGCGCCACACGTTAGCGCCCCCAGGGGGCGCTAACGTGAGGCGCAAATGCACCAAATTTCTAGCCCAAGATGTTTTAGGTTTGTCCATTGTTTCTGAGTTAGTTAAATGGATTAAAAATCTTGAAAACTCCTCTGGTGAGTTAACTGGTGATTCTGTGATCTTGTACTTCCTGTGGGGAGTCAACTTCAATGGGAGCACTGGTTAGAGAATCAGGGCTATAATATTTTATGCCTACCTCCGACTTGCACAGTTTCCCTGCTGGGAATGCAGGATTGCAGAATCATCACTTTAGTGAGTACATATACTATAATTGGCCTCAATTCTTCTAGATTGGGGAGTGGAAAATAAGCCAAGATTTCCACTTTTGATCACTAACCAGTGATTGGTGCTGGTCGACATGTCGAGCTCAGGTGAGGAAAGGTTCAGGATCGGGCTCGGTTGTGATGTCCTCCATGAGTCAATAGCCTGCCAACCCCTACTGTCCAAGACTACACATGAACTACACATGACTACACATGGCTACTAGGGTGCGATGCTGGAGTGGCACTGTACCTACGGGGTGAACGACTGGGAAAAAGATGCAAATTTCCATATATCTGCACCACATTAATTGAAATCCAGACACCGGGAAAGCAGCCAGAATAATTCAGCCACAGTCTGTCTTTTTACATTAGCACTGTACTGCAAATCCAAGATAGCTGCTTGAGTCCAGTGGAAAAATTCCAGAACAAACTAAAAATCTAGTGCGAGCTGCCAAAAACAATTGTACTTCACGTCTTATAAAAACACCAAACTCTGCTTTATCCAGTTTTTCCATTTTCTTGTTGCTCGCAATGCACCCAAAACCTGATGAAAAAACAAGATGTAACAATAAGGCAGGTAGGGTTTCGGAAAGCTTTGAGCTTTGAATAATAATTTTATTTAATAAAAATAAACATTTTACTTTAATAATGCATTGTTGAGGATCAGGATTGTACTTTTTCCTGGTAGTAGGTGTTCACCTTTGAAATTTTGGTTGGTGTAACTGACTTCAAGCAATCTCAAAATTAAGAAATTGAGTATGAAACAGTGATCGGAGCAGAGAGTGAATGTAAGCAAACAAGCAAAATAGGAAGACATGGTGAGTGAGGACAACAAAGTGTGTGTTAGTGAGCAAAACAGGGAATAATGCGAGTGAGCAAGGCAGGGAAAGAGTGTGAACAAGTAAGAACAGCAGAGGGGAACGTGAGTGAGTGAGTGAGACAGGAAGAAAGTGCGTGTGAGTGAGCTAGGCAAAGACAGAGTACAAGTGAGCGAATAGGACGGAGAAGTGGTTTGTCTCATTATACTGAGTGATGTTAGCTTTCTTTTCCATTTAGTGGAGGTGTGGTCAGGCATAGGGAACTAGGGCATCACATCCTTCAATTATTAAGTTAACTCCTGAGCAGTGGACAGGAAACCTAAATATTTGTCTACAAAATAGTTACAGCAAGGGAGACTTAATGATCTCAGGAGCAACACACTCATTTTAATGAGTTTCACCAGTCAATGGGTAAATACAAACACCGATGCAATCCGTAATGATTTGCTAACGCAGTGAATATTACAAAGAACATTGCAAAGTGTTGCACCATGGAGTGCAGGACGCAAGGGGTTAAATTCTATCCCTGTTGGTTGCTTAGTGGCGAGGCAGGACTTCTTCCTGGAACCTTAATTATCCATGCAGTGCAGGCTAGGAGCAGTAATACTACTCACTGGGTACCTGCTACTGGGAGAGAGGGAAATTGAGTGCTCCTGCAAGCTTTTAGATGGCTGTAGCTAGCTAAAGAGGGGTTGCATGCATGGCAGGCTTCACCATGGTGTAGGGTGCCATTGACTGCTCGCACATTGCCTTGCGTGTGCCTCATCTGATCTCAGCAATATTCATCAATAGAAAGGGATTCCACTCCCTCAAAGTACAGCTGGTGTGCGACCACAGGCAGCACACCATGCAGGTGTATGCCTATTACCCTTGCAGCAATCAGGATTCTTTCAGTCTGTGGTAGTCCTATGTGCCACCTGTATTTGAACCAGCATGGCAAGTCAAAGGCTGGCTACTGGGCGACAAGGGTTATCTCCTCATGACATGGCTCATGACTCTGGTCCGGAACAAAAGCACACATATACAGCCGGCCTACAATGAGAGCCATGCTGCCACAAGGAATATTATAGAGCACACCATCAGCATCCTCAAGCAACACTTCCACTGCCTGGACTGCTCTGGAGGAGCCCTGCAGAACTCAGTTGAGCGGGTATCAAGGTTTGTGGTAGTATGCTGCATGCTGCACAACCTGGCCATTATGAGGGAACAGCCCTTGCCACCACCTATCAGATGCGAAGCTGAGGAGCAGGAGCATGAAGAAGAGGAGGATGAGGAAGTGCAACAGGAAGTAGAGGAACAGGAAGAGGAAGGGAGGCTACAACATGGACAGCCCCTTTCTGCCCGGGCTCTACATGATGAAATAATTAATGAGCGATACCAGTAACCTCAACCACATCTCCCCATTCACCAGCAGTCCCATGCTCCTTACCTTTCCTCTATCACTGACCATCACATTGTCTTCTTTCCGACAACACAAAAATAAACACCACCAGAAAATGCACATTCCAATCCAAATTTATAAATTCAATCATGACATATTCCATACAAAAATAATTACCCTTGCGCATTCCCTTAGTGCTTATCTTCCGTGTGCCTTTGCCTCTCCCAGTGGCAGCACCATGGGTAGTGGAAGGCTGCTGACCTTCAGTTGAAGAGATTGCAGAGGACCTTGGAGGGCGACCTCGAGCAGCTCTGGGCCGAGAAAGCCCGGGTTCAGACTGCACCATTTCAGCCTGGGCTGCAGCAGTCTGGGCTGGCAGGATTGGGAGCAGGAATGCTGTTATCCTGAGAGAGGAAAGCAGGTTCGTGCTCCATGGAGCCACTGCCACTGTCCCGGGGCGATGCCTCAGCAACCCTTCTGATCTGTTGGAGAACAGATTGCTGGTGTGCTGTGATGCCCTGAAAGCCCCTTTGAACAATGGTATCCAGCACTCAGACCTTTGATGGAAGTTGTTTGTGCTGCAATGGAAGCTGTGACATCGGCCATCAGATACTGCATCATGGTTGGTTCCACAGGTGTGCTTATGTTGGAAAGGATGGGCTCCAAGGGCTGCGCAAAGCCCTGTGCCAAGTTAGAGCTGGACTCCTCCATGCTCCTTGACACTGAGCACATGATTTCTGGCAGGCTTTCCAATGCACCAAGCATTTGGTTATGTACAAACATCAGCCTTCTTCTGTAGCCTGGGCCATCAAAATACTCATCTGAATCCAATGCAGCAGAACTAGTGTGTGACCTCGCCCTCTGACGAGCTGGCACCTGCGCTATCGTTCCCCTCGCCCTGGCTCCTCCTGACTTGGTTCCTCCTCTATCCTAGCCTCTAAACTACACGCAGTGTCAGTCTCTGAACTGGCGGCTGTGAGTGTAAGATCAAGTGACGGTGTCTTTTCATCTTCACTGTCTTCTTCCTCTTCCTCCACTGATTGGGAAGGCTCCAGTTCTTGGTTATCTGAAATGAAAAAGGGACAAGGATTGGGTTGTGGTGAAGGGAGAGGAGAATGTGCGTGGTTACACCATCTGCAGCTTCTAAGTCAGAAGAGATTGAGCAATGAGGGAGAAGTGGCATGAAAGAAGGAGGATTAGGTATGCAGATACCTTCATCTTTGATCGCTTCAGCCCCGCCAGTGACCACAGCCTCAGCGATGCCCCTTCCCATGATGGCAAGCACTATCTCCTCCATGGGGGTTAAAGCATGCAGATGCACTTGTCTTCCTCCAGTTCTTTGCTGCTGCATGCTGTTATGTGACCACTTCTCCTGCAAGAAAAAGGGAAGTTTATCAGTGAGTGCCCTGCAATATGTTTAGTTGATGAGGTTGAATAGCTGCCAGTGTGTGCGAGTTGTGAGTTGTGGGTGTGTGCTTTGCAACAGTGCTAAGTGTGTGATAGTGAGGTAAAGCACATGAATTTTAGGGTTGAGTACTGATTGATAGAGATTGTTGGTTGATAGGTGATGGGGGTGTAGTGAATTGAGCAGTGAATGAGTCTTGTGGTGCAGTTGGTAGGCTATGCCACTCACTCACCTTGACAACTCATGTCAGATCGTTAAATATCTACCTGCACTGCATCCATGTTCTTGGAGCAACACCCCTGGCATTGACCTCCGCCGCTTCTTCTTCCCATGCCTCCTGAGCATCTGTCTGGAGGGCCTCCTGCCCCCCCGTGGACAGATGACGTATCTCCTCCTTTCCACGTCTTCTACCAAGACCTCCAGTGCAGTGTCTGAAAACCTTGCTGCACGCTTTCTCGCATGTTTTGCCATTTCTCAAAGCACAGAATCAATTTTCAAATGACTCCCACCGCTTCTTGTAGCCACAATGCACCTCCCCTTTAATAGGTGCAGGTTGCCTTTAAGTAGCACTAGCCACTCGCGATATCGGGCCCCTTGTTGATGCGTGCAGCCAAAGAGAACAGCGTGGGTAGCGCTGGCTGCACACAGCAATCACGCAATGAACGGGTGTACCGTGATCCCCACGCCCGTTTTCACTAAATTTAATTAACAGAATGAACTTTGTTAACGGTGCACCCATCACCTGTTTAATGTAGTGGTGCACTACTGATTGACATATGTGACTTTGGAACCGTCCAAGGACATTATAAAATCCTATATCAATGCACGTTCTTTCTTTCTTTATTTTCTATAACTGGGTGTCTTGTGAAACTTGTAAGTATATTACTCACACTAAGGTTTACCTGTATCTTTCACAGAACTTTGGCATTACCGCATCACTTAAACAAAATCTGTCAGAAAAAAAATGAGACTTTTAAAAATATGTTCTAAGAATAACTAGGAGGCATCAAGGTTATTTTTATAAGATTACCACAGAGCAAATTTAGAAAAGTATAATGAGTGGGTGGAATCTCCCCTCACCCAGAAAAATAGCATTTAAGATAATAAGCCATTTCAGGATGTGGCCTAGTGGCATAGCAGACAGTTGAATTTTACTTTTAAATTTATATTGGTGTTTAACATTGAAATTGTTTTCTAAAACATTGCATATTGCATATAAATAATTTGCAATTGATAAATTTAGTCAGTATTTGCCTGTGACTATATATGATTCTGCTTGAAGCTTCAATTCAACATTACATTTAGCCCTTCAAGCTGATTGTGAGACAGTTTTATGACTGTCCATTGTAACCTGGTGCCATTGTAACCTGGTGCTATTGTAACCTGGTGCTATTTCTCATGGTGCCCTTGTAACATGATTCCATTGTAATATGGTGCCATTGCTTATGGTGCCATTGTTCCATGGTGCCATTGTACCATAGTGCCAATGTCCATGGTGCCATTGTACCATAGTGCCAATGTCCATGGTGCCATTGTAATATGGTCACATTGCTCATAGCACCATTGTCTGTGGTGCCATATTTCCATGGTGCCATTGTCCATGGTGCATTACAGTTAGTTCCATCACAGCCGAGTTTAAGACTATCTGTAGGAACCCTTGCCAATTTTAGTGCCCTACCACTACACGAAGATTGGCTAACTCACCATAAACTAGGAATGTTCCTGGTTCGTAGAGGTCAGCTAGCCACTGGATAAACTTGCTGAGCCATCAGGCAGTCCAGAAAATAACCCTTAAAGCAAACTAGCAGATAATAGATTATCTTTTCTTACAGAATGTTAAATAGTAAAAAAAATCTACTTTTATCGAGAATAGAAATGCTCCCCATCTTTCCAAATATGCTGATCTGTAACGGTGTGCTGCAGGAGTTTTCTTCACAGGAGGCGAATTCTATAGGTCTTTCATCAAAAGGAAAGAAAATCTGGATTCCACCAGAGCTGGATTAACATACAGGAGGAACAGGATTGAAAGATATAGGCCCGAAAATTAGACCTAATACGCGAGAGTACGCACTGTGTACTCTCGCGTTTTAGGTCTCCAATTGCCGGTTTCCTGCATGCACTGCGCATGCGCGGGAAACCGGCACTTCGTGAATTCAAAAGGGGGCGGTTCCTAAGTGAACCGCGTGCGCGCTACAGGCTGCACGCCCGCAGTGCACTTAGTTATTTTTGCAGCTTTGAACGCGCAGGTAAGCATGGAAGATTTTACACATGAAGAAAGGAGGCGTAAGACCCTCTTTTAACAAGGTAAGTAGTTAATTAAGTATTATTTTAAATTTTTTTCAACAGGTTTATCTTTTTTAGAGACTTTAAAGAAAGGTAAGTTTATTTTTATAACTTTTAAAAAGATTTTAAATTTTTTCAAAAATTTAATTTTTTGTTTAAAGTGGTTAATTTATTTAACTATACTTATTTTATTAATGTGATGGCTTTTTAAAAAATTTAATTGAGGTTTAGTTGTTCTTTTGGGGTGTGTAGGATTCATAGCTTTGACAGCTCTTGCTGTGAAAACTATGAATGAAAGATGGTGTGCTGCCATTGGCTCTAACTGAATCATGTGATCCCAGAGCTCGCACGAACTAATTGCGCCTCTGGGATACGCACACACTGCACAGCTGCATGTGGGACTGGCCTTGAAACTAAAGTTCGTGTGGGCCCGGAGGAAAAAGGTAGGCGCGGAGTGAGATATCGCGGGGAAGCCTTACCCCCGCGGGAACACTCACTGTTTAATTTCTGGGCCATAGGAATAAGTCTAGACAGAGATAAGCAAATAATATATGGAACACAGTTGCTCCTGGGCTGTTGTGAACAAAGAGATGTCATCTGTGGAAAGCAAGTGGACGGGGTTGATTAATGTAGATGGCGATATTAATGATGTACTTTAGAGCTTTGCTCAATTATCTTTGAAGATCAAAGAGAAATTTTGCCTGATTTTCTGTCAGGAGATTAGATGATGGGTTGTCGACTTGGCAGATTTACTTTTTCTTAACCCAGGGACATTAAGGCCAGTTGCAGCAGCCTTGCCACCACTCCAGCTGAGATCAACCAACTCAGCACAGACCAAGGATAGAACCTAGGACCTTCCTGAATAGCCATGACTAGCCACATCAATGTTCTCCTCTCCCCTCCGCTCCTGAATTGTGATGCATGCTCTCAAAATTTGTATTTAGATACACAGTAATATTTCGACTTCATGGCCTCTTGGCCGGAATTTCCCCATTGCTGAGCGTATGGGTTTGGGGGCGGGTCGGCAGTAAAAATCACCAAAATTGTCAGCGCGTCAGGAACGCGCCGTCCTCCCGCCATCTTCCGCATTAAACTCGGGCGCGTTTGGAGGCGTGCCATGGACCCGATCGGGAGAGGCGGGAGACCTCATTCAAGTAATTATGTGCTTGTTGAGAGACCCTTAAGAAGGTTTTTAACAGCAGCTTTTGGCTTTAACTTCAGGAACATGGGTATCACGCACCTCGCCTGTGAAGGGGTGTTGGAAGCTCAGTGGCCATTGTGCAAATCCATTAGTTGAGAGCTGGGAAAAACACATAAATACTCCCACATTACACCTGATTAGTTGGCTAATGGAAAGGCTGTTGCTGACTCCATTTTTTGCAGAGATTTAGCTGTCAGCAGTTTGCAGGTCATTTCTGCAACCTCGGAAGCCACTCTCACCACATTGCTAGTCACTATCACAACATTGAGGGATTGTGCCTCTGATCTCCACTTTACCTGCCATCTGTTACATCAGCAGAGGTGCCACTTATGCTCTCTGACGTTGGACCTCAGAATCGTACCAAGATGAGCCCCAGCACCACCAACACCAGCAGCAGCAACCACAACAGCAGCCTTCTCCTCAACGACTTGATGCTCCACATGAGAGTGGGTGTCAGCACAGGGCTGCATCACGCTGGAGGTGATCTCCCACCACAGGGTATACAGGCAGAGGATAAGCTTCCTGGACATGACTGAGCAGCAGTGCTTCAGGAGGCTCAGGCTATTGCACCAGGTCAATGCAGACATTTGTAGCTTGCTGGAACGAGACCTGCTGCCCAGAGGTCCTGGTGGACACGCCTTACCAATGGTTGTCAAGGCACCATCGCCCTCAACTTCTTTGCCTCAGGCTCTTTCCAGGGATCTGCAGCAGATATTTGCAGCATCTCACAGTCGGCCGCCCACAGATGCATCACCCAGGTGACCAATGCCATGTTTCACAAGTCAGCCAATTATGTCAACTTTGCCACTGATGAAGCCAGTGTTACTGAGTGGGCGCTCGGCTTTGCAGCCCTGGCTGGCTTCCCACAGGTGCAGGGCATCATCGACTGCACACATGTGACTATCAAGGCACCCCATCATTACCCAGGAGTGTTTGTGAACCACAAAGGCTTCCACTCCCTCAATGTGCAGTTCGTCTGCAACCATAAAAAGATCATCATGCATGTGTGCGCCAGATTCCCTGGCAGCTGTCATGACTATTTCATGCTGCACCAGTCCACCCTCCCTCAGCTCTTTGCACCTCCAAATACACTTACCGGCTGGCTGCTTGGAGACATGGGCTATCCACTGAAAACATGGCTCATAACACCCCTGAGAAGGCCAAGTACTGAGGCCTAGGAGCGTCATAATGAGAGCCACATGTCCACCAGATGTGTCATAGAGCAAGCAATAGGCATGCTGAAGATGTGCTTCAGATGCCTCGACAGATCTGGAGGAGCCCTTCAGTATGCACCAGCCAGGCTCTCCAGAATCATCGTCGTTTGCTGCGCGCTGCACAACATAGCGCAGCAGCGAGGATTGGAGCTGCAGGAGGAGCAAGGCGCAGAGCACACAGCCTCTGAGGAGGAGGAGGAGGAGCAGATGGAAGACGAGAGGAGGAGGAATCTGAAGTGGAGATGGCACCAGCAGCAGCGCACATTGCTGCCCAGGAAGCCAAGGATGGCCTCATCATGGCCAGATTTACTTAACTTGCTCCAATGCACCCATATGGCTGCCACATGCTGTACTAAGTCCCCCCCCCCGCCCCCACCATAAAGCATCCCTGCAATGATAAAACCATTCTTGTCACCCAAACCCCCATTGCTCGAGGTTAAGTAATGTCTCACCATTCACTCCAAGTGACAAAACCACTTCCCAGGTTGCAGGCAAAAATGGACAAGATGGGAAAGTGGTGCAAAGAAATACATTTATCTGTGTCATAAAAATAACTGAAACTTCACACTAACATTTTTTCATACACCCATGTGCATACCCTTGTGCATCTATGATTGTGTCTTTTATCATTTATGAGCGTTTCTACAAGGTGCAACCCCTGTGGCTTCAGCAGAGGTAGAGGCAGGCTGCTCACTTCCCTGCTGCGACTGCAAAGACACTTTTGGCGGACGTCCTCTGGGTTTTGGAGCCTGTGAGGGCTCTACCAAAGACTGCTCCTCCTGCAGCTGTCCAGGAGCTGACTTGGCCATCGGGATCCAAGGCAGTATGTGGGGCTCCGGCTGAGGGGGAGGCAACGGGGGAGAAGTGTGAGCGTTTTGAGAAGAGCCCCCACTTCCATATCCCCTCTCACCATCATCCCTCTCATGGGCCACCCACACTCCCTGCTAGCAATGAGCTGGAGAGCACCTTGCTGCACAGCAGTGGGGCGATAAAGGCCCAAGTCTACGTTTATATCCCTCCTCGAGATGAGGTCTATGAGCATCTGCCATCTGTTGTCCACAGCTAGCATGTGCTCATGTGACTGGCGCATTTGCTGCTCCATGCAGGTTGCCATCTTTTCCATGGTACAGCACATCGTTGCCATCACCTGCGAGATGGTGGTAATCCTATTCGAGATGGACTCCTCCATTCTCTGCACATCTCCAGACATTGCGGCTGCAAAAGAAGCCAGAGCTTCCTGCAATTGTTGCTACCTCTCCAGGATCACCCTCTTTCTCGATGGCCCCCGAGGCTCAGCGTCTGCATGCAGCTCAGCAGCGCGTGAAGCGTCCTGCACCCTCTGGCGAGGAGTCTCCACTGCTGTCCCTGTCAACACCATCTGCTCTTGCCCACTTGTGAAGTGTGAGACACCAGGTGACAACACTATTCTATTTTGCACAGGATCCACCGAGGTGTGCGTATCTGCGCTGGTGCTGGGTGTGCTTGGGTCTGCTGACGGTGCTCCCTCTAGGCTGGAACTTCCTCTGAGGAGTCGTCTTCCTCCTCCGGCTTGACAGTGTGGGGGGCACTTGATGGACCTGTGGGAGAGTAAAGAGATGATTTAGAAGTGTTGTATTAAGAATGAGTAACTTTACCATTATGCACATGTTGAAACTTGGCTGCTGACATCAGTCACTATATGAGTGACTGCTTTATGCCATGTGGCTGTATGAGATGTAATTCTGTCACCAGGTTGCTGGGATGTCCCCCTCTCTCTGTCTCCCACCGCCAGCAGCTCTACAGCTTGAGATATCTCTAGGGCCTCCTCCTCTGCTGGAGTCAATTGAGTAAATATTGGAGGGCCATCTCCGGTTCTCTGCCTCTCCCTGTTGTTTTGGGCTCTCTTTTCCTGCAAGGAGGGAAAGAAGATAACTTTGAGTGAGAGTGATGGAATGAGTGTAAAGAATGGATGGGCTGTATCTGTAGAGGGTGACTATGAGGGAGTGGCGTGACTTTGCCAAATGGCCTCCTTCTGTGGTGTTACTTGCTATGATTGCATTAGGATGAGGGTGAGTGTGAGAGGTGGTTAGTCAGATGGGGATGTGAGTATGTACGTAGAGAGAGAGGGATGGGTGGACCTGCAAGATAGGTTGGTGTGAGGAGTGATGTGCAGGAGTAGGCATGGGAAGGCAAAGTGATGGAGATGTGGTGACAGGCACATCAGGATGAGGGTGAGTGTGGCATTGCACTCACCTTTCCTGACCTCATGAGATCATTGAATCTTTTTCTGCACTGGATCCATGTCCTCCTCACCACATCCCTGCTGCTGACCTCCTCTGTGATCTCCAAGAGGACCTCCCTGCATGCTCTCACTGCCTGCACCAGAACATCGAGGGATGCATCGCTAAATCTTGGTGCGGCCCTCTGCCTTTGTGTATCCATGAGCGACACTTTTATCAGCTTTGTAACAGTGGTCAGACCTCTGGAAATCACCTTGCACACTCCTTCATCAGCCTTCAAATGAGATGTGTGTAAGGCTGCTTTAAATATTGGCGCTGGAAACGAGTCATCGATGATGTCATCAGAACTGCTTCATTTAATTGGGCCAGGAGACCTGCATGACTGATTTAATTGGGGACATTAAAAGTCGCTCTGAACAACGCACTGCTCACAACATCGCGTTCCCGACCCGCGGTGTCCCGTACACACGCATCCCGACTCCAAGGTAAAGATTCCGGCTCTTATGTCTCAAAACAATAGATATCAGCTTAATTTTCAGTTAACCTCCATCCTTTAAGTCCTAAAATATGGCACTCAGATGTAGACAATTGTAAATATATGTGAAATGCCTTGTTACTCCTAAGTAAAAGGGTACAGAAAAGGATTGGACTCTGACAAATGGGAGCATGCACTGGCACTATTTTAATGCTTAGTTCATTTACAATAGTCTTATCAGTAAATTTTTGCCTTTCAACTTTTCCTTAAAAAAAATTGGCACTATGGTTTGAGAAACATATTTGCCTTGGAAATGAGTTCATCAAACAGGCCAAATCATGACCCATATTCAGTTAATTCCCTTCTGGTACTAATAAATTCCATATGTTGACTGTGTTTCAGTTAGGTAAGTATTTCCATAAAGGCTATAATTTCCTTCAGTTGTTGGCAGATCATGAAAACAGCATTCCCAGTCCTTTCTCATTACTATTTGGCATATATATAGTCAGATTCCTACATAGGCCCCTATAAAATAATTAGCTTAACTATGTCAGTGCTGTATTCATGTTTTGATGTATTATTCGTAAATCTCCTGCCCTTACAGCTCGTATTTAGTTGTAATAAAAATAGCCCTGCAAAGCACAGTTATTCTTTTAACTGCAGCATGATTGACATAGGTTACAAGTAATTCATACACCTATATAATTAAACGCCTCACATCTAGCACATGTCACAACTTTTGAAGACGTCACTTATCCTTAGGGCAAAAAAATTTGATTGACTCAAATTACTGGCATCTATTGAGTTAACAATGCTGATTGTCTCAAATACCTTATTGACAATATGTAAACCAATCAAAAACTAGCTCCATTCACCAGACAGGTAGGAAAAGCAACAAAGTGCAACCACAACAAAACTGACCAATCAGATCACTTAAAGAAACGTTCTTAAACTAGTTTTGGCAGCAATGCTGAGTTTTGAACATGGATTGTACAGAATAAATTTTCAGGTCCTGAAAAATGTTTAATCCAGAATGGCTGGGAATGAGTGTAATTCTAACACAAAGTATCAGCCTATATATTCTTGTGGCAGCCTCCTGGGACAGATCTAGGGCCAATCGGAATTTTCATCTGCCCCTTGGATGCACTCCTGACCCCTTCCCGCATCCCTACAACAGGGGCATTAGCAGATACCCATTCCTTTTTTTGTGGCACTGAGGCCCCTCAGGAGGGGAGGGATTTCACTGCCGCACCGTGCCACAGTCTAAGTGGGCTGGCTGTACTGCCAAACGTCCAACAAAAATGTTTCAATTTGCCACTTACCAAATGACAATTGATCACTCTGTGATTGACTACGGCAGGGGAACTGTCCTTTGTACAATTTGTTGGCCCTACTTCCATCAGGATCACGTGCTGACATGCACTTCATGCAGGGATCCACAGTTTTGGGAAGAAAGGAGGCGGAATTGGCAAGAATTCTGGGGGATAATGTCATACTACCAATTTAGCCTCTTTCAGTGATGTCCACACTGAAGGGGGCGGATGCAAAGAATGCACCCCCCAACTTCCAGCAGAATTTTATAACACACAAAGAAAGAGTTGTGATTCAGTGTAATCAGGTCCTGTCCCAAATTCCCCCTCCACCCAGCCTGATTGCACAATTACTTTGCCCCCAAAAGATAGGAATTTCAGGGTTGTTCTGTGTTAACTACATGCAATTTTTCCTTGGTCAGCTGATTTTCATCATTATTCCCATTTCCCAGTGCAGCTTTGACCTTGTGCAGTGAGCTAGCTCAATAGGGGTACATGAAAATCATGTTGGTAGTGAAATGTAAAAAGGATGAGGTCACCTAAAGGCTGCTTAGGGTGGCATAAATTCTTTTAGCTTTCAGAAAGGCTCAAAAGTCTTTTCAATCTATCGACAGGGCTATAAAGGAAAAGCCTGAAATGCCAGGTGAAAATTACATGGAGGAACGATACAGAAAGTCTGGAGACACGGTTCTGGAGCAGCCCAATAACTGAGCCCTTGTTTCATGGCTAATGAAATGGATATTCTGTCGTAATAAGATGGGCAGCAGAAGAATTGCCCTCTTTGGCACTCCAGGATACCACAGAAAGCAACCTTGCAAATCTTTAGTTTGACTTGTTCGGGCTCTTCAAATCTTTCCTTCTGCATTGAACAACTGTCAAGCAATCCTGGACACCGACTGAACCTGGGAATATAGGTGATTGAGTAAACTGCGTGGGTGTCTATATGTCGTCATCCTCCCCTCATTAAAATATTGAAATGATGCTCATGCCACTTCATACGAGAGCTTCCTGTCTGTTCAAAATTACCCCAACCCTTGGCCTGAAAATACATGTGATGCACATTATATGCAAAGCTCAAGCACACATGACATCAGTTGTCAGGAAAATACTAGAATCCATTATTAAGGAAGTGGTAACAGTGCATTTAGAAAATCATAATATGATTAGGCAGAGTCAACACGGTTTTATGAAAGGGAAATCGTGTTTAACAAATTTATTAGAGTTTTTTGAGGATGTAACTAGCAGTGTAGATAAAGGAGAACAAGTGGATGTAATATATTTGGATTTCCAAAAGACATTCGATAAGGTGCCACAAAAAAGGTTGTTACGCAAGATAAAGGCTCATGGGGTTGGGGGTAATATATTAGCATGGATAGAGGATTGGTTAATGGACAGAAAACAGAGAGTAGGGATAAACAGGTCATTTTCAGGTTGGCAGGCTGTAACTAGTGGGGTGCCGCAAGGATCAGTGCTTGGGCCTCAGCTATATACAATCTATATTAATGACTTAGATGAAGGGACCGAGTGTAATGTATCCAAGTTTGCTGACGATACAAAGCTAGGTGGGAAAGTAAACTGTGCGGAGGACACAAAAAGCCTGCAAAGGGATATAGACAGGTTAAGTGAATGTGCAATAAGGTGGCAGATGGAGTATAATGTGGGGAAATGTGAGGTTATTCACTTTGGTAGGAAGAGTAGAAAAACAGAATATTTTTTAAAATGATGAGAAACTATTAAATGTTGGTGTTCTGAGAGATTTAGGTGTCCTCATATAGGAAACACAGAGAGTTAGCTTGCAGGTACTGCAAGCAATTAGGAATGTAAATGACATGTTGGCCTTTATTGCAAGGGGATTGGAGTACAACAGGAAGGAAATCTTGTTACAATTGTACAGGGCTTTGGTGGGATCACACCTGGAGTACTGTGCACAGTTTTGGTCTCCTTATCTGAGGAAGGATATATTTGCCTTCGAGACGATGCAACGAACATTCACTAGATTGTTTCCTGGGATGAGAGAGTTGTCCCACAAGGAGAAATTGAGTAGATTGGGCCTATACTCTCTGGAGTTTAGGAAAATGAGAGGCAATTTCATTGAAACATATAAGATTCTGAGGGGGACTGACAAGGTAGATGCTGAGAGATTATTTCCCCTGGCTGGAGACTCTAGAACTAGGGGGCATAGTCTCAGGATAAGGAGTCGGCCATTTAATACTGAGATGAGGAGGAATTTCTGCACTCAGAGGGTTGTGAATCTTTGGAATTCTCTGCCCCAAAGGGCTGTGGATGCTGAATCGTTGTGCATATTCAAGGCTGAGATAGATAGATTTTTGGACTCTAGGGGAATCAAAGGATATGGGGATCGGGCAGGAAAGTGGAGTTGAGGTCGAAGATCAGCCATGATCTTATTGAATGGCGCTGCAGGCTCGAGGGGCTGTATGGCCCACTCCTGCTCCTAATTCTTATGTTCTTATGTACCTGATCTCTGCTCATATTTCTGCCCCATTATATACATTTGTGGCTCATATGGATCTCAAACGACCATTATGCCCCAAAATTAATGGGTTAGAGGACAGCAAAAGTCAGCAATGACACTTTTTGGGGACAGGAATTTTTTGACAGGACCAGTGTTGCGGAAGAGCAGACCGGCATAGATTTGATTGAGGTTTGGAGTGCATTGAAGAAATGCTCACCATCCCAGTGGCAGCCATGTGCTAATGACGTCACCCATCCTAATTTCCATGATTTCTGCATTCCCATCCACCCTTGAGAATGTGTGCCACTATTTAAAAGGAGCAGATTGCCAGGACCCGTTCATGAAGTCAGAAGGACTTAGATAAAGGGACACTGCCGAGCTAAGATTGCTTGTATGACTTTTGGCCGTATCTTGGAATACTTTGCAGGTATTGGGGGAAAACGTTCACTGTCAAACTCCCCTACATTCTGCAAACCATTGGAATGCATTAGATTTCAAGATAATAACTGAGTAAGTATCTGTGGCTGCATAATGGGCTTCCTATTGCTCACAGAACTCTGCCACCTCTTGGAACCAGACCTGCAAGGTCACCGTGGCCCTCAATATTTTTGCCACCGGATCCTTCCGGTCTGGAGCAGGAGACATAGCTAACATCTCTCAGTTCACCATCGATCGCTGCATCCGGGAGGTCACAGAGGCTCTGTATTCCAGGAGAAGGGAATTCATTGTCTTCTCTCTGAACAGAGAGAAGCAGGAGGAGCGCACATGTGGCTTTGCCAGAATATCGGGCTTCTCCACGGTGCAGGGCATCATCGACTGCACACACGTGGCTTTCTGGGCGTCGCATATCAATCCTGAGATGTACCGTAACTGCGAAGGCTACCACTCACTTAATGTGCAGTTGGTGTGTGACCACGCCTAGCACATCATGAAGGTGAATGCCCGGTATCCTGGCAGCAGTCATGATGCCTTCATCCTGTGCCAGTCTGGTTTGCCAGCAACCTTCCAGCCACCATGTCAAACCCGAGGGTTGCTGCTCGGAGACAAGGGCTATCTGCTCTACACCTGGCTGATGACTCCCCTCCGCAACCCCACCACTCATGGCTAGCAATCATATGAGAGCCATGTTGCCACGAGGAACCTCATTGAGCAGACCATCAGCTGCTAAAGCAATGGTTCTGTTGCCTTGACCGCTCAGGAGGAGCCCTCCAGTACACGCTGGAGTGGGTGTCCCATTCGTGGTGGTCTGTTGCATCCTCCACAACTTGGCCATCATGAGGGCAAAGCCCTTGCCACCATGGGTTCCACGACCACCTCAGGAGGAGGAGGAGGAGGAAGAGGAAGGGAGGAGACAGGCAGCAGATCCCTGGTCTGGATAGGCTGTCCATGAGAGACTCATCAGACTCCGGTTCCCCTGAATGAAACCCCAGATCCCCATTGTCCAACACTTCCCCACCTTACCATCCCTCTCTCACAGAATATCACAGCGTCCTCTTGGAAACAAAGCTGAAATGAAAGCCACCACAAAACAAACATTCCAAACATAATTTATAAATGAATCAATCTAATACTACATAACAAGGTCAACTAATCACCCTTGCGCATTCCCTTAATGTCTGTCTTTCATATTTCTTTGCCTATTCTAGTGCTTCTACGCAGTGCTACCCCAGTGGCTGCAGCATGGCTGGTGGAAGGCCCATCCTGGAAATCATGGGCTCCAAGCTTCGTGCAAAGCCCCATGCAATGTTGGAGCCGGACTCCTCCATGCTCCTTGACACTCTCTGGCAGGCCTGCCAATGCACCAAGCATTTCTGAGTACATGCCCATCACCCTTCTTTAGAAGGCCACCCCATCGAAGTCCTTATCTGAGTCCTGTGCAGCAGAACTCGTGTGTGAACTGGCCTTCTGGACAGCTGGCACCCAAGCTGTCCTTTCCCCCTGGCCTGGCTGCAGCCCACTCATGCCCGATAACTCACCACGTGCAGATCCCGCCTATATACTTCCCTCTAAAGTACGCACAGTGCCATTTTCTGAGCTGATGCCTGGGAGTGTTAGATCGAGTGATGGTGCTCTTCTTCTCCATCACTCTCCTCCTCTACTTGGTCGGGACTGGCTGGGCTGCTGGCAGTTCCTGGGTATCTGAAAGGAGAAACGCACACGTGTTGGGCTGTGGTGAGGGGAGGGGGGTGGAAAGCAAGGTGTGCATGCTTACACCATCAGCAGCTTGTAAGTGAGAAGAGATTGTGCCATGAGGGGAAGTGGGATGTGAGAAGGATTAGGTATGAGCATCCCTTCATCATCAGCAATGCTTTCAACCTCGCCGCTTGCCACGGCCTCAGTGACGACCCCTCCAATTATCTCCAGCTCCGTCTCCTCCAGCGCAGTAAGGTTCTGCAGATGTGCTTCATCCCTGCCTGTCTGCTGCTTTTCATGCCGGTTATGAGCCACCTTGGCCTGTAAGAGAAAGGGAAGTGCGTCAGTGAGCATTGTGGAATGTGTTTGGGTGATGTGCCTGACATGGTTGAATAGCTGACATTGTGTGCAAGGTGTGAGATGTGGGTGTGAGGCTTGCAGCAGTGGTAAGTGTGTGAGGGCGAGGTGAAGCTATTATTGTGAGGTATGAGTTGTAATTGCTAGAGAGCGTTGATATGGGAGTGATGGGGGTGTGGTGCATTGAGCAGTGTGTGAGGCTAGTGGTGCAGTTGGTGGGATATGGCATTTGAAGATGCATTCACTCATCTTGACCACTTGTGTGAGGTCACTAAACATCTTGCGGCACTGGATCCAGGTCCTGAGGCAACACATGTGGCACTGACGGTTTAGGTTATCTCCTCCCACTGCCTTCTGCCGTTCTGTCTGGAAGGTCTCTTGCCCCCTTGCAGGACCCCCAGGACTAAGGCCTCCATTGCTGCATCTGAGAAGCGCCTTGCCCTTTCTCTTCCCTGTTGCGACATGGCTGCAACCAGAGTGACAATGAGGTGCTTCTGCAACAAAGCACCTCCCCTTTAAGAAGTGCAGAGAGCCTAGGCAAAATTTTGTTGGCCAGTAGACTGCACACGATATTGCCCCCCTTCTCTTGTGCGCTGAGCCAACCGGCAGCGCGTTTAACGCTGAGCTCAGCGCTCCAATCATAATGAGCAGGCAGCACGAATTTAGCGTGCTGCCTGCACCACTTTGAACAAGGGTGGACAGATCGCACTTCACAATCCCTGCACCCGTTTACGGGCCCAATCCAATTTCATCCCCCAATGTCTGCTTAGATCCCAGGATATCTTGCAGAATGCACCCAGCACCATCTCGCGAATTGTGGGAGTTTGTAATGTACTTTCTAACTTTGCAATGAGAATAGCTCAGATGGTCGTAGTCCCAGAGGAGGCTAGAGAGCCTGATGATGACACTGCTGTTGCTGAAGACCCATGAAGTACAGAAAACAGGTGCAGCGGTAACAACTGCTAGACAGCTGAGAGACGGACTCATGTGGCACACCTTCACAGCTGAATAGCGTAATATTGTTTGAAGTCTCAGCTCATTAAAAATCTGCCTCTTCTCACCAACTGCTCTATGGTCTAAGTAAAATCCTAGCTCTTCACAGCTAAACATATTCCTTGTCAGACTGACAGGCACTCCCTGGGCAGCAAAACAAAAATCAGATTGCAAAATTTTGCTAGGGTCTTCACATGAAACTCTACCTTGGAATACAAATGTGTAAAATCCTCTCTTGCATACCTTGAAATTGACACACAGGAAAAGAACTAGACCAATGACAGGCTGTGATGGGTCTATGGGGTAAAATTCAACTTTGAAGTGGGCGCTAAATGTGCGGTAGTAGATTGGTCACCCATTATAGGCGCAGAGGATGGTCAATTGGAATTAATGTATTACCTCTTTTTCCTTTCCTCTTATTCTATTAATCCTATTTCTTCTCTTTTTCACACATTCTCTTCACTGCCCAACTCGCTCTGGGATTTAAAAGTCTTTTCTATTTCTGGAGACTGTGAGAAGGCAAGAAACAGCTATGAAGGTAAGAATGTCCAAGCGTTCATAGTGAAGGTGAAAGCCATTCATTTCTTGCATGAAGTTCCCAACAAAAATAGGCCAGTTGGCAGGGCTGATAATGACTAAAGTTAGACCTAAAAACATGAAGACAGATTATCCTGCCCATCCGCTCTGCCCCAGCACTGAACAGAACATACAAAATGTGCTGCTCCTGTCTAATCCCAGGAGTATCAGGATTTTCTGTCCTGGATTATTTGCATGGACACCCCTGGCACAGGCCCATCCTCTGGCAGAGCTTAGCATCAATGGAAGGGGCAGGAAAGTGAGGCACAGTAGCTGCATGTCAGTCCTCCTAGATTGGGACTGTCTGGTTGCTGAGCATTCAGTAAGTCCCAATAAATCCCAATCATTCTGATGGAATTAAACTTTCACAAGATTATTACCTCCATTCTGGCCTGCCCTTGGGGAAAAATTTGCAGGGCTATGGGGAAAGAGCAGGGGAGTTGGACGAATTGGATAGCTCTTTCAAAGAGCCGGCACAGGCTCAATGGGAAAAATGGCCTCCTTCTGTGCTGTGTCATTCTATGATTCTCAGACCCCTGTGGACCCGCTGGTTGGTTGGGGTTTGGGGGAAGGCCACAACGCCATGTTTACTTGCCGCCCTTATGATGGGGTTCCCAGTTAGCGGTCAATCTGGAAAATGAGACGGCAGGCCAGGAATGCCACCCTCCCACCTCATTAACATGGCTCCTCCAGATGGGTATCTACTTCAGGCAGGGGTCCAGCTCTGTTCCTCCAGATAAATCACTGGGAATCCTGGAGCTATATAAAAGGGACAAGGACTCTGTCCCTTTTTCATGACCTTTGCGCCCAAGGAAATGGGCATTCCCTGGTGGCAAGGGTCAGGGGTCAGGAATATCAACCTACTGTATGCAAATTTCTAGCATTTATTTAGTTTAGAGCGAATGGGTTGAGGCTAGCCTTTACCTTGAATTCCAGTTTTATTTTAAATATTTCTGTAATTTAACAGTAGCCGATATGAGTTTGTTCCAGTGCAGTCTGTACATCTCCGCAAATGATTTCTCCTCTTGTGCCCACATGGTCGCCTTTGGTATTACTCAAGGCTCAATCCTAGGTCTCCTTCTATTCATTAGCTACTTGCTACTTCTTGATGGAATCATCTGCAAGTATGGCATCAGCTTGTACATGCCAATGACACCCATCTCTATCTCTCTACCACAACCACTGACTCCAGGGATGTTGCCCAACCATCAAGTCACAGATGAGTAATAATTCATAGAGCTAAACCTTGCCAAAACTAAAGTCATTCTTCATGGATCATGCCTTTGGTTTCACCTCCATGAACCTCCCTGGATGCTAACACAGGTGAGCCCAGTCATACACAGCCTTGGTTTTCTGTTGGAGCCTGAGCTTAACTTACTAGTCATCTGTTCCATTGCCAAAACAATCTTCTCCCAACACTGGAATGTTATTTCACCCCCTTCATTGCCAAAACCCTTAATGACATCCCAAGGAACAACTTGTCAAATGCTCTTTTCTCTGGCCTCCCCATCTCCAAATTTCAGAAACTTCATCAACCCAGAACACCATGGCCCGAATCCTCTCCCTCACAAGGTCTGCATACTCATCACTCTGTTCTAGATTCAAGATCCTTTTCAAATCTCTCCACAGGCTTGCCCCACACTATTTGGAAATCTTATCCAGCCATCCCAGCCCATAATATCCATCTCTCTGACTCAATTACTGCTTGCTCTCCCTTCCCCTCTGCTGCACCATCAGAGGCTACATTTAACCACTTCTACTCCTCTTCCCTCAGTAAGTCTCTTTCAAAACCACTTGTCTTGCTATTTCCCTCCATGCCTTCAAAAGCCTCCTAAAAACCTACACATTTTACGAAGTCTGTTTAACCACGTTTGCTTGCTTCCTGTTCTGTGTCCACCTTTCCAGTTTGTAAAGCACTCAGACTTATTTTTAAAGCGAAGCACTGTATAAATGTAAATTGTTGTACTTCTTGTGCCTATATAATCAACTCGAGCTTGCAATCTCCTTTGGGGATCATTTGTATATTATTCCAGTTGGGCAGGGATTTTGTGAAAATGTTGTCTACTGACCTCAGAGCCTTTAGTGGGAAAACATTAGAGGTAGAACAGATAAAGGAATAAAGTATATTTCAGCTAGTAATAAATTGTCTGCTTGGCACAGTTGGTAGCATGCTCACCTCAGAGTCTGAAGGTGTGCGTTCAAGCCCACTCTAGGAAGTAAACACATATGGGCCAAAAATTCGGCCCTTCCCGGGTGAGTACACAGTGCGTACTCACCCGTAATGCGTCCCAAAGTGCCGGTTTCCTGCATGCACTGCGCATGCGCGGGAAACCGGAACTTCCGGTCTGGTGAAGGGGGCGGTTCCTAGGCAAACCGCGTGCGCGGTAGAGGCTGCGCGCACGCAGCGAACTTAGATTTTTTTTCAGGTTTCTACGGGAGGGTAAGTAGTGAAGAACCTACGCTTATAAAAAGGAGGCGCAGGAGCCGTTTTCAACAAGGTAAGTGGTTAATTAAGTATAATTTAAAACATTTTTCAACAGGTTTATCTTTTTTAGATACTTTAAAGAAAGGTAAGTTTATTTTTATCACTTTTAAAAAGTATTTTAATTTTTTCAAAAATTTTAATTTTTGTTTAAAGTGGTTAATTTATTTAACTATAGTTATTTTATAAATGTGATGGGTTTTAAAAAAAAATTATTTTAAGTTTAGCTGTTCTTTTGGGGCCGATTTCAATTCACAGATTTGACAGCTCTTCCTGTCAAATCTATGAATGAAAGATGGTCTGCTGCCATTGGCTCTCCATGGCCCACGTGATCCCAGGGGACGCATCGCACTAACTACGCCCCTGGGACACGCAAGCACTGCGCGCCGGCTCTTGGAGCAGGACCAGGAGCTGAAGTTCCCATGGGCCCAAAACACAACGGCAGGCGCGGTAGGTAAGTGCGCGCGCGATCCTTACCCCCGCGGCAAGCCGGAGAGGCGAATTTCTGGGCCAGGCTGACACTTCAGTGCAGTACTGAGAGATTGATACATTGGCATAATTGCTGTTGTTTGGATGAGATGTTAAACTGAGGCTCTGTCTGCCGATTCACATAGATGTAAAAGATCAGGTGGCATTGTTTGAAGAGGAACAGGGATTTTTCCAAGTATCTAACATTCTTTCCTCAAACAATGCTACCAAACACAGATTGGGCCAGGTGGACAGCGGTGAACGAATAGTGCCAGCCGTTGATTAAATTTAAACTTGCTCAAAGACTTTCTATGGGTTTTTACACTGGAACTTGCTGTGATTAGAAAGCCCTTTCAGCACAGCACCCTCTACAGGGGATCTAGGACCAGTGTGAACAGGGGAAGCAACTGTGTATCTCCTTAAACAATCAGGTTGAAGAATCCTTACTGAGCAGTGCAGTGTCTGAACCAGGAAGTGTAAATTAGAATAGTTAATTTAATGCCAAATCATGTACAGAAAGCAAAATAAAGAGGGAAAGAAAGATGGGATTAAGGGAGAGAGATAAAAGAGACAGAAATAAAAAGTTAAAAATAAATGTATTTAATGTTTTTTATTTTTTTAAATCTCCAACAATAATTAAAATATGAAGGAATGAGACTCTACACTTGTCAAAGTTAATTTTCAGTGCCAGAGGGGTTTGGCAGTAATTAAGATTTATCACGCCATTAAAAATTTACTGACACTGGAAAGGACAAGCCCTAATTTTTTCTGTCAAGTTTAGTGTGTATCTATCACGTAAGTACAACAATTTTGCGTTTCCATGTGTTTCAATGCCGAGTCTCTCAGTGAGATACTGTTATAGCAAAGCTTCTGGAGGAGTAGGGCAACTCGGACAGCAACTTCCCGATTTTTGCGTTTAACTGTGCATGTGTGGTCACCGGAAGTTGTTGTCCAATTTGGGCCACTGCTTTTTTTGATATATATAAATGTCCTGGATATTGGAATACAGAGTAGAATTTCTAAATTTGCCGATGACACCAAACTTGGGGGTGTGGCAAACAGTGAGGATGATACCAATCGACTGCAACAGGACATAGAAAGGCTAGCAGAATGGGCAGACAAGTGGCAGATGGAATTTAATACAGAGAAGTGTGAGGTGATGCATTTTGGCAGAAGGAACAGGGAGAGGCATTATACACTTAATGGCACAATTTTAAAGAGTGTGCAGGAACAGAGGGACCTGGGAGTTAATGTGCATAGGTCCCTGAAGGTGGCAGGACATATTGAGAGAGTGATTAGTAAAGCATATGGGATCTTGGGCTTCATAAATAGAGGTATTGAATACAAAAGTAGAAAAGTTATGCTGAACCTTTATAAAGCGCTGGTTAGGCCACAACTGGAGTATTGCGTCCAGTTCAGGTCACCACACTTTAGGAAGGATGTGAAGGCCCTTGGGAGGGTGCAGAGGAGATTTACCATAATGGTTCTGGGATGGGGGATCTTAGCTACAAGGACAGGTTGGAGAAGCTGGATTTGTTTTCATTGGAGCAAAGGAGGTTGAGAGGTGATTTGATAGAGGTGTACAAGATTATGACAGGTTTGGATAGGCTAGACGGGGAAAGGCTGTTCCCACTAGTTGATGGTACAAGGACTAGGGGACACAGATTTAAGGTTTTGGGCAAGAGATACAGGGGGGACGTGAGGAAAAACTTTTTAATGCAGCGAGTGGTGAGGACCTGGAACTCGCTGCCGACGGAAGTGGTGGAAGTGGACACACTCAATGTTTTCAAGGGGAGTCTGGATAGGCACTTGGGGGAAATAAACTTGCAGGGCTACTGGGATAGAGCGGGGGAATAGGACTGACTGGATTGCTCTACAGAGAGCTGGCACGGACTCGATGGGCCGAATGGCCTCCTTCTGTGCCGTTATGACTCTATGGCTCTATTTATACTTTAATAAAGGTGAGCGCCATTATTTTCACCATTATTTTTACTGCAAAATCCAGGCCAAAAGCTGCTCACTCATCTCATTTACTGTTTGTAGGACCTTGCTGTCTGCAAATTGACTGCAGCATTTGCCTACAGAACAACAGTGACTGCACTTATTGGTTATAAAATACTTTGGGATGTCATGATCAAGTGCTGTATAAATCCTTCCTTCTTTGTTTATTGTTGCTTCAAAACGCTCCAGGAATTGTTTTATGATTTACCCTCAGTTAGTAGAACAGTCTTAGATATTTTCTTCTTTCTATTTTAATACAATTCTTAGAAATGTCATTTTCAAGTGATTTTCAATATGATCAAAAACTGAACATTAGCATCTCCAATGCGTGAGATGGTTGAAAGTAAGTGCGAACTGCTTTGAAGACCTAGACAGATGGAATGATCTTACAGTATTGGTATGAAGTAGGGTGGATGGCCACATGGATAGTTGGTTCAGGTACTTGCTGTTCTTTTCCCTTCGGATTGGCACCATACACTTTGTGAAAAACAGGAATACATAAAAAGTCAGAAAAAGGAAGAAAAATAAAGCAAAAATTAAAAATAAACTAAAAATGATTGTGGCTAGAAATGGCTGTACATTCTTTTTACCCATAATGGATAATCCAAGTTCAGCCCCAGTGATCACCCACCACAGGGATATATAATTTTGCTTCAAAGAAAACTCACTACCGTTTTAGAACCATTCTGACCTTGCCTCACTGAGACAATCTAGTGGCAGAATTTTGTATATAAAGAAGCTCTTTCGGGTTACATGAACTGGTTCTGGGAATAAAGTGGATGTTGGGCTTGGCATACTTCCCAAAATGGAATCCAAAAATGAACAGTTTCTAGGAGAGAACAAGAATACCTCCCACTCTGTCTCCATGATACGTGGACTTGGTTGGCAATCCAATGCTATCCTGGCAGGTTCACAAGAGGACCTGTGGAAATTACTTTAGCACACTGAAAGACTGGTTTGCTTTTTAACCAATCCATTGCTGTTTCTCCCGTCTGTATTTCCCCCCCTGCCCAAATTTAGTACTGATATGATATCAAGGATGGGGATCAATGCACTCTATAGTCATTTCTCCTCCTACTTAGTCCCATAGGGAGGTAAATTTCCAGTTAGCACTCTTCAAAGCTGCTGCTTTTGAGTTTTGCATATAAAGCGGAGCAGAATAAATCACTGTAGCATTGCAGTACTAAAGACTTACTGCGCTGTGAAGGGTTGGCCTTCACACTTACTCATTACAAAGGCACATTATGAGTTCCAGCTGTGAAACATACACTGAGTTTTGTTTTTTGCTCTGTCTCAATGGGTTTTAGAATCATAGGGGGAGACTTTTGGTTTGGGCGATATCAGTGCTGCGCCCACCCAACGCGGCAGTCGAGAGGCCCGACTCCTTTCAGACTCAGGCCTAATGAACATGTTGTGGGCGATCTGTGGGCACTAAACGGGCAGCCCGCTGCGGCTCACCTGTTTCGTGAGGTGGAAAATCAGCCGGCTGTAGCATGTAGCCATTGGCAGTTAAGGCCTGTTGGGTGGGCGGTGAGGGGGGTGGTGGGAGAGCCGGGTGGGGGGTGGGTCTCAAGGAGATGTGAAATCGGACCCCATAGGAATCTTTAAACAAAACACAAAAAAATGTCCTTTTTTGAGAGGCCTGCAGCAGTCCCTTTAAGGATCGCTGGTTAGGCCTCTCAACGCCTGGAGAAATGCGCCTTACATGTAACATGCATGCTCCCCCATTTCTCTTTGAAAGTTGCAATTGGGGTCCAACAACAGGCTTAGGATGTGGACTTTTATAACTGAACAGCCTCTCGCCTGTTTTGGGCAGAAGTGCTGGGCGCCCATTTAAAGACCTACCTGAAAGTTGATTCAGGAGGGCTAATTGGCGTGCATTTAACAGGCAAGAAACGGGCGGCCAGCAATTGAAAGTCTTTGCTGTAATAAACTAATTTCTGTAATTCCTAACTAATTCCTTCTCTGAAAACTCCAGCACTACCCCAAGATATTGTCATCCCAAGTGAACACATTCTGCCCTCCTTGAAAGTGGCAAGCTCTGCTGCCCCCAAAATGATGTGACCTATCAAAATTCGCACATCAGTCCCATAAATAACATAGCATAGAAAGCATGAAGTATAATAATGCAGTATTTAGGAACATAAGAACAGGGGTCAGCCATTTAGCCCCTCAAGCCTGTTCCGCCATTCAATGAGATCATGGCTGATCTGTGACCTAACTCTATATACCCGCCTTTGCCCCACATCCCTTAATACCTTTGGTTAACAGAAATCTATCAATCTCAGATTTAAAATTAACAATTGATGTAGCGTCAATTGCCATTTGCGGAAGAGAGTTCCAAACTTCTACCACCCTTTGTGTGTAGAAGTGTTTCATAATTTCACTCCTGAAAGGCCTGGCTCTAATTTTTAGGCTACGTCCCCTAGTCCTAGAATCCCCAACCAGTGGAAATAGTTTCTCTCTATCTACCCTATCTGTTCCCCTTAATACCTTGAAAACGTCAATAAAATCACCCCCTAATCTTCTAAATTTCGGGGAATACAACCCTAGTTTGTGTAACCTCTCCTCATAATTTAACCCTTGGAGTCCAGGTATCATTCTAATAAATCTATGCGGCACTCCCTCCAAGGCCAATATATCCTTCCTAAGGTGTGATGCCCAGAATTGAACACAGTACTCCACAGGAGTACCTCCTCCCTTCCCACTGTCCAGGGCCCCAAACATTCCTTCCAGGTGAAAAAGTGATTTACTTGTACTTCTTGCAATTTAGTATACTGTATTCGCTGCTCACGATGCGGTCTCCTCTACATTGGGGAGACCAAATGTAGATTGGGTGACCGTTTTGCTGAACACCTCCGTTCAGTCCGTAAGGGTGACCCCGGGCTTCCTAAATGTCACTTTAATTCTCCGCTCCGCTCCCACTCTGACCTCTCCGTCCTCGGCCTCTTACACTGTTCCAGTGAAGCTCAACGTAAGCTCGAGGAACAGCACCTCATCTTTCTATTAGGCACTTTACAGCCTTCTGGACTCAACATCGAGTTCAACAATTTCAGACCATAACCTCTGCCCCTATTATTTTGTTTCTCTCTCTCACATGGCAGCTGTTGATCATCCTGCCATTGCCAGTTACACTTCATCTAGAGTCATCTTTTGTTTCTTAACTTGTCCCATTACCATCTCCTTTTGCCTTGCACCATCATTCCTTTTGTCTCTTAATCTCTCCTGCCTTCCATCCTATCACAAACCTTCCCTTTTGTTCTTTCCTCCCCTCCCCCCTCTCCCTGCCCCTACACTTGCTTAAAAACCTGTTACATCGCCAACTTTTTCCAGTTCTGACGAAGGGTCAACGACCTGAAACGTTAACTCTGTTTCTCTCTCTACAGATGCTGCCTGACCTGCTGAGTATTTCCAGCATTTTCTGTTTTTATTACAGTACTCCAGGTGTGGTCTAACCAGGGCTTTGTATAGCTGCAGTATGTCTTCTAACCCCTTGTATTCTAGTCCTCCAGATATAAAGGCCAGCATTCCATTAGCCATTTTTTAATTATTTTCTGTACCTGTTCATAACATTTTAATGATCTATGTACCTGGACCCCCTAAGTCTCTTTGGACCTCCACTGCTTCTAACTCTACACCATTTAGAAAGTACTCTGTTCTATCCTTTTTCGGTCCAAAGTGGATGACCTCACACTTGCCTACATTGAATTCCATTTGCCACAGTTTTGCCCATCCATTAAGGCCAATAAGAGCTTTTATAATTCAGTTCAGTAAACTTCAGTAAACAGTTGCAATTGATGATAGAACAGACTGTACGTGGTCGGTAGAGGAAGCAGCTTTATGGGCCTTGTTTCAAACCTTTTTATGTTCTTATGAAATATACGGTGAGTTTGCAGAGACCTCACACTTCTGGCAAGGGAGTAATGGAGTTGTTATAGTTGTGAAGTGTATAAAATCTGTGCAGATGGTTTTTGCATAACACCAATGTATATAATCCTTGTCTAATCAAAATTCATTTTTTATACAGTGGGTTTCAGATTTTGCCTGCGATATAACTGAATATTGCAAGATATCTCACAAATGGAGGTAACTGGAGATTTCAACTACTTATTTGAAAATGAAACATTTTCTGTACGGTCCATCAACCATACAACAAAGAATACGATATTTCCACACATTTTGAATCACTCCCCCCCGGGCTCCATCTTGCTTCCTTTCCCCGCTCACACCTACCTCTTTGATCATACTTTAATTTAAAGCTCCAATCGTTTTCTCATCGACGATCATTGTCGGATTTATTTTTGCCTTGATGTAGAACATTATCCTACATTAAAGGCGCAATATAAGTGCAGTTGTTGTTAGGAGGACCATAAACTCCCCTGCGGTCGGCCTATGGATCACGTGGGGCTGCTACCCTGGAGGTGCTGCAGGAGGCCCGGTCCATGTTAACGGCAGGGCCTCATAAAAGTCGGTGCGGTGCTCGCCCGAAACGGGTGTCTAGAGGCATCTCGATGAGTTCCAGCTGGTGAATATCAGGTGTCTGGAGGCACCCGGCCAGCACTCAGGGAAGTCATCAGTGTTTGCGGGGGGGGGGTGGTGGTGGTAGTTCGAAAAGGTTTTGCAAACGCAGAGCAGGGGGAGCCTGGGCCGGCAGTGGCCCAAACTTTCTTTGTGGGACCCCCTGCTCCTCCTAGCCCCACAAAAATAAGTTTTACTCTTACCTTTACTGAATGGAGCATCCAGAATGGGAGCTCCACCCAGTAGGCCATTAAAATAGGTCTGGGGTCCTATGTACTTTGTAGGACCCCGGTTTACATGTATTCATGAGGCCCCCGCGTGCAGCCAAGAAAACAGCAGCATTAAAATGGCCAGAGGGCGGTACAAGAGCAGTGAGTATGGCGCTTGGACTTTAACTCCCATTCCACCCAGTTAACACACCGCTGAGGCATTTAAAATTCCCCCTGTTGTGTCCCAAATGTATTTTTTTATGAACCGTTTTCTTTTTTGTTACAGCTTTCCCTCAGTTCTGCCACAAGAGTACAGAACTAATTACAGCTTTGCTTTAGGAAGGAAAAAGAATGCAGTAATTGGGTATGTTTGCACCAAAATGACTTTCTTTTGCTCTGGTCAGCAGAGTACAAAACAAAAAATGATTGAGTTGCTGTGTTTTCTTCAAAATCACACTCAGGTAAGGGGAAAAAACCCACAAATTTGAAAAAGAGCATAAATGTAATGTTGGAAAATATGGAGCCTGATTTTAAATTCAAATTTGAAGAAAATAGCATCATTCTACGTTGCAGCAGTAATGAAAGAACAGGAATCGTCTCCCGGCGTTAAGGTCAATTTATGTTCAATTCCATTCGACTTAAGACGAACTGCACTGCACAGCTTGCCACGTGGAACTCCCAAATGGAGATATTATAATAGCAATCATCCACTTTGATGTAATTTACTATCCAGAAAACACTATGGAGCTTGGCCCGTTGGACTGGAGCAGGCTTTCACAGGATACTGGACTGTGTAGACTGCTCCCTCTACAGTTCTTTCACATCGCTAAAGTACACGCTCTTCAAGACTGCAGAGTTGCTGTCGGCAGTTACAGAGACTGCTAACAGCGAGCCAGGAAGCTATTGAAGGGTGGCAGCTTTCAAACCAGATGTTTTCTTGGCACTGGTGAAATACAAACCTTGCAAAAAAAAAGGCCAGAGCATTTCAGGCAAGGATGCTAATAGACATCACATGGCAACTTTATTTTTTATGTGGGTGGATCAAGAAAGTTTCTTAACTCAATTGTTCATTTGCTAGATTTAAGGGGTTGAGAATTTTGTTAATGAGCCAGGGTATAACATCCACTGGCGGAAAAGGGTGGACTGCTGCAATCTTGCAAAAGAAAGATAATCAGAAAGAAATGGAAAATAGATTAATGAGAAGAGAACGGCTTCATAAAAAAAACAACAAAAAAGTGGAAAGGACAGAGCATTAGTCAAGGCGAAAAAGCAAGCGTAACCAGTACTAGACGACTATCTTAAAAGACCCTGCTGTGGCCTCACAGGCTGAGGGAGTGGCTCAACATTTCAAACTCTTCAACTCTGTGCACAGACAAGATTTTTTTTTAAGCCTTTTTCTGGGGGTTGTGATGTCTGAAGTGATCTAAAGTGATACTAGATTGTTGCCTTTGGTTACCTGACCAGCTGCTGGGTTTCACCTTTATTACCAATGTCGGACACTTAAAGACAAAAATGAACAAGGATATGAGGCATCGAGTCGCTTTTAGGGATATAAGTATTTTGGGAAAAACTGAAGCCTAGAAATTCTCATGCTGGGGGGTGAAGGGAGGGCGACAGAAATGCACACAGTAGGAGTGAATGGATAGGAATTTGGGGCAGAACCAATTTCCATTCTGCCCCTTTCTGGCAGCAATGGCAAATTCCGATAGGGGAGGCGTGGGAGCCTTTCCCAACCACCCCCTCCCCAGTGTAATGTCACTTTGGGGGGCGCAGGACTGGTGAGACTCCAGATTGTCCCGGAAATCCTGCCAGTTCCACCTAGTGTAAGGCCAGTGGTAAGTGCGCCTTCACCTACACACTTCAGTGTCTTTCCATTGCGTTCCATGTTAGTCCTCCCAAAGTATCACCCTTGCTGTTTGCCACATCACCTACTTTTGTGTCATAGAGGGCAAGATCACCAGTGGCCTCAACTGTTGTATTTGTGATTCCAGCCTGGCTGGCACTGCAATATCAGTTTATGTGCAGCTCACATGTGCATCAGATAGGTGACCGATGCATCAGTCAGCATGGCTAGCACTTACCTCCTTTCCCACTGAAAAACAGGACACAGCTGCTCAATGTAATCACACTGATGCATTTTACAAAGTACTTGCGGTCACAGATGGTTGCAATATGTCCAACTTAAAGCCCATCTTGGGTACGAGTAAGTAACTATGTCTGTGTTACAATGGTTTGATGTGTGAAGCACTTGGAAGATATTTGTGTAGCAAGGCTTTTGATTTTCAGCTTGAATGTGTTCCATGCTGAAGTAAAGATATGCAGATTTTTTTATTTTATTTATTCATTCATGGGATGTGGGCATCGTTGGCAAGGCCAGCATTTATTGCCCATCCCTAGTTTCCCCTCAGAAAGTGATGAAGAGCCACCTTCTTGAACCGCTGCAGTCCGTGTGGTGAAGCAGCTCCCACAATGATGTTAGGTAGGAAGTTCCAAGATTTTGACCCAGCAATGATGAAGGAACAGAGATATATGTCCGAGTCAGGATGGAGCGTCCTGGAGGGAAACTTGGAGGTGATGGTGTTCCCATGCGCCTGCTGCCTTGTCCTTCTAGGTGGAAGAGGTCGTGGGTTTGGGAGGTGCTGTGAAGAAGCCTTGGTGAGTTGTTGCAGTGCATCTTGTAGATGGTCTGCACAGAGAGGTCTTAAATGGAGTGCTTCTAAACAGTGTGTTAAAGTTGAGAATTTGGAGAGAGTGGGAATTTGGAGCAGAGAGGGAAGGAGTTGCTGCTTTGTGCCTCCAATACTTGTAATGCCTTGTGTTACAGGTAAATATTTAATTTAATTTACCTATAACTTAAACTAGATCAAGTAATTAGTTAAAAAACGAAACTATAAGCTAAGTTAATTAAATACAAGGGGCTAGAAATTCATTATAGCCCAGGAATGGGCGGTATCTTTAGAAAAGTTTGAGAATTAGCGCCATGCAAAATTCATTCTCACTGCTCAAAGAAATGATTAGGGTGCTAAATCAAGTCTTAAAGGCCTAGCTCAGTGGCGTTACACTCAAAGGTGGACCAATATCGGGTGCAGTCTAATCTCAACTCATCATTGCCACAGGCTTTTCCCAGTACTTAAAGGGGAGGTTCATTGATACTGCAGCACCTCATTCTCAGCATTGCTGGCTGTGCAGCTGCCTCAGCAAGGAGAAGCACAACAAGGAGAAGGAGCCAGAGGACTGAAGCAGGTGTGTTCATGGAAGCTCCACCTCAGTCGGGTGGTCAGGGTGATTGAATGCTTTACCAAATGCTACATACCACCATCTGTACCACAAGCTTCACACACTGCCCAAAGCACCACCCTCCCAGCGCTCACCCACCAACAATCTCTACCTACCAACATTGACACCCACATCTCACGCCTTGCACACAATGACCGCTATTCAACTATGGCAGGCACAAGGGTCATTAGTTATTAGAATGATTGTGATATGTGTGATATGTTTATGCATAAGTTTATTAATGTAGTTTGCAATATTTTGTGGTCTCTCTCATTTCACCTTTGCACCCAGGAGGACGCTGTGATATAGCATGACACAGGGATGGTATGATGGGCATGTGTTGAGCAAAAGGGATCTGGGGTTTAAGTCATCCTGCTCTAAAGCTGGAAGTCTGTTTGGAGGAGGTGGCAGAGTTCTGTGACCACCACCTTGGTGATGCGGAGCCATCTAATATACTGCTCATCGCTTAATTAAAGGTAGAAGTGCTGTTGGAATACCCTCAGAGGGTAAGGCCTCCTGGTGAGAGCCCTGATGTCCTTCCTCATCCCTCTGCGCACATGTTCCCGTATTTCTGGCTGCCTCCACTCCCTCTGCTGTAGATCCTGGAGGACGAGGTGGCATGCCAGTACAGCCCCCTTTAATGTTGCCAAGTTTATCAGTTTGAATCTTTGAACAATAAATGTAGCCACTTTGCACTTGCCAGAACACTGCTGATAAAAAAGAACCTTGAAATTACTCATAAAAGGTGATCCACGAGCTGAAACTGACAAGAAACCATTGAAACTCACCTGCCCTGACAGCTGCAAGTGATTAATGCAGATGCCTTTAAATAACGTTGCTGGAGCCGGCGTCCTGCAGCTGTGCGCCTTCTCTCCCTGTCGCTGTCTGGTCGAGGCGCAAAGGTAAATGGCGAAAATCAATTTTGCAGATCGGTCACGATCTGCCTGGCGTTGAAGTCCCCAGCAGTACCTCGTACCGGCGGCACTGGATTTGCTTCGCCCTGGCGCTATATTCATCAGCGCCCCATTACCGCCCTCTGCAGGCGCTAACGGGAGGTGCGAACCAACTGAATTTTTCCCCCATAAACTCTAATTATTTAAATTAATAAAACAAGGTTATATAGGGATGGCAGTGCAGGTAGTGTGCCGCAACTGCAGCATGTGGGAGTTCGTAAAGAGCATCGCGATCCCGGAAGACCATGTCTGCAGTAAGTGTCTGCATCTCGAGGAACTTCAGCTCAGAGTTGTTGAGCTGGAGTCTGAGGTGCAGACATTGCGGGCATCAGGGAAGGGGAGTCTCAAACTTAAATGAAGTCAATTACATAGGTATGAGGGGCGAGTTGGATAAGGTAGATTGGGAAATTAGATTAAAAGGTATGACAGCAGATAAGCAGTGGCAAACATTTAAAGAAATATTCCAAAATTCTCAAGGAATATGCATTCCATTGAGAAATAAAAACTCCATGGGAAAGGTGATCCATCCGTGGCTAGCTAAAGAAGTTAAGGATAGTAGATTAAAATAAGAGGCTTATAATGTTGCAAAGTATAGTAGTAAGCCTGAGAATCGGAAGAGTTTTAGAAACCAGCAAAGGATGACCAAAAAAGTGATAAAAAGGGAGAAAATAGAATGAGAGTAAACTAGCAAGAAATATAAAACAGTTGTAAAAACAAGTATGTAAAAAGAAGAGAGTAGCAAAAGTAAGCGTTGGCCCCTTAGAGGCTGAGATGGGAGAAATTATAATGGGGAATAAGGAAATGGCAGACACTTTAAATAAATATTTTGTATCTGTCTTCACAGTAGAAGACACAAAAAGCATACCAAAGATAGTGCGGAACCAAAGGGCAAATGAGAGTGAGGAACTTAAAGTAATTAATATCCGTAGAGAAAAGGTACTTGAGAAACTAATGGGACTAAAAGCTGACACATCCCTCGACCTGATGGCTTACATCCTAGGGTTCTAAAAGAGGTGGCTGCAGAGATATTGGATGCATTGGTTGTGATATTCCAAAATTCCCTAGATTCTAGAATGGTTTGGAAGGTAGCAAATATAACCCTGCTCTTCAAAAAAGGAAGGAGAGAGAAAATAAGGAACGACAGGCCAATTAGCATGACATCAGTTGTCGGGAAAATGCTGGAATCCATTATTAAGGAAGTGGTAACAGGGCATTTAGAAAATCATAATATGATTAGGCAAAATCAACATAGTTTTATGAAAGAGAAATCGTATATAACAAATTTATTAGAGTTTTTTGAGGATGTAACTAGCAGGGTAGATAAAGGGAAACCAGTGGATGTAGTATACTTGGATTTTCAAAAGGCATTCAATAAGGTGCCACGTAAAAGGTTGTTACGCAAGATAAGGGCTCATGGGGTTGGGGGTAATATGTTAGCATGGAGAGAGGATTGGTTAATGGACAGAAAACAGAGAGTAGGGATAAACAGGTCATTTTCAGGTTGGCAGGCTCTATCTAGTGGGGTGCCACAAGGATCAGTGCTTGGCCTTCAGCTATTTACAATTTATATTAATGACTTAGATGAAGGGATGATACAAAGTTTGCTGATGATACAAAGATAGGTGGGAAACTAAGCTGTGAGGAGGACACAAAGAGCCTGCAAAGGGATATAGACAGGTTAAGTGAGTGTGCAATAAGGTAATAGATGGAATATAATGTGGGGAAAAGTGAGGTTATTCACTTTGGTTTGAAGAATAGAAAAACAGAATATTTTTTCAATGATGAGAAACTATTAAATATTGGTGTTCAGAGAGATTTAGGTGTCCTCATATAGGAAACACAGAGTGTTAGCATGCAGGGACAGCAAGCAATTAGGAAGGCAAATAGCATTTTGGCCTTTATTGCAAGGGGGTTGCAGAACAACAGTCAGGAAATCTTGCTACAATTATACAAGGCTTTGGTGAGATCACACCTGGAGTACACTGCACCATTTTGGTCTCCTGATCTGAGGAAGGATATACTTGCCTTAGAGGCGATGAAACGAAGGTTCACTAGATTGATTCCTGGGATTAGAGGGTTGTCCTATTAGGAGAGATTGAGTAGATTGAGCCTATACTCTCTGGAGTTTAGAAAAATGAGAGGTGATCTCATTGAAACAGATAAGATTCTGAGGGGGATTGATAGGGTAGATGCTGAGAGGCTGTTTCCCCTGGCTGGAGAGTCTAGAACTGGGGGCATAGTCTCAGGATAAGGGGTCGGCCATTTGAGACTGAGATGAGGAGGAATTTCTTCACTCAGAGGGTTGTGAATCTTTGGAATTCTCTACCCCAAAGGGCTGTGGATGCTGAATTGTTGAGTATATTCAAGGCTGAGATCGATAGATTTTTGGACTCTAGGGAATCAAGGGATATGGAGATCGGATAGGAAAGTGGAGTTGAGCTCGAAGATCAGCCATGATGTTATTGAATGGCGGAGCAGGCTCGAGGGGCTGTATGACCTACATAATTCTTACGTTCTTATGTTCTTAATAGTACCCATTGCAGCCACGGTGCGCCAGTGGTGGAGGGAGTGAATGTTTAAGGTGGTGGATGGGGTGCCAATCAAGCGGGCTGCTTTGTCCTGGATGGTGTCGAGCCTCTTGAATGTTGTTGGAGCTGCACTCATTCAGGAAAGTGGAGAGTATTCCATTACACTCCTGACTTATACCTTGTAGATGGTGGAAAGGTTTTGGGGAGTCAGGTGGTGAGTCACTCACTGCAGAATACCCAACCTCTGACCTGCTCTTATAGCCACAGTATTTATGTGGCTGGTCCAGTTAAGTTTATGGTCAATGGTGACCCCTAGGATATTGTTGGTGGAGGATTCAACGATGGTAATGCCATTGAATGTAAAGGGAGATGGTTAGACTCTGTCTTGTTGGAGATGGTCATTGTCTGCCACTTGTATGTCATGAATATTACTTGCTACTTACCAGTCCAAGCCTGGATGTTGTCCAGGTCTTGCTGCATGCGACATGGACTGCTTCATTATCTGGGGAGTTGCGAATGGAAGTGAACACTGTGCAATCATCAACAAACATCCCCACTTCTGACCTTATGATGGAGGGAAGGTCATTGATGAAGCAGCTGAAGATGGTTGGGCCGAGGACACTGCCCTGAGGATCTCCTGCAGCAATGTCCTGGGGCTGTGATGATTGACCTCCAACAACCACAACCATCTTCCTTTGTGCTAGGTATGACTTCAGCCAGTGGAAAGTTTTCCCCCTGATTCCCATTAACTTCAATTTTACTCGGGGTCCTTTTTGCCACACTCGGCCAAATGCTGCCTTGATGTCAAGAGCAACGTTCCCTATAAGTTGCGTGGCCGAGCAGACGCGCAACTCTCTGTTAAGTTTCACGCATGCGCGAACTGTGAATGGGCTGCGCAGCCTCTTAAAGGGGACGTGCACCCCCCTAAAAAGGAGGGAACATTGGTCAAGGACAGTTACTCTCACCTCACCTCTGCAATTCAGCTCTTTTGTCCATGTTTGAACCAAGGCTGTAATGAGGTCTGGAGCCGAGTGGTCCTGACAGAACCCAAACTGAGTATTGTTGAGCAGGTTATTGGTGAGTAAGTGCCGCTGGATAGCATTATCGACGATACCTTCCATCACTTTGCTGATGATTGAGAGTAGACTGATGGGGCGGTAATTGGCCGGATTGGATTTGTCCTGTTTTTTATGGACAGGTCATACCTGGACAATTTTCCACTTTGTCGGTTAGATGCCAGTGTTGTAGCTGTACTGGAATAGCTTGGCTAGAGGCGTGGCTAGTTCTGGAGCACAAGTCTTCAGCACGACAGTCAGGATGTTGTCAGGGCCCTTAGCCTTTGCTGTATCCAGTGCACTCAGCCGTTTCTTGATATCACATGGGGTGAATCAAATTGGTCGAAGACCGGCATCTATGAGGAAGAGGACCTCAGGAGGAGGCCGAGATGGATCATCCACTCGGCACTTCTGGCTGAAGATGGTTGCGAACGCTTCAGCCTTGTCTTTTGCACTCACGTCCTGGGCTCTACCATCATTAAGGATGGGGACGTCCATGGAGCTTACACCTCCTGTTATTTGTTTAATTGTCCACTGCCATTCACGACTGGATGTGGCAGAGCTTTGATCTGATCCATTGTTTGTGGGATAGCATGCTGCTTCCGCTGTTTAGCATGCATGTGTTGTAGCTTCACCAGGTTAGCACCTCATTTTCTGGTGCGCCTCTCATTGAACCAGGTTTGGCCGCCAGGCTAGAGTGAGGGATACATAGAAACATAGAAACATAGAAGATAGGAGCAGGAGTAGGCCATTCAGCCCCTCGAGCCTGCTCCGCCATTCAATGAGATCATGGCTGATCATCCAAATTCAGTACCCTGTCCCTGCCTTCTCTCCATATCCCTTGATCCCTTTAGTTTTAAGAAATATATCTAACTCCTTCTTGAATATATTTAATGAATTGGCCTCTACTGCCTTCTGTGGTACAGAATTCCACAGGTTCACCACTCTCTGGGTGAAGAAATTCCTCCTCATCTCAGTCCTAAATGGCTTACCCCTTATCCTCAGACTGTGACCCCTGGTTCTGGACTCCCCGGCCATCGGGAACATCCTTCCCGCATCTAGTCTGTCTAGTCCTGTTAGAGTTTTATAAGTTTCAATGAGATCCCCTCTCATTCTTCTAAACTCCAGTGAGTATAAGCCCAATCGACCCAATCTCTCCTCATACGCCATTCCTGCCATCCCGGGTATCAGCCTGGTGAATCTTCGCTGCACTCCCTCCATGGCAAGAACATCCTTCCTCAGATAAGGCGACCAAAACTGCAAACAATACTCAAGATGTGGTCTCACCAAGGCCCTGTACAACTGCAGCAAGATATCCTTGTTCCTGTACTCGAACCCTTTCGCTACGAAGGCCAACATACCATTTGCCTTCTTAACCGCCTGCTGCACCTGCATGCTTACCTTCAGCGATTGGTGCACAAGGACACCCAGGTCTCGTTGCACTTCCCCTTCTCCCAATCTATTGCCATTCAGATAATAATCTGCCTTCCTGTTTTTGACACCAAAGTGGATAACCTCGCATTTATCCACATTATATTGCATCTGCCATGCTTCTGCCCAATCCCCCAACCTGTCCAAATCATACTGGAGTTTCTCGGCATCCTCCTCCCACCCAGCTTTGTGTCGTCTGCAAACTTGGAGATATTACATCCAATTCCATCGTCCAGATCATTAATATATATTGTGAATAGCTGGGGTCCTAGGACCGATCCCTGCGGTACCCCACTAGTCACCGCCTACCACTCGGAAAAAGACCCATTTATTCCAACTCTTTGCTTTCTGTCTGCCAACCAGTTCTCTATCCAAGTCAATACCTTGCCCCAATCCCATGTGCCTTAACTTTACACGCTAATCTCTTATGCGGGACCTTATCGAAAGCCTTCTGAAAGTCCAAATACACCACATCCACTGGTTCTCCCTTATCCATTTTACCAGTTACATCCTCAAAAAATTCCAGTAGATTAGTCAAGCATGATTTACCTTTTGTAAATCCATGTTGACTTTGTCCGATCCTGTCACTGTTTTCCAAGTGCTCTGCTATTACATCTTTTATAATGGACTCTAGCATTTTCCCCACTACCGATGTCAGGCTTACTGGTCTATAATTCCCCGTTTTCTCTCTACCACCTTTTTTGAATAGTGGGGTAACATTAGCTACCCTCCAATCCATGGGTACTGTTCCAGAGTCTATAGAATTTTGGAAGATGACCAGCAATGCATCTACTATTTCTAGGGCAACTTCCTTAAGTACCCTATGTTGTAGATTTTCAGGCCCTGGGGATTTATCGGCCTTCAATCCCGTCAATTTCCCTAACACTATTTCCCTACAAATACTGATTTCTTTCAGTTCCTCCTTCTCATTAGACCCTATGTTTCCCGACATCTCTGGGAGGTTATTTGTGTCCTCCTTTGTGACGACAGAACCAAAGTATGTATTTAATTGGTCTGCCATTTCTTTGTTCCCCATTATAAATTCCCCTGATTCTGACTGCAAGGGACCTACGCTTGACTTAACCAATCTTTTTCTCTTCACATATCTATAAAAGCTTTTACAGTCAGTTTTTATGTTCCTCGCAAGCTTACTCTCATATTCTATTTTCCCCCTCTTAATTAATCCCTTTGTCCTTCTTTGCTGAATCCTATACTGCTCCCAATCCTCAGGTTTTCTGCTTTTTCTGGCCAATTTATATGTCCTTTCCTTGGATCTTATGCTATCCCTAATTTCCTTTGTTAGCCACGGTTGAGTCACCTTTTTTGTTTTATTTTTATGCCAAACTGGGATGAACAAATTCTGTAGTTCATTCATGCGATCTTTGAATGCTTGCCATTGCCTCTCCACCGTCAACCCTTTGAGTGACATTCCCCAATCAATCCTACCCAACTCGCACCTCATACCATCGTAGTTTCCTTTATTTAAATTCAGGACCCTAGTCTCTGAGTCAACTACTTCACTCTCCATCTTAATGAAGAATTCGATCATATTATGATCGCTCCTCCCCAAGGGGCCTCGCACAACAAGATTGCTAATTAATCCTTTCTCATTACATAATACCCAGTCTAAGATGGCCTGATCTCTAGTTGGTTCCTCGACATATTGGTCCAGGAAACCATCCCGTATACACTCCAGGAATTCCTCCTCCACAGTATTGTTACTAATTTGGTTAGCCCAATCTATATGTAGATTAAAGTCGCCCATGATAACTGCTGTGCCCTTATTGCACGCTTCTCTAATTTCCCTTTTAATGCCATCCCCAACCTCCGTATTACTGTTTGGGGGTCTATACACCACTCCCACTAGCGTTTTCAGCCCCTTGGTATTTCTCAGTTCTACCCATACAGATTCCACATCATCAGAGCTAATATCCTTCCTTACAATTGTGTTAATCCCCTCTTTAACCAGCAATGCTACCCCACCTCCTTTTCCTTTTTGCCTATCTTTCCTGAATATTGAATACCCCTGTATGTTGAGTTCCCAGCCTTGGTCACCCTGGAGCCATGTTTCCGTAATCCCAATCATATCATATTCGTTTACCTCTATTTGCGCAGCTAATTCATCCACCTTATTACGAATGCTCCTCGCATTAAGACAGGTTATGAGGTTACATACTGTGGTGGAATACAATTCTGCTTCTGATGGCCCACAGTGCCTCATGGATGCTCAGTTTTGAGCTGCCAAATCTGTTCTTAATCTATTGACATGATGGAGGGTGTCCTCCGTGTGAAGACGGGACTTTGTCTGCACAAGGACTGTGCAGTGGTTACTCCTACCAATACTGTCATGGACAGATGCATCTGCGACAGCTAGATTGATGAGGATCAGGTCAAGTAGGTTTTTCCCTCGTATTGATTCTCTCACCACCTGCCGGTGGGACAGGACATACCCAGGGATGGTGATGGAGGAGTCTGGGAAGTTGGCTGATAAGTACAATTCTGTGACTAGCTTAACTAGTCTATGGGACAGCTCTCCCAACTTTGGCACAAGTACCCAGATGTTAGTGCGGAGGGCTTTGCACGGTCAACTGGGCTGGGTGTGCCTGTTGTGTCCGAATCCAAGGGGTCCTTCCAGTTTTATTCTTATGTACCTTTTTGTAGCAGTTTGATGTTGCTGTGGGTCTAGGGTCACATATAGGCCTGACCAGGTAAGGACGCAGGTTTCCTTCCCTAAAGGACTGTAGTGAATCAGTTGGGTTTTTATGACAAATCTGGTAGCTTCATGGTCACCATTACTGAAACTGGCTTTTCCAGATTTTTTTTTTTCAAAACTGAATTCAAATTAACAAAGTGCCATGCTGGGATTTGAACTTGTGTCTACTAGATTTTTATTCCAGGTCTCTGCATTACTAATCTAGTAACATAACCACTGCACTACCATACTTGTGCCTGGTGACTTAACCTGAATAAATGAAAGATATGAATGAAAGAGCTGCCATGGAACTTGTTTTTTTAAAATTCGTTTTATGGGATGTGGGCATTACTGGCAAGGCCAGCATTTATTGCCCATCTCTAGTTGCCCTTGAGAAGGTGGTGGTGAGCCGCCTTCTTGAACCGCTGCAGTCTGTGCGGTGAAGGTACTCCCACAGTGCTGTTAGGTAGGGAGTTCCAGGATTTTGACCCAGCGACGATGAAGGATTGGCGGTATATTTCCAAGTCAGGATGGTGTGTGACATGGAGGGAAACTTGGAGGTGGTGGTGTTCCCATGTGCCTGCTGCCCTTGTCCTTCTAGGTGGAAGAGGTCGCGGGTTTGGGAGGTGCTGCCGAAGAAGCCTTGGTGAGTTGCTGCAGTGCATTTTGTAGATGGTACACACTGCAGCCACAGTACGCCGGTGGTGGAGGGAGTGAATGTTTAAGGTGGTAGATGGGGTGCCAATCGGGCTGCTTTGTCCTGGATGGTGTCGCACTTCTTGAGTGTTGTTGGAGCTGCACTCATCCAGGCAAGTGGAGAGTATTCCATCACACTCCTTACTTGTGCCTTGTAGATGGTAGAAAGTCTTTGGGGAGTCAGGAGGTGAGACACTCACCGCAGAATACCTAGCCTCTGACCTGTTCTTGTTGCCACAGTATTTATGTGGCTGGTCATGTTAAGTTTCTGGTCAATGGTGACCCCCAGGATGTTGATGGTGGGAGATTTGGCGATGGTAATACCATTGAATATCAAGGGGCGGTGGTTAGACTCTCACTTGTTGGAGATAGTCATTGCCTGGCACTTCTGTGGCGCAAATGTTACCTGCCACTTATCAGCCCAAGCCTAAACGTCGTCCAGGTCTTGTTGCATGCGGGCATGGACTGCTTCATTACTTTCCAAATTCATTAAAGAATGCTGCCTTCTTCTGTATATTCTCTCGGGCCCTGCAGGTAACATGCACAGCATTGAGGCTGTCAAGAATAGAGCACATCCACCTTGTGGGGTGAATGTCTTGGAGTGCTAAAAAGGACAAACCCTCCTTGCTTTCACTTCATACAGCAGCATGTCCACTCCACCAGCTATCAAACAGGGAGTCAGGTGCAGCACCACTCCACCATGTGCCCATCTTTCATGTCTCTACATTGGGTTTGCTTCTCTTCCTTTTGACCTAGTATTTCCTGCACCACATAGAGCTTTCGAAATGGCTAACAAGTTTCTGCAAACGATTTTCAGCCTTTCTGAGGTGCAGAATATCTACCTAACTTTAACTGTACTCCCTGCATCTTAGGTTAGTGTGCTCAGGGAATATTTTCAACTATAACAACAACAACTTGTATTTATATAGCACCTTTAACATAGTAAAATGTCCCAAGGCGCTGTACCGGAGTATTTTAAGACAAATAATTTGACACTGAGCCACATAAGGATAAATTAAGGCAGGTGACCAAAAGTTTTAAGGAGCGTCTTAAAGGAGAAAAGAGAGGTAGCGAGATGGAGAGGTTTAGGGAGGGAATTCCAGAGCTTAGGGCTTAGGCAACTTAAGGCATGGCCACCAAAGGTTGAGCGATTATAATCAGGGATGCTCAAGAGGGCAGAATTAGAGCAGCACAGATATCTCGGGGGGTTGTGGGGCTGAAGGAGATTACAGAGATAGGAAGGGGCGAGGCCATGGAGGGATTTGAAAACAAGGATGAGAATTTTGAAATTGAGGTGTTGCTTAACCGGGAGCCAATGTAGGTCAGTGAGTACAGGGGTGATGGCGAATGGGACTTGGTGCGAGTTAGGACACAGGCAGCTGAGTTTTGGATGACCTCAAGTTTACTTAGGGTAGAACGTGGGAGGCCAGCCAGGAGTGCATTGGAATAGTCAAGTCTAGAGGTAACAAAGGCATGGATGAGGGTTTCAGCAGCGGATGAGGTGAGGCAGGGGCGGAGACGGGCGATGTTACGGAGGTGGAAGTAGGGCGGTCTTTTGTTATGCTGCGGATATGTGGTCGGAAGCTCATTTCAGGGTCAAATATGACACCAAGGTTGCGAACAGTGTGGTTCAGCCTCAGACAGATGTTAGGGAGAGGGATGGAGTCAGTGACTAGGGAACGGAGTTTGTGGCGGGGACCGAAAACAATGGCTTTGGTCTTCCCAATATTTAATTGGAGAAAACTTTTGCTCATCCAGAACTGTATGTCGGACAAGCAGTCTGACAATTTAGACACCATGGAGGAGTCGAGAGAAGAGGTAGAGCTGAACGTCGTCAGCGTAGATGTGGAAACTGACGCTGTGTTTTCGGATGATGTTGCCAAGGGGCAACATGTAGATGAGAAATAGGAGGGGGCCAAGGATAGATCCTTGGGGGACAACAGAGGTAACAATGCGAGAGCGGGGAGAGAAGCCGTTGCAGGTGATTCTCTGGTTACAATTAGATAGATAAGAATGGAACCAGGTGAGTGCAGTCCCACCCAGCTGGACGACGGTTGGAGGAGGATGGAGTGATGAACCGTGTCAAAGGCTGCAGACAAGTCAAGAAGGACGAGGAGGGATAGCTTACCTTTGTCACAGTCAGAAAGGATGTCATTTGTGACTTTGATGAGAGCCGTTTCGGTACTGCAGCAAGGGCGGAAACCTGATTGGAGGGATTCAAACATGGAATTGCGGGAAAGATGGGCACGGATTTGGAAGGTGACAACACGTTCAAGGACTTTGGAGAAGAAAGGGAAGTTGGAGATGGGGCAGTAGTTTGCAAGGACGGAGGGGTCAAGGGTTGGTTTTTTGAGGAGAGAGGTGATGACGCCAGATTTGAGGGAGAGGGGGACAGTACCTGAGGAGAGAGAACCGTTAACAATATCAGCTAACATGGGAGCCAGAAAAGGAAGTTGGGTGGTCAGCAGTTTGGTGGGAATAGGGTCGAGGGAGCAGGAGGTGGGTCTCATGGACAAGATGAGCGCAGGAATGACCTGATCATCTCACCAACTCAGCAAGGGGTCAGGTCACCAGTCTATTGTTACATGTCGTACACAAAGTTGAAGAGTCCCACAGCCAATGTCACATGATCACAAAATCAGTTCCTATGTATGTGTTTTTGATACTCCAGTGGTGGACTGGTGAGTATAGAGTATATTTTGTGAGTACTCCAACTAGGATCCCATTGGAGTATGCATTTAATGCTATTTGCCATTCTAATGCCATGTACATAATTCATCGCTGCCGATCCAGTGATGAGTATGAGTTAAGATACTTATTGAGCCTTTCCAAGGGTTTTCAGAATTTTTGTCTCCCTAATCTGACACTCCTCTTTAATATTTAATGTTTGCAGGGAGGAAAGAGCACAATTAAAGGGGAGTGTTGGATTATAGGGACAAACTGCATCTCAGTCTATTGATAGCCTTAAAAAGGAGTGAAAAATGAAGGGAAAGGAAACCCAACACATTGGCATGAGTCTGCAGGCAAGTGGTGGAACAGCCCAAGCACCTGACCCCCTGTATAATGGCTGCTGAAATGGAGGTGCTGCTGCATGAGATGCCTGTGAGGACCATTGCCTTGTGTGTCACTCCATGGCACCATCCCCTTAGGCCACTATTATAGTTCACCATTACTGTCATTGCATGTGCCGGCCTTATGATGAATGATAGCTGTGAGTGTCTTGTGGACACAGGTCTCCATGGCCATTGGCATGCATGTGCGACAGGGTCTGCAGCAAAGGTTGATGGCATCTTGTTGGTTGCATTAATCAGGTATATTAGCACTAGCTCTTCCTTCTTTCTTGTAGTGCCATTGGAAGCAGCGCATTCTGTTCTTGGTGTACTCCTGAGAGTGTAACTAACGTTGCACTTGGGCATTCATATATTTTAGTGGTGCCATCAGACAGGTCTGCTGTCCCAGCTTCCGTTGGGAAGTGAACCATCCCCCTCCCGAAAACTACGTCGCGGCAGATAATTGGCTCATTTTCAGGTACCAGCAGCCTAATTTATACACTTCAACAAGCAGCCAACAGTGAAATATCTGAAATAAAAACAGAAAATGCTAGAAATACTCAGCAGGTCAGGCAGCATCTGTAGAGCGAGAAAAACAGAGTTAACGTAACATCTCCAACTTTTTCCAGTTCTGACGAAGGGTCATCGACCTGAAACATTGGGCTCGATTTTATCATTGGGGCGGGCTAGGGTCGTGTCATCCACTTTTTGTGTTAGCCACCCGACTCCAATTGGATGTGGGAGAATGATTCGATTTTCCCCTAATTGGGCAATTGAGTTCCAGCATGTGGGAACCCATGACCCAATTAGTGTTTTCAGTCTGAAAGTCGCCTCTGATGATGTCATCATTGCTGCTGCATTTAAGGTCTGCAAAGACTGGGAAGCTTTTGGCCTTTGCTGTGAGAGGGACCTGGAGGCAAAATGAGCAGTAGGAGACCCAAGTCTGCTCCCAGAATTTTTCACCACCACCGCCACCACTCCAGTCTCCAAACTTCCACAACAATGGTTATGATTGCTAAAAGTTCCCCCAGAATGATGATTGATCAAATCTCCTTCTTAATGGTGGACCTGCAGCTGATAGTCAGCAATCCAAGTGTGCTACCGCCAGGTTTCACCATTGTGTTTCAGAGGAGGCGTGCATCACGTCAGAAAAGTCATAAAATCAGAAAAGTCTTAAAATCAGAAAGGCCTCTCAAAATGAGATTATAGAGGCAATTAAGTGGTTGTTAAGGGCCTTAAGGGCCTATCCCGCCTCTTGGGGGCGGGACAGAGACGGGATCAGAAACCACGCATTTGGGAAAATTGCATGGAGGCGGGGTCGGGTCTGCCTACCATTTTTTGCAATTTTAACACCCCACACGTCTCCATTCCCGCCTCCTCGGGCCTGGGAAAATCGAGCCCGTTAACTCTGTTTCTCTCTCCACGGATGTTGCCTGACCTGCTGAGTATTTCCAGCATTTTCTGTTTTTATTTCAGATTTCCAGCATCTGCAGTATTTTGCTTTTGTATTAGTGAAATATCTGAGCTTGAGTCATTACCTAGTGTATTCACAAGTGGAAAGAAATCACTTTACAGTCTTGACCTCCGAGAGCATGAATTTCACTGGAAAGTACATTATAATATCTGCATTCTAATTACTGGAAAATCTTAAGTAACTCAACCGGCCTTCTGTGATCAAACAACACTTCACCTTCATGTTAACATTAGAAAAAAGTTTGTTATGTCTAGATGCCTGGGGCTGGACAGGCTTGAATTCTGTTACACAAATACTCACCTGGAGACGCCTTGTTTATACCTGCATGCTGTGGCCACACACATTGAAGACAGTGGTTACAAGACACTGGTCTAAGCAGCTGTACACACTACATGCATATGCACACACTTTTTTCCCTTGAGGCAACAAATCAGCATCAGGTACTAAAGGCCAGGCCCCAATGTACAAGTGAGCCTAAGCAAACGACATGTTGTAAGCCTGGGCTTCGAGCAGGTTGAAGTCAGGGGAGGAGGTAGGGGATATGAGGAGAAGGTATTTTAAATGTGCAGTGGGTCTGGCTGTCAGCCAGAGGTTGTTATAATTTTCAGTGAACTCTGTCAAGCAGCTATGAATGCTTCTCTCTCGGTTGAGTTTGTCACTCGGTTATGAGCAAGGGTGCGAGCTGGTGGCTTGCTGATTTATTTTGAGCTTTACATGCAGACGTTTAATATGTGAATTTCAATAGGATCAGTTTGGATCAAACAAAACATTCATTTCACTTTTAAACATACTATAATTAATATGTGAAATGTATTTGTTAACTGTTTGCAGCACGTATGCTCCAGATTACACAGAAATAATTTTTTTTTTTTAAAGTATGATACAGACATTTTAGGAATAATTGTACAAACTTACACTCCTATTGAGGACCTTTGTCTACCAGCAGGAAAGTTCTTCCCTTGTCCTGGCCAATATTTATCCTTCACCCAACATCTAAAAACAGAATATCTGGTCATTATCACATTGCTGTTTGTGGGAGCTTGCTGTGCGCAAATTGGCTGACGTGTTTCCTACATTACAACAGTGACTACACTTCAAAAAGTACTTCATTGGCTGTAAAGTGCTCTGGGACGTCCTGAGGTCGTGAAAGGCCTATATAAATTCTTTCTTCTTTCTTTCTTATTTATCTAAATTGGCTATTTTGAAAGTCAGAATCAAATCTAAAAAACTGGGATTTTGTTGGCTGAAAATGTTGTTCCAAAAAATATCTTTTCAGCCAAAGACCCAGTGGTCTCAAGATTGACATGATGATGCCATGACCAAGGCAATCTTTGACGTGATTTTCTCACATCAAACAGAGGAGCCCGTACTGTTGAATTAACTTGATGGTGGCCTAGACAGCAAGATTGAGCACAGTAACATAACTTAGCTCAATTAACCACCCAGGGTTAATTACAAATAATGCATTCAATAATCAAATGCATATTGCATGTGAGTGAACACAAGTGCAATGCTTTAGTTGGGATCAAATACATATGTTAACAAAAATTACAGCAGGCATTTCATAATTTCTATAGTTTATTCTATATTTACCTGTTAATATTTAATTCTATAAAACAGAAGTATAACCAAAAATACTCAGATCGTAACTATTTGATAGAGAATTTATTGCACTTGCGGCACACCTTAACAACTCTCCCATGACTTCACTACTTAATAGTTATCAGCTCTTTATAACTCATGGAATACTTTTTAAATTCCACACAGAGCTGTAGGATGCTCATTACTACGATCCCTATGGTAAATTCTGGCTATCTGAAGGAAGGGATTGAGAAGGGAGGAAGTAAAATTGGAAGGAGAGTCAACCCGGGGCCACTTTTTTCCATCTGCTAGTAGCTGGCGTACTGAGTGGCATTGGCAGAGTCCCAAAGGCCCACTTTGAGGTGAAGATTTAATGGTTGAGTTTAGGAGTTTGGCTGCCAGCAGGGAGTCTCAACCATCAGTAGCACCAACTTTGAAAATTCATCCCACAATGCACAAATGAAGGGAAGGAGAGAGGGAATAACAGGGATAAAATTATTGGCCCAACATTTGCGATCGGAGGCTTCCCGCGGGCGGATGCCTCTGACCTGTAAAAAATCTACGCATTTACCTGGTGGCCCGGGAGGTATGGGGACTTGAGATCCTGGGCCTCTCCGCATATGTACGGAACTCCCATAAGTATGAATGGGGATCACTGAAAAAATACATGAACACATGAAATAAAAAAAATTACATATTTAATATTAATTAAAATGCTATTTAATTAAATATTTTAAACAAAAATGTATATATTTTAGCGGGACTAAAAATAAACTTACCTTATTGGACAGGGTTTTTAATGTATAAATGAGTGATACCATTTTATTTTTCTATTTTTTAAAACTCTTATGCTGGTAAAAGAAGGCCTTATAGACATTCAGCGGGCGGAAGTTGGGCAAATAGCGCAACTCTCCACCCGCAGAGGCCCTTCTCCTGGGGATGCGGAGGATCTGTCAAGTAGATTCTTGACAGATTGCAAGTTCTGGATTTTAGCGCATGCGCTTCGCATGCCTAAACCCGGAACTTGCGCGGCCCCTATGGGCACGTGCGCACCTCGTACGCACCCATAGGGTTCGCAAAATATGGCCCATTGTTTTTTTAGATTTTTATTTCCATTGTTTGTTTTTGTTTCCTGCAAACTAAAATCTTTACGAGCTTGATCTGCCAGGAATCTAACCCTGTAATCTGGGATGTTGCTATAATTGTTGCTACAGATCGAGGTAAAGAGCAGCACAGCTGAAAAGTTAGTTAGCAGGAAAACCACATGCTATAGAACATGGTGAATAGAACTCAATTGGACCAAAGCAAACAGACAAGAAACACACCAAACTGCACTGATGTTTTTGGTGACTCACACAGTCCACGTCTGCACAGCCATTGCCAACAAAGCTCACTAATAAATAGGACTTTTTTTAAAAAGAGTCCCTGCAATGTGGACAGTCACAGAAACTATGTATTCAAATGTATTATTGTTAGATATGGAATAGGTAGATCTGAGGTGGCATACAGTTTCTTTCCACGTTCAGTGTTAAGCCTCTCAGTCTGTTTAGAAGTGCTGGAGTGACCAGTGCAGCTCTCTTATAGTGATAATGATAGTGTAGCATCCTCTGCTGGTGGGAATAAGATGGGAAAGGGATTACTTGGAGTTTAACACAATTATTTGGTTTTACTACATTGAGAACAGCAAGTGACCAATAATAAAAGAAGAAATAAAATAATTATGTTAATTTTGCAGTTTATACATTCTGTAATAAATACGTTATCAGTAGTTTTATTAATAGCTCTCTCATGTTTGTTGATTTTTCAACAAACATCACGGAAAAAGGATATTTACCTGTTTACTTACACGGAAATAGGAAAATTTACATGTCACACCTTTTTTGCTACCTTTGGGAGCCATTTAAGAAGCAAAATATACTGATAGACAAATTATAGAAAGCTTATGAAATCCAAGTAATAAAGTGGAATTTTAATTGGTTAGTGTCAACCTTGGCTCATTGGTAGCACTCTTAGGTGAGTCAGAAGATCGTGGCCCAGAAATGGGATCCAGCTGTGCTGCAAGTGAGCACCCTGCATCACATCCTTCCCCTCACAAAAAGACATTCGGTTTAGCCTTTTCAGAGTTCACAAAAAAATATACATAGTCGAACTCTGACCTTTAACCAAAACAAAACACACAGGACTATAATTCCCTAGTGTAGCACTGGTTTTGTTGACAAAATGGCAGCCGCCTCACTTTCACCTACTTTCGGCGCGGGACACAGCGGCCGTTATTTTGGTGAAGGCCACAGTACCGTTTATAGCGCTGGCCTCTCAAATGTAAAGTAGCAGATTGTGACATCAATTGCCGTGCAACGCCTGACGTGACGCTATTAGTGCTAATTTGGATGTACTCACTCTCCTTTACACTGTGTCCTAACCACACACACAAAACCGTGCATGTAGCAGCCCTGCAGAGACTCTGTCAGCGCTTCTTAAAGGGACACACACATCTTTTGGGTAAGTTTGGATTTAAGCTTTTGGACTTTAAAAAAAATATTTTGTTGAAGTACTGGCTTGGTGTAATAGATTTAAAAAGTTTTTAATTACATAAGGATGTACAGCACAGAAAGAGGCCATTCGGCCCAACCAGTCCATGCTGGCGTTTATGCTCCACTTGAGCCTCCTCCTGTCTTTCCTCATCTAAATCTATCAGCATAACCCTCTATTCCCTTCTCCCTCATATGTTTGTCCAGCCTCCCCTTAAATGCATCTATACTATTCGCTTCAACCACTTCCTGTGTTGGCGAGTTCCACATTCTCACCACTCTTTGGGTAAAGAAGTTTCTTCTGAATTCCCTATTAGATTTCTTGGTGACTACCTTATATTGATGGCCTCTAGTTATGCTCTTCCCCACAAGTGGAAACATTCTCTCTGTATCCACTCTATCAAAACCTTTCATAATTTTAAAGACCTCTATTAGATCACCCCTCAGCCTTCTTTTTTCGAGAGAAAAGAGACCCAGCCTGTTCATCCTTTCCTGATATGCATACCCTCGCATTTCTGGTATCATCCTTGTAAATCTTCTCTGCACCCTCTCCAGTGCCTCTATATCCTTTTTAGAATATGGCGACCAGAACTGTACGCAGTACTCTAAGGCCGGAATTCTGCCGGTCCTCAGAGTGCGGGATTGGAAGAGGGACCATTGTCAAAATCGCAAAGATTGACCGGGTAGGAAACCTGCTGTCAACCCGCCTCTAATTAATCTTCCCAAGTATCGGGTCCCCGTTTGCGCATGGACCCGACACCTAGCGGCGGGAAGAGGATTATAGCCACTTACCTGCCTGTTAACAGGTACTTGATACTTATTAACAGGCTCTTTTTCAATTTTGTCACTTCTGCCTTGGGGTTCCCGACGTCTGGACACCACGCCAGGTAAGTGTGGCATGTTGTGAGTCTGTTGTAATGTTTCTGCATTGATGACAGCTGCAGAAGTGGTGTGAAGGATCCAACGGTGCACTGGTGAGTTTCAGAAGTAAGAAAATGTTGGGAAAGTAATTTTTTATGTATTTACACTTTTCTGTAGGTAACAAGTTTTGAATTGGCTGTCTAGTCCCACCTCATTGGGAGAACCTCTCTCACCAGTGACAGATCGCTTCTGTAACCTCACCTGCAGCTGCCATCTGTTCTAGCCTGTAAGATTTTCAAAATTCACAGATCCCCCAAAGCTAGAAGAAAACCCTAAGGAAAATGACTTTGGACTCTTTCTAACAAGCTTCAGGATGATAAAACACGCATTGGGCCTAACAGAGGGAGATTCAAGGTCGGAAACCAAGATTTGGCATTTTTAAAAGGCATGTTGGGCCTGTAAAGGGAGAAAAGGCTGCAACAGGGAATGGGTTCAACCTCTGTAAAGACAGTTTGGGTATTGGAGTAAATCAAATTGTCTGGGGAACTGTGTCTATCAGACATTAACATCCTAACAATCGACCCACGGCGGAGCAGTCCCCACCCAAAGCACAGGACCCATCCAAATCAAGCATAATGCAAATCACCTCGCCAACCTACATAGAAATCTCGGGCTCAGACAGGAGACTCGAAACCTGAGTAAAGCTATGACAATTAATTAGGAGCTCAACAGCTCATTGAATAATCAGTACAGCATCCCGAAACCATTTTACACATTTCTAATCAAGTTACCATTAACGAGCCCGCCCAAATCAAACAATAAACCGGGACTGATTTGGCGCGCAGATTAGAAGGCCCCTCAAAGTATAATTGAAGGCCTGTTTTCTCAAGAAGTCAGTTCTCTCTGGAAGCAACACGCAAGAAGAAACCGGAGCATCAAGACGGGGCAGCATTCTACCGTACACCCAAGTTCAACAGCTTCAGTGACCCAGGACATCATCGGACACATCGCGGTAACAAGAGCCTTACGAAACGACCAACAAAATATTACCACCAACCAACCTGGTAATATCGAGCCACCGCGACCAAAGAAAAACAACTCAGGAGAAAACCGAAGATTCGAAAGTTTTCCACTCTACAATCTATTCCTGACTTACCCCCGGGTAAGATTTTTACTTAAAAGGAACTCTAAACCCTATCTCTACAGAAGGAAAGTGGGTACTCACCCCATAAATCCAAAACGCACCCTACCGCATCAGCGGACTCGCGAAGACTGACCAGCAGTCGAAGTCCTCTACCGCGTCCGGGGTACGGCAGACACCGACCAACACATCCAGCGAACCCCGAAACCGTGAACCAGCTCAACTGTCAAGGATTCGTTTGGTGAGCATTGTCCCTGGTCCTCTAGAGTTCAACTTAGCTAGGAAGTGGGATCGGGAGGGGTGAGGTATTCTCTACTGTATTTCCCTCGTATGTATTAAAATGTTCCCCATTTTTATTAGAGTATAAGATTGTTGTGTTATATTTTCTTTCTTGAATAAAGATCAAAGTTTCTTGCACCAAAACCAGTTGTCTGCTGCACTTTTGTCACAACCCCCAAATAAGCCCAAGGTCTAGAATCAAGGGAGTGGGAGCGATTCGAACCGCTCATAAGTCAGTGGTGAGGCTGACTCACACACCACCCCCTACAAGCCTAAGGAGGGAGTCATTAGAGAGCCTGGGTGCAAGAGCTCACCTTTGTACAGTGATTGTCAGTATTTGCAGCACTTCAATGCTGTCAAACACTGAGAAATGAGCTGTCAAAGAAAAATTGTGCGTGGTCCCTTTAAGAAAACTGGCAGATGATGTGTCATCAAATGATGTCATCTGACCGGCTTCCTTTTAATTGGCAGGCTAGCCTGCAGGGCAGGCTTAACAAGGTCAATCGACGTAAAATCACGTCTGTGGGCCGGATGCAGTTGGGGGTGGGACTGGAAACCGGAAACTAGCAGACTCGCTCCCAATCCGCATCCATTTGCAAAATCGCGGCCTAAGTGTGGTCTAACCAAGGTTCGATACAGGTTTAGCATTACTTCCCTACTTTTCAATTCTATCCCTCTGGAAATAAACCCTAGTGCTTGGTTTGCTTTTTTTAACGGCCTTGCTAAACTGCGTCGCAACTTTTAGTGATTTGTGTATTTGTACTCCCAGATCCCTTTGTTCCTCTACCCCACCTAAACTCGCACCCTCCAAGGGATAAGTGACCTCCCTATTCTTCCTACCAAAATGTAATACCTCACATTTATCTGTGTTGAACTTTATTTGCCAATTATATGCCCATTCTGCAAGTTTATTAATGTCCTCCTGTAACTTGTTGCAGTCCTCCTCAGTATTGATTATCGCCCTCAATTTGGTGTCATCCGCAAATTTGGAAATTGTGTTTTTGATTCCTATGTCTAAGTTGTTAATATAAATTGTGAACAGCAGTGGTCCCAGCACTGATTCTTGTGGAACACTACAAGCCATCTTCTGCCACTGTGAATAGCTACCCTTTACTCCTACTCTCTGCTTTCTGTCCTGAAGCCAGCCAGCAATTCATTCTGCTACTTGTCCCCTGACTCCGCATTCTCTGACCTTGTTCATCAGTCTATTATGTGGTACCTTATCGAAGGCCTTTTGAAAATCCAGATAAATTACATCTACTGCATTACCATTGTCTACTCTCTCTGTTACCTCTTCAAAAAATTCAATGAGATTGGTCAAGCAAGACTTTCCCTTTTGAAATCCATGTTGACTATTTATTATTATATTTTTGGTTTCTAGATGTTCTTCTATTTTCTCCTTTAGTAGGGATTCCATTATTTTTCCTATCACCGATGTTAAGCTGACTGGTCTATAATTCCCTGGACATGTTCTATCCCCCTTCTTAAATATCGGTATTACGTTAGCTATCCGCCAGTCCTCTGGCACTATACCTTTTTCTAACGAATTATTAAATATGCGTGTGTGCTATAATGTGTGCAGCGAGTGCAGGGAGTGCTGTTGGACGCTTGCAAGGCTTCGGATGGTAAAGGAAGGCCTCTGAGAAGACAGAAAATACTGGAAAACTCAGCAGGTCAGGCAGCATCTGTGGAGAGAGAAATAAAGTTAACGTCTCAGGTCAAGATGCTGCCTGACCTGCTGAGTATTTCCAGCATTTTCTGCTTTTATTTCAGATTTTCAGCATCCGCTGGCAGAGAGAAGAGGAAGACGCAGAAGAGGAAGAAGCAAAGAGGAAGAAATAAAAGAGGAGGAAGCGGAAGGAAGGATGCAACTCAGACAGCCCCTTTCTGGTTGTGATATCAGGGATGGAATCATCTGCCAGCGGTACCAGTGACCACAGCCCCAATTCCCCTTTCAACAATTGTCCCACACCTTACCTTCCCTCTGTTACTGACCATCACAGCGTCCTCTTGGCCACAATGCTGAAATAAATGCCACCACAAAACAAATTTTCCAAACCAACTTTATCCATATATACATCCAATATGACATCAAGAAATCAACTAATCACCCTTGTGCATTCCCTTAGTGACTGTCTAGTGTGTGCCTTTGTCTATCCTACTGATGTCCCGCAGTGCTATCCCAGTGCTGCAGCATGACTGGTGGAAGGCTGCTGACTTTCAGTGGGGGACACTGCAGATGGCCTTGCAGGACAACCTCAAGGAGCTGGTGGCTGGGATTGTCAAATCAAGTGACGGTGTTTCTTCTTCTTTTTCTTCTTCACGCTCCTCTCCCTCTTCTTGGTCACCCACTGGCTGGGCAGGTTGGATTTCTTGGGTGTCTGAAATGAGGAAGGCACAAGGGTAGAGTTGTGGTGAGGGGAGGGTGAGAAAACAGGAGTTGCATGCTTACACCATGCGCACCTTGTAAATCAGAAGATATTGTGGGATGAGGGGGAAGTGGGGTGTGAGAAGGAAGATAACATATGAGGATACCAGCAGCTTGTATCCTTTCAGTCCTGCCGCTGGCCAATGGCCTGCACCGTCTCCTCCAAGGGGGTGAGGTGAAGCTAGGAATGGAAGGTGTGCCTTGTGTTTGGTACAGATTGTTGGTAGGTGAGTGATGTGGGGGGATCAGGCAAAGAGCAGTGTGTGAGGCTAGTGGTGCAGTTGGTAGGAGACGACTTTTGAAGATGCATTCACTGACCTTGACCACTGGTCTGAGGTCATGAAACTTCTTTGGGCATTGCAGCCAGGTGCAGGGGGCAACACTGCTGATAGTGACGGCCTCGGTGATCTGGGTCCCATGTTGTTCTTTCTGGAGGGCCTCCTGCCCCTGTGGGTAGAGGACCTCTCTTGCTGTATTGACCTCCTGCACAAAGCTGGAGTGCTGCATGTGAGACCCTGTGTGCCCCTTCCCTGGCTTGTTGAGCTATTTGTTTCAGTGCTGATGCACTTTTACCATTCTTTTACGTGCGGAAGGCAGTTCAGCTCTAAGAGCTGAAGACTGCTATTTCAGAATTATTTTTAATGTTTATTTTTTTTCCAGAAGGCAGTTGAGCTCCAAGGGCTAAAGACTGCCTATTTTTAAATGATTTAAAATTTTTTAATTTTAGAAGGCAGTTTCCCTTTAAGGGATCGACACTGCTTTCTAAAATGACAGGCTAGCTTTAAGAGAATGCTGCTTCGTTCCAGGGACGCTATGGTCATGCTACATTGGGCCTCCTGCTGAGACTACCACCCCAAACAATGCATTACATGGTAGGTTTTACACTCCTTTTGCGGGCGGCCGTTAACTTCGGTCCGCAATGGCACCGGCTGTTTCCCGGCCTAATAGAATTTCTAGGCCACAATCCCAAACAGGCACTACAGAAACACATAGTCCTGCAACTGAGCTGGAGGCTTATGCTGTCTTCCAGATCTGCGAACAGCGATTGGTGTCTGAATACCAGCTGTTTCTGGTGTTGTGAGTATTGCTGCTTGATTTGGAGACTGTGGAGAGTTCAGAGGACTGCTGGGGACCTCTGCATTTCAGAAAAGTTCTCAATCTCATGAGTGTTGTCTACAGGTGGCTCATCAACATAAATCAACTGATGGAGATTCCTGTGGTATGATGAGTCTCCGGCTTGCACATCATAGCTTCTAGGACCCACCACATGTGTGCATGTATCAGCACTCCAGGTACTCTGGCCATGGAATTTCATCCGCACTACTCCGAATGGCCTACTCCTGCTCCTATCTTCTATGTTTCTATAGGGATCAAGGGATATGGGGAGAAAGCAGGGACAGGGTTCTGAATTTGGATGATCAGCCATGATCGCATTGAATGGCAGAGCAGGCTAGAGGGGCTGAATGGCCTACTCCTGCTCCTATCTTCTATGTTTCTGTATCCCCAGGGTGTATTGCTTGAAGTGGTTTAGCATGCATATTGTAGTAATGCTGCTGATGTTGCTTCATGCCGACAAGCGCACGAGTGTCTTCCTCAGTCGAATATCTAGGTTGCAGGTGTGCTCCAGTTATAAGACATGCATCTACAACCTGTAAGTCTCTGTGCAGGGCTTGTGCCCACCCCTTCACTCAGTGTGTTGCGCCAATTTAATAGAGCTAAGAACTCTGATTGACCGAAATTTGCATTTCGTGAAGAGTCATTTGACGGTCCTGACGGCAGTCTCGGATTTGCCATTGGACTGCGGGTAGTGACGTCATGTGTTTAAATCCCCATGTCTTGGTGAATACTGCAAAATCTGCTGATGCAAATTGTGGACCGTTATCTGTTACTAGAATGTCTGGTAGTCCAAATCTCACAAACATTTCCTTGAGTTCTCTCAGAACGCTGCGTGTAGTAACTGAAGTGAGGCTGGCTATTTTGATGAAGTTACTGTAGTAATCTCACTCAATGAGCAGGGTATGGGCATGTAACTCACAAAGGTCAGCCCAACCTTCGACCAAGGCTTAGCCACAATCTTATGCTGTAGTAGTGGTTCCTTACTTGGAAAACTGCGATGAGCCAAACAGATATCACACTTCACAATGTACTGTTTGAGCTCTGTTGACATCTTGGGTCAACAGAGGCTGTCGCAGACTCTGTGGATACAACCTTCTATGCCGATTTGCAACTGACATTAGTTCCTTGCGTAGTGCAGCTGGCACCACGAGTTGCTGTCCCTTGAATATCAATTCCCCTTGGACCATTAGTTCGTATCAAAAGTCAAAGTAGGGGTGAAGGCATTTAGATATCACTGACTTGATCCCAGGCCAGGCTTTCTGAATGATCACACACAGTTGCTTCTGAACTGGGTCATCCGCTGCAGCGTGATTAAGTCGTTGTCAGCATGAGTCTCCAACTGGAAGTGATTCACGGTGATCGATTTCTTCCAGCTCACGTGTAAAATCACAGGTATTGACTTCCGACAATTATGCTCTGCTAAGTGTATCAGCTAGGACCATCTGCTCCTCTTTCTTATATGAAACTCTCAGACTGTATTTTTGGAGTCTTGGCAGCATCCTTTGAAGTCGTTTAGGCGCGTTGTTTAGTGGCTTGAGAACTATTGATTCTAACGGACGGTGATCCGTTTCAATATTCACCACATCCCAGTCATAGATGTAGGCTTCAAATTTATTGCAGGCGAACTCGATCACTTGAAGTTCTTTCTCGATCTGTGCAAATCTCGTCTCTGCTGATGTTAAAGCTCTTGATGCATACATGACCGGCTGTCCATTCTGCATCATTGCTGCTCCAAATCCAGACTGAGATGCATCACATTGTCGGGTGATTTCTTCCTTGAGATTGTAATAACAGAGGACTGGCATGCTAGTGACCGCTACTTGAGTCGTTGCAAAGCCAATTCTTGCGATTCTCCCCAGAACCATTCTGTGTCCTTCTGCATTCAACCTCTAAGCGGTTTTGTGATATCTGACAGATGTGGGAGAAACTTACTCAGATATTGAGCAAGTCTAAGCAGTCGCTGGATCCCTGCTACATCAGTCGGTGACGGCATCTTGAAAATTGTTTTAACTTTGGTTGGATTAACACAAAGGGCCAAAAATTCGGCCCTTCCCGGGTGAGTACACAGCGTGTACTCACCCGTAAGACGTCCCGAAGTGCCGGTTTCCTGCATGCACTGCGCATGCGCGGGAAAACGGAACTTCCGGTCTGGTGAAGGGGGCGGTTCCTAGGTGAACCGCATGCGCGGTAGAGGCTGCGCGCACGCAGCAAACTTAGATTTTTTTTCAGGTTTCTACGCGAGGGTAAGTATTGAAGAAACTACGCTTTTGAAAAGGAGGCGCAAGACCTGTTTTCAACAAGGTAAGTGGTTAATTAAGTATAATTTAAATTTTTTTTCAACAGGTTTATCTTTTTTAGATACTTTAAAGAAAGGTAAGTTTATTTTTATCACTTTTAAAAGGTATTTTAAGTTTTTCAAAAATTTAAATTTTTCTTTAAAGTGGTTAATTTATTTAACTATAGTTATTTTATAAATGTGATGGTTTTAAAAAAAAAAATATTTTAAGTTTAGCTGTTCTTTTGGGGCCGATTTCAATTCACAGATTTGACAGGTCTCCTGTCAAATCTATGAATGAAAGATGGTCTGCTGCCATTGGCTCTCCGTGGCCCACGTGATCCCAGGGGATGCATCGCACTAACTGCGCCCCTGGGACACGCAAGCACTGCGCGCTGGCTCTTGGAGCAGGACCAGGAGCTGAAGTTCCCATGGGCCCAAAACACAATGGCAGGCGCGGTAGGTAAGAGCGCGCGCGATCCTTACCCCCGCGGCAAGCCGGAGAGGCGAATTTTTGGGCCAAAGTCTTCTTCCTGTAGCAATGTGTCCAATAAAAGGTACTTCTTGCCTACGTAGTTCCAGTTTGTCCATGTTTAACACAACACCATGTTCGTTGCATTGATGAAGAAACGCTTCCAGGTGTTTGTTATGGTCTCAAATTGCTTCTTCAAGCATCTCTCCAAAACCAACTGTTACAAAATCATCTGCAATGACCTCTATCCCTTGCAGTCCTTCCACCAGCTCATGCAGCTTGGAAGACTTCGGGCACTGAGCTGATCCCAAATGGCATACGCTTCCAGCAGTATCGACTAAAGGGTGTGTGGAGTGTGGTTAGATATGATGATTGTTCTTCGAGACTCACGTGCCAAAACCCATTGCGAAAGCTGAGAATTGTGAGGACTTTAGCACCGTGTAGGCGTGTAGCTACATCTTCAATAGTCGGCAGAGGGCAATGCTCTCACTTGATGGCTTTGTTTAAGTCTTTGGGATCTAAGCAGATGCGTAGTGTGCCGTTCTTCTTCAGTACGACTACCATCAAACTGATCCATGAGGTCGGCATTGTTACAGGAGTAATGATGGCCTATCCGACCAGACCATCCAGGGTTTCCTTCAGCTTCTCCCTTAAAGCCACTAGTACTCAATGTGGGGCATGTTGAACCGGATCTACTGCCTTGTTCAGCCTGATACGGTACGCTCCATCAACTTGTCCTACACCATCACTGAAGACTCAAGATATTTCTGTATTAAAGCACTCCTTGGTCAGTAGCTTGTAGTTGTAGAGCGTGAATACCTCTGTACCAGTAGAAGGCGTTCTATTAATTTAATCATTATCTGTACACATAATGATGTTCATGCCCAGGCAGGCCTTTCTACCCAGCAGAGGGCACGTTGTTGTACTATAGAAGCCTATAGTTCAGCTTACACCTAAAATCACCACGTTGGACCTGGATTCGTACTTGTCCTTTAACAGGGAGCTTTGAACCGCCGTAAGCTACAATCTCGGTCTTAAGTGGTTCAACCTCTGCTGGATTAAAATCTCGTGTAACCTTTTGATATAGGTGAAGCGGAATCATATTACATTGTGCACCAGTGTCTATATGAAATTTGAGGTAGCTGCCTGACTCCAGTTTAAGTGTAACACACTGCGAGTCATCCAAACCAATTGCACTGACCTCATTGATGACGAAGACTTCTTCTGTCCTTGGCTCATCATGTATTGCTCTAGTTGTCTGTCTATGTGCAGGTGATTCTTTTTCACGGCATTTCAATGCAAAATGGTTGCTTTTGCCGCACTTGTTGTAGGTTTTCCCAAAAGCAGGGCACAGCTCTCTTTTGTGGAACTCGTGTCTCTTTCCACAGTTCCAGCACTCATGAGTCTTTGGGGAGCCTCTGATGTTGTCCCAAAGCTTGCTTCTGTCGTGCCTTGGGGTCTCCTTGGCTTTCTGTACTGCACTCACATTCTGTTCACTCGAATCCCCGATGACTTTGTGTTGTACGACCATGCTTTCCATCTCACTCGTCTTTGACAGGTTTCAGTTAGCCTCTCGAAGCAATCTCTCTCGCACCTTCGTATCTGCAAACCCAAACCCAAACCCAAGAACATGGCAGATGGAATATAATGTGGATAAATGTGAAGTTATCCACTTTGGTAGAAAAAACAGAAAGGCAGAGTATTTCCTAAATGGTGAAAGATTGGGGAATGCAGATGTTCAAAGGGACCTGGGTGTCCTTGTACATGAGTCACTGAAAGTGAATGTGCAGGTGCAGCAAGCCATTAGGAAGGCAAATGGTATGCTGGCCTTCATTACAAGAGAATTTGAGTACAGGAGTAAAGAAGTCTCACTCCAATTATATAGGGTCTTGGTGAGACCACATCTGGAGTACTGTGTACAATTTTGGTCTCCTTACCTAAGGAAGGATATACTTGCCATAGAGGGTGTGCAATGAAGGTTCACGAGATTGATTCCTGGGATGGCGGGACTGTCGTATGAGAAGAGATTGAGTAAACTAGGCCTGTATTCTCTTGAATTCAGAAGAATGAGAGGGGATCTCATTGAAGCATACAAAATTATTACAGGGCTTGATAGGGTGGATGCTGGGAGAATGTTTTCCTTGGCTGGGGAGTCTAGAACCAGGGGCCACAGCCTCAGGATAAAGGGTAGGCCATTCAGGACTGAGATGAGAAGAAATTTCTTCACACAGAGGGTGGTGAATTTTTGGAATTCTCTACCCCAGAGGGCTGTGGAGGCTCAGTCATTGGGTATATTCAAAACAGAAGTCGATAGATTTCTGACTAGTAAAGGCATCAAGGGATATGGCGATAGGGCCGGTGAATGTAGTTGTGGCAGAAGATCAGCCATGATCTCATTGAATGGCAGAGCAGGATCGAAGGACCAAATGGTCGACACCTGCTCCTATTTCTTATGTTCTTATGTTCTTAAATCGGTCTTGGAGCATCTCTTCTGGCATTATAGAGTGGAAATCGCAGCCTTGGCGAGTTTTCGGTGTGCAGTGTGCAGCAGCGAGAGCAGCCCTGGGTGGAGACTGAGCGTGGAGACCGAGGAGTTAAAGAGCGGGGAGAGAGAGCGGCCCAGACTCACCGGCGGCAGCAGCGAGAGCAGCCCTGGGTGGAGACTGAGCGCGGAGACCGAGGAGTTAAAGAGCGGGGAGAGAGAGCGGCCCAGACTCACCGGCGGCAGCAGCGAGAGCAGCCCTGGGTGGAGACTGAGCGCGGAGACCGAGGAGTTAAAGAGCGGGGAGAGAGAGCGGCCCAGACTCACCGGCGGCAGCAGCGAGAGCAGCCCTGGGTGGAGACTGAGCGCGGAGACCGAGGAGTTAAAGAGCGGGGAGAGAGAGCGGCCCAGACTCACCGGCGGCAGCAGCAAGAGCAGCCCTGGGTGGAGACTGAGCGCGGAGACCGAGGAGTTAAAGAGCGATGAGAGAGAGCGGCCCAGACTCACCGGCGGCAGCAGCGAGAGCGGCCCTGGGTGGAGACTGAACGCGGAGACCGAGGAGTTAAAGAGCGGTGAGAGAGAGCGGCCCAGACTCACCGGCGGCAGCAGCAAGAGCGGCCCTGGGTGGAGACTGAGCGCGGAGACCGAGGAGTTAAAGAGCGGTGAGAGAGAGCGGCCCAGACTCACCGGCGGCAGCAGAGACAAGTAAAAAGTAATAGAAGTGTGACGTCACCAGAAAACAGGTAAGTGATTGGTTGGTAAGTATTTCTTACTTTCTCGCCTTTTTCCAAACTTAATTTTTGTGGTTTATAGTTTCTAGGGTCTCTGTTGTATAGCGGGGAGTGCTAGTAAACAAGGGCCCTTGAGTATATCATTTAATTGTAGTGTAATTAGTGGTATTGATTTGATTTAATTTAATTTGAATTAATTAAAGGGTAAGTCATGGCAGCACAGCTCGGCCCCATGGCATGCTCCTCCTGCACTATGTGGGAAATCAGGAACACTTCCTGTGTCCCTGACGACCATGTGTGCGGGAAGTGTATCCAGCTGCAGCTACTGACAGACCGCATTGCAGGGCTGGAGCTGCGAATGGATACATACTGGAGCATTCGCGATGCTGAGGACATCATGGATAGCACATTTAGGGAGTTGGTGACACCACAGGTAAAGGCTGCACAGGCAGGAAGGGAATGGGTGATCACCAGGCAGAGTAGTAGGCGCAGGCAGATAGTGCAGGGGTCCCCTGTGGCCATCCCCCTCTCAAACAGATATACCACTTTGGATATTGTTGAGGGAGATGGCTTATTGGGGGAAGGCAGCAGCAGCCAACTTCCTGGCACCATGGGTGGTTCTGCTGCACAGGACGGGAGGAAAAAGAGCGGGAGAGCTATAGTGATAGGGGATTCTATTGTAAGGGGAATAGATAGGCGTTTCTGCGGCCACAAACGAGACTCCAAGATGGTATGTTGCCTCCCTGGTGCAAAGGTCAAGGATGTCTCGGGGCGGCTGCAGGGCATTCTGGAGGGGGAGGGTGAACAGCCAGTTGTCGTGGTGCATATAGGTACCAACGATATAGGTTAAAAACGGGATGAGGTCCTAAAAGCTGAATATAGGGAGTTAGGAGGTAAATTAAAAAATAGGACCTCAAAGGTAGTAATCTCAGGATTGCTACCAGTGCCACATGCTAGTCAGAGTAGAAATAGAAGGATATTTCAGATGAATACGTGGCTAGAGGAATGGTGCAAGGGGGAGGGATTCAAATTCCTGGGACATTGGAACCGGTTCTGGGGGAGGTAAGACCAGTACAAACTGGACGGTTTGCACCTGGGGTGGGACCAGAACCGATGTCCTAGGGGGAGTGTTTGCTAGTGCTGTTGGGGATGGTTTAAACTAAAATTGAGAGGTCGCACAACACCAGGTTATAGTCCAACAGTTTTATTTGAAATCACAAGCTTTCGGAACTATCGCTCCTGCATCATTAAACTAAAATGGCAGGGGGTTGGGAACCTGTGCAGGGAGACAGAGGAAAGGGAAGCAAGGATAGAAATAAAAGACAGGAAGGAGAAAAGCAAAAGTGGAAGGCAGAGAAATCAAGGGTGTAAATCAAACAGGGCCACAGTAAATCATAATTCTAAAAGGACTAAGAGTGTTAAAAAATCAAGCCTGAAGGCTTTGTGTCTTAATGCGAGGAGCATTCGTAATAAGGTGGATGAATTAGCTGCGCAAATAGATGTAAACGGATATGATATAATTGGGATTACGGAGACATGGCTCCAGGGTGACCAAGATTGGGAATTCAACATCCAGGGGTATTCAATATTCAGGAAGGACAGGAAAAAGGAAAAGGAGGTGGGGTAGCATTGCTGGTTAAAGAGGAGATTAACACAATAGTAAGGAAGGATATTAGCTCTGATCATGTGGAATCTGTATGGGCAGAGATGAGAAATACCAAGGGGCAGAAAACGTTAGTGGGAGTTGTATACAGACCCCCAAACAGTAATGCTGAGGTTGGGGATGGCATTAAACGAGAAATTAGAGATGCGTGCAATAAGGGCACAGCAGTTATCATGGGTGACTTTAATCTACATATAGATTGGGCTAACCAAATTAGTAAAAATACTGTGGAGGAGGAATTCCTAGTGTATATACGGGATGGTTTCCTGGACCAATATGTCGAGGAACCAACTAGAGATCAGGTCATCTTAGACTGGGTATTATGTAATTCGAAAGGATTCATTAGCAATCTTGTTGTGCGAGGCCCCTTGGGGAGGAGCGATCATAATATGATAGAATTCTTCATTAAGATGGAGAGTGAAGTAGTAGTTGACTCAGAGACTAGGGTACTGAACTTAAATAAAGGTAACTACGATGGTATGAGGCGCGAGTTGGCTAGGATGGATTGGGGAATGTTACTTAAAGGGTTGATGGTGGATAGGCAATGGCAAACATTTAAAGATCGCATGGATGAACTACAGAATTTGTTCATCCCTGTTTGGCATAAAAATAAAACAAAAAGGTGACTCAACCGTGGCTAACAAGGGAAATTAAGGATAGCATAAAATCCAAGGAGATGACATATAATTTGGCCAGAAAAAGCAGCAAACCTGAGGATTGGGAGCAGTTAAGGATTCAGCAAAGGAGGACAAAGGGATTAATTAAGAGGGGGAAGATAGATTATGAGAGTAAGCTTGCAGGGAACATAAAAACTGACTGTAAAAGCTTCTATAGATATGTGAAGAGAAAAAGATTGGTGAAGTCAAGCGTAGGTCCCTTGCAGTCAGAATCAGGGGAATTTATAATGGGGAACAAAGAAATGGCTGTCCAATTAAATACATACTTTGGTTCTGTCTTCACAAAGGAGGACACAAATAACCTCCCAGAGATGTCGGGGAACATAGGGTCTAATGAGAGGGAGGAAGTGACTGAAATCAGTATTTGTAGGGAAATGGTGTTAGGGAAATTGACGGGATTGAAGGCCGATAAATCCCCAGGGCCTGATAATCTACATCCTAGGGTGCTTAAGGAAGTGGCCCTAGAAATAGTAGATGCATTGCTGGTCATCTTCCAAAATTCTATCGACTCTGGAACAGTTCCCATGGATTTGAGGGTAGCTAATGTAACCCCACTATTTAAAAAAGGTGGTCGAGAGAAAACGGGGAATTATAGATCGGTAAGCCTGACATCGGTAGTGGGGAAAATGCTAGAGTCCATTATAAAAGATGTAATAGCTGAGCACTTGGAAAACAGTGACAGGATCGGACAAAATCAACATGGATTTACAAAAGGTAAATCATGCATGACTAATCTACTGGAATTTTTTGAGGATGTAACTGGTAAAATGGATAAGGGAGAACCAGTGGATGTGGTGTATTTGGACTTTCAGAAGGCTTTCGATAAGGTCCCGCATAAGAGATTAGCGTGCAAAGTTAAAGCACATGGGATTGGGGGTAAGGTACTGATTTGGATAGAGAACTGGTTGGCAGACAGGAAGCATAGAGTTGGAATAAACGGGTCTTTTTCTGAGTGGCAGGCAGTGACTAGTGGGGTACCGCAGGGATCGGTGCTAGGACCCCAGCTATTTACAATATATATGTAAATGATCTAGATGAGGGAACTAGATGCAATATCTCCAAGTTTGCAGACGACACAAAGCTGGGTGGGCGTGTGTGCTGTGAGGAGGATGCAGAGAAACTCCAGTATGATTTGGACAAGTTGGGTGATTGGGCGGATGCATTGCAAATGCAGTATAATGTGGATAAATGCGAGGTTATCCACTTTGGTGGCAAAAACAGGAAGGCAGATTATTATCTGAACGGCAAGAGATTGGAAAAAGGGGAAGTGCAACGAGACCTGGGTGTCCTTGTGCACCAGTCGCTGAAGGTAAGCATGCAGGTGCAGCAGACGGTTAAGAAGGCAAATGGTATGTTGGCCTTCATAGTGAGAGGATTCGAGTACAGGAGCAAGGATGTCTTGCTGCAGTTGTACAGGGCCCTGGTGAGACCACACCTTGAGTATTGTGTGCAGTTTTGGTCGCCTTATCTGAGGTAGGATGTTCTTGCCATGGAGGGAGTGCAGCGAAGATTCACCAGACTGATACCTGGGATGGCAGGAATGACGTATGAGGAGAGATTGGGTCGATTAGGCTTATATTCGCTAGAGTTTAGAAGAATGAGAGGGGATCTCATTGAAACTTATAAAATTCTAATAGGACTAGACAGACTAGATGCAGGAAGGATGTTCCCGATTGCAGGGGAGTCCAGAACCAGGGGTCACAGTCTAAAGATAAGGGATAAGCCATTTAGGACAGAGATGAGGAGGAATTTCTTCACCCAGAGAGTGGTGAACCTGTGGAATTCTCTACCACAAAAGGCAGTTGAGGCCAATTCATTAAATATATTCAAGAAGAAGTTAGATATATTTCTTAAGGCTAAAGGGATCAAGGGATATGGGGAGAAAGCAGGGACAGGGTACTGAATTTGGATGATCATCCATGATCTCATTAAATGGCGCAGCAGGCTCGAGGGGCCGAATGGCCTATTCCTGCTCCTATCTTCTATGTTTCTATGTTTTTATGACCACGTGAAGTAGACTTAAAAATTTTATCACCGAGCTATCTTCACTGCTTTCCTCCCTCAGCCTCTGTACCAAGCGACATCTGATCCTCAGTGATTTCAACCTCCATCTCAATTCATCATTCTCTCTCTCCTTTGAGTTCACTGCCCTCCTATCCTTCCTTAATCTCTCCCTCCATGTAAACTCCCCATATTCACGGCCACCCCATTGACCTTGCCATCTCACGTGGTCTCGCTACTCCCATCGTGTCAATCACAGATAAGGCCATCTCTGACCACTTCCTTGTATTGCTCTCCACCCACATCCCCCTCCACCCTCCAACCCTACTTCCTGCTGTGTCTGCCCCTGGAAACTCTCTCCCAACTCTCTTACAACTGCATTTATGAAATCCCAACTGTCCAGCCTTTGGCCGTCCATTCACCACGACATTTCTGCAGCTAGCGATCTGCTCAACCACACCCTCACCACCACCTTTGATGCCCTAGACCCTATTAAAACCATTAATCTTTCTCACCCTGGCCGTTCCTCCTGGTACGGCCCTCATCTTCCCTCCCTTAAGTCCAAGGGACGCAGACTTGAGTGGTTATGGCGGACAATTGGTTTATCCATTCACCGCCAGATCTGGCTGGACCACACCTCCTCCTACCTCCCCCTGGACCATGACCCCACTACTGAACAGCAAGCCATCGTTTCCAAGACTGTCACTCGACCTCATCTCCTCTGGAGATCTTTCCCTCCACGGCCGCCAATCTCATAGTCCCCCAACCCTGCACAGCCCGCTTCTACCTCCTTCCCAAGATCCACAAACAAGAATGTCCTGGTAGACCCATCATTTCAGCCTGTTCTTGCCCCATGGAACTCATTTCTTCCGATCTCAACTCTATTTTTTCTCCCCTTATCCAGTCTCTTGCTAACTACATCCGCGACTCTTCCGACACCATCCGCCACTTTAACACGTTCCAGTTTCCTGGCCCCAACTGTCTCCTTTTCACCATGGATGTCCAATACCTCTACACCTCCATCCCCCACCAGGATGGCCTGAGGGCGCTCCGCTTCTGCCTTGAATAGAGGCCCAACGAGTCCCCGTCCACCACCACCCTTCTCCGCCTGGCTGAACTTGTTCTCACATTGAACAACTTCTCCTTTGACTCCATTCACTTCCTCCAAATAAAACATGTTGCTGTGGGTACCCACATGGGTCCAAGCTATGCTTGCCTTTTCGTGGGATATGTGGAACATTCTTTGTTCCAGTCCTACTCAGGTCCCCTCCCTCACCTCTTTTTCCGATACATTGATGACTACATTGGTGCCGTTTCCTACTCTTGCCCTGAACTGGAAAATTTCATTCACTTTGCTTCCAATTTCCACTCTTCCCTCACTGTCACATGGTCCATCTCTGACTCTTCCCTTCCCTCCTTCGACTTCTCTGTCTCCATTTCTGGGAATAGACTATCGATAATCATCCACTATAAGCCCACTGACTCCCACAGCTACCTGGACTACACTTCCTCCCACTCCCACTTCCCGTAAGGACTCTATTCCATTCTTCCAGTTTCTCTGTCTCCGTCGCATCTGTTCTGACGATGCCACCTTCCTTACTAGTGCTTTCAATATGTCTTCCTTTTTCCTCAACCAAGGATTCCCTTCCACTGTGGTTGACATGGCCTCAGACCGTATCCGTTCCATTTCCCGCAGTTCTGCTCTCACCCCTTCCCCTCCCTCTCGGAACCACGATAGGGTTCCCCTTGTCCTCACCTTTCACCCCACCAGCCTTCACATTCAACGGATCATCCTCTGCCATTTCCGCATGACCCCACCACCAAACACATCTTCCCCTCCCCTTGCAGCATTCTGAAGGGACCGCTCCCTCCACGACACCCTGGCCCACTCCTCAATCACCCCCAACACTCACTCCCCTTCCCACAGTACCTTCTCGTGCAAGTGCAGGCGATGCAACACCTGCCCTTTTACCTCCTCCCTTCCCACCGTCTAGGGCCCCAAACACTCCTTCCAGGTGAAACAGCGATTTACTTGTACTTCTTGCAATTTAGTATACTGTATTCGCTGCTCACGATGCGGTCTCCTCTACATTGGGGAGACCAAACGCAGATTGGGTGACTGCTTTACGGAACACCTCCATTCAGTCCGCAAGCGTAACTCCGAGCTTCCGGTCACTTGTCATTTAATTCTCCGCTCCACTCCCACTCTGACCTCTCTGTCCTTGGCCTATTACACTGTTCCAACGAAGCTCAATGTAAGCTCAAAGAGCAGTACCTCATCTTTCGATTAGGCACTTTACAGCCTTCTGGACTCAACATCGAGTTCAACAATTTCAGACCATAACGTCTGCCTCTATTTCTTCAGATGGCAGCTGTTGATGATTCTGCCATTCCCATTTACACCTCCTCTAGACCCATCTTTTGTTTCTTTACTTGTCCCATTACCATCTCCTTTTGCTTTGTACAATCATACCTTTTGTCATTTAATCTCTCCTGCCTTCCACCCTATCACAGACCTTCCCTTTTGTTCTTTCCTTTCCTCTCCCCCATTCCCTACCCCTATAGTTGCTTAAAATCTGTTTCATCTCTAACTTTTTCCTGTTCAGACGAAAGGTTATTGACCTGAAACATTAACTCTGTTTCTCTCTCCACAGATGCTGCCTGCCCTGTTGAGTATTTCCAGCATTTTCTGTTTTTATTTCACATAAAGCATTATCGTGTCCTGCTCTCATCTGCCAAAACTGCTCACTATTCCAGGGTCATTCTGCAATGCCAAGATAACCCCCAGCTTCTTTTCTCTACTGCAAACTGTCTTCTTAAACCCCTCACCCCTGTCTCGTCCACCCTCACCTCCAACAACAAGTGTGAGGAGCTCATGGACTTCCTTGTCTCTAAGATTGTGACCATCCGATCAGCTGCCTCTGCCAGTTCCCTTCCTTCCCCTAGACCACAGGGCCAAACTTCCTCTAAGTTTCCCCCCTGCCCTAGCCCTAAACTCACATCTTCTCCATTTTCTCTCCGATCTCCCCTCATGCCTTCTCTGCGCTCATCTTGTCCATGAGTCCCACTTCCTGTTCCCTCGACCCTATTCCCACTAAACTGCTGACCACCCTTTTCTGGCTCCCATGTTAGCTGATATTATTAACGGTTTTCTCTCTCCATCAGGTACTGTTCCCCTCTCCTTCAAATCTGCCGTCATCGCACCCTCCTCAAAAAAAAACCCTTGATCCCTCCGTCATTGCAAACTACCGCCCCATCTCCAACCTCCCTTTCCTCTCCAAAGTCCTTGAACGTGTTGTCATCTCTCAAATCCGTGCCCATCTTTCCCGGAACTCCATGTTTGAATTCCTCCAATCAGGTTTCCTCCCCGCCACGGTACCGAAACAACTCTTATCAAAGTCACAAATGATGTCCTTTGTGACTGTGACAAAGGTAAACTATCCCTCCTCATCCTTCTCGACTTATCTGCAGCCTTTGACACAGTTGACCACTCTATCCTCCTCCAACGCCTCTCCACTGTCATCCAGCTGGGTGGGACTGCACTCGCCTGGTTCCATTCTTATCTATCTAATCGTAGCCAGAGAATCACCTGCAATGGCTTCTCTTCCTGCTCCCGCATCGTTACCTCTGGTGTCCCTCCCCCAAGGATCTATCCTTGGCCCCCTCCTATTTCTCAGCAACATGCTGCCACTCGGTGACATCATCGGAAAACACAGCATCAGTTTCCACATGTACGCTGATGACACCCAGCTCTACCTCACCACCACTTCTCTCGACCCCTCCACTGTCTCTATACTGTCAGACTGCTTGTCCGACATCCAGTACTGGATGAGCAGAAATCTCCTCCAACTAAATATTGGGAAGACTGTAGCCATTGTATTCGGTCCCCGCCACAAACTCCATTCCCTAGCCACCCTCTCCCTAGCATCTGTCTGAGGCTGAACCAGACAGTTCACAACCTTGGTGTCATATTTGAGCCTGAAATGAGCTTCCAACCACGTATCCGCACCATAACTAAGACCACTTATTTCCACCTCCGTAACATCACCCGATTAGAAACATAGAAACATACAAAAATAGGAGCAGGAGTAGACCATTCAGCCCTTCAAGCCTGCTCCGCCTTTCAATATGATCATGGCTGATCCTCTATCTCAATACCATATTCCCGTTCTCTCCCCATACCCCTTGATGCCTTTTGTGTCTAGAAATCTATCTATCCTTCTTAAATATATTCAGTGACTTGGCCTCCACGGCCTTCTGTGGTAGAGAATTCCACAGGTTCACCACCTTCAGAGTGAAGAAATTTCTCCTCATCTCAGTCCTAAATGTCTTACCCAGTATCCTGAGACTGTGACCCCTTGTTCTAGACCCCCCAGCCAGGGGGAACATCCTCCCTGCATCCAGTCTGTCTAGCCCTGTCAGAATTTTATACGTTTCAATGAGATCCCCTCTCATTCTTCTAAACTCTAGTGAATACAGGCCTAGTCGACCTAATCTCTCTTCATATGACAGTCCTGCCATCCCAGGAATCAGTCTGGTGAACCTTCGCTGCACTCCCTCTATGGTAAGTATATCCTTTCTTAGGTAAGGAGACCAAAACTGCACACAGACTAAACCCCTGCCTCAGCTCATCTGCTGCTGAAACATCATCCATGCCTTTGTTACCTCTAGATTTGACTATTCTAACACACTCCTGGCTGGCCTCCCAAGTTCTATCCTACGTAAACTTGAGGTCATCCAAAACTCGGCTACCCATGTCCTAACTCGCACCAAGTCCTGTTCACCCATCACCCCTGTGCTCGTTGACCTGCTTTGGCTCCCAGTTAAGCAACGCCTCAATTTTAAACTTCTCATCCTTGTTTTCAAATCCCTCCATGGCCTCGCCCCTCCCTATCTCTGTAATCTCCTCCAGCCTCACAACCCCCTGAGATATGTGCACTCCTCCAATTCTGGCCTCTTGAGCATCCCTGATTTTAATCGCTCAACCATTGGTGGCCGTGCCTTCCGCTGCCTGGGCCCTAAGCTCTGGAATTCCCTCCCTAAATCTCTCCGCCTCTCCACCTCTCTTTCCTCCTTTAAGACACTCCTTAAAACCTACCACTTTGACCAAGCTTTTGGTCATCTGCCCTAATTTCCCCTTATGTGGCTCAGTGTCAAATATTGTTTTTAAACACTCCTGTGAAGCGCCTTGGGATGTTTTACTACATTAAAGGCACTATATAAATACAAGTTGTTGTTGTTGGAGACTTCATGTGCTTCTTCCCCGATCACTGTGAGAAGCGTCGCTTCCTGCGCTCGTTCTGTCTTCAGGTCGAGCTCCGTCGCAAGGGAGTAGTTTTTCCAGGCTCGCTCGAATCCTGAAGCATTTGCATCATGGATGTCGAGAGCCGGAGGTTGTGGTAGACCATATCCTGACGCCACCATGAACACGCTTTAGTTGTCGCATAATGTTTTAAAAAAATTGTTCAGGCCGTCGATATGTCCACCAAAAGTGAAAGTTGTTTTAAACAATCACTACCACTGCTGCCACCATGTGTCGATACCTTGTGTTTTCAGAAAGTATCAACGTTTTAATAAGTATATAAAACATGTTAACTTACAGAAGTTATGGGGGCTCATGCTGAGAGGTCAACCTAGACACACACACAATAGAGAGAGAGAGAGAGAGAGAGCCTCGTGCAAGACACGTGACCATGACACAGATGCCACGCATGTACAACAAACGAGTGCCTCGCGTCACAAGGAGGTGAGTCACTCACCGCAGAATACCCAGCCTCTGACCTGCTCTTGTAGCCACAGTATTTATGTAGTTGGTCCAGTTAAGTTTCTGGTCAATGGTGACCCCCCTAGGATGGTGGGGGATTCGATGATGGTAATGCCATTGAATGGTTAGACTGTCTCTTGTTGGAGATTGTCATTGGCTGTCACTTGTGTGGCGTGAATGTTACTTGCCACTTATCACCCCAAGCCTGGATGCTGTCCAGGTCTTGCTGCATGCCTTGCTGAGGAGCTGCGAAAGGAACTGAACACTGTGCAATCATCAGCGAATGCTCCCACTCTGACCTTATGATGGAGGGAAGGTCACTGATGAAGCAGCTGAAGATAGTTGAACCTAGGACACTGCCCTGAGGAACTCCTGCAGCGATATCCTGGGGCTGAGTTGATTGGCCTCCAACAAGCACAACCACCTTCCTTTGTGCTCGGCATGACTCCAGCCAGTGGAGCATTTGCCCCCTTATCCCCATTGACTTCAATTTTACTAGGGCTCCTTGATGCCACACTCGGTCAAATGCTCAAGTCCTCAGCACTACAGCCGGGATGTTGTTGGGGCCCATAGTCTTTGCTGTATCCAGTGCGCTCAGCCGTTTCTTGATATCACGTGGAGTGAATCGAATTGGCTGAAGACTGGCTTCTGTGTTGGTGGGGACCTCAAGAGCAGTCCGAGATGGATCATGGAGGAGTACTGATACATCAGCTGAGGGAGGGCGGTAGGTGGTAATCAGCAGGAGGTTTCCTGGCCCCTGTTTGACCTGATGCCATGAGCCTTCATGGGGTCCGGAGGCAGTGTTGAGGACTCCCACGAACATTCCCTCCTGACTGCATACCACTGTGCCGCCACCTCTGGTGGGTCTGTCCTGCTGGTGGGACAGGACATACCCAGGGATGGTGATGGAGGATTCTGGGACATTGGCTAATAGGTATGATTCTGTGAGTATGACTATATCAGGCTGTTGCTTGACTAGTCTGTGGGACAGCTTTCCCAACTTTGGCACAAGTCCTCGGATGTTAGTGAGGAGGACTTTGCAGGGTCGACTGGGCTGGGTGTGCCTTTGTCGTATCTGAATCCGATGCCTAGGTCGATGTCAGGTGGTCCATCTGGTTTTATTCTTATTGTATCTTTTTGTAGCGGCTTGATACAACTGAGTGGCTTGATAGGCCATTTCAGAGGGCAGATACCTGCTGGTGAGTGCCCCTTTAAATACTGTTTCAGTGCCTCTGAGTGCCTCTTCCTCGATCCCGGTCCCCGTCCCTGTCCCTGCATATGGAGAGGAACATCAGCCAGGGTTCCCACTTCACATTGTTATTCAGTGACCCCACCTGGAAAGTACGAGGGTGTGTCAACATTGGGTAAAGGTGGGCTAAGCTTAACTGTGATGCCCTCCATGACCAAAGGTCCTGCTAGCACTCACTGTCTAGGTCCTTGCATGAAGAACTGCCACTTGAGCGAGGTATACTGGCGGGCAACAGATGCTCACGGAACCATACCCCAGTAGGAGCCAACACTTTCAGGAGAGATGGGGAGAAAATTGGCAGGAACACTTTCCAACACATGGTATGTTGCCAAATTCAATCAATGCAAGACCCAAAGGTCAAGTCTGAGAAAGATCAGCTGCTCTTTTTTAAATGAAACATAGGTACCTGGGCAAAAGGAATGATTAAACTAGCAATCTGATGCTTCTTTGTTTCTACTGATTTATTTTGCATTAAGTTCAATTTTTATATAGATGTTACAGTGAGTTGAATTAATTCTAGTAATTGGAACTTCAGATACCCTTGAATAATGAATGAATCTGTCTAGTAAGGGGGATTCTACTGTGCATCATGCTGTGGAAGATTTGCTGCCATCTGTTTTTATCTGTAAATAAAGTACTGTGGTAATACTTACTTTGCAATTAAGGAGAATAATTAATGATTGAACATATCAAGTAATATTAAGTCATAAAACTCAGTAATATTTGAAACTAATAGAAGTGTTAATGCAATGACAAAAGATGAAATGAAGATGATAAAATAAGATTTATATATTGTAGACAGGCAAAACATAGATTCTTAACAGCATTAAAGCAAGTCAGTCCGAGAATGTATGAGTTGCAATTTTATCAGAATGCTTAGTCTGTCTTTGTAAAGACGTGAGCAGAACAGAGCTGCTCAAATGTCTGGTTGTACAGTGATCTTTAAACTATCTAATGGAGGAATAACATGGTCCTCATTTTATATTGCCATTTTCAATTTAGCTTGAACAAATTGGACACGGGGGATTACAACGGGATACCTAATAAACCTCTATGCGAAAAGCTAAAAAAATTGATTTTAATCAACTGACATTACTTGATTAGAACTCGGTCGAAGCGAGTTGCAGTGCAGCTTCATGGGGGGGAATGTTAACTTCAAGAGAGTGAGTGGGTTTGGGAGCAGGTGGGGGATAAAAGCACTGAAATTGACAGCGCGTCGGGAAGCCGGCTCCAACCCGCCGACTGCCGCATTTAACTGTAGCACGTTAGGCTGCATGAAAGAAGCACCCTCGGGAGAGGCGGGTTGTCAATTTGAATATGTTAGTAGGTCATTAAGAGCTATCTTAACAGGGATTTGGGGATTTAATTGTGGGTGTATGGGTTTCCCGGGCTTCCTGGAACTCGCCAGTGAAAGCAAGGTGAGAGCACAGCAGCAATTGAAGGGGCTGAAGAAATGACAGGCAAAAATTCCCATAAGTACTGAATCCTCACAGCTGCTTCCTTGCCCAATTGTTTGAAAGGCTTTTGCTCACAGCACTTGTGCGGAGAGATTACTTTCACTACTTTACAGGTGATTTCTACTACTTTGGAGGTGACTTTCACGACTTGGGAGATTTGTGCATCTGATCTCCACATTACACCTGTGATCTATCAGATCAACATGATGTTACTTATGCTGTTTTAGCTTGGACCTCAGATGAGGACCAAGATGACTAGCAGCATCAACAGCACCAGCAGCAGCTGGAAGAGCACCAGCAGCAGGAGCACCACCACCAGCAGCTGCAGGAGCAGCAGTAGCCTACTCCTCACAGACCCGCTGCTCGACAGGAGAGAGGGGGTGAGCAGAGAGGTGCAGCTCGCAGGAGGCGATACCCGCAGCATAGGGTGTACAGGCAGAACATCAGCTTCCTGGACATGTCTGAACACCAGTGTTTTAGGAGGTTCAGGGTCTAGTATCAAGTTGTGGCAGATATTTGCAGCCTGCTGGAAGAAGACCTGCTGCCAAGTGCACCTGGTGGCCACTCTTTACCAATGGCTATCAAAGTCACCACCACCCTCATTTTCTTTGCCTCAGGCTCCTTCCAGGGATCTGCTGGAGACATTTGCAGGATTTCGCAGTCAGCGCCCACAAATGCATCACACAGGTGACCGTTGCCATGTTTGCCAGGGTAGGCAATTACATACACTTTGGGGCCGAAATTCATTATCGCCCAGGAGTGGGCGCTAACTTCGGAAAAGGCGCTAATGAATCTCGCTGCACGCAAAATTCAGTGTCATCGCTCAAAGACAGGACGGGAGCGCTAAATCAAGTGCTAACGGCCTAACTCAGTGGCGTTAGACTCAAAGCGCGAACCAATATCAGGTGCAGTCTAATCGCTAGTCATCATTGCCACAGGCTCTTTCCAGTTCTTAAAGGGGAGGTTAATTCATGCTGCAGAACCTCATTTTCAGCATTGCTGGCTGTGAACCTGTGTCAGCAAGCAGGAGCAGGCCAAGCCCAAGGAGCCGGACCACTCAAGCAGATTTCATGTGGCAGATTTTCAGACCAAGCATTGGAGGCGTTGGTGTCCGCTGTGGAGAGACGGAGGGCGGTGCTCTACCTGGCAAGTGGCAGGAGGCCCTCGCCGCAAGTCTTCCACACCATGTGGAGGGAGGTTGCCCCACATGTCTCGGGCAGTACTGTGGTCCCCAGGACCCACACACAGTGCAGGAAGAAATTTAACGACCTCACTCGGGTGGTCAGGGGGAGTCAATGCTTCAACAAATGCTACATACCACCGTCTGAACTACAGTCTGTACACACTGCCCAAAGCACCACACCCCCAGCACTCACCCACCAACAATCTCTACCTATCAACACTCACACCCACATCTCACACCTTGCACACAATGACAGCTGTTCAACTATGGCAGGCACATCTCCCAAACACATTGCTCCACACTCACTCACACACTTTCCTTTCTCTTACAGGCCAAGGTGGCTCACAACACGAGAGAGCAGGAACGCACAGGCGGGGGACGAGCCGACATCCAACCATTATCTGCGCTGGAAAATAGTGTGCTGGAGATTATTGGGCGCCAGGTGGTGGGCGCCGTAGCCACTGGCGACCTTGACCCCCCTTGGGGACAACAACGGTATGTTCATCCCTACTCCTTCTTCTCACATCCCACTTCCCCCTCACCCCACAAGCCTTTCGCACTTACCAGCTAATCATGCTGTATGTATGCATTTCTACCTTCCTGCCCCCCTCCCCTCACCATAACCCGACTCTTGTGCCTTTATGTTTTCAGATAATGAGCAAGCACTGGAGCAGCCTGTCCCTGAGGGCACCGTAGAGTCGAGGCGGGAGAAGAGGAGGAGGAAGAACACACCACGTCACTGCATGTCTCACCCACAGGCACCAGCTCAGATACTGGCACTACGCGTTCTTTAGAGGCTAGTGTAGTAGTGGGATCTGCACAGGGTGAGGCACCGGGGACGAGTGAGCTGCAGCAAGGCCGGGGGAAAGGTTAGCTCGGGGTTCAGCTCCCCGGAGGGCAAGTTCGCGTGCGAGTTCTGCTGCACAGGACTCAGATGAGGATCTCGATGGGGACATCTTTAGAAGAAGGGTGATCGGCATGCACACGGAGATGATAGGTGCAATGGCAAGGGTGCCCGAGAGCTTCTCGGCACTGGTAAGGAGCGTGGAGGAGTCCGCCTCCAACATTACACAAAGCTCTGTGCACACCATGGAGCCCATCATTTCCAGTCTAGAAAGGATGGTAGACTTGCAGAGAGACCGTGGCGTCCCAGACCTGATGCCGCATGTGATGGGCGATCTGGCAGCTTCCATTTCAGCACAGGCGGAAGTGACGCAACATCTTAGTGCTGTAGTGCAGTCAATGGTTGCTGCCATCGAGTCTCAGACTGCTCTCATGCAGTCTCAGCTTGATGCCCGCAAGCTCTGACTGCTGCCATCATGGCTGGGTCTACCACCGTCGACTGGGGCTTTAACGATGTCGCAGCAGGTCAGCAATCTGTGCTGCAACAGATAAATATTGTTGTTGTAAAGATGTGTTTACTGATTATTGATAAATTTATTAATTCACTTCGGATAATTTTGTACTGTCTCTCATTTCAGCTTTGCGCTGTGATATGGCCTGCGACAGGGATGGAATGATAGGGATGTGGTGAGCAACGGGGATCTGGGGTTGAATTTACTGGAACTGCAGTCTGATGAGGTGGTCATGGACCGTCCTTCTGGAAGGCCAATTGAGTGGCTGCCTCCACCCTCGCTCCTGTTCCTCCTCCTCCTCCTCCTCCTCCTCCTCGTCTTCCTCACCCTCCTCATCCTCCTCGCCCTCTTCCCCCTCCTGAGGTGGTCCCACAATCCCTGCTGGCAAGGGCTGGGCCCTCATGATGGCCAGATGTGGAGCTTGCAGCAGACCACAACAAAATGGGACACCTGCTCCGACGAGTACTGGAGGGCTCCTCCTGAGCAGTCAAGGCAGCGGAACCGTTGCTCGAGCACCCCGATGGTCTGCTCAATGTTGTTCCTGGTGGCAGCATGGCTCTCATTATATGAGTGCTGTGCAGGAGTGTTGGGGTTGCGGAGGGGAGTCATGAGCCAGGTGGAGAGCGGATAACCCTTGTCCCTGACCAGCCAGCCACGAGCTTAATGTGGTGTCTGGAAGAGTGCTGGAACAGGATAAAGGCATCGTGGCTGCTGCCAGGATAGTGGACATTCACATTGAGGATTCGCTCTCTGTGGTCGCACACTAATTGAACATTAAGTGAGTGGGTAGCCTGTGCGGTTACGGAAGATCTCAGGATTGTTATGTAGTGCCCGCAAAGCCACATGGGTATAGTCAGTGGCACTCTGCACCATGGGGAATCCCGCTATTCTGGCATAGCCACATGCACACTTGTCCTGCTTCTCTCTGGTGATGGCGAAGGAAATGTAGTCCCTTCGCCTACTGTAGAGAGCCTCTGTGACCTCCCGGATGCAGCGATGGACAGCGAACTGCGAGATGTTACCTATGTCTCCTGCTGCAGACTGGAAGGATCCGCTGGCGAAGAAATTGAGGGCGATGGTGACCTTGACTGCCACTGAGAGAGCCTTCCTCGTCCTGACCTGAGGCTGGAGGTCTGGTTGCAGGAGGTGGCAGAGTTTTGTGACCACCTCCTTGCTGAAGTGGAGCCTTCTAATGCACTGCTCCTGGCTTAATTGGAGGTAGGAGAATTGCTGTCGGAAGACCATCAGAGGGTAAGGCCTCCTGTTTACAGCCCTGATGGGCCTCCTCCTCCCTCTGGCCACATGTTCCAAAATTCTCGCTGCCTGCACTCCCCCTGCCGTAGATCCTGGAGGGTGAGGGCGACTGCCAGTACAGCCCCCATTAATGTAAGGAAGTGCACCACTTTGATATTTTGTGAGAATAAATGTAGCTAATTTTTAGTAGCCACAATACTCCGGAGACTAAACAACCTTTAAATGACTGATTTAAACTGTTGCACAATGTCGGAAGCAGTGAAACAGCACTAACCTGAGAGCTGTGACTCATTACTCATGATCCTTTTAAGTAGCGCCGCTGGAGCCAGCTACCGACTGCTTCACGCCTCCCCTCCCTGTCGCTGTCGGGGCGAGGCGCTAAGGCAGGGGCCAGATTGGGCGCCCAGTGAGTGTGCAGGAAGCCCGGGTAACCCATACACCCACAATTAAATCCCCAAATCCCTGTTAAGATAGCTCTTAATGACCTACTAACCAATTCAAATTGACAGCCCGCCTCTCCCGAGGGGGCTGAAGGAATGACAGGCAAAAATTCCCATAAGTACTGAATCCTCACAGCTGCTTCCTTGCCCAATTGTTTGAAAGGCTTTTGCTCACAGCACTTGTGCGGAGAGATTACTTTCACTACTTTACAGGTGATTTCTACTACTTTGGAGGTGACTTTCACGACTTGGGAGATTTGTGCATCTGATCTCCACATTACACCTGTGATCTATCAGATCAGCATGATGCTACTTATGCTGTTTTAGCTTGGACCTCAGATGAGGACCAAGATGACCAGCAGCATCAACAGCACCAGCAGCAGCTGGAAGAGCACCAGCAGCAGGAGCAGCACCACCAGCAGCTGCAGGAGCAGCAGCAGCCTACTCCTCACAGACCCGCTGCTCGACAGGAGAGAGGGGGTGAGCAGAGAGGTGCAGCTCGCAGGAGGCGATACCCGCAGCACAGGGTGTACAGGCAGAACATCAGCTTCCTGGACATGTCTGAACACCAGTGTTTTAGGAGGTTCAGGGTCTAGTATCAAGTTGTGGCAGATATTTGCAGCCTGCTGGAAGAAGACCTGCTGCCAAGTGCACCAGGTGGCCACTCTTTACCAATGGCTATCAAAGTCACCACCACCCTCATTTTCTTTGCCTCAGGCTCCTTCCAGGGATCTGCTGGAGACATTTGCAGGATTTCGCAGTCAGCGCCCACAAATGCATCACACAGGTGACCGTTGCCATGTTTGCCAGGGTAGGCAATTACATACACTTTGGGGCCGAAATTCATTATCGCCCAGGAGTGGGCGCTAACTTCGGAAAAGGCGCTAATGAATCTCGCTGCACGCAAAATTCAGTGTCATCGCTCAAAGACAGGATGGGAGCGCTAAATCAAGTGCTAACGGCCTAACTCAGTGGCGTTAGACTCAAAGCGCGAACCAATATCAGGTGCAGTCTAATCGCTAGTCATCATTGCCACAGGCTCTTTCCAGTTCTTAAAGGGGAGGTTCATTCATGCTGCAGAACCTCATTTTCAGCATTGCTGGCTGTGAATCTGTGTCAGCAAGCAGGAGCAGGCCAAGCCCAAGGAGCCGGACGACTCAAGCAGATTTCACGTGGCAGATTTTCAGACCAAGCATTGGAGGCGTTGGTGTCCGCTGTGGAGAGACGGAGGGCGGTGCTCTACCTGGCAAGTGGCAGGAGGCCCTCACCGCAAGTCTTCTGTGCCATGTGGAGGGAGGTTGCCCAGCATGTCTCGGGCAGCACTGTGGTCCCCAGGACCCACACACAGTGCAGGAAGAAATTTAACGACTTCACTCGGGTGGTCAGGGTGAGTCAATGCTTCAACAAATGCTCCATTAAAACCATCTGAACCACAGTCTGCACACACTGCCCAAAGCACCACACCCCCACCACTCACCCACCAACAATCTCTACCTACCAACACTCACACCCACATCTCACACCTTGCACAAAATGACAGCTGTTCAACTATGGCAGGCACATCTCCCAAACACATTGCTCCACACTCACTCACACACTTTCCTTTCTCTTACAGGCCAAGGTGGCTCACAACACGAGAGAGCAGGAGCGCACAGGCGGGGGACGAGCCGACATCCAACCACTATCTGCGCTGGAAAATAGACTGCTGGAGATTATTGGGCGCCAGGTGGTGGGCGCCGTGGCCACCGGTGACCTTGACCCCCACCTTGGGGACAACAACGGTATGTTCATCCCTACTCCTTCTTCTCACATCCCACTTCCCCCTTACCCCACAAGCCTTTCGCAGTACAGTACAGCCCCCATTAATGTAAGGAAGTGCACCACTTTGATATTTTGTGAGAATAAATGTAGCTAATTTTTAGTAGCCACAATACTCCGGAGACTAACCAACCTTTAAATGACTGATTTATAACTGTTGCACAATGTCGGAAGCAGTGAAACAACACTAACCTGAGAGCTGCGACTCATTACTCATGATCCCTTTAAGTAGCGCTGCTGGAGCCAGCTACCGACTGCTTCACGCCTCCCCTCCCTGTCGCTGTCGGGGCGAGGCGCTAAGGCAGGGGGCAATACTCAATTTGGCAGATTGGGCACCCAGTGAGCGTGCACGCTCACTGATGTCACGATCTGCCTGGCGCTGAAGTCGCCGGTGCTAACTCGTAGCGGCGGCCCTACAGGGGGGCCGAATTTGGCGTGCGACGCTGGATTCACCTTGCCACGGCGTTACTGCCTTTGCGCCCCATTAGCGCCCCTGCCAGGTGCTAACTGGAGGTGCTAACCAACCAAATTTCTCCCCCTTTGTCTCCAATGATGCCAGTCTGAGTGAGCAGGCGCTAGGGTTTGCGTCTCTGGCTGGCTTCCCACACGTGCAGGGCATCATCGACTGCACTCATGTGACAATCAAGGCACCCCCAGATCACCCGGGAGTGTTCATGAACCGTAAGGGCTTGTACTCCATCAATGTACAGCTGGTGTGCAACCATAAAAAGATCTTTATGCAGGTGTGCGCAGGATTCACAGGCAGCTACCATGATTCTTTTGTCCTGCGCCAGTCCACTCTCCCTGCGCTCTTCGCACCTCCGACCAAACTTACCAGCTGGCTGCTTAGAGACAAAGGCTACCCACTTAAGACGTGGCTGATGACACCCGTGAGGAACCCAAGGAATGAGGCCTAGGAGCGCTACAATAACAGCCATATGACAATGAGATGTGTCACTGAGCAAGCAATTGGCATGCTGAAGATGCGTTTCAGGTGCCTCGACAGATCTGGAGGCACCCTTCAACACGCACCAGCCAGGGTCTCCAGAACGGTTGCGGTGTGCTGCACTCTGCACATCATTGCACAGCAGCAAGGATTGGACCTTCAGGAGGAGCAAGGCGCAGAGCGTAGAGCCTCTTTGGAGGAGGAGGAACGTGATGCAGTCAATGCACCAGCAGCGACGCACATTGCTGCCCAGGGATTCCCTCATAATGTTGAGGTTCAGTTAGGTTGCACCAGTGACCCATCTGGCAGCCACATGCTGAACCCACTTGGCCCCCACAACTTTCCCCAACACAAAGCAGTCCTGCAATCAACCAAGCATCCCTTTCACAGCCACCCATTGTTCGGCGTTAAGTCTTGTCTTACCATTTATTCTCACAAGTGAGAAGGCCATTTGCCAGGAAGCAGACAAAAATGGACAAGATGGGAAAGTGGTGCAAACAAATAATATTAAGCAGAAACTTAACAATCTAACATTGTCTAACACACCCATATGCATACCTTTGTGCAACTACAAATATTTACTCTTCCTCTTCCTCGCACTTCTACATGATAGCTTCAGCAGAGGTAGAGGCAGACTGCTCAGATCCCTGCTCTGACTGCTGAGATGCTCTTGGCCGACGTCCTCTGGGTGTTGGAGCCTGTGAGGGCCCTGCCAAAGGCTGCTTCACCTGCACCTGTGCAGGGGCAGATACGGCCATCGGGACATGAGGCAGAATGTGGGGTACTGACTGGGGGGGGGGGGGGGGGGGGCAACGTGCTAAAAGTGCAAATGCTTTGAACAGAGTCCCCACTTCCATGTCCCCTTTCATCATCTTCCTGCTCATGGCGCACGCGAACTTCCCTGGAGAGCACTTTGTTGCACATCAGTGGGGCACTGAACGGCCAAGATTAGGGTTTCATCAATCCTATTTAAGGCATTCAGAGTGCGCAGGCCATTAGTGATGGCCTCATGCACTCGTTTGATTGCCACATTTGATGCTCCATGCAGGTGGCCACTCTTTCCATAGATGAAGACATCATCGCAAAGGCCTACGACATCATGCCACTCATGCTTGACACGGACTCCTCCAATCCTTTGCAAGTGTGCATGGTGCAGCTGGAAAGCCTGCCAGTACATCGCACACATTCTGCTGCTGCTCCAGAAGTATCCTCTTCGTCAACGGCCCCCGAGGTTCAGCATCTACGGCCAGCTGAGCAGAACTTGGAGCATCCTGCGCCCTCTGGCGTGGACTCCACTGCTCTCCCTGTCTCCACCATCTGCTCTTGCTCACTTGTGACGTGTGAGACACCAGGTGAAAACCATCTTCCTTACCGGTCCCACCGAAGTGTGAGTATCTGAACTGGTGCATGGTCTACATGAGTCTTGTGACAGTGCAGCCTCAGAGTGTGTGACCTCCTCTGAGGAGTCATCATCCTCCTCCTAGACCACCTCCTACAGGACGCTTGATGGCCTTGTGGGAGATTAAAGGCATGAATTAGAACAGTCACGGTAAGAATGTTTTAAGTGAACATTATGTACATGATCATATTTCACTGGCTGATGACATCAAGTCAACATGAGTGATTGTTGTATGTCGTGTGGCTGTGTGTTATTTAATTCTGTCACCAGGTAGCTGGAAGGCCTCCGTCTCCCCAACTCTGACGGCCAGGCATGCCGAGATCCTGCTGATCTCCAGCACCACCTCCTCTGCAGACGTAAGTATCCAGATTGCTGGAGGACCACCTCTGTTCTCTGCCTCTCCCTGGTGTTCTGTGTTCTCTTCTCCTGCATGCAGGGAAACAAAAGACCTATGAGTGAGATTAATGGAATGTGTTGAACGATGGATGGACAATATTTGTTGAGGGTGACTGTGTGGGAAAAGCATGACATTGCATTAAGCTGAGGGTGAGTGTCAGTGGTGGATGCACAGATAGGGATGTGAGGAAGTGCATAGACAGAGAGGGATGGGTGCACCTGCAAGGTACGTTGGTGTGAGGAGTGATGTGCAGGGGTAGGCTTGACAAGGCAGATTGAGGGGGTTGGCGCAATACACACTTCAGGATGTAGTTGAATGTGCCAGTGTACTCACCTTTCCTGCTCTGATTAGGTCGTTAAACCGCTTACGGCACTGTATCCAGGAGCGTGGCACCACACTCCTGCTGCTCACCTCCTGAGCCACCTCCAGCCATGCCTTCTTGCTTTCAGTGGCAGGATACCACCTCCCGTCGGCAGGGAAGAGTATCTCCTTGCAGGCCCTTACAGACCGTAGCATCAGATCTAGGGAGGCATCAGTGAAGCTAGGTGCAGACTTGCCACGTTGGAACTCCATGACGATACTTACTTCCACTGTTCCCCCACCTCCACAATCCATCAACTGTCACCTTTGCAGTATCCTTTTAAATAGTTCAGTTGAAATCGATCCATGCGGGTCATCATCACGCCCGCTCACGCTAATTGGTCGGGAAACCTGGAAGTCAGCTGCAAATGCAGTGGCTGGGTTAAAAAGCCACTGACAGATGCGTTGCACTTACTTCCGGGTTCACTATGCACTACCGGTCCCCCCCCAAAGCATCGGCGTGTTAAAATTCCTCCCATAGTATCTTAAAATTAAAGTCAGACAATAACTTTAAATGAATGGAATATCACGATTCAGGCACCTGAAGGACGACTTTAACCTTGCCCGACCAGCTGGAACAAGGTGGGCGGGTGGTTGATATCACTGTCGGGGACTCACTGCTCTGTTTCCACCGGCCCCGTATTTAACAGCACTTTTTTTTAGTCAGCTGAGGTGCCCACTAGAGACAGGCAGGATCCTCATGAATACATGCAATTTGGGGTCTTATGACGCAGTTAGGTCCCAAATGTTATTTTAGCTTGAAATCACGGAAGTCCCTCTCAGCGCTCAACTTGCCGGAAATATCTTGTGGGATTGGTCTCTCAGAGCCACTGAAACAGTATTTGAAGGGCACTCACCAGCAGGTAATGGGATCACAGTGCGGTTTTGATTGCCAAGAAAGTTTCTAGTTTCCAGGTCGCTTCGTTCTGACATTTGCACTTTAAAGCCCTCACCGCACCAGTACCCGCCATTCTGTAACAACACGGGCTGTCGCCGCAGAGGAGCCTCCAGATCAGTGACATCACCTCCCCCACGCCAACCCCCAACCCCCATTGTTGCAGAGAGCCAGCTCCAGCTTAGGGAGTGAGACATAGAACAGGGAGAGATGTGTGTCTAGGGTGTACAGCAACAACAACTTATATTTATATAGTGCCTTTAACGTAATAAAACGTCCCATGGCGCTTCACAGGAGTGTTACCACAAAAAAAATTGACACCAAGCCATATAAGGAGATGTTAGGGCAGATGACCAAAAGCTTGGTTGAAGAGGTAGGTTTTAAGGAGAGTCTTAAAGGAGAAAAGAGAAGTAGAGAGGCGGAGAGATTTAGGGAGGGAATTCCAGAGCTTAGGATCAAGGCAGCTGAAAGCTGGCGGAACAATTAAAATCGGGGATGTTCAAAAGTCCAGAATAGGTGGAGCGCAGGGGTCTAGGGGGATTATAGGGCTGGAGGAGATCACAGAGATAGGGAGGGGCAAGGCCATGGAGGGATTTGAAAACAAGGATGAGAATTTTTTAATCTAGGCGTTGCTTAACTGGGAGTCAATGTAGGTCAGCAAGCACAGGAGAGATGGGTGAGCGGGATTTGGTGTGAGTTAGGACACGGGTGGCAGAGTTTTGGATGACCTCAAGTTTATGGAGGGTAGAACTAGGGAGGCCAGCCAGGAGTGTATTGGAATAGTCAAGTCTAGAGGTGATAAAGGCATGGATGAGGGTTTCAGCAGCAGATAAGTTGAAATAAGGGTGGAGACGGGCGATATTACAAAGGTGGAAATGGGAAGTCTTAGTGATAGAACAGATAGGAGGTAGGAAGCTCAATTCGTGATCAAATATGACACCAAGGTTGCGAACAGACTTGCTCAGCCTGAGACAGTTGCCGGGGAGAGAGATCGAATCAGTGGAAAGCGAACAAAGTTTGTGGCGTGAACCGAAGACAATAGCTTCAGTCTTTGCGATATTTAATTGGAGGAAATTTCTACTCATCCAGTGCTGGATGTCGGACAAGCAGTCCGATAGTATAGAGACGGTGGAGGGTTTGAAAGAGGTGGAGGAGAGGTAGAGTTGGGTACATGTGAAAACTCACATTGTGTTGCCAGATGATGTCACGGAGGGGCAGCATGTAGATGAGAAATAGGAGGGGGCCAAGAATAGATCCTTGGGGGACACCATGTGAAGGAAATAGCCATATTCCAAGAAATACATCATCCTATAAACAGATTTGATAATATTAAAACATGACAAACTGGGGTTAAAAATCTAAAAGCCTCAACGACACAAGCCGTAAAACAGAAATACAGGCTTCTGAGATAAAGATCAGTTGTTAACAAAGTTGTAAACATCACAAGCTTTGAAATGGGAAATGTTTGTAAATACAAAGACATGGCCCGATTGAAACAGCAGGCTGGAGGTTCCTCTATGTCTGAACATTGGAACCAACACAATGGAATGACCCAAGTAAAGTGTCAAAATCTAACACGTCGAACAGGTGCACAGAACATTAAAAAAAACAAGTGCCTTTGAAAAAATGACATCAAGTAAAAGAAATACCTGCCGTAAAATAGTTTTATGTTAAACTTAGAACAAGGAGACACGATTCTTAATATAACCAATTGAAGTAAATAAGAAATGCAAAGAACACCCTAGATGAAGTGTTTTTGAATTACAAATTGTAAAAAGTACCTACAGAGAGACTTTGTAGATATTACATCAATAGATGACACCAAGCAATTACATTGTTTATGTGTTAAACTTGGAACATAAGGAGACAGGAGTCTGTGTTACAAACAGCAGAGGTGATTTAGAAATTCAATAGAAAGACTTCCTAAGAATGGCATCAAATAGATAAATCGATAATAACCATAAAAATGATAAGTTTTTGAACACCTAAAGGTAGAGACACAAGTCTGGTTGCAACAGTTGAATTGACAGTAAAGAATAGAAAACAATTCAATAGAGTATCACTAGAGACAATTAGTTTATATCAACAGAATACTTCAAAGAAAATACCACTAAAAAAGAGTATAAAAATAAGAGCTTTTCAGATGAAAAGTCAGAAGTCGCTGGAAGGGCAAACGTTTCTAAACTTCACAGGCACGCTCTGTAAGTTTATAACTCTGAGTCTCGGGTAACCAAGGTATTTGATTTTGGTGGATATTCTGGATTAAGAAATAAGTAGAAGTGTGGAAATGTAACGAAGTTAAGATTTGAGAATAAGGATCTCTGATAAGAAATGTAAGCTATTTGTATTTTGAATGGTTAAAGTTGCGATTGCCATAACAGCTGTTAACTAAATGTCGGTTCTTTAATAAATCTATATATTTTTAGAATTGTCTCAGAGTATTTCTGTATAAACTCGCGAACACAATTTCTGTATACTCAAAGGAGTTGCAGAATTCTGGGGGGTATTCTGGACCCTCATAATATCCGGAAGGTTACAGTCTAGTTAAACTTATTAAAAGTGCTATCCGGAGGACGGTAACACCTTCACGTCGTTCCTTTCCTTTAGGGAGAGGTAGTCTGACCTTTAGACCCAATTAAGCGTCTTATAGAATTCGGCTATCTTTAACTTTAATTGAAGGTGAACGTCTGGGGAATATGCCTGATCTGGGGTAGCCCGAAAAGGGCTAGGACTTGTAATTATCCCTTCAACCAGAGGTGACAGTGCAGATTCGGGAAGAGAAGCCATTGCAGGTGATTCTATGGCTATGGTTGGAAAAATAGGAATTAAACCAGGTGTGTGCAGTCCCATCCAGCTGGACGACAGTGGAGAGGCGTTGGAGCAGAATTTTGTGGTCTACTGTATCAAAGGCTGCAGACAGGTCCAGAAGGACGAGAAGCGATAGATTATCTTTGTCGTAGCCAATTAGGATGTCATTTGTGACCTTGATAAGAGCCGTTTTGGTACTGTGGCAGGGGCAGAAGCCTGATTGGAGGGATTCAAACAAGGAGTTCTGGGAAAGATGGGCACGGATTTGGGAGGCGACAACACATTAAAGAACTTTGCAGAGGAAAGGGAGGTTGGAGATGGAGCAATAGTTTGCAAGGACAGAGGGGACGAAGGTTGTTTTTTTGAGGAGAGGGGTGATGATGGCAGATTTGAAGGAAAGGGGGACAATACCAGAGGAGAGAGAACCGTTAACAATATCTGGTAACATATGTAAGTTTCATGGAACAGTTTGGCCCCAGCATAAGGGCATGAAACGGTTAAACTTCGAGGCACAGAAAAGGTGCCAGTCATCAAACTCTGCAGTTCTTGGAGAACACATTGATACTGGACAATTAAAGCTTTGACTCATGATTAACTCTGGAAAGGACATTGACATTGAACTGTGAGGCCTTGAATCATGATTGGTTTTGATGGGAAAAATTAACATCTGGACAATGCTCTGAGTTTAACTGAAACAATGAGCGTCTCAGTAGGTGATTTAACTTTGGACAATGAGACTTGGTGTTTTAATGGGTTTCGATGGATCTTCAATGGATAAGACAACGGTACCAGTTTCGCTGGAACAATGGACTTCCTGGCCTCAATGGAAAATACTTTAACCTTGGGCAAAACACATCAGCAGTAAGACTAAATCACATTAAATATGTACCACAGGGGGGGAGACAAGAAAAGGAATTATCTTCCATCTCTCAGCCCTGTACATATCCTGTGGTTTGGATTACTAGGTGTGTATTGGAAAACAAGAGTTGGGGGAAGGCCCAGACTCGAAAAGGCGTGCCGGAAGAGCTGTAAAAAGGAACCACACCACAGCTCTCTCTCTCTCTCTCTCTCTCGGAAGCTCTCGCTCAGAAGCTCTCTCTCGGAAGCTGGCTCTGACTACAGCAACTGTCAGGTGTAAGAAGGAAGGGAAGACGGTCATCTCCAGCTCCCAGCCTGCAATCGACGTCGGCCACGACCAGCCGGACGGGTGATTGTAAGTATCAGTTGACTCTAAAAGGGATTTGCGCTGTGTAGGCAGCTGCAGTCAGATAGAGGAGGACAGGAACAGGTCATCTCCGATCCAGGCCTACAATCCACAACGGTGACGACCGGCCCTATGGGTGATTGTAAGTTTCAGCCAAATCTCAACAGGTTTTTGTCTGTGTTTTGTTGGTTTTAATAAACTAACAGTTTTGGGTTGAACCTAAACCTTTGTGTCGTCTACCATTTTGTTCCTGTAAAACCCAGAGTCAGAGAAACCTTGTAAGGATGAGGAAATCAAACATCTTACACATAGGAGCCAGGAAGGATAGTTGGGTTGTCAGCAATTTCTAGGAATAAGGTCGAAAGAGTAGGAGGTCGGTCTCATTGACAAGATGAGCTTTGAAAGAGCAAGGGGGGAGATAGGAAGAAATTAGAAAAATATGCAAATTTAGGGTTAGGGCAGGGGGAAAACAGAGAGGAAGTAACATCCGGTAGGCTAGGGGGAGGGAGGGAATTGAATGCAGAAGCAGTTGAACGGATATTGGCAATCTTTTTAACAAAGGAGTCCATGAGCTCCTCACATTTATTGTTGGAGGTGAGGGTGGTTTGAGGAGATGGTTAGTGGTGAAGAGAAGTCTGGTGTTATTTTTGCCATCCTGGATGATCTTAGGGCAGTTTTAGTGATGGAGAGCAGGACCCGGTAGTGCTTTATATGATCTAACCAAATCAGTTGATGGATGATTAGGCCAGCTGTCTGCCAAAGGCGTTCAAGTCTGCGTCCCTAGAACTTAAGGGAGCAGAGATGAGGGGTATACCGGGGGAATGACTAGGGTGAGAGAGTGTAATAATTTTAGTGGGGACAAGGGCATCAAAGGTGGTGGAGAGGGTGTGATTTAGTATGTCAGTAGCTGCAGAGATGTCATGGAGAATAGTAGGCCAAAGGCTCGGTAGTTGGGAATTAGAAAGTGCAGTGGTAAGGGACTTGAGGGAGAGTTTTTTCCAGGGGCGGATATGAAAAGAAATGGGTTTAGGAGGGGGAAGGGGAATATGGGTAGAGAGTGATATAAGGAAATGGTCAGAGGTTACGGAGGGGATAGCGAGGCCACGTGAAATGATCACATCGAGGATGTGGCCGTGTATATGGGTGGGGGAGTTGACATGAAGGGAGAGATTAAGGGAGGAAAGGAGGGCAGTGAACTCAGAGGGGAGAGAGTGTGATGAGTTGAGATGGAGGTTGAAATCACCGAGGATGAGAAGTTTTTCGGTGCAGAGGCAGAGGGAGGAAAGCAGAGAAGATATCTCCTTGAGAAAATTGGTGTGGTATTTGGGTGGGCGGTACAGAATAAGGATTTTAAAAGAGATACCTCAGGGGTGGAACAAGGTGAGATGCTCAAAGGAAGAGAAGTTGCCAGAGGAGTAGGGAGACAGACAAAGGTGTGATTTAGATATAAGGGCTACTCTACCACCACGGTGGTTTGGGCATGGAATATGGTGGAAATTATAGCCAGGTGGGGAAGCTTCATTGAGGAGAAAGGTGTCATCACCCCTCAACTAAAAACAAGGGCTTATAAGGTAGCCAAATCTAGTGGGAGGATAGAGGATTGGGAAAACTTTAAAAGACAGCAAAAAATAACAAAAAGATTGATTAAGAAAGGGAAGATAGATTATGAAAGTAAATTAGCAAAAAATATAAAAACAGATAATAAGAGTTTTTATAGTTATATAAAAAGAAAAAGGGTGGCTAAAGTAAATGTTGGTCCCTTAGAGGATGAGACTGGGAAATTAATGGTGGGAAATATGGAGATGGCAAATACACTGAATGAATATTTTGTATCAGTCTTTACAGTAGAGGACACTAAGAATATCCCAACACTGGACAAACAGGGGGCTATAGGGGGGGAGGAGCTAAACACGATCAAAATCACTAAGGAAGTGGTACTCGGTAAAATAATGGGACTCAAGGCGGATAAATCACCTGGACCTGATGGCTTACATCCTAGGGTCTTGAGGGAAGTGGCGGTAGGGATTGTGGATGCATTGGTAATAATTTTCCAAAACTCCCTGGACTCAGCAAAGATCCCGGCAGACTGGAAAACTGCTAATGTAACACCCTTATTTAAAAAGGGCAGTAGACAGAAGGCTGGAAACTATAGACCGGTTAGCCTAACATCTGTGGTAGGTAAAATTTTGGAGTCCATTATTAAGGAGACAGTAACGGGTCATTTGGATAATCATAATTTAATAGGACAAAGTCAGCATGGTTTTATGAAGGGGAAGTCATGTTTGACAAATTTGCTGGAGTTCTTTGAGGAAGTAACATACAGGGTGGATAAAGGGGAACCAGTGGATGTGGTGTATTTAGACTTCCAAAAGGCATTTGACAAGGTGCCACACAAAAGATTAATGCTTAAGATAAAAAATCATGGGATTGGGGGTAATATTCTGGCATGGATAGAGGATTGGCTATCTAACAGAAGGCAGAGAGTTGGGATAAATGGTTCATTCTCAGACTGGCAATCAGTAACTAGTGGTGTTCCGCAGGGGTCAGTGCTGGGTCCCCAACTCTTTACAATCTATATTAACGATTTGGGGGAGGGGACCGAGTGTAACATATCAAAGTTTGCAGATGATACTAAGATGGGAGGGAAAGTAGTGAGTGAGGAGGACATAAAAAATCTGCAAGGGGACATAGACAGGCTAAGTAAGTGGGCAGAGATTTGGCAGATGGAATACAATACTGGAAAGTGTGAGGTTATGCACTTTGGCAGGAAAAATAGTAGAGCAAGTTATTATCTTAATGGCAAGAAACTGGAAAGTACTGAAGTACAAAGGGATCTGGGGGTCCTGGTGCACGAAACTCAAAAGGTTAGTATGCAGGTGCAGCAAGTGATTACGAAGGCCAATGGAATGTTGGCTTTCATTGCTAGGGGGATAGAATATAAAAATAGGGAGGTATTGCTTCAGTTGTACAAAGTATTGGTGAGACCGCACCTGGAATACTGCATACAGTTTTGGTGTCCATACTTAAGAAAAGACATACTTGCTCTCGAGTCAGTACAAAGAAGGTTCACTCGGTTAATCCCGGGAATGAGGGGATGGACATATGAGGAGAGGTTGGGTAGATTGGGACTCTACTCATTGGAGTTCAGAAGAATGAGAGGCGATCTTATTGAAACATATAAGATTGTGAAGGGGTTGGATCGGGTGGATGCGGGGAGGATGTTCCCGATGATGGGTGAAACTAGAACTAGGGGGCATAGTCTTAGAATAAGGGGCTGCTCTTTCAAAACTGAGATGAGAAGGAACTACTTCACTCAGAGGGTGGTAGGTCCATGGAATATGCTGCCCCAAAAAGCTGTAGAAGCTACATCATTACATAAATTTAAAACAGAAATAGACAGTTTCCTAGAAGTAAAGGGAATTAAGGGTTACGGGGAGCGGGCAGGAATTTGGACATGAGTCTAGGTTCGGATTGGTCATGGCCCTGTGGGTAGCATAGCGGGCCCAGGGGCCGTGTAGCCTGATCCTGCTCCTATTTTGTGTGTCCAATTCTGTTAGGTTCAGGAGATGGTTCTGTGATAGTAGATTGTCGGTTAGGATCAGATCAGCCATGATCTTATTGAATGGCGGAGCAGGCTAGAGGGGCCAATTGGCCTACTCCTGCTCCTATTTCTTATGTTCTTATGTTCTTATGTAACCATGTCTCTGTCAATGCCATGATGTCAATTCGATCGTCCACAATAAGGTCATGGATAATAAGGCCCTTCTTTACAAGTGAACGTACATTTTGAAGGGAAATATTGATGATACCTGATATACTAGCGGAGTCCAGAGGGGCAGAGAAGGGAGGGGCAGGGAGGAGGTTGGCGAGATTAGCTCACAGCAGGCGCTTAGGGCAGGGTGGGCGGGGAGAGAGTAAGATAGGACAATTTGGGTTGCTGCTCACTAGGAGGCAGCGACGAGTGTCTCAGTGGGCCTTTCGAAGGGTGCCAAGAGAGGTACAGAGGGAAGCTGTGGAATTATTTAGGAGGGAGTCAAGTCTTGAGTGGCAGGAGAGTAGGAAGGATGATGAGTAGTGGAGAATAGGGGTTAGTGAGGGTAGAATACATGATGGCAGAGAAAGAAAAGGTGGCATGAAGGCTGGGGGAGGGTAATGAAGGAAGAGGCAAAAGGGAGAGATAGGAGTAATGGAACTCGGGCCCGGACCGGCAGCTAAAATGCGAACAGGGACTAGGGGTCAAGGAATTGCGGGGGGAAAGAGGGGGTGACCAAGAACTGGTAAGAATGGTGGATTGGGGCTCATAGTAGTGGAGGGGAGAGTGACAGCAGACTCGGGGTTGGGGGAGAGGGATTCAGGGTTAAGAGGTTGGGATGGGGTTTTGGTGGTAGAGAAGGAGACTAGGGAATGGAGGTCGGAGGTTGGGGGGTCAGGGAGAGAGAGAGAGATTGGGGAATGGAAGCTCGGGCAGGGCAGAGAGGCAGACTGCGAACTGGGGGTTAGGGAACAGATGCTCGGGTGGGGGTCAGTAAGAGATTGGGGAATGGTGTCGGCGCCGGCAGCCTCAGGGCAAATCAATCTTGCAGTTGGGGCCTCAAACAGGCGTTAGGCCCTTTATTAGTATATGCAAAGGACCTAATGCCTGTTTCAGGTATGGGCCCTGCGCGATAATTGTTTTCCTTTCCCGGTATAGCAGGCGACGCACCTCTGGCCAGAATTGCGCGTGTGCTTTCTGCCCGCCATATTGGGAGCATAGTAAGCTGCGTGGCCGAATTGATAGGCCACCATGTCTTGAATATTTTAAAGTAAGACTCTTAGGGGTAAAAATTCAGTTGGTTGCGCCTCCCGTTAGCGCCTTAAGAGGGCGCTAATGGGGCGCAAAGCCGCTAACGCCCGGGCGCAGCGATGTTTGCGCCACTCGAGAACTTAACTAGAGATTGTGCGGCGGCGCTAAAACTTACCGCTGCGACCACCTGCGTGCGCAGATTATGACGTCATTCCATGGTGCAACGCCCTTGTGGCGCCCCGGAGCGGAAATTGATTGGCGCCCCCTGCCTTACCGCCTGGCGCTTCCAACGACCGGAAGACTGGAACGCTATCAATCGCTGTGGGGCTGGGGGGGGCGCTATTTAAAGGGGGCCTCTTCCTGTCTTTTTCTGTGGTCGACATTTATGCACCACTCGTTCTGAGAGAGAGAGAGAGATTCGGAGAGAGAGAGAGAGAGACTTCTACATTGACTCAACGCTTTGTGAGGTAGTTTTGCCTATTCATCCTGACTTTGTTGCTACTTTAGTTGCTGTCCCTCATTACTTTGCTTGCAAAGAGAATATGGGGGCTGCACTGATTGGGGGCGTCGTCCTGCTCCAGCTGAATCGGAGGATACAGAGACGCAGAGAGAGAGTGGCAATGATGGCCAGACGGAGGAGGGCCATCAGGCGCATGTACAGGAGAGCTTACCCTCCCAGGGTATATCGTGAACAGCTCTCCTACATCCATATGTCCGAGGAACTGTGTTTGCAAAGGCTGCGATTCAGCAAGGAGGTGGTCACTGAGCTCTGCCACCTGCTGCAGCCAGATCTGCAGCCTCAACTGAGGTCCAGGACGTCTCTGTCGGTGGCAGTGAAGGTCACAGTGGCTTTGAACTTCTACGCCACTGGCTCATTCCAAGCTGCTGTTGGGGACCTCGCCAATATCTCCCAGTTCGCGGTGCATTGCTGCATCCGGCAGGTCACCAATGCCCTCTTCAGAAGGAGACGAGACTTCATCTCTTTCCCTATGACCCCAGACAAGCAGCGTGACCGCGCTCTGGGCTTTGCGAGGGTAGTGGGCTTCCCCATGGTGCAGGGCGCCATTGACTGCACGCATGTGGCTTTGCGTGCTCCGCGTGAGAATGCAGAGGAATTCAGGAACAGAAAGGGGTTCCATTCCTTGAATGTCCAGTTGGTCTGTGACCACAGACAGCTGATACTCGCTGTCAATGCCCACTATCCTGGCAGCTGCCACGATGCTTTTATCCTGCGCCAGACTACTGTGGCAGAACTTTTCGAGGCACCGCATCAGCCAGTTGGTTGGCTTCTCGGGGACAAGGGGTATGCATTGAGCACCTGGCTGATGACACCGCTCCGTACGCCAAACACCCCTGCTGAGCTGCGGTACAATGAAAGCCATCAAGCAACCAGGAACATGATTGAGCGCACAATCAGCGTGCTGAAACAACGGTTCCGCTGTCTGGACCATTCCGGAGGAGCCCTGCAGTACTCGCCTGAGCAAGTATCGAACTTCGTAGTTGTGTGCTGCATGTTGCATAACATGGCAATCCTCAGGACCCAGCCAATGCCACCAGGCCTTGGAGCACCACCAGAGGAGGAGGAGGAAGAGGAGGAAGAGGACGAGGACGATGATCATCAGCAGCACCAAGGCGGGAGGGCGGCCCACAATGGTCAAACTGCAAGGGCCGTCCGTCAACGGCTAATAGCAAGCCGCTTCTAGGGCCCCTGCCATTGCTACCAACATTAATCAACCCAGCACGCAACCCCTAAGCCGGCCAAGGCACCAATAATTCCAACCACCAGCCATGTATATTTTGAATACAGAAACTTATTTATTTTACAAACTCTGTGTGTGTCAATTCCTCATGACAAACTCATAGAAATAAACACAAAAAAACAGTCAATAACATAACTGGTTCTCACAACCTGGAGATAATGTCCAAAGCACTAAACAAAAGATGGACCATGAACCTCGGCCTTTAATAAAAAAATGACCAGCATTTTGTCACACCTCCTACTTTTTGCCCTTCGAGGGTGATCTCCTTCCCTTGCGCACTTCCCCCCTTCTAACCCTACTGCTCCTCCGTAATGGGACCTCAGTGGCTGCAGCAAGGCTGGTGGAAGGCTGCTGCTCGTCAGACCCTGACACTGCAGATGCCCCTGAAGGACGGCCTTGACCACTTCTGGGCCTGGAGGGCCCGGCTGCAGACTGCACCAACTCTGCATGGGCGGCAGCAGTCTGTCCTACAGGCGGTGGCAAGTGCAGTGGAGAAGTGACAGTGTTGGCAGCAGGAATGCTGTCATCGTGAGAGAGGACAGCAACTCCCTGCTCGCCCGACACACTGGCACTCCCACGGGGCAGCACTTCAGCATCCGGAGCAATCTGCCGGAGAACAGATTGCTGGCCTGCTGCGGCGCGGTGACAGCCCCGGGGACATGTGCACGAACCATCGAGGTTGGCAGCAGTCTGTGCTCGCGTGGCCTCAATCTGAGTCTGTATGAGAGCAGTCAGAGATGGGATCACGGCAGCCAGTGACTGAATTGCAGCACTAAGCGTTAGTGTGGCATCCGCCTGTGCTACAGCGAAGTGCTCCACACTCCTTGCCAGTGACTCAATGCATTCGGGCACCCTTCCCACTGCACCCATGAGCTCAGTGTGCATGCCCACCGCCTGGGTGTTCATTTCTGCGATCAGCCGCTCCTCCTCTGCGTCCATTGCAGTAGGAGTGTCTGGCATACTCTCCCTCTGGGGAGAAGGCCCCCGTTCTTCCCTACCCCCCCCATGGCGTTGCTGCAGCCCGCTGGGTCCTGGAGCTTCACCCTCATCAGCCCCTTCCCCCCTGCTCCCCTCCGGGGAAGGCGTGTTCCCAGTGTGGGCATGGGCTTCCTCGGGAGAGGGTGGCACTGATGCTCTGGCTTCCTCTTCCTCCTCAGCTGCAGCATCACTCCCAGTGGCAGCTTCAGGGTCCGTCTCCTCAGCTGGTGAATCACCATCTGAAAGCAGGGAGGTACAAGAGTGGCTTTAGCGTGAGGACAGGGTGGCAGTAAGGGAGGAATAAGTGCAGCGAGTTAGCAAGTTGGATTGAAAGTAACAAAGGCTGGTGTTGTGAGGGACAAGTGGAAGGACAGAGGACGAAAAGGTGATGACCTTACCATTGCTGTCCAGAACGGGGTCGGCGTCTCCAGTGGCGACGGGACCGATCACCCGGCTTGCCACAATCCTGTGGACGCGCTCCTCAAGATCGCTGAGGGGTTGCAGCTGAGGCCGCCCTCCACCTGTCCGTTGCTGCTGTCTCCTATTATGAGCCAGCTTAGCCTGCAAGAAAAAGGACAGCATCTGAGTAAATATACAGCCATGGTCTTGCCTGATGTGCCTCCCATAGGTGAATAGCCCTTACTGTATGCAGCCATGGACTTGTCTGATGTGCCTCCCATAGGTGAATAGCCCTTACTGTATGCAAAGTGTGGAATGTGTGTGTGTGTTTGATGAAAGGGCCATAGGTGTTGGATGAGTGTTGTGCATTGGGGTTTTAAGACCCTCTGGCCATAGAGTGAGGTTGAGATGGAGGGATGGAGAGGTATTGAGAAAAAGCCACTCACCCTGACGACCCGAGTGAGGTCGTTGAACTTTTTGCGGCATTGAGTATGGGTCCTGGGCACCATGCTCCTGGAGGAGACGCTCTGGGCCACCTCCCTCCACACTCTTCTGAACTCGCGTGGCAAAGGCCTCCTGCCACTCTCAGGGAAGAGCATACATCGTCTGCGCTCCACTGCGCCAACCAGAGCATCCAAGGCCCGCTCGGTGAAGCGATGAGCGCGTTCTCTCACCCTCTCCATGCTTGGCAGCAAAATGGATTCACAGGTCTCTCCAGGCTGAGATTCAAGGCTGCAATGAGCAGGGTGTGGCTGGGGAGCAAGTGGCCCCCCCCGCTTTAAGAAGTGGCCGGCGCCAGTGTGTCTGTGTTCCCTCGCTAACTGGCAGCAGCTGCGCTGCGCTCGCGCGCTCAGTTAGCGCCTCACTCCTTGGCCTTTGCACCTTAAGACAGGTGTGCAGCGCCTGCTTTAGCGCTTCACTCACCTCCCGGGGCGGTAAAAGTGAAGTTTCCAGTCAGTGCCGATAATTAGCGCCAGGCGCTAATATTTGCATCCAGACGATATTTGCGCCCCAAATGGGGCGCGACCTAATTTCTACCCCTTATGGTTTTTGCAAAATTCTTTGATTAGTGACTATGCAATTCCTTACATGACCGTATGTTTTTTTGGCTTGCGGGCTACCAATATCATATTATACTACAATCTCAGATTCACATCTGTTGAACTCAATGTACAGGTCAGGTTGGCAATTTAATAATAGCTGGTCTATGATATGAATCAATGAAGCCCTAGAGTGAGGTCATTCAGGCCATCGTATCTGATCTGAACTGAATAACTACTATCTCTATGAGGATCTGTTTTCTGTGTCTTCACCTGTGGCAAGGAATCGTGCCTGCCGATTGAAATCAATGCATGGAAAACCGCAGCGTGCCTGTGGTTTTCTGATCCGCACTTGCAGTAGGCCAGGGACTCAGAACATCTACGCTATGGTACAAATGAGTCATAAATGAGTGCAATGTTTCGATATAAATCTTGAGGCAGATCTGATGCACTGAAGAAGTTTGAGTGCATTAACCACTGGAGGGCACTGTTTGCCTTTACCAAAGACTTCCTCCAGTCCGCTTATTTCTCCGGCTAGTGAGATTCTACGGTTAGTTCTCTGGTGAGTGGAACTGCACACTTATGTCAGTATTAGCATGTTAATATTTTCCCAATTCTATTGTCTGCCTTTCCCGAATGTGGTAACTCATGAAGGAGCATGTTTCATAAGTTTAATGCGTTCTGATACATCAGCCAAGAAGTCACAGTTCTTTATTTGTGAGTCTGGACAATGAGTTTGGGGAAAATATTTGACAGTGGCGGCAGGGGCACTGCACACGCCTATGTGCACCTGACATCCGCAGGCGTCTACTGTCCAATACAGTCACCGGATAGTCACTAGGACAGAAGGTCAGTGGTAAAGCCCCACCTTCGACTTGGCTGAAATCGTCTAATTCAGCACAGACCAAGAATTGAACGCATAACCTTCCTGCTCTATATGGCTCCATACCACATTGGGCCATCTAGTTACTCAATGAGCCATCAGGGGAAAAATCTGTTTTTCCTGTTTCACTGAAAATCTTGAAATCTTGCTACAGTTTTATATTAGGCATTTTTAAGTTTATTTATCAATGTAATCAAAACAAGAAAACCATGTAAAATATTTCCTTAGCATTAAATCCAAAATTAACAGTGGTTGGGAAATGAATGAACTATTATACTCTTTGTTTTTTATTTTTTTAAATTTCATTTGAATGCCATGCCCTGGTAAGCTGACTGCTTTGCCTACTGTTTCTGTCATTGGGACATTGTCTTTTGATTCTGTACACTTTTCTTCATCAAACACATTTTACTTCTATCTGAGTCCTAACTCGCACCAAGTCCCGTTCACCCATCACCCCTGTGCTCGCTGACCTACATTGGCTCCTGGTTAAGCAATGCCTTGATTTCAAAATTCTCATCCTTGTTTTCAAATCCCTCCATGGCCTCACCCCTCCCTATCTCTGTAATCTCCTTCATCCCCACAACCCCCCGAGATATCTGCGCTCCTCAAATTCTGCCCTCTTGAGCATCCCTGGTTTTAATCGCTCAACCATTGGTGGCCATGCCTTTTGCTGCCTAGGCTCTAAGCTCTGGAATTCCCTCCCTAAATTTGTCCGCCTCTCTAGATCTCTTTCCTCTTTTAAGACGCTCCTTAAATCATACCTCTTTGACCAAGCTTTTAGTCACCTGCCGTAATTTCTTATGTGGCTCGGTGTCAATTTTTTTGTCTTATAATACTCCTGTGAAGCGCCTTGGGACATTTTACTACATTAAAGGCGCTTTGTTGAGAAGGCTGACAGAACCTCAGCTTAACCTCTTATCTGAGAGATCGGTTTCTCTGACAATCCAGCACTCCCTGAGCACTGCACTGAATTGTCAGCCTAGATGATGTACTCAAGTTGTGGCGTGCGGCTTGAGCCCGTGACCTTCTAACTCAGAGGTGAGAGTGCGACCACTGAGCCAAGCTGACATTTTTACATCAGGAACAGAAAGCATCTCAGAAACAGCTCAGAAATTACATATAAACTACAGCAGAATGTAACTGCTGGGCTCTTTAAATGGTCATCTCCAGACCTCCCATTCAAGTCACATATCATCCTAACTTGGACATCTTTTTTATTAGTTCCTGAAATGTGGGCATTGCTGGCAAGGCCAGCATTTATTGCCCATCCCTAGTTGCCCTTGAGAAGGTGGTGGTGAGCCGCCTTCTTAAACCGCTGCAGTCTGTGTGGTGAAGGTACTCCCACAGTGCTGTTAGAGAGGGAGTTCCAGGATTTTGACCCAGCGACGATGAAGGAACAGCGTTATATTTCCAAGTCAGGATGGTGTGTGACTTGGAGGGGACCTTGGAGGTGGTGGTGTTCCCATGTGCCTGCTGCCCTTGTCCTTCTAGGTGGTAGAGGTAGTGGGTTTGGGAGGTGCTGTCGAAGATGCCTTGGCGAGTTCCTGCAGTGCATCTTGTAGATGGTACACACTGCATATATCACTGTTCGTGGCCCAAAATAATGACCTATCTGAATTGTCTTTAGGCTTTAATACTGGCGGTATTTAGCTGCTTCTGAAATTCACCTCATCTGAATTAGGATACCTTACTTTAATACGCTTACTGTATAGTAGAAAAAGAAACACTAAAGTCAAAGCAACCTGCATCCTGCAACAAAACATCTTCAGCGTTGAAAAATCTATTTTGTAATTGCCAGCATGTGACGACCAACCACAAGCTGTGATTTGTCCTAATGTTGCTATCACAAGAACACAGGAGGGGTTGGAACTGACCGCAGTTCTCGGACAAATCTTAAAGTGCCAACAGGTAACCATTAGGGCAAAAGAAAAAGCATAGTGCTCAAACAAAACATCAAGTGCATCAGCTGCATACAGCGCTTTTACACCAATACAGTTACCCTCACAGCTATATTTAGAGTTATATATACACTAAGCAGTGAAGATCAAAAAGCTGCCTGAATTTAGTACTGTCCTAAGTCTGCAATATGACTATTAATCTGTACTAATTTGCATTTGTTTTAATATATGTTGTTACATTTTATGAAACAGTCACAAATAAACAGATTAAAAATAAAACTGTTATTTTATTGAACTTTTTATTGTATAAAGCCTCCAGCTTTTATATTAACGGAGAAATAGGTGTAGATCTAGGGCCATTATTAATATTTTTGATATTTTCACATTATAAGCAAAACAATGACCTTGTACAACAAAATGTAGAAACAACCACAATCCAAAATGTTTTGCGGTAACTGCAGTGGGCTCCAAAAGGGAGATTTTAATCCACTTGGAGGCCAGAGCCCAGATTTCCAATTAGGAAATGGAGCGGAGATCTGTGAGGCCTGATCTCTATCCACTTTTGTACCCATCCCATTCCTCCCATCATTTCCATTGGTTGCAGGAAGCACATCCCAATTTATTCCATGCAAACGAGGCAAAATTACATCATGTGCCCTGTTTTCTGACATTTCTGCCCCATTTGCACTGTTTCTTCTCACCCGTATAACACTGGCTTTCAATTGCTGGTTGCTGTTGATCTGGAGAAGGCGCAAGAGCAATTAAAGAGCCCAGCAGCAACATTCATACGAACAATGATGAACAGGAAAAGATCCATTGGTCCATCCACCCTGTCTCACACAATTTTGATGCCTTGTGCATCACAATATATACACTCCCCACCTCACCCGAAAGCCCTGTGATCTCTTGGGAGAGGCGAAAAACCAGATTAAAATCCAGGCCAATTAGGGGAAAGAAAAATATGGAGAATTCCTCTCCGACCCCCATAGGCGATAGAACCAAGCCCAGGAGACCAAATTGGCTCCGATTAATGTCATGCAGTACCAGAAACAGATCTAAGAAATTAAGCGATTCGCACGAGCCGGCAGCCTGTTCCACAGCTCTGGGAAAAGAACCAACTCCTAACATCTAACCTAGCTCTGGCCTTGTATAACTTGTGACCCCTGCTCCTCCCTACCCTATTTAATTAAAACAAGCTGTCTACACAAACACAATCTATTCCCTTAATCATCTTATAAACCGGGATAAAATCACCCCTAAGTCTACGCTTCTCTAAAGTGTAGAGTTCCAGCTCTTTGAGCCTATCTTGATAACGAAGATGCTTGAAACTAGGAATTAATCTAGTGGCCCTCCTCTACACCCTTTCCTAAGCCTCAATATCACCCACCATGTGAGGATGCAGTACTTCAACTGAGGCCTAACCAAAGTCTTGTACAAGTGGTAGTTTACAGATAATTTCTGAGCTGTGTTTTGAGATTTTTTATTTTTGTTTTATAAGTATCAATTTGGCTCTGTGGTAACACTATCACCTCTGTGGTCTTGAGATATATCCAAGTAGTAGATTAGCTTTGCTGGTAATAGCTTCACATTGACTTCAGAGAATGATTAATAATCACCTCACATTTTCATCTTCTAAATGGACATCCCCTCACCATGTTCGCATATTTGTTATTTCTACTGTTTTCATTTTTTATCCATTGGCAGCTTTGTCTCCATCACTAAGATTGTAAATCCTACCCTTCTGAGTATTCAAGGTCAAGAAAGCTATGGACTCATTTCAATTTGGAGCTGGTTTTTCCAGTTGAGTATTTGAAATGTATTGCGGTTTTCCTGTTGGACAAAATAAATTATCTGTGATTGGTAATAAAATTAAGCTCAATAGAAGCTAAATTTTAAAATATATCTTTCTTGTTTTGATGCTGTAGTTTTTGAGGCTCTGCTTTGTGAATCCCTTGCAGTTTTTATGGGATGGCAGAAATGAAGCACTTTTTTCTACGATTCAGCTTCTTACTGGCTTCCTAAATTCAATCATGGTGCATAAGGGTCAAAAAACACCTTCACTCACATAAATCATGTTGCAACATTGCCGTTGAATTTCCTGAATTGCAATGCCACGGAAATCAACACCAAAATTTACGCCGGTTCCTGCGCCAATGTTGCCGATGGGAACTTAGGCCCAATTTTCCCATATGAGTGGAGCTCATTCGCATATGCCAGAATGTAAAAATCACCATAAAACAAGTGCGAATGCCAATTGTTGCCCATTTGTGTTATAACTTTATTAAGCTATATTTAAAATGGTGTATTCTCCTCGGAAAATAAAGATTTACTGCGTGTGTTTATATTGCTGTTTAGTGGACTTTTTAAAAATAAAATCAGGAAATGTGCACGGAGTGTGAAATGGAGCACTCTGATGCTTCACAGCAGCAGTGCTGCATCATTTATTGGTCTGGCAAGAACCACCAAAACTTGCATAATGAGGGGAAGGAAGTATGAATTTCAGTTAGATCTGGGTTTGAACTCATACTTGTCTAATTGAGATCCCTGACATTTGACCATGAGGCCTACTGGAGAGGGACGTATTTCTGGTTTAGCCTCTCATTTCTACATGTAACTGAAAAGGCAGTGGCTCCATTACTATGTTCAGTGATAAGATTAATTTCCACACCATCACCGTGGTGTTAATATAGGCAGCTTCCAACACTAGTGTCAAAAGCCATTGTTGACATTGTTAAAATCTGAATTTATTCAGAATTACCTTCTGAGGTTAACATCCCAATTAGATGTAGGCCGCGATTTTCCGAGTGGAGGTGGGTTGGAGGTGGCTTTGATGTTCGGCGGGTTCCGGTCCCGCTGCCGGTTTCAACCGCCCTGAAATTACGATTTTTGGTTAAGTGAGCTGATTAAGCCCGTCGTGCGCGCTACCCGGCCCAAGCAGTGGGTTCGGGTTTGCTACTCGCCTCTGCTGACGTCATTTAACCAACTGCATTTAAGGGGCCCATGCAGCCTTGTTTTTGGTCAATCCTATTCTGCTGCTTCTCGGTGTGGCACATCTGAAAATGACTGCTTCAAGACCAAAGGCATCTCCCAGATTTGATGATGACTCCCGCCATGCTCTTGTGGAGGGAGTGAGAGGGCGCCAAGAGGCACTGTTCCCTTAAATGGACAGAGAAAGCCGCCTCAGCAAACCAAAGCAGCCTGGCTGCAAATTGCTGAGGAGGTGAGCGCCAGGTCTTTGTGTTCACGCACCTGGGTTCAGTGCAGGAAAAGGTTCAATGACCTGCTATGCACAGCAAAAGTGAGTATAACATCACACTTACCTTCAACCTGCTCCCCACCTCCTCTCATCACCAGCACTCTGCATTGTCAACCTTCTCCTGCACATTCCACTTTACCCTTACATCCCTTGCACCCTTACCCATCCCTCTCTCTCTATGTACAGAATCACTTCACTATTCTACTATGCTGCCCTCACACTCGCTATCACTGTTATGCAATGACAAAAACTAACAAGGCACAGGGAGGGCCCTTGGTATTGGCACCTCACTCCATCTTTGTCTCCCTCTAAGCATCTATGCTATGGATTCTCCACACTCACTCCAACATTCTCACTCAAACTCCACTGTGTCCCTCATTGCAGGAAAAGAGAGCCCACGATAAGAGGGAGAGGGGCAGGACAGGAGGAGGGCCACCTTCAATTGCCCACTTGACCACCGCTGAGGAGGCTGCTCTCGACATCGTCGGAGGTGCTGAGGATCTGGAAGTGGGGGACGGTCAGATGGGCGCAGTAGAGCAAGCTGGTGACAGAATAAATTTGCAGCCCTCTCATTTAGATTGCATGAGTGACTGATATGGCATCTGATGTTCATACAGATTGAGTTCTGATCATCTGCACAATTCGATGTGTCTGCTACGTTAATATCACATGTCTAACTCATGCCGTTACTCCCCCACAGGACCATCGAGAGCCCCCCTCCCCACTGTCCAGGAGGAAGAGCCGGAAGACTCCTCAGAGGAAGCTGCAACCTCTGAGGGCGCAGTGTCAGCAGAATTGAGCGCACCCAGCACCAGCGCAGAGACGCACACCTCGGTGGGTCATTTGCGAGATAGATTAGTGTTGTCACCTGGTGTATCACAGCTCACAAGTGAGCATCAGCAGATGGTGGAGACAGGGACAGCAGTGGAGAGTCCTCGTCGAAGGCCACAGGGCGCTCCCAGCTCTGCTCAGCTGCATGTGGACCTTGTGCCTCTGGGGCCATCCAGAAAGAGAGCGGTGTTGGAACTTCAGCAATAGGTTCAGGAGTCTCTGACAGGTTTTGCATCCACGGTAACTGCGAATGTGCAGAGAATGGATGAGTCCATCTCAAACATAAGCAATGCCATGTTGGAGACAATGGCGCATGAACATGCCACCATGGAGAGGGTGGCAACCTTCTTGGAGGACATAACTCACCAGACTCAACAGAGCATGGTGACTCTTCTAAATAGATGGTCTGCTATGGAGGATAGATGGGCAGCTATTGAGGAGAGACACCAGAGGTACATGGCCGACCCCGTTATGAGGACTGTCAGTACAGAGATGGGTCCTCATGGCCCCACTGATGTGCAGCAAGGTGCTCTTCAGCTACTTGCTAGCAGTGAAGTGTGGGCGACCCATGAGAGGGATGTTGGTAGCCGACAACAAGGAAGTGTGGGCTCCTCTCCAAGTGCTCACACGACCATGCCACTGTGGAGCCCTCGGTCAGAGCCCCAGATTCCTCACCCAACTGAGATGGCCGTCTCAGCCCCTGCACAGCTGCAGGAGGAGCAGACTGTTGCCGAGCCCTCCCAGACTCCCAAACCCAGAGGATGCCCACCAAAGGTGTCGAAGCAGGAGCAGCATGAAAGTGAGCAAGATGCCTCCACGTCTGCTGAAGCCACAGGGGAAGCACCACGTAGAAGCACGCGTAAGAGAAAGTTAACACACAAATAGTCACAAGGCTAGTCACTTGGGTGTTTTCATGTAATATAAATTTAAGATTATCATCATCATTTCAATTGTAATAAAGAAATACGATGGCAAACGTTCAAAGAGTTGGCCTATGTGTGCCCAGAAATGGAAGTGTCACAGTGAGGTGTCAGGGCGCCTTTCATCTGTAATGATGGTGCTGAGAGTGATAGGAACCCACAGTTTATTGTACAGATGGTGTATGGTGTGTTAAGAAGGTGGCAGCCACATGTGTTTTCCTCGTAAACTTAAGCTAATCTGGCATGGGTTAGTGCATCCCTTGCATCAAGGCCAGCAAAGTGCTCATGTGCTTGTGGAACTAGCACATCCACCTCCACAAGGTTTTCCTCCTTCTCCTCCTCCTCTGAGGAGGAGGAGCTGTGCGCTGAGCCACTTGTTCCTCAGGCAGTGGTAAGCCACGCTGCTGTGCGAGGTTGTGCAGTGCACAGCAGACCACGATGATTCTGGAGACCCTGGCTGGTGAGTACTGCAGGGCTCCACCTGATCTGTCGAGGCATCTGAATTGCATTTTGAGCAAGCCGATGGTTTGCTCGATGATGGCTCTGGTGGAAATGTGGCTCGAATTGTAGCGATCCTCAGCTTCATTTGATGGCCTCCTCAACGTCCTTATTAGCCACGTCTTCAGGGGATAGCCTTTGTCTCCAAGTAGCCATCCGGAAAGTTGGGTTGGCAGATTGAAGAGCTGAGGCACAGTAGATTGCTGCAGGATGAACGAGTCATGGCAACTGCCAGGGAACTTGGCACAAATATGCATAATGTTCTTCCTGTGGTTACACACCAGCTGGACGTTAAGGGAGTGGAAGCTCTTGCGGTTCACAAATACAGCTGGGTTGTGATGGGGTGCCCTAATGGCCACATGTGTGCAGTCTACGACGCCCTGCACCCTTGGCAAGCCTGCCATATTTGCAAAGCCAACTGCATGCACGGTTACACTTGCTTCATCTATGGAGCAGTGGATGTAATTGTGCGCCTTTGCAAAGAGGGCATCAGTAACCTGCGTGATGCAACTGTGGGTGGCCGACTGGGAGATGTCGCTGATGTTTGCTGATGATCCCTGGAAGGACCCTGAAGCAAAAAAATTGAGGGCAGTGGTGACTTTGACAGCCACTGGTAAGGAGTGGCCACCCGCTCCTCTGGGCTCCAGGTGTTGGTGCAGCATTGCGCAGATGTCAGCGACTACCTCTTGTGAAAGTCTCAGCCTCCTGCGGCAAGGTGCAGCCCTGCGCTGACACCCTCTGCCCTGCGCAGCATCAGGTTGGTGAGGAGGAGGTTGGTGCTCCTGTTGTTGCTGCTGCTGTTCTGCCTCATTCTGCTGCTGCCGCGGCTGCTCTTCCTCCGATTCTGAGGACCAGGATGAGAGGGTATAAATGGTTCCCATTCCGCTGGTATATATGTCAGTTGAGGAATAGATGTTATAAGCGCTCAGGCACTGTGGAGAGAGGGTTTTCCAAGGAGGTCACAGTGCATGTGGATCTCAGCTTAACCACTTACAAGCTCAGTCGACCTGCAATAAGTGCTCCAACACCTCAAAAAACAAAGTTCTGTCATCTGAGAGTCAGCCATGTTACAGGTCCGCTTTTATGCTGCAGGAGCAGCTGTCAAGAATTTGCGTAGTTGCTGAACCCAGCACAATCAGCTGCCGTGTTTTGCAAATGGCGTGGAACACGCTGAAAATGTCCTAAAATGGGAAGAGCCTGCTAAAATCGGATTATGTAGGCAGTTAACAAGCTGTTAACTACTTAAGTGCCTCTCTCGCCGCTTGGTGACAGGTCTGATCGGGACTCCCAGAGCCGACACTTGGCAAAGTTGAGTGGAGGTGGGTTGACGGCGGGTTTGGAACCCACCGTCAATCAAAATGAATTTAACCTCTGACCCGCCTCCAAACCCGCCCTCTGAGCGCCGGCAAAATCGCGGCCGTAGTCTCACTTTTGAGTGATACTGTGTTGCCGTGCTAGTTACTTCACTCTGTCAGTGCTTTCTGCCATGGCACCTCACTCTCAGAGCTTCTTGCCTCTGCTGCTCCTCTTCCTCTTCCACTATTATACCGAACAGGAATATGTCTAGTGGGAAGGTCATTCCAGCTGCTTAGGTCTTCTGAAAACGTTTGGGTGAGGGTTACAATATTTTGGGTGCACTGAGACTGACAGCATCTTGGTTAATTATAGGGCCGGTCTCAGTAAGAATAATTTTTTTCTAAATTGTGAAGAAAATGGTTATTGAACTCCAGGAACCTTGGTTGCTCAAATATCAGGTGACTTCAGGCTGTGCTGCGTCTAAATTCTTTTGTGCAATTCTACGGCAGCGCATTATTTATGTCAATGCAGGAAACTTGCGTGTGCTGGTCTTTGCATGAGTTATTTTTTTTTATTCGTTCATGGGATGTGGGCGTCGCTGGCAAGGCCAGCATTTATTGCCCATCCCTAATTGCCCTTGAGAAGGTGGTGGTGAACCGCCTTCTTGAACCGCTGCAGTCCGTGCGGTGAACGTACTCCCACAGTGCTGTTAGGGAGGGAGTTCCAGGATTTTGACCCAGCGACGATGAAGGATCGGCAATATACTTCTAAGTCAGGATGGTGTGTGACTTGGAGGGGAACTTGGAAGTGGTGGTGTTCCCATGCGCCTGCTGCCCTTGCCATTCTAGGTGGTAGAGGTCGCGGGTTTGGGAGGTGCTGCCGAAGGAGCCTTGGCGAGTTCCTGCAGTGCATCTTGTAGATGGTACACACTGCAGCCACGGTACGCTAGAGGTGGAGGGAGTGAATGTTTAAGGTGGTGGATGGGGTGCCAATCAAGCGGGCTGCTTTGTCCTGGATGGTGTCGATGTTCTTGAGTGTTGTTGGAGCTGCACTCATCCAGGCACGTGGAGAGTATTCCATCACAGTCCTTATTTGTGCCTTGTAAATGGTGGAAAGGCTTGGGGAGTCAGGAGGTGAGACACTCGCTGCAGAATACTCAGTCTCTGATCTGCTCTTGTTGCCACAGTATTTATGTGGCTGGTCCAGTTAAGTTTCTGGTTAATGGTGACCCCCCAGGGTGTTGATGGTGGGGGATTCGGCGATGGTAATGCCGTTGAATTTCAAGGGGCGGTGGCTAAACTCTCGCTTGTTGAGCAGCAGAGGGTTTCGACGGCTGTATCTCAGAAGCGGTGCAAACGATAGAGAAAATTCTTACATAGCGATGTCTCAGCTTAGAACCATATGCTGCAGTTATGCTAAGATTTTCCAGGAAATTCCAAACCATTGTTGCAACCATTAGTCAGTTGTCACCAAGCAATTGCTTGAGAGAGGAATCAAGCCGTTCACTTAGATATGTATCTAATTGGCAGTTTTTCAAATTCAACAGTTATTTAAATTCTACTTGCCTTTGGTTACTATTACAGAGGGATATATCAGAGAGCTTTTCAAATTGTGAAGTCTTTCTGGGGCTTTCAAATATGCAAGAAGCTATCTATAATCTTCAAAGTAAATCAGTCTAAAAACTTCTGAAGCATGATAATTAGCCAAACCATTCTGTCGTTGGTGAAAATGTAAAAAAGAACTAAGTTTGAAAGTTAATTAAAATTTAGCTAAGTATGGAAATTGCATTTTTCTTAATTTCCTATCGCAACAAGGAGCTCGCTAAGCTTAAGTGCTGCTGTATTTATATATATGCTATATTGTTCCTATTGTTCACATGTTCAATTGACAAATTTGTTTGGCAGTTAAAGGTTAAAATAAGGCCAAGGTTAGTAATATTCTGCTGCCTATAAAACAGGAAGGATCCTATGAAGACACGAGACTGAACCAATTTCTAAAGTAATGGAAAAAGAGTTTTGTGTTTGTTATCCTGTGAAACTTGCCCAGCTATCAGGCTGAATGAGGAAATTTGAGGATGTAGGGAGCCAGTGCTCATCTGGAGAATATTCTGAAATACAGAAACCAAAACTATCTAGAGTAAAAAAGGTAACAAAACCCCCAAAACGTAACATATTGGGGGTAATTTTGACTTTGTGCAGTAGTGTAAAATGGGCGATAGCGAATCTGCGGCCCGTTTTACTTCTCTCCCGTCATTTATTTCCGCAATGGCCGTTATACACTCACTGATGTTCCTTTCCTTTGACTTCAATCCGAAACTGTCAATTACCCCCCAATATGTAATTATCATCATACTGCCTTCATGCACAACTGACACAGTAATTCATTTTGAAGGGGTTTAAATCATTGTATAATCTTTGTACACAAAAGAAAAAAACATTTGCCAACCATTTTGTCAAGATGAGATTGATCATTTAAAGGTATTTGCAAAAATAATCTGCAATTGGTTACAAAGAAATTCTATATCAGGAATATATTAACAAACCAAGCAACCACAATTAAATTATTCGAAGGAATTGCAGGAACTATTTCTAACAATAAAAGGGTTTTGATGAATGATGCTAGCTAGGTTGCGAACTATTTGTAAAACTGATGATTGTCCTGTAAATATACAAGTGATACCGTGTGATTTATGGGCAAGGCAAACTGTAAATAGGAGAATTTTGAAAATAGTTCTTCAGTAAATGAATCTACTGAGCGATATGAAACCTTCATCCAGAAGGAATCAAATGATGCACAGACGTGGGAGGAAGTGACTCATGAGAGTGTGATTCTGCAAAGGTTTAATCTATTACCAGTTATAAGGAAAATCACTTTGAATTGGCCCCCCAGGATGTAAAGTTAATTTAATAATGCCAGCTACATGTTTGAAGTGAGGGATGACTGTCTGATAACGCCAGCAATGAACACAAAACTTTGAAAAATCAAATCTTCTCACGACCTACATTGTGAAGATATGGGGGGAGAAATTCAGTATCGCCCCATTTGGGGCGCAATTATCGGCCGGGCGCAAAGATTAGCGCCTGGCGCGAATTATCGCCACCGACTGCAAACTTGACTTTTATCGTCCCTGGAGGTGATTGGAGCGCTAAATCAGGCGCTTCACACCTGTCTTAAGGCGCAAAGGCCGAGGAGCGAGGCGCTACCTCAGAGCGCTGGCGAAGCTCATGTGATGTCAGTCAGCAATGGAACACACACACAATGGCACCAGCCAGTTCTTAAAGGGGATGGTTGATCTTGCTTTCCATCCACATCCTGCTCATTGCAGCCTTGAATCCCGGCCTGGAGAGACCTGCACATCAAATCTGCTGGAAAGAACAATGGAGAGTACCAGGGAAAGAGCTTAGAGTGCAGCCCCCACAGTCTCTTCTAAATCGATACAAGGAATGGCAAATCAAAATGAACCTGCAAAGTGCTGCTCAGTACCCAAAACTCCTTCACACAGCGTTGAATCTCTCCAGAAGTCTCTCTCTCTCTCTCTCAGAATGCGTGATTCAAAAATGGCACCAACAATAAAAGGCAGGAAGCGGTCGCCTTTAAATAGCGCTCCCCCAGTCCCTTCATGACTGCAAAACGTTCCCCTCAACCTGTCGTTGCTAGCGTCAGGCGGTAAGGCAGGGGGAGCCACTCAATATCTGCTCCGGGACGATACCGGGGCGTTGCGCACTCGACTGACGTCACGATCTGCCGGCGCAGGAGATCGTGGCGGTAGTGTTTAGCGCCGCCGCAAAATGTCTAGTTAATTTCGCGAGCGGCGCAAACATCGCCGCGCCTGGGTGCTAGATGCTTTGCGCCCCATTAGCGCCCTCTTAAGGCGCTAACGGGAGGCGCAACCAACTGAATTTTTCCCCCATGAGATTTAGAAGCAGTTTACCTGAGCATTCATTTGTAGGTTCCAGTTAAACCTTAGCTGAGGGCTTAGGGCCATTTGTTGATGAGCAGTCTCAAAAATGTGCGGCAGTTGAGGAATGGAGAACAAATTTGGAAGAAATAATGTATAGTTGGAAACTGAAACTCGCAGCTGCAGTTAGGACTGGGCAAAACAGTCAAAACAATCTGGCAATATGGAGTACAGTTAACTCAAAGCAATGTCTGCATTATCAGGTTCTACAAGAAACAGTGGGAAGAGATACAGGAGTTAATCAGAAATTCCTACTCCAGCTTTTGGGCCAGGAATTCCTTATTGTGATAAGGTACTTTTACATACAAATGTCTAAATAAAACATGAATTACATTATTATCTACACCATATAGATCAGTCATAACACAAACAGTATTCATTTGTTTACAGTATGTCTGCCCTGATAAATCTTGTAATGAGTTTTAGGTTTAAAGGCAGGATACAATCCTTGACTGAAGTGCAAACAGCAAACCTTAAAGCAATTATGAGCCACATACTTAGAACGTTAAAAAAGAACTTTGCATTAAAATGCACCATTCACCTCCTCAAAGTGGCATGCAGCCAATGAATTATTTTTGAGGTGTATGAAGGCAGTCAATTTAAACACAGCAAGATCCCACTAACAGCAAATGAGATAAATGATCAGTTAATTGTCTTTGGTTAACTGATGGATTTTGGCCAGGTCTTCATCTCACCTTTGATCGGGAATCCTCCCTGCTGTTCTTTGAGTAATACCCATGGGATATTTTATGTCCCCCTGACATCCAAAAGACAGCACCTCCAATACTACAGCACTCGTTCTGTATTGCACTGAAGTATCAGCCTAGATTATGTGATCAACATTCTGTAGTGGGACTTGAACCTATACATTTTTGACTCAGAAGTAAGCGTTTTATCGCTCAGCCAAATTGACACCAGTTACCAGCTTCACTATCCATTATCACCAAGGGAGAAGTTTTAATATTTACATGCACTATTAATATTGGAAATTCAGTCAGGTGTATGACAAAAAGTATATTAAACATGTTCGCCTGGAATTTCCATAAGGTTTCTCCCAATCTACTTTAAAGAAAGAACTTGCATTTATATAGTGCCTTTCATGACCTCAGGATGTTCCAAAGTGCTTTACAGCCAATGAAGTACTTTTTGAAGTGCAGTCACTAGTCAATGTAAGAATCTTTAGTAGAAGATCGGCAGAACCCCACAGCGAAATAGTGTTAACAGCTAAAAATGGCCATTTCGCTGTTTCTCTGGAGGTTCTGTCGACCTTCTGCCAAAGTTATTTTGGTGAAAATTCTCCTTCCCCAACCCCGTTATCTTAAGTGTGTTAACAGAAAAAAATGGAAGTTTCAAACAGCAGTAAATAACTGCCTTCAGAGATCAAAAAGCACCAATTTAGCCAACGATTTTAACTAGCAATAATAAAGTGCAACATTATTTTGCTTTAAAGCATTTATTCCATTTAAAGATTCCATAAAAGACTTTCTGCTAAGCTTTGGACCTATCACAAAGAATGCTCCACAATGATCCACTCTGGATGAAATTGATGTTGGCCAAATTGGGCTCACAAGAGGTGGGAATAGCTACATAATGTGGTAAGCAACAAAATTACAATGCCAAGCTACTCTGTCAGTATTGTGAAATCCATTTGGTTGTTATACACTACACCATGTAGTGTCACCATTTTGAAAGGCCTAATGTAGCAGGCAAATGCATTCTTCTAGTATACTCCAGAAATCTGATAAGGTGATGATGGGCCAGCTTCTGTGAACTGTGGCTGATGTGTCCCTTGGGCTTGTAAACTAAGTGCATGGCAGTTTTGCTGCATAAGTTACTGAACCCTCTTAAAAGTTTGTAAAATTATTCTTAACATTCACAGTAGCAGTGTCTAGTTTTAATGCTTGACTGAACAATTGCAGGTTAATTTCAGACCCACCACCAAAAACTGCTGCATCAGTGTTACATTTTTGAAAAGAGTAAATGTGACTAATTAAGTGAAATGATTGCTCCAAGATAATGGAATCTGGCCCTGCACATTTCGAGGGACCCACAAAAATATGACTGCTCATTGGTGTCTGAGGTCCTCTGCTTATTTTAGAGAGTGCGGGTGATTAGATGAACATTGTGCATTTCCTGCCTATTATATTCTGCCAACCAGTATCATTAAGGTATGAGTAGATCCTTTTCAATTGTCTCACAAACAATGGATTGCAGGAGATAGTAATAATTTTCACATTATACCGTTTTTTGGACTCTTCAAGTGGATATAAGCACTGTATGGAATCACACCTGTAGTTGGACACTGAGTTCACCAAGAACGCTTACAGAAGCCATTCAGCAGTAACAGGCAATCAATATCAAGGTGGAAGAAATTACATTTTCTAGTCCTGTAGATTAATAAAGGTTTCAATTTAAACCTAGAGATGGTCAATAAATGCCAGACTTGCCAGCAGCGCCCACATCACGAGAATTAATTAAAAAAAGGAAATGATATTGTTAGGGGGTGAAATGATCTTAAAATAAGCTATAATATGGCTCATTTGCATTCAAGATAGTGTTTGAAAACTATACTTCCAGAGTTACCATCAAACATACACTCCAAAATAATATAATTGAAGTAGGGCAGTAGAAATTGAATATTGTAGCCTTGTTTTTCTTCTTCCTCCAATATTCATCAGCAGTCATAACCCTTTGCTATTTTTACAGTATTTGATCCAATGAATTGTCTGTGAGATTTTATATTGCAACAATTTGTTCTATCTATTTAAATAATGAATGTGCTGTCCCTTAAGTAAGCCCTCATTACTCTAAAGAAATATTCATAATGAAGTTATTTTCCTGTATGAATCTGCAAACATGTGATCAATTAAGTTTGCCCTTTAACAGGTGTCTGTACAGATTAGTAACTATCCCACGAGTGGAAATCACATTAGTAGCAAATGACTTACCACTGTATCCATTATTTTAACAAAGACATTTGCTGTTTATTTTAAAGAGTTAAATGCATTCATTAAAATACAGGGATCCCTCCCCAACCATGGGGGATACGTCCCTGAAATTCCCCATGGTTGGTAAAACCATGGTTGGCAAATACAAGACCCTATGGGAAAAATGGGGCTAGGGGGAACGCGGCCGCATTTAAACTCTTCAGAGCCTGTGTAAGTTGCTTGTTCTTTTATTAACACAAATAAAATACACAATAACGTAACAAAAACAATAAATGTTGCTTGTTCTTTTATTAAACACCAATAAAATACACAATAACGTAACAGAAACAATAAATGTTCAAATACTGTAACACAATAAAAAAGATCAACTGGGCGGTTTCTTAAAGAATTCTGCGATGGATGGTTGACTCATTTTTTTCTGAATATCTTTCTGGACCTGCTTGTATGGTCTCATTAAATCCTCCAAACCTCGCTTGAATTTTAAACTACGCTCCAAGAATGGGTCAATCTCCATAAAGAGGTCCGAGAGATTAGTAGCAAGGAGCATTGCCTTGCTAAGGTTGGCACTTGTCATCTTAGACTTCTCCACCATATCCTCGTCTTCGTCCTCGTCCTCGGCCTCACTAGAATGCTGTATCAGCTCATCAAGGTTCTCCTCCGTTAACTCCTCGCCGTGCAACTCAAGGAGCCCCTCGATGTCATCAGGCTCTATGTCAGCCAGCCCCTCGCCTCCCAAACGTCGCGCAACCTTCACAATGCGATCAACTTCATCGTCAACTGTAGGGAAGCCTCGGAAGTCATTCACTGCCTCCTTCCAAAGTTTACCCCAGCAGGCGTTGATTGTCATCCTCTTCAGTTCATCCATCGATTCTTTTATGTTGGTGAAGCAGGCAGCGATGGTGTAATCCTTCCAACAAGTTTTCATCGTCAGTGTTGCGTCATCCTCCATAGCCTCCATCATGCGGTCAAAGCTGCGTCGTATGTAGTATGCCTTGAAGGTGGCTATCACACCTTGGTCCATGGGTTGAAGGAGTGATGTCATGTTGGGAGGCAGGAAGACGACTTTGATATTAGGGTGGGCAAATTGGAGTGCTGGCGGGTGGCCGGGGGCATTGTCGAGGATGAGTAGGACCTTGAAGGCCAGATTTTCTCTCACAAGGTACTGCTCCACGTCATGCACAAAACAGTTATGAAACCAGTCCATGAAGACTGCAGCAGTAACCCACGCCTTGCAGTTAGAACGCCAAAAGACAGGTAGATTATTTTTGTTTTTGCCCTTCAGAGCGCAGGGATTAAGAGAGCAGTAGAGCAGCATCGGCTTCACTAAACAGTCCCCCTCGGCGTTAGCACAAAGGAGAAGGGTCACCCTATCCTTAGCTACCTTGAATCCCGAAGCATGCTTCTCAGCCTTCGTGATGAAAGTTCGGAAGGCATCCGCTTCCAGAAGAGACCAGTCTCATCCGCATTAAATACCTGCTCCGGCAGGTAACCCTTCTCGGTGATCAACTTCTTCAGCTCCTCCGGGAACTTGGCAGTGACCTCGTGATCGGCTGAGGCCGATTCCCCCACAACCTTGAAGTTAAAGCGTGCAAAGTTAAAGCACACGGGATTGGGGGTGAGGTACTGATTTGGATAGAGAACTGGTTGGCAAACAGGAAGCAAAGAGTTGGAATAAACGGGTCTTTTTCCGAGTGGCAGGCAGTGACTAGTGGGGTACCGCAGGGATCGGTGCTAGGACCCCAGTTTTCACAATATATATTAATGATCTAGACGAGGGAACTAGATGTAATATCTCCAAGTTTGCAGATGACACAAAGCTGGGTGGGCGTGTGTGCTGTGAGGAGGATGCAGAGAAACTCCAGTATGATTTGGACAGGTTGGGTGATTGGGCAGATGCATGGCAGATGCAGTACAATGTGGATAAATGCGAGGTTATCCACTTTGGTGGTAAAAACAGGAAGGCAGATTATTATCTGAACAGCAATAGATTGGGAAAAGGGGAAGTGCAACGAGACCTGGGTGTCCTTGTGCACCAGTCGCTGAAGGTAAGCATGCAGGTGCAGCAGGCGGTTAAGAAGGCAAATGGTATGTTGGCCTTCATAGCGAGAGGATTCGAGTACAGGAGCAAGGATGTCTTGCTGCAGTTGTACAGGGCCTTCGTGAGACCACACCTTGAGTATTGTGTGCAGTTTTGGTCGCCTTATCTGGGGAAGGATGTTCTTGCCATGGAGGGAGTGCAGCGAAGATTCATCAGACTGATACCTGGGATGGCAGGAATGACGTATGAAGAGAGATTGGGTCGATTAGGCTTATATTCGCTAGAGTTTAGAAGAATGAGAGGGAATCTCATTGAAACTTATAAAATTCTAACAGGACTAGACAGACTAGATGCAGGAAGGATGTTTCCAATGGCGGGGGAGTCCAGAACCAGGGGTCACAGTCTAAGGATAAGGGGTAAGTCATTTAGGACTGAGATGAGGAGGAATTTCTTCACCCAGAGAGTGGTGAACCTGTGGAATTCTCTACACAGAAGGCAGTTGAGGCCAATTCATTAAATATATTCAAGAAGGAGTTAGATATATTTCTTAAGGCTAAAGGGATCAAGGGATATGGGGAGAAAGCAGGGACAGGGTACTGAATTTGGATGATCAGCCATGATCTCATTAAATGGCGGAACAGGCTCGAGGGGCCGAATGGCCTACTCCTGCTCCTATCTTCTATGTTTCTATGTTTCTATGTTAGTCAAGGCGAACCTCTTAAATTTTCCAACCAGCCCTTACTCGCTTGAAACTTTATGTCATCTAAACTTTCTCCAGCAGCCACAGTAAGATGCTTATAGATACTAAGGGCCTTCTTACGTTATCATGCAGAATTAACATTCGCTTGTTTCTGGTTCTGGTCTTCCAACCAGATATTAAGTGCCTTCTCCATTTTTTCAAGCTTATGGTCCTGTGGCATAAACGACACTTTAGCACTTTTTGAAGAGCCACCCGCAATACTAGCCCTTATCGACACCTCACTTTATTTTATGGTTCTAATGGGGGACTCGTTAACCCCCATTAGTCGTCCAACCAACACTGTACTTTCACCACGGGCAAGTCTATTAACAACATCTAATTTCCTATCTAAGGTTAGTATATTCCTTGCCCTTTTCGCTATTGATTCGCCTTTACCACTGAGATTACGCTTAGGCGCCATGATTAATGGCTAAACGTTCACACACGTGGTTGTTATTATGCTGAAAAGAGCGGCGCGGATGAATGCAGTCTCGTGTTTGGCAAACTGCGTATACGCAAAATTCACTGCCGCGGTTGGCAAAAATTGCCGCAGAGATGAAACCGTGTATACGTGAATTCCGCATATGGCAAAACCACGGTTGGGGCAGGATTCCTGTAGTGAAAAGAGGAATTTCAGAGAATGTATTAACATAATCCATTACCAATATCGCACAACTTAATTTCAACTGAATCCTTCTTTAACTTCACCTCTCGAAAGATGCCCCTTCTTATTAGTCCCTGGCTGGCCTTAAAGAGTGATCTAACCAATAGTCCATGACTTGCTCCAGGTCAAACCCTATACTTACTTGGGAATTATTTGCTGTGAAATGTGGGTTAAATGCTAACTCAAAATGGGGTACCAAATTTAGATTACAGACATAGGAACATTTGGCCCCTCGAGCCTGTTCCATCATTCAATGAGATCATGGCTGATCTGCGACCTAACTCCATATACCCACCTTTGCCCTCATATCCCTAATACTGTACCTTTGGTTACCAAAAATCTATCAATCTCAGATTTAAAATTAATAATTGATCGAGCATCAATTGCCGCTTGTGGAAGAGAGTTCCAAACTTCTACCACCCTTTGTGTGTAGAAGTGTTTCCTAATTTCACTCCTGAAAGGCCTGGCTCTAATTTTTAGACTATGCCCCCTAGTCCTAGACTCCCCAACCAGCGGAAATAGTTTCTCTCTATCTACCCTATCTGTTCCCCTTAATACCTTGAAAACTTCGATCAAATCACCTCTTAACCTTTTAAATTCCAGGGAATACAACTCTAGTTTGTGTAATCTCTCCTCGTAATTTAACCCTTGAAGTCCGGGTATCATTCTGGTAAATCTACGCTGCACTCCATCCAAGGCCAATATATCCTTTCCAAGGTGTGGTGCATAACTGAAACATAACTTCTACACCCTTGTATTCTAGTCCTCCAGATAGAAAGGCCAGCATTCCATTAGCCTTTTTGATTATTTTCTGTACCTGTTCATGACATTTTAATATATGTACCTGGACCCCTTAGTCTGTTTGGACCGCTGCTGTTTTTAGCTTTTCACCATTTATAAAGTACTGTTTTATCCTTTGTAGGTCCAAAGCGGATGACCTCACATTTGCCTATAATGAAATCCATTTGCCACAGTTTTGCCCATGTGCTTAATCTATCAATATCTCTTTGTAATTTTATGCTTCCATCTACACTGCTTACAATGCCACCTATCTTTCTGTCATCGGCAAATTTGGATATGTGGCTTTCTATCCCATCATCTAAGGAGTTAATAAATATTGTGAATAGTTGAGGCTCCAACACAGATCCCTGTGGGACACCACTAGTCACATCCTGCCAATTAGAGTACCTGCCCATTATCCCTACTCTCTGTCTCCTGCCACTCAGCTAATTTCCTAACCACGTCAATAATTTGCCAGCAATTCTATGGGCTTCAACTTTAGTTAACAGTCTTTTATGAGGGACTTTATAAAATTCCTTCTGGAAGTCTATATACAGTATATAAAACATCCCTGTCCACTACTTTAGTCACCTCTTCAAAAAATTCAATTGGGTTCATCAGGCATGACCTATCTTTCACAAATCCAAGCTGGCTCTTTCTGATCAACTGAAAATTTTCGAGGTGTTCAGTCACCCTATCCTTAATTATAGACTGTAGCAATTTCCTGACAACAGATGTTAGGCTAACTGCTCTATAATTCCCTGGTTTCCCTCTCTCACCATTCTTAAATAGCAGAGAGACAGGCGCAATTTTCCAATCTAAAGGAACGGTTCCTGAATTGCGAGAACTTTGGAATATTATAGTTAGGGCATCTGCAATGTTCTCACCTACTTCCTTTAAAACCCTAGGATGGAATTCTGGGGATTTGTCACTCATTAGTGCCATTATTTTCTTCATTACTGTTATTTTGCTTATGTTAAATTTGGTGAGTCCCTGTCCCTGATTCAATATTAGTTCCCTTGGGATTTCTGACATGCTGGCCTCTTCCTCTACTGTGAATACTGATGTAAAGTAATTATTCAACATGCCTGCCATTTCCTTATTGGGCTGTATTTTCCGATCGGAGGCTTCCCACGTGTGGAAGCCTCCGATCTGGAAAAAATCTACGCCCTTACCTGAGGGCTCCCGAGGTGCATATAGTTCCGATGCTGGGCTTCTCGAACTCCAAGTGTGCAGGGCCTACGTATCCCAGGAGCGCATGCGGTTCGCAAGCGTCCCTGGGATCATGTGGGCCATGGGGAGCCAATCAAAGAAGGGAATCTCCCTTCATACACTTGACAGATAGACCTGTCAAATATATGAATGGCGATCACCCCCAAAACACTTTAAAACATTAAATACATTTTTTTTTAAAATCACATTTTAAAAATTAGTTGAAATTACAATAAATGAAGGGGTAAAAATTCAGTTGGTTGCGCCTCCCGTTAGCGCCTTAAGAGGGCGCTAATGGGGCGCAAAGCCGCTAACGCCCGGGTGCAGCGATGTTTGCGCCGCTCGGGAACTTAACTAGAGATTGTGCGGCGGCGCTAAAACTTACCGCTGCGACCACCTGCGCGCGCAGATTGTGACGTCATTCCATGCTGCAACGCCCTTGTGGCGCCCCGGAGCGGAAATTGAGTGGCTCCCCCTGCCTTACCGCCTGGCGCATCCAACGACCAGAAGACTGGAACGCTATCAATCGCTGTGGGGCTGGGGGGGGCGCTATTTAAAGGGGGCATCTTCCTGTCTTTTATTGTTGGTGGCATTTTTGAACTACGCATTCTGAGAGAGAGAGGGCGAGACTTCTGGAGAGATTCAACGTTGTGTGAAGGAGTTTTGGGTACTGAGCAGCACTTTGCAGGTTCATTTTGATTTGCCATTCCTTGTATCGATTTAGCAGACACTGTGGGAGCTGCACTCTGAGCTCTTTGCCTGGTACTCTCCATTGTTCTTTCCAGCACATTTGATGTGCAAGTCTCTCCAGGCCGAGATTCAAGGCTGCAATGAACAGGATGTGGATGGAAAGCAAGATTAACCATCCCCTTTAAGAACTGGCCCGTGCCATTGTGTGTGTGTTCCATTGCTGACTGACATTACATGAGCTTCGCCAGCGCTCTGAGTTAGCGCCTCACTCCTTGGCCTTTGCGCCTTAAGACAGGTGTGCAGCGCCTGATTTAGCGCTCCACTCACCTCCCGGGGCGGTAAAAGTGAAGTTTCCAGTCAGTGCCGATAATTAGCGCCAGGCGCTAATATTTGCGTCCAGACGATATTTGCGCCCCAAATGGGGCGCGACCTAATTTTAAATATTTTAAACAAAAATTTAATTTTTTTTTAAATAATTAAAGTATTTTACGGGGCTAAAAATAAACTTACCTTTTTTTAAAGTATTTTTAAATGATAAATGACTGAAATATTTTTTATTTTTTTTACTTTTTTCAACTCTTATCCTGGTAAAAGCAGGCCTTATGCCTGCTTTTACCAGGCGTAAGTATTCTAAAGGTTTTCTGCAGGCGGAGGGGCTCCAGAAAGTGGAACTATCCGCCCGTAGAGGCCCTTCTCTAGGGCAGGCCTCCGATCTGTCAAGCGCTTCGCATGCCTGAAACCGGCATTTCCGATGTCCCTACGGGTGGGTACACAGCGTGTACCCACCCGTAGGGATCGGAATATCCAGGCCATTATCATCGACAATATTACCGTTACCAGTTTTCAAGGGGCCAACATTGCTCCTGACTACCTTTTTTTCCTAATATAAATGTAAATTTTTTTGTGTTGACTTTGATCTCCCTTGCAAGTTTCATTTCATACTCTCTTTTTGTAGTTCTTACTATTTGTTTTGCCACCCTTTGCTGTTCTTTGTATCTTTCCCATTTGCCAGGATATGTGCTTTGTTTTGCATTTTTGTCTGCTTTTTCTTTTAGTTTTATGTTGTCTCTGACCTCTTTAGTCGTCCATGGACACGTAAGAGATACATGAGGTAGTAGGGAGCCTCACCTGTCAGGAGCGTGTATCAGAAATTTGGGTGCTATGGTGCATCATTTTCTGACCATCTAAATTAATTTTCAATATGTTCTCCTGGTGGGCGAGGCTTCCTGCCAACAGTGCAAAGTAGTCAAATTATTCCCATATTGTGTTACCTAGCAACAGAAGAAGGAACCAACATAAATCTTAGCATCACGGGGTGATTCTATGTTTCCAGCACAGAGCAGATCAGGGGACAGAGAATCAAGGCTACAGTGTTGTGGTTTTATCTCTGACTCCTGCTCCCTGTGAATGCAGCTTCCCTCCCGGTATTGTAGCATCATCCCTTAAATGTTCAATTCCAACAATCCAGTGTTGATAAGATGCTGCTAGGTTTGCAGCAATGAATTTTTGTTTAATAAGAATGAAGTGAGGGCCACAAAGCATATTTTAATCATTTACGCACTGTTGGAACCAATACTTATGATGGTGTCATTTAGTTTGTCTATGTCTTCTTAGAGACCTGTCACTAAAGCCTGGAAATTTCTCTCAGCAAAAGTATTTACATTGGCAGGATTATGAGCAGGAGCACTGGAAAATTGTCGGAAAAATAAATATCTGAAAGAGAATCATTTAAAGTTGATAAATACTTTCACTCCCTCCTGAATAGAAGGACATATTTCTGGCTCTGCACCCGGACTCACTGGATCACCTGGATGCAACAAAAATGAGTTGGGTGCGGGAGCCCACCTGTAAAGGAATCTACCCGATTTCGCTCCATTTAGAATAATGGAGGAGAATCGGGTGGGCTCCTTTGCAGACGTGTGCTACCACGCACCCACTCAATTTTCTGGCATTCACTGTGCCCAGGAGATCCAGTGCGCCTTGTGCAGACCGAAGAAAATCTCCCCTGTTCTGTTTCAATACTGCAGTTCAAAAAGAAGCAAAATAGAAGTGGTAATGGGGATTCAATTAAAATGGAGTTGCTATGTTACCTTATAGGGCAGAGTCATGACATCAAATTAGTGAGTATGAAAATCCATTTGATGCCCCATTAGATGAGCACTTAGCAAGCACATTTATTGCTATGGAATTTGAGCCCATAGTAGTCAGTGATATTCTGCTGTTTAAAATTCTTTCTATGCAAAAAGGCAGAGCAGCTGGAATCCTGAAGGTGGAAAATCCTCCCTAAAATGCTCAACCACAAAGATTCAGTAGGAATAAAGGATGTCAATGTCACCAGGAGGTCTACCTGACAATATCAGTGCCAGTAGTAGATCCAACTGGGCAAGGAACAAATGCTTCATTGGGCTCCTACCAGCAGGAGAATCTGGAGCTATCATTACATAGAATTACATAGAATTTACATCAGAGAAACAGGCCATTAGGCTCAACTGGTCTGTGCTGATGTGTATGCTCCACACGAGCCTCCTCCCACCTTACTTCATCTCACCCTATCAACATATCCTTCTATTCCTTTCTCCCTGGTGGAGAGATGCACATGGCCTGCTGAGTATTTCCAGCATTTTCTGTTTATATTTCAGATTTCCAGCATCCACAGTATTTTGCCTCTGCTTTCACCATTGCTCACTCTACAGCCCTTCCCTGACATGGTGTAAAATGCCAGTCAGATTGCCTATATCGCAAATGCACCTTTGCTATGGTTATACATGCACAGTATTTAAAAGTCACCTTTGTGACTTCTGGGCAACAGACCAAATGCAAATCTGTGTATGCAGTTTTCTCATTGCTGCTGAATTAGTGCTGCTTCCAACAGAAGTGCTTCAAATGTATAAAAGAAGCATAAATGGTCCCATAGTTAATGTGATTTGGGTAAATAGCAGCCATCAGAAGGCCACAGTCTGCATTCCAGCTTCTGTAAGATATACAAGCTGGGACTGAGACCCAGATAAAGAGGTGGCTTTTGGCAACTTCTCCAAAAGTAGCAGTGTCCTTGTTAGCAAACCTAACCACTGCCACCAAAGGGAGATCTGATGTCTTTTTCTGGCTGTGGATGGGTTAAGTGCTTAAGCCCCTCCCAAAGACAGGGCAGTGCTGTGGTTTCCTGTTTGCTAGCCTGTACAAGTTTCCCTGAGCTCCTGGGGAATGTATAGCCGGCTGAAGTGCCTGCAAATTGCACATTTGAAGCAACTTGTTTACCTTTTGCTGCAGTGCTGGGAATGATCTCCTCAACATAAATGGGGTGGATTCCACACCACGTAGGAGGCGGATATGATATGACACAACTGCTGTAAGAAGAGCAAAATACTGTCGATGCTGGAGTTCTAAAATAAAAACAGAAAATGCTGGAAATACTCAGCAGGTCAGGCAGCCTCTGTGGAGAGAGAAACAGAGTTAATGTTTCAGGTCGATAACCTTTTGTCAAAACTGGCAAAAAGTTAAAGATGTAACAGGTTTTAAGTAAGTACAGAGGCAGGGGTCGGTTGAGCTCGAGGAATAGCTCCTCATCTTTCGATTAGGCACTTTACAACCTTCCAGATTCAACATTGAGTTCAACAATTTCACATCATAATCTCCGCCCCCATTTATTTGGACAGCAGCCATTGGTAACAGCTAATGATCCTGCTATTCCTATTCACACCTCCTCTAGACCCATCTTTTGTTTCTTTACTTGCCCCATTACCATCTCCTTTTGCCTTGCACCATCATCCCTTTTGTCATTTAATCTCTCCTGCCTCCACCCTATCACAGACCCTTCCCTTTTTGTTCTTTCCCTGAAACGTTGAACTTGAAACGTTAACTCTTCTCTCTCCACAAATGCTGCCTGACCTGCTGAGGATTTCCAGCATTTTCTGTTTTTATTGCTGTAAGCAGAAACTGTTCTGCAATATAGGGCTTCATTTCCTTGTAGTGCACTCATTTTGTGTAAAATGAAAGTTCATTTCTTTCTCTCTTTTACTGCGTATTTTGCATGAATGTGGCATCTGGAGTGTCCATTGGATGCAAGTCTGATTTTAATAGCTGACACAAATCTAAGATTGCATCCCTGTTGAAGCATAGAATCCTTACACACTGTTCTTCTGGCTTATCTTCTCTGTTGCCCTCTTGCCTATTGCCCATGCATTACTGTATATAAAGTTCACTGTCTACATCCCATTCCATACTGAATCCAGCTCCCCACCACTTCACTCCTCACCAACATCCATTCACTCCCCATCCCTCACTTCAAAATCCATGTCCTTGTAGATAAATCCCTCCCTGGCAACCTCCTGTAGTCCCACAAGCCAGTGCACACCCTCCATTCTCCTGACTTTGCCCTATTTTGCATTTCCCCCTCCTCTACTCCACCTTCAGTCACAAGCTCTTTTTGATCTACATGGCTATACAAAATTCACTGTACAAGAACACTGAACTGTTGGAGGAGTTTTTGGACATAGATGCTTTGGAACGGAACGTACAATAATCTCCTGCATTTCGCTCATTCTAAATGATACAAACTGTTTGATATTAGCTATGCAGGATACAAGGCCATTAAGATTGGTGTGAATTATTTTATCCTCTGCTCTCCATACATCATTAGATACTGTAATCTTCTGCTGATCTCTCCAGTGTAATATAATACTTACTGCTCTATATTATCTAAAGGTAAATACCATTTTCCTATTTTATTCCTGATAGATCAGTTAGTTATCAGTGTCTTTCAACTATTTCTACCCATATATTGTGCTACTGTTTATAAAGCTGCTGTCCAAATAAATAGGGGCGGAGATTATGATGTAAAATTGTTGAACTCAATGTTAGCATACTTCCAATTGTCTAAATGAGAGTGCCTGATAATCTCAGCTCTTCCAAGTTTATATTTACATTTCTTTCTGTTACAGTTATAGTAGCACACCTTTAGTATACGTCTTGCACAACAGTTGATCTCTGGTATCTCACCCATTATTTTTTATTCATTCACAGGATGTGGGCATCGCTGTCAAAGCCAGCATTTATTGCCAAATCCTAATTGCCCTTGAGGAGGTGGTGGTGAGCCGCCTTCTTGAACTGCTGCAGTCCGTGTGGTGATGGTACTCCCACAGTGCTGTTAGGGAGGGAGTTCCAAGATTTTGACCCAGCTACGATGAAGGAACGGCGATATACTTCTAAGTCAGGATGGTGTGTGACTTGGAGGGGAACTTGGAGGTGGTGGTGTTCCCATGCGCCTGCTGCCCTTGTCCTTCTAGGCGGTAGAGGTCGTGGGTTTGGGATGAACCTGAGCAATGACAGCTAGTGGGGCTACTTGAATATAGGGAAGGGGAAATGGGGCTATTTGATTCCAGGGGGAGGGTGAAAGGGCTATCACAGCTGAGCCCGTCATCCACAACAGCTCTGGAAGAAGAGGTCAATGATTAACAGCAGAATCTTTGACTGATTTTCCTGTCTCTATTCCAGGGACATTGAAATTAATCGTAGCACTCCTACTGAGTTTGATTAATTCCAGACAGACCAGGGCCAAACCTGCGGCTTTCCTAGTCTGTGTGACTCAAGACCACCTATGTCAGTGTACTTACCCACTGAGCCATTGACGTTTATCGGTTCAAAAATACAATTGCTCTTTAATATGCTTGAAACATATATGTATTTCAGGGTGTAGTTATTGTACAAGTGCCAGTGGATGTATTATATTCTTATAAGAAAATGTTTCCGGGAGGTCTAATGATGTGTCAGGTATGTATTTGAAATAACATAAATGGAGGTATGAGATTATAAGAAATATAAAAAGAACAGTAAGTGGGTGACACAGAATAGCATCTGTACGCAAGCATAAGATCATTCATTTTGATCTCTCCTCTTAACTGATAAAATAATAATGAGGGAGCATTCAATTGAACTATATGGATCAATGATATTTGAGACCATGCTGTGTGAACCTTTCATTGTGTGAGAGTAGGCTCATTCTGTATGCTGCATGCTTTGCAATTCTACTTCAGTGTTCATTGTGTAAAATTCCTAACAGACCATCATTAAAAGGACTTAAGTTTCAATCTATTTTCCAGCATGTTTAACAATTATTTTAAAACAAGCCGACAGGTTTCCTACAAGTTATTCAGACCACCTGCTGGGATTAATTTAGCTTCACATCTTAATCACACACAATTCTCATCAGTTGCCCACACCTTGGAAACAGCAGCATTTACTCAGCACGGTGTAAAGTGGACTACTTTACTGCTGGGTCCTGCTATACAGTTCATAAAGCAGCCTGTGTTTGTCTCGGAATTCAAAAAAATTATTAATGGAGGAAAAATTGGGTTGCTTTGCGCCTCCCATAGGAGCGCTAACGGGGCGCAAAGCACCTAGCGCCCAGGGCACGGCGCTGCTAACACCTCCCACGAAATTTAGTAGGAGGTTAGCGGCGGCGGTAGCCAGCAGCGCCCCGCCACTGCTCCGGCTGCAAACTTCGCTCGCGCCCCCTGACCTAAGCCGGACGCTATGGCTGACAGGGTCAGGGTGCCGTGTTTGCAGCCACAGTGGCGCAAATTAAAGGGCAGGTTCCGGGCGGCCATTTTTTGGGGGGGCCGCCTGCCAGCACCTGCCCCCTTTTGCCTGCTCATGCGGGATGCCGGTCGCGATCGGCCAGCCTGGCATACCTCTTGAGTGCCGGGCTCTTTTGCCGGCACCCTGCTCCCCGGTGGTCCAGCGGGGCCCCGGTGCGTGCTGTGCTAGGCCCCTCCCCTTTAATCGGGGAGGGAGGCCTGCAGTACCACCGTGCTACGTGCCGACGCGCGTGGCGCTGTTGCACATAGCGCCACGATATTGAATGGTTGTGCCCCAAGAGGGAGGGGGAGTGCTTCCAGTAGCACCCTGCCTCCTGCTTGGGACGCTGACCACTCAATTTCTGGCGCGGGGCGCTAACTTTTTTCGGGTGCTAAAAGTAGCGCCCCGGCAAAGTTAGCGGCCCAAAGGGGGTGCAACCCAATTTTCCCCCGTCTTTTGTAATTTTGGAGCTCTAAATCTGGATGAAAAGTGAATTCAAATGCTTCTGTTTTTTTAAGTTTCAAGTGAAAACTTCAAATTGCACTCTGCCTAGTGAATTCAAACAGCGCTCCACTGTTTATCTTTAAATAATACTCTCAGAATACCTTTTACACAAGTGTCATCTACATTTATGTAGAATGAAGAGATACTGCAGTTTGAATCCTCATTAATGCTATTAGACCTCCCATGGCATTTGCTCACAGTAAGTCAGAGGTTTTATAAGAACATGGATGTTATACCAAGTTGCATTACCAGGGATACTGACTTATCAGCACTGGGGTTAGCCCTGGGACCTCGGAGTACTGGGAAGGAGTTCCTAGGTCTGGCATGGAGTACTGGAATGGAGTCCAGAAGCATTTGGAGGCATAGTCTCAGGATGTTGGAGCATTGGGAAGGCAGTCCCAGGGTTCTGGTAACACTGGAGAGGGAGGTTCTGCAAATTCTTGGGCATGTCCTGGGATCTGAGATCATTTGGAGAGGGATACTGTGATTAAAGAGAACTGGGAATGTGGTCCAGGGGCGTGTGAGCACTGGAGGGGCTGCTGGGATCTGGAAATGGGAGCTATACGGGGATTGGGGATCCTGATATCCAGGAGGACTGGTGGTAAGATTTGGAGCATTGGAGGTGGAGTGGGAGCAGAGTCTGGCAGCATTGGGTGATGATGCGATCTGGCAGTGTTGGGGAGACCTGGGTCTAACAGCCTTGTGGGGAAGAAGGACCCAGGAGAATGGGATTAAACTGCTTTTGGCCCCTTTTAAACCATCATGCTCGAATGTGAAATTCAGGTACAAGTGGATGAAGCTTTGGCTGTGAATGCCTTGTTCCGATTATCCCCTCTCTCTCTCACCCCAACTCACCTGAAGCCTACACTTGATCTGGACTCCCTGTGTGCAATACTGCAAGAGATCCTAAGAAAGAATATACTTGCCTTGGAGGCAGTGCAACGAAGGCTCACTAGATTGATTCCTGGGATGAGAGAGTTGCCCTATGAGAAGAGATTGAGTAGAATGGGCCTATTCTCTCTGGAGTTTAGAAGAATGAGAGGTGATCTCATTGAAACGTATAAGATTCCAAGAGGGATTGACAGGGTAGATGCTGAGAGGATGTTTCCCCTGGTTGGCGAGTCTAGAACTCGGGGGCATAGTCTGAGGATAAGGGGTCACCATTTACGACTGAGACGAGGGGAAATTTCTTCATTCAGTGGGTTGCGAATCTTTGGAATTCTCTACTCCCGAGGGCTGTGGATGCTGAATCGTTGAGTATATTTAAGACTGAGATTGATAAATTTTATTGGACTCATGGGGAATCAAGGGATACGGGGATCGGGCCTAAAGTGGAGTTGTGGTTGAAGATCAGCCATGATCTTATTGAATGGCGGAGTAGGCTCGAGGGGCCGTATGACCTACTCCTGCTCCTATTTCTTATGTTCTTATGTTCCCCATCTAGCGAGCAGCAGGGAGGTGCCCATTTGGTACCTGCAGCTTGCCGGTAGCATTTAAATGAGGTTCAAAGCCAAATTTGGACCTGCAGGAACTGACATGTGGAGCAGTCGCTCGACCGACTTCGCACCTGTTTTGGGCACACGTCGAATTTCTGCACCTTGATGGCGGGCGCATCTCCTGCCAGCTACTAGAATTTAGCATGCATTTTGGAATGGATGTAATGCTGATGCATCTGAATTATGTCCCAAGTTCCAGCATCCTACGCCTGAACTGCATCACTTGTGCTTTGTATCTGATCGCCAGTCCATGTCATTCATTTGTTGCTTTGAAAGGCCAGTGTACAGAGCTGCATGAAGATCTAATTTGATGTCGCTGGCATTGCTTTGAGTCCCTATGATACTGCGGCTGTAATGATTCCCACAGGCTTGATTCTCCAATAATTATATAAATGAATCTTGTGCAACAAATTTCCCTGCAGAAAAACCACCAAAGCAGGAATCAAAGAAATTATTACCCTGAAATAGAAGTTAATGTATTAGTGGCATTTAAGTTGCAAATGTAATAGCATTACAAATGAGAGTGATTCCTGCCGCAGGTTAAAACAGCAGTTTTCCCATTTTACTTTGAAGTATTCGTTTCTCTCAAACAAGCATCAATAAAAGAATCATGGAGACACAGAAGCTCACAAGAACTGCCTTGTTTTGAAAGATTAAACCCTGCCTCATCAATTGACAAAACAAGATACAATCACTCTTGATCTCGTAAAGATACATATCAGCAAAACACTATTTGAAATAAAAAGAATGAATATTATAAAGTGTCAGCACCAACAGTAGATATATATATTACAGAATTGTATAACACTACTGGAAATCGACTAGTAGGTGTTTCAAAAGCACCGACAAAGACTTGATGAGCTGTTCCTGTGCTGTAATATTCTATGGCTCCAAAATTCCTGTGGGTCTGCTCCACTGGTGTAAGTGCAGCTGAGTGGTACCGCACCTCCTATAGCCCCAAGGTGGGGACATCATGCCAAATCCTGGGGCGGAGGTCATTTGTATGACTGAGGTAGGTGCACTGGGTCTGCAACAGTGACCACCCCAATGCACCAGCTGAAACGTTGCTGCAGAGACGTGGTGCTCCAATGGCCAAGCAGAGGCCTGGCGCAAACCAAACAAAAGCATTATATTCCTATCTTCTGCTCCCAATGAAAAAACACTGGCGGGCAAAATAAAGGAAAATCCCAAGGTGTTTTATAAGTATATTAAGGACAAGAGGATAACCAGGGTAAGAGTAGGGCTCATTAGGGACCAAAGTGGCAATCTGTGTGAAGAGCCAGAAGATGTAGGTGAGGTTTTAAATGAATATTTTGCATCTGTGTTCACTATGGAGAAGGACGATGTAGGCATAGAAATCAGGCAGGGGGATTGTGATATACTTGAACAAATTAGTATTGAGAGGGAGGAGGTACTAGCGGTTTTAGTGGGTTTAAAAGTAGATAAATCCCCAGGCCCAAATCAGATGTATCCCAGGCTGATGTGTGAGGCAAGGGAGGAGATTGCAGGGGCTCTGACACAAATTTTCAGAACCTCTCTGGCCACAGGGGAGGTGCCAGAGGACTGGAGAACAGCTAACGTAGTACCATTATTCAAGAAGGGTAGTAGGGATAAACCAGGGAATTACAGGCCAGTGAGCCTAACAGTGGTAGGGAAATTATTGGAAAAAATTCTGAGGGACAGAATCAGTCTCCACTTGGAGAGGCAAGGATTAATCAAGGATAGTCAGCATGGCTTTGTCAGGGGGAGATCATGTCTGACCAATCTGATTGAATTTTTCGAGGGGGTGATTAGGCGTGTGGATGAGGGTAGTGCAGTTGATGTGTCTACATGGACTTCAGTAAGGCTTTTGACAAAGTCCCACATGGGAGACTGGTCAAGAAGGTAAGAGCCCATGGGATCCAGGGCAACTTGGCACATTGGATCCAAAATTGGCTTCGTGGCAGGAGGCAGAGGGTGATGGTCGAAGGTTGTTTTTGTGACTGGAAGCCTGTGTCCAGTGGTGTATCGCAGGGATCGGTGCTGGGTCCTTTGCTGCTTGTAGTGTACATTAATGATTTAGATATGAATGTAGGAGGTATGATCAGTAAGTTCGCAGATGACACGAAAATTGGTGGAGTGGTAAATAGCGAGGAGGGAAGCCTTAGGCTACAGGACGATATAGACGGGTTGGTTAGATGGGCAGAACAGTGGCAAATGGAATTTAACCCTGAGAAGTGTGAGGTGATGCATTTTGGGAGGACTAACAAGGCAAGGGAATACACAATGAATGGTAGGACCCTAGGAAGGACAGAGGATCAGAGGGACCTTGGTGTGCATGTACATAGATCCCTGAAGGCAGCAGGACAGGTAGATAAGGTGGTTAAAAAGGCATATGGGATACTTGCCTTCATTAGCCGAGGCATAGAATATAAGAGCAGGGAGGTTATGATGGAGCTGTACAAAACGCTAGTTAGGCCACAGCTGGAAAATACTGTGTGCAGTTCTGGTCGCCACACTATAGGAAGGATGTGATTGCATTGGAGAGGGTGCAGAGGAGATTCACCAGGATGTTACCTGGGCTGCAGCGCTTCAGCTATGAAGAGAGACTGGACAGACTGAGGTTGTTTTCCTTTGAGCAGAGAAGGCTGAGTGGGGACCTGATTGAGTTGTACAATATTATGAGGGGTATAGATAGGGTAGATAGAAAGGAACTTTTCCCCTTAGTAGAGGGGTCAATAACCAGGGGGCATAGTTTCAAGATAAGGGGCAGGAGGTTTAGAGGGGATTTGAGGAAAAACTTTTTCACCCAGAGGGTGGTTGGAATCTGGAACTCACTGCCTGAAAGGGTGGTAGAGGCAGGAACCCTCACAACATTCAAGAAGCATTTAGATGAGCACTTGAAACGCCATAGCATACAAGGCTACGGACCAAGTGCTGGAAAATGGGATTAGAATAGACAGGGCTTGATGGCCGGTGCGGGCACGATGGGCCGAAGGGTGCTGTATAACTCTATGACTCTATGACTATGACTAAGTGGGCCTCTTGGGGAAGGTAATCAATTCCCTCTGGGATCAGTTACCGTTTCTTACTAAATATTTGGGGCCTCCAGTCTCTCAGAATTTTCTGCTAAGGTCTATAGGGAGGGTGTAAAAGGGGGCATTTCCCAAGGTAGCCCAGGAACTCCTCCAGAAACACTTCCTTGATGTGAGGGGTAAGGGTAGGTGAAAGATCCACCCACGTCGCGCCTTACTGGAATGTAAAGTGACAGAATATCAGTATAACCAAGTTCCCCCCAAATTCTTCCCCCATCCAAAAGCAGAAATCAAACTTTTACCCTCTCCTATTTCATAAATTTGAAGGCCTATGATTCTATGGGCTGAATCTTAACCCCCAAAAACGGGTGGGTTGGGGTTGTGTCAGAGGTTAAAATGCAAACAATCTGAAACAGGAAACCAACGTTCCTTAAAACCGCCCACTTCTGGTTTTAACAGAGGCGGGACGAGGGGCGGGTAGCGAGTTGATCATTTAAATATTATAATGAGGCTGCCTGCCCTCATTTTAACAGTGTTTCTATTTTTAACTCATTTCAGCTGGGTTCCCCAGGTCTCGGGAAACCTGACAGCTGAAAGGAGGCAAGAAGGGCTGAATCCATAAGGTGAGTGCCTTTACAGCACTGCTTGTGGGCCAGAAGTTAAGGATAGTATTAAATTAAAAGAACAGGCTTATAATGTTACAAAGAATAGTAGTAAGTGACATGAATCTTGTCATTCATGTATGAAATAATACTGGGCGGCCTGCTGGTGGTGCTGTCCAGGGAGAATATAAATACTCGGGCATGGGCCAAGCTTGCTTAGGACATTCCTCAACAGGAACTAGAGAAGGACACAACTAGATCTCCATGTTGAAAAACAGTTGATTAAAGCTTTGTTTAACGCTTAGACCAAGTGCCTAGTAGTTTTCTTATGTCAGTAAGCGTGAGGATTGGGAGAGCTTTAGAAACCAGCAAAGGATGGCCAAAAATTTGATAAAAAGGGAGAAAATAGAATATGAGGGTAACCTAGCAAGAAATATAAAAATAGATTATAAGAGCTTCTACAAGAGAGTAGCAAAATAAGCATTGCTCCCTTAAAGGCTGAGACAGAAGAAATTATACTGGGGAATAAGGAAATGGCAGAGATTTTAAACAAATATTTTGGGCTGAATTTTCTGTGGTAATAGCGGGCATGATTGGCGGTGGGTTGGGTGAGAAAGTTGTTTTTTTTGACAGCGGGTCGAGAACCCACTGTCAACTCGCTCCCACGCGCCTTTCCCACAGGTGCATCTGTCAGCCTGGAGCTGACCCGACCTGCAGTAGTGGGGGACCCAATTGAAATCATTATGAGGTACTATACAGGCACTTCAGAGCCTTTATCCCCCTACTTTTTAAATTTCCCTGCATGGCCACGGGATTCACACAGCTCGGGAACCATGTCTGTCAACTTGAGGCGTGAGTTCCGTGGCCATTGCTTTAGGTGATTACTTGACAGCATGAAAAACAAACCAAAATAAAAATATGTTGATTACATCAGCTAACAGATTGATGGAGATTCTGTTCTACTTGAAAAGCTACTGGTAAATGTTAATTTTTCACTGGCCATTCTCGGCTGTTGCCTTCCAACTGAACAGTAATTGCAATGAATTGATCTGCACTATAAAAAATGACATATAGCATTTAAATAAATTTTTGTGTTGTTTCTGGTCAGGTTTTTCTCACAGTATACTGTGATTGTCCAGTTACACATTAAATCAAGTCATCAACTGTAACAATTTCATTCTCATCACTTATTCCACTGGTTCAATTTGCTTTCAGTCCCTGAATATGATTAATTTAATTTTTAGTCTGAGACTTTAGGATGTAAGGTTTCCAAAATTTACAGATCCCCAAAACCGAAGGAAAAAGGACTTGGAACTACCTCAGCGTGATAATATTGTATTTGAGCCTAACCTAAGAGACTGTAAGACCAAAAAACAAGTTTTGGCATATTAAAACTATGTCTGGGCCTGTAAAGGAACAAGAGGTGGGTCAACCTCTGTAAAAGCAGTTTGGGTATTGCAGTTAATTGCAATGTCTGGGGAATCGGGATGACCTCACTCAAAGCCCCAGCAAGCATTAACATTTTGACAATAGACCCTGGGAGAAGACAGTCCCACCCAAAAACAGGTCCCATCAAACCGATTACAGGACCCATTAAAGACATGCATAAAGCAAATATTCTATAGAAGTCCTAGGACCAGTCAAGAAACCCAAAACATGAGGACAATTCAAACTCCGATTAAACAACAGATCGACAGGATGGAGCTATCCTGAAACCACTTCACACATTTACAAAACCAGTTAACACGCTAGTAAAGTCGTTACTGTTAACGAGACCGGGATTTGATTTGGTTAAGCTTCAATGGGTATAATTAAAGGCCCTTTCTCAAGAAGTCAGTTCCCCAGTAACAACAGTTCAAGTTCAACAGAAGGCAGTTCTGCAGTTTGGAGTTCAATTAAAAGCCTGTTTTCAGCAGAAGTGAGGGCTGGAGTTACAGAGTTCAGGAGAAGCAAAGAGAAGGCAGTTCCACAGTTCTGCAAGAAGGCAGTTCCACAGCGCAGAAGAAGACAGTTTAAACAGAGGCAGAGTTCAACAGAAAGAAGTTCAACAAAGAAGGCCAACAGCTCCAGAAGCAGGCCGACACACAAGAAGAAACCAGAGCGACTGCCTCAGTGACCATCGGACACCTCGCGGCAACAAGGGCCTTACGAAACTTTTTACTCAAAAGACTCTAAACCCTAACTCTCAACTGTCAAGGATTCGTTTGGTGAGCATTATCCCTGGTTTTCCGGAGTCCAACCTAGCTAGTGAAGTGGGATTGGGAGGGGTGAAGTATTCTCCTAATGTTATTTCCCTCGCTTGTACTGAAGTGTTCCCCACTTTTAGAGTGTTAAGAGTGTTTGTGTTGTGTTTTACTTTCTTGAATAAAGATTGAAGTTCTTTCATCAAACTCAATTGTCTGCTGCACCTTTGTATCACAACCCCCAAATAAGTCCAATTTCTAGAACAAAGGGAGTGGGAGTGATTCGAACTGCTCAGAAGTCAGAGGCGAAGCTGACACAAAACACCACCCCTACAAGGGTGAATTTTGGTGGAGGTTCTCTCACTTGTCCATTATTAACTTCAACAGAAGAGCTGCAGAAATCCCAGAAACACATTGTAAGCACTACTTACACTGTTTGTCAGGGATTCCGCAGCTCTTCCGCTGAACTTGCATACGATTGTAAATGCACCCCTTTACAATTACATTTAAAATCTGCTAAATTTTATGTATTACCTATACACACACATCTTTTATTTGTACCAGTTACTGCTACAAAAGTCTATGGGGGAAAAATTAGGTCGCGCCCCGTTTGGGGCGCAAATGTCGTCTGGACGCAAATATTAGCACCTGGCGCTAATTATCGCCACTGACTGGAAACTTCACTTTCACCGCCCCGGGAGGTGAGTGGAGCGCTAAATCAGGCGCTGCACACCTGTCTTAAGGTGCAAAGGCCGAGCAGTGAGGCGCTAACTCAGCTCGCGAGCGCAGCGCAGGTGCTGCCAGTTAGCGAGGGAACACAGACACACTGGCGCCGGCCAGTTCTTAAAGCGGGGGGGCCAACTTGCTCCCCAGCCACACCCTGCTCATTGCAGCCTTGAATCTCGGCCTGGAGAGACCTGTGAATCCATTTTGCTGCCAAGGATGGAGAGGGTGAGAGAACGAACTCATCGCTTCACCGAGCGGGCCTTGGATGCTCTGGTTGGCGCGGTGGAGCGCAGAAGATGTATACTCTTCCCTGAGAGTGGCAGGAGGCCTTTGCCATGCGAGTACAGAAGAGTGTGGAGGGAGGTGGCTCAGAGCGTCTCCTCCAGGAGCATGGTGCCCAGGACCCATGTTCAATGCCGCAAAAAGTTCAACGACCTCACTCGGGTCGTCAGGGTGAGTGGCTTTTTCTCAATACCTCTCCATCCCTCCATCTCAACCTCACTCTATGGCCAGAGGGTCTTAAAACCCCAATGCACAACACTCATCCAACACCTATGGCCCTTTCATGAAACACACACACACATTCCACACTTTGCATACAGTAAGGGCTATTCACCTATGGGAGGCACATCAGGCAAGACCATGGCTGCATACAGTAAGAGCTATTCACCTATGGGAGGCACATCAGGCAAGACCATGGCTGTATATTTACTCAGATGCTGTCCTTTTTCTTGCAGGCCAAGCTGGCGCATAATCGGAGACAGCAGCAACGGACAGGTGGAGGGCGGCCTCAGCTGCAACCCCTCAGCGATCTTGAGGAGCACGTCCACAGGATTGTGGCAAGCCGGGTGATCAGTCCCGTCGCCACTGGAGACGCCGACCCTGTTCTGGACAGCAATGGTAAGGTCATCACCTTTTTGTCCTCTGTCCTTCCACTTGTCCCTCACAACACCAGCCTTTGACACTTTCAATCCAACTTGCTAACTCGCTGCACTTATTCCTCCATTACTGCCACCCTGTCCTCACGCTAAAGCCACTCTTGTACCTCCCTGCTTTCAGATGGTGATTCACCAGCTGAGGAGACGGGCACTGAAGCTGCCACTGGGAGTGAAGCTGCAGCCGAGGAGGAAGAGGAAGCCGGAGCATCAGTGCCATCCTCTCCCGAGGAAGCCCATGCCCACACTGGGAACACGCCTTCCCTGGAGGGGAGCAGGGGGGAAGGGTCTGATGAGGGTGAAGCTCCAGGACCCAGCGGGCTGCAGCAACGCCATGGGGGTAGGGAAGAACGGGGGCCTTCTCCCCAGAGGGAGAGTATGCCAGAGACTCCTACTGCAATGGACGCAGAGGAGGAGCGGCTGATCGCAGAAATGAACACCCAGGCGGTGGGCATGCACACTGAGCTCATGGGTGCAGTGGGAAGGGTGCCCGAATGCATTGAGTCACTGGCAAGGAGTGTGGAGCACTTCGCTGTAGCACAGGCGGATGCCACACTAACGCTTAGTGCTGCAATTCAGTCACTGGCTGCCGTGATCCCATCTCTGACTGCTCTCATGCAGACTCAGATTGAGGCCACGCGAGCACAGACTGCTGCCAACCTCGATGGTTCGTTCACATGTCCCCGGGGCTCTCACCGCACCGCAGCAGGCCAGCAATCTGTTCTCCAGCAGATTGCTCCGGATGCTGAAGTGCTGCCCCGTCGGAGTGCCAGTGTGTCGGGCGAGCAGGGAGTTGCTGTCCTCTCTCACGATGACAGCATTCCTGCTGCCAACACTGTCACTTCTCCACTGCACTTGCCACCGCCTGTAGGACAGACTGCTGCCGCCCATGCAGAGTTGGTGCAGTCTGCAGCTGGGCCCTCCAGGCCCAGAACTGGTCGAGGCCGTCCTTCAGGGGCATCTGCAGTGTCAGGGTCTGACGATCAGCAGCCTTCCACCAGCCTTGCTGCAGCCACTGAGGTCCCATTACGGAGGAGCAGTAGGGTTAGAAGGGGGGAAGTGCGCAAGGGAAGGAGATCACCCTCGAAGGGCAAAAAGTAGGAGGTGTGACAAAATGCTGGTCATTTTTTTATTAAAGGCCGAGGTTCATGGTCCAACTTTTGTTTAGTGTTTTGGACATTATCTCCAGGTTGTGAGAACCAGTTATGTTATTGACTGTTTTTTTGTGTTTATTTCTATGAGTTTGTCATGAGGAATTGACACACACAGAGTTTGTAAAATAAATAAGTTTCTGTATTCAAAATATACATGGTTGGTGTTTGGAATTATTGGTGCCTTGGCCGGCTTAGGGGTTGCGTGCTGGGTTCATTGATGTTGTTAGCAATGGCAGAAGCCATTTCCACAGCAGGGGCCCTAGAAGCAGCTTGCTATCAGCCGTTGACGGACGGCCCTTGCAGTTTCACCATTGTGGGCCGCCCTCCCGCCTTGGTGCTGCTGATGATCATCCTCCTCGTCCTCTTCCTCCTCTTCCTCCTCCTCCTCTGGTGGTGCTCCAAGGCCTGGTGGCATTGGCTGGGTCCTGACGATTGCCATGTTATGCAACATGCAGCACACAACTACGAAGTTGGATACTCGTTCAGGCGAGTACTGCAGGGCTCCTCCAAAATGGTCGAGACAGCGGAACCGTTGCTTCAGCACGCCGATTGTGCGCTCAATGATGTTCCTGGTAGCTTGATGGCTCTCATTGTACCGCAGCTCAGCAGGGGTGTTGGGCGTACGGAGCGGTGTCATCAGCCAGGTGCTCAATGGATACCCCTTGTTCCCGAGAAGCCAACCAACTGGCTGATGCGGTGCCTCGAAAAGTTCTGCCACAGTAGTCTGGCGCAGGATAAAAGCATCGTGGCAGCTGCCAGGATAGTAGGCATTGACAGCGAGTATCAGCTGTCTGTGGTCACAGACCAACTGAACATTCAAGGAATGGAACCCCTTTCTGTTCCGGAATTCCTCGGCATTCTCATGTGGAGCTCGCAAAGCCACATGCGTGCAGTCAATAGCGCCCTGCACCATGGGGAAGCCCGCTATCCTCGCAAAGTCCAGAGCGCGGTCACGCTGCTTGTCTGGGGTCATGGGGAAAGAGATGAACTCTCGTCTCCTTTTAAAGAGGGCATTTGTGACCTGCCGGATGCAGCAATGCACCGCGAACTGGGAGATATTGGCGAGGTCCCCAGCAGCAGCTTGAAATGAGCCAGTAGCATAGAAGTTGAGAGCCACTGTGACCTTCACTGCCACCGACAGAGACGTCCTGGTCCTCAGTTGAGGCTGCAGATCTGGCTGCAGCAGGTGGCAGAGCTCAGTGACCACCTCCTTGCTGAATCGCAGCTTTCGCAAACACAGCTCCTCAGACATATGAATGTAGGAGAGCTGTTCACGATATACCCTGGGAGGGTAAGCTCTCCTGTACATACGCCTGTTGGCCCTCCTCCGTCTGGCCATCATTGCCACTCTCTCTCTGCATCTCTGTGTCCTCCGATTCAGCTGGAGCAGGACGACGCCCCCAATCAGTGCAGCCCCCATAGTCTCTTTGCAAGCAAAGTAATGAAGGACAGCAACCAAAGTAGCAGCGAAGTTAGGATCAGTAGGCAAAACTACCTCACAAAGCGTTGACTCAATGCAGAAGTCTCTCTTTCTCTCTCTCCGAATCTCTCTCTCTCTCTCAGAACGAGTGGTGCAAAAATGTCAACCACAGAAAAAGACAGGAAGAGGCCCCCTTTAAATAGCGCCCCCCCCAGCCCCACAGCGATTGATAGCGTTCCAGTCTTCCGGTCGTTGGATGCGCCAGGCGGTAAGGCAGGGGGCGCCACTCAATTTCCGCTCCGGAGCGCCACAAGGGCGTTGCACCATGGAATGACGTCACAATCTGCGCGCGCAGGTGGTCGCGGCGGTAAAGTTTAGCGCCGCCGCACAATGTCTAGTTAAGTTCCCGAGCGGCGCAAACATCGCTGCGCCCGGGCGTTAGCGGCTTTGCGCCCCATTAGCGCCCTCTTAAGGCGCTAACGGGAGGCGCAACCAACTGAATTTTTACCCCTATAGATTTGTGACTAAAGCACCAATTACTTCCCAATTAATGTACTTCTTTAATTATGTTCTTGATCATATTTGTAGATGGAGTTATATTACTTAATGATAATTTTATTGAAATATTTCTTGTCACTCATATATAACTTTTATTATATTATCGCACACTAAAGATTCAACACCCACTATGTTAGATTGAACTTAAAATTTAATGTGGCCAGGGTCCCTTTAAGGATCCCGGCTTGAATCGCATCATGAGTGACATCACCAGACCCGCTCCATCTCATTGGGCCGGGTAACATGCTGGGCGGGCTTAATAGGCACCATTAAGTTAAGTTCATTCTGTACAGCGGGATGGAGCCAGCAGCGGAGTTGGGACCCATCATGGACACCGGCCGCACCGGACCCACCAAGGTAAAGAAAATTCAGGCCTTTGTATCTGTTTTCACTGTGGAAGACACAAAAATCATACCAAAATAATGAGAGTGAGGAACTTATAATAATTAATATCAATAGAGAAAAAGTACTTGAGAAACTAATGGGACTAAAAGCTGACAAGTCCCCTGGAGCTGATGGCCTACATCCTAGGGTTCTAAAAGGGGTGGCTGCAAAGATAGTGGATGCATTGGTTGTGACCTTCCAAAATTCCCTAGATTTTAAAACGGTTACAGCGGATTGGAAGGTAACAAATTAAACACTGCTATTCAAGAAAGAAGGAAGAGAGAAATCAGGGAACTACAGGCCAGTTAGCCTGACATCATTCATGGGAAAATGCTGCAATCCATTATTAAGGAAGTGGTAACTTAGAAAATCATAATATGATTAGGCAGAGTAAACATGGTTTTATGAAAGGGCAATCGTGTTTAACAAATTTATTCGAGTTTTTTGAGGATGTAACTAGCAGGGTAGATAAAGGGGAACCAGTGGATGTAATATATTTGGATTTCCAAAAGGCATTCAATAAGGTGCCACATAAGGTTGATATGCAAGATAAGGGCTCATGGGGTTGGGGGTAATATATTAGCATGGATAGAGGATTTGTTAATGGACAGAAAACAGAGAGTAGGGATAAACGGGTCATTTTCAGGTTGGCAGGCTGTAACTAGTGGGGTGCTGCAAGGATCAGTGCTTGGGCCTCAGCTATTTACAACCTATATTAATGACTTAGATGACGATACAAAGCTAGGTGGGAAAGTAAACTGTGCGGAGGACACAGCCTGCAAAGGGATATAGACAGGTTAAGTGAGTGGGCAGTAAGGTGGCAGATGGAGTATAATGTAGGGAAATGTGAGGTCATTCACTTTGGTAGCAAGAATAGAAAAACAGAATATTTTTTAAATGGTGAGAAACTATTAAATATTGGTGTTCTCTCAGGTGGATGTAAAAGATCCCATGGCACTAGTTCGAAGAAGAGCAGGGGAGTTATCCCCGGTGTCCTGGCCAATATTTATCAACATAACAAAAACAGATTATCTGGTCATTATCACATTGCTGTTTGTGGGAGCTGGTTGTGCGCAAAATTTGCTGCCGCGTTTCCCACATTACAACAGTGACTACACTCCAAAAAAGTACTTCATTGGCTGTAAAGCGCTTTGAGACGTCCGGTGGTCATGAAAGGCGTTATATAAATGCAAGTCTTTCTTTTCTTTTTTCACAGAGATTTAGGTGTCCTCGTACAGGAAACACAGAGAATTAGCATGCAGGTACAGCAAGCAAATAGGAAGGCAAATGGCATGTTGGCCTTTATTGCAAGGGGGTTGGAGTACAAGAGTAAGGAAGTCTTACTACAATTGTACAGTGCTTTGTTGAGGCCACACCTGGAGTACTGTGCACAGTTTTGGTTTCCTTATCTGATGAAGGATATACTTGCCTTAGTGGCGATTCAACGAGGCTTCACTAGATTGATTCCTGGAATGAGAGGGTTCTCCTATCAGGAGAGATTGAGTAGAGTGGGCCTACACTCTCTGGAGTTTAGAAGATTGAGAGGTGATCTCATTGAAACATATAAGATTCTAAGGGGGATTGACAAGGTAGATGCTGAGAGGTTGTTTCCCCTGGCTGGCGAGTCTAGGAGGCATAGTCTCAGGATAAGGGGTTGGCCATTTACGACTGAGATGAGGAGGAATTTCTTCACTCAGAGGGTTGTGAATCTTTGGAATTCTCTACCCGAAAGGGCTGTGGATACTGAATCGTTGAGTATATTCAAGGCTGAGATAAATAGATTTTTGGACTCTTGGGGAATCAAGCGATATGGGGATCGGGCGGGAAAGTGGAGTTGAGGTCAAAGATCAGCCATGATCTTATTGAATGGCGGAGCAGACTCGAGGGGCCGTATGGCCTACTCCTGCTCTTTTTTCTTATGTTCTCATGGGTATTTTTTATTCGTTCCTGGGATGTGGGCGTCGCTGGCAAAGCCAGCATTTATTGCCCATCCCTAATTGCCCTTGAGAAGGTGGTGGTGAGCCGCCTTCTTGAACAGCTGCAGTCCGTGTGGTGAAGGTACTCCCACAGTGCTGTTCGGTAGGGAGTTCCAGGATTTTGGCCCAGCGACGATGAAAGAATGGCGATATATTTCCAAGTCAGGATGGTGTGTGACTTGGAGGGGAACTTGCAGGTGCTGGTATTCCCATGCGCCTGCTGCGTTTGTCCTTCTAGGTGGTAGAGGTCACAGGTTTGGGAGGTACTGTCGAAGAAGTCTTGGCGAGTTGCTGCAGTGCAACTTGTAGATGGTACACACTGCAGCCACGGTGTGCCGGTAGTGGAGGGAGTGAATATTTAACATAGAAAACATAGAAACATAGAAAAATAGGAGCAGGAGTAGGCCATTTGGCCCTTCGAGCCTGCTCCGCCATTCAATATGATCATGGCTGATCCTCTATTTCAATACCATATTCCCACTCTCTCCCCATATCCCTTGACGCCTTTTACTCCTAGAAATCTATCTATCTCCTTCTTAAATATATTCAGTGACTTGGCCTCCACAGCCTTCTGTGGTAGAGAATTCCACAGGTTCACCACCCTCTGAGTGAAGAAATTTTTCCTCCTCTCTGTCCTAAATGTCCTACCCCTTATCCTTAAGGTGGTGGATGGGGTGCCAATCAAGCGGGCTGCTTTGTCCTGGATGGTGTCGAGCTTCTTGAGTGTTGTTGTAGCTGCACTCATCCAGGCAAGTGGAGAATATTCCATCACACTCCTTACTTGTGCCTTGTAGATGGTGGAAAGGCTTTGGGGAATCAGGATGTGAGACATTCGCCGCAGAATACCTAGCCTCTGACCTGCTCTTGTTGCCACAGTATTTATGTGGTTGGTCCAGTTAAGTTTCTGGTCAATGGTGACTCCCAGGATGTTGATAGTGGGGGATTCAGTGATGGTAATGCCATTGAATGTCAAGGGGCAGTGGTTAGACTCTCGCTTGTTGGAGATAGTCATTGCCTGGCATTTCTGTGGCGCGAATGTTAACTGCCACTTATCAGCCCAAGCTTGAACGTCGTCCATGGACTGCTTCATTATCTGAGGAATTGTGAATGGCACTGAACACTGTGCAGTCATCAGCGAACATCCCCATTTCTGACCTTATGTTGGAGGGAAGGTCATTGATGAAGCAGCTGAACATGGTTGGGCCTAGGACACTGCCTGAGGAACTCCTGCAGTGATGTCCTGGGGCTGTGATGATTGAGCTTCAATCACCACAACCATCTTCCTTTGTTCTTGGTATGACTCCAGCCAGTGGAGCGTTTTCCCCCGATTCCCATTGACTTCAGTTTTACTAGGGCTCCTTGATGCCACACTCGGTCAAATGCTGCCTTGATGTCAAGGGCAGTCACTCTCACCTCACCTCTGGAATTCAGTTCCTCTGTCCATGTTTGGACCAAGGTTGTAATGAGGTCGAGAGCCGAGTGGTCTTGGCGGAACCCAAACTGGGCATCAGTGAGCAGGTTATTGGGGAGTAAGTGCCGCTCGATAGCACTGTCGATGACAACTTCCATCACTTTGCTGATGATTGAGAGTAGACTGATGGGGCGCTAATTGGCCGGATTGGATTTGTCCTGCTTTTTGTGGGCAGGACATAGCTGGGCAGTTTTCCACATTGTCAGGAAGATGCCAGTGTTGTAGCTGTACTGGAACAGCTTGGCTTGAGGCGCGGCTAGTTCTGGAGCACAAGTCTTCAGCATGACAGCCGGGATGTTGTCGGGACCCATAGCCTTTGCTGTGTCCAATGCGCTCAGCCATTTCTTGATATCACGTGGAGTGAATCGAATTGGCTGAAGACTGGCTTCTGTGATGGTGGGGACCTCAGGAGGAGGCTGATATGGATCATGCACTTGGCACTTCTGGCTGAAGATGGTTGCAAAAGCTTCAGCCTTGTCTTTTACACTCACGTGCTGGGCTCCACCATCATTGAGGATGGGATATTCATGGAGCCTCCTCCTCCCGTTAGTTGTTTAATTGTCCATCACCATTCACGACTGGATGTAGCAGGACTGCAGAGCTTTGATCTGATCCGTTGATTGTGGGATTGCTTAGCCCTGTCTATAGCATGCTGTTTCCGCTTTTTAGCATGCATGTAGTCCTGTGTTGCAGCATCCCCAGGTTGGCACCTCATTTTTAGGTACGCCTGGTGCTGCTCCTGGCATGCTCTTCTACACTCCTTATTGAACCAGGGTTGGTCCCCTGGCTTGATGGTAATGGTCGAGTGAGGGATATGCCGGGCCATGAGGTAGAATACAATTCTGCTGCTGCTGATGGCCCACAGCTCCTCTTGGATGCCCAGTTTTGAGCTGTAAGATTTGTTCTAAATTTATCCCATTTAACACGGTGGTAGTGCCACACAACATGATGGAGGGTGTCCTCAGTGTGAAGACGGGACTTCGTCTCCACAAGGACTGTGCGGTGATCACTGCTACCAATACTGTCATGGACAGATACATCTGCGACAGGTAGATTGGTGAGGACGAGGTCAAGTAGGTTTTTCCCTCGTGTTGGTTCTCTCACCACCTGTCGCACGCCCAGACTGGCAGTTATGTCCTTCAGGACCCGGCCAGCTCGGTCAGTAGTGGTGCTACCGAGCCACTCTTGGTGATGGACATTGAAGTCTCCCAGAGAACATTCTGTGCCCTTGCTACTCTCAGTGCTTCTTCCAAGTGGTGTTCAACATGTAGGAGTACTGATTGATCAGCTGAGGGAAGGCGGTAGGTGGTAATCAACAGGAGGTTTCCTTGCCCATGCTTGACCTGAATCATGAGATTTCATGGGCTCCGGAGTCAATGTTGAGGTCTCCCTGGGCCACTCCCTCCCGACTGTATACCACTGTGCCTACCACTGTGCCGTTGCCGTGTCCGTAGCCGGTGCCAAGGTCGATGCCAGATGGTCCGTCCGTTTCTAAATTCTTATTATTGTGTTTCGTAGCGGTTTGTTACAACTGAGTGGCTTGCTCCGCCATTTCAGAAGGCAGTTAAGAGTCAACCACATTGCAGTGGGTCTGGATATAGCGGCCGTGAATTTAATTCTGGAGGCGGGATGGGTGCGGGCCCTCTGCTCGGCAGCTTTTGGACCCGCTCCCGGATGCCGCCGGCCCACAGTCCCTCCAGGCAATTGGTTGGAGCATATCAGTTTCTCACGTACGATGACGTGTTTTTGGAGTAAAAATTTAAAGGGGCCATGTCCCCTTTGCAAAAAATGTAACTGGAATGGCTTGGTTCTGTTTATCTAGAAAGGGGAGTTGACAGTCGCTGGTGTGAACACAAATAATTGAATGAAATTGCTGGTCATATTATTCCAGAAACACAATGTTGGTGGTGACACTGAGCGCAAACCACCGTTTAGTAGACAGATGATGCCGATGGTTTGCTTTATGATGCTTCTGGTGGAAATGTGGCTCAAATTGTACTGCTCCTCAGCATCGTTTCATGCCCTCCTCATCGGTGTCATAAGCCACTTTTTCAGGAGATAGCCCTTGTCACGAAGAAGCCATCCGGAAAGTTGGTTTGGTGGATGGAAGAGCTGAGGCACAGTAGACTGGCGCAGGTTGAAGGAGTCATAGCAACTGCCAGGGTACTTTGTGTAAACATGCATGATGATCCTCCTGTGGTTACACACCAGCTGGACGTTCAGGGAGTGGAATCCCTCGCGGTTGACAAATACAGCTGGGTTGTGATCGGGGGCCCTAATGGCTACATGTGTGCAGTCAATGATGCCCTGCACCATTGGCAAGCTTGCCATATTGGCAAAGCCAACCGCACGAGCGGGCACACTTGGGCCATCCGTGGAGAAGTGCATGTAATTGTGCGCCTTTGCAAAGAGGGCATCGGTGACCTGCGTGATGCAGGTGTGTGCGGCTGACTGGGAGATGCCGCTGATGACTGCAGCTGATCCCTGGAAGGAGCCCGAAGCAAAGAAGTTGAGTGCGGTGGTGACTTTGACAGCCACTGGTAAGGAATGTCCACACGCTCCTCTGGGCTCCAGGTGTTGGTGCAGCATTGCGTAGATGTCAGCGACTACGTCTCTCGAAAGTCTCAGCCTCCTTTGACACTCATGCTGAGGAAGCTGATCCTCTGCCTGTAAACCCTGTGTTGGGGGTATCTCCTGCAGCGAGGTGCAGCCCTGCGCTGAGGCCCTCTGACCTGTGCATCATCAGGTGCGTGAGGAGGAGGTTGACGCTCCAGGTGCTGGTGCTGCTGATGTGGCTGGTTGTGGTGCTGCCACGGCTGCTCTTCCTCCAAATCTGACGACCAGGATGAGAGGATATAAATGTTTCCCAGCCCGTAGCTATAGATTTCACTTGAGCCAAGAAGCTTGCAAGCGCACAGTTGAAGTGGCCTGAAATTATTCCAATCAGGGTCACACTACAGATGGCTGTCAGCTTGAACAGCCTAGGTCAGTAGATTTGCAAAATCTTATCCCAAACCTCGATTGTTGCATTTGAATGCCAGCAATGTTACAGGGGCGCTTTTAAAGTGCTGCAGCAATTACTACAAATCATCTCCTCCAGCAACTCGTCTCCTTGCAGCTGGCCTGTTTGTGACAAGACGGGAAACAGGAGCCAGAAGCACGAAAATGGGAAACCACTATCAAAATAGGATTAACTACCTGTCCCATCGGTTCCAGGTGGGCCAGTTTGGGAGCGGCTGAACCAACACTCACGAAAATCGCGTGGGGGCGGTATGGAGGCCGTTTGACAGTCTGAAGCCATTTTTTCCAATTTTCGCTGCTGACCCGCCTCCTCAGGGCTATTAAAATCTAGCCCAGTGGGTCACATATAGGCCAGACCAGGTAAGGACAGTAGATTTCCTTCCCTAAAGGACATTAGTGAACCTGATGGGTTTTTATTCCAGATTTATTTAATTAACTGAATTTAAATTCCCCAGCTGCCGTGGTGGGATCATTAGTCCAGGTGTCTGGATTACTAGCCCAGTAACATTACCACTATGCAATCACAATCATTCCCAATATGTTCTTATGTTCTTATGCTCTCCAGGTCCAACAATCTACCCAGTCAACGCCCCCCTGCAATCTGTCTGCTCCCCCACTCCACCATCAGACCCCCGACAACCATCTGCTCCCCCCGACCACCATTTGCTGCCCTCAACCACCATCTTCCCCTCCCCGACCACCACCTGCCCCCCCCCGCCACATCCAACCACCATCCCTGTCCCACAATCTGGAACAGCCCCTGCGATTGGGACCTCCCCCACGATCTCTCTCACTCCCCCACTACTCCTACCTGCTCTTGTTGGCCTCCCGCCTGTGGGCAGGAACCTGACAGAAAAAAATTTAAAGGAGCCCTACAGTTAAAAACTGCAGGACATTTGGGAAACTTGTTCTTTTGGGTTTACCGACCTCATAATAGCTCCCCCCGCCCCCCTCCACCCCGCACGGAACTCGCCTCCGGCCAGAATTCAGTCGATATTCTACTGTGTTAGAAACTAATAGTTGCAGTTTGCAAAGGAGACCGATTACCCTTTTCCCTGAAAAGGCATTTTGGGGCCTTCGTTAGGCCTATAATTCAACCTCAGCAGGCAAAGGCCCCATTGGATGGAATTTCCAAACAAAGACCAGGAAATACCCCAGACACCAACCTTGATGTAGGAATGGAAGAGGTGGGGGGGGTGGCGGGGGTACGTGGGATGGTGGAGGGCAGCAGAATATCCACCCCTCTCAACCCAACCAGAATGTCTCGGCTTCCTTTCCAGATGATGAAATCTCGGCACCCCACCCTCTGTGGCTAGGCCCAGGGTGGAATATGAGGTCCAGTATTTCCTGTGCTGTGGAGCAAGGAAGAAATATTTTGAGGATAACAGCTTGGGTTGAATAGTGGGGATGTGAGGCTTGCTGAATATTTTGGAATTTTGCTTGAATACCTTTGGGGTTCAAGGAGCTATTTACACAGAATTTTCTCTCCGATTACTAAATGGTAGAATCCACGATATGATAGATTATTCACGATTGAGAGTAATTTTAGCTTTTGGCGACAGTGTAAAATGTGGCGATATTGGATTGGCCGACCATTATACACCCCGCCTGACTTTCTTTTTCATTGTAGTAAATGGAACAGAAAATCGGGAGAGGTGTATAACAGGCGGCCGATCCGACATCGCCCACTTTACACTTGCTAAAAGTAAAAATTACCCCCGGTGTGTAAAAGAAGGGGATATTCTGGATCCAAAAGCATTTTCCTTTCCCATGCCTTATTATGTTGTTACAGTGCCTGCCACACAAGAGTGACCTTTTTTATTTTATATAACTTACCCTTCAAAGCAAGCACACATTAGTATTTGAAAAGTTCAGCTGATGTTGATAGCACTTGCAATTCTCAATGACAGCTTACAACAATAATTTAATTTTGTCACTGGGTTATGTGGTCAGATCGACTTGCGATATAAATAATGCAATGCACTGGTCGGAGCTAGATATCCACAAACCACTCGTATGCTTTGCACATTTGTGTTTTCTTGATACTTTGTCACTGTCATAGGAACATGTTGTGGTATTAAGTATAATTTTATGCTGAGAATAATTTATCATGTACAATGTAGCAGTTTCCTAACTGTGAGATATATCGTTTAGTTATCTTTTCTCAAATGAAAACAATTTTTTTTTTAAAGAAATGAAAGCAGAAGCCCAATCTATGTATTTCATTGTTTGAACCAGCTTACAGGAAGACAGATGAAAACAAGTTAAAACTGCAGTGGATCGAGTCCACCTGTGTTGCAGTGTTCCCACTGGCTGAGTCAATTTGAGACAAAGCTGCAGAACAGTTTGGCTCTGACTTGAAATAAAATGTCAGATGAACAAAAAATCATTATAAACAGCTTTAAGGCCAACGTTATTACAAGAAAAAGTCTGTGCTCAGGCAGTTTTAAAGTTAAAGTGAAGCAAATGATGAGGTCTGGGAATTTTGCAGCATATTAGCACAGTGCACTACTTCAAGGACCGCAGTGGGAAGTTTTGAACTGTATAGAAAATAACACTGACATAGCAAAGCTGAAACACAGTGGGGTATAATTTAGTGACCTTTGCAAAAATGATTATGGCCCACATTCTATTTAAGGAAATGCATTTGCTGAGGTTATCAATTGCAGTTTTATTTTTCTAAAGCTAGTCCAGATTCTTTAAACGGTGGCATAGTGGTTAGCACTGTTGCCTCACAGCGCCAGGGACCCGGGTTTGAATCCGGCCTCGGGTGACTGTCTGTGTGGAGTTTGCACATTCTCCCCGTGTCTGCGTGGGTTTCCTCCGGGTGCTCCGGTTTCCTCCCACAGTCCAAAGATGTGCGGGTTAGGTTGATTTGGCTATGATAAATTGACCCTTAGTGTTAGGGGGATTAAATACGTGGGGTTACGGGGATAGGGTGGGATATGTGTCGATGCAGGCTCGATGGGCCGAAATGGCCTCTATCTGCACTGTGGGGATTCTGTGATTCTGTGATTCTTTGAACAATTTCCCATTAGCATAAAATTCACCAGCTATCCTTATTGTTTTGAACCTAAATTATAGCGTAAATAATTATGCTCATCAAGGTGACTGTCAGAGAATGAGACATTTTTCCACCTTGTGCACTCAGCGTCTGCATCTCATAACCCCTGCTTTATCAGTGTGAATTTTCCAAGTTGCACACAAGGCCTTAGTTTTACCTTCTCCAATTAAGAAGGTCAGGGGATGAAATTGGTCTATGCCAGTAATGCAAAACGGGCCCATAGCGAATCGGCAACCTGTTCTACACCACACCTCATTTTCTTTTTCATTGATGGGGCACTGAGTGGGGCAAGGGGAGATAAATCAGGTCAGGGCTGGGAGGCGGACGTAGGCCACTGTTTTTTTTTGTTTTTATTCATTCATAGGATGTGGGTGTCGCAGGCAAGGCCAGCATTTATTGCCCATTCCTAATTGCCCTGGAGAAGATGGTGGCAAGCCGCCGCCTTGAACTGCTACAGTCCGTGTGGTGAAGGTACTCCCACAGTGCTGTTAGGGAGGGAGTTCCAGGATTTTGACCCAGCTACGATGAAGGATCGGCGATATACTTCCCAAGTCAGGATGGTGTGTGACTTGGAGGGTAACTTGCAGGTGCTGGTGTTCCCATGAGCCTGCTGCCCATGTCCTTCTAGGTGGAAGAGGTCGCGGGTTTGGGAGGTGCTGCCGAAGAAGCCTTGGCGAGTTGCTACACTGCATCTTGTAGATGGTAAACACTGCAGCCACGGTATGCCGGTGGTGGAGGGAGTGAATGTTTAAGGTGATGGATGGGGTGCCAATCAAGCGGGCTGCTTTGTCCTGGATGGTGTCATGGTACTTGAGTGTTGTTGGAGCTGCACTCATCCAGGGAAGTGGAGAGTATTCCATCACACTCCTGACTTGCGCCTTGTAGATTGTGGAAAGGCTTTTGGGAGTCAGGAGGTGAGACACTTGCCACAGAATACCTAGCCGCTGATCTGCTCTTGTAGCCACAGTATTTATGTGGCAGGTCCAGTTAAGTTATTGGTCAATGGTGACCCCCCAGGATGTTGATGGGGGGGGGGGGGGGCGGGATTCAGCGATGGTAATCTCATTGAATGTCAAGGGGAGGTGGCTATACTATCTTTTCTTGGAGATGGTCATTGCCTGGCACTTGTGAGGCGCGAATGTTACTTGCCACTTATTGGCCCAAGCCTGAATGTTGTCCAGGTCCTGCTGCATGCGGGCACGGACTGCTTCATTATCTGAGGAGTTGTGAATGGAACTGAACACTGTGCAATCATCAGTGAACATCCCCATTTCTGACCTTATGATGGAGGGAAGGTCATTGATGAAGCAGCTGAAGATAATTGGGCCTAGGATACTGCCCTGAGGAACTATCACGTTCCAACTTAGGGCAGGATAGCAGAGGAAAATCCTGACCTACATCTTTCCTGCTGGAGAAATCAAATTTTGCCAGCAAAGGGCTAAACATCACCCATTACCGGCAAAAAATTGCGTTAAGACGGCGGCCACCACTCTTTCGCCAGCTGGTGGCGGGTCCCGCAGCATCCTCCATTTTCGAAGGCCCGGCAGCGCTGCTGGTAAGATCCATTGCCCTGAAAATTCAAATGAGGGAGAGGTGAAAATTCAAATGAGGGTGTGCAACACAAACTTAACATCACCACGATTAGCTCAGAAGGCTCTTTTAATGCAGTGTCCTATTAATGCATTTCCCTTTTAATTTCCCACTATGCCTAGAGAACTCCATTGCCTCGCTTCCTGAGGGTGTTGGAACATCGAACGCCGCTTCTGGATGGCAACTTCGACTCCCATGCCTGCACTAGCGCCACCAGGAGGGCATTACACGGTCAGTTAGCACTGGGCTAAAAATCTTTAGCCCTAGCACGAATTTTTCTCCTGTAGTGCTTCATCCATTTTCAGTGGCCATTAACCTGAGGCCGCGGTGACACCGGCAACTCTCGTGGTGGCCACGGATTTTTAGCCCAAAGTGACTGGACAGTCAGTAGAACTAGAGAACGATACCTTCTGCTGCATGGGAAAATAATTGGAATTGAAGCTACTCACCGATGCGGTTAGTATTTTTATTAACTAGATCAGCCATTTTGATGGCTGCGTATGTGGCTCAGTATTTGATGTAGAATATGTTGGGAGCAGCCTATATCAACAGTCAATTGCCAGTTTCTGCAAGGAAGTGAAATCTCCTCTTGGCTCCACAATAGTACGGCAGGCCACTGCCTGCCCGGGATCACCTCACTCTGCTACACCTCCCCCTCCCCCACCTCCACTAGAACCTACCTGTGGGCCAGCTCTGCGAGCTGCATTGGGCGCCCGATTGACGTCCGCAGGGCGCCGGTTTTTTGCAGATGAGGCCCAAAGTCCAATTTCCAGTGAGCCTCAGACCAACGTCTTTGAGAGTGGGTTCCCTTCGCAACGCTGTCTTCTGCTGCTAATCCGATGTCTTGGCCACGGTGTGTTTTTAAAGTGCTGTCACTTAGATCTAATTATTACACTGGAAACTACCTGAATAAAAAGTATATTTCTTTAAACTTAATTTTATTGCTAGTGGTTGAAAAGTTTGGAGGGTGAAGACCACCGCAGAACTAGGATAGTTAGGGTTCGAACTCTTAACATTTTTCACCATGTTTTTTTAAGTACTCTGAATTCTTATTTTTATATAACAAAAAATTTAGTGGCATCTTCTTTTCACCACAGGAGCATTGCCATTTGACATTATGAAAAATGTAAAATTATTTTTGGACCTCACATAGTTTTGCAATGATCCTTCCTTTCCAGAGTATTCAAGCACCAGTAATAAAAGTACGTGCAAAGCCCCTTTTAAAAATAATTAAAAAACATGTAAACATAGCCTATTCCATTCACAATAGTGTAAAGCTCCAGTCAGGCTAAATCATTGCTAATTTTAGCAAAAGTGTAGATGTGAATACAAAACGATGGCCTGGAGTTTCCGCTCGATTGCGCTGTTTTTTTTTGTCGTAATTCAGCTGAAATCGGCGCAAAAGATTGTGGAATTTTAAGCGCAAATTACATTCAGTGCAAATTGAGTTTCCGCGATCTTTTGTGCTAATTTAAAAAACATTGCGTTAGAAACTGGCCCCGCCCACAAAACTGGCAACATCCCCAGGGTTAATTAATTACCTTGGGAGTTTCCACTAATTGTGCTCGTTTGCAGGCCTTCGAGGAGGCTCCAAAAATTAAGGTGGATCTTTTGGGCGCAAGGACACTAATAGGAATGTTTTAAAAGCTTTTGAATGTAATTTTGTTTTATTTACTAAGAAACTGACTAGCGCACTCCAATATAACTAGAAATGGTCTGTATATTTTTTTAAAGTCATTTTCAGAAGTTTAAAATCGGGTTATTCACAGACGACGGATTGACACGATTAAAAATGCTTATTTTTTGAGATAAACCCATTTTCAGCTGAATTAATCAAACTTTACCAAGTTACCACTTTTAAATATATCAAGGAATATTCTGTAAAGCAAAATTTAAAAAAAAGTACATTTTAAAACGCTGAGCTGGTTCATGGCAGATTTTGCATTTGGCGATATGCAAATGAGTTTGAGTGGAACTCGAGAAAAAAACCACTTTTCAAAACGGGTACAATTTTGGGTGCAAATTGTGCCCGTTTCGCCGATTGTGCCCAAAGCGGAAACTCTACTCCAATATTCGCACCTATTTTTTTCACTAAAATTAACAAATGAAGGAAAATATAGCCTTGATTGGGTAATTGTACACCAGTCACTGAAAGCAAACATGCAGGTAGGAAGGCAAATGGTATGTTGGCCTTCATTGCAAAAGGATTTGAGTACAGGAGCAAGGATGTCTTACTACAGTTATACAGGGCCTTGGTGAGACCACACCTGGGGTACTGTGTGCAGTTTTGGTCTCCTTACCTAAGAAAGGATATACTTGCCATAGAGGGAGTGCAGCGAAGGTTCACCAGACTGATTCCTGGGATGGCAGGACTGTTGTATGAGGAGAGATTGGGTCGATTAGGCCTGTATTCACTAGAGTTTAGAAGAATGAGAGGGCTAGACAGACTGGATGCAGGGAGGTCTAGAACGAGGGGTCACAGTCTCAGGATACGGGGTAGGACATTTAAGACTGAGATGAGGAGAAATTTCTTCACTCAGAGGGTGGTGAACCTGTGGAATTCTCTACCACAGAAGTCTGTGGAAGCCAAGTCACTGAATATATTTAAGAAGGAGATAGATAGATTTCTAGACACAAAAGACATCAAGGGGTATGGGGAGAGAGCGGGAATATGGTATTGAGATAGAGGATCAACCATGAATGGCCTATTCCTGCTCCTATTTTTCTATGTTTCTATTTATTTATGCGAACATACTGTCAGGTTGGAATGTTTAATCAACTGTATAATGCAGTGGCTTTTCAAATTTTGCCAACTGCAGCAGTAATTTATTTTCATTAAGTTCTTCTCGTACCTGATTCTGCAATTTTATTTGACTTTTGCTAACTTTTCTTTTCCGTTTCTCATTTTATGTAATTCTTCTTAGAGCCCTTTTTTACTTTAATTAAACATTTTACAGTTTATCCATTGCTGATCTCAAACTGCGGTACGTCTCGCCAATATATTCTTGTTCATTTTTATGTCTTGGGCCAGGAGGTGGAGGTTGAGCAGTTGGAATTGGAGTGAAAGCAGAGACAATAGCCGTGAGTGACAGGAACAGGCAGCCAGTGAGACCCAGTGACAGCAGTGAGGAGGCAGATAAGCCAGGGCTGAGTGAATGTGCAAGGATATCACAGCTGACTGATCAAGTGTTCAGTCAGCTGTATTGTTGAAAAATGCCGCACTAGTTTAACATCAGCAAGGGAAGTACAAGCAATGGCAAAATGTGAAGGCTGACTCACTAGCTGTTTGAAATGCAACAGATAGAGGTTGACTATTAAATGTCTGGTCCCAGCGCTCAAGCAATGGGCCTGAAATGCACCAAGCATAGTGATTGCTGATATCATGTCAAGCCAACCTTGTGGAATTTCCATATCAGATCGGGCCAGGGGCTTGGAGCGTAAAGATAAATGACTGCACATGAGGACTAAAATAGTTTCAGACTTAACATAAGCTGTATGGGGAATAGAAGTAGCTGGTAAAAGCCAAGGGTCAGGAAAGCAAACATGGAAACAAGTGGTGCAGTTCCTGAATACTCGATTAGATGGCTGGAGATTAGGCAGCTTTGGCAAAAGAGATGACCTGTGCATAAGTCACCTGCTTGATACATATGTGAGCATCACATTGGCTAATATTGAAGGGGATCCCTATGCTAGACTGGAAACAGGCAGAGGGGGAAATGTGACCTTGACTACTAGTAATAGTGGTGCAGATTGGCTTTAAGTGTCCTTGCTGCAAGAGGATATTTGTACAACTGGCTCCATGTTGACCTGAAGCCTGCAGAAGGGTGCCAGGGCTGGCAGGTATGGTTGACAATATAATGGGAAGTCTGACTCTGGTGCTTGGCATCCTTTCTGTCATCTTGCACAATTTCAACCATAAATGTTGTATTTGAGCACTTCAAAACTAACTCTTCATAAAAGAGGTAATTTATTCCTGAAAAACTGGGTCTACAATTCTATTGGTGGTTTAGTAATATAAACCCGGTTTAGTAATATAAAAGCCAGAAACCAGTTCATGGATAGTGAGCTCCTAGAATCCAAATCAAACAAGAGCCAAGATAAAAGCACCTAAACAGAATGATAGTTTCTCACGCCTGCATGCTTGTGCTTCATTAGCATACAAATGTTATTATTCAACATTAATAATTATGCTGCAGATAATGAAATGGATTCTGATGTTTTCTATTTTATTCTTTTTGGCTTCTTTGCTAGATCTGTATTCTTCTTCAAATGTCAGCTTGATTCAGTGGTAGCATTCTCACTTTTAAATTAGAAGGTCATGGGTTTAAGTGACACTAGAGAATTAAGCACATAATCTAGGCTGGCATTTCAGTGTAATACTGAAGAAATGTTGCATTGGTGAAGGTGCTGTCTTCAGATGAAATGTTAAAGTCAAGATTTGTCTGCCTGTTCAGGTAGATGCAAAAGACCCTGTGGCACTTTTTTGAAGAAGAGCAGGGAGTTCTCCCATCATTCCTTCCTCAACCAACACCACCAGAAACAGATCAGTAATCTCATGTGTTTTGTGGAACCTTGCTAAGTGCATTTTGATTCCCATGTTTGCCTACATAACAACAGTAATTCATTGGCTGTGAAAAGCACTGTATAAATGCAACCCTTTCCTTCTTTCCTCCAATGCATTCTGCAAGGTTTATTTTCAGTTGCATTTCATAAGTACTCTTTTTGTTGTTTTTGCACCACACATTGCCCCACATATTTTCAATTTAGTACAATTGTGTCTATGCGAATGAAACTGATAGGTCTAATCTACTATCTTAGTGCGGAAGTTAAACTGTGAGCAGAGCAGCAGATCAGAGCAGGCAAGTCCCAATGTTACACCTCACAAATACTCTGTGTGGCGCTGCAAATAACCTGACTGAAAAAGAGCTCGAGGGCACTGCAAAAGTAGTACTGTTTAAATGGTGGTGGGCACAAACGCGGTGGGAACAAAGCTGGAAGCGCCTGACCGCCATTTTAACCACCCACCCACCCCGTTCCTGGCAGGCGAGCAGGTTAAAATCAGCCTTTTATCTTCTATGTTTGAATTCAGAGTGTTCAAGACTCACATCCTCTGAATCTAAGTCCAATTCTGAAATCTAAATATTGAAGCCACACCGACAAATAATAAAATAATGTGGCATGTCCATTTATTTAAGACATTACCACGTTGAAAGTCTCAAAGTGCTTTACACGCAATGCATTTCTTCAAAGTGCTATGGTTGTTGTTATGCAGGCAAAAGGGGACTGAGATCCATACTCACCTCCAGCCACCAGGGATCATCTCTAACCTCATCACTCATAAAACTTAAAAGAAAAATGGGTCTCCCTTTTCTCATATAGCTCCAGTCAAAGAAACCAGATGCTGGATTTCACGATAGGATCACATCTCTAGGAGATGCACAGTTAATAATGTGTCAAAGTACTTAGCACAACCAAAATACTCCCCAGTGCAGCAGATTATCTTTAGTCTATTATATTTTAACTAGTGATTTGCGCAGATTTTCTCAGTTATTAGTATTACTTTAGGAAAGCTAAAAGTGTAATCTGATGGGGATTTCAACTAAAGTGAGGGCTGTTCTCGCTTTCAACTGATCTGTACAACTTACCCTGTTTTAATTGATATTAAATTCTGTTTGATATAAAGTGGTTCAGCAGTAAATGATCAAGTGAATATGTTAAACTTATAAGAACATATGACAGGGCTAATACCTTTTAAATAAGCCAGAATCAGGGTGGCCAACTTCTCACAGCTGAAGAGACAGAAAAAGGAGTTTCTGTCATTGGGCCTAAAGATGTTGGGTCATTTATGTTCAACGGTGCTGTTAATGGAGTGAGAGCTGGGCTTCTACAGTTGGATGTTACATCGTTAAGGTAAAAGCCTCTTAACTTATCTCAGTCTGTAGCACGATTTTGCAGGGTCTGGTGCCTCCTGAACACTCCTCAAGCAAGTTTGAAGTTGTGCCCTTTGCTGTTTAGTGGAGTCAGAGTTGGTTCGGTGGTAGCACTCTCGCCTCTAAATCAGAAGGTTTTGGTTCAATCCTCATTCCAGAGATTTGAGCATGTAATCTAGGTTAACACTTCAGTGCAGTACTGAGGGAGTGCTGCACTGTCAGAGGTGCTGACTTTCAGATGAGGCGTTAAACTGAGGCCCTGACTGCTCATTTAGGTGGATGTAAAAGATCCCATAGTTCTTTTTACAAATAAGAGCTGGAGAATTCTCCTCGTGTCCTGGCAAATATTTAACGCTCAACCAACATCACTAAAAACAGATTGGTGTAGGAATTTGTCTGGGCCCATTTGGCACTGCGCTATGCGAACAGCGTGCTCCAACCAAGAGTCCCAAGGCCAGCCTGCAATTGGGCCTCAGGCCTCATTAACAGTATATGCACCAGCTGATGATGCCAGTCGCATCTTCACAGGCACTCGCGCATTACAAATGCCGAATGTTGAGCCACTTGCCTCGCCAACAGCAGGCCAAAGGTAAGTCCCGGGAGGGGGTTTGGAGCGGGGAACAGGGGAGGGGGGGCATTCGTGGAGACTGTGGAGTCGGGGCAGCACTCTTGCTCATTCTGGCTCCATGGACGATTAACGTACTTTTTGTTGGCGACTGCAGGGGCCGTTGAGAATTGTGAGCAGGGCAGGCCCGGCACCTGCTTCGCTCATCGTAAATTAAATTTGCAGTTGGAATGGCAGTGCTGTAATGAACAGATTCATGATTGTTTCACCACTTTCATTGTTCTGGGGGGAGAAATTCGGTATCGCCCCGTTTGGGATGCTAACTTTATAAAGTTGAAAAAAATATCCCCAAATTCAGTTTTGCGCTCCAGGAAGGAAATGGATTGCTAAATCAAGCGCTCCACTTCCTTCCTGGAGCACAACAGGCAGCAGGCGGGCAGTAGGTGTGCAGAGCTGCACAATGGGCCGTGCAGCGCTGCCACGTTGGAAGGCTCCTTCCCTCCCTTAAAGGGAAGGGCCATCGCTGCAGGCTCTGCAAGGGGAAAACTTACCTGGTCCCTGACAGCAGCTGTGATCCAGCCTGATCAACCCGATGCAATGCAGCAGAGTGCCGGGCTGATCGATCGCTAGCGAAGACAAAGGAAAAAAAAAGAGAGCATTTCAGAATTTTTTTCACTTACCTCGGCCACCTCGCCTTTAAGTATCGCCCCCGAAGCGCCCGGCCTCCCGATGAACGTCTCCTGCAGCTGTCGGTGTTTTCGGCCGGCGATGCAGCAGGGGGCGGAACCGAAGTTTGGGTCCGGGGCGCTATCGGGGCAATGTGCACGGTGATGACGTCACAATCTCTGGGCGAAGGAGATCGGGGCACAACGCCATACCACCGCCGCAAACCTCCCGTCGAATATAGCGGGAGTCGATCTTCTCGCTGCGCCCAGTCGGTAAGTGCTTAGCGCCCCGTTATCATCCCCCCCCCCCCAACCCCGGAGGCGATAACTGGAGCCGCTAAGGAGGCCAATTTCTAGGCCTATGTCTGTGGTAATGTTGATGTCAAAAAAGACTGCACTATTCTGCTTATGGATCCAGCAAGTCTTCAGATTTTGATAAATGATTTGTACTTCTACATATGAAATAGCCAGAACAAATCTGTTGTTTAATATTCAATTTTACATAATCAGTTGCCGTGGAAGAAATAAATTCATTTTTGGTTTTCTCTTCTGGAAAACTCTTCGTGAAAAAAACATTTTCAGTTCATGAACAGTCCAAAGTTTATTAATAAAAACCATTCTCTCATGTCTGAACAGATGTCCTTGGAATCATTACAAGACTCTGTCATCATTTGTTAATGTCAAATTTCAAAAAAGCCTTGTTTTATTCTTGTTTTCATATGCAAAAATTACAAAACAAAGCGTATAATATATTAACCAAATTCCAACATTACGTACTTGTGTCTGCTAGCCCACAGAAATGCTCCTCGATTGGTCAGTTGGTTTAAGGTAACGTAGACTAACAATATCAGCTTGGACTTAAACCCAAACTTTCCACATTATAGTCAGCTGCAAAAACTATCCATCCAGCCTCCTAAATTAATTTATCACATGAAAAAGCAGTGCCCACTCTGACCGCATCTGACTCAGAATTCGTTCTATGCTTATTTATATCAGGAGCGTGTTCAGCAGAGATGGAGAAAGAGAAAACAAGGCAAACAGCCACAGCTGATCCTGCCTGCTGGTTTATTGTCCCTAAATGCAATTAGCAGACACACGTGGAAGGCTGGGAACCATGTCATGTTGCTCCTCTGCTGGGAACCACGTCAGCCCGAGAGAACCTTGACTTTCTCAATGTCCCTCATTGAGCAGTGATGAACAGCAGCTCCCCTGATTACTCAGTGAGTAACCATACTGACCAGGAAGGTCTGTTAATAGGGATACTTGCAGGAGTGCCCCAAATGGCTTGATACCCTTGAAGCAGAAAATTAAAAACCTGCTCCCGATCACAATCTCATGCCCCTGTTGGAAGTGAGCATGTTATGGACTTTGGGTGAGGACAGGGTTCCCCTTTTTGAATAGCCTGTTGATACTCATTATCGAGGCTCACATGAATAATGCTCATTTAGGGAAGTTAGTGAGGGCAACTGTGATGGAAAGCAGTTGAAGCATCGCAGCTACTTGCTGGAGCGCTGTACTATCAGGTGTGGGAGCCTGATGCACAACAGCTGCTGCACATAGCAATGTGGTTAGGGAGCACTTTTCACACCAGCAGCCTGCGTGCAATGCTCATTAAAGGGCTATTTAAATGAGGGGTCATATCTGGACCTGTTCAAAGACATCTGCCTGTGCAGATTCTCAAAGGATGCCATTACAGAGTAATGCACACTCCTGCTTCCGTTCCAGCACCGAGGCAGCTTTGTCAGTGGTTGTCAAGATATAGCTGCATCAAACCTTTATATGACAGGCCTTGTACAGGTAAGTGTGGGAGCTCTCTGTCACATCTCCCAACCTTCCAGTACACAGTTGCACATCACGCATTGGCCAAGAATGTCCTTGGAGCTGCTCCCGCTCCGCCACCATCGTTTCGCCGAAAGTGTGACAGAAACCCCATTTCCGTGCATAAGCGAAGTTTCTGCCCTAAGTCCGGCGAAGTTACGGTGGCAGAGTGGTGAGAAACTCTCGGCCATTGTTTGCCAGGCCAGTGATTTTATCTATTTTCCTGTGGAAAGCAGCTACCAGTAACCAAGAAAGAAAAAAGGACCTGCATTTATATTTCAAAATGTCAGGATATCCCAAAGCACTTTGAAGTATTTTTTGAAGCATAGTCACTGTTGTAATGTAGGAAATTCAGCAGCAAGCACCCACAAACAGAAATGTGATAAAGACCAGATCAGTTTTAGTGATGTTGGTTGAGGGATAAATATCGGCCAGGACACTGGGAGAACTCCCCTGCTCTTCTTCGAAATTAGTACCATGGGATCTTTAATTCCACTTGAGAAGGTAGACAGGGGCTTGGTTTAGTCCAGGCTATGAACAAGGCCTGAACCCCAAAAACAAAATGTAGTTTAAATAAAATTATTTAAAAAAAAGAAAGAGTTGCATTTATATATTGCCTTTCATGACCTCCGGGCGTCCCAAAATGCTTTACAGCCAATTAAGTACTTTTTGAAGTGTAGTCACTGTTGTAATGTGGGAAACATGGCATAGAAGCATAGAAGATAGGAGCAGAATATAAGAGTAAAAAAAATTAATTCTAATAATGTAAGGGCAAATCAGTTGTAATGTTTAAGATTAGTTGAACTGCTTAAAGGACTATAGTAAAGGTCAAAGTATCTCCCGAAGGCATGGAGACAGGGGTATAATTAGATAAAGACTAACTTGCTTAGGCTGCAGTATAGATAATGCAGACACTGCAGAACAAAAATGTGAATCATTGTTTTTTATAATAAACTAGCCTCGAAAAGACTAAGAATGAAACCTCGCAGCGCAGATGGCTGACACAAAGCAGAAGTAAAGGATAAGTTTCGCTAACAGTGTAAGATTCTGATCAAGTTGTTTTTAGAGACCATAAGGGTCGCTTATGATGTAATGACTGTGCTGAGGTTTGTATTTTCTGGCTTCTGGAAGTGTATAAAGAAGCGTGGCTCCCATTGTTAAATTGAGAAGCGGGTCATGAGACCGCAGGCTGTGACCCTTCTCCCAGAGCGCTCTGAATATTAAACTGTGATCTTTTGCTTTAAGACAGACTCGAGTGAATTAATTTTTCACCAAAAATTGCCGTAGTCGGCAGGATGCTCTGGGACTGAAAGACCACCCGTACCAGTGAAGCCGGACGAGAAGTCAAATTTTGACCATCCAGAAATTGAATCGCTTGGGACGGCGGAGAGGCAGTGCCATAGCATCACGAATCAAGTGAAAGTCTGTTAGAGGTAGGAGAACACAGTTGTGTGAGTGTGGATCGCGTGTACTAAGGGAACACGGTGTAGCGATAAATGTCGCGAAAGTATGAGTAATTGACTGATCGACACGGACAAGGAGGGCGCCTGTCTCACACACCTAGCCTGAGCCACAATTAAGAGGGCGATTGGGCCCCACGTAATGGCCAGGATCAAGTAGGCGTAGAGAACCAAAGTACCCTGGGATCGTGAAGTCAATTAATATATGTATGTGTGTAATGTGACTATGTAACCGCTTGAAAGTCTTTAAAGTATCAACAAAAGTCCGGGTAGAGGAACTCGGCATTTGATAAGACTGTAAGTTGGACTATATTTGGCGTCGGGGACAGAAACAAAATAGGGACGAATGGTGCCCTTACTAGGTTCTATATAGACAACCAGACGGGTTTAGTTGATAAGATGATGAAGGAGGGGTGGGACCCGCTCCAGAATCGGAAGGTAGAAGAGAGTGGTAGAGGGTCAAAAACAGTAAAGACAAAAAGGCGAGGGTAATACTAGTAAACCAATTAGTCGCATTAACTAACAAGGTACAACGACTCCACACTAAACTTGCAAGTAAAAATGAAAGAATTCTTGAATTAGAACAAGAGCTATTATTATACAAAGGAGGTTGCAATTACGGTCTCACTCTGCGGGAGTAAGGAAGAGACATACCTCTGACAACAATTAACCAAGGGAAGATGATTAAGAAAGGGTATGAGTCAGGAAACAAACCGACATGGAAGTTATTAATATTTGTGCCGAGACAAATAAAACTCAAGATTGGCTAAGTGACAGGAACCTTAAAAAATGCTGGGATCTCAGTTTGAGTGAAAGTGTGTGTTAAAGAGTAAGGGGGAAAAATTCAGTCGCGCCCCGTTTGGGGCGCAAATATCGTCCGGGCGCAAAAATTAGCGCCAGGCGCTAATTATCGCCACTGACTGGAAACTTCACTTTTATCGACCCCTGAGGTGATTGGAGCGCTAAATCAGGTGCTTCACACCTGTCTTAAGGCGCAAAGGCCGAGGAGCGAGGGGCTAACTCAGAGCGCTGGCGAAGCTCATGTGATGTTAGTCAGCAATGGAACACACACTCAATGGCACCGGCCAGTTCTTAAAGGGGATGGTTGATCTTGCTTTCCATCCACATCCTGCTCATTGCAGCCTTGAATCCCGGCCTGGAGAGACCTGCACATCAAATCTGCTGGAAAGAACAATGGAGAGTACCAGGGAAAGAGCTTAGAGTGCAGCCCCTACAGTCTCTTCTAAATAGATACAAGGAATGGCAAATCAAAATGTACCTGCAAAGTGCTGCTCAGTACCCAAAACTCCTTCACACAACGTTGAATCTCTCCAGATGTCTCTCTCTCTCTCTCTCAGAATGCGTAGTTCAAAAATGGCACCAACAATAAAAGGCAGGAAGCGGTCACCTTTAAATAGCGCTCCCCCAGTACCTTCATGACTGCAGAACGCTCCCCTCAACCTGTCGTTGCTAGCGTCAGGCGGTAAGGCAGGGGGTGCCACTCAATATCCACTCCGGGGCGATACCGGGGCGTTGCACACTCGACTGACGTCACGATCTGCCGGCGCAGGAGATCGTGGCGGTAGTGTTTAGCGCCGCCGCAAAATGTCTAGTTAAGTTCGTGAGCGGCGCAAACATCGCTGCGTCCGGGCGCTAGCTGCTTTGCGCCCCATTAGCGCCCTCTTAAGGCACTAACGGGAGGCGCAACCAACTGAATTTTTCCCCCTAAAAGTTTCCCTGACTGCGAATGTTTAAGAAGTTACAGTATTTATTTTGTCTGAAAGTCTGTTTTAAAAAAAAAAGTGGAGTAATTTTTGTTTTAGCTCCACCCACTCTTTTGTACAGAAAGCTAAAAGCTGTTTAACCCTTTGAAGACCTGTCTTGAATGACGGACAAGTGTGTGTTGTTTTAAGTTTGTTAATTGTTTTACAAAAGATAAGCTTCAGCCTTGAAGTCACAGTTGCCAATGTGCCTGGAAGAAAATGAATTTGAATGTTTACAAGGCATGAGTAATTGTTTCTTTGTTAATGTGGTTTCTTTCTTTTCCAAGTGATGCTGGTTAGTTTAAAAAAACTGATCTGGATTGAATTGGAGTTAGAGGTGAATTAACCTATTAAAACCAGACTTTCATTGTGGCCACGGTGAAATTCTGGTTGGTGTAAATTAGTGTATAAGATTGTGCACGCAGAATTGAAACAAAACTTCAAACTACAATTTAAGTTAAGCTGGTGTGTAAAAACTGAGAAGAAAAACAAAAAGTTGGTTTAACAAAAGATTAAGGGGTAGAAATTAGGTCGCGCCCCATTTGGGGCGCAAATATCGTCCGGACGCAAATATTAGCGCCTGGCGCTAATTATCGGCACTGACGGGAAACTTCACTTTTACCGCCCCGGGAGGTGAGTGGAGCGCTAAAGCAGGCGCTGCACACCTCTCTTAAGGCGCAAAGGCCGAGCAGTGAGGCGCTAACTCGGAGCGCTGGCGAAGCTCATGTAATGTCAGTCAGCAATGGAACACACACACAATGGCACGGGCCAGTTCTTAAAGGGGATGGTTAATCTTGCTTTCCATCCACATCCTGTTCATTGCTGCCTTGAATGTCGGCCTGGAGAGACTTGCACATCAAATGTGCTGGAAAGAACAATGGAGAGCACCAGGCAAAGAGCTCAGAGTGCAGCTCCCACGGTCTCTGCTAAATCGATACAAGAAATGGCAAATCAAAATGAACCTGCAAAGTGCTGCTCAGTACCCAAAACTCCTTCACACAACGTTGAATCTCTCCAGAAGTCTCTCCCTCTCTCTCTCAGAATGCGTAGTTCAAAAATGTCACCAACAATAAAAGACAGGAAGAGGCCCCCTTTAAATAGCGCCCCCCCCAGTCCCACAGCGATTGATAGCGTTCCAGTCTTCTGGTCGTTGGAAGCGCCAGGCGGTAAGGCAGGGGGCGCCACTCAATTTCCGCTACGGGGCGCCCCAAGGGCGTTGCACCATGGAATGACGTCACAATCTGCGCGCGCAGGTGGTCGCAGCGGTAAGTTTTAGCGCCGCCGCACAATCTCAAGTTAAGTTCTCGAGCGGCGCAAACATCGCTGCGCCCGGGCGTTAGCGGCTTTGCGCCCCATTAGCGCCCTCTTAAGGCGCTAACGGGTGGCGCAACCAAGTGAATTTTTACCCCTAAGTTTCAGTCTAAGATTTAACCTTGGAGTCGCGGTTGCTATGGTGGAATCCTCCGAAGCAATTTGTTTAAATGTGAAAAACCAATTTTTCTCCAGTTGTAAGCAACAACTTTAGTATGGCTGAACGAAATTTAAAGATATTGGACATTATTAAATTTAAGTGTCTTAATTTTAAGTTAGTATTTCCCCACTGTGATGGAAGGAAAATTAAGATTTGATAAATTAACCCCTTGGGCTCTTAAACAGAACTATATCAGATAGCCGAAAAGCAAAGTGGGAAACAATCGTCTGACCAAGAGATGGATCAGTATTAATACAAAAACATACTGGAATAAACCCAGCATCCAGAATATTAACAGAAGGAGTTATATGACCTCCACTGGAAAGGTAGTAAAACATGGAAAGCTAATAGAAAGGTTAGTTAAGGCGACACAGGCGCCTTTAGAAACCGCAGTAATTAAAATAAAGGCCCACATGAAGATAGACATGGGGGGGAAATTCAGTTGGGTGCGCCTCCCGTTAGCGCCTTAAGAGGGCGCTAATGGGGCGCAAAGCGTCTAGTGCCCGGGCGCGGCGATGTTTGCGCCGCTCGCGAAATTAACTAGACATTTTGCAGCGGCGCTAAACACTACCGCCATGATCTCCTGCGCCGGCAGATCATGACATCAGTCGTGTGCGCAACGCCCCGGTATCGCCCCGGAGCGGATATTGAGTGGCGCCCCCTGCCTTACCGCCTGCTGCTAGCAACGACAGGTTGAGGGGAGCGTTTTGCAGTCAGGAAGGGACTGGGGGAGCGCTATTTAAAGGTGACCGCTTCCTGCCTTTTATTGTTGGCAACATTTTAGAACCACGCATTCTGAGAGAGAGAGAGAGAGACTTCTGGAGAGATTCAACGCTGTGTGAAGGAGTTTTGGGTACTGAGCAGCCCTTTGCAGGTTCATTTTGATTTGCCCTTCCTGGTAACGATTTAGAAGAGACTGTCGTGGCTGCACTCTGAGCTCTTTCCCTGGTATTCTCCATTGTTCTTTCCAGCAGATTTGATGTGCAGGTCTCTCCAGGCCGAGATTCAAGGCTGCAATGAGCAGGATGTGGATGGAAAGCAAGATCAACCCTCCCCTTTAAGAACTGGCCTGTGCCATTGTGTCTGTGTTCCATTGCTGACTGACATCGCATGAGCTTCGCCAGCGCTCTGAGGTAGCGCCTCGCTCCTTGGCCTTTGCGCCTTAAGACAGGTGTGAAGCGCCTGATTTAGCGCTCCAATCACCTCCAGGGGCTATAAAAGTCAAGTTTGCAGTCGGTGGCGATAATTAGCGCCAGGCGCTAATCTTTGCGCCCGGACGATAATTGCGCCCCAAATGGGGCGATACTGAATTTCTCCCCCATGGACTCATAGGAGCCTCGGGATCAGGATCCCATAGGAAATCGGTATGCAGATTTGGCCGCAAAACTAGCCGCGGAGGAACTTAATCCAGAAGCCGCGTTTAAACACGAGATAAATATGGTCATGACAGCCAGTGGGGTACAGGAAGTGAATATAGTGGAGGTACAAGAAAATACTAGTAAAGAGGAAAAGGAGAGATGGAAACAAGCTGGCGCACAGTTACGAGATAGAATTTGGAGATGGGGCCCACGAAACCAGGTGGTGGCACCGGAATGTTGTAGACAACAACTGATGGGGCTGTACCATGGTGTAACACATACCGGCAGAAGTAACATGTTGCACCTACTGACACAGTACTGGTGGTGGCCAAAGATGGGTCGAGAGGTGGCGAAGTATTGTCACCGTTGTATAATATGCGCTAAGAATAATGTAGGACAGAGATGCAGAGTTAGAGTAGCAAACCAACTGTGATGACAGGGGATATCGTCTTACACACTCGGCATACACTGGTAGAGATGTTAAATACCGGGAAACTACGGTCAGTTTCCAATATGCGGCGAGCTCGATGGGAAGCAGTCCTACTGCCGATAGACCAGACAGTTAAGGTAATTCGGGATACAGGGGAAAACCCCGCGGAAGGCATCCTGAGTGAGGGAAGCCCCCATCAGTGCTCAGAGATGGAGGGGGACTAGACGAAACCCTCGTGCAGGACGAACCGCTGGAGGAAGCTCAGATGACACTGTACGTAGACGGGTCAAGGAAATATGTAGAGGGATCTCCCCGGACAGGATGGGCAGTACTAAATGATCAGTTGGAAACAGAAATGTCGGGAAGGTTAGACGGAAGCTTGTCGGCACAAGTAGCCGAGATAGTAGCGTTAACAAAGGCGCTAGAATTAGCAAGGGGAAAGACAGTAAACATCTACACGGATAGTAGATATGCATTCGGAATGGTATATGATTATATGACAGCTTGGGGGAGAAGGGGGTTTGGGACAACCGGAGGGGATCACATAAAACACCAGTAGCGAATAGAGGCCCTCTTGGAAGCCACAAAAGCCCAAGCACAAGCTGCAGTAATAAAAATCAAAGCGCACCAGAAGATACAGAATCAGGAGCAAAAAGGGAACCAGGCCGCTGATCTAGCAGCACAGCGAGCTCTTGAACAAGAAATGGTTGAAGGGAACGTAACTAGTGCACAGGTAGAGGAAATAGATATCAGTAAATTGCATGCAGACGCCCCAGAAGACGAAAGACAGGAATGGTACCGAGTAGGGGGTAGACCAGATGAAGAGGCAATATGGCGAAAGAATGGAAAGGTGATAGCCCCCGTGTGCATCAGACAGATACTTTTAGAACTACATCATGAAAGCGCCCATACAGGAAGGGGGTCAATAAAACAGAAATTCCACATCCCATACCATCCTCAAAGTTCTGGAATGGTAGAAAGAATGAATCGCACCTTAAAAACAGCGGTAGCCAAAGCATTGGGGGAAAAACAGCAACGGTGGGTGGATGTGCTACCCACAGTATTAATGAAACTAAGAGCCACCCCAAATCGGACCACGGGCCTATCACCATATGAGCTAATGACGGGGAGGGCAATGCAGCTCCCCCATGGTATAATGACTGGAGGAGAAGATGTGGGTCCCCTAAAGGATAAACTCCGCAGATATGTCCTGGAAATGAGTAACCAATTAAAAGAAATGAAACAGCAAACTAGGGAAAGACAGGAAGAAAGAGATAAAGATTTGGAATTGACCGCATTTCCATATATCGCTCCAGCGGGGACCAAGGTAATGGTTAAGAATCTACCAGGAAAACCCGGGTTCGCCCAAAAATGGTCGGGACCATATCAGATTTTAATTAGTGGGGATACGTGTGCTTGCATTAATATAAAGGGCATGGGACGATGGAAGCACTGGACACAGCTGAAAGCCTATGACCCTTCACCAATTTAAGAATGGCTACACCAGAACAAGTACCTTTTGTAGAAAGTGAAGAATATGCTAGACAATATGACGAATGGGAATGGACGTTGACACAAACACTGGTTTGGATAATATGTATTATCTTGATAGGATATACCTTGGGATATATCCTGAAATATGTATGGGAACAGTCCCGTCAACTCCAACCGGTCGAGCAGGAGGAGGGAATCCAAATGATTATGATCGAAGAACCAGTTTAATAACAATATTCTATTCACCCCCACAGGAAAATAGAATGTACAAGCAACAAAGTGGTTAGGTTGGCGATATAGCCTTTGGGACATTGTTAACATAAAGTGATAAGATGAACGTGTTACGCGATATCATGTGTAGTTTGCTTGTTTGTGTAAACATAATATGTAGCCTCGGGAGGACTCAGGCTAGAGTACCCCCACGGGCCAAAAGAGAGTTACGGGTAAATTGGCAAGGGAATCCATTAACATGGCCCTTGACTATGTGTTGGCAGAAAAAGGGGGAACCTGTGCCCTAATAGGTACAGAATGTTATACCTACATACCAGACAGCTCAGAAGAAATAACTAACTTGGCAGAACACATCCAGGAAGAAGTAAAAAAGTTAAAACAACCTCCGGCATCCACCCTTTGGGGCTGGACAACTGGATGGTTGGGATCACTCGGGACATCAGTAGTACAAGGATTGATTTTGTTCTTTGTTATAATATTAGTGATGTATGGTCTGGTTTTATTGTTGAAATGTTGCTGCGCCTAAATGGCAAAAGATGTCGTTCCATCCACACCAGTGGGCCAGGTGTATCGTAACATAAAAGATAGATCTCTGTTTATCTAAGAAAGGAAAATGCTTACGCGCGGGTAGCGTTTATATTAATGCATGTGTAAAACTTTAGAGATAGAGTAGAATAGGGACAAACCATTGGTTGCGGCATATGACACAAGAAGAAACAGACAAACAGATGAAGAAGGGAACAACTTTAAGCTACAAGGAATACGTCTACACACGGAAGAAATGGATCATCGATATTTCAAAGAGAAGGACATGTTCATGACAAGTCAGGCGGAGGACGGAGGATAAAGAAAAAAACGGAAGAGGAGAGGAAGAACCTAACCTAAATGGTACGAATAGCTCAACTGTCGTGATGTGACTGGACTGTGCAGCTCAACCTCTTCCGGGGTGTCTTTCTCTCTCGTTCTCCCGAGCGCGTTCTCATTTACATTGGATTGTGAAACAACAATAACATCGTAAAAAGATCTTGTCAACAGAGCATAAGAAACTGTGTGCCGCCGTTATAACCATGGTATGATGGTCCCCAGGACAAATCAAGCTTTGGCCAGGGACCAATAGGAGGGACTGTAAGAGTAAAAAAAAATAATTGTAATAATGTAAGGGCAAATCAGTTGTAATGTTTAAGATTAGTTGAACTGCTTAAAGGACTATAGTAAAGGTCAAAGTATCTCCTGAAGGCATGGAGACAGGGGTATAATTAGATAAAGACCAACTTGCTTAGGCTGCAGTACAGATAATGCAGACACTGCAGAACCAAAATGTGAATCATTGTTTTTTATAATAAACTAGCCTCGAAAAGACTAAGAATGAAACCTCGCAGTGCAGATGGCTGACACAAAGCAGAAGTAAAGGATAAGTTTCGCTAACAGTGTAAGATTCTGATCAAGTTGTTTTTAGAGACCATAAGGGTCGCTAATGATGTAATGACTGTGCTGAGGTTTGTATTTTCTGGCTTCTGGAAGTGTATAAAGAAGCGTGGCTCCCATTGTTAAATTGAGAAGCAGGTCATGAGACCGCAGGCTGTGACCCTTCTCCCAGAGCGCTCTGAATATTAAACTGTGAACTTTTGCTTTAAGACAGACTCAAGTGAATTAATTTTTCACCAACACAGGAGTAGGCCATTCGGCCCCTCGAGCCTGCTCTGTCATTTAATGAGATCATGGCTGATCATCCAAATTCAGTACCCTGTCCCTGCTTTCTCCGCATATCCCTTGATCCCTTTAGCCTTAAGAAATATATCTATCTTCTTCTTGAATATATTTAATGAATTGGCCTCAACTGCCTTCTGTGGTAGAGAATTCCACAGGTTCACCACTCTCTGGGTGAAGAAATTGCTCCTCATCTCAGTCCTAAATGGCTTACCCCTTATCCTTAGACTGTGACCCCTGGTTCTGGACTCCCCCGTCATCGGGAACATCCTTCCTGCATCTAGTCTGTCTCGTCCTGTTAGAATTTTATAAATTTCAATGAGATCCCCTCTCATTCTTCGAAACTCTAGCGAATATAAGCCTAATCGACCCAATCTCTCTTCATACGTCATTCCTGCCATCCCAGGTATCAGTCTGGTGAATCTTCGCTGCACTCCCTCCATGGCAAGAACATCCTTCCTCAGATAAAGTGACCAAAACTGCACACAATACTCAAGGTGTGGTCTCACCAAGGCCTTGTACAACTGCAGCAAGACATCCTTGCTCCTGTACTCGAATCCTCTCGCTATGAAGGCCAACATACCATTTGCCTTCTTAACCGCCTGCTGCACCTGCATGCTTACCTTCAGTGACTGGTGCACAAGGACTCCCAGATCTCTTTGCACTTCCCCTTTTCCCAATCTATTGCCGTTCAGATAATAATCTGTCTTCCTGTTTTTGCCACAAAGTGGATAACCTCGCATTTATCCATATTATACTGCATCTGCCATGCATCTGCCCAATCACCCAACCTGTCCAAATCATACTGGAGTTTCTCTGCGTCCTCCTCACAGCACACACGCCCACCCAGCTTTGTGTCGTCTGCAAACTTGGAGATATTACATCTAGTTCCCTCGTCTAGATCATGAATATATATTGTGAATAACTGAGGTCCTAGCACCGATCCCTGCGGTACCCCACTAGTCACTGCCTGCCACTCGGAAAAAGACCCGTTTATTCCAACTCTTTGCTTCCTGTCTGCCAACCAGTTCTCTATCCAAATCAGTACCTTACCCCCAATCCCATTTGCTTTAATTTTGCACGCTAATCTCTTATGCGGGACCTTAGTGAAAGCCTTCTGAAATGCCAAATACACCACATCCACTGGTTCTCCCTTATCTATTCTACCAGTTACATCCTCAAAAAATTCCAGCAGATTAGTCAGGCATGATTTACCTTTTGTAAATCCATGTTGACTTTGTCCGATCCTGTCACTGTTTTCCAAGTGCTCTGCTATTACATCTTTTATAATGGACTCTAGCATTTTCCCCACTACCAATGTCAGGCTTACTGGTCTATAATTCCCCGTTTTTTCTCTACCACCTTTTTAAATAGTGGGGTTACATTAGCTGCCCTCCAATCCATGGGAACTGTTCCACAGTCTATAGAATTTTGAAAGATGACCAGCAATGCATCTATTATTTCTAGGGCCACTTCCTTAAGTACCCTAGGATGTAGATTATCAGGCCCTGGGGATTTATTGGCCTACAATCCCATCAATTTCCCTAACACCATTTCCCTACAAATAGTGATTTCATTCAATTCCTCCCTCTCATTAGACCCTATGTTCCCGACATCTCTGGGAGTTTATTTGTGTCCTCCTTTGTGAAGACAGAACCAAAGTATGTATTTAATTGTTCTGCCATTTCTTTGTTCCCCCATTATAAATTCCCCTGATTCTGACTGCAAGCCAATTGTGCACAGCAAACTCTCACAAACAGCAATGTGATAATGACCAGATAATCTATTTTTGTTATGTTGATTGAGGGATAAATATTGGCCAGGACACCGGGGATAACTCCCCGGCTCTTCTTTGAAATAGTGCCATGGGATCTTTTACGTCTACCTGAGAGATCAGATGGGGCCTCGGTTTAACGTCTCATCCAAAAGACGGCATCTCCGACAGTGCAGCACTCCCTCAGCGCTGCACTGGAGTGTCAGCCTAGATTTTTGTGCTCAAATCACTGGAGTGGGACCCACAACCTTGTGACTCAAAGGCAAGAGTGCTACTCACTGATCCACGGCTGACACTAAGTGTGCCCCCTTATGCAGGACACTGCTGGGGCACATGTAGGTTCATTCTGGAGGTGATCATATATATTGCAGCCGCAGTGAGCTGGTGATGAAGCGGGTGGATATTGAGTCTAGTGGCAAGTGCAACGATCAATCAAATTGCACTGTCCTCGATGGTGTCAAGCTTATTGAGTGCTGCAAACATTTGACTTTGGAAGTGTCGTTGGTGGAGGTCCTGAGGGTGTGCATTCATGCCAGGATGTGCCTCCAATGGATTTTCACATCCACTTTCACTGTCAACATGGGGCCAATTATACAGTGGAAAATTGGGCACTGAGGTCTACAATATGCTCGAGGTGCTCCCCACACCCGAATGTGGATGGCAGTGTAAAGAGGGCTGGGAGCCTGCGCACAGCTGTTGATAGGCTCATTAGGACCCTGACCTTAATGTAAATGGAGTAGCTGCCCCATAATGCAGTTGAAATGCCTGAGCAATGTCCAGCCGCACCACGGCAGGTTGGAATGGGCGCTGAAGAGGAGACAATACCCGTTGAGGTTAGCTCATTAGTAGCTTCATTATCGACCCCTCCAGTGTATACCAAGCTTATAAATATTGTTTTCCTAGCCAGGGAGCTATTTGTGCAGCTTAGAAATTATTTCCCCTTGAGCTTTGATCAGAATTGTGCTTGGTAAAGTAGTAAAATGATTAACTCTAAATTAGAACATAATTGCTATGGATGGAAGATAGGTAGACAGTTTTTTTCTCTGAGCATTAGTCCCCACGCGCATAATTAGGATATTCTGTGGCTCATTAAAATTCTAATTTCCACACTCCTGGTATTGTAATTGCTGGAGGACGAATCTCAGTAGCTAAGGGATGGTGACAAGGAACACCGAGGGGGAGAAATTCAGTATCGCCCCATTTGGGGCGCAATTATCGGCCGGGCGCAAAGATTAGCGCCTGGCGTTAATTATCACCTCCGACTGCAAACTTGACTTTTATCGCCCCTGGAGGTGATTGGAGCGTTAAATCAGGCGCTTCACACCTGTCTTAAGGCGCAAAGGCCGAGGAGCGAGGCGCTACCTCAGAGCGCTGGCGAAGCTCATGTGATGTCAGTCAGCAATGGAACACACACACAATGGCGCCGGCCAGTTCTTAAAGGGGAGGGTTGATCTTGCTTTCCATCCACATCCTGCTCATTGCAGCCTTGAATCTTGGCCTGGAGAGACCTGTACATCAAATCTGCTGGAAAGAACAATGGAGAGTACCAGGGAAAGAGCTCAGAGTGCAGCCCCCACAGTCTCTTCTAAATCGATACAAGGAAGGGCAAATCAAAATGAACCTGCAAAGTGCTGCTCAGTACCCAAAACCCCTTCACACAGCGTTGAATCTCTCCAGAAGTCTCTCTCTCTCTCTCTCTCAGAATGCGTGGTTCAAAAATGTCACCAACAATAAAAGGCAGGAAGCGGTCGCCTTTAAATAGCGCTCCCCCAGTCCCTTCCTGACTGCAAAATGCTCCCCTCAACCTGTCGTTGCTAGTGGCAGGCGGTAAGGCAGGGGGCGCCACTCAATATCCGCTCCGGGGCGCTACCGGGGTGTTGCGCACTCGACTGACATCACGATCTGCCGGCGCAGGAGATCGTGGCGATAATGTTTAGCGCCGCCGCAAAATGTCTAGTTAATTTCGCGAGCGGCGCAAACATCGCCGTGCCCGGGTGCTAGTTGTTTTGCGCCCCATTAGCGCCCTCTTAAGGTGCTAATGGGAGGCGCAACCAACTGAATTTTTCCCCCCATAAGTCTTTAACTCCTCATTTGGCAACATGTCACTCCATATTGAATTATTAACAATTCATTCTGTCATTTGGAAAATTCTTAGGCTAATGCCTATATTCATAAACATGGCAATAAATAGTGTACTACAGTACAATTTGACTTAAGGTAATACCCTGTATATGTCCCAAAGATGTACGCATTCACCCATTGTGCAAAATTTGTTACTAATGCTGTATTTACTGTTAATGCTTAAATAAACAGATACAGAACAGCAGCTACAAAAAATGCATTAGTACCAAATGTATTCAAATTACGATATTCAGGCAGAATCATAAAGGTTTGTGAGTATTTAGGGAATTATATGATCCATTCTGAAACTTCTAAGGGGATATTTTCTGCTCCCATGCATCAGCAGTGCAAATGAGCGTTGGACCCGGGAGGGGAGTGGGGGGAGACAGAAAATCGGCCACTGAAATTGAGCAGCAGAAATGCAGCAGGAGCACACTCTCTGATATTTTCTGATCGGACACCAGAGATGGTGCCAGTCCTCTAGCTGACCCTCTGGCCAACCCCTTCCTACACCTCTGCTACTACAACATCATAACATGGCATGAGGTGGGCAGTGAAATGTGTTACAAGGAACGTGTAAAGATTGCGATCATTTTTTAAAATTTTGTTCTCAGGATGTTGGTGATGTGGCAAATGTGCATTACATAAGAGTATAAGAAATAGGAACAAGAGTAGGTCATATGGCTCATCGAGCCTGCTCCGCCATTCAATAAGATCATGGCTGAACTTCTACATTAGCTCCACTTTCCCACCCGATTCCCATATCACTTGATTCCCTTAGTGCCCAAAAACCTATCGATCTCTGTCTTGAACATACTCATCAACTTGGCATCCACAGCCCTCTGGATTAGAGAATTCCAAAGATTCACAACCCTCTGAGTGAAGAAATTCCTCCTCATCTCAGTCTTAAATGGCCTACCCCTTATCCTGAGACTATGCCCCCTAGTTCTAGACACTCCAGCCAGGGGAAACAACCTCTCAGCATCTACCCTGTCAAGCCCTCTAAGAATTTTATACTTTTTAATGAGATCACCTCTCATTCTTCTAAACTCCAGAGAGTATAGGCCCATTCTACTCAATCTCTCCTTGTAGGACAGCACTCTCATCCCATGAATCAATCTAGTGACCCTTCATTGCACCCCCTCTAATGCAAGTATATCCTTCCTTAGGTAAGGAGACCAAAACTGTACACAGTACTCCAGGTATGGTCTCACCAAAGCCCTATATAATTGTAGCAAGACTTCCTTACTCTTATACTCTACCCCCTTGCAATAAAGGCTAACATGTGAGTTGCCTTTCTAATTGCTTGCTGTACTGGCACATTAACTTTCTGCGATTCGTGTACAAGGACCCCCAAATCCCACTGAATACCAACATTTACTATTCTCACCGTTTAAAAAATATTCTACTTTCCCATTCTTCCTACCAAAGTGGATAATATCATATTTCCCCACATTATACTCCATCTGCCACCTTCTTGCCCAATCACTTAACTGGACGATATCCCTTTGCATCCTCTTTGCATGCTCCTCACAGCTTACTTTCCCACCAAGGTTTTAATGTCAGCAAACTTGGATACATTACACTCGGTCCCCTCATTAATATAGATTGTAAATAGCTGAGGCAGAGCACTGATCCTTGCAGCACTCCACTAGTTACACCCTACTAACCCGAAAATGACCCGTTTATTCCTACTCTCTGTTGTCTGTCCATAAACCAATCCTCAATCCATGCTAAGTATATTACCCCCAATCCCATGAGCCCTAATTTTGTGTAACAACCTCTTGTGTGGCACCTTATCGAATGCCTTCTGAAAATCCAAATATACTACATCCACTGGTTGCCCCTTATCTACCCTACTAGTTACACCTTAAAAAAACTCTAATAGATTTGTCAAACACAATTTGCTTTTCATAAAACTATGTTGTCCCTGCCTAATCATATTGTGATTTTCCAAGTGCCCTGTTACCTCATCCTTAATAATAGATTCTAACATTTTCCCCACTACTGATGGCAGGCTAACTGGTCTGTAGTTCCCTGTTTTCTCCCTCCTTCCTTCAACATTTGCTACCTTCCAATCCACAGGCACCGTTCTAGAATCTAAGGAATTCTAGAAGAACAAATCCAATGCCTCCACTATCTCTGCAGCCACCTCTTTTAAAACCCTGTGGTGTAGGCCATCAGGTCCAGGGGATTTGTCAGCTTTTAATCCCATTAATTTCTCCAATACTTTATCTTTACTAACATTAATTAATTTACATTCCACATTCTCATTACACCCTTGATTGCCCATCCCTAGGTTCTCTGAGAAGGTGATAGTGGGACTCCTCCTTGAACCGCTACAGATTGTGTTCCCTTCCCTGAATGACACTAGTAAACCAGTTGGGTTTTCAACAACAGTCTGGTAATTTTTCTGGTGCTAGCGCACAAATGACCAGATTTATTAAGTTCAATTTTATTACTTGCTTTGGTGGGATTAGAACTTGCAATCTTTAAGTTGCCTGTTCAGTATCATAGCCATTAGGTTACTGTAACCTTTTTTTAACATTGTGTTTCTGAAGGTATGACTGAGGAGCAACAGTTTGCATGGCCTGAGGCTACATGGGTATCCACTTCACAACACACAGAATCAGCCAGCAGCCAGAGTGACTGATGGGCCAGAATTTTCCCGTGGCCAAGCATGCGGGTTTGGGGGCAGGCCGCAGTAAAATTCCTGGAAATTGCAAGCGCATCAGGAACCCGCCACCTCGCACATTTAAATTGGGCGACTTTGAAGGCGCGACACGGGCCCAATCGGCAGAGGCGGGTGACCTCATTCAAGTCATTAACTGCTTGTTGAGAGACCCTTAAGAGGGTTTCTAATGCCAGCTTTTGACCTTTACTGCAGGAGCACGGAACTCACGCAACTCGGGTACCTCACCTGTGAAGGGGAGGCGGAAGCTCAGTGGCCATTGGCAAGTCCATTCATTGAGAGCTGGGAAAAGCACATAAATACTGCAACATTACACCTCATTACTTGCCTCATGGAAAGGCTCTTGCTCACTCCATTTTGTCCACAGATTTAGGTGTCAGCAGTTTGCAAGTAATTTCTGAAACCTTGGAAGCCACTCTCACCACATTGCTACTCAGTATCAGAACATTGAGGGATTGTGCCTCTGAGCTCCACTTTACCTGCCATCTTTGCCATTCAGTGCCATTCGCAACTCCTCAGATAATGAAGCAGTCCATGCCCACCTGCAGCAAGACCTGGACAACATTCAGGCTTGGGCTGATAAGTGGCAGGTAACATTCGCGCCACACAAGTGCCAGGCAATGACTATCTCCAACAAGCAAGCATCTAACCACCGCCCCTTGACATTCAACGGCATTACCATCGCCGAATCGCTCACCATCAATATCCTGGGGGTCACCATTGACCAGAAACTTAACTGGACCAGCCACATAAATACTGTGGCTACAAGAGCAGGTCAGAGGATAGGTATTCTGCGGCGAGTGTCTCACCTCCTGACTCCCCAAAGCCTTTCCACCATCTACAAGGCACAAGTCAGGAGTGTGATGGAATACTCGACACTTGCCTGGATAAGTGCAGCTCCAACAACACTCAAGAAGCTCGGCACCATCCAAGACAAAGCAGCCCGCTTGATTGGCACCCAATCCACCACCTTGAACATTCACTCCCTCCACCACTGGCGTACCGTGGCTGCAGTGTGTACCATCTACAAGATGCACTGCAGCAACTCGCCAAGGCTTCTTCGGCAGCACCTTCCAAACCCATGACCTCTTCCACCTAGAAGGACAAGGGCAGCAGGTGCATGGGAACACCACCACCTCCATGTTCCCCTCCAAGTCACACACCATCCTGACTTGGAAGTATATCACTGTTCCTTCATCGTCGCTGGGTCAAAATCCTGGAACTCCCTACCTAACAGCACTGTGGGAGTACTTTCACCACACAGACTGCAGCGGTTCAAGAAGGCTGCTCACCACCACCTTCTCAAGGGCAACTAGGGGTGGGCAATAAATACTGGCCTTGCCAGCAATGCCCACATCCCATGAACAAATAATTAAAAAAATCTATTATATCAGCATGGGTGTTGCTTATACAGTCTCGCCTTGGTCCTCAGAATTGGACCAAGATGAGCCACACCACCAGCAGCAGCAACCACAACAGCAGCCTTTTCCTCAATGACCTGATGCTCCACAGGAGAGAGAGGGTCAGCATAGGGCTGCAGCGCACCAGAGGTGCTACCCCCAACACAGGGTATACAGGCAGATGGGGAGGGCTAACAAGGAAAGGGAATACACATTAAATGGTAGGACACTGAGTAGTGCAGAAAAACAAAGGGACCTTGGAGTGCATGTCCACAGATCCCTGAAGGTAGCAGGCAGGTAGATAAGGTGGTTAAGAAGGCATATGGAATGCTTGCCTTTATTAGCCGTGGCATTGAATACAAGAGCAGGGGGGTTATGCTTCAACTGTATAAAACACTGGTTAGGCCTCAGCTAGAGTACTGCGTGCAGTTTTGGTCACCGCATTACAGGAAAGATGTGATTGCACTAGAGAGGGTACAGAGGAGATTTACAAGGATGTTGCCGGGAGTAGAGAATCTTAGCTATGAGGAAAGACTGGATAGGCTGGGTCTGTTTTCCTTGGAACAGAGGAGGCTGAGGGGAGACCTTATTGAGGTGTATAAAATTATGAGGGGCATAGATAAAGTGGATAGAAATGACCTATTTCCCTTAGCAGAGGGGTGAAAAACCAGGGGGCACAGATTTAAAGTAATTGGTGGAAGGTTTAGAGGGGATTTGAGGGGAAATTTCTTCACCCAGAGGGTTGTGGGGATCTGGAACTCACTGCCTGAAAGGCTGGTAGAGGCAGGAACCCTAACCACATTTACTTGGATGTGCACTTGGGATGCTGTAACCTGCAGGGCTACGGACCAAGAGCTGGGACGTGGGATTAGGCTGGGTAGCTCTTTGTTGGCCGGCGCGGACATGATAGGCCGAAATGGCCTCCTTCTGTGCTGTAACTTTCTATGATCCTATAATTCAGGCGATGAGCTTCCTCAACATGACTGAGCAGCTGTGTTTCAAAAGGCTCAGGCTATCGCGCCAGGTCGTCGCAGACATTTGCAGCTTGCTGGAACAAGACCTGCTGCCCAGAGGACCTGGTGGACACGCCTTACCAGTGGCTGTCAACTTCTGCTTCCCTCAACTTCTTCACCTCAGGCTCCTTCCAGGGATCTGCAGCAGATATTTGCAGGATCTCGCAGTCGGCCGCCCACAGATGCATCACCCAGGTGATCGATGCCATGTTTCACATGTCAGCCAATTACATCAACTTTGCCACTGATGAAGCCAGCGTTACTGAGTGGGCGCTCGGCTTTGTGGCCCTGGCTGGCTTCCCACAGGTGCAGGGCATCATCGACTGCACGCATGTGACCATCAAGGCACCCCCATCATCACCCAGGAGTGTTTGTGAACCGCAAGGGCTTCCACTCCCTCAAGGTGCAGCTGGTTGGCAACCATAAAAAGATGATCATGCATTTGTGACAGATTCCCTGGCAGCTGTCATGACTATTTCATGCTGTGCTAGTCCACCCTCCCTCAGCTCTTCGCACCTCCAAACAGACTTATCGGCTGGCTGCTTGGAGACAAGGGCTATCCACTGATGATGTGGCTCATGACACCCTTGAGGATGCCAAGTAATGAGGCCAAGGAGCATTATAATAAGAGGCACATGTCCACCAGATGTGTCATAGAGAAAACAATAGGCATGCTGAAGATGCGCTTCAGATGCCTTGACAGATCTGGAGGAGCCCTTCAGTACGCACTAGCCAGGGTCTCCAGAATCATCGTCGTTTGCTGCGCGCTGCACAACATAGCACAGCAGCGAGGATTGCAGCTGCAGGAGGAGCAAGGCGCAGAGCACACAGCCTCTTCAGAGGAGGAGGAAGAACCTGAGGTAGAGATGGGACTAGCAGGGCACACATTGCTGTCCAGGAGGCCTGGGATGACCTCATCATGGTCAGATTTACCTAACTTGCTCCAATGCAGCCATAAGCCTGCCACATGTTGTACTAAGCTCCCCCCCAACAAAACCATCCCTACAATGACCAAGCCATTGCTCTCACCCAAACCTCCAGTGCTCGAGGTTAAGTAATGTCTCACCATTCACTCAAGTGACAAAACCACTTCCAAAGTAACAGGCAAAAATGGACAAGACTGGAAAGTGGTGCAAAGAAATACATTTATCTGTGTCATCAAAAGAACTGAAACTTAACACTAACATTTTTTCATACACCCACTTGCATACCCGTGTGCATCTACTTTTGTGTCTTTTTTTTCTTTTCCGAGTGCTTCCACAAGGTACAACCCCTGTGGCTTCAGCAGAGCTGGTTGCAGGCCGCTCACTTCCCTGCTGCGACTTGTTAGACACTTTTGGCAGACGTCCTCTGGGTTTTGGAGCCTGTGATGGCCCCGCCAAAGTCTGCTCCTCCTGCGACTGTGCAGGGGCAGACTCGGCCATCACGATCCGCGGAAGCATCTGGGGCTCTGACTGAGGGGGAGGCGACAGGGGAGAAGTGGGAGCGCTTTGAGAGTAGCCCCCACTTCAATGTCCCCTCTCACCATCATCCCTCTCATGGGCCACCCGCACTCCCTGCTAGCAAGGAGCTGGAGAGCAGTGGGGCGATGAAGGCCCAAGTCTACGTTTACATCCCTCCTTGAGATGAGGTCTATGAGCGTCTGCCATCTGTTGTCCACAGCTAGCATGTGCTCATGTGACTGGCGCATTTGCTGCTCCATGCAGGTTGCCATCCTTTCCATAGAACAGCACATCGTCACCATCACCTGCGAGATGGTGGTGCTCATGTTGGAGACGGACTCCTCCATTCTCTGAACATTTGCAGACATCGCGGCTGCAAAAGATACCAGAGCTTCCTGTATTTCTTGCTGCCCCTCCAGGATCACCCTCGTTCTCGATGGCCCCCGAGGCTCAGCATCTGCATGCAGCTCAGCAGCGCTTGGAGTGTCCTGCGCCCTCTGGCGAGGAGTCTCCACTGCTGTCCCTGTCTCCACCATCTGCTCTTGCTCACTTGTGATGTGTGAGGCACCAGGTGACTACACTACTCTATGTCGTACAGGACCCACCGAGGTATGCGCATCTGCGCTGGTGCTGGGTGCGTTTGGGTCTGCTGATGGTGCCCCCTCAGAGGCTGGAGCTTCCTCTGAGGAGTCGTCTTCCTCCTCCAGCTGGACAGTGGGGGGCAGTTGATGGACCTGTGGGATAGTAAAGAGTTGAGTTAGAAATGTAATAGCAAGAATGGGCAACGTTACTATTATGCGCATGATGACATTTCACTGGCTGCTGACATCAGTCACCATATGAGTGACTGTTGTATGCCATGTGGCCGTATGAGATATAATTCTGTCACCAGGTTGCCGGGAGGTCCACCTCTCTCCGTCTCCCACCGCCAGCAGCTCTGTAACTCCCAATATCTCCAGGGCCTCCTCCTCTGCTGGTGTCAGTTGGGTGAATACTGGAGGGCCACCTCCAGTTCTCTGCCTTCCCCGTGTGTTCTGGGCTTTTTTCTCTTGCAAGGAGGGAAAGAGAACTTTGAGTGAGAGTGATGGAATTAGTGTAAGGAATGGATAGGATACATCTGTAGAGGGTGACTATGAGGGAGTGGCGTGACATTGCCGAATGGCCTCCTTGTGTGGTGTTACTTGCTATGATTGCATTAGGATGAGGGTGAGTGTCAGGGGTGGTTAGTCAGATGGGGATGTGAGTATGTAGATAGAGAGAGAGGGATGGGTAGATGTGAAAGGTATGTTGGTGTGAGTAATGATATGCAGGAGTAGGCTTGGGAAGGCAGAGCGATGGGGATGTGTTGACAGGCACAACAGGATGAGGGTGAGTGTGGCTTTGCATGCACCTTTCCTGGCCTCCTGGGATCATTGAATCGTTTCCTGCACTGGATCCAGCTCCTCCTGACCACATCCCTGCTGCTGACCTCCTCAGCTATATCCAGCCAGGCCCTTTTTGTGTCTTTGGGAGGTCTCTTGCGCCTATCAGCAGAAAACAGGACCTCCTTGCATGCTCTGACTGCCTCCACCTGAATATGCAGGGATGCATCAAAATCGTGGTGCAGCCCTCTGCCTTTGAGTGTCCATCATTGATAGTTTAGAACAGTACTCAGCCCATCCACACTCTTCTAGCAACCTTCAAATGAGTTGAGTGCAAAGCTGCTTTAAATATCGCCACTGGAAACGAGTCATTGATGACGTCATCAGACCCGTTCCATTTAATTAGGCCGGGAAACACGTATGACTACTTTAAGTGGGGCCATTAAGTTAAAGTCGCCCTGAAGAACGCGCTGAGCAGAACATCACATTCCCAACCTGCTACACGGGCTGCACGCACCCAACCCGACTCCACGTAAAAATTCTGGCCGTGGTGTCTGTTGTGAGGTGGATGCCCCTGTAGTTTCAGTACCTGCAAGTTTCTATGATTCTAATAATTGTTTAGCTTTGGATTTGGATGTTTCACCCAATGCTCCCTGCCCTAATTCTTAAATCTAACTGTAACCCACGCTCTAATTCTCGTTTGAGTTCGAGCTCTACTTCTAACTCTAGCTCTAATTCTTACTCTAATTCTAACTCTTATTCTAACTCTAACTCTAGCTCTAATTCTCATTCTAGGGGGTTGAAATTGGTATGTGTCACGACCCGGGTGGATGCCTAAAACAGGCGTTAGGAGTTGCGATCGCACCCCCTCCTCCAGAGCCCATTCCAATCCCCTTCCCAGGTATTTCCTGAGGTAGGGCAGGCGGCCCAGCATTGATGTCTTACTCAGTTGAGCTGCCTGTGGAGGTAGCCAGCCCCAAGTATGTTGATGAGGCTCAAGGACCGATTTGCATCTAATTTACAGACCTAGGTTGAAGTTTTAGCGCATTGGTTTGTGGTATATTAACATAGCCACCTCATAATATTACTTCCAGGTTTGCCGTCGAAAGCGCGACAGCGGGCATAGTGCAGACCCACATGATGCGATCTCAACTGGAATATTTAAAGGGCAATCTGAAGATGGAATTTGGAGGAGTTAGGAGTTTGCATAAAGAGAGGGAGAAGTTTCATGATGGATTCAGGATTGTCAAGGGCTGTGCCTCAATTAACGATGCATCGCTTGAATCACTGCTGGGAGCAGTGAGGATTCGGAGAGAGATACTCTTCCCCAGCAACGGGAGGAAGAAACCTGCTGCTGCAACAAAGAAGGCGTGGGTGGAGATGGCCGAGGAGGTCAGCAGGAGCATTGTGCCACGCTCTTGGATTCAGCTTTAACCAGGTTAGGAAAGGTGAGTAGAGTTGCACACTCACCTACAACCTCTTGTGCACATCACCACCACCCCCAACCTCACACTGCCTTGTAAAGCCTACTCCATCACATAGCTCCTCACATCCACTTACCTTACAAATGCACCCATCTATCCACCCACCACTGCCATTCACTCTGATCCTTATGCAATTTGATGCCTCTTCCTGATAGTAACCCTCACCAAATGCACTGCCTCCATTGGGTGAACACATGCCATTACATTCACTCATAGGTCTGTTCTTTCCCCTGTTGCAGGGGAAGAGAGTATAAAACACAATAGAGAGGGAGAGAACCGGTGGTGGTCCTCCACAGATTTCCCAGTTGCAGAGGAGGAAGCGTTAGAGATCAGTGGTGTTTCAGCATTCATGACCATCGGAGATGGAGAGATTGGGACTTCCCAGCTACCTGGTGACTGAATTAAATATCAGCGACCCCCATGTCATACAACACTCAGTCATGTTGACTTGATTTCAGCAGCGAGTGAAATATGATCATCTTCATAATGCTAAGTTGCAACATTTGTACTTTGCCAGGACGAATTCATATGTTTCTCTCCACCAGGGCCTTCACGTGTGCAGCAGCAGTCGGTGGACCTCACAGACGATGGATCCTCAGAGGAGCCGATTCCTTCTGACGGTGAATCGTTACAGTACTCATGCTTACCAAGCACCAGTGCAGATACTCGCACTTCGGTGGATCCAGTTAGGCAGTTAGTTGGGATTTCCACTGGTGACCCACAGTTCACAAGTGAGCAAGAGCTGACAGTGGTGGCAGGGACAGCGGTGGAAAGTCCATGTCGGAGGGTACAGCATTCTCCATGCTCTGCTCAGCTGGACACAAATACTGTCCCTGCACCTGTGGGAAGCCAGCCAGAGACGCACACCTGAGCGCCTGCTCATTCTGACTGGCGTTATCACAGGCGAAGTTGAAATAATTGCCGGCTGTGGCAAACAACCCGTCAGGGACCTGCCTTATGCATTTATGTGCAGCTGACTGGGAGATCCTGGATATGTCACCGCCAGAGCCCTGGAAGGATCTGGAGGCCAAAAAGTTGAGGGCAGTAGTCAGTTTCACAGCCACTGGTAATCCGTGGCCACCAGGTCTCAATACCTCCAAAGCCCACAAATTAGCCTCGCACCACAATCACTCTCACCAAACCCTTTCTCATAGGAGGTAAGACAGCAGCTGTGAGCACTGAGTATTTATTGATGTCTGTATGCCTGACTTTTAATGAGCCCCATGAATTGGCATTCAGTCTTCTCGCCTTCCTTTCACTGGAAACCTGTGCATATTAAGTTTAAATGTGGTCAAAATCTCATCAAAAGTGGCTCATTTAAATATTATAAGCAGTAACCTGCCTCTCCGGAGAGGGTTACGCACACGCATCAAAACACACCTAAGTTAAACCTGGAAGTCGGTGCGTTGAAGCCGGCTTCCAGACGGGCTGACGTTTTCCCCGATATTATCAACCCTCCCAAACCCAAACCCGTGCGTTCTTTACTATTAAAATTCCCCCAAACTGTAACTTTGGGGGAAATTTTAACTCCTCCTGCTTTGTGGAAATGGGAGGGTGAGCAGTTAAAATGGAACAGGCAGCATTCCTTTTCCTCCCCTCCAATCTGACTGACTGCAAGTTTAATTTGTAGGCGATAAGGACACCTGTCTCAATCTGGCGTGGTCCTCTTTGAATATACAGATCGGTCCCGATTATGTCATTGGGGCTCGATCTGCTATTTTAATCTGAGTCCTGAGCGGGAGAGTTGTGATGGCAAAATCTGCTGGAAACAGCAGCCTGGAAGTGTCCCAGCAAGGTGAACATTTTTTTTAATACAAAAGCAAAATACTGCGGATGCTGGAAATCTGAAATAAAAACAGAAAATGCTGGAAATACTCAGCAGGCGAGGCAGCATCTGTGGAGAGAGAAACAGAGTTAACGTTTCAGGTCGATGACCCTTCGTCAGAACTGGAAAAAGCTGGAGATGTAACAGATTTTAAGCAAGTGTAGGGGCAGGGAAAGGGGGGAGGGGAGGAAAGAACAAAAGGGAAGGTCTGTGATAGGATGGAAGGGAGGAGAGATTAAGAGATGGTGCAAGGCAAAAGGAGATGGTAATGGGACAAGATAAGAAACAAAAGATGGCTCTAGAGAAGTGTAAATGGCACTGGCAGAATGAAAGACAGCTGCCATGTGGGAGAGAGAAAAAAATAAAAAAATAAATGGGGAAAAAAAAGAATAGAGCAGAGGTTATGGTCTGAAATTGTTGAACTCTATGTTGAGTCCAGAAGGCTGTAAAGTGCCTAATCGAAAGATGAGGTGCTGTTCCTCGAGCTTACGTTGAGCTTCATTGGAACAGTGTAAGAGGCCGAGGACGGTGAGGTCAGAGTGGGAGTGGAGCAGAGAATTAAAGTGACAGGCAACCAGAAGCTCGGGGTCACCCTTACGGACTGAACGGAGGTGTTCCACAAAGCACTCACCCAATCTACATTTGGTCTCCCCAATGTAGAGGGGACCGCATCGTGAGCAGCGAATACAGTATACTAAATTGCAAGAAGTACAAGTAAATCGCTGTTTCACCTGGAAGGAGTGTTTGGGGCCCTGGACAGTGGGAAGGGTGGAGGTAAAAGGGCATGTGTTGCATCTCCTGCGCTTGCACGGGAAGGTGCCCGGCGAAGGGGAAGGGGTGTTGGGGGTGATAGAGGAGTGGACCAGGGTGTCGTGGAGGGAGCGGTCCCTTCGGAATACTGAAAGGGGAGGTGAGGGGAAGGTGCGTTTGGTGGTGGGATCACGCTGGAGGTGGCGGAAATGGCGGAGGATGATCCGTTGAGCGTGGAGGCTGGTGAGGTGAAAGGTGAGGACAAGGGGAACCCTATTGTGGTTCCGGGAGGGAGGGGAAGGGGTGAGAGCAGAAGTGCGGGAAATAGAACAGACACGGTCAAGGGCCGTGTCAACCATGGTAGAGGGGACTCCTCGGTTGAGGAAAAAGGGAGACATGTCGGAAGCACTAATATGGAAGGTGGCATCGTCAGAGCAGATGCGGCGGAGATGGAGAAACTGGGAGAATGGAATAGAGTCCTTACAGGAAGCGGGGTGGGAGGAAGTGTAGTCCAGGTAGCTGTGGGAGTCAGTGGGCTTGTAGTGAATGTTTGTCAATAGCCTATCCCCAGAGATGGAGACAGAAGTCGAGGAAGGGAAGGGAAGAGTTGGAGATGGACCATGTGAAGGTGAGGGAAGGGTGGAAATTGGAAGCAAAGTGAATGAAATGATCTAGTTCAGGGCGAGAGCAGGAAACGGCACCGATGCAGTCATCAATGTACTAGAAAAAGAGGTGAGGGAGGGGACCCGAGTAGGACTGGAACAAAGAATGTTCCACGTATCCCACGAAAAGGCAGGCATAGCTGGGACTCATGCAGGTTCCCATAGCAACACCTTTAATTTGGAGGAAGTGAGTGGAGTCAAAGGAGAAGTTGTTCATTGTGAGAACAAGTTCAGCCAGGCGGAGGAGGGTGGTGGTGGAAGGGGACTAGTTGGGCCTCTGTTCAAGGAAGAAGCGGAGCGCCCTCAGGCCATCCTGGTGGGGGATGGAGGTGTAGAGGGTTTGGACGACCATAGTGAAAAGGAGGCGGTTGGGGCTGGGAAACTGGAAACACTTTTTTAAACTTGTTTTCCTTTGCTTAGGAGCCAGGAGAAGCAGGAGTGCTCCTCTGGGCCTTACAAGGAAACCTTGGACGTCCCCTGCCCAGGCTTCTGCCCACCCGATCAAGATTCCTCTCCGATGGCTTACCTTGTGCCAGGAACCATTCCTGCGGGTTGCCAGAATCGGCCTCCGAACCATACAACTTTAACAGCCGGGCAGCTGCATCCCGCCAACTTCCCGCCCCTTTGGCCCGTCAAAATTGGCTGAGGATCCCTGCTGCCGCTCCCGAATGAGCGTACGGCTCGCTTTGCCGGGTTCCCGCCCCGGAATAAAAATCAACCCCTCTATGTGTAGCTCTAACTCAAATTTTAATTCTAACTCTAAATCTGACTTCCCACAGAGTAGATATTCCTGGGCTGATGCTTACTTCATGTGGAATGAATGCCATTATGGATGGAAAATCAGGGGTTGCAGGCCATCAATTTATCATCCAACTGGTGAATAAGCTCTACAAACTCAAACTTATATTGGAATGTAAATCTTCTCAAGGTAAATTGCCACTATTTGGTTTGGATGAATGACTGAAAACGATACCCAATTTGCAGTAAATCATATTATCATATCAGAGACAGCTGAGAACCACTCCTGCTGTCTGAAAATGCTTTGAGACATTGGGAAGGGGTGTCAGATGATCCACATAAATTAAACAAGATAGGTGTGTAATCTTTGACAAGAACAGAGAGATGCACCAGAAAACTGGGACTTCTGAATTTAAAACAGTGATAACTATCTAATTTCATATGTTTACAAGTGCTGCATCTCTATAAAAAGCCTGCAGTCTTTCAATGTTACAGCCCGGCGCCACACACTACTCACATGGCTGTCATGGGAGACTGCAGTCATGTCAAACTGTCTGACTGAAATTCTGTGGCAACTTGCTGCTAAGTTTTCAAAATATATTACAGTAAGTTCAGACCCCTCTCGCACAGTATGACTGATAGGTAAGCATTCCCCCACCACGAGCCTCCACCCTCTTCCGAGAGAAACTTTTCTTGTCTTTCACTATTTCATCAATATTACTGGGCTATTGCTCTTCTGAACTTTCTTCCCTTGTTTCTCTTAAGCTCCAAATGCATCACCTTAGCAGCTCTCCCTTCATCGAACAGCCCACTGTTTTGAAATCAACATTCGTCAGATTTTCTCCTACTCTAACTCATTCTTTCAATGGGTAAAGTTGAACTTGTTGTGAAAGATTACTCACCCCAATCCTTTGTGAGTTTTAGACCCCACTCCTTAACCTTAGTATTGCCTTCTCTCTCTGTCACATACACATGCAATATCTTCCCCATTTCTCTCACCCTTCTGCTTCTTTTCCCATCTTTCATGCTGTTATAAAGACTGTAGCCTGGATATTTACTGGGGTGGGTTGTGTAGGCGAGGGATGGAGTTTCAAACAGGAAACCTGGAAGTCTGGGTTTCCCAGCACGTTGTGGAGTTTTATCTCCACAGCGTGCGTCCTTTGGCCCTGACAGGTTCCCTGCCCGGAAGTCAGCCTGATTGACAGACTTTGGGCCTTCTATATGTAATTTTAACTCATTTTAAAAACGTGATTTAAAAAAAAAATGGCCCAAAAATTAGTGAGGGAGCCTTCGTGCGAGGGTACGGCTTCCCCGCGATCTCTCACTGCGCGCTGGCTTTTTAATTCCCAGCTCGCACGAACTTGATGTTCTAGACATCAGCTGGGCAGTGCTTGCGTATCCCACAGGCGTAGTTAATTCGTGCGAGCTGTGGGATCACGTGATTCAGTTAGAGCCAATGGCAGCACACCATCTTTCATTCATAGCTTTCACAATCAAGTGCTGTGAAAGCTATGAATCTATACCCCCCCAAAAGAACAGCTAAACCTCAATTAAATTTAAAAAAAACCCCATCACATTAATAAAATAAGTATAGTTAAATAAATTAACCACTTTAAACAAAAAATTAAATTTTTGAAAAAATTTAAAATCTTTTAAAAAGTTATAAAAATAAACTTACCTTTCTTTAAAGTCTCTAAAAAAGATATACCTGTTGAAAAAAATTCAAAATAATACTTAATTAACTACTTACCTTGTTAAAAGAGGGTCTTACGCCTCCTTTCTTTATGTGCAAAATCTTCCGTGCTTACCTGCGCGTCCAAAGCACTAAGTGCACTGCGTGCGCGCAGCCTGTAGCGCGCACGTGGTTCACCTAGGAACCGCCCCCTTTGAAATCACCAAGTGCCGGTTTTCAGCGCATGCGCAGTGCATGCAGAAAACCGGCAATTGGAGACAGAATACGCGAGAGTACACAGAGCGTACTCTCGCGTAGAGGCACTAATTTTTGGGCCAATGTATTTAATGTTTTACTGTGTTTTTGGGGTGATCTCCATTCATATATTTGACATGTCTATCTGTCAAGTGTATGAAGGGAGATTCCCTTCTCCTATTGGCTCCCCATGGCCCACGTGATCCCAGGGACGCTTGCGAACTGCATGCGCCTCTGGAATACGTGGGCCCTGTGCATTTTGAGTTTGGAGAGGCCCAGGATCAGAAGTATACGCACCTCGGGAGCCCTCAGGTAAGTTTGTAGATTTTTTTCCAGATCGGAGGCCTCCGCACGCAGGAAGCCTCCGATCGAAAAATACGGGCCTTAGTTTCCAGTCAGGCAGGTAGGGAGCAGGCCACAGGAGCAGGAAGGCTTGATCCACGAACTGTGGGGTTGGGGGGGGGGGGGTGGGTGGGGCAGTTCCGATCCCAGACCCCGGGGTGGGGTGGATGGGGGTCCGATCCCAGACCCCGGGGGGGGGGAGCAATTCTCGACCCCAGGGGTCTTTGTATGGTGGGGGAGGAGTTTGATGGGAGGGAGCTTGAGGGGAGCCGGGAGGAAGCACTCCTGCTCGTCCTGTCCCACAAGCAGTGCTGTAAAGGCAGTTACCTTCTCACCGAAGCTGTCCCCACCTTACTTCAACTGTTGGGTTTCCCGAGGCCTGGGAAACCCGGCCGCCCACTGTAAAACCTGCAAGGCAGGTTAAATCAGAGGCTGCCAGCCTCATTAACATATTTAAAATGCCAACCTGCCCTTGCCCCGCTTTTGGTAAAACCCGGAAGTCAGCGGGTTGGAGCTGGCTTCCCAACACGATCGGAATTTTTCCCAATTTAAACCCCTACCCGCACCCAATCCCACGTGCTCACCCATGTTAAAATTCGCTCCCCCCCCCCCCCATGTATCTCTTCATCCCCATATTTTGAGACTGCCATATTACACGTGTGAGCTACGATTGGCGACTGGGGGATGAGTCATACTGGTGCAACTGCTTGTGAACCTGTCCAGCAGCAGCTAAAAAGCCCCCAGGGTAGTGACCAGGAGCACTGCTGCTGGCTTTTTAGGCTTTCAGGCTATTTTTCCTCCAATGTTTAATTGGAGGAAATGGTGGCTCATCCAGACCTTGACTCAATAAGGAGAGGACCATGGGGTTTCTAGGAAGGCAATAGAGCGAGTAGGGAGAGAGAACCTGGAGTTCTTCCCCAATCTCATGGCTAAAAAAGAAAAAAGACTTGCAACATTTATATAGCTCCTTTCACAACCACTGGACATCCCAAAGCACTTTACAGCCAATGAAGTACTTTTGAAGTGTAGTCACTGTTGTAATGTAGGAAACGCGGCAGCCAATTTGCACACAGCAAGCTCCCACAAACAGCAATGTGATAATGACCAGATAATCTGTTTTTAGTGATGTTGATCGAGGGCTAAATATTGGCCAGGACACCGGGGATAACGCCCCTGCTCTTCTTCGAAATAGTGTCATAGGATCTTTTGCTTCCACCCGAGAGAGCAGATGGGGCCTTGGTTTAATGTCTCACCTGAGAGATGGCACCTCTGACAGTGCAGCACTCCCTCAGTACTGTACTGGAGTGTCAGCCTAGATTTTTTGTGCTCAAGTGGGACTTGAACCCACAACCTTCTGACTCAGAGGCAAAGGTGCTACCAAACTAAGCCACAGTGACACTGGCTGTTATCTTTTACATGTTATTCCTTATCTGCAAACTTGACTTTTATCTCCCCTGGAGGTGATTGGAGCGCTAAATCAGGCGCTACACACCTGTCTTAAGGCGCAAAGGCCGAGGAGCGAGGCGCTGACTCAGAGCGCGGGCGCAGCGCAGGTGCTGTCAGTTAGCGATGGAACACAGACACACTGGCGCCGGACAGTTCTTAAAGGGGAGGGTCGATCTTGCACTCCAGCCACACCCTGCTCATTGGAGCCTTGAATCTCGGCCTGGAGAGACCTGTGCCTAAATCTTCAAGCCAAGGACTATGGAGAGGGTGAGAGAACGAGCTCAGCGCTTCAGCGAGCGGGCCTTGGATGCTCTGGTTGGCGCGGTGGAGCGCAGAAGATCTATACTCTTCCCTGAGAGTGGCAGGAGGCCTTTGCCGCGCGAGTACAGAAGAGTGTGGAGGGAGGTGGCTCAGAGCGTCTCCTCCAGGAGCATGGTGCCCAGGACCCATGTACAATGTCGAAAAAAGTTCAACGACCTCACTCGGATCGTCAGGGTGAGTGGCTTTTTTTCAATACCTCTCCATCCCTCCATTGCAACCTCACTCTATGGCCAGAGGGTCTTAAAACCCCAATGCACAACACTCATCCAACACCTATGGCCCTCTCATGAAACACACACGCACATTCCACACTTTGCATACAGTAAGGGCTATTCACCTATGGGAGGCACATCAGGCAAGACCATGGCTGCATACAGTAAGGGCCATTCACCTATGGGAGGCACATCAGGCAAGACCATGGCTGCATACAGTAAGGGCCATTCACCTATGGGAGGCACATCAGGCAAGACCATGGCTGCATACAGTAAGGGCCATTCACCTATGGGAGGCACATCAGGCAAGACCATGGCTGCATACAGTAAGGGCCATTCACCTATGGGAGGCACATCAGGCAAGACCATGGCTGTATATTTACTCAGACGCCGTCCTTTTACTTGCAGGCCAAGCTATCTCATAATAGGAGACAGCAGCAACGGACGGGTGGAGGGCGGCCTCAGCTGCAACCCCTCAGCGATCTTGAGGCGCGCGTCCAGAGGATTGTGGCAAGCCGGGTGATCGGTCCCGTCGCCACTGGAGATGCCGACCCCGTTCTGGACAGCAATGGTAAGGTCAGCACCTTTTTGTCCTCTGTCCTTCCACTTGTCCCTCACAACACCAGCCTTTGACACTTTCAATCCAACTTACTAAATCGCTGCACTTATTCCTCCCTTACTGCCACCCTGTCCTCACGCTAAAGCCACTCTTGTACCTCCCTGCTTTCAGATGGTGATTCACCAGCTGAGGAGACGGGCCTTCAAGCTGCCAGTGGGAGTGAAGCTGCAGCCGAGGAGGAAGATGAAGGCGGAGCATCAGTGCCACCCTCTCCCGAGGAAGCCCATGCCCACACTGGGAACATGCCTTCCCTGGAGGGGAGCAGGGGAGAAGGGTCTGATGAGGGTGAAGCTCCAGGACCCAGCGGGCTGCAGCAACGCCATGGGGGTAGGGAAGAACGGGGGCCTTCTCCCCGGAGGGAGAGTATGCCAGCGACTCCTACTGCACTGGACGCAGAGGAGGAGCGGCTCATCGCTGAAATGAACACCCAGGCGGTGGACATGCACACTGAGCTCATGGGTGCAGTGGGAAGGGTGCCCGAATGCATTGAATCACTGGCAAGGAGTGTGGAGCACTTCGCTGTAGCACAGGCGGATGCCACACTAAAGCTTAGTGCTGCAATTCAGTCACTGGCTGCCATGAACCCATCTCAGACTGCTCTCATGCAGACTCAGATTGAGGCCACACGAGCACTGACTGCTGCCATCCTCGATGGTTCGTACACATTTCCCCGGGGCTCTCACCGCGCCGCAGCAGGCCAGCAATCTGTGCTCCAGCAGATTGCTCCAGATGCTGAAGTGCTGCCCCGTGGGAGTGCCAGTGTGTCGGTCGAGCAGGGAGTTGCTGTCCTCTCTCAAGATGACAGCATTCCTGCTGCCACCACTGTCACTTCTCCACTGCACTTGCCACTGCCTGTAGGACAGACTGCTGCCGCCCATGCAGAGTTGGTGCAGTCTGCAGCCGGGCCCTCCAGGCCCAGAGCTGGTCGAGGCCGTCCTTCAAGGGCATCTGCAGTCTCAGGTTCTGACAATCAGCAGCCTTCCACCAGCCTTGCTGCAGCCACTGAGGTCCCATTACGGAGGAGCAGTAGGGTGGGAAGGGGGGAAGTGCGCAAGGGAAGGAGATCACCTTCGAAGGGCAAAAAGTAGGAGGTGTGACAAAATGTTGGTCATTTTTTTATTAAAGGCTAAGGTTCGTGGTCAAACTTTTGAACATTATCTCCAGGTTATGAGAACTAGTTATGTTAATGACTGTGTTTTTGTGTTTCTTTCTATTTGTTTGTCATGAGGAAATGACACACACAGAGTTTGTGAAATAAATAAGTTTTTGTATTCAAAATATACATGTTTGGTCTTTGGAATCATTGGTGCCTTGGCCGGCTTAGGGGTTGCGGGCTGGGTTCATTCATGTTGTTCTCAATGGCAGAAGCCATTTCCTCAGCAGGGGCCTAGAAGCGGCTTGCTATCAGCCGTTGATGGATGGCCCTTCCAGTTTCTACATTGTAGGCCTCCCTCCCGCCTTGGTGCTGCTGATGATCATCCTCCTCCTCTTCCTCCTCCTCTTCCTCCTCCTCCTCTGGTGGTGCACCAAGGCCTGGTGGCATTGGCTTAGTCCTGAGGATTGCCATGTTATGCAGCATGCAGCACACAACTACGAAGTGGGAAACTCGCTCAGGCGAGTACTGCAGGGCTCCTCCAGAATGGTCCAGACAGCAGCACCGTTGCTTGAGCACGCCAATTGTGTGCTCAACGATGTTCCTGGTAGCTTGATGGCTCTCGTTGTACCGCAGCTCAGCAGGGGTGTTGGGCGTATGGAGCGGTGTCATCAGCCAGGTGCTCAGTGGATATCCCTTGTCCCTGAGAAGCCAACCAACTGGCTGATGCGGTGCCTGGAAAAGTTCTGCCACAGTAGTCTGGCGCAGGATGAATGCATCGTGGCAGCTGCCAGGATAGTGGGCATTGACAGCGAGTATCAGCTGTCTGTGGTCACAGACCAACTGAACGTTCAAGGAATGGAACCCCTTTCTGTTGCGGAAATCCTCGGCATTCTCATGCGGAGCACGCAAAGCCACATGCGTGCAGTCAATGGCGCCCTGCACCATGGGGAAGCCCGCTATCCTAGCAAAGCCCATTGCGCGTTCTTGCTGCTTGTCTGGGGTCATGGGGAAAGAGATGTACTCTCGTCTCCTTTTAAAGAGGGCATTTGTGACCTGACGGATGCAGCAATGCACCACGAACTGGGAGATATTGGCGATGTCCCCAGTAGCAGATTGAAATGAGCCAGTGGCATAAAAGTTCAGAGCCACTGTGATCTTCACTACCACCGACAGAGACGTCCTGGACCTCAGTTGAGACTGTAGATCTGGCTGCAGCAGGTGGCAGAGCTCAGTGACCACCTCCTTGCTGAAGCGCAGCCTTCGCAAACACTGCTCCTCAGACATATGAATGTAGGAGAGCTGTTGACGAAATACCCTGGGAGGGTAAGGCCTCCTGTACAGAGGCCTGTTGGCCCTCCTCCGTCTGGCCATGATTGCCACTCTCTCTCTCTGCATCTCTGTGTCCTCCGATTCTGGTGGCGCAGGACGACGCCCCCAATCAGTGCAGCCCCCAAAGTCTCTTGGCAATCAAAGTTATGAAGGCCAAAAACCAAAGTACCTGCAAAGTTATGATCAGTAGCCAAAACTACCTCACACAGCGTTGACTCAGTGCAGAAGTCTCTCTTTCTCTCTCTCCGAATCTCTCTCTCTCTCTCTCAGAACGAGTGGTGCAAAAATGTCAACCACAGAGAAAGACAGGAAGAGGCCCCCTTTAAATAGCACCCCCCCAGCCCCACAGCGACTGGGAGCGTTCCAGTCTTCCGGTCGTTGGTTGCGCCAGGCGGAAAGGATGGGGGTGCCACTCAATTTCCGCTCCGGGGCGCCACAAGGGCGTTGCACCCTCGTATGACATCAAGATCTGCGTGCGCAGGAGATCGCGGCGGTAAAGTTTAGCGCCGCCGCAAAATGTCTAGTTAAGTTCACGAGCGGCGCAAACATCGCTGCGCCCAAGCGCTAGTTGCTTTGCGCCCCATTAGCGCCCTCTTAAGGCGCTAACGGGAGGCGCAACCAACTGAATTTTTTCCCCTTAATGTTTTGCCAATGAAGTTTTCTATGTTTCAAAGGGTGTCCTACTTGAAGCATTCTAAAATATGCCCTATTCCCCTAGATGCCCAAGCGAAGGAGGTGGCAGAACCCAATATTTAGATAGTACTGTGGAATGTTCTCATACAGACACGCAGGAAACATCAGATACATCAAAGACCAAAATACAAGAGAAATACTCTCCTGGAAAAAAAGACGGTATTCTTCTTCTTCCAGGCCAGGCAAAATTCCTTGGCGTGAAAAATGAAGCTGACAAGATCCTTGCCAAGAAAGCAGGAGCAAGTAACAGAATTTATAGCATTTTAAAAATTATTGCTGAGAAAAGCTGGGCGTTTTGAACAATGAATTACGAAGAAGCATGTTAGTTAGAAACTTAGCCAGACATTAACTTGCTTTCCTTCTCCAATTTTCCCTGCTTACTCCTTCCCGCAACTTAGAAATAGTTGTACAAAGGCAATCCTCCAGTATGTCATCCAAATGGCTGTTCGTCATTTATTTATAGGAAAATCTAGTCTATAGAGTGGACAAATTTAACGGAGAGTTGGATAAATAATTGAGGGAGTGGCGATTGAGAACCATTTGTTTTTGAGAGCAGCCATATGGACTGCAAAGTCTTTTTGGTTCTGTGTAATCTTCCTTCCCATGCCTAGATGTCACCCACTGCTCCATGTAATCTAAGATCTCCCTCTGTATCCACTCGCACATGCAGATCTTAAGCATCTTTTTTTCTGCCACTCCCTGGCCGAGCTCAGTTTTCTCCTCTACATTTCCTTCAACTATGCCCCTTTCAACTCCTTTTCCAGCTGAATCCTCTTTTAATACCCTCTCTCCACACAATACTACTCCCCAGCCTACTCTGTTTTCCTGCTGCCTTTCCAGACCTGGATCCCTCTTGAATGAGCCCGTGGCCAGCCTTATCTCCTCCTTCGTGCTCTCTGCCCTGCCCGTCGTGGAACCCATCATTCACTCTTCCAGAGCAGAAACCCCCAACTGTCTCATCCTCTGTCCTTGGTGACCATCCCACCAAGCTTGTTCCTGCAGAAGACCTGCTCCCTGCCGGACCAGGTGGCCACACATTACCAATCACTGTGAAAGTCACCACTGCCCTCAAATCTTTTGCTTCTGGTTCCTTCCAGGCTTCTACCAGAGACATATCGAGAGTCTCTCAGTTGGCTGCACATAAATGCATAAGGCAGGTGATGGATGGATTGTTTGCCAGGGCTGGGAGGTATGTAAACTTCCCCTGTGATGACACTAGTCAGAATGAGCAGGCACTAGGATTCGCCTCTCTGGCTGGGTTAACGTTTCAGGTCGATGTCATTTTGAGCTCGACATGATGCTGAGCTCTTCTGCTGCCTTCACCTTCATGCCCACTTTTTTGGTCAGGAGGCTTCCCCTCACACAGAATGGCCATTCCACCTCTACCCCACCCTCTGGCCTCTGATCCTCTATTGATCTATTCATTGAGATTTGTCGGCACAATATTGGCTGTGTCAGTTTCTCCAGTCCCCTCACTCACTCAAATCTATCTCCCTCTGAACTCCGTCTCAGAAGGGTCTCTCTGTCAAACACTCAGCTTTTGCCCACTCCACATTGACTGTTATCCTGAGATAATTTGACTTTAGACTGAATGTTATTGAATGGATACATATATTGTACTGAGCTCCCTTCATCTCAGTAATGCCAATTGGCTTGATATCCTAGTTAGGAAAAAGAACTTGATCAGAATGCTCCTCGTATCCATCACCTTTTTCTGCATGAGAGAAGACATTGTTATTAGATCAGGATTGTTGAGAGAGAGGTTGGAATACTCATGGACAGAATGAAGTAATCCTATTCATAAACAATCTACCTAAGTAATATCAATCCTCCAGCTCAGTGTGTATGACACTATTATGGTTACAGGGTGAACTGAAGTAAATCAGAGGTGAGTCTTGCTGTGTTGAATTAGAAAGTCTACGGTTAGAGTTCAATCTGTACTTGCTACAATCACTTAGGAATTTGAGATACATGCAGGAAAATCAATTCAAAATGTTTTCAGTGTATCGTGTAGTTTACCAGTTAGTGTAACAGGATGTACAGTTTTGTAACTCAAAGGGGATCATTCTAAACTAACCCTCCCATCGGGAAACTGATGGGATCAGATCGGCCACCTGTTTTACACCCTGTCCGATTTTTACTATAGACTTCAAAGGAAAGTAAAATTCAAGCAGTATATAAAATGGGCAGCTGATCTGATCCTGTCAGTTTTTCGATGGAAAGGTTAGCTTAAAATGACCCCCTTTTTCAGCAGATTGACGCAGTAATAGTTGAACAGTAAAACAAGTGCCAGATATTAATGCTGACACATGGGGCTGGATCCTCCACCATAATCCCAGCAGTATTGGAGAGTTGGGCAGAAGTCCTGCCCCGTTGAGTAGCCAGGACCATCCTACCCATTATCTGAAGCCAAGTGGAAAGAATTTCAGCTCCATTAACACATGTGTCTTTTCAGGTCCCATTAATGGGCCAGGCTGGCTGGTCAGTCATCAGCAGTGACCTGGAGTACTGCCACAGACGTTTAACCCAGCTCCAATCTTCCATCACCAGGTATGTCATCTCACAGCCAACTCGACTCCATAGAGACTCTGCTTACCTCCTACCCAAAGATAATATTAGACAACTAACAAATATGAGCTTGCGTCCTTGCTAGGTGGAGCAGGTACCAGGAACTTCTCTTTGGAAGTGTTGTGAGCAGCACAACTCACCATAAAAAATGGAGTGCGTAGTCACCATCCTCCTGACCACAGCATGTACGGTCACTGTACCCCTTCAATGGTGGTTCAACCGGTTGGATACGTAGAACTTCAGCAGCAGCTGCTTGCCTCCCTGCAACCAAATCCTGGATATGTGAGTGCATATTCTAATACCCAGCCTCCAGGTAATGCTATCCAGTAGCTGTTATCTCAAGTCTCAGTGTTTTCTCACCATGAACATCTGCCTGCAGCATACTTCAGCACAGTTTGCTACATGCCAGATACATTAACGTTCTTGACATCCAAATCCAAAGTAAAAGTAAAGTCAAATAATAGAAGTAGAATCGAGAGAATCTGCAAAAGAAGAGAGAGTGATGGAAAAAAAAGAAATCCATGAAAGAAGTAAAGTATTTAAAATATTTTACTTTATTATCTGTCTTTTTCAAAATGAGATTTAGATCTTTGGATTTCACAGGTTGAAGATCATAACACTGCTCTACAGAGACCTGCAAATAATTTGCATCTCTACATGTCAAAGCTGCAAAATCAATTAAATCTTATGAAGGCCAACAATAACAGAATGCAGCGTGGGTGGATGACATGGGAATGTGCAGGAACAAGATCATACAGCCACCAAGGACTTACATAATACTGTATCTGTCATCATAACTGTCAGATGGTGCATTAAAACAGTTAAGGGTGATTGGTACAGAAGCACACACTCTTATTTTGCCATAGTAAGGGAATATATCCAATTGCATATGTCACTCTGGCAATCTTTGATTGATTGTAGTGAAGAGGCTAAGGATGTGTCAGGTCAGAACTCTGAGGAACGATGGCAACATTGATAAAAGATAATTTGGGACTTTAATTCACTCAAATGGTTTGAAATTATTTATTATAGAGAATAAAAAGGTAAGATTTATCATATTTTTAAGTAAATATTCTCCTCACACATAAGCCAAATATATAATCTGTTCACACAGAATATAAAAACATTTTATAACAATAACATTTTGCTATTTGAGCATAAAATTACCATGCATTATTTTAACCCTTCAGGGATCTGCCCTTCCTTCTGCAGCTACACTCATGATCCCCCTGTTGTCTATGATGGCAGCATCAACACCGACTGCAACACCCATTAATGTAGGTGCAGATATAGGACAAGGTGATTGCCTTAGCATGGCTGGACCTGACCAATTTTCTTCCTGACTGCAGTATGCCAGATATAGACTGTTAGGTAAATTTTTGTCTTCACCATGTGGATGGTAATCTGGCGGAATGGATTGCCCGCCCACCCGTTATAGAACCCGCCCGATTTTGAAAACAATAACGGGCAGGCTATGTGCCTCATCAAATTATCAGCGATTTGGTGCAGATGAAAATTTACCCCAGTGTGTATATTTAAAAAAATTTAAAATGTATGTTTTGCTCATTTTTTGTGCTCATCAATGTGAAAGAATTGAATGTGCTTTTTTCTCTTGTTAGCACACAGCATTGACAATCCCGGTAGATTTGGACCAAATACAAGCTAAGCGTCCTCTGATCTGTTCCAACAGCATGCCTTAAATCCAATAAAAATGTACCCTCCTAAGGTTGCAATGAATTCTCACACTACTACACTCTTCAATCATTTTGTCTTTTTGTCACATTCTGAGGCCCCAAAATCTCCATCCGTTCACTATACTGCAATTATTACCTGAACATTTTCACTCTGCTTACATTTTGCACATGACTGGTGAATGCTTATATTCTCTGATCTAATGTATTAAACTGGGTCAGTTGAATACCAAGAATTCATCATTAGGTTCATGTGGTATTAAATTACTACAAAATATGCCTTAAGTGTTGGTTATTCATTGATCCAAAAGAAATATAGAATTCATCCAAAGTATGCCTAATGTATCTAACTTAGTTTTATTTTACTGAATGACACCTTAGAATTTAGCCATACTTTAAACAATAGTGATACCCAACTGATCAAATTCTATTGAAAATTATAATCATCCTTGTACGATTTGAGTGAAAAGTGGTTAAGCATTTTGAATGTTCTTAATGTGCATTTGCAGGGTGCTTTAGTTAGGCTAGTTTTCCAGTAATACGATATTAAATAGTGATACACAAGCCCTGCCAGTACACTGGGAGCTAGTGCTAAATTCACAGATGGATAAAAGATATGGTTATGACAGTTTACAGCAAATGAGGATAATTAAGGAAATAAGGCACTGTGCACACCGAACCTGAATGACAACGCTAAGGCATTTCCCATGTGTCAGTAATGAGGTTATTGGACAGAAACTCAGCAGGGAACTATACTGGGTAAGCTGTTAACCAGCTGAGTAAGCACTTGCTGCAACATTATTGGATTTTAAATGCAATGTATATTTTAATCATGTAAATTATCTCTGTGGTTCATGTATTTTTGGCTTGTAATTTTTTGAAAATGGTTAAATACATCATCAAGTCTACAACACTTAGTCAAGCAATATGTGGCCTCCTTATTCTTCCTACCAAAATGCACCACCTCACATTTGTCTATATTGAAACTAATTTGCCAATTACATGCCAATTCTGTAAGTTTATTAATGTCTTCTTGTATTTTTCAAATTCTTCCTTTCTATTAATTACACCCTCCAATTTGGTGTCGTCCACAAATTTTGAAATTGTACTTCCGATTCCGGAGTCCAAATCATTAATGTAAATTGTGAACAACAGTGGTCTCAGCACCAATCCCTGTGGAACACCACTTTCTACCTTTTGTCAGTCTGAGCAGCTATCCTTAATCCTACTCTCTGTCTTCTGTTTTGTAGTTAACTTTCTATCCATTCTGCTACCTGTCCCCTGACTCCACATGCTCTGACCTTAGTCATGAGTTTACTATGTGGTGCATTATTGAAGGACATTTCAAAATCCAAATATATTACATCTGCTGCATTATGCTTGTCTACTCTTTCTGTTACTTCTTCAAAAAATTGAATAAGGTTGGTCAACCATGACCTTCCCTTTTGAAATCAGTGCTGACTACTCTTTATTATATTTTTGGTTTCTAGATGTTTTTCTATTACATCTTTGAGTAAAGATTCCATTATCTTTCCTACCACTGGTATTAAGCTAACTGGTCTATAGTTCCCTGGACTTGTTCTATCTCCCTTTTTTAAATAAAGGAAAGCATTAATTGTCCTCCAGTCCTCCCTTTTCTAATGAATTTATATATATATATATGTAATATTTCCTCTGCTATCTCTTCCCTAACTATATTTATTGTGTATGGATGCAATCAATCTGGACAAGGGGTTTTATCCTCTCTAAGTTTGATTAGTTTATCAATTATCTCCATCTTTCTATCTTAAATGGCTTTATTTTTTTAATCTCTTCTTCTAATGTTATGCCCATCTTATTAGTCTTCCTGGTAAATACTGAGGCAAAGTAACTATTCAATATTTCTGCCATTTTGCTGTCATTACCTGTGTGTTTAGCTTGTGCATCCCTTAGTGGTCCTATTCCTATCCTTATTTTTCTTTTGTTATTTATGTGTCTGTAGAATACTTTACTATTTATTTTTATATTCCTTGATAATTACATTTTGTAGTTCCTCTTTGCTTTCCTAATTGTTTTTTTATTTATTTCATAATCTCTTTGTATTCCCTGTTGTCATCCTTTCCTTTATTGCCTATGTACTTAGTGTATGCCTTTTTCTTCAGTTCCAGTGTTTCCCTTGTCTCTTTATTCATGCATAGTGTTTCATTATTGGCTAGTTTGTTTTGGTTTTTAAAGGAATATATTTCTCCTGAATTCTATTGATCACCATTTTAATTATTTCCCACTGCTGTTCTATCTCTTTGTCAACATTTTTCCCAGTTTACCTTCCCTAGTTCCATTCTTATCCCCTCAAAAATGAGCTTTATTCCAATCTATTACTTTGTTCGTTGTCTTACTTGTGTCTTTCTAATTAGTTTATGATCGCTATTGCCTAGATGTTCCCCGATGCTTACTTCTCTTATCTGCTCTAGTTCATTTCCCAATACTAGATCCAGCAGTGATTCTTCTCTTGTTGGGCTTCTTACATACTGTGTAAGAATGGAGTCCTGAACACACCGTAAAAACTCCATTTCCTTTTCCCCTTTCCTTATCTCTTCTTGCCAGTTTATTCTTTTGTTAAAATCTCCCATGATTATTATTCAATGTTTTTACTCATTTCATAGATTTACCTACATATTTCTTCCTCCAATTCCCTTCCACTATAAGGTGATCTGTAGAATATCCCTATTAATGTGATCGATCCCTTCTTATCTTTTGTCTCAATCCATAAGAATTCTGTTTCTATATTAATGTTATTTATGTCCCTTTTTTCTATTGCCATTATGTTGTCTCTAATTAGTACAACTACTCCCCTATTCTTCCTTCCCTATCCTTTCTAAATACATTATATCCTGCAATATTTAACTGCCAATCCTTTTCTTTATGTAGCCATGTTTCAGTTATCCCTACTACATCTGGCTCCTCGTTATGAATTATTGCCTCCAGTTTCCCAGTTTTGGTTCGGATGCTGTGCACATTGCTGTACAGGCAATTTAATTCATTTTTATTAATTGTTCCCCTCACTTTATTTTTAACAGTCATTTTATACTCATGTTTTCTAACTGTTTTTGTTCCCTGACTTTTTATGTTACCCTTATTCCTTACCTCATTCTGACCTATACTCTCAACTTCTATTTCTTTTATCTTCACTTATGTTATTTTCACCAGATCCCTCCCCCATCTTATTAGTTTAAAGTCCTACCCACAGCCCTATTTATCCTTTCCGCTAGGACACTAATCCCAGTCCGATTTAGGCAAAGCCCGTCACAGCGGTATAGCTCCTTCCTGTCCCAGTACTGATGCCAGTTTCCCATGAAATAGAACTCCTTCTTCCCACACCAGTCTTTCAGCCACACATTTACCATCCCAATCTATCTATCCCTGTGCCAATTAGCATGTGGCTCAGCCTGTAATTCCAAGATTCCCACCCGTGAAGTCCTGTTTTTTAATTTAGTTCCTAAGTGCTGATATTCCCTTAGCAGGACCTCCTCCATTTTCTTCCCGATGTCATTGGCCCCTACATGGACCACAACAACTGGATCTTCCTCCCCCACCCTCTCCAAGTTCCTCTTCAGTTGCTCCAAGATATCCTTTAGCTTTACACCAGGTAGGCAATGCACCCTTCTGGACTCTCAGTCGCGACTGCAGTGGATGCTGTCTATATCCCTAATTATCAAATCCCCTATGACTGCAACCTTTCTATTCTTATCCTCCCTCCCTTGGACTGCCTCCAGCTGCACAGTGCCATGGTTTGCATTGTGGCCATCCTCCCTGCAGCCTTCATCCTTATCCCCACAGGTAGATTTTAAATTAATTAGTTATAAATTATTCTGAATATTTATTTATTTATTTAACTATTGATTTCCTCTGGATCCGCTGCCAATGCTTTCTTTATATTCATTCCTGGGATGTGGGCATCGCTGGCAAGGCCAGCCTTTATTGCCCATCCCTAATTGCCCTTGAGAAGGTGGTGGTAAGCTGCCTTCTTGAACCACTGCAGTCCATGTGGTGAAGGTACTCCCACAGTGCTGTTAGGGAGGGAGTTCCAGGATATTGATCCAGCGATGATGAAGGAACAGCGATATATTTCCAAGTCAGGGTGGTGTTTAACTTGGAGGGGAACTTATAAATGATGGTGTTCCCATGTGTCTGCTGCCCTTGTTCGTCTAGGTGGTAGAGATCGCGGGTTTGGGAGGTGCTGCCGAAGAAGCCTTGGCGAGTTGATGCGATGCATCTTGTAGATGGTACACATTGTAGCCACGGTGCGTCGGTGGTGGAGGGAGTGAATGTTTAAGGTGATGGATGGGGTGCCGATCAAGCGGGCTGCTTTGTCCTGGATGGTTTTGAGCTTCTTGAGTGTTGTTGGAGCTGCACTCATCCGGGCAAGTGGTGAGTATTGCATCCATATAAATACCGTGCCTACAAGAGCAGCTCAGAGGCTGGGTATTCTGCGGCGAGTGTCTCACCTCCTGACTCCCCAAAGCCTTTCCACCATCTACAAGGCACACATCAGGAGTATGATGGAATACTCTCCACTTGCCTGGATGAGTGCAGTTCCAACAACACTCAAGAAACTTGACACCATCCAGGACAAAGTAGCCCGCTTGATTGGCACCCCATCCACCACCTTAAAACATTCACTCCCTCCACCGTACCGTGGCTGCAGTGTATACCAGCTACAAGATGCATTGCAGCAACTCGTCAAGGCTTCTTCGGCTGCACCTCCGAAACCCATGACCTCTACCACCTAGAAGGACAAGGGCAGCAGGCGCATGGGAACACCACCACCTCCATGTTCCCCTCCATGTCACACACGATCCTGACTTGGAAGTATATCTCTGTTCCTTCATCGTCGCTGGGTCAAAATCCTGGAACTCCCTCCCTAACAGCACTGTGGGAGTACCTTCACCACATGGACTGCAGCGGTTCAAGAATGCGGCTCACCACCACCTTCTCAAGGGCAATTAGGGATGGGCAATAAATGCTGGCCTTGCTAGCGACGCCCAGATCCCATGAACTAATGAAAAAAAACTGCAGCCTAGTCCTCCTGACGACATCCCTGCTTGCGTCCTCCTGTACAATGTGCAACCAGACTGCATTGGTCTCCTGGGAAGGTGTCTTCCACCCATTGGAAGGGAAGAGGACCTCCCTGTGTGCTGTGACTCCCTCCATAAGCATATGGAGGGAGTCATGGGAGAGCCTGGGTGCAGCCGTGCACCTCTTTGAAGTGCTTGTCAGTGTTTGCAGCACTTGCATGCTGTAGAACACTAATGTCAAAATCAATTTGCGCATGGTCCCTTTAAGAAAACTGGCTAATGACGCATCATCAAATGACATCATCAGACCTGCTTCCTTCAATTGGTCGGCAAACGTGCTGGGCGGACTTACCAAGCCCAATCAGGGGAAATCATTTTGGATAGCGGGCTGGAGCCGACAGCGAGGCCGGGACCCGCCACTGACGTTGCCTGCCACGGACCCGCTGAGGTTGGTAAAATCCAGCCCATGATTTCTACTGCTCAAAGGATTTTTAGTAAGCAGACGTTTTGACAGAAATGGGGATTTCAAATGTCTTTCCAAGGCACCCCAGGAGACATCTACCATATCAGGCAGTCTGCATTGCACAGATGTATCAGGGAAGTGACAACTCCTTTGTTTGCAAGGAGCATCACTTTCATCACCTTTCCTGTGGAAAGGAGGCATCAGCTGGACAGGACGCTCAGCTGTCCATGGCTGGCAGACTGTCCCCAAGTACAAAGGGTCACATGCAGTATCCATAGGGGCATAGGAACAGTAACCTGATGCTGATGAATCCGGGCAGAAGTTTTCCTCTGCTGTTGGGGGTTTATCAGTGGGTTCAAAAGCCATGGCTGCACAGGACTCTTCATATTAACCTCATGATCTTCAAAAGCAGAAAAGGAATTACACTCAGTCATTATTTTGAATGACATCTCACCAGAGACATCATCGTGCTACTGAATGGTTGTTACCTAGGAAGAAGCAATGGTGTTTTCAATTTGCAACAGTTCACGGTACCCTCATTATTTGAAGAAGATGAAATGCAAGGTGGATGCCTCTTAGGAGAACAGAGCTATCCTGTGCACCCATGTCTACTGACCCCACGAGAAAGCCCAGCGGCAGAGGAACACTTCTGCCTGGTGCCTCAGCATCGCTTTACTTTCCGTTGGCTGCCACCTCAGCTTTAAAGAAAAATGCACCAGGCAGCTTAGAAACAACGGGGTGAATTTTAACTCCTAAAAATGGGGGGATGGGATTTGGGTCAGATGTTAAAACTTAAAAAATTTCAAACCCAACCCCAACCCACCTCCAACCCGCCCACTTCTGGGTTTTACTGAGGCAGGACAAAGGGAGGGCAGCCAACCTGCTCCAAGGAGGTGGGTTAGTCATTCTAAAATTGTAGGCTTGGGGAGGTGGCAGGGAATAGGGACTTTAGAGCAACTGTGAGAGAACTTAAGGTAAAAGATTAGGGTCTAGAAATTCGCCTCCTTTGCACCTCCCATTAGCACCTCCGGGGGGCAATAACAGGGGGCTACCGGCATAGCGACCGGGCGCGGCGAGAGTACCAACGCTCGTGAAATTTCCGTCAAGGTTTGCGGCGGCAGTAACCCCTAGCGCCACAATCTCCTGCGCCCGGAGATCGTGACGTCATCGTGCTGCGCCTCGCCCCGGTAGCGCCCCAGAGCCGATATTTGGTTCCGCCCCCTGCAGCATCGCCAAGTGACAATACCGACAGCTGCAGGAGGCATTGTCAGGGAGGCCGGCCACTTGGGGAGCGGTATTTAAAGGTGATGATGGTTGCGTGAAAAAAAAATCTTCTTAATGCCTTACGTCCATTTTTCTTTGGCCGCGATCGATCAGCCCTGCACTCTGCTAGAGTGCTTGGGGCTGATCGTGTCAGATCGCGGCTGCCGTCGGCGACGAGGGACCTCGTTTCAATGCAGAGCCTGTAGCGATAGCTCTTCCCTTTAAGGGAGGGAAGGAGCTTCCGTTCCCGGCAGTGCTGCCCTCGACATTGGGCAGCGCTGCACCGCTACTGCCCCTCTTGCCGGCTTTAGCATTCCAAGGGAAGTGGTAGCGCTTGGCTTAGTGCTCCACTTCCTTCCTGGAGTGCTAACAGCTAATTTACTGGAAGCTCACAATCATTAGCGCCTGGCACTACTTTTTCAAGATTTCCAGAGTTAGCGCGGGCCCACTATCGAATTACTCTCCCAATGAATAATAGTGTTGGACTGAAACTTAGCTCATTTCAGTGAGAAGAACAGAGCAGATAAATTGGTTGGAAAATTGAGCAGCTGAAACGGCAGACCAGCAGTGGGAAATACTTAAATATGAGAGAGATAAGGAAAGAATTAACCAACTTTTGGGTGGAACTTTCAACTTCAGTGGAGACATAAAACAGGCGGCGTTGGATCAACCGTCCTTTATACACCACACCTGATTTTCCTTTCCAATTAACATCAATGCCATTATAAGGGGCCTGAATTTGCGATCGGAGGCTTCCCGCGGGCGGACGCCTCCAATCATCAAAAATTCTACACATTTACCTGGTGGTCCGGGAGATTCAGAGGCTTGCGATCCTGGGCCTCTCCTGGTAGAAATGCGTAGAGGCCCACGTTTCACAAGCGGCCCTGGGATCACGTGGGTCGGTCCAACCAATGAAAGAAGGGAATCCCCATTCATACTACGGGGATTCCGTACATACGGAACTGTCATAAGTATGAATGGGGATGACTTAAAAAAATACACAAACACATGAAATACATTAAAAAAAATTCCATATATAAAATTAATTAAAATGGCATTTAATTAAATATTTTAAACAAAAATGTATTTTTTTGAATTTTTTTTTTATAATTACCAGGCGTAAGAATTCCACGGCCTTTCGGCGGGCGGAAGTTGGGCAAATAGCGCAACTCTCCACCCGCAGAGGCCCTTTTCCTGGGGATTCGGAGGATCTGTCAAGAAGATTCTTGATGCGGAGATGCCGGTGTTGGACTTGGGTGGACAAAAATGAGAAGTCGCACAACACCAGGTTATAGTCCAACAGTTTTATTTGAAATCACAAGCAGCGCTCCGAAAGCTTGGGATTTCAAATAAAACTGTTGGACTATAACCTGGTGTTGTGCGACTTCTCAAGAAGATTCTTGACAAATGGCAAGTGCCGGGTTTCAGCGCATGTGCTTCGCATGCCTAAACCCGGAACTTGCGCGGCCCTTACGGGTGAATGCCCACCTCGTACGCACCCGTAGGGGTCGCAAAATACGGCCCATTAAAGATATTAGAGTCATGGAAAGAGTACTGTATACCAGAAATGAAAGGTTCAAACAACTGAGGCGTTTTCAGTGAAAGGTAAAGAAAAATGAACTAGAGATTTTCAAAATAATGGGAAGTTTTGGAACAGTAAATAGTTAACAACTGTTTCTATTGGTTAGTGGACTAGTAACTAGGGGGCATGGAATCAGTACTAGAAGAATGATGGAGGAAGTTGTTTTGTGTACAGAGGGTTGTTAGAACATGAAATGCTTTACTACATGGCTATTGAGGCAGAGGGAGCATAGTGGTTATGTTACTAGACTAGTAATCCAGAGACTTGGACTAATGGTCTGGGGACATGAGTTCAAATCCCACCACGGCAGCTGGGGAATTTAAATAAATCTGGAATAAAAGTATCAGTAATGGTGACCATGAAACTACCGGATTGTCGTAAAACCCCATCTGGTTCACTAATGTCCTTCAGGAAGAAAACCAGCTGGCCTTACCTGGTCTGGCCTATATGTGACTCCAGACCCAAAGCAATGTGGTTGATTCTTAACTGCCTTCTGAAATGGCCTAGTAAGCCATTCAGTTGTATAAGGCAGCTCATCACCACTTTCTCAAAGGCAATTAGAGATGGGCAATAAATGCTGGCATTGCCAGCAATGCCCACATCCCATGAATGAATTAAAAAAAAGACTAAGAATTTTAACGTTGAAGTGTGCATGGGTTTAGGTGTGGAGCGGGGGGGCGGGGGGGGAGGTGCGATAGGTTTGTCAAAAATGTGATTGCGCCGACTTTCAGGTTTAATGCTGGCATGTTGGGCTAGTTGCACATAACCCCCTCGGGTAAGGCGGGTTAGCAATTTAAATATGCTATTCACTCAATTGCAGCGATATTTCAACTCAGTTTCAAACTTAACGGCACATTCATGGGTTTTCCGGGCTTCCTGAAACTCGCCATTGAAACCAAGGTGAGTAAAAAACGGCAATTCATGGGGCTGATTAAAAGTCAGGCAAATACTCCAATAAATACTCAATCACAGCTGCTTTCTTATCTACTACTGGGAAAAGGTTTGTTTTAACTATTTTTGCTGAGAGTTTACTTTCTACACTTTGAAGGTTTCCAGAATCAGATCAGGATGGGTGGCACCTTGGTTGCCTTAGATTGAACATTGGACAAGGAGCAAGATAACTATCAGCAGCAGTAACAGCCTACGGTGCACAAACCTGCAGCTGGACAGCACAGAGCGGATCAGCAGAGAGAGGAGCAGCAGAGGGGTCGAGGTCGCAGGAGGCTCTACCTGCGTGACAGGGTCTACAGGCAGAGGCTGCGCTTCCTTGACCTGTCGGAAGAGTAGTGCTTCTGGAGGCTCAGGTTGTTGTGCCAGGTGGTGGCAGACATCTGCAGCCTCCTAGAAGAAGACCTGCTGCCTGCTGGACCTGGTGGCCACACGTTACCAGTGGTTGTCAAGCTAACTGGACCCACTGAAGTGCGAGTATCTGAGCTGGTGCATGGCAAGCATGAGTCCTGTGATGGTTCACCCTCAGAAGGAATCCGTTCATCTGAGAATTCGTCGTCCGCGAGGTCCAGTGACGGCTGCTGCACACATGAAGGCCCTGGCAGAGAGAAAAAATATGGCCAGCCTCCAATCTTCCACCCTCCATAAACTTAAGGTCATCCAAAACTCTGCCGCCCGTATCCTAACTCGCACCAAATCCTGTTCACCCATCACCCCTGTGCTCGCTGATCTACATTGGCTCCTGGTTGAGCAACACCTCAATTTTAAAATTCTCATCCTTGTTTTAAAATCCCTATTTGGCCTCGCCCCTCCCTATCTCTGTAAACTCCTCCAGCCCTACAACCCTCTGAGATATCTATGCTCCTCCAATTCTGGCCTCTTGCACATCCCTGATTTTAATCGCTCTACCACAGGTGGTCGTGCCTCCAGCTGCCGAGACACTAAGCTCTGGAATTCCCTCCTTAAACCTCTTCACCTCTCTACCTCTCTTTTCTCCTTTAAGACGCTCCTTAAAACCTACCTCTTTGACCAAGTCTGACCTAATGGCCCAGAAATTCGGCGCTTGTCGGGTGAGTATGCGCTGTGTACTCACCCGTAAGGCCACTTGAAGTGCCGGTTTCCTGCATGCACTACGCATGCGCGGGAAACCGGAACTTCTGGTCTCGTGAAGGGAGGGGTTCAGAGGTGAACCGCGTGCACGGGAGAGGCTGCGCGCACGCAGCGAACTTCGTTTTTTTTTCAGGTTTCTCCGGGAAGGTAAGTATGGAAGAAGCTGCGCTTTTAAAAAGGAGTCGCAAGACCCGTTTTTAACAAGGTAAGTGGTTAATTAATTACAATTTAAAAAATTTTTCAACAGGTTTATCTTTTTTAGATACTTTAAAGAAAGGTAAGTTTATTTTTAGCACCGTTAAAAAGTATAATTAATTTTTTCAAAAATGTAAATTTTTGTTTAAATAACTTATAGTTATTTTAAAAATGTGATGTTTTTAAAAAAATGTATTTGAAGTTTAAGTGTGGTTTTGGGGCCGATTTCAATTCATAGATTTGACAGGTCTTCCTGTCAAATCTATGAATGAAAATGCCCTGCTAGGATTGGCTCTCCATGGCCCACGTGATCCCAGGGGACGCTTCGAACTAACTGCGCCCCTGGGATACACAAGCACTGCGCGCTGGCAGCTGGAGGAGGCCCAGGACCCAAAGGTCTCATGGGCCCAAAACACAACGGCTGGCGCGGTAGGTAAGTACGCGCGCGATGCTTGCACCCGCAGGAAGCCGGAAAACCGAATTTCTGGCCCAATATCTCCTTATGTGTCAAATTTTGTTTGATAACGCTCCAGTCTAGCACCCTGGGACGTTGGCACTATATAAATACAAGCTGTTGTTGTTGTTGTTGAATTAGTACTAGTAGGATAAGAATGTTGCAACTTGCCATTCTAAAGCTGATCATATTTCACTCACTGCTGAAATCAAGTCAACATGACTGAGTGTTGTATGAATTGTATGTGGATTGTATTTGATTCCATCACCAGGTAGCTGGGAGGTCCCCATCTTCCCAACTCTGACAGCCAGGGATGCCAAAAGGCCACTGATCTCCAGCACTTCCTCTTTGCCAGTTGTCAGTTGTGAGATCCGTGGAGAACCACCTCCGGTCCTCTCCCTCTCCCTTCTGTTCTGTGTTCTCTTCTCCTGCAGCGGGAGAAAGAACAGATCTATGAGTGACTGTAATGACATATGTTCATCCGATGGATGCAGTACATTTGATGAGGGTGACTATCAGGAAGAGGCATCAAATAACATAAAGATCAGGGTGAGTGGCAGTGGTGGATGGATAGATGGTGATGTGAGGAAGTGCATAGAAAGAGAACATTGCGTGCAGCTGCAAGGTAAGTGGGTTTGAAGAGTGATGGATTAGACTTGACAAGGCAGAGTGAGGGGGTGGGGTGCTGCACACAGCAGGATGTAGGTGAATGTGCAACTGTACTCACCTTTCTGACCTGGTTAGGTCATTAAAGCACTTTCTGCACTGAAGCCAGGAGCATGGCACAATGCTCCTGCTGCTGACCTCCTGGGTCACCTCCAGCCACACCTTTGTAGCAGCAGCAGGTGTCTTTCTCCTGTTGCTGGGGAAGTTTAACTCTCTCCGGCTTCTCACTAACCCCCAGCAGTGCATCAAGCGATGCAGCATTAAATTGAGGTGCAGCCTTTGAGCGTCCTGAGTCCATTCTGAAACCCCTCTACATTTGATGCCCATGTCTCCAGCAAATCCTTTACTCCTTCCATCCCGGTTATTCCCCTGTATCTTCACTTTATCAAGTCCAAGGGGTACAGACTTGAGCGCATCTACTGTACAACTGGTTTAGCCATCCATCGCCACATTGAAGCTGGACCACATCAAGTGCTTTTGAACTTAAATATGTTAATGGGAAAAATGACAGAAGATCAATGGGAGATATTTAAAAAAGAATTTAATGTGATACAAAACCAGTTTATACCCCTGAGGGGCAAGAGCTCTACTTGCCAAAAATAACAGCCATGGACAACTAAAGAGGTAAGAGACAACATAAAACTAAAGAAAAGGGCATACAAAAATGCAAAAAATAGCACAGATCCTGGCGAATGGGAAAGATACAAAGAACAGCAAAGGCTCACAAAACAGATAGTAAGAGCTACAAAAAGGGAGTATGAAAAGAAACATGCAAGGGATATCAAAATCAATATGAAGAATTTTTACAGTTGCATTAGGAATAAGAGGGCAGTCAGGAGCATTGTTGGCCCCTTAAAAACTGAAAGTGGTGATATTGTCAATGACAATCGGGAAATGGCGGACATGTTGATAATTACTTTGCGTCAGTATTTACAGTAGAAGAAGAGGATAGCATGCCAGAAATCTCAAAGAAACTAATATTGAATCGGGGACAGGGACTCAATAAAATTAACGTAAATAAAATAACAGTAATGAAGAAAATAATGGCACTAAAGAGTGACAAATCCCCAGGGCCAGATGGTTTCCATCCCAGGGTTTTAAAGGAAGTAGGTGAGCACATTGCAGATGCCCTAACTATAATCTTCCAAAGTTCTCTAGATACAGGAACAGTTCCTTTAGATTGGAAAATTGTACATGTCACTCCGCTTTTTAAGAATGGCGCGAGAGGGAAACCAGGGAATTATAGACCAGTTAGCCTAACATCTGTTGTCGGGAAATTGCTAGCGTCTATAATTACGGATAGGGTGACTGAACACCTCGAAAATTTTCAGTTGATCAGAGAGAGCCAGCATGGATTTGTGAAAGGTAGGTCATGCCTAACAAACCTGATTGAATTTTTTGAAGAGGTGACTAAAGTAGTGGACAGGGATATGGATGTTATTTATATGGACTTCCAGAAGGCATCTGATAAAGTCCCACATAAGAGTCTGTTATCTATAGACCCATGGAATTGAGGGCAAATTATTGACCTGGTTAGGAAATTGACTGAGCGGCAGGAGACAGAGAGTAGGGATAATGGATAGTTACTCAAATTGGCAATATGTGACTAGTGGTGTCCTGCAGGGATCTGTGTTGGGGCCTCAACTATTCACAATATTTATTTTAACAACTTAGATGATGGCATAGAAAGTCATGTGTCCAAATTTGCCGTTGACACAAAAATAGGCGGCATTGTAGGCTGTGTAGATGAAAGCATAAAATTACAAAGAGATATTGATAGATTAAGTGAATAGACAAAACTGTGGCAAATGGATTTCAATGTAAACAAATGTGAGGTCATCCACTTTGGACCTAAAAAGGATAGAACAGTGTACTTCATAAATGGTGAAAAGTTAAAAACAGTGGATGTCAAAAAGAGACTTGGGGGTTCAGGTCATAAAATGCCATGAACAGGTACAGAAAATAATCAAAAAGACTAATGGAATGCTGGCCTTTATATCTAGAGGGCTAGAGTACAAGGGGACAGAAGTTATGCTGCAGCTGTACAAAGCCCTGGTTAGACCACACCTGGAGTACTGTGAGCAGTTCTGGGCACCACACTTTAGGAAGGATATATTGGCCTTGGAGGGAGTGCAGCGCAGGTTTACCAGAATGATACCCAGACTTCAAGGGTTAAGTTACAAGGAGAGATTACACAAATTAGGGTTGTATTCCTTAGAATTTAGAAGGTTAAGGGATGATTTGATCTAAGTTTTCAGGATATTAAGGGGAACAGAGAGGGTAGATAGAGAGAAACTATTTCCGCTGGTTGGGGATTCTAGCACTAGGGGGCATAGTCTAAAAATTGGAGTCAGACCTTTCAGGAGTGAAATTAAGAAACACTTCTACACACAAAGGGTGATAAAAGTTTGGAACTCCCTTCCGCAAATGGCAATTGATGCTCGATCTATTAATTTTAAATCTGAGATTGATAGCTTTTTGTTAATCAAAGGTTTTAAGGGATATGGGGCAAAGGCGGGTATATGAAGTTAGATCGCAGATCAGTCATGATCTCATTGAATGGCGGAACAGGCTCAAGGAACTGAATGGCCTACTCCTGTTCCTATGTTAACGAAGGTCCTAACACCTGTTTAAGGACTTTTCCTAGAAATTCATCAGCACTGAGCAGAACAGGTGACGGGCCTGCTCCGCCTAGTATTTTGGTTCCAAATGCAGCCTAACCAGCAGTCCTTAAAGGGACTGCTGGAGGCTACCACCAAAAAGTGAGTATATTTTTTTTAACTTACCTTTATGTGGAGTCGGGAGGAGCAGGAGTGCTACTCCCAGCGCCACAGGACTACTGCAGGATGGTGCCAGCCCATGCTCTCAACCACCCCCTTCCTGTTCTCCTCCCCTCATCCCATGCAATCCTCCCCTCTAAATCACATGTAATACAGCCACTCTATAAAGCCTACTATTTTCTAAAATTCAGCAAAGTCAGCTGAGGCTGAATTTGAATTCCATAAACTGTAGTTGTTTTATGAGCAACTTTGGATATTGTCTTTCACTTTGTACACATCTGTGTCAAGATGTTGCATCTGAAGTCATCCAAGCAAATTTGAATGATTCCGACTGGATCCAAAATGATCCTGATGTATTTAGATTGAAGACCACCTTTTTAACTCACCCCCATGTCATTTTTAATCTACACATGAAAGAAATGTTCATATAGCAGATTAACATCTTTCAATTGGCAGATTTCTCCTAATGTTGCTTTTTCTTTCATTATTTTGACAAATAGTTTACATAGATTAACAATGTCGATTAAAATTTGAGTCTGCCATTTTTTTTTCATTGTGTTCGTAGAGAACAATGTACTGGTTATGTGGAAGGAAATGAAATTTCCCTGTCACGTACAGATTGGCTTTTTTAAAACTAAAGGGGTACAGAATGTCATCTATAGTGGGTTCAGGGAGGACACTAAGGAAATTATATCTAATGGTCCAATGCTTCTCTGTCATAGTTAACTGTTACTGTCATGTTCCTTTTTTTGGTATGTCAAATTGAATAATTTTGCTTCTCCCATCACTAAAGAATCCTGTATTGTGTGTGTACTGAGGGAATCCACTGCACATTCAGTTTTTATATGTTCCATATAAAGATGAAGAGACAATGGTCTGGATTTTACGGGGCCTATGATGGCGTACACACAGCGTACGCGGCCATAAGTGCCCTGCAAGATTTGAGTTTCCACATGCGATGCGCATGCGCGAAAACCCGGAGCTTGCGATCTGTCAAGTTTCTCCTTGACAGATCGTACCCATACGCTGGGAATTCACTTTCGCTGGCGCAGAGTTGGGCTATTTGAGAATACCCACCAAAAGCTTAGGCCTGGTAAGGGTTAAAATAAATGTTAAAATACATTTTTTTAAATGATTTAAACATTCACTTACATTCAAAATTAATTTAGGCTATTTTTGTCCCGTTTAAAAATGTTTAAATTTTATTTTTCAAAAAATTAAATTTTTATTTTAAATGTTTAATTAATGGCTATTTTAATTAATTTTGAACCTGTGATCATTTATTTTTATTTCAGGGTTGTGAAATTGTCTTTTTTAGGTGAGTTCTATTATGCTTCCGTACATAAATGGAATTCCCATAAGCATAATAGGAATCCCCCTTTGTCATTGGGTGGCCTGGCCCACGTGATCCCAGGGACGCTTGCAAACTGCATGCGCCCCTGGGACTCGTGGGTCTTTACACAGGCGTACACCTGCAGGCCCAGGACCGCAAGAGTCCGAAGCTCCGGAGGCAGCAGGTAAGTACGCAGTTTTCTTGCGGTTCGGAGGCAAGCCTCCGACCGCAATTTCCAGGCTGATAAAATTACTTCCAACCAAAAAATGGACACCAAGCCATTGAAGGAGATATTAGGAAAGAGTGAACAAATGCTTGGTCAAAGAGATGGGTTTTAAGGAGGGTCTTAAAGGAGGAGCGGAAGGTGGAGAGGTTTTGGGAGGCAGTTCCAGAGTGTGGAACCTAGACGGCTGAAGGCACATGGTTACAAAGGTGGAGTGAAGGGGCTGGGGGATACGTAAGATGCCAGAGTCAGAGGAACAGAGAATTCGGGGTGGGGGGTAGGGCTGGAGGATATTACAGAGATAAGGAAGGCCAAGGTCAAGAAGGGATTTAAACATAAGGCTGAGAATTTTAAATTTGAGGCATTGGAAGGTCAGGAGACAAAGTAGTTCAGTAAAGACAGGGGTAATGGGAGAGCAGGACTTGGTGCAGGATAGGATATCAGCAGCAGAGTTTTGGATTTGCTGAAGTTTATGGAGGGAATAGGATATGAGGCCGGCCAGAAAAGCATTGGAATAGCCTAGACTTTAGGTGAAAAGGGCAGCAAATGGGGCTGAGTTAAAGGCGGAGGATGACACAACCTGTATTTGTTGCAAACTTAGCTAAGCAGTAAGAGAAATTGAAAAAAAACAAATACAACTATTTAAACAGTACACAAAGCACATGCTTGCAGAAACTGTGGTTTAAGCATGACATGCCAACTGTATTCAGATGATGTATATCAATTGGGAGTTAAATGTATTCAGGTGGTGGGTATTAATTGGGGATACTCTTGTGTTCACACAGGCAGGCGCAGGAAGGGAGAACGCTTATCTTGGGGGTGCTCAGTATGTACTGTGTCTCTGTGAATGAAGGCCTCTAAAGACTAGGCTTTATTAGTCCTACTGGCTCTACTGGAAGGTAGGGAGAAGGGGAGAAAATTTCTTGCTTGTTGGCTCTCTGTATTGGGAAAGTGAGGGACAATCACAACTACAACAACTGGAATAAAATAACATCTACTTGGAAGGAGGGAAATTACTACCAACTAAAGATCAACATAAGGTGGGTGTTGGTGCACTTTCTCTTCAAGACTATTACCTGTAGGCAGGGGGGAGGAAAGAAGATAAAGGCTGAAGGATCGTGAGGGTGTGTGCTCTTTCAAAATCAACTAGGCCGCACGCACTTCTAAACACCGCCCCCCATTGCTTGGCCCGGGACAACTGGAGCTGTCAGGATGACATTTTTTCTTTCGATTCCCATTACCGAGACTTGGTGAAGGACTGTGCCTGGGCAGTTCCAGCTGTCCCGGATGAAGACATCTCCTCCCCCTACCAGGAAGGTCCTAAAGACTTGTATTTAACATCTAGAAAGTGCACCCCTGCAACACACCCACCCACCCATCGAGCCCTGTTTTGAGTGGTGGCCCCACCTCTGCAGCCTCCCTCCTTCCTTCCCACTCTCACTCTTGAGGGGCAACCTCTCCCTTTGTCATTATTGTTTTCTTTACATTTTTTGAGCAGAGGGGAGAAGGCACCTCCCCCATCCTGACATCACGGGGAGGTGGGTGTTTTCCTTTTTTTTTCCTAAAACCCCTTTGTCTGAAAGAAAGGCCATATTAATCTCAGGCCTAAAACTTGCGATGAGTGTAGATCCTAATAAACAGCAATGGTGATTCCACTTTCACCAGTGATTGGGCAAGCAAGGACATATGCGGGCATGGCAGATACAGCCACTCCTGCTGCCCTGTCACCTTTCACTCTTATTGCCAAAAAACACGAGTGAATCTGCTATTGGAGGACGAGTGGTTCCGGGATTTGTTCCATTGATTTTGGGCCAACTGGAGAAGGAAGCCAGGGGGGGTTCCCCTCCTTGAGGCTATGGTAGGACTTGGGCAAGGCTCATGTCCGTCTCTTCTGTCAGGAGTATGCGAGGGGGACGACCAAGAGACGGAAGGCCCGGGTCGGGCAGTTGGAGAAGGAGGTGCTCAACCTGGAGTCCCGTCTCGATCAAGTCATCGAAGATCCGGCCCTGCGGAAGGTGTACGAAGAGAAGAAGGGCCACTGAAGGACCTGCAACTCGTCCAATCCCGAGGTGTGTACGTGAGGTCGCGGATCCAGTTCCTCCAGGATCTGGACCACGGCTCTCCCTTCTACTCGCTGGAAAAGCGCTCTTTGTGCTGCTGGCCAACAATGGATCCCTGGTCTTGGTGCCGAGGCCCGTGCCTATTACGGGGCTCTGTTCTCTCCAGATCCGTCCAGCGAGGATGCTCGCAGAGTTTTGTGGGAGGACCTGCCAAAGGTCAGCCTGGAGGGCACTGAACAGCTTGATGCTCCACGAAGCCTGGCAGAGCTGACCAGTGCCCTGCGCCAGCTCTCGAGGGGCAAATCCCCTGGGCTGGACGGGCTGACCATGGAGTTCTACAGGGCATTCTGGGGGATGTCCTGGAGGGTGACTATGCACAGGTCCTGGGGGAAAATCTGGCAACCAGGGAGCTGCCTCTCTCTTGGTGCAGGCCAATCATTATCCTGCTGCCCAAGAGGGGTGATCTCCGCCTACTTAAGAACTAGCGCCCGGTCTCCCTCCTCAGCACAGATTACAAGATCTTTGCCAGGGCAATGTCTGTTCGCCTTGGCACCGTGCTGGTCCACATGATCCACCCCAACCAGTCCTACACTGTCCCGGGCCAGAACATGCACGACAACATCCATCTGGTCTGGGACCTGATCTACTATTCCCAGAGGGCTGGGTGGTTGGTCGCCTTCCTTTCCCTAGATCAGGAGAAGGAGTTCAATAGGGTGGATCACAAGTACCTCTTCATGACTCTACATGCAGTTAGGTTCGGGACGCATTTTGTTGCCTGGATCCGACTTCTGTATGCTGCCACGGAGTGTCTGATTAAGATTAACGGGTCTTTGATGGCACCCCTTCAATTCAGGAGAGGGGTGTGTCAGGGATGCCCCATGTCTGATCAGTTATATGCCATCTGTGTGGAGCCTTTCCTGCACCTCTTGTGGGACAGGTTTGTGAAGGAATAAGCCATAAAACCTATTCAGAAAAATATACCATCCTATGAAAGAATTCTGGCCTTATTAAAACATGACAAACTAGGTCTGGAAATCTAGAAACCTGGCTATGAAAAGTTGTATTGTTAACAGCATTCAGGCTATTGAGATAAGATAAGTTGTTGACACTGAATCAATAACCATATTGAAACAGAAGGTTGGAGGCTCTCAACGGTCTGAATCTTTGGGAGCAGACAATGGTATACCCTGTTAAGGTGTTCTAAATTACACTTCATAAACAGGCACATAAAATTAAGAAACATATGCCTTTGTAAAAATGACATCAAGTAAAAGAAACACCTGCCATCAAACCGTTTTTGTGTTAAGCTTAAGACACCTACACAGGAGACATAATTCTGTATTGCTACCAGCTGAGGTGACTAAGAATTGCATAGATCACCCTGGTTGAGGTGTTTTAATTTACACTTCGTAAAAAGACACAAACAGAAGACCTTGGTAAAAATGACATCAAATAGGTGCACCTGCTGTTACACCATTTTTTATGGTGGGCTTGGGACACCTGGGGTAGAGACATAATTCTGCATTGCTACCAGCTGAGGTGACTGTAAGAATAGCAGGGGTCAGCAGATAAATGACTAGAGATAATTAGCTTACATCAGCAGAAAACTTCAAAGGAAATATCACTGAAAAAGGATATAAATAGTGAACTTTCAAATGGGATGATAGTCTCGCTGTAAAGGGGCAAAGCGATTCTCAGGCTTCAGAGGCGGCTCTGTAAGTCTACAACTCTTTGTACCTCGGGGATCAAGGTATTGTACTGTATTTGATTTTGGTGGATATCCTGGAATAAAGACTAAGAACTGTAAAACTGTAGTGAAGTTAAGATTTGAGAATAAGGATCTCCGATAAGAATTGTAAGCTTTCTCTTTTTGGAACTGTTAATGTTGCGATTGAAACACCTACTGTAATTACATGTCGGTTCTTTAATAAATCTATATATTTTTAGAATTGTCTCACATAATACTTCTGTATCAAACTCGCAAACTCAATCTCTGTACACTCTTTGGTGAGGAGTTGCAGAATTCTGGGGGAGTTTTCCGGACGCTCATAATATCCGGAACGTTACAGTCTAGCTAAACTTATTAAAAGTGCTATCTGGAGGATGGTAACATCTTCAGGTTGTTCCTTTCCTTTAGGGAGAGATGGTCCAGACATTTAGACCCAATTAAGCGTCTTTAGAATTCGGCTACCTCAAACTTTAGTTGAAAGTGAACGTCTGGGGAATACGCCTGATCTGGGGTAGCCCTAAAAGGGCTAGGACTAGTAATTATCCCTTCAGGTTGACGGGACTGGCTCTGCAAGGGCCAGGCATGGAGGTCATCCTCTCGGCTACGCTGATGACAGCCCCTCATGGTCACAGATCCCTTGTGGAGGATGCGCGAGTGCCAGCAGGTCTACGAGGATCAACTGGGAGAAATGTTCTAGACTTCTGGTGGGTCCGTGGTGTGTGGACTCCCTGCCAGTGGAGCTGAGGCCTTTTGCCTGGAGCACCACTCATCTCCTTCACCTGAGAGTCTACCTTAGCCCTGCCGAGGAAGCCTGGCCGGTGAACTGGCAAGAGCTGGAGGCCAAAGTCACCGCTCGCCTAGGGCGCTGGACAGGATAGCTCCAAGTGCTGTCCCACAGGGACTGAGCGATGGTCATAAATCAACTGGTGGCCGCTGTGGTACTGGTTTGTCACTTTGATCCCTCCCCCTGCGTTTGTCGCCAAGATACAGAAGAAGCTTGTTGACTTCTGGGACAAAAGGAAACATTGGGTCTCTGCCGCGGTTCTGAGTCTCCCGCTTGGGGAGAGTGGTCAGACTCTGGTGTGCGTTCGTACCCAGGCTGCATGTTTTTTTTTGATAGCGGGTCGGGAACCCGCCGTAATGCGCCTTTCCCAATGTCGGGTCTGTCGGCGCTGAGCAGACCCGACAGGCAGCGGCAGGCAACCCAATTAAACTCATTAAACACGGGGCAAAGAGAGGGTATGAGAATAGAATGGCCACTAACATAAAAGGTAATCCAAAAATCTTCTATAGGCATATAAATAGTAAATGGATAGTAAGAGGAGGGGTGGGGCTGATTAGGGACCAAAAAGGAGACCTATGCATGGAGCCAGAGGGTATGGCTGAGGTACTAAATGAGTACTTTGCATCTGTCTTCACCAAGGAAGAAGATGCTGCCATAGACACAGTGAAGGAGGAGGTAGAAGAGATACTGGATGGGATAAAAATTGATAGAGGAGGTACTAGAAAGGCTGGCTGTACTTAAAGTAAATAAATCACCAGGACCAGATGGGATGCATCCTAGGACGCTGAGGGAAGTGAAGGAAGAAATCGCGGAGGTACTGGCCATAATCTTCCAATCCTCCTTAGAAATGGGGGTGGTGCCAGAGGACTGGAGAATTGCAAATGTTGCACCCTTGTTCAAAAAAGGGTGTAAACATAAACCCAGCAACTACAGGCCAGACAGTTTAACCTCGGTAGTGGGGCAGCTTTTAGAAACAATAATCAGGGACAAAATTAACAGTCATTTGGACAAGTGTGGATTAATTAAGGAAAGCCAGCACAGATTTGTTAAAGGCAAATCGTGTTTAACCAACTTGATTGAGTTTTTTGATGAGGTAACAAAGAGGGTTGATGAGGGCAATGAGGTTGACGTGGTGTACATGGATTTCCAAAGTGTTCGACAAAGTGCCACATAATAGGTTTGCCAGCAAATTTGAACCCCATGGAATAAAAGGGACAGTGGCAGTATGGATACGAAATTGGCTCAGTGACAGGAAACAGAGAGTGGTGGTGAACGGTTGTTTTTCGGACTGGAGGAAGGTATACATACAGTGGTGTTCCCCAGGGGTCGGTTCTAGGACCACTGCTTTTCTTGATATATATTAATGACTTGGATGTGGGTGTACAGGGCACAATTTCAAAATTTGCAGATGACACAAAGCTTGGAAGTATAGTGACCAGTGAGGAGGATAGTGATAGACTTCAAGAGGTCATAGACAGACTGGTGGAATGGGCGGACACGTGGCAGATGAAATTAAAGCAGAAAAGTGCAAAGTGATACATTTTGGTAGAAAGAATGAAGAGAGGAAATATAAACTAAAGGGTTTAATCCTAAAGAACAGAGAGACCTAGGGGTATATGTGCACAAATCGTTGAAGGTGGCAGGGCAGGTTGAGAAAGCAGTTAAAAAAGCTTACGGGATCCTGGGCTTCATGAATAGAGGTATAGGCTGCGAATTTAATGGAGGAGGCGGGATGGAGTCGGGTTGCCTGGTGGGCGGGGTCCGGACCCGCTGCCGGCTGCATCCGATCCCCAGTTGAGATTTTTGTTTAATTGGCCCCATAAGTTGAGTGGTGCGCGCTGGCCGGTCCAATGACTGGGATCGAGTCTATTAGTCGCCTCTGATGACGTCATTAGTGTGGATGTTTTTAAGGGCCCCATGCAGCCTCGGCCTTTCAGGTCTTGATTCTGCTGGAGTCTGGAATTGGCAAGGCCACAATGAGTGCATCGAAACCTAAGGCAGCACCACGCTTCACTGAGGAGTCCCTCCAAGCTCTTGTGGAGGGAGTTAGAGGGCGCAGGGAGATTCTGTTCCCTCCGGATGGCCAGAGGAAGCCTCCTCAGCAAACCAAGGCAGCCTGGCTGCGCATTGCTGAGGAGGTCAGCGCAAGGTCCATTTGTTCATGCACATGGATCCAGTGCAGGAAACGCTTTAATGATCATCTGTGATCATCAAAAGTGAGTATCACATCACACTTACCTTCAATCTGCTTCCCTTCTCTTCTCATCATCATCACACTGCTTTGTAAGCCTGCTCCTCCACATCCCACCTTACCCTTACTTCCCTTACACCCTTACCTATCCATCTCTCTTTCTCTCTACTGAATGACCTCACCATCCTGCCTATGCAACCCTCACACTCGCTCTCACTGTTATGCAATGACAACAACTAACAACGCACAGGGAGGCACCTTCCTCTTGATACCTCACTCCATCTTGGTCTCCCTCTAAGCTTCTATGTTAGGGATTCTTCACACTCACTCCATTACTCTCGCTGAAACTCCGCTTGTGTCCCTGCTTGGGCACAGCAGACCACGATGCTTCTGGGCACCCTGGCTGGTGTGTACTGTAGGGCTCCACCAGATCTGTCCAGGCATCGGAATCGCATTTTGAGCAAGCCGATGGTTTGCTCAATGATGCTTCTGGTGGAAATGTGGCTCACATTGTACCGCTTCTCAGCCTCATTTGATGGCTCCTCATCGGTGTCCTGAGCCACTTTTTCAGGGGATAGCCCTTGTCGCCAAGAAGCCATCCGGAAAGTTGGGTTGGCAGATTGAAGAGTTGAGGCACAGTAGACTGCCGCAGGATGAAGGAGTCATGGGAACTGCCAGGGTACTTTGTACAAACGTGCATGATGATGTTCCTGTGGTTACACACCAGCTGGACGTTAAGGGAGTGGAAGCCATTGCGGTTGAAAAATACAGCTGGGTTGTGATGGGGTGCCCTAATGGCCACATGTGTGCAGTCTACGACGCCCTGCACCCTTGGGAAGCCTGCAATATTTGCAAAGCCAACCGCACACGAAGTAACTCTTGCTTCATCTGTGGAGAAGTGGGTGTAATTGTGCGCCTTTGCAAAGAGGACGTCGGTAACCTGCATGATGATGGTGTGTACGTCCGACTGGGAGATGCCACTGATGTCTACAGCTGATCCCCGGAAGGAGCCCGAAGCGAAGAAGTTGAGTGCGATGGTGACTTTGACAGCCACTGGTAAGGAGTGTCCACACACTCCTCTTGCCTGCAGGTGTTGATGCAGCATTGCGCAGATGTCAGCGACGACATCTCGTGTAAGTCTCAGCCTCCTTTGGCACTGCTGCTCACTCATGTTGAGGAAGCTCATCCTATGCCTGTAAACCCTGCGGTGATGTGCAGCCCTGCGCTGATGCCCTCTGCCCTGTGCATCATCAGGTGGTTGAGGAGAAGGTTGGCGCTCCTGCTGTTGTGCTGCTGCTGCTGTGCCTGGTTGCGCTGCAGCCGCGGCTGCTCTTCCTCCGAATCTAACGACCAGGATGAGAGGATATAAATGGTTCCCATACCGATGGTATATATCTCAGTCGAGGAATGGAGGTTGTGTGCGCTCAGACAAAGGGGCCAGAGGGTCTTCCAAGGAGATCACACAGGAGATGGATTTCAGCCTCAACACTCACTAGATTAGTAGAGCTGCTAAATGTCTCCCAAGCCTCAAAGCACTAAGTTGTAGCATGTGAAAGAGTGAGCGATTGCAGGACCGATTTTAAGCTGCTCGAGCAGCTGGCAACAATTCAGGTCCTAGGTCAACCCGGCTTGAATCAGCAGACATGTTTTAATGAAGGCGGGCAGCATGTTGAAAAACCTCAAATCTGATCTGCCCTATAAAATAAGATTACCCAGGCAGTTAACGACCTGTTAACTGCCTTAACAACCTGTCCCGCCGTTTGGTGTTGGGTCAGTTCGGGAACGACTGACCCGACACTTCCCAAAGTTGCATGGAGGCGTGATGAGGCGGGTTCGCAGCCTGCCCCCAATTTCTACGATTTTCGCAAAAGACCCGCCTCCAAACCCGCCCCCTCAGATGAATAAAAATCGCGGCCATAGAGTACAAAAGTGTGAAAATTATGATGAACCTTTATAAAACACTGGTTTGACCTCAACTGGAGTATTGTGTCCAATTCTGGGCACTGCACTTTAGGAAGGATGTGACGGCCTTAGAGAGGGTGCAGAAAAGATTTACAAGAATAATTCCAGGGATGAGGGACTTCAGTTATGTGCATAGACTGGAGAAGCTGGGGTTGTTCTCCTTAGAGCAGAGAAGATTGAGTGGAGATTTGATCGAGGTGTTCAAAATCATGAGGGGTCTAGACAGAGTAGATAGAGAGAAACTGTTCCCATTGGCAGAAGGGTCAAGAACCAGAGGACACAAATTTAAGGTGATTGGCAAAAGAACCAAAGGCGACATGAGGAAAAACTTTTTTACTCAGCGAGTGGTTAGGATCTGGAGTGCACTGCCTGAAAGTGTGGTGGACACAGACTCAATCACGGCTTTCAAAAGGGAGTTGGATAAGTACCTGAAGGAAAAAGATTTGCAGGGCTACGGGGAAAGGGCGGGGGAGTGGGACTAGCTGAAGTGCTCTTAGAGAGCCGGCATGGGCTCAACGGGCCAAATGGCCACCTTCCATGCTGTTACCATTCTATTCTATTCTACTGTACTTAAAAGACCCTTAACAGGCTTTTTTAACTTACTTTTTAACTTTAACTTCATGGCCACAGGAACCACGCTGTTCGGGGATCACATCTATCAACCTAAGGCAGGAGTTCAGTGGTCATTGCTCCAGCTGATTGCTTGACAGCTTCAAATGCACAGTAAAAGCTCCCACCTAACAGATTATCACTTTACTCAGCCACAAGCTGTTTCTCAGTCCATTTCCAGCACAGATTCTGCAGGCTTTCCACTCTCACCTCATTGGAAGAATTCTCTCACCAGTGACAGACTGTTTCTGTCATCTGTACTTCACCTGCCATCTATTCCATCAACATGGGTGCCCTTTATACTGTCTCACCTTGGTTCTCAGAATCGGACCACGATGAGCCCCAACACCATCAGCACCAGGCACACCAGCAGCACCAACAACAACACCAACCTTCTCCGCAATCACCTGATGCTGCACAGCAACAGAGGGCATCAGCACCCAAGCACATTGCTGCCTGGGAGGGCAGTGATGTCCTCACCACAGCCAGATTTACTTCACTTGCCCCTGTACACCTTGGCTGCCAATGATGCGCCAGGTTGGCACCACCCCACACCAACACCATAAAGCATCCCTACAATGCCCAAGCCGTTCCTTTCACACGCCCCACCATTGCGGGGGGTACCGTTATGTCTCGCCATTCACTGTAATTCACTAAGCCACTTCCAAAGGTGCACACGAATCTGTCGAAGAACAGAAAGTATTGAAAATAAAGGCTTCAATGCTTGTCAGCACATTAACAGAAACTTTACATGAACTTTGCATAAAACACCCAAGTGGCTACCCTTATGTGTTGTTAGTTGATATGATTGGACTAGGGTGAGTGTGAGGGGTGGCTCGTGAGATGGGAATGTGATAATGTAGATAGAAAGAGAGAGGATGGGTTAGAGTTACGAAGAAATTAGTAGGGGTCTTGGAGAAGGGTCATCTCACAATGTAATGCTTTGTACAGAATAGGAAAGTCTTTATTTTTTTGAAATTTTGGTTGTATTATATAAAGCTTATTTTTTAAAGAGAGAACGGAATCTGTTAATTGTATTCAGGTGGTGGGTATTAATTGGGGAATCTCTTGTGTTCATATATATGGGAGCAGGCTCGGAAAAGGAGAAAGCTTATCTTGGGGGCACGTGGTATGGAATGTGTGTCTCTGTAAATAAGGTTTTGTAAGTGACTAAAGATTAGGCTCTAGTATTCTATCCTTCACCACCTGGCTATCTGACTTTTTACATGACGTATGGTTAGATGGAACAAATCCAAGTGCACTTTCTGAAATTATGGCAGGCATAAATATATATACATTGATAAAGTATACACTGTATGTCACTAATCTTGGAGCAGTTGTGCTCCTTTTCATTTCACCCAATGGAGCATAATGAGCTCCCTGTAATAGAAAAAATATGTTTGCATTCCTTTGTGTAGATAAGTAATTCAGTTAATTCAATCTATAAAATCTATGTAGCTGAAGCTTCTATGTCAAACAGGGGAGTACTGTGAGGACTCGAAACAGTTGGAAGACAACAGCTCTATTTTTCTTCCGCTTGGCTGCAGATCAGCTTGTTGGGGGCTCCAGCATCACTCTACGCTCATTTCATTGCCAGGACTGGAAAATAGACCCTTATTGTTTACATGTAAGATGATCAGATGTTCCTAGTACAGTAATAAAATAAGTAGCATACAATAGCAATTCTACTACAATCATAAGATTTCTTGGTCTGCTAATAATTATATTAATTAAAGTAATGGTATATGACAAATTATTTTAAATCTGTTTCAGTATAGTAGCTGCCATCATTATTTTTAACCCCTTGGTCAGTCTCCTGCGGCTGTCCACAACCTTCTTGTATTTCACCCACTTCTATAACTTATTTTTCAGATCACTAACAAATCATCTCACACACACACACAGGCAAGCTTCTCACAATAAAAGTTACATCTGCCTTGCCATAAGCACAGGGATACAGAACTTCACCAATAGGGGGCTAAACAAGTCCATATCACCACTTTGCTCACCATCATCACAATATAAAATTGTTCCAATGTTATACAAGTTGCATCTTACAAAACCAGATCTATCCATGTAGAAGAAAACACTGGGAGAAACACTGAAATTCTGCTTCCAAAATTAAATGAAAATTCTACCATAACCATTGGTACTTTACTTCATTCTGCTGTGACCTGAGACTAATGAGAAGCTGTTAACCTGTACAGTATTTTGAATTGTAAGCATGAGGACCCACGATGACACAGCCCTTCAGATAATGTTTTAGTGCACTGTATAGGTTGCCCACTTTTCATAACATGACCCAGTAGTGCTGTTGCATTCATTGTCCAGTGCCATAAGTTGAATATTTTGCTGAAGTCAATTAGTTGATCAAAATACTGTAGATCAGCATGCTCTTATAAAGAAGATCTAACGAAATGTTCTTCAAACAAAAAATCATTATAAATTTGCAGTGACTAGAACTGCATTAGTACAGAGGGCCAGAGCACTAAAAAATACTCTGACAGGCAAAAAGTGATATGTAGTCACTCATACAATATTGCAATGTTTGAATTATAGTTACGATTGCAGTTAGCGCATGATTAAAATGTTCAGAATAATGCAGAATGTGATCAATGGTGGTAGGGTGTTTGTGATTTAATCAAACCACATAGCAAAAGTACCATCAGCACAAATGGTGAAAAAACATAAAATTCACAGCAGTGGAAATGTGCAGAAAGGTAAAAAAAAACAATTACCAAATATTTCTGCATGAATACAAAATGGCTGCTGCTGTAGTTATTTGAAATGTCAAGTGCAATGAAGATAACAATATCCATCTAACCAGATGTCTATACAGATCTGTCATTGTAACTAGAGATTGAAGCTGTTCAATTTAAAGTGCTGAAATAGTTATTTATCCACTGAAACTACATTTTTGGGCATGTCAGTATTAATATCCTAAAAATTCTTTAGACCCATTTTTGGGCCTGAAATGGCCAGCGTGATCCGCCAAAAGCCGGAGATCCGAGGCTCATCCAAGATTGAGATCTGGGCATAATTCTGGCGAGCTGTGGACGCTTGTCAGGCCGCCTGAGGCAGCTCGGATGTTTCCTCTGGATCAATTTGGGCTTCTGCAATACTGGCAGCAACCCTCTGGTAGGTTCGGGGAGGGGATTGTTGGGGGAGGTGAATGGCTGAGCTCGGATCGGCAGCGGTCCACAGTAGTACTCATAAATTTACCTCTAATTTATCTATAAGAAGTCTTTATAAAATGAAAATTGGGCATTATTTTGCTGCTTTCATTACACAGAGTATAAGAATGATCCCAAAGGTGGGACCACATTTGTAGAATGAATAGATCCGGCTGGATATATTAAAGTCATGATTTTGTTATGAAGCCAATGTATATTTTGTTAACTGTGGCGTCACACCAGGTATCCTGCAGAATTTTACATTTATGCCTGTATTGTGATAAGAACTTTGAAGCAATTGAGTACCTGATCTAATTGTTGAATTTAGCAAGCTTCAATCAACTATTTTCACACGCTTTATATCACTAATTAAGAAAGATCATATCTGATTACCTGCAAAAATACTGTCAGTTACTTAGGGAGCTTACTCCAGTACAGCTTTTACAATAACCATTCCTCCTTCACTAGGGGGGTTACGGTTCTGTTTTACAGAGGTTGATTTTGCCAATGGGGGCGCATTGGAGGCGGGACTGCTGCTTGTCGGGTTTTGGTCCCGCATCCATCGACTTGTGGCCAACCCACGCTATTTTCTCTTGATTGACCTTGTTAAGCCTGCCCAGCGGGCTTAGCAGGCCAATTAAGGGGAAGCCGGTTACAGAGAACGTCAGCGTATGATGTTTCACCTGTCAAAAATTTTTGACAGATGAATTGTCATCGTTTGACAGCTCTGTGAAGCTGTCAAACACTGACATTCTATGTTGTTTGATGAGTCCTTGTATTCAAGACTCATCAAACCTCTTTCTTTAGCAGAAATTAGATGGTTGTTGCATCGGAGAATGCAGCAGCCATCTGTCATCTCTGCCGCGGAGATGCGAGACTCTCCGCATCCCCAACTGTTGAAGCCTGCACGAAGAAACAAAGGTAAGTAAACATTTTCTATCACTTTCCACTCACCTCACATACTTACTTACCGCTCCACACTTGCACCCATTACTTACCTCTACAGCGCACTTTTGCACTCCTCCGACCCCCGCAGACCCACTGCTCGCCTCGGTGACCCTGGCGGGGTTTCCCGACGTCGGGAAGCCCGCGCCTCTGGTGGCAAAATGGGGATAATCCTTTTAACTGCCTGTTAATTACCTGTTAACAGGCGGTTAAGTGGTTGTAATCCCCTTCCCACCTCCAGGAGACGGGACCCGGCGCGGGAAGATGGCACGGAGGCGGGTTGGGGCGGGATGGGCACCCGCCCCCAGATTCTGCCATTTTCCCGGCAGTCCCACCTCCAAACCCGCCTCCCCAGTGCTGGCAAGATCGCGCCCATAATCTATCTGCTGTTTGCTTTCTGGGATAAGAAATAGCCAAGCTATCTTCAAGATGCCTGACCAGTTAGGTGAGTGAGCTTTAAAAGAGAAAAGGTTCAAGAAAGTTTGACTGCCGTCAAAATTCTCTCTCCGCTGGAGTAAAAGTGGTATTGCAATGACTGTGACTTTCAAACCCATTCTTGTTATGAATTAGCTGTCTCTCCTTTAAAACTGATTTAAAGTCTAATGCTGTGTGAATGACACACATCACTGCACTAATGGAAAATAACTCCACAGTTGACAATGTGAGTGCATTTGTCTCGTACATTTTCTGCTAAGAACCCATTTCATTTGACAATACGATTGATCTGATTTTAAAAGATATTTATCGGAAACTGTTTTCTTCATTATGTAGGTGATTTGTCATTATTTTTTCCGGTCAATGGAGGTCAATATATTGATATGGGGATTAATCCTTTTTTCTCCTACCATGCCAATAAGAGTTGAGGTACACAACAGTAATTGTCGGCAATCAAAGCAGTTCCATAGTAAACCCCACCTATTGTGTGAATCTTCAGTATTTTGCAAATGACACTGATTATTTAGTTTGATATACTTAATCAATAAGTCTGAGGATTATGAGTATAATATCCACAGTAGTGAATCTGTCTTCTACCCCCCGGGGGTAGAAGACAGATTCTATTCATCTAATGCAGTAGATGTAACCGGTAGTTAACAGGCAGAAAATAGGATTATCCCCATTTTTCGTCCTGAAGTGCGGGCTTCCCGACCTGGGGGAACCCCGCCGGGGTGTAGGGGGTCAGAGGGGTCTGAACGTGCGATGTAGAGGTGAGTGATGGGTGCAAGTGTGGAGTGGTAAGTATGTGAGGTGAGTGCAAAGTGTTAGAAAATGTTAACTTACCTTTGTTTCTACCTACAGCCTTCAGCCGCTGTGGAGCCGGATTCCCCGACATCTCCATTGTAGAATACACAGACTGGCTGTTGCATCCTCCGATACAACAGCCAGCTGATTTCTGCAAAGTAGAAAGGTTTGATGAGTCCTCAACACAAGAACTCATCAAACTACACAGAATGTCAGTGTTTGACAGCTTCACAGAGCTGTCAAATGATATTTTTTCTTTCAAAAATTCTTGACAGATTACACATCTGTAACTGACTTCCCCCTAATTGGCCTGCTGAGCCCACCGGGCGAGCTTAACAAGGTCAATCGAGAAAATCCCGCTGGTTGGCCTGAAGCTGATGGAGGCGGGACTGAAACCCGGCAAGCAGCAGTCCCGCCTCCAACACGTCTCCATTCATAAAATCCAGCCCTTACAGTGCATTAGCAGCATAAGAGATGGGACTATTGGGAATTCAGACAATCCCACCTAATTTGACTACATCAGGCTGTAAGGAGGTGGACCCTGCCCCCACAAGAAATCAGTGTTCATTTATTCAGGGTGGAGACCTGGCTTTACCCAATTTCCACCTCTGCTAGTCCCATCTATCCATCTAATGCAGTAGATGTAATATATCTGGATTTTCAAAACGCCTTCGATAAGGTACCCCATAATAGACTGATGAACAAGGTCAGAGAATGCGGAGTCAGGGGACAAGTAGCAGAATGGATTGCTGGCTGCCTTCAGGACAGAAAGCAGAGAGTAGGAGTTAAGGGTAGCTATTCACAGTGGCAGAAGGTGGGTATTGGTGTTCCACAATGATCAGTGCTGGGACCACTGCTGTTCCCAATTTACTTTAACGATTTAGACTTTGGAATCAAAAACACAATTCCTAAATTTGCGGATGACACCAAATTGGGGGGGTTAGTCAATACAGAGGAGGACTGCAACAAATTACAGGAGGACATTAATAAACTTGCAGAATGGGCATATAATTGGCAAATGAAGTTCAACACAGATAAATGTGAGGTATTACATTTTGGTAGGAAGATTAGGGAGGTCACTTATTACTTGGAGGGTGCGAGTCTTGGTGAGGTAGAGGAACAAAGGAAGCTCGGAGTACAAATACACAAATCACTAAAAGTTGCGACAAGGCCATAAAAAAAAGCAAACCAAGCACTAGGGTTTATTTCCAGAGGTATAGAATTGAAAAGTAGTGAAGTTATGCTAAACCTGTATCGAACCTTGGTTAGACTTAGAGTACTGTGTACAGTTCTGGACACCATATTATAAAAAGGATATAGAGGCACTGGAGAGGGTGCAGACAAGATTTACAAGGATGATACCAGAAATGCGAGGGTATACATATCAGGGAAGGATGAACAGGCTGGGTCTCTTTTCTCTTGAAAAAAGAAGGCTGAGGGGTGACCTATGAAAGGTTTTGATAGAGTGGATACAGAGAGAGTGTTTCCACTTGTGGGGAAGAACATAACTAGAGGCCATCAATATAAGATAGTCACCAAGAAATCCAATAGGGAATTCAGAAGAAACTTCTTTACCCAAAGCGTGGTGAGAATGTGGAACTCACTACCACAGGGAGTGGTTGAAGCGAAAGTATAGATGCATTTAAGGGGAGGCTAGATAAGCATATGAGGGAAAAGGGAATAGAGGGTTATGCTGATAGATTTAGATGAGGAAAAACAGGAGAAGGCTCGAGTGGAGCATAAACGCCAGCATGGACTGGTTGGGCCGAATGGCCTGTTTTTGTGCTGTATATCCTATGTAATCTTATGTAATATCCCAATAAAGCCAGCAGTCTTTCCCAATCAGCCTTTTGCCTTGTATGTGCAGCTACTTTCTGATCCCAGTAACAAGGGACTTAGTTTAATGTAATTATTTAGATTTTTCAAGAGTATTGCTGCCAGCAGATCAGGTAAGAGACATCCAGGCAGCCAGCATCAATACTGCCAGGTCAGGTACAGCACAGTTAGATGCCGATAAACAGACCCTCTAACCTGTCCCAATATTGGACATTGGTCCTAATCACAGAACAGCAGCCCTTTATCCTTTCGCCACATCAGCCATCTTGAGAGTTTCCCTGACTGAGAGCGCCAAGACTTACACAGCTGGAGTCCAGTTGTTTCAAGGAAAGAATACCTTTTTAAAAAGTGTGCAATTTAGAGATGCACATTGCTTGTTTGAGGGGCTTTTTCAGTGTTTAAACCAAAACATTGGGATCAGCCATTACTCAGCATCAATCCTCCCATTAACGTGATTTGACTACAGCAGTAGTAAGCCATCGGCACTAATCTGGCAACAAACAGAAACAATGTAGCAGCATGCCAGATAACCCCATCAAAATCAGATGGTCATGATACCAGTAATCAGAAATGCTCCCTCCCTGTGAATTTCACATTGTTCAATGAGACTTTTAGTTTGTACCAAATAAGATTTTTACAAACACAAGAAGCATTTCAGCAGAAAACTAAAATTAAAATAGCCATTGACTAATTGTGCCGCATTTTAAAAATAAATATGTTCAAAATGTTCAGTGGAATCAGCCTCTTCCTGTGCAGATCTGCTCTGTTTATTAGCTCTTTGAGGGTGGATTATTCTGTTAGAAGTGGCACATGTTTCCCTGAAACAGCCATATGGCCATCAAAACAAACAGCAATTACACAGTGATTATAAATTCACATTTGGTTAAAAGACGAGCAAGGTAATGGATGTAATGGTGGGTAATGACTGATTTATTCTTATATTTTACATCCTGTGATCCATGCGATTATCTTACGAGGGTTAGAATTTTTTCTGTCTTGAAAAAATCATGTGTTTGTATCTTACCAGTAAAGAGCTTTGCCACAATGTGATATTACAAAGACAGATTGCAATTACACAATGGAATTTTCCAATTTTCACATGCTGCAAGACGATTTTTCATTCCATTGTCTCATCTCTTCTCCTGTGAGTCTTACATTCTTCATATGCTAGTCTAGACAATGAAGAGCTGATCCCAGACCACCTGATTTTGTGTGGATCTGGAACAGATGGAGTGGAACATAAGGGAGGGAGCCAGCTCCCCAATACTGGGCCTCACTTCGAGGATTTTCTGCTGGAAGTGGTTGCAGTTATTAAATCTGCCTGCTGAAATATGGGCAGGTGTTTTAAATTATGTAGTAATGATAGAACAATGTCATTCAATAACTTACATTTATATAGCGCCTTTAACATAGAAAAATGGGCAACTTACTTCTTGCCATTACTGACCTAACAACGTTGGATGCTTCGAACAGCAGTATATTACTGGCATCATAATTGCTATGGGAGCAGAGGAGGGTGTAAAATTTTAATTCCTCCCCTTTACAATCAGGGTGGTCATTTACACTCCTGTAGCCCTAGAATTAAAAAAAAATTCAAAACACACCTTTCTGTTCAGCTGCCTCGGGGACAGCTGACCCTTATCCAGGGGCCTGAGGTACCCAGAGGTAGGTTCCCCAACAAACGCAGGATTGCTGCCAGGAGCCCACCAAGATTAGTTACACGAGGCTGACTGCAAAAAATCTACCTTGGTCAGCCCATGTCCAAATAGGTGGTTTGCAAATCCCCCTCGTCCCACTGACCCACAGCTACAGCGTCAAAGTGGAAAATCCCGCATTGCTTGTCAAACATGAAAGCATTACAGTTGAGCCTCATTCTCTCCTTACTCAGTGTCCAGTCATGCTCACCCTCCAGCAGGAGTCATCGAATATCTTGATGATAGCATATGTCTCAAGTGGGTATGGCCCATATTTGTACTTATCTTTGTTTAGATTTTATTTAACTGGTGATACACCGTTGTATTTAAGGGAAAACATAAATTCGCAGTAAACTCCGTTTCCCTCATATGCAACGGCCAGATGATTTAGGAATTGATTTAATGAGATCCGACCACATCAAATCAATCAAACTAAGTAAATCAAAATTAATGCTTTTTCCCCTCTAGACATAAATTACAAATTTTCACCTTGTCAAGCATTTCCTTGAGTAGATTATAAGGTCGCCAACTCCACATGAACACATCTGTAATCAGAGGAAACTCTTGAGGGCGAATTTTCACCTTTACCACTTTGTCATTAAACTGCTGGGGCGGGTCTATTTCCCGTAAAAGAACGGCCCGATTTTCATTTCCATTGAGTTTTGTAAATATATAATTAGAAAGAAAGAACTTGCATTTGTACAGTGCCTTTCCGGACTTTAGGAAGTCCCAAAGCTCTTTCCAACCACTGAAGTAATTTTGAAGTAATGTCTAACTTTCGGGTTGTGCCCATGGAGGTATATCCAAGCCTAGAACTTCATCGACTTTATATCATCTGCAAATATCCAGGGGCAAGAAATGCCAGAACTGGAAGCAACTGCCTAAAATAGGCAGAAGTTTCATTTGAATATTAAAATCACCGCCCCCTCGCCCCATCCATGTCCTGCACGCCAATTTTTGAATGTTCGTGCATCCTGCGTGTTCATTCAACATTATTGAACTAGGGGTCCAAGTTTTCTAGCTAATAATCTAAAACGCTACAATGCAACTTGGGGCTGTCACAGCCAGTGACAGTAATTATTGACTGTGGCCTGAAACCTCTTTCCACCTCCTTCAGGACATGCAGCATGTTTACCTATGGGGATGATGCCACAGAGTGATAGGGAGGGTCACCCTCCTCAACCATCTCCATCAGCACCACCTCCATTTCAGCAGTCAGTGAGTGCTAGGCTACACTGCTACTTGCCTCCAGACTCATGCCTGCAACTTAGATTTCCTGTTACTTTATTTTTGCCCTTCACCTCTGAGCCCCCTGCCCCTTCCTTATTGGCAAATACCGCTAATGCGCTGAAATGCCTTCTGAGCCTTTCCTAAGATGTAAGGATTTTTGACTTCCCGTTCTAACACTTACCTTTTTAATTGTCTGTATCCCTTGAAATTTCAGCTACTTGCAATTTTCCGACCACTAGCGTGCTCCCTGCTATAAAGTATAAGTTAAATCAAAATGCGAAAGTGTGAACTGTGGTAGCTGTAAATATCTGTAACAGTACAAATGTTCCCCAGTGGCTGACACAGGATTGAATTCCTCTGTGCATTAGATCGAGCACATATATTAGTTGTGCATTAAGCAATAGTGTAGTTATTTTCTGATCTGGGAACCCTCCTAAAATTGGTTGTTAAGCAGCAAATAATATGGAACATGCAAACTTATTCAGGATTTACTTCATTTCCACGTTGTGTTCATTTGTCCTATTTAAAGCTGGTTTTAAATTATTGGGAGAGTCATCAACATTCAAGTAGTGAGTATAGCAGGAGATATTGGCTAAAAGATAAGGGGCAGATTTTTCACCAGTTGTGCCAATAAACCAGTATAACTTGGTGGACAGGGGAGCAAAATCCAGCGGGAAGCCTTCCACTGACTCCCAACATCAGTTCTCAGGCGGGCATATTAAGATGAAAATAACGGGATGACATCATTTGCATCTTAGAAACACTGAGCACAAGGAACACTGGTATGTTCCTGGCATATGGCATTGCTTTTGCCTGCGATGGGTGGGAGGGGGAATTAAATTTTAACGGACTACTTTAACAAAGGCAATCGATCACAGAGTGATTGATTGCATTGGTCAAAGTGGCAATTTTAAAAAGCTATGATTTTAAGAATGCTTCTTCATTGTCGGCTATCACTGCCGGTCATGTTAAATTGCAGCAAGGCACCGTGGCAGTTCCCCTCACTGCACCCCTGCCCTCCCCACAACTGAGGAACCAGACTTTCTACTACTTGAGGCAGTGAGAGTCCTTGGACCTCAGTGTAAGAAAGTTACTTGACCCATTGTTCTTTTCCATCCTCCACTCCCTCGTACTGTCCACAGTGATTTGCAGGGCCTCATTTGTCAAGTAGCTCTTTCTATGCCTTGCCCTCTCCTTCAGCATTCGAGTTTGCATATTCTACAGCAGTGGCCATTATTTATGGCTCAGTGTATTTTTCGACAGGTTCAGGATTATTATTGCAGGGTTTTTCTTTTCTTATTGGCTGCTCTGTTGTATGTTAATTGTAACAAGAGGCAAATGGAATTTAATACAGAGAAGTGTGAGGTGATGCATTTTGGCAGAAGGAACAGGGAGAGGCAATATACACTTAATGACACAGTTTTAAAGAGTGTGCCGGGACAAAGGGAGTTAATGTGCATAGGTCCCTGAAGGTGGCAGGACATATTAAGAGAGTGGTTAGCAAAGCATATGTGATCTTGGGTTTCATAAATAGAGGTATTGAGTACAAAAGTAGAGAAGTTATGCTGAATCTTTATAAAGCACTGGTTAGGCCACAACTGGAGTATTACGTCCAGTTCTGGTCACCACACTTTAGGAAAGATGTGAAGGCCCTTGAGAGGGTGCAGAGGAGATTTACCAGAATGGTTCCGGGGATGGGGGAATCTTAGCTATAAGGACAGGTTGGAGAAGCTGGATTTGTTTTCATTAGAACAAAGGAGGTTGAGGGGTGATTTGATAGAGGTGTACAAGATTATGACGGGTTTGGATAGGCTAGACGGGGAAAGGCTGTTCCCACTAATTGATGGTACAAGGACTAAGGGACACAGATTTAAGGTTTTGGGCAACAGATTCAGGGGGGATGTGAGGAAAAACTTTTTTACTCAGCGAGTGGTGAGGACCTGGAACTCGCTGTCGACGGAAGTGGTGGAAGCGGAGACACTCAATGTTTTCAAGGGGAGAGTGGATAGGCACTTAAGGGAAATAAACTTGCAGGGGAATGGGACTGACTGTATTGCTCTGCAGAGAGCCGGCACGGACTCGATGGGCCGAATGGCCTCCTTCTGTACCGTTATGACTCTATGACTATGGGCTGGATTTTGTCGTAGGGGCGGGACTGCTGGTTTTCGTGTTTCAGTCCCGCCCCAACGACGTCTGACCAACCCACACTATTTTCCCTTGATTGACCTTGTTAAGCCCGCCCTGCGGAATTACCGGCCAATTAAGGGAAAGCCAGTGACAGAGGACGTCAGCGTATGACGTTTCATCTGTTGAAAAATTTTTGACAGATGAATTGTCAGCGTTTGACAGCTTTGAGAAGCTGTCAAACACTGACAATCTCTGTTCTAAGGTGAGCCCTTGCACAGAAGGCTCACCAAAACCTCTCTCCTCAGCAGAAAGCAGATGGCTGCTGTATCTGAGAATGCAGCAGCCATTATGTCATCTCTGCCATTGAGATGAGGCACCTCCGGATTCCCAAGGGTTGAAGCCTGCAGGAAGAAGCAAAGGTAAGGAAACTTTTTCCAACACTTTACACTCACCTCTCATACTTACCTCTCCACACTTGCACAGATCACTCACCTCTACAGCGGACTTTTCGATCCCTCTCAGCCCCGTAGACCCACTGCTCGCTTCGCTGACCTTGGCGAGGTTTGCAGCCGTCGGGAAGCCCACACTTGCAGGGGTAAAATGGGGATAAGCCTCAAAACTTCCTGTTAACTACCTGTTAACAGGCAGTTAATTGGCTCTAATCCCCTTCCCGCCTCGAGGAGATGGGTACCTCCGCGAGTCGGGGACCCGCCTCCCAGGAAGATGGCACGGAGGCGGGTTGGGAGCGGAGTCGGTACCCGCTCCCTGTTTCTGCCATTTTCCCGGTAGTCCACCTCCATACCCGCTTCCCCAGGGCTGGGAAAATTCCCCCCTTTGACTCTATGGGCTCGATTTTCCCAATGGAGGCGGGTTTGGAACCCATCCACTGAGAGGTGGGGAAAAAATTGCGATTTTCCCCTAATTGGCCAGTTGATTTCAGAGGTGTGGGTTCCCCTGGGCCAATTAGTCTTTTGGGACTGAAACTCGCCTCTGCTGACGTCACTTATCCAGCTTCATTTAAGGGCTGCTTGCTGCCTTGGCTCATTCCACTGCTTTTTCGGCGATGGTGCATCACCTCCAAACTTTTATCTGCTTCAACTTGCTTGATCCCTTGAGAAGTGGATGTAATTGTGCGCCTTTGTGAAAAACCTGTGTGATGCAACAATGGGCGGCCGACTGGGAGATGCCGCTGATGTCTGCTGATGATCCCTGGAAGGAGCCTGAGGCAAAAAAGTTGAGTGCGGTGGTGACTTTGACAGCCACTGGTAAGGGGTGTCCACCGGATCCTCTGGGCTCCAGGTGTTGGTGCAGCATAAGAACATAAGAAATAGGAGCAGGAGTAGACCAATCGGCCCCTCGAGCCTGCTCCGCCATTCAATGAGATCATGGCTGATCTGATCCAACCTCAACTCTAAAGAACACAAGAAGTAGGAGCAGGACCAGGCCACTCGGCCCCTGGGCCCGCTCCGCCACCCACAGGGCCTTGACCGATCTGAACTCAAACTCATGTCCAATTTCCAGCCCGCTCCCCGTAACCCCTGATTCCCTTTACTTCTAGGAAACGGTCTATTTCTGTTTTAAATTTATTTAATGAAGTAGCTTCCACAGCTTCCTGGGGTAGCAAATTCCACAGATCCACTACCCTCTGAGTGAAAAAGTTTCTCCTCATCTCAGTTTTGAAAGAGGAGCCCCTTATTCTAAGATTATGTCCCCTAGTTCTAGTTTCACCCATCATTGGGAACATCCTCACCGCATCCACCCGATCAAGCCCCTTCACAATCTTATATGTTTCAATAAGATCGCCTCTCATTCTTCTGAACTCCAATGAGTAGAGTCCCAATCTACTCAACCTCTCCTCGTATGTCCACCCCCTCATCCCCGGAATTAACCGAGTGAACCTTCTTTGTACTGCCTCGAGAGCAAGTATGCCTTTTCTTAAGTATGGACACCAAAACTGTATGCAGTACTCCAGGTGCGGTCTCACCAATACCCTATACAACTGCAGCAATACCTCCCTGTTTTTATATTCTATCCCCCTAGCAATAAAAGCCAACATTCCATTGGCTTTCTTGATCACCTGCTGCACCTGCATACTAACTTTTTGATTTTCTTGCACCAAGACCCCCAGATCCCTTTGTACTGCAGTACTTTCCAGTTTCTCGCCATTAAGATAATAACTTGCTCTCTGATTTTTCCTGCCAAAGTGCATAACCTCACATTTTCCAATATTGTATTGCATTCCATCTGCCAAATCTCTGTCCACTCACCCAGCCTGTCTATATCCCCTTGTAGGTTTTTTATGTCCTCCTCACTCTCTACTTTCCCTCCCATCTTTGTATCATCTGCAAACTTTGATATGTTACACTCGGTCCCCTCCTCCAAATCGTTAATATAGATTGTAAAGAGTTGGGGACCCAGCACCGACCCCTGCGGAACACCACTGGCTACTGGTTGCCAGTCCGAGAATGAACCATTTATCCCAACTCTCTGCTTCCTGTTAGATAACCAATCCTCCACCCATGCCAGAATATTACCCCCAATCCAGTGATTTTTTATCTTGAGTAATAATCTTTTATGTGGCACCTTGTCGAATGCCTTCTGGAAGTCTAAATACACTACATCCACTGGTTCCCCTTTATCCACCCTGTACGTTATGTCCTCAAAGAACTCGAGCAAATTTGTCAGACATGACTTCCCCTTCATAAAGCCATGCTGACTTTGTCCTATTAAATTATGTTTATCTAAATGTTCCGTTACTGTCTCCTTAATAATAGACTCCAAAATTTTACCCACCACAGATGTTAGGCTAACTGGTCTATAATTTCCAGCCTTCTGCCTACAACCCTTTTTAAATAAGGGTGTTACATTAGCAGTTTTCCAATCTGCCGGGATCTTTGCTGAGTTCAGGGAGTTTTGGAAAATTATTACCAAAGCATCCACAATTCCTACTGCCACTTCCCTCAAGACCCTAGGATGTAAGCCATCAGGTCCAGGGGATTTATCCGCCTTGAGTCCCATTATTTTACTGAGTACCAATTCCTTAGTGATTTTAATCGTATTTAGCTCCTCCCCCACTAGAGCCCCCTGTTTGTCCAGTGTTGGGATATTCTTAGTGTCCTCTACCGTAAAGACTGAAACAAAATATTTGTTCAGCATTTTTGCCATCTCCATGTTTCCCACCATTAATTTCCCGGTCTCATCCTCTAAGGGACCTACGTTTGCCTTAACCACCCTTTTTCTTTTTATATAACTATAGAAACTCTTGCTATCTGTTTTTATATTTTTTGCTAATTTATTTTCATAGTCTATTTTCCCTTTCTTAATCAATCCTTTAGTTACTTTTTGTTGTCTTTTGAAGACTTCCCAATCTTCTATCCTCCCACTAACTTTGGCTACCTTATATGTCCTTGTTTTTAGTTGGATACTTTCTTTAATTTCTTTACTTAGCCATGGATGGCTGTCATTTCTTTTACACCCTTTTTTCCTCAGTGGAATATATTTATTTTGAAAGTTGTAAAATAACTCCTTGAATGAACACCACTGCTCATGTACCATCTTACCCTTTAATCTATTTTCCCAGTCCACTTTAATCAATTCTGCTCTCATGCCATCATAGTCTCCTTTATTCAAGCTCAGTATGCTTGTTTGAGAACCAACCTTCTCACCCTCTAATTGGATATGGAATTCAACCATGTTATGGTCACTCATTCCAAGGGGATCCTTAACTAGGACATTATTAATTAATCCAGACTCATTACACAGTACCAGGTCCAAGGTTGCTTGCCCCCTTGTAGGATCAGTTACATACTGCTCAAGAAATCCATCCCTAAGACACTCAATAAACTCTTCCTCAAGGCTGCCCTGCCCAATTTGATTTGTCCAGTTAATATGATAGTTAAAATCCCCCATAATTATAGCTGTTCCCTTATTACATGCCCCAACTATTTCCTGATTAATACTTCTTCCAACAGAGTTGCAACTATTAGGAGGCCTATATACTACGCCCACCAGTGTTTTTTTCCCCTTATTATTCCTTATCTCTACCCAAACTGTTTCATTATCCTGATCTTTTGACCCAATATCATTTCTCTGTATTACAGTGATTCCTTCCTTTATTAACATAGCCACCCCCCCCTCCCTTTCCTTCCTGCCTGTCCTTCCTGATTGTTAAATACCCTGGCATATTTAATTCCCAGACGTTGTCACCCTGCAGCCATGTTTCTGTAATGGCCACAAGATCATACCCATACATAGTTATTTGTGCCGTTAACTCGTCAATTTTGTTATGAATGCTACGTGCATTCAGATAAAGAACTTTCAAATGTGTTTTGCGACACTTACTTCCTGCTTTTTCCTTATTTAACACTTTACCTTTTACTCCATACCTTCTGTCCCTTCCTGACATGCTTTCCTCTGTCTCCCTGCTCAGGTTCCCAACCCCCTGCCGCATTAGTTTAAATCCTCCCCAACAGCACTAGCAAACACTCCCCCTAGGACAGCGGTCCCGGCCCTGCCCAGGTGCAGACCGTCCGGTTTGTACTGGTCCCACCTCCCCCAGAACCGGTTCCAATGTCCCAGGAATTTGAATCCCTCCCCCTTGCACCATTCCTCTAGCCACGTATTCATTTGAAATATCCTCCTATTTCTACTCTGACTAGCACGTGGCACTGGTAGCAATCCTGAGATTACTACCTTTGAGGTCCTATTTTTTAATTTACCTCCTAACTCCCTAGCAGTGCGCAGATGTCACCCACTACAGCTCGCGAAAGTCTGAGCCTCCTTTGGCACTGCTGCTCAGTCATGTTGAGGTAGCTCATCCTCTGTCTGTAAACCCTGTGTTGGGGGTATCTCCTGCAGCGACATGCTTCCATGCGCTGGTGCCTTCTGCCCTGTGCAGCATCAGGTTGGTGAGCAGGAGGTTGAGGCTCCTGCTGCTGTTGCTGCTGAGCTGCCTGGTTCTGCTGCTGCTGTGGCTGCTCCTCATCCGAATCTGAGGTCCATGGTGAAAGGAAATAAATGGTTCCCATGCTGCTGGCAGATACCTCCGTTGGGGAAGCGCTCAGTCCAAGCAAGGAGAGGATGTTCCAAGGAGGTTCCACAGTTGAGAGATAGAAGCTGCAGCACCTCCGACTTCGGTAGGCCTGCTAAAAGTGCTGAAAGTCCTGTGGAACAAAAGTTCTGCCGCCTGCAACTGCTCCCTGATGAAAGCTCCGTTTTAATGGTGGAGCTGCAGCTGTGCGGAGGCCACCCACTTGTCAACCTGCCAGGTTTAGCTGGCGTGGCTCAGGAGGGTCCTGGAACATGCTGAAAATGTGGTAAAATAACGAGGGCCTGTCAAAATAGGATTATAGAGGCCCTTAACTACTATTTAAGGGACTTAACTACCTCTCTGGACTGTTGGAGGCAGATTGAATCGCACCCATCAAAACCGCCTCCGGCAAAATTGCGCGGAGGCAGGTTGGAGGCGGGTTCCAAACCCGCCCTCAGTTTTTGTGATTTTTGCCAACTGTCCCGCCTCCAAACCCACCTCCTCGAGGCTGGGAAAATCACCCCCATGACTCTGTGACATCCTGGCTCCATGATGGCAAAATGAATAAACATTTCCATTCCTGTGAGTCCATTAAAAAAGAGAGAAAAAGAACCCCATATAATTTGATATACATTCAGTGCACTAAGAATAAATTAAACCCCCATGGTGGACAAGTGGAACTGAATTTTTGGAGCAGTTTATTTTTGGCTGTTCCAGCAATTGATCCTGCTCAGAAAGCCACCATTTGGTAATAGCACACCTCTAAAAAGGAAGTGTCACTTTCTTGGATAGGCTTAACAGAACAGACTGTTGCCACGGGAACAGCATTTACATTTATGTATACAGGAAATTGTGTTCTAGTCCTAGCCTCATGGACTAGGATTTGCATCCTGGTCCCAATGGGTAACCCAACCAGTGATTGAACCCTCAAACCTTCTTGGTCTGTATGATTTAACAGAACAATTTGGAGTCATCGGAAAGGGGTGTGAATTATCATTTCTAAAGGTAATCCAAAAAGATAATAGGATTCTAAGTATTTTATTGTTGATTACAGTAAATGCTATTATAAATTAATAAGCTTCTGTTCCACATCAACAAACTCAGAAGAAAACTTTGCCCCAATTCCAAATGCAGGACAAATTTAATATAATTTCATTGAAATTGCTGCACTTTCCAGGAAAAATTATTTTTAAGAGGCAGAAACACAAATAAAATCCAATTAAGCATGCAGTCATCAGCTGCAGGGAAGTAGAACTACAATAAATCTGAGTCTTAAATAATGGAAGTGTTTTGATAAACACAAGGACAGAGTTCACAAATCAAAATCAAATTGCTGGCCTCATGGTCTAGCAGTGGGATCTCAGCTAGCTGCATATTGTTTCCAGTGACATTTTTAAACGCTATATGGTTTCAGTCATTTATAAATGATTGGTTCACCTTCAAAGAAATCAGCTAAATTCAGCAGCACTAATTCAGGGCTTCATATGGAAAATGACCTATGTGCAATTTAAAGATGAGATTCGGGCTTCTTTTAGCAGAAGAATAAGTCAGTTTCGGAACATAGGAACAGAAGTAGGCCATTCAGCCCCTTGAACCAGTTCCATTATTCAATTACATCATGGCTGATCTGTATCTTCATTTACCTGTTTTGGTTCCATAATCCTTAATACCCTTGCCTAACAAAAATCTATCAATCTCAGTTTTGACATTTTCAATTGACCCCAGCCTCAACAGCTTTTTAGGCGAGAGAGTTCCAGATTTCCACTACCCTTTGTGTGAAGAAGTGCTTCCTGACATCACCCCTGAATGGCCAGTTCTAATTTTTAGGTTATGCCCCCTTGTTCTGGATTCCCCCTCCAGAGGAAATAGTTTCTCTCTTTCTACCCTATCAACTTCTATGATCATCTTAAACGCCTGTATGGGATCAGGTTTACAGCATAGTGTTTATTCACTGGGTTAGCTACACCGACAATCTTCTCAAGCAGTCAGCTTGGACGAGACAATCTGATTTTATATGCAATAATTCAAATTAGCTTTTCATATACAAGAAGTTAGTGAGTTTTATGAGTATCCATGCTGAAGTGCTGATGGGCACAGAATTTTAAATAATAAAATAGTGTAGCTTGGGATTTCATTACTATATAACTTGAATAGATTTAAAAGTACTTACCAAACTGTTAAATTATTCATAGGTCAATTGTTTAGTGGAAATGGAAAGCATAGTTTGAGGGCATAATATGGAAGAGTCTTCAGAAATAATCCTTTATATGTACCAGAAAAGTGTAACTTTTTCATACATTTATGGTTTCAGAACTGACATACATGAGTTATCTGGCCAGTTTAGTGTAGAATATCAGAACATCAGGGCCCTGAATAGCTGTGGGCTTCTCCTGATCTCCTGCCCTTGGTGAGAGGTCAGCAGAACCCCTGGAGAAAAGGAACAAACAACCACTTTTAGCAATTTACACTGTTTCTCCGGGAGTTCTGCCAGTCTCTCACTGGAGAACCCCTGTGTAAATTCCAGGTGAAGAATTTTTAGGAATATGAAAAGGGTTTTAGGACCAATAAGCCTGTCCCTTTTTCAGGGATCAACCCCACCTATCCAGCCCTCTCCAGAAATGTTTCCAATTGACTCTTCAACACTGCTTGCGCCAAAATTCTTTTCAACTTATCCCAAGACTTTATTACCCTTTATGTGAAAATCTCCAACTGGCCTCACTTCTTACTTAGACATAAAAATGCTACATCACAGAATCAGGCCATTCAGCCCAACCAGCATGTCTCGGTGTTTACCCTGCATGCCAGCAAATAGTTCTGATCACATATACGTGCCATGTTCCCATATCCCTTCAACCACTTTTCCTTCATCCACCTATCTAATCTAACCTTAAATGTGGATAGAGTTTCTGCCTCAATCATTAACCCCGGGAGTGAATTCCACATCCTCACAACTTTCTGTGTAAAGAAGCTTCTCCCACCCACTGTTCCAAATCTCTTGCATTTAATTTTCTTACGGCCCCTTGTTCTTGACCCCTTAACTACTGAGAAAAGTCTGCTTCTATCTATCCTATTCTATTCTTTCATAATTTTAAAACGTATGTCATGTAACCCCATAATCTGCATTCTTCTAATGAAAGTAGACCAAAGTTTTCAAGTCTTCATTCACATTTGTATTTCAACTTCCAAATTTTTAACCTATGTGCCCTGATATAATAATTCATCATAATGAACAACTTGCTCGGATATACTTTGTCGCTGAGATATTTAATCTGGAAAACTTCAATTAGATCACCTCAAAATCTATTTTCCAAAGTAAATAAGCCCAGCTTCTTCAACCTTTCTCCATAACTTAAATTCTTGATTGCTCCCCTTGCTCATACCCTCTCAAACGCAATAATATCCTTCCTATGATTAGGTAGTTAGAACTGCAAACTGTACTCCAGATAGGCTTTCACCAACGATGCAGATTATTTCCAAAATTCTACTAGCGCACTTTGCTGGTAGTTTTATAGATGTATCCACTATAACCATGAATATCTAAATAAGAAATCTTGGGCTGATTTTCCTGCCTCCCCACCCCAGAGTCAGACATTGCCAGAAATACACTGTCCAAACCAAGCAGTGTCTAATTTCAGTGAGCAGGGCCATTAACATTGCTGGGCTGCCTGGTTCAGGCACATTCCCTGGCAGAGACTTGCTCTGGGAGACTGGGCTACAAAGATGAATGGGCCTGAAAACTGGCATTGGGGGCGGGTGGAGGAAGATGAAGATGAGGTGGATGAAGCACAACAGAAACAGAACTACTTCCTTCTGAATTATGATGATAATGAGAAGGAAGATGAGTAGGATAATGATCTAAAGAAGGATGAAGGCAGACTGAAGCCCACCCATTCGTTCCTGCACAGCCCATCTCCCCCCTGTTTCTCTGGCTCAACACCCTCCAGTTCACCCTCTGTGTCGCACACTTCTTCACTGCCATGTAGCAGCTCAGATACTTTCACCTGGGGACAATTAGATAGTGTTAGTGAGGATATGGCAGCGGATGATTCACAGAGCATGAGGGTTCTGCAGGAGTGGGAAGTGAATGAGGATGTGCACCTGCCCAGCAGAGGCTAAGGGGAAGGCTGCCTATGGCTTTGGAGTCAAGGGGCCCAGAACTCAGCTGAAAAAAGGATGTTTGAGGAACATCGTATCTATGTGTCGGCTCTGAGGTCAATGACTGACAGGTTTGACTCTTAAGTCTACAGCTCTTCTTTGCAGCATCAGGGAAGTTTTTTCTTCACTACAGGCACTAATGGAGCATGTGGCAGCTTCATTGGAATCTACAGCAAACCCCCAGCTAAGGTGCAGCCAGAGACCAGTCGGTGCCTTCACCTCCACAGGTACACAGACTGCAGTTATCGTGGCAATAATGGAGAGAATAAGAGCAAACTACATTGTAGCTTTCAGACCGTGGTCATCACGATGCATGCTGCGTCTCTCAGGGCTTTCGGGATCTGATTACTGACCAGCCATCATTGCACACGTCAATCCAGGGCCCAGTGGAATGGCGAAAGTTAAAGTCCATCTGTCTCCTACTGCCGCTTCTCAGCACAGCAGCATATGCTAGGCTTCTGGCCTTTCCCCTCAGAGCACCACCCCAGTGGAATGTGGGAAGTGACACTATGGTGCCCAGGAACAAGCTTCAGAGATGCCGGCGGCAGCGGATTCCTGCCAGCAGAAAGGACTGAGGAGGGCCACTTCAGTCCCCTGACCCTTTTGTAACCACCATTTGCGACACTTGCCATCAGGTTGTACCCAGGAGAAGCACTAGAATAGATGATAAGAAAGGCACCTGTAGCTAGCAGGGGGAAGAATGGTGTTAGGAAAGTGTAAGTTTGCTCCTGTTCACTTTGGATTTTATTGTATTAAAATAAAATGTGCACTGACATCATGCTTTGTTATTCATGGAGGTTAGAATTATACAGGAAAAGGTGCAGACATTCAGTGCTGATTTATTAACTCAGATGGTGATTATTGGAATGGTCATTTAGAGGGAAAGAGGGCTGATGTGTTTTCATGTTGTTGGATGAGTACTGGATTGAAAGAATTTTTCTTTATTTGAAAGTGGGGGAGAAGAAGGTAAGGCTGCAGTGTCAAAGGAAAATTATTTTTGTATGGCAAAGTTGTGAAGGGCAGGCTACAATTATTTGTGACACACAATCTGGAACATACTGCAGAGCTCCTCCTGACCTGTGCAGGCAGCGAAAGTGTCTTTATAACCCCAATGGTTTGTTCAATGACCAATCTAGTAGGGGAAGCAGCTGATTGGTGAATAGTGGGTGAGTGCTTTTTTTTCTTCAATTTTAAGTTTATTTCTTTTAAGGTAGTTCATAGTTAAGGTAGTTCGGGAGAGCGAGAATCCCGAGAGTTTAAATTTGAGGAAAGAGTTTTTTAATTACAGGAAACTCTTTGGTATCCGGCACCGACGGGACCGGCGTGGTGCCGGTTGATCGAAAGTTCCGGATAACGGAGAGTTATATCTACCGAGGCTATTTTTAACAAAGAAAAATAAAAAAATCAAGAAATGTGCAGTATACAGTATTTGGGTACTCACCTACAGAATGTTGTGTTAAATGGATGGTGGTAGATGCTTGATTAAGTACAGTACTGCCAGTTGAGAGTAATCCATAACTCTTTAATTACTTAACAGTAAGTGAGACTCCCGGCAGCGCGGGAAAATCAACTCCTGCTACTGCAGTGTTTCGGACTTCCGACAGCGCCAGGAGGCCGAGTAGTGGCACTTTTTAAAACTACCCCATCTGACTAAATCGGCGTTCGCGGACTCGGACTCGGACTTGGGATCGGCAACATTGCCGGTTATTTGAGAGGAGTTTTTGGAGTACGCAGCGTTCGCGGAGACTCGGACTGCGACTCGGCAACATTGCCGGTTATTTGAGAGGAGTTTTCGGAGGATGATTTTTGCCGGTTAAGCGAGAATTCCGGATATTTGGGTGCCGGATAAACAAGAGTTTCCTGTAAAAGTATGGCAGGGTACCTCAGTCCCGTGCGTTGCACGGCCTGCTGCATGTGGGAGTTCCTAGATGCATCTTGCAGTCAGGATGACCACATGTGCAGTAAGTGCCAACGGTTTGGCCAACTTGAGATCCGGTTTTCGTAGCTCGAGCGTCAGCTGGAGGTATTGCGGAGTATCCGCGAGGCTGAGAGTTACATGGATAGCACATTTTTAGACGTGGTCACCCCGCAGCTTAAGAAAGTGCAGTCAGAGAGGGAATAGGTGACCACCAGTCAGAAGAAGGGGGGCAGGCAGGTAGTTAGGAAAGCCCCAGAGTGCATCTCACTCAACAACCGTTTTTCTGTGTTGGAAAACGGTGAAAGTGACGGTTCCTCTGGGGAGTGCAGCCAGAGCCAAGTTCATGGCACTGTGGGTGGCTCAGCTGCACAAGGGGGGAGGAGTAAGAGTGGAAGAGCAATAGTGTTAGGAGACTCAATAGTGAGGGGTGCAGACAGGCGTTTCTGCAGCCACAGACGTGACTCCAGGATGGTATGTTGCCTCCCTGGTGCCAGGGTCAAGGATGTCACGGAACGGCTGCAGGGCATTCTGAAGGTGGAGGGCGAACAGTCAGAGGTCGTGGTTCACATTGGTACCAACTACATAGGTAAAAAGAGGGATGAGGTCCTGCAACAAGAATTTAGGGAGCTAGGTAGCAGATTAAAAAGCAGGACCTCAAAGGTTGTAATCTCTGGATTACTCCCGGTGCCACGTACTAGTGAGTATAGGAATAGGAGGATAGAGCAGATGAATGCGTGGCTAAAGAGTTGGTGCAGGAGGGAGGGCTTTAATTTCCTGGATCACTGGGTCTGTTTCTGGGGAAGGTGGGACCTGTACAAGTCGAACGGGTTGCACCTGAACCGGAGCAGGACCAACATCCTTGCGGGGAGGTTTGTTAGTGCTGTTTGGGGGGGGTTTAAACTAAATTGGCAGGGGGATGGGATACTGAGTGGAGCTATAGTAGGGGGTGATGCACAGCCAAATATAGAGGAAAAAACAAGTCAGTCTGGAAGGCAGAGCAAATATGTAATGGCACAAGGGAGTATGGCAAGGCTGGATGGCATTTATTTTAATGCAAGGAGTCTTACGAGTAAGGCAGATGAATTGAAGGTGTTGATGAACACATGGGAGTATGATATTGTTGCTATCACAGAGACATGGTTGAGGGAGGAGCAGGACTGGCAGCTCAATATTCCGGGGTATAGAATCTTCAGGCGAGACAGAGGGGGGTGTAAAAGAGGAGGGGGTGTTGCAATATTAATCAAGGAGTCAATTACTGCAGTAAGGAGGGATGATATCTTAGCAGGTTCCTCTAATGAGGCCATATGGGTAGAACTTAAAAACAAAAGTGGCAAGCACTTTGCTGGGAGTGTACTATAGGCCCCCAAACAGTCAGGGGGAGATAGAGGAACAGATATGTAGGCAAATCTCAGAGAAGTGTAGAAATAATAGGGTAATAATAGTAGGGGATTTCAACTTCCCCAATATTAACTGGGATAGTCAGAGTGTGAAAGGCTTAGAGGGTGCGGAATTCTTAAAGTGCATCCAGGAGAGCTTTTTGAGCCAGCATGTAGAAAGTCCGACAAGAGAGGGGGCGGTACTGGACCTAATTCTAGGGAATGTAGCCGGGTAAGTGGTAGAAGTGTCAGTAGGAGAGCATTTTGGTGACAGTGACCATAATTCGGTGAGATTTAAGGTAGTCATGGAAAAGGACAAAGATGGACCGGAAATAAAGGTTCTAAATTGGAGGAAGGCCGATTTTAATATGATAAGGCAGGATCTGGCCAAAGTGGACTGGGATCAGCTACTTGTAGGAAAATCCACATCAGAGCAGTGGGAGTCATTCAGAAAGGAAAGAGAGAGAGTACAGCGCCAACATGTTCCTGTAAAGGTCAAGGGTGGGACCAACAAGTCCAGGGAACCCTGGATGTCAAGGGATATACAAGAATGGATTAGGAAAAAAAGGGAGGCTTTTGGCAGATACAAAGAACTAAAAACAGTGGAAGCCCTAGAGGAGTATAGAAAGTGCAGGGGGGTACTTAAAAAAGAAATTAGGAGAGCGAAGAGGGGGCATTAAAAAACACTGTCGGGCAAAATAAAGTAAAATCCCAAGGTGTTTTATAAGTATATTAAGGGCAAGGGGATAAGCAGGGAAAGAGTAGGGCCTATTAGGGACCAAAGTGGCAATCTGTGTGTAGAGCCGGAAGATGTAGGTGAGGTTTTAAATGAATATTTTGCATCTGTTTTCACTATGGAGAAGGACGATGTAGGCATAGAAATCAGGCAGGGGGATTGTGATATACTTGAACAAATTAGCATTGAGAGGGAGGAGGTACTAGTGGTTTTAGCAGGCTTAAAAGTGGATAAATCCCCAGGCCTAGATGAGATTGCAGGGGCTCTGACACAAATTTTCAGAACCTCTCTGGCCACAGGGGAGGTGCCAGAGGACTGGAGGACAGCTAACATAGTACCATTATTCAAAAAGGGTAGTAGGGATAAACCAGGGAATTACAGGTCAGTGAGCCTAACATCAGTGGACGGGAAATTATTGGAAAAAATTCTGAGGGACAGAATTAGTCTCCACTTGGAAAGGCAAGGATTAATCAAGGATAGTCAGCATGGCTTTGTCAGGGGGAGATCATGTCTAACCAATTTGATTGAATTTTAAGGGGGGGTGACTAGGTGTGTGGATGAGGGTAGTGCGGTTGATATAGTCTACATGGACTTCAGTAAGGCTTTTGACAAAGTCCCACATGGGAGACTGGTCAAGAAGGTAAGAGTCCATGGGATCCAGGGCAATTTGGCACATTGGATCCAAAATTGGCTTAGTGGCAGGAGGCAGAGGGTAATGGTCGAAGGATGTTTTTGTGACTGGAAGCCTGTGTCCAGTGGTATACCGCAGGGATCGGTGCTGGGTCCCTTGCTGTTTGTAGTGTACATTAATGATTTAGATATGAATGTAGGAGGTATGATCAGTAAGTTCGCAGATGACACGAAAATTGGTGGAGTGGTAAATAGCGAGGAGGGAAGCCTTAGGCTACAGGATGATATAGACGGGTTGGTCAGATGGGCAGAACAGTGGCAAATGGAATTTAACCCTGAAAAGTGTGAGGTGATGCATTTTGGGAGGACTAACAAGGCAAGGGAATACACAATGAATGGTCGGACCCTAGGAAGGACAGAGGATCAGAGGGACCTTGGCGTGCATGTACATAGATCCCTGAAGGCAGCAGGACATGTAGATAAGGTGGTTAAGGAGGCATATGGGATACTTGCCTTCATTAGCCGAGGCATAGAATATAAGAGCAGGGAGGTTGTGATGGAGCTGTACAAAATGGTAGTTAGGCCACAGCTGGAATACTGTGTGCAGTTCTGGTCGCCACACTATAGGAAGGATGTGATTGCATTAGAGAGGGTGCAGAGGAGATTCACCAGGATGTTACATGGGCTGGAGCATTTCAGCCATGAAGAGAGATTGGACAGGCTGGGGTTGTTTTCCTTAGAGCAGAGAAGGCTGAGGGGGGACCTGATTGAGGTGTACAAAATTATGAGGGGCATAGATAGGATAGGTAGAAAGGAAATTTTCCCCTTAGTAGAGGGGTCAATAACTAGGGGACATAGTTTCAAGGTAAGGGGCAGGAGGTTTAGAGGGGATTTGAGGAAAAAAAATTTCACCCAGAGGGTGGTTGGAATCTGGAACTCACTGCCTGAAAGGGTGGTAGAGGCAGGAACCCTCACAACATTCAAGAAGCATTTAGATGAGCACTTGAAACGCCATAGCACACAAGGCTACGGACCAAGTGCTGGAAAATGAGATTAGAATAGACAGGGCTTGATGGCCGGCGCGGACATGATGGGCCAAAGGGCCTCTTTCTGTGCTGTATGACTCTAGAGGCATGTGGCTCATTGTCGTGCTGCTTCGCTGCCGTTCAGACCACTCTTACTGTGGTCATTATCCATGTCACCTAGAAGCCATCGATTGACTTGACTTGACTTTTTCCCTTCATGCCCGTACTGCAGCCTGGCTGATATTACAGAGATCGCCTGTGGCTGCCTGAAATGAGCTTGTGCCATAAATATTGAGTGAGGTGGTGACCTTCATAGTCACAGAGAGAGCAGTGTGGGCAGGTGAATGTGGCTGCAGGTCATCACGGAGTACTTGACACAGCCGCCCTGTTGCTTCTTTGGTGAAGTGCACCCTTCTTGTACACATCACCGCAGAAGGTTGCAGATGCAATATAATGTGGATAAATGCGAGGTTATCCACTTTGGTGTCAAAAACAGGAAGGCAGATTATTATCTGAATGGCAATAGATTGGGAGAAGGGGAAGTGCAACGAGACCTGGGTGTCCTTGTGCACCAATCACTGAAGGTAAGCATGCAGGTGCAGCAGGCGGTTAAGAAGGCAAATGGTATGTTGGCCTTCGTAGCGAAAGGGTTCGAGTACAGGAACAAGGATGTCTTGCTGCAGTTGTACAGGGCCTTGGTGAGACCACATCTTGAGTATTGTGTACAGTTTTGGTCGCCTTATCTGAGGAAGGATGTTCTTGCCATGGAGGGAGTGCAGCGAAGATTCATCAGGCTGATACCCGGGATGGCAAGAATGGCGTATGAGGAGAGATTGGGTCGATTGGGCTTATACTCACTGGAGTTTAGAAGAATGAGAGGGGATCTCATTGAAACTCATAAAATTCTAACAGGACTAGACAGACTAGATGCAGGAAGGATGTTCCCGATGGCGGGGGAGTCCAGAACCAGGGGTCACAGTCTAAGGATAAGGGGTAAGCCATTTAGGACTGAGATGAGGAGGAATTTCTTCACCCAGAGAGTGGTGAACCTGTGGAATTCTCTACCACAGAAGGCAGTAGAGGCCAATTCATTAAATATATTCAAGAAGGAGTTAGATATATTTCTTAAAACTAAAGGGATCAAGGGATATGGAGAGAAGGCAGGGACAGGGTACTGAATTTGGATGATCAGCCATGATCTCATTGAATGGCAGAGCAGGCTCGAGGGGCTGAATGGCCTACTCCTGCTCCTATCTTCTATGTTTCTATGTTTCTATGTTCAATTCCCACTCCAGGGACTTGTGCACATAAAGCTAGGCTGACACTCCAGTGCAGTGCTGAGGGAGTGCTGCACTGTTGGAGGTGCTGTCTTTTGGATGAGACATTAAACCGTGGCCCCGTCTGCTCTCTTAGGTGGACGTAAAAGATCCCAAGGCACTATTTCAAAGAAGAGCAGGGGAGTTATCCCCAGTGTCCTGGCCAATATTTATCCCTCAATCCACATAACTCAATCACTTTCAAACTCAATATAAAATTCTATCATATTATGGTCACTCTTCCCTAAAGGCCCCTTTCCTACAAGGTTATTAATTAATCCTTTCTCATTGCACAATACTAGATCTAAAATAACCTGTTCCCTAGTTGGTTCTTCAACATACTGATCTAGAAAACTATCTTGCCTACATTCATCCTCCACACTATTACTGCAAATTTGGTTTGCTCAGTCTATATGTAGATTAAAGTCCCCCATGATTACTGTATTACCCTTGTTACATAAGCCTCTAATTTCCTGATTTATACTCTACCCTACTTTACAACTACTGTTTGGGGGCCTATAAACAACTCCCACCAATGTTTTCTGCCCCTTGCTGTTTCTTAGCTCCACCCAAACTGATTCTACTTCTTGATTTTCGGAGCTAAGATTCTTTCTCTCTACTGTCTTTATCCCATCCTTTATTATCAGGGCTACTCCGCCTCCTTTTCCATTTTGTCTATCTCTTCTAAAAGTTAAGTATCCTGGAATATTTGGTTCCCAACCGTGGCCACTCTTGTGAAGAATAGTAGTAAGCCTGAGGATTGGGAGAGCATTAGAAACCAGCAAAGGATGACCATAAAATTGATTAAAATGGAGAAAGTAGAATATGAGAGCAAACAATCAAGAAATATAAAAACAGATTGTAAGAGCTTCTACAAGTATGTAAAAAGGAAACAAGTAACAAAACCAAGCGTTGGTCCCTTAGAAGCTGAGACAGGTGAAATTATAACAGGGAATAAGAAAATGGCAGAGACTTTAAATAAATATTTTGTATCTGTCTTCACAGTAGAAGTCACAAAAAGCATACCAAAAATAATGGAGAACCAAGAGGCTAATAAGAGTGAGCAACTTAAAGTAATTAATATCAGGAGAGAAAAAGTACTTGAGAAGCTAATGGGACTAAAAGTCAACAAATCCCCATGACCTGACGGCCTACATCCTAGGGTTCTAAAAGAGGTGGCTGTAGAAATAATGGATGCATTGGTTGTGATCTTACGAAATTCCCTAGATTCTAGAACAGTCCCAGCGGATTGGAAGGCAGCAAATGTAACCCCGCTATTCAAGAAAGGAGAGAGAGAGAAAACAGGGAACTACAGGCCAGTTAGCCTGACATCAGTCGTCGGGAAAATGCTGGAATCCATTATTAAGGAAGTGGTAACAGGGCACTTAGAAAATTAGAATATGATTCGGCAGAGTCAACATGGTTTTATGAAAGGGAAATCATGTTTAACAAATTCATTAGAATTTTTTGAGGATATAACTAAAAGGGTAAATAAAGGGGAACCAGTGGATGTAGTATATTTCGATTTTAAAAAAAGCATTCGATAAGGTGCCACATAAAAGGCTGCTATGCAAGATAAGGGCTCATGAGGTTGGGGGTAATATATTAGCATGGATAGAGGATTGCTAATGGACAGAAAACAGAGGGTAGGGATAAACGGGTCATTTTCCGGTTGGCAGGCTGTAACTAGTGGGGTACCGCAAGGATCAGTGCTTGGGCCTCAGCTATTTACATTCTATATTAATGACATAGATGAAGGGTGCAATGTATCCAAGTTTGTTGACAATACAAAGCTAGGTGGGAAATTAAGCTGTGAGGAGGACACAAACAGCCTCAAAGGGATATAGACCAGTTAAGTGAGTGGCAGATGGAGTATAATGTGGGGAAATGCTTTTATTTTATTCATTTATGGGATGTGGGCATCGCTGGCAAGGCCAGCATTTATTGCCCATCCCTAATTGCCCTTGAGAAGGTGGTGGTGAGCCGCCTTCTTGACCCGCTGCAGTCCATGTGGTGAAGGTACTCCCACAGTGCTGTTAGGTAGGGAGTTCCAGGATTTTGACCCAGCGACGATATACTTGTAAGTTGGAGCTGCACTCATCCAGGCAAGTGGGGAGCATTCCATCACACTCCTTACTTACTTGTGTCTTGTAGATGGTAGAAAGGCTTTGGAGAGTCAGGAGGTGAGACACTCGCCACAGAATACCTAGCCTCTGACCTGCTCTTGTTGCCACTGTATTCATGTGGCTGGTTCAGTTAAGTTTCTGGTCAATGGTGACCCCCAGGATGTTGATAGTGGGGGATTCGGCGATGGTAATGCCTTTGAAAGTCAAAGGGCGGTGGTTAGACTCTCGCTTGTTGGAGATAGTCATTGCCTGGCACTTCTGTGGCGCAAATGTTACCTGCCACTTATCAGCCCAAGCCTGAATGTCATCCAGTTCTTGTTGCATGCGGGCATGGATTGTTTCATTATCTGAGGAGTTGTGAATGGCGCTGAACACTGTGCAGTCATCAGCGAACATCCCCATTTCTGACCTTATGTTGGAGGGAAGGTCATTGATGAAGCAGCTGAACATGGTTGGGCCTAGGACATTGGCCTGAGGAACTCCTGCAGCAATGTCCTGGGGCTGTGATGATTGACCTTCAACCACCACAACCATCTTCCTTTGTGCTAGGTATGACTCCAGCCAGTGGAGAGTTTTCCCCCCGATTCCCATATGACTTCAGTTTTACTAGGGCTCCTTGATGCCAGACTCGGTCAAATGTTGCCTTGATGTCAAGGGCAGTCACTCTCACCTCACCTCTGGAATTCAGCTCCTTTGTCCATGTTTGGACCAAAGCTGTAATGAGGTCGGGAGCTGAGTGCTCTTGGCACACAACACGATGGATGGCGTCCTCAGTGTGAAGACAGGACTTCATCTCCACAGTCGCTGTGTGGTGGTCACTGCTACCAATACTGTCATGGACAGATGCATCTGTGACAGGTAGATTGGTGAGGATGAGGTCAAGTAGGTTTTTTCCTCGTGTTGGTTCTCCTCCAGTCGCAGGCCCGGTAGCTATGTCCTTCAGGACTCGGCCAGCTCAGTCAGTAGTGGTGCTACCAAGCCACTTTGAAGTCCCCCACCCAGAGTACATTCTGTGCCCTTGCGACTCTCAGTGCTTTATCTAAGTGGTGTTCAACATGGCGGAGTACTAATCCATCAGCTGAGGGAGGACGGTAGGTGGTAATTAGCAGGAGATTTCCTTGCCCATGCTTGACCTGAAGCCATGAGACTTCATGGCGTCCGGAATCAATGTTGAGGACTCCCAGGGCCACTCCTCCCCGACTGTATATCCTGTGCCGCCACACCTGGTGGGACACGACATACCCAGCGATCGTGATGGAGGAGTTTGGGACATTGGCTGAAAGGTATGATTCTGTGAGTATGACGATGTCAGGCTGTTGCTTGACTAGTCTGTGGGACAGCTCTCCCAATTTTGGCACAAGTCCCCAGATGTTGGGTGAGGAGGACTTTGCAGGGTTGACTGGGCTGGGTGTGCCGTTGCCGTGTCCATAGCCGATGCCAGGTTGTCTCAGGTCTCATTCTTATTATTGTGTTTTGTAGTGGTTTGTTGCTGGCCAGACCAGGTAAGGACAGCAGATTTCCTTCTCTAAAAGACATTGGTGAACCAGATGGGTTTTTACAACAATCCGATATGGTGCTAGCTTTTTATTCCAGATTTATTTAATTGAATTTAAATTCCCCAGCTGCCGTGGTGGGATTTGAACTCATGTCTCTGGATTACTAGCCCAGTGACATTACCACTATGCTACCATTCCCAAATGTTGTTGGAGCTGCACTCCACTGTGAGATTATTCACTTTGGTAGGAAGAATAGAAAAACAGAATATTCTTTAAATGGTGAGAAACTATTAAATGTTGGTGTTCAGAGAGATTTAGGTGTCCTCGTAAAGGAAACACAAAGAGTTAGCATGCAGGTACAGCAAGCAATTAGGAAGGCAAATGGCATGTTGGCCTTTATTGCAAGGAGGTTGGAGTACAAGAGTAAGGAAGTCTTATTACAATTGTACAGAGCTTTGGTGACAACACACCTCGAGTTCTGTGCACAGTTTTGATCTCCTTATCTGAGGAAGGACATACATGCCTGATAGCGGTGCAACGAAGGTTCACGAGATTGATCCCTGGGATGAGAGGGTTGTCCTATGAGGTGAGATGCAATAGATTGGGTCTGGGCTTTAGAAGAGTGAGAGGTGATCTTATTGAAACATATAAGATTCTGAGAGGGATTGACAGGGTAGATGCTGAGAGGTTGTTTTCCCAGGCTGGAGAGTCATAGGGCTCGATTTTGCCATTGGGGGTGGGCTGGGGCGTGTCAGGTGGTTTTCGTATCAGGACCCCGGCTCCGATGTGAAGTGGGAAAAAAGTGCGATTTTGCCCTAATTGGGCACTTGATTTCCAGCGTGAGGAAACCCCTGGCCCAATGGGTCTTTTCATACAGAAAGTTGCCTCCGATGACGTCATCAATTTTGCTGGATTTAAGGCCTGCAAGCAGCCTTGCTTCATCTGGAGACTTTAAACTTTATGCCCATTGTTGTGATCGCTTCATTCAGCAACTATGTTCAGCAGTAAGCCAAAGTGTGCTCCAAGGTTCGATGAGGCCTCCCTCCAAGCTCTGGTGGAGGGAGCAAGATCAAATAAGGAGGTGCTCTTCCCTTCCTCAGGGAGGAAAAAGCCTCCCCAGCAGACTAAAGCTGTGTGGATGCAAATGGCCCAGGAGGTCAACTCAATCTCTATGTGCAGCAGAACCTGGCTGCAGTGCAGGAAGAGGTTTCATGACCTTCTCCGCACAGGAAAAGTGAGTATGACTTTCCCATCAGCCTCAATCTGATCCCCATCGCCTCTCCTCACCAGCACTCTGCTTTGCCAACCTCCACATCCCACTTGACACTGACATCCCTGCACCCTTACCCATTCCCTCTCTCTCTATGGTCACATTCACTTAACTATTCGACTATGCAGCCCTCACACTCCCTATCACTGTGATGCAATGACAACAACTTACAACACACAGGGAGGGCCCTTTGTCCCCTTCTAAGCATCTATGCTATGGATTCTCTGCACTCACTCCTTCATTCTCACTCAAACTCCACTTGTGTCCCTCATTGCAGGAAAAGAGAGCCCACAATAAGAGGGAAAGAGTGAGGACAGGAGGAGGGCCACCCTCAGTAGCCCAGCACACCACCTTGGAGGAGGCGGCCCTGGTAATCGCGGTGTCGAGGACGATTCGCAAGCGGGGGACGGACAGACGGGCGCATCACAGCAAGCTGGTGACAGAATAGTTTGGCATCTCTCTCATTGACATTGCATGAGTAACTGATAATTATTCTGATGCTCTAACAGATTGACTTATGATCGTCTGCACAATTCAATGTGCATACAACCTTTACATCACATCTCAAACTCTTTCCTTTACTCCCCCACAGGACCATCAAGAGCCCCCCTCCCCACTGTCCAGGAGGAACAGCCTGAGCCTGAAGACTCCTCAGAGGAAGCTGCAACCTCTGAGGGTGCAGCGTCAGCAGAATTCAGCGCACCCAGCACCAGCGCCGACACTCACACCTCGCGAGATAGAGTAGTGTTGTCACCTGGTGTATCACAGCTCACAAGTGAGCATCAGCAGATGGTTGAGACAGGGTCAGCAGTTGAGAGTTCTCATCGGAGGGCGCAGGACTCTCCCAGCTCGGCTCAGCTGCATGTCGACCCTGTGCCTCCGGGTCCATCCAGAAGGAGAGCGGTGCTGGAACTCCAGGAACAGGTCCAGGAGTCTCTGGCAGGTTTTGTCTCCAGGGTCGCTGCGAGTGTGGAGCGATTGGAGGAGTCCATCGCGAACATGAGCAGAGCCTTTGTGGAGGCATTGGCGCATGAACGCATCACCACGGAAAGGATGGCAACCTCCGTGGAAAGGATGGCTATGGTAGAGGACAGGATGGCTACGGCCATGGAGGAGCTAAGTCGCCAGAGTGTTGAAAACATGGTCATTGTTCAGAATAGACTGACATCTCTTGAGGAGCGATGGTCAGCTATTGAGCATAGAAACCAGACCTTCATGGAAGTCCTCTGGAGTAGGACTTCCAGTGCAGAAACGGGTCCTCATGGCCCCCCTGAAGTGCAGCAAGGTGCTGTCAAACCACTTGCTAGCTCTGAAGTGGGGCTGACCCATGAGAGGGATGTTGGTGGCAGACAACAAGGAAGTAGGGGCTCCTCTCCAAGCGCTTACATGACTATGCCACTGCAAAGCCCTCGGACAGAGCCCCACCAGAGTCCTCACCCAACTGAGATGGGCGTCTCATCACCTGCACAGCCGCAGGAGCAGCAGACTGTTGCCGAGCCCTCACAGGCTCGCAACCCCAGAGGACGCCCGCCAAAGGTGTCGAGACAGGAGCAACAAGAAAATGAGCAAGGGGCCTCCACATCTGCTGAAGCCACAGGGGAAGCACCACGTAGGAGCATGCATAAGAGGAAGATAATGCACAAGTAGTCACAAGGGTAGTCACTTGGGTGTTATGTTGTGTTCATTTTTGAAATGCCATCAGTTGCTTGTTGTGATAAAAAATTCTGATGGCAAACTGTTGAAGTTGTGGCCTGTGTCATTTCGCAAATGGGACTTCCACATTGAGGGCTTAGAGCGACTTGCAATTGTCAGTAGGGTGGTCAGAGTGATAGGAATCCGCAGGTTCTTGTCCATTGTAAGAACTTAACTGGTAAGAAAGTGCGAGGCAAAAGTGTTTGATTGTGCAGGCTAAGCAAATCTGGCCAACATGAGTGCATCCCAGACAGCAATGTGGTCGTGCGCTGGCGCCTTCTGGCCTGCGCAGCTTCAGGTGGGTGAGCAGCAGCTTGGCGCTCCTGCTGTTGCTGCTGCTGCTGCTGTTCATGGTTCTGCTGCTGCCACGGCTGGTCTTCGTCTGAATCTGATGTCCAGGAGGAAAGGAAATAAATGGTTCCCATGCTTCTGGTATATGCCTCAGGTGAGGAAGTGCTCAGTCAATGTGGGGAGAGGGGTTTCCCAGGAGGTCACACTGGAGATGGATGTCAGGCTCCAAACTTCCACAACAATGAGTAGGCCTGCTAAAAGCTCCCCCAGACCTGAGACAACAAAGTTCTGCCACCTGCAAATGATCAATGGTGAAAACTCCTTTTTAATGGTGGAGCTGCAGCTGTTAGTAAGGAGTCCACTTGTGAGGCCGCCAGGATTAACTGGCGTGTTTCAAAGGAGACGTGCAGGACGGGGGAAAAGTGTTAAAATCAGAAAGGCCTCTCAAAATGGGATTATAGAGGCAATTAACTGGTTGTTAAGGACCTTAAGGGCCTATTCCTCTTGGAGGCGGGATGGAAACGGGGTCTGAAACCCCGATTCTGGGAAAATTGCTCGGAGGCGGGATGGAGGCGGGATCGGAGCCGCCCGCCATTCTTTTGCAATTTTAACACCTCACACACCTCCAATCCCACCTTCTCAGGCATGGCAAATTCAAGCCCATTGAGTTATAACGGCACAAAAGGAGGCCATTCGGCCCATCGAGTCCGTGCCAGCTCTCTGTCGAGCAATCCAGTCAGTCCCATTCCCCCACTCTATCCCCATAACCCTGCAAGTTTATTTCATTCAAGTGCCTATCCAGTCTCCCCTTAAAAACATTGAGTGTCTCCGCTTCCACCACTTCTGTTGGCAGCGAGTTCCAGGTCCTCACCACTCGCTGTGTAAAAAAGTTTTTCCTCACATCCCCCCTGTATCTCTTGCCCAAAACCTTAAATCTGTGTCCCCTAGTCCTTGTACCATCAACTAGTGGGAACAGCCTTTCCCCATCTAGCCTATCCCAACCCGTCATAATCTTGTACACCTCTATCAAATCACCCCTCAACCTCCTTTGCTCTAATGAAAACAAATCCAGCTTCTCCAACTTGTCTTTGTAGCTAAGATCCCCCATCCCTGGAACCATTCTGGTCAATCTCCTCTGCACCCTCTCAAGGGCCTTCACATCCTTCCTGGACACAATGGGGGCGATTTTCCCATTGGAGGCGGGTTGGAGGCGGGTTTTGGTTTGGGCAGGTTCCAAACTCGCCTCCACTGTCAGGTGGGAAAAATTTGCGATTTTCCAGTTGATTTCAGAGGTGTGGGTTCCCCTGGGCCAATTTGTCTTTTGGGACTGAAACTCGCCTCTGCTGACGTCACTTATCCAGCTTCATTTAAGGGCTGCTTGCTGCCTTGGCTCATTCCACTGCTTTTTGGTCGATGCTGCACCACCTCCAAACTTTTATCTCATTGAAGAATGGCCAGCTCCAAGGCAAGGGCCTCCCCGAGGTTCTCCGATGAGGTGCTGGGTATACTGGTTGAGGGGGCGAGAGCTAGCAGAGAGGTGCTCTTCCCTCATCTGGGAGGAAGAGGCCTCCCAAAGAAACCAAGGCTGTGTGGGTCCAGCTGGCAAGGGATATAACCTCCAGATCTGTGTGCAGATTGGGTGATTGTTTCTGTTTATTGATGAAATGCCATCCCTGTGTGAATGCATTAAAATTAGGTGATGGCAAACTGTTGGCGTGATGGCATCTATTATTTCGGCTTAGGCAGCTCCACATTGCGGGCTCCGCGACACTTATGTGGTCAGGTTCGTTGTCAGAGTGAAAGGAGGCCAGAGAGTCATGTCCATTGTCTATCATGTGTTAAGAAGGAGCCAAGCACATGTGCCGCAATGGGCAACCTAGGCAAATCTGGCCAGGATGAGTGCATCCCTTGCATCACGGGCAGCCATGTGCTCGCGTGCTGCCGCTGCTGCTGGTAGGTGCGCCGCCGCATGGTCCTCATCCTCATCCTCATCCTCATCTGAGGAGGCTATGAACTGAGCCACTTGCTCATCAGGAAGCTGCAAGCCACGATGCTGTGCCATGTTGTGCAGTGCACAGCAGACTACGACCATTCGGGAGACCCTGGCTGCTGAATACTGCAGGGCTCCACCTGATCTGTCAAGGCATCAAAATCGCATCTTCAGCAAGCCAAAGGTCTGCTCGATGATGGACCTGGTCGAAATGTGGCTGGCGTTGTAGCACTCCTCAGCCTTGCTGGCTGGCCTCCTGATTGGCGTCATTAGCCACTTCTTCAGGGGGTAGCCCTTGTCACCAAGGAGCCATTCGTTAAGTTGGTTTAGCAGATTGAAGAGCGGAGGAACACTAGAGTTCCGCAGGATGAACGAGTCATGGTAACTACCACAGAACTTGGTGCAAACATGCAAAATCTCCTTCTTGTGGTTACACACCAGCTGTACGTTGAGGGAGTGGAAGCCCTTGCGGTTGACAAAGATAGCTGAGTTGTGATGGGGTGCCCTAAGGGCCACATGTCAATGACGCCCTGCACCATTGGCAAGCCTGCCATATTTGCAAAGCCAAACGAACGTGCGGTTATACTTGCTTGATCCCTTGAGAAGTGGATGTAATTGTGCGCCTTTGTGAAAAAAGCATCGGTAACCTGCGTGATGCTACTGTGGGTGGCTGACTGGGAGATGCTGCTGATGTCTGCTGATGATCCCTGGAAGGAGCCTGAGGCAAAAATGTTAAGTGCAGTGGTGACTTTGACAGCCACTGGTAAGGGGTGTTCACCCATTCCTCTGGGCTCCAGGTGTTGGTGCAGCAGTGCGCAGATGTCTCTGACAACCTCTCTCGAAACTCTCAGCCTGCTTTGGCACTGCTGCTCACTCATGTTGAGGTAGCTCATCCTCTGTCTGTAAACCCTGAGAGGTTGGTATCTCCTGCAGCGACATGCTGCCATGCGCTGATGCCTTCTGCCCTGTGCACCATCAGGTGGGTGAGCAGGAGGTTGGCGCTCCTGCTGCTGTTGCTGCTGAGCTGCCTGGTTCTGCTGCTGCTGTGGCTGCTCCTCATCTGAATCTGAGGTCCAGGATGAGAGGAAATAAATGGTTCCCATGCTGCTGGCAGAAACCTCCGTTGGGGAAGCGCTCAGTCCAAGTGGGGAGAGGGTCTTACAAGGAGGTCCCACAGTTGAGAGATAGAAGCTGCAACATCTCCGACTTCGGTAGGCCTGCTAAAAGTGCTGAAAGACCTGTGGAACAAAAGTTCTTCCACCTGCAACTGATCCCTGATGAAGTTCAGTTTAAATGGTGGAGCTACAGCTGTGAGGAGGCCACCCACTTGTCAACCCACCAGGATCAGCTGACATGGTTTAGGAGGGTCGTGGAACACGCTGAAAATGTGGCAAAATAACAAAGGCCGGTCAAAATAGTATTTTAGAGGCCCTTAACGACTATTTAAGGGTCTTAACTACCTCTCCCGACTGATGGAGGCGGGACCGAATCGTACCCATCAAACCCGCCTCCGGCAAAATTGCGCGGAGGCGGGTTCCGAACTCGATCTCACTTTTTGCGATTTTCCCAACTGTCCCACCTCCTCAGGGCTGGGAAAATCACGGCCAATACTCCAGTTGTGGCCTAACCAGCGCTTTATAAAGGGGACATAGGGGGCATAGTCTCAGGATAAGGGGTTGGCCATTTAAGACTGAGATGAGGTGGAATTTCTTCATTCAGAGTGTTGTGAATCTTTGGTATTCTCTACCCAAGGGGGCTGTGGATACTGTGTTGTTCAATATATTAAAGGCTGAGATCGATAGATTTTTGGACTCTCGGGGAATCAAGGGATATGTGGATTGGGTGGGAAAGTGGATTTGAGGTCGAAGATCAGCCATGATCTTATTGAATGACAGAGGAGACTCGAGGGGCCAAATGGCCTACTCCAGCTCTTATTTCTTATGTTAACATTATAAGCCTCTTCTTTTAATCTAATACTATCCTTAACTTCTTTAGTTACCCACGGATGTACCACTTTCCCGTGCAGTTTTTATTTCTCAATGGAATGTATATTCGTTGAGAATTTTGGAATATTTCTTTAAATGTTTGCCACTGCTTATCTACCATCATACCTTTTAATCTAATTGCCCAATCTACCTCAGCTAACTTGCCCCTCATACCTATGTAATTGGCTTTATTTAAGTTTAAGACTCTCGTTTCTGAATGAAGTGTTTCACTCTCAAACTCAATGTGAAACTTTAGCATATTATGATCACTCTTCCCCAGAGCAGCCTTTACTATGAGATTACTAATTAATCCTGTCTCATTACACAATACAACATCTAAAATAGACTGTTCCCTGGTTGGTCCCATGACATATTGTTCTAGGAAACTGTCTCAAATGCATTCCATGAACTCATCCTTCAGACTGCCTTTGCCAATTTAATTTGCCCAGTCTATATAAGGATTAAATACCCCGATGATTATTGTATTACCTTTGTTACCAGCTCCTATTATTTGTTGATTAATACTCTGCCCAACAGTATAGCTACTGTTTGGGGGCCTATAAACCATTCCCACTAGTGTATTCTGCCCCTTGTTATTTCTTATCTCCACCCATACTGATGCTATTTCCTGATCTTCCGAGCCAAGATCCTTTCTCACTACTGTCCTTATGTCATCCTTTATTATCAGGGCTACCCCACCCCCCTCCTTTTCCATTCTGCCTGTCTTTTCAAAACATCAAGTACCCTGGAATATTTAGTTCTCAACCTTGGTCACCTTGCAACCATGGCCCAGATATTCCGATCCCTACAGGTGTGTACATGCTGTGTACCCACCCGTAGGGACATCAGAAATGCCGGTTTCAGGCATGCACAGCGCATGCGCTGAAAACCGACATTTCCGATCTGTCAAGAATGGTCTTGACAGATCCTCCGGCTGCCCTGGAGAAGGGCCTCTGCTTTCTGGAGACCCTCCACCCGCAGAAAACCCTTACAATTCTTACGCCTGGTAAAAGCAAGCACAAGGCCTGCTTTTACCAGGATATGAGTTGAAAAAAAGTAAAAAAAATTTAAAAAAAAATTTCACTGGTTTATCATTTAAAAATACTTTTTAAAAATAGGTAAGTTTATTTTTAGCCCCATAAAAAACTTTAATTATTTTTTTCACAAAATTAAATTTTTGTTTAAAATACTTAATTTATTGTAATTTCAAGTCATTTTAAAAATGTGATTTAAACAAAAAGTTATTTAAAGTTTTACTATGTTTTTGGGGTGATCTCCATTCATATATTTGACAGGTCTTCCTGTCAAGTGTATGAAGGGAGATTCCCTTCTTTGATTGGCTCCCCATGGCCCACATGATCCCAGGGACGCTGCGAACTGCCTGCACCTCTGGGATACGTGGGCCCTGCACACTTGGAGTTTGGAGAGGCCCAGGAGTGGAAATGTGTGCGTCCTGGGAGCCCTCAGGTAAGGGCATAGATTTTTCCAGATCGTAGACCTCCGCACGCAGGAAGCCTCCGATCGGAAAATATGGGCCCATATCTCTGTAATGGCTATTAGATCAAACCCATTTATCTCTATTTGTGCCACTAATTCATCTATCTTGTTATGAATGCTTCGTGCATTCAGATAAAGAGCCTTTAATTTTACTTTTTACCATTATTCCCTGCTTTCATCTTATTTGCTGATGCACTTTTACTGTTAAACTCTCTGTCCCTTCTTGTCACACTCCGCTTATCTTTACCCAAATCGCTACATTGCTCTATTGCCTTGACTTTTCTCTTTAGATTTCTAAATTCCCCCTTACCTGACCCCTCCCCCCTTTTTAGTTTAAAGCCCTATCTACAGCCCTAATTATTCGATTCGTCAGGACACTGGTTCCAGCCCAGTTTAAGTCGAGACCGTCCCAACAGAACAGCTCCCTCTTTCCCCAATACTGGTGCCAGTGCCCCATGAATCAAAACCTCTTCCTCCCACAGCACGCTTTGAGCCACGCATTTAACTCTCTGATCTGCTTGTCCCTATGTCAATTTGCATGTGGCTCAGGTAACAATCCAGAGATTATTATCTTTGAGGTTCTGCTTTTTAATTTGGACCCTAGTTCCTCAAACTCTCTCAGCAGAACCTCATTCTTAGTTCTACCTATGTTGTTGGTTCCTACATGGACTATGACAACTGAATCCTTCCCCTCCCACTCCAAATTCTTCACCAGCCATGAGGAGATATCCTTAACCCTGGCACCAGGCAGGCAACACAGCCTTCGGAACTCCCGGTCGTGGCTGCAGAGAATAGTATCTATCCCCCTGTCTATACTGTCCCCTACCACAAAAACATTCCCTTTCACTCCCTCCACTTGAATGGCCTCCTGTACCATGGTGCTGTGATCAATTTGCTGCAGACTTTGCCCTCATCCACACAGGCAGCAAGAACCTCATACCTGTTGGATAAGGCCAAAGGCCGAGGCTCCTCTAGCACTGCACCTGGAGCCCCTTTACCTGCCTGAGTTGCAGTCACACCCTTCTGTCCCTGACCACTAACCAGACCTGTATCACTACCTAACCTAAGGGGTATGGACTGCCTCCTGGATCAAAGTGTCCAGGTAACTCTCCCCCTCCCTGATGCCCTGGAATGTCTGCACCTCGGACTCCAGATCAACAATTCTGAGCTGAAGTTCCTCGAGATGCAGACACTTACTGCAGACCTGGTTGTACGGAATCACAATGCTCTCCACAAACTCCCACATGCTGCAGTTGCGGCACACCACTCGCACTGCCATCCCTATATGACCTTGTTTTATTTATTTTGTTAATTAAAATGTATTTAATTAACTTAGCTTATAGTTTAGTTTTTAACTAATTACTAGATCCAGCTAAGTTCTAGGTAGATGAAATGACATTTTTACCTGTAACACAAAGCACTACAGGTTAAGGGAAGATAAACAGCAGAGAAGGGAAAAGACTAACAAAAGCAGAAGGAAGTCAGAGCAACACGGCAACATTAAGCCATCAAAGACAGGTAAGTGAGTGATGATATTCCCTGAATTACTGTGAGCAAAGTCACAGTAGGTCGACACATGAAAGCCTGTACTTCGTTCACACAGGAGACAAAAAGAAAGATCTGCTCCAGAATGAAGGAAAATTGAAGCATCTGCAGATTGACCTAATTCTACATTATTTATATTATTCTTATTTATATAAAGCACCGCTTTATCCCAAGCATCAATACTGCTTCCATTTTGGAGGGAGGTGGAGGTGGGGGGGTTTACATTCTTGAATACGATGGAAGAAAAAGCCTGTTGTCTGATAAGTGATGCTTCTCTCACCGCTAGTTTCCAGTCTTTCTTTCTATGTCCTTAGGATTTCCCAATTGCTTAACAGCCAATTAATTACTTTTTGAGGTGCAGTCACTGTTGCTACGTTGGAAAACACAGCTCCAAATATGTTATCCTCCACTCTCTTCCTGCAACTTTATTGTATTGAAATCAAGGGGTGGATTCTCCTACTGACCACAAAGGATGTGGATCTTTGGCAGGATGGGATTTCTGCCTGCCCCAGTTCATGTGCCCGTAATCTTAACTAATTTCCTGAGGTCATGGGAATTAATCCTTGGTGTAGAGGGAGCCCATACTGGGCACACACAAGCATCCCAATGCACCAAAGATTATTTATTTTTTCAAATTATTTAATTGGGAAGTATCAAACCGGTGAATCACTGATTCTTGTGGTTAAAACTGTCTTTTAATCACAAACTGAATACAAGATGGAATCCAAGCACAATCTTCGCATTGCATAGCTTCTCTAACAACCCATCAACAGAGGGAGTTACTGGGTTTGTTTAATCTTCAATATTTATTCAATTGTATAATTAGTTGCTAGCTAACCTTGCCTCCATTTAGTCAATCGTGACCACAACTTAGGTTTATATGAGAGCTGTATCTACTTACTGCCTTCCTGGCTATTATCAATACATGTAGGCACACGAAGCTGACAGGTCTGAGTCATAGGTTAATACAGAACCTCCTTCCTTTAGTAGAGGTTTTCCCTTTGCAACCACCTGTAAATCCCTCATCTGACTACTTTTGTTTTTAAATGCAATACATGCCATATATAATCACAACATGGCTTTTCCTTTCTTCTGGCTTGTCACTGTTTCTTCAATTTTTATGCACACTTAATCCCATGGGTCATTTATATGTATCGCAACCAGTGCAAAGTCAGCAAACCCATGGTCACTAACAAATTGTAATACGTATTCTTGAAATGCATTGCTTTTCGACATTTTTACCAGTTTATTCTGCAGAAGCCACATAAATGAAGCAAGTGCTGGATATGCTATTAACCTTTGTGTGGCAGCAGTTTCCCTCAATTTATCTTCCTAAATTCAGACAGAGTTAGGTTGTGATCCTTAGCCTCTTCCTGTGTTGCTGTGATACTGACTACAGGGGCTCGATATTAACCCCCCCCCCGCCCCCCAACCACGATGGGTGGGACAGGGTGGGGGGTTAAAAATGTACAATCGCAGAACGCGACCACAACCAGCCGCATACACACCTGCCGCCATTTTTACGGCTGCAGGTTGCTAGGCATGTCTGTGTCCAGCTCTCGAGTGGTTCCCCCCCCACACCCACGCTCCCTCCCTCACAGCGCCAGGGACCCGGGTTCGAATCTGACCTCGGGTGACTGTCTGTGTGGAGTTTGCACATTCTCCCCGCGTCTGCGTGGGTTTCCTCCGGGTGCTCCGGTTTCCTCCCACAGTCCAAAAATGTGCGGGTTAGGTTGATTTGGCTATGATAAATTGACCCTTAGTGTTAGGGGGGGATTAAATATGTGGGGTTATGGGGATAGGATGGGATATGTTAGGGGGAATTAAATACGTGGGGTTACGGGGGTAGGGTGGGATATGTGTACTGTGGGGATTAAAGCAGGGACAGGGTACTGGACTTGGATGATCAGCCATGATCGTATTGAATGGCGGAGCAGGCTCGACGGGCCGAATGGCCTACTCCTGCTCCTAGATTCTATGTTTCTATGTAAATATCGGGGCCTAGGTGTCCCATCTGGGGTGCCAAACTATTGAATCTAATGATTGGAGACTTATGGTTTCGCACACCAGACATTCAAGTTCACAACAACAAATTGTCTTTAATAACTTTATTAGTAGCAGTGAAAAATACAGAAAGGTCATAATTGTCAAATTGCCTAGAACACAGTGGCTTCAGAGCTCGCTCCTTCCTAGGTCTGTTCTAACGAGCTGTGGCCATCCTAGCTAGATTTATACAAAATCGCTCACTAAATTCATAATCTGGCCTTGCTCAACAGTGACACAAGAATGTTCCATAATCACACATACACACAGGTAACATACCAGGCAAACTAAGACTAATTATACATCTCCTTTCAGCACAATGGGCCAACATTTGCGACAGGAGGCTTCTCGCAGGCGGATTCCTCTGACCTGCAAAATGTCTACGAAAGTACCTGGTGGCCCAGGAGGTACGGAGACTTGCGATCCTGGGCCTCTCCGGGTCCGAGCGGGCACAGCCCCACGTATCCCAGGGGCACAAGCGGCTCGTAGGCACTCCTGGGATCACGTGAGCTGGCCCAACCAATAAAAGAAGGGAATCCCCATTCATACTTTTGACAGTTCTGTACATACGGAACTGTCATAAGTATGAATGGGGATCATCTAAAAAATACACCAACACATGAAATATTTTTTTTAATTACATTTTAATTAAATTAATTTAAATGCCATTTAATTAAGTATTTTAAACAAAAATTAAATTTTTTGAAAAAATAATTATATGTTTTTAACGGGGCTAAAAATAAACTTACCTTTTTGATGAGTATTTTTAATTTATAAATGAGTGATAAAATTTTATTTTTCTATTTTTTAAAACTCTTACCAGGTGTAAGAATTTGACAGGCATTCAGCAGGCGGAAGTTGTGCAAATAGCGCAACTCTCCACCCGCAGAGGCCCATCTCCCGCGGATGCAGAGGATCTGTCAAGAGAATTGTCACACGACAACGCAAAATCATCGCGCAGAAACTGATAGCCAAGATCCGCACCCATGAGGACGGCCTCAACCGGGATCTCGGGTTCATGTCACGCTACAGAACGTGACTCGACATCGCTGTCTGTTTTTCCAGTTTTTAAAAAAAAGTTAAAAGCTTAACTGCAGACGGCAACATTTGACACGTTGGACCCCCTGTAACCCACCTCATTGTCTTAGCTGTACTCTGATGTGTCTTTGATGTGTCCCTGACGGATTGTATCTCTGCAGACACATTGTTCTCTGTCTCTATATACTGTGTGATCGATTTGTATTCCCTCACTGTACCTGTACCTGAAGAAGGAGCAGCGCTCCGAAAGCTCGTAATTTCAAATAAAACTGTTGGACTATAACCTGGTGTTGTGCGACTTCTCATTTTTGTCCACCCCAGTCCAACACCGGCATCTCCGCATCAAGAGAATTCTTGACAGATGGCAAGTGCCGGGTTTCAGCGCATGCGCTTCGCATGCCTAAACCCGAAACCTGCGCGGCCCCTACGGGTGCGTGCGCACCTCGTACACACCCGTGGGGGTCACAAAATACGGCCCCTTATCAACAGATAAGAGTAAAGACATCAAATGATCATAAGACGTATACCCAGACATTCCTTATCTCAAAAATACTGATACTCACTGGTACCAATGTAATTTCCCATTAAACTGCATAGCATAGCAGTATCACAGCGTACTGTCAATTTAGCAGAATCTCATCTGTCCACAGAGTAAATCAAGATACATATAAGCCTAGGAATCATTCTTTTCAATATTAGGATACAAGCACTTCATGCAATCATATGAAATTTGTCTGGCTGTCATTTTAATGTAGGCATTAACTTGTTTAGAATAAATAGTAAACAAAAGAATGTCATATGAATCTGACAATAATTTATATGCAAACATTGCAAATAGTATTTTTTATTGTCATTATTTATTGTCATAGTTTATTATCGTACAACAATAAGAATGTTTTTTCTAAAAATGGATACATTGTTTCACTAAAAGATGATTTATTATTAATTGAAATAGTTAAAATTATGAATTTTATTGCAACCACTTTGAAACACTTGCAAATGCTGCATTTTACATTTTAACCTACTTTTTAACCTACTTTACGAGTTTAATGCCGGTTGTCTCCAAATGACAGGATACAGAAGTCAGACTGTATTCAATCCCCACTAGACAGATAGGGGTAGAGACCAGAGTAATTAGTAATGAAACTAGAATAAATCACAAAGTAAAACAAAACAAGCCAGATCTATTAATAATTAAATCAGGGTTAGTCACTAACATATTGTTAAGGGCCACAATCTCACCATGTCCCAGTCACAATATCTATCCATCCATCCTCCCAGATCCAACAGTATCACAAGCTGGTGGGCTTTGGCTGGAGGCCCGGAGGACATCAATTGAGGGGTAGAATTGAGGAGGACAAGGGTTGCAAGTGGTCCCTAGGCTACATATTGAAAATTAGTGGTACAGATGGCACACACTGGAGAAACAATCTAGCAACCTACAATTTATGCAAATACACCTCTAATAATTTAGATAAATTAAACATGCTGGATTGGCCTAGGCCCAGTAATCTTTGTAGTGTGAGCAAGGGTCTACAGTACTATGTAAACAGTCTTAAATTGGTTTCTATCTCATGCTACAAGACATATATTTCTCTCTTTTTTGCCTCCAAGATCTGCTTTGCCTGTTGACTCAGCCTGGCTTCCTGTCCAGGCATATCATCCCTGCCTCATGAAAATTGGAGGATATTTCACCTTTGTGGTTTGTGGAGAGAAAGTGAAGAATATTGTTTCATAGCTCAACTTCTCCACTCTATCCTCTACATTGGGGAGACCAAACGCCGATTGGGTGACCGCTTTGCGGAACACCTCCGTTCAGTCCGCAAGCGTAACCCCGAGCTTCCGGTCACCTGTCCCTTTAATTCTCCGCTCCACTCCCACTCTGATCTCTCCATCCTCGGCCTCTTACACTGTTCCAATGAAGCTCAACGTAAGCTTGAGGAACAGCACCTCATCTTTCGATTAGGCACTTTACAGCCTTCTGGAATTAACATTGAGTTCAACAATTTCAGACTATAAATTGGCCCCTGTATTTTTTTTTTCCCCTTGTTTTCTCACATGGTAGCTGTTGATGATTCTACCATCGCCATTCACACCTCATCTAGAGTCATCTTTTGTTTCTTAACTTGTCCCATTAGCTCTCCTTTTGCCTTGCACCATCATTCCTTTTGTCAGTCAATCTCTCCTGCCTTCCAGCCTATCACAGACCTTCCCTTTGTTCTTTCCTCGCCTCCTCCCTGTCCCTGCTTAAAAATCTCTCTTCTCTAACCTTTTCCAGTTCTGACAAGGGACCTCGACCCGATGCTGCCTGCCCTGCTGAGTGTTTGCAGCATTTTCGGTTGTTATTTCTCCCCACTCCCCCGAGATTCTATTTGAATGGGTGGAGTATATTGCTATGATGATCGCCATGGAGGCGCCACCATTCTTGTTTCCATGTGGGCCTTGGAAGATTCTCCATCTTTCCTGAGATTTTCCCAAGCCTAATGCAATGGGCTATTTATGTTTAACTTTGTTTTGGTCTTCCAGCCAACTATTTGAATTAGTTTCCTGCAAACCCACTGGGCAGCTTTTGTGTTGAGGATTTTGTGAACAGTTAATCATTGCTCTACAGGATGCACCTTTTGTTTTGCTAAGGGACCTTAGCACCGGGTCACTGACCGTCCAAGAGAGATTGAGTAATGTAGAGTTCTTTTAGTGTGCTAGAAATATTTCCTTTTAACCCTTAGACTGCTTTCAGGTCCAGGGAACAGCCTGTTTCCCTGGAACAGTTAGTTTTACATCATGCATGACATTGAGACAAAGAAACGAGGTTAAGTAAAAATCTGCTGCAGCTGTCTTACTATAAAATTAACTCTAGACAACTAAAGTAAGCACGGAAAATATCAGGCTAAAAATTGGCCCGAAAATAGGTGCAGGTATTGCAATGCGTGATTAGCCCACGCCCATTGAATCCGATGCAGGCAGGACGCAAACCTCGTGCTGCCTGCTAATTAAAATGATTGCCGTGATAAGGAAGCACTAAATGTGTTGTTCAGTGGCTTAGCACCTCAGCAGGGTGGCCAAGTTCGTGCGAGGCTAGCACCAATAAAAGTTAACCTGCACTTCTTAAAGGCAACCTGCACCTCTTAAAGGGGAGGTGCATTCTAACTTCAACAGATGGTGGAAGTGGCTGGGAACAGACTGCGGAGCAAGAAAACTGAGTGATGGCGCAACATAGCAGAGAGAAAGCTCCCAGATATTCAGATGCAACACTGGAGGCCTTGATGCAGGAGGTGAACAGGAGAAGAGAGGTCCTCTATCCACAGGGGGCCAGGAGGCCCAGAGGCCCAGCAGACAAACTATGAGAAGGCATTGGGACCAGATAGCCATTGTGGTCAATGCGAGCAGTGTAGCCCAGAGGACCTGGATGCAGTGCCGCAAAAAGTCTAATAACCTCACGCGAGTGGACAAGTGAGTGAATTAATCTTCAAATGCCATATCCTTATAACTGAACAACTAGGCTCACACACTGCTCAATTCACTCACCTACCAACAATCTCTATCAATCACACCTCATATACCTAACATTCATAGCTCCACTTCACCCTCACACACTTAGCACTGCTGCAAGCCTTGCAGCCATATCTCACAGCTTGCATACACTGCCAGCTATTCGACCATGACAGACATCACCCAAACAGATTGCACGACAGCTGACACACTTCCCTCTTTTTTCCAGGAGAAGATAGCTCAATTCAAGAGACAGCAGGGGCTACCCAAAGGGTCACAGCTGCGCCTGCATTACCTTACCCCAATGGAGGAGACGGTGCTGGCTATTATTGGGAGGGCCATTGCTGAGCCCATGGCCAGCTGCAGGGCTGAATCAATTGAAGATGATGATATCCTCATATGTTATCCTTCTTCTCACATCCCACTTCCCCCTCATTCCACAATCTCTGCAGATTTACAAGCTGCAGAATGGTGTAAGCGTGTACCTCTTGCTTTCCCCCTCCCCTCAACACAACCCTACCCTTGTGCCTTTCTCCTTTCAAATACCCAAGAACTGCAACCTGGCCAGGCACTGGTGGAGGAGCATGAAAGAGGAGGAATGCAGTGATGCAGAAGACACAGCCCCGTCACTCGATTTCACACTCCCAGCCACCAGCTCAGATACTGACACTCTACGTACTTTAGAGGATAGGTTAGATGCAGCATTTGCACATTGTGAGACACCGGGCACGAGTGGCCTGCAGCCAGGGCAAGAGGAAAAGGTAGCGCAGGTGCCAGCTCCACGGAGGGCGAGGTCGCACACAAGTTCTGCTGCACAGGACTCAGATGAGGACTTCGATGGGGCGGCCTACAAAAGAACGCTGATGGGTATGCACAATGAAATGGTTGGTGCATTGGCAGGCCTGCCAGAAAGCCTGAATGCAATGTCAGGGAGCGTGGAGAAGTCCAGCACCAACCTTGCACAGGGATTTGCTCAGAGCTTGGTGCCCATGATTTCCAGCATGGAAGGGGCAGGCAGATCCATTAGCGCACTTGTGGACCCAACCATCATGCAGCGTCTGATGGCTGAGGTCTCAACTTTCATTGCAGCACAAGCAGAAGCCACCCAACATCTGAGTGCTGCAATGGAAGCTCAGACTGAAGTCATGCAAGCTCAGCTTGCTGCCATCATGATTGGGTTTATCAGTGTTGAAAGGGGCTTGCAGGGTGTCACAGCAGTCCAGCAGTCTGTACTCCAACAGATTACTAGGATTGCTGAGGCGCCGCCATGGGGGAGCGTCAGTGGCTCCGTGGAGCAAGAACCTGTTGTCCTGTCTCATGATGACAGCACTGACAGTCCGCCAGCGCCGTTGCTGTTGCCTGTCAGCCAGCCAGCCCAGACTGCTGCCGCCCATGACGGGATGGTGCAGTCCAAAGCCAAGCCTACTAGGCCCGGAGCTCCTCGAGGTCATCCTGCAAGGCCATCTGCAGTCTCCCCCACTGAAAGTCAGCAGCCTTCCACCAGCCATGCTGCAGCCACTGGGGTAGCACTGCATAACATTGCTGGGATAGGCAAAGGCACACTGAAGACAGGCACTAAAGGAATGGACAAGGGTTAGTTGATTTTTGATTGAAATATTGCAATGGTATGATTCATAAAATTGATTTGATTTGGAATGTTTGTTTTGTGGTGGCTTTTATTGTAGCATTGTGGCCAAGAGGATGCTTTGATGGTCAGTAACAGAGGGAAGGTAAGGTGTGGGACTATTGTTGAATGTGGATTTGGGGTTGCGTTCACTGGTACCACAGTCGGATGACTCAATCACAGACAGCCCGGGCAGAAAGGGGCTGTCTGGGTTGTGTCCTCCCTTCGGCTTCCTCTTCTTCCTCTTTTGCTTTCTCCTCCTCCTCTTCCTCAGTTACAGTTACTGCCTACTTTGCATTCTTACAGCGCACGCTCTCAGTGCCAATGCTAACGCCCTCACCAAAATGGCGTCCGGTGCAGCTGGCACCAGAAGTGTGTGTGCGCTGCTTGAATGCCATTTTTGACACAAAACGTCACCCATAGCATCGAAAAACTGGGGGCTATGGAGTCAAATTTCTAGTCCACAATGTTAAAAAAATGTAAATACAGTCTATCCCCACCCCCATTCAAAATTACTTCATTCAAATTTTTTAACACTAAATTCCTTCTTTCCCACATATTTACATTGGGGGGGAAACCGGACGGGTGGGCAGTTAAAATTGCTGTGGTTACTTACCCGCCACTGGAGCCACCAGAAGCTGACCAGTTGGGATTTTAACCTGCCCAACTGAGCAGGCAGTAGGGGTATCTTCCCAAAGCTAGCAGAGTCCTTTTTTTTTTACATTGGTTGAGTCTCAAAGATGCCCGTTCCGATGGCGAAGGGTCCCACAAATTTGAGGACCGGGCCTCATTCCAATCCAACCGATGAGCCACAGACACCAAACAGTCCATCCCCAGGCAGCTTGCCAGTTTTGGGCCATAGGAGTGTCGGCCAGCCGAAACACTAGTACCAGCTGCAGGTAGGTCCTGGCAAGGGGAAGTAAACAAGGCCTCGAGGGCAATCCCGGGCTGGCAGTAGACAGCAGTATTTTTGTGGGGCCCAGAAAAGCACTCCTGCTCCTCATGACCAATGTTCCCTCTAATTTTTTTTTTGGCCGGTGGGGCCACTTTAACAGGCTGTGCGACCCATTCAAAATTCCGTGCATGCGCTTTTTTCCATTTAAAAGCCTGTGAGCTGGCTATGCGGGACCTCATGACCATTGCACAGTCACGCAACCGCGCGGATTAAAGGGAACATTGCTCATGACCCCACAAAAATAAACAGAGGCTTACCTTTGGGATCCTCTTTGGCTGGTATTAGGTGGAGCGTATGGGGCCCATGCTATACCCAGTATTCTCCTCAAATGGGAATTAGAGTCCTATGTACGTCATGGGACCCTAGTTTGCATTTTGAATGGGCTAAGGGGCTCCGGCCGGCAAGCTGTAGATCCGGGTGAGGATTATTGCGGCTACAGTGACAGCGGCAGCGGGGAACTCGTTTTTTGCTGAGCGGAGGCCTTAAAATTCAGCCCTCTTTAATTCTTAAAGTTTAATGTTTCTATTTCACCTATTCAAACATTTTTCCTATTTTTAATGTTCAATACATTCTCTTATCAATTCCCCAGTCTTATATCAAAACTAATTAGTAACGGTGAGATATCCACTAAAGCAGCAGCATTTCCTTGTCAATGTAAAATTTTCCATCAAAATATTAATTAAACTATTTTCTATTATTTCAAGATGACAAGGTATTTTACGATGGATTAATCTGGATAGTTGAAAGTACTGTACTTACATTTTATAGATGCAAATCATACTGATTCATTCCATGCAAAGATATAGGGAATGATAGGCAGTAGGCACACAACACAGCAAAGATAAAAATTTAAAGGGCAGACAGTACTTGAGACATCCATTAGCAATAAATTGTGTTCTTGCACTAAGTAGCACAGTCAATGAAAACCTCACAGAGCAGGTAATAGTCATCACTGCCCACACTAACCATAAAATGGTCATTATTTATTGATCTTTTAATGGGAACAACGTATTTGTGCTGAATGATGCAGCTTCTTGAAGGCTTAGAAGTATACATTACTGAATTTCCTGTGCTTTTGTCAGAAAAGTTTAATCTGCAGAATGAATCATGCAGCAGAAAGAATAATTAATATGATAGATTTGAAACGATGTGTTCAAGGAAAGCCACAAATCGGATTACTGTGACTAATATATTGTTGTTTGTCTAGAATTTCCCCCTTCAATATTCTCTGCTCCTCTCCTAAAGGCACTGACTCAGGTATAATCTAGTTCACATTGTATATAGTGTTGTTCCAATTCTAGTACAGTTTATAGTCTAGTTCCACTTTGTGCACAACATACTTCCACTTTGTCAGACTGAGATCAAATGTTGAAAACTATCTTCAAATAATATTCAATGACTAGCTTCTTAATCAGGATACTTGAATTAACCTTTTATAATTGTGGATGCCATTGCCATAAAAATTAAGCTCTTCAAAAAGGATCCCACTTCCCTCCAGAGCTGCATTAATTACCTCCCCAGTCGCTATTGAGAAATGTCTATGACATTGAGTAGTGTTATAAATATGCTATTACAGATATATTTTATTTGTGGAAATGTTCCTGATGGCATTAAATAGGTGAACAGGGAATGGGAAATCAGAAGTTTGTAAACTTCCATTATGGTGGGCTGGTTGTGTGTGTACATTCCGCACCGGAGGTGCGCTACCTGCCATATTCGTAAAGGTAGAATAAGAGGCGTCGAGAGCCCATGCCTGAAACAGACATTAGGCCCTTTACATATATAAAAAAGGGACCTAGCGCCAGTTTGAGAATCCGTTTGCAAAATTGGTCTACCTTGAATGAAGCTGGTGCCAGGCCAGCTGTATTTATGAAAATGCGGTCTGCGTGCAGACTAACCAACAATACTTAAAGGGACTGATGGAGGCCACCACCAAAAAGGTAAGTTTGTTAAAAAGTACTTACCTGAATGTGGAGCCGGGAGGAGTAGGAGCAGGAGCAGGCCAGACGGTCGCCTGTTCTGGCGGCAAAGGGGCTGCCACGATTTTAAGGTCAACCGGCAGGCTGCATACACTAAACAAGCGTCCTTTGACAACACGGCAGTTTTGGGCCAGGGAATGTCGTCTGACTGGGAGCTGCAGGTTGGTCCTGGGATGGGGTGGTGCGGGGGTGGGGGGAGGCATTGCCGGGAGAGGGGGGTGGGGAGTTGGGCCGGGAGATGTCCAGGTCCATTGTATTTTTGTGGGGCCCAGAGCAGCACAACAATAAACACAGACTTACCTGTGGGATCCTCTTCTCTGAACCGCCAGCTGATACTGGACAGTGTGTGCAGGGCGCACGCTCCACCCAGTGTTCTCCTGTGTATTCAAAGGACCCCGATTTACATTTTCCATGGGCCTACCGGCCAACTCAAGGGGGCGCTTTGACGCCCAACGGTAAGCCCAGAGGTGGATTGCTGCGGCCACAGTGATGGCAGGAAGAGGCAGTAATCATTCCTCAACATTTTTGAGGGGGTTACTACTACAACTACAACAACTTGCATTTATACAGCGCCCTTAACATAGTAAAACGTCTCAAGGCGCTTCACAGGAGCGTTATCAACCAAAATTTGACATCGAGCCACATAAAATATTAGGACAGGTGACCAAAGGCTTGGTCAAGGAGGTAGGTTTTAAGGAGCGTCTTAAAGGATGAAAGAAAGATGGAGAGCCGGAGAGGATTAGGGAGGGAATTCAAGAACCTAGGGTCTAGGCAGCTGAAGGCATGGTCACCAATGGTGGGGCGATGGAAATCAGAGATGTGCAAGAGGCCAGAATTGGAAAAGTGCAGAGATCTCAGAGGGTTGTAGGGCTGGAGGAGAGTACAGAGAGAGGGAAGGGCGAGACCATGGAGGGTTTGCCCATTTCCGCCATGCAGGAGGCCTCAGAATCTACCCCTATATATTTGGTGTAGCATAGATGCACTCCTATGTTCAGCATCGAGACACGTTGCTGGAGCAACCAAAAGTGAGCTGTGCCAGGAGCAGTATGTGAAGCAGTGGACAATGCTCCAGCTCTTGGCCCTTTGCGTGATGCATTGGGACGTTGTTTGAATGTGGACATATTCTTAATGTTCATTACTGGCTCTAAGGGGTATGAAACATGTAAACACTGTATCCTGTTTTACAGTGACATTTTATTTGCTGTCTTAATGCAGAGAAACACGGTGGCATAGTGGTTAGCACTGGTGCCTCACAGCGCCAGAGACCCGGGTTCGAATCTGACCTCGGGTGACTGTCTGTGTGGAGTTTGCACATTCTCCCTGTGTCTGCGTGGGTTTCCTCCGGGTGCTCCGGTTTCCTCCCACTGTCCAAAAATGTGCGGGTTAGGTTGATTTGGCTATGATAAATTGACCCTTAGTGTTAGGGGGGGATTAAATATGTGGGGTTATGGGGATAGGATGGGATATGTTAGGGGGAATTAAATACGTGGGGTTACGGGGGTCGGGTGGGATATGTGTACTGTGGGGATTAAAGCAGGGACAGGGTACTGGATTTGAATGATCAGCCATGATGGTGTTGCAGGCTCGATGGGCCGAATGGCCTACTCCTGCTCCTAGATTCTATGTTTCTAAACCCTGATGTGCTTCAATTTTCAAAAACAAGATTTCTACAATGTGATCAGTTTGAGAGTGTTGGATAATATGTTTAGACATGTCCTGTCAGTACCATTTAAGAACACTTAGTCTTCCACTTAATTTAATTCAAAATGGTGAGGAATTTAGTGTGACTGTTACTGGGAAGACTGCTGGGGCTTCCTGCTGCCAGATCCGGTAGAAATCAATGGATTCTTTAAAGTTCAGCTGGAGGACACTTAAGAAGCTTTGCCTGCCCTAAGGAATGTTCAGCAGGACCCAGTGTGCAGCCTGAAATCATTGAACCATGCAGAGAAAAGTACAACATAACATATAAATTTACTGTGACAAGTGAATCTAGTTCAAGCGACAATATATATATAAAGAAATAACACCGTAATTGAAGAAGACCCTGTAATTTCCTCTGTAGGTAGTATCAAGTGATTCTTTGTAAAGCCTACTTTGGGCTCACTGAAACTGTGGCCTGCAGAATAATAATTTTTTCTTTATGCTGGAAATTGCACGAAGCACACCAGCACTGAGGTGTTACTTGCTGTAATGTTAGAAGGTGTTTCTCTGCCTAAATGAAGGATTTTTCTTTGTGCTTTTTCCCTCCAATTTTACTTCTTCTTCTGAAGATGGTGACTCATCCTGAGGTATGGTTCTGTAGGTATTGACTACTCTCTGGACCTCACCCATGTATTTATATATGTCCTGTTCTGCTATTTAACATTAATATTCATGCCTTATCTTTGAGCTTGCCCTTAAGATGTGCAACTTCTTCCGGCTCTTCACCCAGATCCTTGGAGTAGTTGGCACTGCACTTACCCTCTTTCTGTGATGTGCAGCTATGTTTGGTACTTCCTTTGCATATTTGTCTGCCCTCTTCCCCCACTGAAAATCTGCTCAACTTCTTCACGGGTTGCCAGTGTTTGGAGGGCCTGGTCAGTAAATTGGGTTTTTCTCCATCTCTGTTGCACTGTTACCATAAATATTGTGTGCGCCACAGCTGCGTGCTAATGATAGGGATAATTTTCCTGTGGGCCTCATAACGGGACAGGTGGAGTGCACCAAAGCATAGTCTATCTGCAGTGACCTGAACCACTTGTATTTGCAGATTCAGATCATTTAAGAGGCCCAAACATTCTCCCAGCACAGACTCGCCCACTGGTAGGGCCTAGTACCTGTAAGTGGGAGGGGAAAATCGAGAAACAGCTGCCAGAAGGCCTTCATATTTGATGTCCATGTGAAAATAAAAAAGAGACTTGCCTTTGGATCCTGCCTGTTTGTTCCTATCCCAATATGATTCTCTGATCAGAGGGGCTGGCACAGGACCTAAAGTCTACTTCTTCAAAGTACTCCTTAAAGTGGGTGGACCACTGCCAATACTGGAGGAAAATGAGGCCAGAAATGCCTCTTCCCGCCTCATTTGAATGACTGTCTGTCGGAAGGCACAGGCACTCCGTGCTCCCGCCCTGGGGATAGCCTAGGAAATCTTGGGACAATGTAAAGGAGGTGCAGAGAGCCTCCAGGAATTTCCTTGGTGGTTCTCTTGATCGGCTGCTGTAACTTTGGCGGAAGGTCAGGGGAATCCCGGTTTACACGTGGTTTCCGTCAGTCTTCCACCTAAGTTCCGCCAGCCAATAGGGAGAACGCCCACGTATATTCACAGCTCAGGTGTCACAGGTCCCCGCCCCTATTCCCAGAGGATTAAGAGTTCTCTGGGCGCAATTCAGCGGAAAATCAGCCCTGAGACGTTTTAGTAAGAGCTGGTGTAATAAGCTGTTGAGAATTCTGATTCAGTGCAGAAGATATGCTAATACTGTCCTTGCCAAATGCTGTACAAAGTACCTTGTAGATCCAAGCACACTGCAGGTACAGTAATTATACAAGTGTCATTCTACTTCTTATTTTCTTTTTCCCATAAAATTACATAGCAATTACAGCGCAGAAACAGGCCATTCAGCCCAACTGGTCTATGCTGGTGATTATGCTCTACACGAGCCTCCTCCCACCGTACTTCATCTAACCCTGCTCAGTCAAGTGAATTCTACTGGAAGATGAAAATAAAGGAACCAATTAGAAAAATAAGGACAAAAAATATTTACACGGTGGCAGAATTAGAAAATGTACTAAGGATGATTATTTGTTTTGTCAATGTGTAGATTTCACTGACTTTCCAATTTACCGTTTTTCAGGGTACAGGCGACACCAGTGAATGTTTAGATTTTTTTTCAAATTACATTTTCATTAGAATTAAAGCTGATTTTGTAATTTTCAATATGAAAGACTGAATGCCTTTGTCACTCACCTCACTGCACCCCAGGATTGAACAAGCAACAATGCAGGACAACTTGTGCATGATCTGTGTATGTTGGGCTGAATTGCTTCTTACTTCATGTTATGTTCCTAATAATCTAATGCTAACTAGAGCAAACCCAAAGTCAGCAATCATAAGCAATAGTATGGATGCCCATCGAGTGTATGTACATTTTAGAAATTTACAATCTTCAGGAAATTAGAACATTTACATCATCTATAGGCAAGGGCAGCCCTTCCAGTTGATGCTTTTTTGATTCAGTTCATTTTCATCCCTACTAAAAAAATGATATTCAATTTCTTTTTATTAAAACAAATATAGCCTTGTAAAAGGCACTTACTTTTATATTCAGGAAATGCAATTTTATTATTTAAATTTGCCATATTGATAGAAACAGAAAACTGAATAACTTCCCGTTGGTGGCAGTATGGTCTTCATTAACAGACTCCATTGGCACTCTAACCACCAAACTCTGGAATTATTACTGACTGCTAACTGAGTTGTTTCATAATTAAACTGCAGCCTATTCATTCACACAAAGAACTATTACAGATAGAAAAATGCAGCTTTGTGAAACAATGTACATTATTAAAAATTGAGAAGAAGTGTCCTCTTTGAATGCTTGAAATACAAGGGAAATCGTGTTGATATGTAATATCTTTTAAAAATCAATATTGCAAAGGAAGGCAAATGTCACATTGAAGTGGCGCAGCACTGACATATTTTAAAGGGATGACTATGTCAAATTTATGAATATGAATTATCATATATAATGAGAGAAGTCGCACAACACCAGGTTATAGTCCAACAGCTTTATTTGAAATCACAAGCTTTCGGAGCGCTGCTCCTTCGTCAGGTGAAGTGAAGAGATGCATATAGGCACAGCATATATAGTCAGAGAACACTGCCAGATGATTACAGTTAATCTTTCTAACTGCCCTTTATCACACCTCGGCAGAGAGATAATCACGGCAATCAAAGGTGTGGATGGTGTCCAAACAGGTCAGTCAGGAAAACATTACATCAAAGACAATGAGGTGGGGTCACAAGGACACTGCGCAACAATCGCCAGGCAGGAGTGTTCCCTCCCAGTCGGGGAACACTTCAGCAGTCAAGGACATTCAGCCTCCGAACGTCGGGTAAGCGTTCTCCAAGGTGGCCTTCGAGACACATGACAACGCAAAATCGTCGAGCAGAAACTGATAGCCAAGTTCCGCACCCATGAGGACGGCCTCAACCGGGATCTTGGGTTCATGTCACGCTACATGTAACCCCACCTGACGTAGAGTCATCCAGACTCGAGTCGTCGTTGGCTTGTTCTCTCTACACAGATGCGGCCGGACCTGCTGTGATTTCCAGCAAAAAAAGTTTTTTGTTTTCCATACAGACCCCAGCATCTGCCACATTTGACCCCTTGCTGTGCCTATATGCATCTCTTCACTTCACCTGACGAAGGAGCAGCGCTCCGAAAGCTTGTGATTTCAAATAAAGCTGTTGGACTATAACCTGGTGTTGTGCGACTTCTCACATTTGTCCACCCCAGTCCAACACCGACATCTCCGCATCATATATAATGAGCCATACATTCTGTAAAACTGGAATAAATAAAGCTCTGGCTTTATTTCTGACAAAATTTATCAATACCAGCAAGTCACTAATGGTAAAACCTGCTACTGGTGACACTGCTCTTCATTACCATTGGTAGTAACACAACACCAGGATTTGTAAAATCCAGAGGATGGGGTTAATAATAGTTTGATATCCTTAGCTAACATTCCACCATAAAGCATTCAGCCCTACTTCAGGGAAAATAGTATGATGGCATCAACTGAAAGAAGTACAGATCAGCAGTTGGATAAATTTAGACTTCTGGTTTGTAATTGGCACAGGAAAGTCTTAAAATTTGGTTCAGCTGAATTGAAAGCCACACTGGCAGACAGGGTAAGAGCCGTCCTCGGCCTGCCAGTAGCTCATATGCATTCCTGGGCTCATAAGCTCAATGGTGGCAGTTCCTATGCTTAATGCTTCTTATTGTAGGTGCAGCTGCTGTCTGACGCTGCTTACATCCATCCCTATGAGACTGTATATACAGTGGTCTGTCAATACAGCCAGCTATTTGATGCCTTCCCACTCCTGTCTCAATGATACTGTTAGGAATGGAACATTCGCCAACAACACCAGCAGGTGCCTTTATTGCTTTGGCTCTCATGTTTACATGGCAGCTGCCAGCTCAACATGTTGCTCTGTGTGGAGTTCTGTCTCCCTAGTCTCTGAATTATCTCAGCGCAAAGATGCACTCTCTATCAGTGTATTAAAGTAGGTTTCTCACCCTTCATTATTCCCTTTCTTGCCACAGTTAATCTTTAACTCTTCCTGTACCTATAATATGAAAGAATTAAAAAAGTCACATAAAGTATATTTCATTTTAGTAATAAATTATTTCGCAAATAGAGTTTTAAAAACCACTTATTTTCATTCATCAATAAATTGCATTTTCACTCTTCATTTTAGTGCAAATCTTTTATTTTTAAAATATTTTCCTAAAAATTAGGGGGCTTAACACCACCCGTTACCGGCAAAAGATGGCGAAAGAGCGACGGCCGCCGCTCGTTCGCCAGCTGGTGGCGGGTCCCGCAGTGTCCTCCATTTTCGACATCGTGGTTGCGTTGCTGGTAAGTAGTAGCTCCTGCAAAACAAATGGCAGAGTGGTGACATCACCACGGCCAACTTCGACCCTAGCGCTGAGTTAATCGCTGGGTCATGACCATGCCAGGGAAACCTAGAGTGCAAACAGACTGACAGAGGAACTCTCAGCACCTCTTAAAGCGACACACACATCTTTCAGGTAAGTTTGCATTTAAACTTTTAGCCGGGGTTTTTTGATTTTATTGAAGTAGTGGCAATAGATGTTAAAAGTTTTTTAAGTATGTAGGGAGTGCTGCTGGATGTTTGCAAGGCCTCGGATGGCAAAGGAAGGTCTCTGAGAAGACAGAAAATGCTCGAAATACTCAAGAGGTCAGGCAACATCCGTGGGGAGAGAAACACGACTCAGGTCAAGATGCTGCCTGGCCAGCTGAGTATTTCCAGCATTTTATGCTGTCATTTCAGATTTACAGCATCCGCTCGCAGAGGGAAGTGGAGGAAGCCGAAGAGGAGGAATCCAAAGAGGAGGAAGCAGAAGGAAGGATGCAACGTAGACAGCCCCTTTCTGGCCAGAATATCTGGGATGGAATCATCCGCATGCGGTTCTCGTGACCACAACCCCAATTCCCCATTCAACATTAGTCCTACACCTTACCTTCCCTCTGTTACTGACCATCACAGCGTCCTCTTGGCCACGATGCTGAAATAAAAGCCACCACAAAGCAAACTTTCCAATCCAACTTTATACATCTATTCATCCAATATGACATCAAGAAATCAGCTCATCACCCATATGCATTCTCTTAGTGACTGTCTTGTGTTTGCCTTTGCCTATCCTATTGATGTCATGCAGTGCTACCCCAGTGGCTGCAGCATGGCTGGTGGAAGGCTGCTGACTTTCAGTGGGGGATACTACAAATGGCCTTGCTGGTCGACCATGAGGAGCTGGTGGCAGGGAGTATCAAATCAATCGTCTTCTTCTTCTTCATTCTCCTCTCCCTCTTCTTGATCAACCATTGGCTGGGCAGGCCTCATTTCTTGGATGTGTAAAATGAGGAAGGCACAAATGTGGAGTTGTGGTGAGGGGAGGGCGGGAAAGCAAGAGGGGCATGCCAGAAGGAGGATAATGTATGAGGATACCAGCATCTTGTATACTTTCAGCCATGCCCCTGCCAAAAATGGCCTTCACCGTCCCCTCCAAGGGGGTGAGGTGAGGTTAGGAATGTGTGAGGCTAGTGATGCGGTTGGTAGGAGGCGGCTTTTGAAGATGCATTACTGACTTTGACCAGTGGTCTGAGGTCATGAAGTTTCTTTGGGCACTGGAGCCAGGTGGTGGGGGTGACACTGGTGGCAGTGACGGCCTCGGTGATCTGGTCCCACTTCGTTCTTTCTGGAGGGCCTCCTGGCCCCTGTGGGTAGAGGACCTCTCTTGCAGTGTTGACCCTCTGCACAAAGCTGGAGTGCTAAGTTCGAGACCCTGGGTGTCCCTTCCCTGGCTTGCTGAGGCATTTGTGTTAGTGCTGAAGCACCTTTCCCATTTTTTTAAGGTTCGGAAGGGAATTCAGTTTTAAGTGCTGAAGAATCCCATTTGGGACTTCTTTTTAGTGGTATTTTTTTTATTGGAAGGCAGTAAGGGCTGAAAGCTGCATGTTTTCCCTGCATTGTAATTTTTATTAGTTCTGAATGCATTGCCCCTTTAATTCATAGCCCCTTTAATTGCCCACAATTCCTTGCAAACTCCACATCCTTGCTCCCACAGGCTGTAAGAAGCTGCAACTCCGACTGTGGACAGGAACGTCGGGTCAGAGGTCTCCATTAATACCACCAGGAGGGTATTGTACAGTAAGTTAGCGCTGCGATACACATCACCAACCCCCAGTCTGAATTTTTGGCTGGTAGCGCTGCGGCTATTTTCAGCGGCCATTAACTCGAGTTGCCAATGACACGGCAATTCTCTTGGCATACACAAATTTTTTCCCCCACCCAGTCATATAATAGTTGCCAATGTAGATAGATTGACTCCTTACTATCATAGTGAATTGGTCGCATGTAAGAGGGTTACGAGACGTTGGCTGATTTTTCATGATAGTACATGATAGCCTGGTGAAAGGGCTACTATTCCATTAAAGGTAAAGTTGCCTGCATTTAGGAATAATGAGTCAACTCCCATAAAAGTAAGATGCTCAGACCACTTCAGAAAGCAACCCGGCGACTTTTATTATAACTGCTCTCTATATCTAGATTGTTGTGTATCAAATTTTGCAATGTTTGTTAAAGAGCAAAATGGATCAGAAGTTAAATATTAACACAGACGATAAGCACCAAATGAAGTGTTACATTTTGAAGACATTATACACCGAGAATAAAAAGCAAAAGTTTCAAAATTAGCACTACTTTCTCAAAAAGCAAAACACCGTTAAAATAAAAATGTGTATCATAGCTCCTTTAAGTATGAATACAAACACCATGTGGTGTTATAATGAGCTGTATAAACAAGTTGTTCCACCTTTTCTTTTGCCTATATAAAGAGTTTTTTTTCACACATCTGTGTTGGACTCTGGGCGGGTCCGGTGCGGGAGGTGTCAGTGTCGGGTCGCGACCCCGCTGCTGGCTCCATCCCGCTGTTGAAAGTGAACTTACTTTAATTGGGCCTATTAAGCCCGCCCAGTGCGTTACCCGACCCAATGAGATGGAGCGGGTCTGGTGACATCATTCATGATGGGTTTTCAGCCGGGATCTTTAAAGGGACCATGGCCACCTTAGATTTGAAGTTTAATCTAACATAGTGCTGTCCGTGCACTACAGCATTGAGGTGCTGCAAACACTGACAATGACCGCACAGAGGCAGAGGGCTGCACCCAGGTTCTCCGATGACTCCCTCCATATGCTTATGGAGGGAGTCAGAGCACGCAGGGAGGTCCTCTTCACTTCTGATGGGCGAAAGAGTCCTCCCCAGGAGACCAAGACAGCCTAGTTGCAGATTACAGAGGAGCTCAGAAGCAGGGACGTGGTCAGGAGGACCTGGGTGCAATGGCGCAAACCTTTCAATGATCTCACTAGATCATGAAACGTTAGTACAAAGCCACACTCAACCTCATCCTGCTGTGCCTCTCATCACATCCCCATCACTCTGCCTTCCCTACCCTACTCCTGCACATCCTTACTCACACCAACTTACCTTGCACCTCTACCCATCCCTCTCTCTCAATCTACATTATCACTAGCTCACTAGCCACCCTTCACACTCACCCTCATCCTAGTTCAATCATACCAACTAACAATGCACAAGGGTAGCCACTTGGGTGTTTTATCCAATGTTTATGTAAAGTTTCTGTTAATGTGGTGCCAAACATAAAAATCTTTATTTTCAACACTTTCTGATCTTGGATAGATTTGAGTGCACCTTTGGAAGTGGCTTAGTGAGTTGCAGTGAATGGTGAGACATAACGGTACCCCCCGCAATGCTGATGAGTGTGAAAGGAATGGCTTGGTCATTGTAGGGATGCTTTATGGTGTTGGTGTGGGGTGGTGCCAACCTGGCGCATCATGTGGCAGCCAGGGTGTACAGCGTAAAGTTAACTAAATCTGGCCATGGTGAGGCCATCCCTGGCCTCCCGGGCAGCAATGTGCTTGGGTGCTGATGCCATCTGTCCTGTGCAGCATCAGGTGATTGCAGAGAAGATTGGTGTTGTTGTTGCTGGTGCTGCTGGTGTTGGGGCTCATCGTGGTCCGATTCTGAGGACCAAGGTGAGACAGTATAAATGGCACCCATGTTGATGGAATAGATGGCAGGTGAAGTACAGATGACAGAAGCATTCTGTCAATGGTGAGAGAGTTCTTCAATGAGGTGACACTGGATGGAGACTTTGCTGGAAACACTTGCAGCCTGCAGAATCTGTGCTGGAAATGGACTGAACAACAGCTTCTGCCTGAGGAAAGTGATCATCTGTCAGGTGGGAGCTTTTACTGTACATTTGATGCTGTCAAGTAATCAGCTGGAGCAATGGCCACTCAACTCCCGCCTCAGGTTGACAGACGTGGTTCCCAAGCTGCGTGAATCCCGTGGCCATGCAGGGAAATTAAAAAAGTAAGTGAAAAAACCCTCCTAAGTGCCTTAAAACTACCTGATAATGATTTCCGTTGGGTCCCCTGCCGCTGTCGGTCGGGTCGGCTCTGTGATGGCAGACGTGCCTGGGGGAAAGGTGCATGGGGGCGGGATGACAGTAGGTTCCCGACCCGCTGTCAAAAGTAACAACTTTCCCACCCGACCCACCACCGATTGTGCCCGCTATCACCCCGGAAAATTCTGGCCTAGCTCTTTTTGTTGTTGCTAAAATCAATCTTATTGTCAAGTGCTATGTTATAAATCATTGAAGCACTTGTAGCAGCCAGGCATTTGAGCTATTTTGGAAAGCTTATTGATTTTTTGGCAACCACATCAATGATTGTCAGTAGTGGCCATGCTTTTTTTGTGTTTAGAAATACACTTTGTAATTCAATGATTCACTTCACAAGTATATGGAAAGCCAATGTTGAGAATTTATGTGGAGAATTTAGGCTTCAGTTACATGGAAACATTTTTGCCTGTTTACTACCTGTACTGAGTAGGTCATTTTCCTAGAATAAATAGTTCATTTCCGGTCTTTAAAGTGATCATTCTTAATTACTGAATATCTTACTTTTCACAAAAGCAAAATACTGCGGATGTTGGAAATCTAAAATAAAAACAGAAAATGCTGGAAATACTGAGCAGGTCAGGCAGCATCAGTGGAGAGAGAAACAGAGTTAAACTTGTCTGAAACGTTGGGCTGGATTTTGTCATTGGGGGCGGGCTTGGGGCGTGTCAGGTGGTCGTCGTATCAGGATCCCGACTCCGAGGTAAAGTGGGACAAAAGTGCGATTTTGCCCTAATTGAGCAATTGATTCCAGTGTGTGGGAACCCCTGGCCCAATGAGTCTTTTCATGCAGAAACTCGCCTCCGATGAAGTCATTAATGCTGCTGGATTTAAGGCCTGCAAGCAGTCTTGCTTCTTTTTCAGCCTTTCAACTTTATGACCATTGTTCTGAGTGATTCCTTCTGCAAGTATGTCCAGCTCTAGACCAAAGTGTGCACCTAGATTTGATGGGGCCTCCCTCCAAGCTCTGGTGGAGGGAGCAAGAGCAAACAAGGAAGTGCTCTTTCCTTCCTCAGGCAGGAAAAAGCTTCCACAGCAGACTAAAGCTGTGTGGCTGCAAATGGCACAGGAGGTCAATGCTATTTCTATGTGCAGCAGAACCTGGCTGCAATGCCGAAAGAGGTTTCATGACCTTCTCCGCACAGGAAAAGTGAGTATTACATCCCCATCCTCAATCTGATCCCCATTGCCTCTCATCACCAGCACTCTGCTTTGTCAACCTCCTCCTCCACATCCCACTTCATCCTTACATCCCTGCACCCTTACCCATTCCCTCTCTCTATGTTCACATTCACTGAACTATTCGACTATGCAGCCCTCACACTCCCTATCACTGTGATGCAATGCCAACAACTTACAACACACAGGGATGGCCCTTGGTCTTGGCACCTCACTCCTACTTTGTCTCCTTCTAAGCATCTATGCTATGGATTCTCTACACACACTCCTTCATTCTCACTCAAACTCCACTTGTGTCCCTCATTGCAGGAAAAGAGAGCCCACAATAACAGGGAAAGGGCGAAGACAGGAGGAGGGCCACCCTCAATAGCCCAGCTCACCAGCGCAGAGGAGGCGGCCCTAGAGTTCGTGGGAGTGGAGGATGATGCGCATGTGGGGGACGGACAGACAGACGGATGCATCACAGCAAGCTGGTGACAGAATAGTTTTGCATCTCTCTCATTGACATTGCATGAGTGACTGATAATGATTCTGATGCTCTAACAGATTGAGTTATGATTATCTGCACAATTCAATGTGCATGCAACCTTTATCTCACATCTCTAACTCTTTCCTTTACTCCGCCACAGGACCATCGAGAGCCCCCGTCCCCACTGTCCAGGAGGAGCAGCCTGGGCCTGAAGACTCCTCAGAGGAAGCTGCAACCTCTGAGGGCGCAGTGTCAGCAGAATTCAGCGCACCCAGCACCAGCGCAGACACTCACACCTCGGTGGGACCTTTGCGAGATAGAGTAGTGTTGCCACCTGGTGTATCACAGATCACAAGTGTGCATCAGCAGATGGTGGAGACAGGGACAGCAGTGGAGAGTCCTCGTCGGAGGGCGCAGGACTCTCTCAGCTCGGCTCAGCTGCATGTCGACCCTGTGCCTCCAGGTCCATCCAGAAAGAGAGCGGTGCTGGAACTCCAGGAACAGGTGCAGGAGTCTCTGGCAGGTTTTGTCTCCAGGGTCACTGCGAGTGTGGAGCGAATGGAGGAGTCCATCGCGAGCATGAGCAGAGCCTTTGTGGAGGCATTGGCGCATGAACGCATCACCACGGAAAGAATGGCTACCTCCATGGTAAGGCTGGCTACTGTAGAGGAGAGGATGGCTACGGCCATGGAGGAGCTTAGTCGCCAGGTTATTGAAAACATGGTGATTGTTCAGAATAGAATGACATCTCTTGAAGAGCGATGGTCAGCTATTGAGCATAGAAACCAGACCTTCATGGAAGTCCTCTGGAGTAGGACTTCCAGTGCAGAAACGGGTCCTCATGGCCCCCCTGAAGTGAAGCAAGGTGCTGTCAAGCCACTTGCTAGCTCTGAACTGGGGCTGACCCATGACAGGGATGTTGGTGGCAGAGAACAAGGAAGTGGGGGCTCCTCTCCAAGCGCTCACACGACCATGCCACTGCAAAGCCCTCAGTCAGAGCCCCACCAGAGTCCTCACCCAACTGAGATGGTCGTCTCAGCCCCTGCACAGCCGCAGGAGCAGCAGACTGTTGCTGAGCCCTCACAGGCTCGCAACCCCAGAGAATGCCCGCCAAAGGTGTCGAGACAGGAGCAGCAAGAAAGTGAGCAAGGGGCCTCCACATCTACTGAAGCCACAGGGGAAGCACCACATAGGAGCACGAGTAAGAGGAAGATAATGCACAAGTAGTCACAAGGGTAGTCACTTGGGTGTTCTGTTGTGTTTATTTTTGAAAAGCCATCCGTTAATTGTGATGATAAACAACTTTGATGGCAAACTGTTGAAGATGTGGCCTGTCTCATTTCAAAAATGGGACTTCCACATTGAGGCCTTAGGGCGACTTGCAATTGTCAGTATGAAGGTCAGAGTGATTGGAATCCGCAGGTTCTTATCCATTGTCGATGCTCTGGTAAGAAGGTGCGATGCAAACGTGTTTGATTGTGCAGGCTAAGCAAATCTGGCCAAGATGAGTGCATCCCTTGCATCCCGGGCAGCAATGTGCTCACGTGCTGGTGCCACTGGTTGATGCGCTTCCGTAACCTGTTCATTGTCGGTGTCCTCCTCTTCCTCCTCCTCATCTGAGGAGGCTATGCGATGAGCCACTTGTACCTCAGGCAGCTGCAAGCCACGATGCTGTGCCATGTTGTGAAGTGCACAGCAGACCACGATGATTCTGGAGACCCTGGCTGCTGAGTACTGCAGGGCTCCACCTGATCTATCAAGGCATCTGAATCGCATCTTCAGCAAGCCGATGGTTTGCTCAATTATGGACCTGGTGGAAATGTGGCTGGAGTTGTAGCGCTCCTCAGCGTCGTTGGATGGGCTCCTCAATGGCATCATTAGCCACGTCTTCAGGGGATAGCCCTTGTCTCCAAGTAGCCATCCGAAAAGTTGGTCTGGCGGACTGAAGAGCGGAGGCACACTAGACTGGCCCAGGATGAAGGAGTCATGGCAACTGCCAGGCTACTTGGCACAAACATGCAAAATGTCCTTCTTGTGGTCACACACCAGCTGTACGTTGAGTGAGTGGAAGCCCTTGCGGTTGACAAAAGTACCAGGATTGTGATGGGGTGCCTTAAGGGCCACATGTGTGCAGTCAACGACGCCCTGCACCCTTGGAAAGCCTAACAGATTGGCAAACCCAATCGCACGCGCAGTTACACTTGCTTGATCCTTGGAGAAGTTGATGTAATTGTGCGTGATGGCAAAGAGGGCACTGGTTACCTGCATGATGCAGTGTGTGCGGCTGCCTGGGAGACGCCGCTGATGTCTGCTGATGATCCCTGGAATGAGCCTGAAGCAAAAAAGTTGAGTGCGGTGGTGACTTTAATGGCCACTGGTAAGGGGTGTCCACCAGATCCTCTGGGCTCCAGGTCTTGCTGCAGCATTGCACAGATGTCACCCACTACCTCTCGCGAAAGTCTGAGCCTCCTTTGGCACTGTTGCTCAGTCATGTTGAGGTAGCTGATCCTCTGTCTGTAGACCCTGTTTTGGGGGTATCTCCTGCGCCGACATGCTTTTATGCGCTGGCGCCTTCTGGCCTGTGCAGCTTCAGGTGGGTGAGCAGCAGCTTGGAGCTCCTGTTGTTGCTCCTGCTGTTGGTGCTGCTGTTGTTCAGGGTTCTGCTGCTGCCGCGGCTGGTCTTCGTCCAAATCTAATGTCCAGGAGGAAAGGAAATAAATGGTTCCCATGCTTCTGGTATATACCTCAGTTGAGGAAGCGCTCAGTCAATGTGGGGAGAGGGGTTTCCCAGGAGGTCACACTGGAGATGGGTGTCAGGCTCCAAACTTCCACAACAATGAGTAGGCCTGCTGAAAGTTCCCCCAGACCTGAGACAACAAAGTTCTGCCACCTGCAAATGATCATCGGTGAAAAGTCCTTTTTAATGGTGGAGCTGCAGCTGTTAGTAAGCAATCCACTTGTGAGGCCGCCAGGATTAACTGGCGTGTTCCAGAGGAGACGTGCAGGACGGGGGAAATGTCTTAAATTCAGAAAGGCCTCTCAAAATGGGATTTTAGAGACAATTAACTGGTAGTCAAGGGCCTTAAGGGCCTATCCCGCCTCTTGGAGGCGGGATGGAAATGGAGTCTGAAACCATGAATGTGGGAAAATTGCTCAGAGGCGGGATGGAGGCGGGATCGGAACCGCCCGCCATTTTTAGCGATTTTTACAACTCACACGCCTCCATTCCTGCCTCCTCGAGCCTGGCAAAATCGAGCCCGTTAACTCTGTTTCTCTCTCCACAGATGCTGCCTGACCTGCTCAGCATTTCTAGCATTTTCTGTTTTTAATCTTACATTCCACAATTGGATATTTCCTGTGTCATCATTGTAGATGATTCAGAGGAGAATGCCACTTAGTTATTCTTCCTCAAAATTAATAGAAAATGTTCAAAAAGTGTCAGGTTTCCCCAACCTGGATGGTAACTCCCATAATGTTTGGTTAAATTGAAAACCAACTGTAAACCAACATGAGCATATAACCTGAAAGTATTAAACTTATGGCATTGGAGTTATGTTACAATATTATAACATTTCATAAAGTGTTATTTGAACTGCAATTCAGGAAGTCCTTAAAGTCTTTGATTAATTACAATCAACATTAGTGCAAATCCTGCTCACTGATGCCCAGTTTGGGTTCCACCAAGACCACTCGGCTCCCGACCTCATTACAGCCTTGGTCCAAACATGGACAAAGGAGATAAATTCCAGAGGTGAGGTGAGAGTGACTGCCCTTGACATCAAGGCAGCATTTGACTGAGTCTGGCATCAAGGAGCCCTAGTAAAACTGAAGTCAATGGGAATCCGGGGGAAAGCTACCCACTGGCTGGAGTCATACCCAGCACAAAGGAAGATGGTTGTGGTGGTTGAAGGTCAACCATCACAGCCCCAGGACATCGCTGCAGGAATTCCTCAGGGCAGTGTCCTAGGCCCAACCATCTTCAGCTGCTTCATCAATGACATTCCCTCCAACATAAGGTCAGAAATGGGGATGTTCGCTGATGACTGCACATTCACAACTTCTCAGATAATGAAGCAGTCCATGCCCGCATGCAACAAAACCTGGACGACATTCAGGCTTGGGCTGATAAGTGGCAAGTAACATTCGCGCCACAGAAGTGCCAGGCAATGACTATCTCCAACAAGCGAGAGTCTAACCACCTCCCCTTGACATTCAATGGCATTACCATCGCCGAATCCCCCACTATCAACATCCTGGGGGTCACCATTAACCAGAAACTTAACTGGACCAGCCACATAAATACTGTGGCAACAAGAGCAGGTCAGAGGCTAGGTATTCTGCGGTGAGTGTCTCACCTCCTGACTCCCCAAAGCCTTTCTACCATCTACAAGGCACAAGTCAGGAGTGTGATGGAATACTCTCCACTTGCCTGGACAAGTGCAGCTCCAACAACACTCAAGAAGCTCGACACCATCCAGGACACAGCAGCCCGCTTGATTGGCACCCCATCCACCACCTTAAACATTCACTCCCTCCACCACCGGCGTACAGTGGCTGCAGTGTGTACCATCTACAAGATGCACTAGGGCTTGAAACTAAATAGTCGGGGGGTGGGGGGAGGGATACGCTGAGCGGAAATTAAAAAAGTCAAAGAAAAATGAGAAGGCATAAGTGCAGGGTAGCGATGGGGGTAATGATAACCAGAGTATGACAGGAAGGGACAGAGCGTATACACATAAGAGTGCATCAGAAAGAGGGGTCAGAGTAGGAAAAAATGGTAAAAAGACAAAATTAAAAGCTCTATATCTGAACGCACGCAGCATTCATAACAAGATAGATGAGTTGACAGCACAAATAGAAATAAATGGGTATGATCTGATAGCCATTACAGAGACGTGGTTGCAAGGTGGCCAAGGCTGGGAACTGAATATTCAGGGATATTTGCCCTTTCGTAAGGATAGGCAGAAAGGAAAAGGAGGTGATGTAGCTCTGTTAATAAGGGATGAGATCAGTGCAGTAATGAGAAATTATATTGGCTTAAAAGATCAAAACGTAGGGCTCGATTTTGCCAGGCCCGAGGAGGCGGGAATGGAGGTGTGTGGGGTGTTAAAATTGCAAAAAATGGCGGGCGGGCCTGACCCCGCCTCCATCCCGCCTCCGAGCAATTTTCCCAAATGTGTGGTTTCTGATCCCGTCTCCGTCCCGCCTCCAAGAGGCGGGATAGGCCCTTAACAACCACTTAATTGTCTCTATAATCCCATTTTGAGAGGCCTTTCTGATTTTAACACTTTTCTGACATGATGCACGCCTCCTCTGAAACACGATGGTGAAACCTGGCGGTAGCACACTTGGATTGCTGACTATCAGCTGCAGGTCCACCATTTAAGAAGGAGATTTGATCAATTATCATTCTGGGGGAACTTTTAGCAATCATAACCATTGTTGTGGAACTTTGGAGCCTGGAGTAGTAGTAGTAGTAGTAGTGGTGGTGGTAAAACAATCTGGGAGCAGACTTAGGTCTCTTGCTGCTCATTTTGCCTCCAGGTCCCTCTCACAGCAAAGGCCAAAAGCTTCCCAGTCTTTGCAGACCTTAAATGCAGCAGCAATGATGACATCATCAGAGGCGACTTTCAGACTAAAAAAACTAATTGGGTCATGGGTTCCCACATGCTGGAACTCATATGCTGGAACTCAATTGCCCAATTAGGGGAAAATCGAATAATTCTCCCACATCCAATTGGAGTCGGGTGGCTAACACGAAAAGCGGATGACACGACACCAGCCCACCCCAATGACAAAATCGAGCCCGTAGAATCAGTTTGGGTGGAGATAAGAAATAATAAGGGTAAGAAGTCACTGGTGGGAATGGTCTACAGGCCCCCAAACAGTAGTCACGCTGTAGACAGAGCATAAATCAAGAAATAATAGAGGGTTGTAAGAAAGGTACGGCTATAATCATGGGAGATTTTAATCTTCATATTGATTGCCAATTTGCTTTGTCCAAAGGTAGACTTGAGGAAGAGGTCTTAGAGTGTATAAGGGATGGTTTCTTGGAACAATACGTTGTGGAACCAACCAGGGAGAAGACTATTTTAGATCTGGTAATGTGTGATGAGGCTGGATTAATTAATGATCTCGAAGTGAAGGATCCTCTTGGGAAGAGTGATCATAGCATGGTAGAATTTCAAATTCAGTTTGAGGGTGAGAAAGCTAGGTCACAAACTAGTGTCCTGAACTTAAATAAAGGTAATTACAAAGGTATGAAGGCAGACTTGGTTAAAGTGGACTGGGAAAATATATTACAGGGTAAGACTGTAGAAAAGCAGTGGCAAACATTTAAGGAGATATTTCATAACTGTCAGCAAAGATATATTCCAGAGAGAAAGAAAGACTCTAAGAGAAGGATGACCATTCGTGGTTAACTAAGGAAGTAAAGGATGGTATCAAATTGAAAACAAAAGCATACAATGTTGCGAAGAATAGTGGAAGGTCAGAGGATTGGGGAATTTTTAAAAACCAGCAAAGAACGACTAAAAAAAGATAAAGAGAGAGAAGATAGCTTATGAGAGTAAGTTAGCAAGAAATATAAAAACAGACAGTAAGAGCTTCTACAGGTATATAAAAAGGAAGAGAGTAACTAAAGTAAATGTTGGTCCTCTAGAGGAAGAGTCTGGGGAATTAATAATGGGAAACAGGGAAATGGCAGAGACTTTGAACAAATATTTTGTATCGGTCTTCACGGTAGAAGACACTAAAAGCATCCCAATAATGGATAATCAAGGGGCAATTGGGGTGGGGTGGAGGGCAGACTTAAACCAATCACTATCACTAGAGGCAAACTAATGGGACTAAAGGTGGACAAGTCCCCTGGACCCGATGGCCTGCATCCTAGAGTCTTAAAAGAGGTGGCTGCAGAGATAGTGGATGCATTGGTTATAATCTACCAAAATTCCCTGGATTCTGGAGAGGTCCCAGCGGACTGGAAAACCGCAAATGTAACGCCCCTATTTAAGAAAGGAAGGAGACAGAAACCAGGCAACTATCGACAAGTTAGCCTAACATCTGTCATTGGGAAAATGCTGGAGTCCATCATTAAGGAAGTGGTAGCAGGACATTTAGAAAATCATAATATAGTCAGGCAGAGTCAGCATGGTTTTATGAAAGGGAAATCATGTTTGACAAATTTGCTGGAGTTCTTTGAGGATGTAACGAGCAGGGTGGATAAAGGGAAACCAGTAGATGTCGTGTATTTGGATTTCCAGAAGGCATTCGATAAGGTGCCACATAAAAGGTTATAACACAAGATAAGAGCTCACGGGGTTGGGGGTAATATATTAGCATGGATAGAGGATTGGCTAAATAACAGAAAACAGAGAGTCGGGATAAATGGGTCATTTTCAGGTTGGCAAACTGTAACTAGTGGGGTGCCGCAGGGATCAGTGCTGGGGCCTCAACTATTTACAATCTATATTAATGACTTGGATGAAGGGACCGAGTATAATGTAGCCAAATTTGCTGCTGATACAAAGATAGGTGGGAAAGCAAATTGTGTGGAAGACGCAGAGAATCTCCAAAGGGATATAAATAGGCTAAGTGAGTGGGCAGGAATCTGGCAGATGGAGTATAATGTGGGAACATGCGAGGTTATCCACTTTGGTAGGAAAAATAAAAAAGCAAATTATTATTTAAATGGCGAGAGATTACAAAATGCTGAGGTACAGAGAGATCTGGGGGTCCTTGTACATGAATCACAAAAAGTTAGCATGCATTACAGCAAGTAATTAGGAAAGCAAATGGAGTGTTGGCCTTTATTGCAAAAAGAATGGAGTATAAAAGTAGGGAAGTCCTGTTACAACTGTACAGGGCGTTGGTGAGATCACACTTGGAGTACTGTGTACAGTTTTGGTCTCCTTATTTAAGGAAGGATATACTTGCATTGGAGGCAGTTCAGAGAAGGTTCACGAGGTTGATTCCGGAGATGAAAGGGTTGTCTTATGAAGAAAGGTTGAGCAGGTTGGGCCTATACTCACTGGAGTTTAGAAGAATGAGAGGGGATCTTATTGAAACATATAGGGGGAAAAATTTGGTTGCTTTGCGCCTCCTGTTAGCGTCCTAAGAGGCTGCTAATGGGACGCAAAGCAACTAGCGCCCGGGCGCGGCGCCGCCAACGCCTACCACGAAATTCAGTGGGAGGTTAGCGCTGGCGTCATCACCGTGCGCAGTGCCCCGCTCGCGCCCCAGCCGCGTACTTCGGTAGTGCCCCCTGACTTACCACCGGACGCTATGTCCGACGGGGTCAGGGGGGCTTACCTGCGGCTGGGGTGGCGCTAGTTAAAGGGGAGGTGGTGGGCGGCCATTTTTGTTGCTGGCCGCCTGCCAGCACCTGCCCTCGTTGCTGTCCCCGGCCCCTGTGAAACCCCCCCCCGCGGGGTGTCGGCTGCTCTACGTGAGCCCGGCACTCCTCTTGAGTGCTGGGCTCGTTTGCTGGCACTCCCAGCTGGGCGCTGGGACGTGCTGCACCAGGCCCCTCCCCTTTAAGAAGGGGAGGAAGGCCTGCAGTACCGCGGCGCAACGTGCGGCAGTGCGTGGCGCTGCGGCACAGAGCGCCGCAATATTGCCTCACAGCGCCCCAAGAGGGACGCGGTGCGCTTCCAGTAGTGCCCCTCCTCCCTCTCGGGGCGCTACCTGGGAAAATCGGCCATGGGGGCGCTAATTTTTTCGGGGCGCTAAAAGTAGCGCCCCAGCGAACTTAGCGCCCCAAAGGGGGCGCAACTCAATTTTTTCCCCATAAGATTCTGAAGGGGCTTGACAGGGTAGATGCAGAGAGGATGTTTCCCCTCGTGGGGGAATCTAGAACTAGGGGGCATAATTTCAGAATAAGGGGGCACCCATTTAAAATGGAAATGAGGAGGAATTTCTTCTCTGAGGGTTGTGAATCTTTGGAATTCTCTTCCCCAGAGAGCTGTGGAGGCTGGGTCATTGAATATATTCAAGGCGGGGATAAACAGATATTTGAGTTATAGGGGAGTCAAGGGTTATGGAGAGCGGGCAGGGAAGTGGAGTTGAGGCCAAGATCAGATCAGCCATGATCTTATTGAATGGCGGAGCAGGCTCGAGGGGCCAAATGACCTACTCCTACTCCTACGTCTTATGTTCTTATGAAAACAATTTACAGGTTTGCCTAAAGCGGATTTTAAGACTGAATTGATATTCTTGAGTTTTGCTGCAACATCCACGGGGTTGGGAAGAATTCTACCGAGACGTATAACATGAAATTAAAACCTTTGAGGGGGAAAATTCGGTTGGTTAGCACCTCCCATTAGCACCTCCAGGGGTTACAGGCTGCGGCAAGTGCAATGGCGGAGTGGCAGAGTTGGCAGCAGGAATGCTGTCATCCTGAGAGAGGACAGCACCTTCCTGCTCGACCGACACACTGCCACTCCCCTAGGGCAGAACCTTAGCATCCAGAGCAATCTGCTCGAGCACAGATTGCTGGCCTGCTGCGGCACCGTGAGATCCCTGGAGGACTGTGGGCAACCCAGCGAGGATGGCAGCAGTCAACGCTTGTGTGACATAAATCTGAGACTGCATGAGAGCAGTCTGAGATTGAATGGCACCAACCAATGACTCACTTCCAGCACTAAGCCGTTGCATTGCCTCGGCCTGTGCTGCAATAGATGCTGACACCTCACGGGTCCCCACGGTCTCTCTGCAATTCAACCATCCTCTGCAAAGAGGCAAGGATGGGCTCGAGGGTTTGCACACAGATGACCGCTGTGCTGGCAATGGACTCCTCCATGCTCCTAGCCAGTGCATCCATGCTCTCGGGCACCCTTTCCATTGCACCCATGAGCTCAGTATGCATGCTCATCGCCTCAGTATTCATCACTGCGATATCGAGGTCCTCATCCAAGTCCTGTGCAGCAGAACTCGTGCGCATACTCACCCTCCGGGGAGATGGCCCCCGAGCTTCCCTTTCCCCATGGCGTTGCTGCAGCCCGCTGGGTCCCGGACCTTCACCCACATCAGATCCAAAACGCCTGCTCCCCTCCAGGGAACGCGTGGCCCCAGTATCTGATGTCTCGCCCTCGAGACATTGGGCTGCCACTGGGAGGCTGAGGGACAGGCTGGTCAGATGGTGGCTCACTATCTGAAAGTAGGAAGGTACAAGAAGGGAGCAAGGAATGGAGACAGAATAGTTAGATGGAAAGTGTGAAAGGCTGGTGTTGTGAAGGGGAAGTGGTATGAGGGAGGAGATAAAGATGATGAACATACCGTTGCTGTCCATAGGGGGGTCGACCTCTCCAACTGCCACAGCACCATGACATGATTGGCGATGAGTCTGTGAACTCGCTCCTCCAGCTTTGTGAGGGGGTGCAACTCCGCCTGACCTCCTCCCGTGCATTGTTGCTCCTCCGGTTATGTGAAAGCTTGGCTTGCAAGAAAAAGGACAGCGTGTGAGTGAGTGTGCAGCCATGTGTTTGGCAGATGTGCCTACCATAGTTGAATAGCCGTTAATGACTGCAAGGTATGGGATTTTTTTTAATTCATTTTTATGGGATGTGGGCGTCACTGGCAAGGCCAGCATTTATTGCCCATTCCTAATTGCCCTTGAGAAGGTGGTGATGCGCCGCTTTCTTGAACCGCTGCAGTCCGTGTGGTGAAGGTGCTCCCACAATGCTGTTAGGGAGGGAGTTCCAGGATTTTGACCCAGCGATGATGAAGGATCGGCGATATACTTCTAAGTCAGGATGATGTGTGACTTAGAGGGGAATGTGGAGGTGGTGGTGTTCCCATGAGTCTGCTGCCCTTGTCCTTCTAGGTGGAAGAGGTCGCGGGTTTGGGAGGTGCTGCCGAAGAAGCCTTGGCGAGTTGCTGCAGTGCATCTTATAGATGTTACACACTGCAGCCACGGTATGCCGGTGGTGGAGGGAGTGAATGTTTAAGGTGGTAGAGGGGGTGCCAATCAAGCGGGCTGCTTTGTCCTGGATGGTGTCGAGCTTCTTGAGTGTTGTTGAAGCTGCACTCATCCAGGCAAGTGGAGAGTATTCCATCACACTCCTTACTTGTGCTTTGTAGATGGTGGAAAGGCTTTGGGGAGTCAGGAGGTGAGACACTCGCCACAGAATACCTAGCCTCTGACCTGCTCTTGTTGCCACAATATTTATGTGGCTGGTCCAGTTAAGTTTCTGGTCAATGGTGACCCCAGGATGTTGATGGTGGGGGATTTGACGATGGTAATGCCATTGAATGTCAAGGGGCAGTGTTTAGACTCTCGCTTATTGGAGATACTCATTGCCTGGCATTTCTGTGGCGCGAATGTTACTTACCACTTATTATAGAATCAGGAGTCGGCTATTTGGCCCCTGTAGCCTGCTCCACCATTCAATGCGATCATGGCTGATCATCCAAATTCAGTACCCTGTCCCTGCTTTCTCCCCATATCCCTTGATCCCTTTAGCCTTAAGAAATATATCCAACTCCTTCTTGAATCTATTTAATGAATTGGCCTCTACTGCCTTCTGTGGCAGAGAATTCCACAGGTTCACCACTCTCTGGGTGAAGAAATTCCTCCTCATTTCTGTCCTAAATGGCTTACCCCTTATCCTTAGACTGTGACCCCTGGTTCTGGACTCCCCAACCATCGGGAGCATCCTTCCTGCATCTGGTTTGTCCTGTCCTGTCCTGTCCTGTCAGAATTTTATAAGTTTCAATGAGATCCCCTCTCATTCTTCTAAACTCCAGCGAGTATAAGCCCAATCGACCCAATCTCTCTTCATACGTCATTCCTGCCATCCCAGGTATCAGCTTTGTGAATCTTCGCTGAACTCCTTCCATGGCAAGAACATCCTTCCTCAGATAAGGTGACCAAAACTGCACATAGTACTCAAGGTGTGGTCTCACCAAGGCCCTGTACAACTGCAGCAAGACATCCTTGTTCCTGTACTCAAACCCTCTCGCTATGAAGGCCAACATACCATTTGCCTTCTTAACCGCCTGCATGCTTACCTTCAGCGACTGGTGCACAAGGACACCCAGGTCTCGTTGCACTTCCCCTTCTCCCAATCTATTGCCATTCAGATAATAATCTGCCTTACTGTTTTTGACACCAAAGTAGATAACCTCGCATTTATCCACGTTATATTGCATCTGCCACGCATCTGCCCAATCACCCAACCTATCCAAATCATCCTGGAGTTTCTCTGCATCCTCCTCGCAGCACACACACCCACCCAGTTTTGTTTTGTCTGCAAACTTGGAGATATTACATCTAGTTCCCTTGTCTAGATCATTAATATATATTGTGAATAGCTGGGGTCCAAGGACCGATCCCTGCGGTACCCCACTAGTCACTGCCTGCCACTCGGAAAAAGACCCGTTTATTCCAACTCTTTGCTTTCTGTCTGCCAACCAGTTCTCTATCCAAGTCAATACCTTGCCCCCAATCCCATGTGCCTTAACTTTACATGCTAATCTCTTATGCGGGACCTTATCAAAAGCCTTTTGGAAGTCCAAATACACCACATCCACTGGTTCTCCCTTATCTATTTTACCAGTTACTTCCTCAAACAATTCCAGTAGATTAGTCAAGCATGATTTACCTTTTGTAAATCCATGTTGACTTTGTCCGATCCTGTCACTGTTTTCCAAGTGCTCAGCTATTACATCTTTTATAATGGACTCTAGCATTTTCCCCACTACCGATGTCAGGCTTACCTTCAGCGACTGGTGCACAAGGACACCCAGGTAATTCCCCATTTTCTCTCTACCACCCTTTTTGAATAGTGGGGTAACATTAGATACCCTCCAATCCATGGGTACTGTTCCAGATTCCATCGAATGTTGGAAGATGATCAGCAATGCATCTACTATTTCTATTTCTACTATTTCTAGGGCCACTTCCTTAAGTACCCTAGGATGTAGATTATCCGGCCTTGGGGATTTATCGGCCTTCAATCCCTTCAATTTCCCTAACACCATTTCCCTACAAATACTGATTTCTTTCAGTTCCTGCCTTTCATCAGACCCTATGTTCCCCAACATCTCTGGGAGGTTATTTGTGTCCTCCTTTGTGAAGACAGAACCAAAATATGTATTTAATTGGTCTGACATTTCTTTGTTCCCCATTATAAGTTCCCCTGATTCTGACTGCAAGGGACCTATGCTTGATTTCACCAATCTTTTTCTCTTCACATATCTATAAAAGCTTTTACAGTCAGTTTTTATGTTCCTCGCAAGCTTACTCTCATATTCTATTTTCCCCTTCTTAATTAATCCCTTTATCCTCCTTTGTTGAATCTTAAACTGCTCCCAATCCTCAGGGTTACTGCTTTTTCTGGCCAATTTATATGCCTTCTCCTTGGATCTTATGCTATCCCTAATTTCCCTTGTTAGCCACGGTTGAGTCACCCGTTTTGTTTTATTCTTATGCCAAACTGGGATGAACAAATTCTGTAGTTCGTCCATGCGGTCTTTGAATGTTTGCCATTGCCGATCCACCGTCAACCCTTTGAGTGACATTCCCCAATCAATCCTACCCAACTCGCACCTCATACCATCGTAGTTTCCTTTATTTAAATTCAGGATCCTAGTCTCTGAGTCAACTACTTCACTCTCCATCCTAATGAAGAATTCTATCATATTATGATCGCTCCGACCCAAGGGGGTCTCGCACAACAAGATTGCTAATTACTCCTTTCTCATTGCATAATACCCAGTCTAAGATAACCTGATCTCTGGTTGGTTCCTCGACATATTGGTCCAGGAAACCATCCCGTAATCCCTCCAGGAATTCCTCCTCCATAGGATTGTTACTAATTTGGTTAGCCCAATCTATATGTAGATTAAAGTCACCCATGATGACTGCTGGGCCCTTATTGCACGCTTCTCTAATTTCCCTTTTAATGCCATCCCCAACCTCCGCATTACTGTTTGGAGGTCTATATATCACTCCCACTAACATTTTCTGCCCCTTGTTAGTTCTCAGTTCAACCCATACAGATTCCACATCATCAGAGCTAATATCCTTCCTTTCAATTGTGTTAATCCCGTCTTTAACCAGCAATGCTACCCCACCTTCCTTTCCTTTTTGCCTATCTTTCCTGAATATTGAGTACCCCTGGATGTTGAGTTCCCAGCCTTGGCCACCCTGGAGCCATGTTTCGGTAATCCCAATCAAATCATATTCGTTTACCTCTATTTGCGCAGCTAATTCATCCACCTTGTTCTGAATGCTCCTTGCATTAAGACACAAAGCCTTCAGGCTTGTTTTTTTAACGCTCTTAGACCTATTAGAATTAGTATTTACCGTGGCCATGTTAGATTTAAACCGTTGTTTTCTCTGACTGCCACTTTTGTTTTTCTCCTTCCTATCTTTTGCTTTTATCCTTGTTTCCCTTTCCTCTGTCTCCCTGCTCAGGTTCTCAACCCCCTGCCATTTTAGTTTAAACCCTCCCCCAGAGCACTAGCAAACACTTCCCCTAGGACATCGGTCCCGGCCCTGCCCAGGTGTAGACCGTCCGGTTTGTAGCTCAAGTCTGAATGTCATCCAGGTCTTGTTGCATGCGGGCATGGACTGCTTCATTATCTGAGGAGTTGTGAATGGCACTGAACACTGTGCAGTCATTAGCGAACATCCCCATTTCTGACCTTATTGGAGGGCAGGTCATTGATGAAGCAGCTGAAGATGGTTGGGCCTAGAACACTGCCCTGAGGAACTCCTGCAGCGATGTCCTGGGGCTGTGATGATTGACCTTCAATCACCACAACCATCTTCCTTTGTGCTAGGTATGACTCCAGCCGGTGGAGAGTTTTTCCCCCGATTCCCATTGACTTCAGTTTTACTAGGGCTCCTTGATGCCAGACTTGGTCAAATGCTGCCTTGATATCAAGGGCAGTCACTCTCACCTCACCTCTGGAATTCAGCTCCTTTGTCCATGTTTGGACCAAGGCTGTAATGAGGTTGGGAGCTGAGTGGTCTTGGCGGAACCCAAACTGAGCATCAGTGAGCAGGTTATTGGTGAGTAAGTGCCGCTTGATAGCACTGTCGATGACACCTTCCATCACTTTGCTGATGATTGAAAGTAGACTGATGGGGCGGTAATTGGCCGGATTGGATTTGTCCTGCTTTTTGTAGACAGGACATACCTGGGCAGTTTTCCACATTGTCGGATAGATGCCAGTGTTGTAGCTGTACTGGAACAGCTTGGCTAGAGGCACGGCTAGTTCTGGAGCACAAGTCTTCAGCACCTTAGCCGGGATGTTGTCAGGGCCCATAGTCTTTGCTGTATCCAGTGCACTCAGTCGTTTCTTGATATCACGTGGAGTGAATCGAATTGGCTGTAGACTGACTTCTGTGATGGTGGGGACGTCATTAGGAGGCCGATATGGATCATCCACTCGGCACTTCTGGCTGAAGATGGTTGCAAACGCTTCAGCCTTGTCTTTTGCACTCACGTGCTGGGCTCCACCATCATTGAGGATGGGGATATTCATGGAGCCTCCTCCTCCCATTAGTTGTTTAATGGTCAACCACCATTCACGACTGGATGTAGCAGGACTGCAGAGCTTTGATCTGATCCGTTGATTGTGGGATCGCTTAGCCCTTTCTATAGCATGCTGCTTCTGCTTTTTAGCATGCATGTAGTCCTGTGTTGCAGCTTCCCCAGGTTGGCACCTCATTTTTAGGTACGCCTGGTGCTGCTCCTGGCATGCTCTTCTACACTCCTTATTGAACCAGGGTTGGTCCCCTGGCTTGATGGTAATGGTAGAGTGAGGGATATGCTGGGCCATGAGGTTATAGATTGTGGTGGAATACAATTCTGCTGCTGCTGATGGCCCACAGCGCCTCATGGATGCCCAGTTTTGAGCTGCTAGATCTGTTCTGAATCCATCCCATTTAGCACGGTGGTAGTGCCACACAACATGATGGAGGGTGTCCTCAGTGTGTAGACGGGACTTTGTCTCCACAATGACTGTGCGGTGGTCACTGCTACCAATGCTGTCATGGACAGATGCATCTGCGACAGGTAGATTGGTAAGGACGAGGTCAAGTAGCTTTTTCCCTTCTATTGGTTCTCTCACCACCTGTCGCAGGCCCAGACTGGCAGCTATGTCTTTCAGGACTTGGCCAGCTTAGTCAGTGGTGGTGCTACCGAGCCACTCTTGGTGATGGACATTGAAGTCCCCCACCCAGAGTACATTCTGCGCCCTTGCTACTCTCAGTGCTTCTTCCAAGTGGTGTTCAACATGGAGGAGTACTGATTGATCAGCTGAGGGAGGGCAGTAGTTGGTAATCAGCAGGAGGTTGCCTTGCCCATGCTTGACCTGAATCCATGAGACTTCATGGGATCCGGAGTCAATGTTGAGGACTCCCAGGGCCATTCCCTCCTGACTATATACCACTGTGCTGCCACCCCTGGTGGGTCTGTCCTGTCGGATGTGGATGTAACTTTTATTAGATGGGCATAGTTGTTGGGTGAGTGTTGGGGATTTTGGACTTTACACCGTCTGTGCACAGAGTGAGGTTGAGATGGTGGGATGTAGAGGTTTTTCCAAGCATGTACTCACCCTGACCACCCAAGTGAGGTCGTTGAACTTCTTGCGGCACTGCGTATGAGTCCTTTGGACCACGCTCCTGGATGAAACATACTGGACAACTTCCCTCCACACCCTTGTAAACTCCGGGGAAATGGTCTGCTGCCAGTCTGTGGAAACAGCACTGCCCATCGGCGTTCCACAGCGCCAACCAGAGCCAACAATGCCTGGTCGCTAAACCGGCAAGCTCTCTCCCTGGGCCTCTGAGCAGCCATGATAATCTTTGGTGAAGATTTGCACCTCCTTGCAGGCCCACTTCAAATGCTGCAATGAGCAGGGTGAGGCTGTGCAGCATGATGGACCCTCCCCTTTAAGAACTGGAAGGCGCCAGTATGTCTGAGTACAAGGTGATTGACATCGCCTGAGCTTGAGTAGCGCTCTGAGGTAGCACCCCGTTCCCCGGCATTAGCACCCTAAGAGAGGCGTGTAGCGCTTGATTTAGCGTGCCAATCACCTCCAGGGGTGCTGGAGACAAATTTTGCGGTCGCCGGCGATAATTTGTGGCGGGTGCTAAAATTTGCACCCGGCCGACATTAGCGCCCCAAAATGGGCGATACAGAAATTTTCCCCCTTAAAATTTAGCTATAAGCACTAAACACATTCAACTATTTTTAACAGTTTAAACCCTTTAAAATAAACAAGCTAGTGCCTCTATTAAAAAAGTAGACAAAGGAATTCCATACAAATGCAGAGAGCTTCCATAGACTAATATTCAAAAAGCCGAATTTCAAGGCATTATTTTCAGTAGATTCTATGACTGGGACAATTGTAAATGGTCTTTGAATAGCTTGCTGAACGGTCTTTTGTTGTTTGATATTTTCTATTCCTACTATGCTGTTAACATCAATTGCATCAATTCTGTTACATTGGTGATGTTAAGATTTTACAAATTTTAGTTCCAGAATATTAGATGTACAGATATTTACCTTATCTTAATGAATTAATATTAATTCAACTATTAGTACACCTGCATTTTTATTCTAGTAAAATTCCTTTTTGGTGCAACAAGAATGTTTAATTTTCCTTTTTAATATTTTTCATTTAAATTATAGCTTGGAAAGAGCATTCTTGTAATCCCAGCCACTCTCCCCATCACCTCTTTTCTAGCTTGATTACAATATTATTTCAGTGTTTCCCACATTCCCTTGTACCATGTACATTAACTGAGCACATGTAATCTTCTTAGACAGCCCTTGAACATCTTAGAATAGAACATCTTAGAATAAAAGATCAAGGAAGACAGAAAAGTAAATTGCTCTTCTTCACCACACTAGATATGCAAAGAAAAATCTGAGCAGCCATTTACATGGCCTGGCATGTTAGCTGAAGAGACAAATTGAGCAATTTATTTTAGAATGCCTGTCACTGAATATTAAGCTTATGGCAGACAGAGAGACATTATTGATACCTACACTCCTTTCCAGAATACCACACATTTAAAAATGTCATAGCTTTGTTTAATCTGATCTTGACAGGGAATGGAATTGTGTGAATTTGGTGAGTGAGACGCAGGTGCATAAATTCTTGCTGCCATCTGCTTGTACAGAGAATATTATGGGCCAATGAATGGTGGCCATTCAATGCTTTATCAGCCATTGTCAGATCTAATCACTGCTATTCTCGTGTGATATTAGAGAATTAAGTGAAGAGCCCAGCAAGAGCCCTTTATAATAGTGTCAATGCAAGAGGAAATTAAAACTTTCAAAGTTAATAACTCTTCAAGTAATGAAAATGTCTAAGTTTTCTCATATATAGAAAACGACTTTCAAATAGATCTTGAAAAATGGCACAAAGTAAAAAAAATGCATCATCTTAAAGACCCATATCCTCTCCATTTGGCTGCCTTCTGGAGCCATACAAAAAGGACAAGTTGCAGAGAACACTTTCATACATCTTCTCTATTAAAGAGAGAGTAATAAGTGATAGGGGTAAAAATTCACTTGGTTGCGCCACCCGTTAGCGCCTTAAGAGGGCGCTAATGGGGCGCAAAGCCGCTAACGCCCGGGCGCAGCGATGTTTGCGCCGCTCGAGAACTTAACTTGAGATTGTGCGGCGGCGCTAAAACTTACCGCTGCGACCACCTGCGCGCGCAGATTGTGACGTCATTCCATGGTGCAACGCCCTTGGGGCGCCCCGTAGCGGAAATTGAGTGGCGCCCCCTGCCTTACCGCCTGGCGCTTCCAACGACCAGAAGACTGGAACGCTATCAATCGCTGTGGGGCTGGGGGGGGCGCTATTTAAAGGGGGCCTCTTCCTGTCTTTTATTGTTGGTGGCATTTTTGAACTACGCATTCTGAGAGAGAGAGGGAGAGACTTCTGGAGAGATTCAACGTTGTGTGAAGGAGTTTTGGGTACTGAGCAGCACTTTGCAGGTTCATTTTGATTTGCCATTCCTTGTATCGATTTAGCAGAGACCGTGGGAGCTGCACTCTGAGCTCTTTGCCTGGTGCTCTCCATTGTTCTTTCCAGCACATTTGATGTGCAAGTCTCTCCAGGCCGAGATTCAAGGCAGCAATGAACAGGATGTGGATGGAAAGCAAGATTAACCATCCCCTTTAAGAACTGGCCCGTGCCATTGTGTGTGTGTTCCATTGCTGACTGACATTACATGAGCTTCGCCAGCGCTCCGAGTTAGCGCCTCACTGCTCGGCCTTTGCGCCTTAAGAGAGGTGTGCAGCGCCTGCTTTAGCGCTCCACTCACCTCCCGGGGCGGTAAAAGTGAAGTTTCCTGTCAGTGCCGATAATTAGCGCCAGGCGCTAATATTTGCGTCCGGACGATATTTGCGCCCCAAATGGGGCGCGACCTAATTTCTACCCCATAAGTTCTTCATCCAGGAAAAGATCGCACAACTCGATGAGATTAAAGGCAGGAGGCTCAGACTGCTGGGTGTTAGTGCCACCAAGCCTGCCAGAAATGTAACTTGTGTTACCTTAAGGTACGTGACACTGAATGCTAACTCTCTCACCCCTAGGACTGCACAGCAGTGCTGCAAAAAGTTTAACGACCTCACCAGGGCTGGCAAGGTAGCACACTGGACACTCTCCTTTTCTTCCTTTCCTACCCTGGACAGTAGCACACTCTTCACCCTCTTGAAGCACCACTTGCACAAAAAGCCCTCCCTAACTCGATATCCTAATCTGTGATTAAACAGTATCCCTAACATCCCTTGCATACACAACCCAAAAACCTTTTCTTCACTTTAATTCACTGTATTAAAATAGACTGTGCACTGACATGGCACTTTGTTATTGATGGAGGTTAGAGTCATACAGGAAATGGTGCACTTATGTGGTGCTGACATCTTCACTCAGATGATGATTGGCATGGTAATGTAGGGGTAAAGAGGGCCGATGTGTTGTCATGTATTGGTTTGAGGAAATGTCCCATTATTTGAAAGTGGGGAAGAAGGAGGTACGACTGTACTATCAAAGGTAGACTTTGATTCACAGAAGAGAAGACTGCACAGATGAGAAGGGCTCTTGCAGTAAATGCTGCCTGAGTCTCCTTTGCTCCATCCTGTGGTGTTCCTTCTCCTCCATGATAATGCCATACAAGAGAATGCCTATAGGAAATGCCATACCTGCTGCTGAGAAACCCTGACTGTGAGTAGGGGATGTGGGTATTAAAATCTGCCAGTGGTCTGATTCCATGAGAAGCAGTGAGAGGCAAGTACAGGTATCTGAAGGTACAATGGCAAAAAAAAACACTTTTAAAAATTGTTTCCCAGTTGTATTCAAAATCTCCAGACTCTGGTGTTAGGAACGCCTCACTTCTGCCTGTATCAGGTGATCCAGGTTGTTGCTGTGCCTCATGTATCTCAATCTAACTTACCCAGAGTGCACAAGCACTGCAAACCCAGGAATTGGGCAGCTGCACCAGCTACTATGGCACTGGCCCTCACACTGACGTATGTAAATAAGATCAGTGGGGACTTAGTGGCAACAAGGCTCAAAAAGCACGAAGAAACTAGGGAGAACTGCTTTAATGGTGGAAATCAGAGAGAAACGGTTTCTAATGCGCTAAAAAACAGTGAGGAAATTCACCCCCAATGTGTCTCACTTGGTTAGCTCAAATGTCAGTCATAAAACAGCAACAAATCAAAAATTAGAAATATTAACAAAACTACAGCATGGGGATTTTGTTCTATCTTGATAATCTGTTCTTTACCAAAGCGGGAGAACTGTGGTGTGATTTTTATCCATGTTTCCTGGTGGGAACAGGGCGCTCGTGCAATGACAATGGGGTTGCAGAGCTTACCACTGCATTCCCACTGCTGTTCAGCCCACTGTCATTTTGGTCGGAGCCTCATTAAAATAGGCAAATCTGGATCCTATGACATCAATAGGTCTCCAATGTCATTTTCATTAACTTTAGTGTGGCAATCGGTCAGTGCCAGACCCGCCCAGTATTATTCAGCCACACAGGCCAGAAACAGCTAATTCCAGTGCTGTTTAAAGGGCCACTCACCGGCAAGCACTCAGATCATTTGTATGTATCTGGAGATTTGAAGGAGCTTTTCTAAGGTTCTTTTGTTTGAAAATATGCTCAACCACTCTGTTAGCAATGAGAGTTATTTGCTTTACTGAAGAATGGGAATGATATTGGCCACCCCTCATTGGCTGCAGGAAGAGGAGGAACAGCTGCAGCAGCAGCAGCAACGAGTGGAGGAACCGCAGGGAGCAACACTTGACCCTGCAAGGAGTAGAGGAAGGAGGAGGGCTGCTCGCAGGCGGCCTTATCTGCTCATAGGGTCTATACGCCCAGAGTGAGTTACCTGAACCTCAGTGAGGAGCAGTGTAGGAGGAGACTATGCTTCTCATGAGAGGCCATATCAAAAATCTACAGAATGCTGCAACAGGAGCGGCAGCCCACTAGCACAGCTGGCAATGCATTGCCTGTGGCAGTTAGGGTGATCACAGCCCTGAATTTCAATGCATCAGGGTCATTCCAGGATGCAGCTAGAGACAGATGCAATCTGAGTCAGGCTGCAGTGCTGTAAAGGAATGAGCCAAACCTATTCAGAAAAATACACCATCCTATGAACAGGATTCTGATTTTATTAAAACACGACAAACTGGGTTTAAAAATCTAAAAGCCTCAACGTCACAAAGCTGTAAACACCATGCAGGCTTTTGAGATAAAGATTGGTTATTGACACTGAGACAATGGCCTGTTGAAGAAGCAAAGAGTTGGTTCCAAGGAGTCTGTAGTTTGGAACCAACACAATAGGCAATGCCCAAGTAAAGTGTTAAAAACTAACACGTCGAACAGAAAAACAGAACATTAAAAAACCATGTGCCTTTGTAAAAGTAACATCAAATGAAACAGGAAACAAGATTATATACAACCAATTGAAGTAGCTAAGAAATGCAAAGAACACCCTAGATGAAGTATTTTTAATTTACATGTTGTAAAAGATACCTACAGAAGACTTTTGAAAATATTACATCAATAGATGTACCAAGCAATCACATTGTTTATGTGTTGAACTTGGAACACAAGGAGACGAGAAGTCTGAAATACAAGCAGTTAAGCCAATATTAAGAATTGAATAGGAGACCTCGTAGTAAGAATAGTATCAAATAGATACTGCTGTTGCATTATTTTTTATGATAAGTTTTGAAACACCTATACAGCAGACAGGATTCTGAAAGCTAACAGCTGAATTAACAATAAGAATAGAAAGAAGTCAACAGAGGTATGGCGAGAGATAATTAGCTTACATCAGCAGAAAACTTCAAAGGATAAACCACTAAAAAAAGGTATAAAAATAGAGCTTTTCAGACAGAAAGTCAGAAGTCGCTGGAAAGGGGCAGAGCGATTCTTGCCTTCAGAACCACTCTGTAGGTCTACAACTCTTTGAGTCTCGGGTAATCAAGATATTTGATTTTGGTGGATATTCTGGATTAAGAAATAAGTAGAAGTGTGGAAATGTAACGAAGTTAAGATTTGAGAATAAGGATCTCTGTTAAGAAATGTAAACTATTTGTATTTTGGACTGTTAAAGTTGCGATTGAAATCAACAGCTGTTAACTACATGTCGGTTCTTTAATAAATCTATATATTTTTTAAATTGTCTGAGTATTTCTGTATCAATCTCGCAAACTCAATTTCTGTACACTCTTTTGTTAGGAGTTGCAGAATTCTGGGGGGTTTTCCGGACCCTCATAATATCCGGAAGGTTACAGTCTAGTTAAACTTGTTAAAAGTGCTATCCGGAGGACGGTAACATCTTCAGGCTGTTCCTTTCCTTTAGGGAGAGATAGTCTGACCTTTAGACCCAATTAAGCATCTTATAGGATTCAGCTATCTCTAACTTTAGTTGAAGGGGAACGTCTGGGGAATACGCCTGATCTGGGGTAGCCCGAAAAGGGCTAGGACTTGTAATTATCCCTTCAGTGCATCCCTGCATACAACAGGTCACACATGCTGTTTGCCAGGGTTAATGCATTCATCTTATTCCCCATGGATCCCAGGAGCTAGCAGGACAATGGTTTGCAGCCATTCTAACATTCCTGTAAGTGCAGGGTGCCATCAACTGCACACAAGTAGCCATCCTGCCAACGAGCCCAGCACCTTCATGAACCGCATAGGGTTTCACACTCTTAATGTCCAGCTGGTATGTGTCCACTGGCAGCTGCTCATGCAGATGTGTGCCAGCTTTCCAGGCAGCTGTCACAGTGGCTACACCCTGTGACAGTCCAGTGATCCCCCTCTCTTTGGCATGGAACAACACATCAGAGGCTGGCTGTCAAGAGACAAGGGACATCCCCTGAAGACTTGACTGATGACTATGCTCCAAAGCCCAAGATAAGAACATAAGAACTAGGAGCAGGAGTAGGCCAATTGGCCCCTCGAGCCTGCTCCGCCATTCAATAAGATCATGGCTGATCTGATCCTAACCGCCAATCTACTATCACAGAACCATCTCCTGAACCTAACAGAATTGGACACACGAAATAGGAGCAGAATCAGGCTACACGGCCCCTGGGCCCGCTACGCTACCCACAGGGCCATGACCGATCCGAACCTAGACTCATGTCCAAATTCCTGCCCGCTCCCCGTAACCCTTAATTCCCTTTACTTCTAGGAAACTGTCTATTTCTGTTTTAAATTTATGTAATGATGTAGCTTCTACAGCTTTTTGGGGCAGCATATTCCATGGACCTACCACCCTCTGAGTGAAATAGTTCCTTCTCATCTCAGTTTTGAAAGAGCAGCCCCTTATTCTAAGACTATGCCCCCTAGTTCTAGTTTCACCCATCATCGGGAACATCCTCCCCGCATCCACCCAATCCAACCCCTTCACAATCTTATATGTTTCAATAAGATTGCCTCTCATTCTTCTGAACTCCAATGAGTAGAGTCCCAATCTACCCAACCTCTCCTCATATGTCCATCCCCTCATCCCCGGGATTAACCGAGTGAACCTTCTTTGTACTGACTCGAGAGCAAGTATGTCTTTTCTTAAGTATGGACACCAAAACTGTATGCAGTATTCCAGGTGCGGTCTCACCAATACCTTGTACAACTGAAGCAATACCTCCCTATTTTTATATTCTATCCCCTTAGCAATGAAAGCCAACATTCCATTGGCCTTCTTAATCACTTGCTGCACCTGCATACTAACCTTTTGAGTTTCGTGCACCAGGACCCCCAGATCCCTTTGTACTTCAGTACTTTCCAGTTTCTTGCCATTTAGATAATAACTTGCTCTACTATTTTTCCTGCCAAAGTGCATAACCTCACACTTTCCAGTATTGTATTCCATCTGCCAAATCTCTGCCCACTTACTTAGCCTGTCTATGTCCCCTTGCAGATTTTTTATGTCCTCCTCACTCACTACTTTCCCTCCCATCTTAGTATCATCTGCAAACTTTGATATGTTACACTCGGTCCCCTCCTCCAAATCGTTAATATAGATTGTAAAGAGTTGGGGACCCAGCACTGACCCCTGCGGAACACCACTAGTTACTGATTGCCAGTCTGAGAATGAACCATTTATCCCAACTCTCTGCCTTCTGTTAGATAGCCAATCCTCTATCCATGCCAGAATATTACCCCCAATCCCGTGATTTTTTATCTTAAGCAATAATCTTTTGTGTGGCACCTTGTCAAATGCCTTTTGGAAGTCTAAATACACCACATCCACTGGTTCCCCTTTATCCACCCTGTGTGTTACTTCATGCAGAGATCAGATACAACAGTCACAGCTCAACCAGAGCAGTTATTGAACAGACAAAAGGGATCATTAAAGTTTATTGTTGTTCACAAATGCCTGAATAAATAATAATCACCCAAATGTCAGCCCAAATTGCCTTTCCTACGTCTCTTTTGCCTATCCTGTTACTTCTACAAGGTGCTCCTCCAGTAGCTTCAGCATGGAAGGTTGCTGATGTATCAGATGAGGGTATCTGAGATTCTTGTGGTTGGCGACAGCTAAGAGCTTATACCTGAGAGGGCTCGGTTGCAAACAGGGCAGTCTGGCCCAGCTGGATTTCAGTTGCCAAGGCAGGTATTGGTTGAGGAGATGGGAGGGAAGGAGGCATGCTGTCATCGTGGGAGAGGATGACATGTGACACTTCTATTGACCCACTACAACTACCATGGGGCTGTGGCGTTCCTACTGATCTGCAGGAAAGCAAACGGTAGGAGATCTGAGATATGATTGAAGCTCCTATCAATGTGTTCCTCAGCCTTCTGAAGGCGGAGGAGATGATACAGACCAGAATAAATGGCACTGGTTTGAGCTTTGATTAGAAATGCTAGTGCTGGTGACTGGGGTGGTGAAATTCGTCTTGGGCAGTAGCGCAAGTTGGGTGATAGCAAATCGGCAGCATGGTTTTCTTTTCCACTGAACGTCAAGGAGGTAATTGTTGGTTTCTACTCAATGATTAGCTGTATGGACCAAAGAGCCTACCTCATTGATACATCTTGATCTTGTTGCATTTTTTAAATTATGCGTACATCATATAGATCCACATCCTACAGTTATTTGCATAAATCACATATAACCACAATCAATATGAATGCACAATGCAAATGTACATTCTATATCAACAGGTGTAATCATCTTCTATAGCTGCATATGTACACAATAAACATTCACATTTATGTATGTACACCATGTAAGTCCACACTGTACGCTATTCATTCTATGTATGCTATGTGTATGGCCTAGATTTTCTGGGGCCTATGACCACATACACGGCGTAAGTGCCCCGCAAGTTCCGGGTTTCTGTATGCGCTGCGCATGCGCGAAAACCCAGAACTTGCGATCTGTCAAGAATCTTCTTGACAGGTCATCCGCATCTCCGGGAAATGGACATTCGCTGGCAGAGAGTTTGGCTATTTGCCCAACTACTGCCCAGTGAATGCCCATGAAAGGCTTGGTAAAAGCAGGCATAAGGTCTTCTTTTACCAGCGTAAAGGTTTAAATAAATATTAAAATAAAATTTTTGGGGGGGGTGGGGGGGGAGAAATTCGGTATCGCCCCGTTTGGGGCGCAATTATTGGCCAGGCGCAAAGTTTAGCGCCTGGCGCTAATTATCGCCTCTAACTGCAAACTTGCCTTTTATCGCCTCTGGAGGTGATTGGAGCGCTAAATCAGCCGCTGCACACCTGTCTTAAGGCGCAAAGGTCGAGGAGCAAGGCGCTAACTCAGAGCGCGGGCGCAGCGCAGGTGATGTCAGTTAGCAATGGAACACAGACACACTGGCGCCAGCCAGTTCTTAAAGGGGAGGGTCGATCTTGCTCTCCAGCCACACTCTGCTCATTGGAGCCTTGAATCTCGGCCTGGAGAGACCTGTGACTACATTTTCCAGCCAAGGACGATGGAGAGGGTGAGAGAACGAGCTCAGTGCTTCAGCAAGCGGGCCTTGGAGGCTCTGGTTGGCACAGTGGAGTGCAGAAGATCAATACTCTACCCTGAGAGTGGCAGGAGGCCTTTGCCACGCAACTACAGAAGAGTGTGGAGGGAGGAGACTCAGCACGTCTCCTCCAGGAGCATGGTGACCAGGACCCATACTCAATGTCGCAAAAAGTTCGACAACCTCACTTGGGTCGTCAGGGTGAGTGGCTTTTTTTCAATACCTCTCCATCCCTCCATTTCAACCTCACTCTATGGCCAGAGGGTCTTAAAATGCCCCAATGCCCAACAGTCATCCAACACCTATGGCCCTCTCATGAAACACACATGCACATTCCACACCTTGCATACAGTAAGGGCTATTCAACTACGGGAGGCACATCAGGCAAGACCATGACTGTATATTTACTCAGACGCCGTCCTTTTTCTTGCAGGCCAAGCTATCTCATAACAGGAGACAGCAGCAACGGATGGGTGGAGGGCGGCCTCAGCTGTAATCCCTCAGCGATCTTGAGGAGCGCGTCCACAGGATTGTGGCAAGTCAGGTGATCGGTCCCATCGCCCCTGGAGAGGCCGACCCCGTTCGGAACAGCAATAGTAAAGTCATCACCTTTTTCTCCTCTCTCATTCCACTTGTCCCTCACAACACCAGCCTTTGACACTTTCAATCCAACTTACTAAATCACTCCACTCCTTCCTCCCTTACTGCCCCCCTATCCTCACGCTAAAGCCACTCTTGTACCTCCCTGCTTTCAGATGGTGATTCACCAGCTGAGGAGATGGGCCCTCAAGCTGCCAGTGGAAGCGAAGCCGCAGGCGAGGAGGAAGAGGAAGCCGGAGCATCAGTGCCACCCTCTCCCGAGGAAGCCCATGCCCACACTGGGAACACGCCTTCCCTGGAGGGGTGCAGGGGGAAGGGTCTGATGAGGGTGAAGCTCCAGGACCCAGCGGGCTGCAGCAACGTGATGTGGCTAGGGAAGCTCGGGGGCCTTCTCCCCGGAGGGAGAGTAGGCCAGCGAGTTCTGCTGCATGGACACAGAGGAGGAGCGGCTGATCGCTGAAATGAACACCCGGGCGGTGGACATGCACACTCAGCTCATGGGTGCAGTGGGAAGGGTGCCCGAATGCATTGATGCACTGGCAAGGAGTGTGGAGCACTACGCTGTAGCACAGGCGGATGCCACGCAAATGCTTAGTGCTGCAATTCAGTCACTGGCTGCCATGATCCCATCTCAGACTGGTCTCATGCAGACTCAGATTGAGGCCATGCAAGCACTGACAGCTGCCATTGTCACTGGTTCGGACACATTTCCCTGGGGCTCTCACCGCGCCGCAGCAGGCCAGCAATCTGTGCTCCAGCAGTTTGCTCTGGATGCTGAGGTGCTGCCCCGTGGGAGTGCCAGTGTGTCGGTCGAGCAGGGAGTTGCTGTCCTCTCTCAAGATGACAGCATTCCTGCTGCCACCACTGTCACTTCCCCATTGCCCATGCAGAGTTGGTGCAGTCTGCAGCCAGGCCCAGAGCCGGTCGAGGCCGTTCTTCAAGGGCATCTGTAGTCTCAGGTTCTGACAATCAGCAGCCTTCCACCAGCCTTGCTGCAACCACTGGGGCCCCATTACGGCGGAGCAGTAGGATGGGAAGGGGGGAAGTGCGCAAGGGAAGGAGATCACCCTCGAAGGGCAAAAAGTAGGAGGTGTGACGAAATGTTGGGAATTTTTTTTATTAAAGGCTGATGTTCATGTTCAAACTTTTGTTTAGTGTTTTGGACATTATCTCCAGGTTGTGAGAACCAGTTATGTTAATTAATGATTTTTTGTGTTTGTTTCTATTAGTTTGTCATGAAGAAATGACGCACACAGAGTTTGTAAAATAAAAAAGTTTTTGTATTCAAAATGTACAGGTTTGGCCTTTGGAATCATTGCTTCCTTGGCCGGCTTTGGGGTAGCGGGTTGCTTTCATTCATGTTGTTCTCCATGCCAGAAGCCACTTCCTCAGTAGGGGCCTAGAAGCGGCTTGTTATCAGTTGTTGACGGACGGCCCTTGCAGTTTCAACATTGTGGACCGCCCTCCCGCCTTGGTGCTGCTGCTCATCATCCTCCTCCTCTTCCTCCTCCTCCGGTGGTGCTCCAAGGCCTGGTGGCATTGGCTGGGTCCTGAGGATTGCCAGGTTATGAAGAATGCAGCACAAAACTATGAAGAGGGAGACTCGCTCAGGCGAGTACTGCAGGGCTCCTCCTGAGTTGTCCAGACAGCGGAACCATTGCTTGAGCACGCCGATCGTCTGCTCAATGATGTTCCTGGTGGTGAGATGGCTCTCATTGTATCACAGCTCAGCAGGGGTGTTGGGGTTATGGAGCGGTGTCATCAGCCAGGTGCAGAGTGGATAACCCTTGTCCCCGAGGAGCAAACCACTTGGCTGATGCGGTGCCTGGAAAAGTTCTGGCACACCAGTCTGGCGCAGGATGAAAGTATTGTGGCTGCTGCCAGGATAGTGGGCATTGACAGCGAGTATCAGCTGTCTGTGGTCACAGACCAACTGGACGTTTAAGGAGTGCAGCCCCTTGCGGTTTCGGGAAACCTCTGCATTCTCATGCGGTGCCCACAATGCCACATGCGTGCAGTCAATGGCGCCCTGCACCATGGGGAAGCCCGCTATCCTCGCAAAGCCCACTGCGCGTTCATGCTGTTTGACCCGGGTCATTGGGAAAGAGATGTACTGCCGTCTCCTTTTATAGAGGGCATTTGTGACCTGACGGATACAGCAATGGACCGCGAACTGGGCGACATTGGCGATGTCCCCAGTAGCTGCTTGAAAGGAGTCGGTGGCATAAAAATTCAGAGCCACTGTGACCTTCACTGCCACCGACAGAGACGTCCTGGTCCTCAGTAGAGGCTGCAGATCTGGCTGCAGCAGGTGGCAGAGCTCAGTGACCACCTTCTTGCTGAAGCGCAGCCTGCGCAAACACTGCTCCTCAGACAAATGAATGTAGGAGAATTGTTCCCGGAATACCCTGGGAGGGTAAGGTCTCCTGTGCAGAGGCCTGTTGGCCCTCCTCCGTCTGGCCATGATTGCCACTCTCTCTCTGCATCTCTGTTGCCTCCGATTCTGCAGGCGCAGGACGACGCCCCGAATCAGTGCAGCCCCCAGAGTCTCTTGGCAATCGAAGTAATGAAGGTCAAATCCAAAAGTACCTGCAAAGTGATGCTCAGTAGCAAAAACTACTTCACACAGCGTTGACTCTATGCAGAAGTCTCTCTATTTCTCTCTCAGAATCTCTCTCTCTGTCAGAATGAGTAGTGCAAAAATGTCTACCACAGAAAAATCCAGGAAGAGGGCGCCTTTAAATAGCACCCCACAGCCCCTCACCGACTGGGGAAACATTCCAGTCTCCCTGTCGTTGCTTGCACCAGGCGGAAAGGAGGGGGGGCGCCACTTAATCTCCGGTCCAGGGCACCACCTGGGCGTTGCACGCTCGACTGACGTCACGATCTGCGGGCGCAGGAGATCGGGGCGGTAAACTTTTGCGCTGCCGCAAAAACTCAGCGGCGCAAACATCGCCATGCCCGGGCGCTAGTTGCTTTGCGCCCCATTAGCGCAAACCAACTGAATGTTTCCCCCTTTAAATCATTTTAACATTCAAAAACCTGTAAAATAGGTTATTTTTGGCCCCTTGAAAAATGTTTACATTTATTTTTCAAAAAGTTAAATTTTTGTTTTAAATGTTTAGTTAAATTGTATTTTAATTAATTTTGAACATGTAATGATTTTTTTTTATTTCAGTGTTGTGTACATGTGTTTTTTGGGTGATTCCTATTATGCTTATGGGAATTCTCTACATAAATGGAATCATCATAAGCATAATGGTAATTCCCTTTCTGATTGGTTGGCCCACGTGATCTCAGGGATGCTTGCGAACCGTATGCGCCCCTGGGATATGTGGGCTTCTACACAGGCGTACGCCTGCAGGCCCAGGAGCGCGAGTCTCCGTGCATCCAGGACCATGAGGTAGGTGCGTAGATTTATTGCGGTTTGGAAGCATCCGCCCACGGAAAGCCTCCGACCGCAAATTCAGGCCCTATATATATTCTGCATCAACAAAATCACAATAGCTTCGAGCTTTAGAGAACCCAACCAGTCTCAATGGAAAAACACTGAGTGAAGGTTTTTCTGGTCAATTAGCAAAATTTGTTTCCTGAGATAATCGAATGATGAAAGAATGTTTACCATGCAACCTTCGATATCACATGTAATAAAACCTTGGTGCAATATCTATTAGAATGCATATTCCAATACAATGCTCTTTGACTGACTTTGTGGAAAATTACTGAAGTTCTCTAGAGTCAATTGCTAGGTTGAGAGGATCTACTATAGAACTTTTTTTTCATTCTTGGCATGTCGCTGTCACTGGTGAGGCTGGCATTTATTGCCCATCCCAAGATGCACCTTCTTCTTGAACACCTATATTAGTTTGCTATAACTGAGTGGCTTGCTAGGCCGCTTTAGTGGGCAGTTAAGAGCCAACCATGTTGGTGTGGGACAAGAGTCACATGTAGGTCAGACTGGGTAAGGGCAGCATGTTTCAATCCCTAAATTACGTTAATGAACTAGTTAGGGTTTTAATGACAATCGACAACTTAATTGTCACTTATGCTGATACCAGCCTTTTATTTCCAGATTTTTTTTTTAATTAATTCAATTTCTCAAACTGCCATGATGGGATTACTAGTCCAGTAACATAATCACTACATTACCGTACCTGTAGTAGTGTTTATGTTTAGGTACATTCAATTAGGACATAAAAATTGAAATAATATGTAGAAAGTAAAACAAAAGTTGAAACATGCCTAATGTTACATGCTTCCAACTTTTTGAAAATAAAAATACATATTGTGGACTGACCCTCACATTCTTCAATGTTTCAACCCACTAGGTAGATGCCCCTGATGCATGCAATTAACTGTTCAAACAGTAGAGGAAATCACAAAGACAGATCTTGTAACAATTATCTTATTAATCAAAGTAACGAAGGAAAGTTTATATAGATCACATTTCAGATATTTTTGAGACAGATTATATTACCATTCATTCCACAAAGCTGAATGAAGGCTCTCACTGCCTTTCAGTTTTTTTTTATCCCCAGCCCAACTGTTACAGTTATTTCTAATGTAGTATGCGGATTGAAGGTTAGGATAATGGTACTGACCCGGAGCAGACAGTGAAGGATGACCACTTCACCTCTACCTCTGCTCCCTGTTCTGTCTACAGGATCATGAAAGGGGAAGGTAGCTGTGTGCTAGTTGTGGTTCCAGGATCTCTACTCATTTGTGAAATGACATGCACAGTAGACGTGCTTCCCATTGCAGGGATGACACTACTGGCACCATTGTTCACTGTCCCAGCTATGAATCACCAGTAATAAACCTGCTTGTGTTGCTCAATTTCTTATCAGCTCCAAGTTGCCCTACCACTGAGTTAGGTGTGAAGGAGCGCACACCTATCAGCTTGATGTAGCAAAGTTCCCTGGTTGCCCATCCAATGTGTTTAAATCTTTTGAATGAATGGAAGATTTATTCTATGGTAAGTATAGTTGGATATGCAAGTGGGGGTAGATTTCCATCCACCACCTGGGTTGTAATCTGGTGGAATAAGTCACTCACCCTTTATAGAATCTGCCCAATTTTCACTCTATTGAAATCAGTGGACTGAAAATCAGGTGCATTCTATAACAGGCAGGTGATCTGCTCCTCCAGATTACTGCCCAGGTAGTGAAGGCAAAAATGTATTCCATGGATTCCAAAAATGCTTTGATACTGGTGACTCTCTTAATTTCCCATGGGAGGTTTATTCTCCACCAACCTTAATCTATTACTTCACTAAGAATGAAGTGAAGGTATCCACTTTAACACCTCCGTTCAGTCCATAAGGGTGACCCCGAGCTTTCGGTCACCTGTCACTTTAATTCTCCACTCCACTCCCACTCTGACCTCTCCGTCCTCGGCCTCTTACACTCTTCCAATGAAGCTCAACGTAAGCTCGAGGAACAGCACCTCATCTTTCGATTAGACACTTTACAGCCTTCTGGAATTAACATCGAGTTCAACAATTTCAGACCATAACCTCTGCCCCTATCACTTTTTTTCTCTCTCTCACATGGCAGCTGTCGATCATTCCGCCATTGCCATTTACACTTCATCTAGAGTCATCTTTTGTTTCTTAACTTGTCCCATTACCATCTCCTTTTGCCTTGCATCATCCCCCCTTTTGTCTCTTAATCTCTCCTGCCTTCCATCCTATCACAGACCTTCCCTTTTGTTCTTTCCTCCCCTCCCCCCTTTCTCTGCCCCTGCACTTGCTTAAAAACCTGTTACATCGCCAACTTTTTCCAGTTCTGACGAAGGGTCATCGACCTGAAACGTTAACTCTGTTTCTCTCTCTACAGATGCTGCCTGACCTGCTGAGTATTTCCAGCATTTTCTGTTTTTATTTCAGATTTCCAGCATCTGCAATGTTTTGCTTTTGTATTATTATAGCCTTCCCTAGGCACTGCACCTTGACGTGGAAGGAAGACTTGAGTGCCCCTTAGACCCTGAGAGTAAAAGTCCTGGTAGGGCCACTCAAGCCAAACAGGTCAAAAGGTAGTAGCCAGACTAACGGCCAGGAGATCTCTGGCAATGTGCAGCAATATCCCTACGCCAAGGTGATAAATAACGGTCACGGAAATCATCCCTATCATCATAACACTTGTGGTATTTCAAACTTTTCTATGAATATGTTCAAGATGTTATTATGGTAACTGATGTCTTTTGTGAAAATGACTCTCCTGTGCTCATCGTGACCTCTATCACAATTTGGCATATCTTAATTTCTCAATGTTCCATGATGATGTTTTAGGTAAGTTGGAGTTTGTATAGGGTGAAGCAAATCTGATGCAAAAAAATCAAGTGAGGTAAGCTTTAGATTAGTGTTGTAACAATTTATTGAAATTCAGTGATGTGGTCACACCATTAGTCTTCCCTTCCAATGCATACATTAACCATTGTTCTGACCTTTACATGGGGCATGACCTTCATACAGTGATAGAGTCATAACGGCACAGAAGGACGTAATTCAGTCCATCGAGTCCGTGCCGGCTCTCTGTAGAGCAATCCAGTCAGTCCCATTCTCCCGCTCTATCCCCGTAGCCCAGCAAGTTTATTTCCCTCAAATGCCTATCCAGTCTCCCCTTGAAAACATTGAATGTCTCCGCTTCCACCACTTCCGTCAGCAGCGAGTTCCAGATCCTCACCACTCGCTGTGTAAAAAAGTTTTTCCTCACATCCCTCCTGTATCTCTTTCCCAAAACCTTAAATCTGTGTCCCCTAGTCCTTGTACCATCAACTAGTGGGAACAGCCTTTCCCCGTCTAGCCTATCCAAACTCTCATATTCTTGTACACCTCTATCAAATCACCCCGCAACCTCCTTTGCTCTAATGAAAACAAATCCAGCTTCTTCAACCTGTCCTTGCAGCTAAGATCCCCCATCCCCGGAACCATTCTGGTAAATCTCCTCTGCACGCTCTTAAGTGTCTTCACATCCTTCCTAAAGTGTGGTGACCAGAACTGGATCCAAAATTCCATCTGCCACTTGTCTGCCCATTCTGCTAGCCTTTCTATGTCCAGTGGGAACACCACTGTCTACCATCCTCCAGTCTGAAAAACAGCTGTTAACCACAACTCGCTGTTTTCTGTCCTTAAGCCAATTCCTTATCCAAGCTGCCACTGACCCACCTATTCTATGAGCCTCAATTTTGTTAACCAGCCTTCTATGTGGTACTTTGTCAAATGCCTTCCTAAAATCCATGTAGACAACATCCATTGCATTCCCTTCATCAATCCTCCCTGTTACTTCATCAAAAAATTCAATTAGATTAGTCAAACACAATCTGCCTTTTACAAATCCGTGTTGGCTCTCCTTAATCAGCTTAAACCTCTCCAAGTGCCCGTTAATTTTTTCCTTGATTATTGTTTCTAAAACTTTACCAACCATTGATGTTAAACTGACCAGCCTGTAGTTACTAGGATTGTCCTTTCTTTAACAATGGTGTCACATTTGCCACTTTCCAATCCTCAGGCACCTCCCCTGCCTCTAGGGAAGATTGAAAAATTATGGCAAGCCCTTCCGCTATCTCCTCCCCCAATTCCCTCAGCAACCTGGGATGCAAGCCATCTGGACCAGGCGACTTATCCACTCTAAGCATACCCAGCCTTTCTAGTACATCCTGTCTATCAATTTTCACCCATTCTATTGCTTCTACCTTTTCCACTTCTACCGATATTTTGTCAGCATTCACCTCCTTAGTAAACACCGATACAAAGTACTCATTGAGTATTCTAGCCTTGCCCTGCGCCTCTAAGCATATATCACCTTCTTTGTCCCTAATAGGCCCCATCCCACCTCTTACTACCCGCTTACTGTTTACATGCCAGTAGAAGATTTTTGGGTTCCCTTTTATGTTAACCGCCATTCTACTCTCATATTCTCTCTTTGCCAATCTTATTTTCATCTTCACTTCCCCTCTCAACTTATTGTATTTGGTCTGGTTCTCCCTTGAAGAATTCACCTGGCATTCATCATACACCCTCTTTTTTTGTCTCATCATCTTCTCTATCCCCCTCGTCATCCAAGGAGCCCTTGCTTTGGTTCCCTTACCCTTCCCTCTTGTTGGAATGTGCCTAGCCTGTACTTGGAACATCTCCTCCTTAAAGATCATAAAGACCTCCCTTGGGGCTTCTCCTATTCCAACACCATAAGTATGTCAGAAACCCTGTTTAGGCGCATTATCGGGGTTTCCACCAAAGTGAAGGCAGCGGAGCAGGGGAAACCTTAAGGAAATTCACTCCCATAGTGCCCAGTGTCAGTTTAAAGTCTATCAGATGTTATGTATGTGAGAAGTCGCACAACACCAGGTTATAGTCCAGGGGGGAAAAATTAGGTCGCGCCCCATTTGGGGCGCAAATATCGTCTGGACGCAAATATTAGCGCCTGGCGCTAATTATCGGCACTGACTGGAAACTTCACTTTTACCGCCCCGGGAGGTGAGTGGAGCGCTAAATCAGGCGGTGCACACCTGTCTTAAGGCGCAAAGGCCAAGGAGTGAGGCGCTACCTCAGAGCGCTGGCGAAGCTCATGTAATGTCAGTCAGCAATGGAACACACACACAATGGCACGGGCCAGTTCTTAAAGGGGATGGTTAATCTTGCTTTCCATCCACATCCTGTTCATTGCAGCCTTGAATCTCGGCCTGGAGAGACTTGCACATCAAATGTGCTGGAAAGAACAATGGAGAGTACCAGGCAAAGAGCTCAGAGTGCAGCTCCCACAATCTCTGCTAAATCGATACAAGGAATGGCAAATCAAAATGAACCTGCAAAGTGCTGCTCAGTACCCAAAACTCCTTCACACAACGTTGAATCTCTCCAGAAGTCTCTCCCTCTCGCTCTCAGAATGCGTAGTTCAAAAATGCCACCAACAATAAAAGACAGGAAGAGGCCCCCTTTAAATAGCGCCCCCCCCAGCCCCACAGCGATTGATAGCATTCCAGTCTTCTGGTCGTTGGATGCGCCAGGCGGTAAGGCAGGGGGCGCCACTCAATTTCCGCTCCGGGGCGCCACAAGGGCGTTGCACCATGGAATGACGTCACAATCTGCGCGCGCAGGTGGTCGCAGCAGTAAAGTTTAGTGCCACCGCACAATCTCTAGTTAAGTTCCCGAGCGGCGCAAACATCGCTGCGCCCGGGCGTTAGCGGCTTTGCGCCCCATTAGCGCCCTCTTAAGGCGCTAACGGGAGGCGCAACCAACTGAATTTTTACCCCTTGGACTATAACCTGGTGTTGTGCGACTTCTCACATTTGTCCACCCCAGTCCAACACCGGCATCTCCACATCATAGATGTTATGTATTTCTCTAGCCACTAGAGGGTAATATATTACAGTGGACCAATGCCTGATTCCATTAACAACGATTACATTTAGCTTCTGTAACTACAATTATTTAGAGCTAAGCGCTAACTGTGTTAGATGCTCTCAAAAGTAACAAACCACTGTCCTCAAGGTAATTTGCTTTAACTTTCAGACTTAATTGTTGAACTTTGTAAAATGTTATTTCAAGCTATTTAATGATTCTGAGCCCTCCCAAACTTGACCTGAACAACACTTTGATCCGAGTTGCCATTCTATATTCTCATAAATTGTTTTGTTTGTTGTTTTTAAACGAGAAGGTAGCAAACAACCACAGAGAGATAAACCAGTCTGGTAGTAAGCCTGACAACTTCCTCATTCTAAATCAGCATAAGGAGGTAGTCCTTCAAATCAAGGGAGTTGAGACAATAAGGGTTTGAACCAGGAAGAACTTGATGGCTACTCAACAAGCCAATTGTCCTCTTGAATTTCTTCTTCTTGGTCCCCCTTCATACTTAACTGCTAACATGCAGGCACGTGTGTGAAGTAGCAGCATGGTACTCAATATACTGGCATTGGTACTGAGTACAGAGCCATTTCAAGCAGGTACATATTCCTGAAATAACAACAGAAAATGCTGGAAACACTCATTGACCTGAAACGTTAACTCTGTTTCTCTCTCCACGATGCTGCCTGACCTGCTGAGTTTCCAGCATTTTCTGTTGTTATTTCAGATTTCCAGCATCCGCAGTATTTTGCTATTGTAGGCACATATTCCTTTTCTGTTTGTGTCAGAGCCTCCGAAGATGATATCCTGGCCATCAGACAACCAGTTTATGTTACCATGGACACTAAAAGCTCAATGGCATAAAACACATTCATAACAGTATATAATGTCATTATTTTCAGGACTGGAACATTGGAACAACTTTGGATGCCAAATTCAAAGTTCAAACTTGAAAACCCAGTTTTTGAGCACGAAAGAGTCTCCACTAGATGAAAGGAACTTGAGGGGGGAATTTTACCTTTCCCCGATCATTTTAATGCTGCTGATTTTGGCAGTGAATGAATCTTCTGCCAGTGGGAGCTTCATTAATAAATGTGACTCAGGGTCCAATGATAGACAGGGACCCCAGTGGCATTATAACCTGCCTGTCATGGCTGCCCCGCCAGGCCTTTGCAGTCCCGGGCTCTCCCCACCTGCCCAAGCCACAAGCCACTCATGGCACCTCAGACCCCCCAGACTTGCCTTGTTGTTGGCAGCTATCTCTGTACCAGCAGGCAGTCTCCATTGCTCAGCTGCCATTTTCCACCAGAAATGGGCGAGCAGCTGACTGGCGGCTTTCAACTGAGTCCCAGCAGTTAAAATGTGCCAGGCCTTCGATGAAGACTCCAGCATAGGATTGCCACTCGCTCCCACTAGCTTCCCACCAGAGGTGAAAATCGTTCCTTTGGTATTCATGCATTACTGTGGCAGTACTGCTTCATGGGATCAAACTCACAACAAAGCTGAGTGTGTACAGGACTGTTGTCATCACCACCCTTCTATATGGATGAGAGCCCTGGACATGTTACGTCCATGAAATTCAGTAACTCACCACGTTTCACCTCCAACCTTTGAGGCCCACCATGATGACAAACCTTGTTGAAAAAGACAGTCTTGATGAGTGTGTAGATGGCTTTTGAGACCAATACGAGAGAGGGACGTTCTCCCCCATGTTTCACAGAAACAAACAGCCATATAAGGGCTGATAGGCTGCTGCTGTTCACATTTCCATTGTTGTTGTTGCAGTTTTCCCTTCAGGAGATTTACGTGCAGATGGTCATACTGGCAGTCAGTAAAGCAAATCAGATGTTGGGATGAGACAAAAGAGTGAGGTAATCCTGCCTCTTTATAAATCATTGGCGCGATCACACTTAGAATACTGTGTACAGTTATGCTTGTCTCAGTACAGAAAGGCCATTGCAGCTATTGATAGGATACAGAAGAGAACAACCAGAATGATTGAGGGGATGGAGGGGTTGGATCATCAGGAGCAATTATGTGAATTGATGGGCCAAAAATTGATCCCGCTGTGCGTACTCTCGCGTATTCTCTCTCCAATTGCCGGTATTCTGCATGCCCTGCGCATGCGCTGAAAACCGGCACTTGGTCTTTGGAAAAGGGGGCGGTTCCTCGGTGCATCGCGTGCGCGCTACAGGCTGCGCGCACGCTGTGCACTTAGTGCTTTGGACGCGCAGGTAAGGACGGAAGATTTTAGAAATGGAAAAAGGAGGAGTAAGACCCACTTTTAACAAGGTAAGTAGTGAATTAAGTATTTTTTTGAATTTTTTTTAACAGGTATATCTTTTTTAGAGACTTTAAAGACAGGTAAGTTTATTTTTATAACTTTTTAAAAGATTTAAAAAATTTTCAAAAATTTAATTTTTTATTTAAAATGGTTAATTTATTTAACTATACTTATTTTATTAATGTGATGGGTTTTTTTTTAAATTTAATTGAGGTTTAGCTGTTATTTTGGGGGGTGTAAGATTCATAGCTTTCACAGCACGTATGTGAAACTTATGAATAGAAACATAGAAACATAGAATCTAGGAGCAGGAGTAGGCCATTCGGCCCGTCGAGCCTGCTCCGCCATTCAATACGATCATGGCTGATCATCCAAATCCAGTACCCTGTCCCTGCTTTAATCCCCACAGTACACATATCCCACCCTACCCCCGTAACCCCACGTATTTAATTCCCCCTAACATATCCCATCCTATCCCCATAACCCCACATATTTAATCCCCCCTAACACTAAGGGTCAATTTATCATAGCCAAATCAACCTAACCCACACATTTTTGGACTGATGGTGTGCTGCCATTGGCTCTAACTGAGTCACGTGATCCCACAGCTCGCACGAATTCACTACGCCGGTGGGATACGCAAGCACTGCCCAGCTGATGTCTGGAACATCAAGTTCGTGCGAGCTGGATCTGAAAAAGCCAACGCGGAGTGAGAGAACGCGGGGAAGCCTTACCCCCGCGGGAACAGAGCGAGATCAATTTCTGGGCCGATATGTTTTCACTGGAAAAGAGTTGAAAGGTGATAATTACTATATTTAGGATTCTAAAGGTACTAGATAAAGCAGAACATGACAAGCTGTTTCGTTTCATCCAGAACAGTAGAACCAGAGGGCATGGCCTGCACTTGGAGGGGGTGGGAGGTAAATTCAAAACGCACCTGCGGAAATATTATTTCAGTGTCCGTGTGGTCAATCTATCGAACAGACTTCCTAGGGAGATCATAGAAGCCATTAGTATTGAGTCATTCAAATGCAAATTAGATCAATTCCTTTCAGAAAATAATATTTTGGGATAGAGTATATTTGAGACATGACATATGGCAAGTGTAGCATGCTTGGGAGGAACAGGTGACTTTGGAGCTATGGTTGCCAAAGGTTTCCACCATTGGGGGTTTTTGTTGCCTCATGTTTGGGTCTGTTGTAGACTAATTGATAAAGACTGATTGCCATGATTAGTCAGCAACTTCATTATTGTTGTAGCATGTAACTACCGGGATGGTAGACAGCAAACTAGATGGACCTTTGGCCTAATTTAAGCCGTTGTGACCTTCCACTTTATTCAAACAAGTCATTCCAATTACTATGTAGCTTTGCATTCACTTAAAAAAAATTGTACTCTGTACTGAAATTAGTTCATTACATTCAGGTGTTGATGTAATTAAGTGAGACTCATACTTAAGGGTTCTGTGGACTGGTCACCTATGCTATTAAAGGGTTGAAGTCTTCTCTGAATCCAGAACATCACAGCAGCACAGATTTTTCTCCAATGATCACTGCCATCACCCCATCAGAGGAGGAGTGGGATGAATGGCAGGGCCAGGGTACACCGGTGTAAAACTTATCGAACCATAGAGATTACAGCATAGAAGGGATGAACTGCTAGAGATGGGCAATAACTGTGACCATGCCAGCACTGCTCACATCCTGTGGAAAATTTTTAAAAATTGAGGCTATTTGAGCCATCATGTTTGTGTTGCCGTTAGATTATCAACTGCTCTTTAATCATATTCCCCTGACCTTTCCCTGTATTGTTTTATTTTCTTCCTTTTCAAATACTTCTCCCCGAAGTTTCCACAGCTATTCCACCAAAGTTACGGCAGGCAAGCGGGAAAACCACTGTGGAAATTCCCCGCCCCCCTCATATTCAAGAAAGGATGCACTGGGCCAGAATTCCTACCTGGGACGACTGAGGAATAAGGTTGAAAAAATTGAGATATTCCAGGAATGCAGTTACTGAACTATGTTTAGTATTAGCAAAGAACTTGAAGGTCTCCTCCTTGACTAGAAATATCTGTAAAGGACATATGTGCCCTGAACTTTTTTGTTACTGGATAATTCCAATCGCCTGTAGGGGATATCTCAAGTAGTAGAGAGTTTTATCTACCTGCATTCAGGACTGTTTCACATGAGCAGCATTTTGCACCCCAATGGCTGAATGGAACTCATTGTATCTTAGCGATGCTGGGGAAATGCACAGGTGTTACCAGTCAACAACAACAACTTGTATTTATATAGCGCCTTTAACATCCCAAGGCGCTGCACAGGAGTATTTTAAGACAATAAATTTGACACCGACCCACACAAGAATAAATTAGGACAGGTGACCAAAAGCTTGGTCAAAGAGGTAGGTTTTAAGGAGCGTCTTAAAGGAGGAAAGAGAGGTAACGAGGCGGAGAGGTTTAGGCAGGGAATTCCAGAGCTAAGGGCCTAGGCGACAGAAGGCACGGTCACCAAAGGTTGAGTGATTATAATCAGGGATGCTCAAAAGGGCAGAATTAGAGGAGCGCAGATATCTCGGGGGGGGTGGTGGGGGCGGCTGAAAGAGATTACAGAGATAGGGAGCGGCGAGGCCATGGAGGGATTTGAAAAAAAGGATGAGAATTTTGAAATCGAGGTGCTGCTTAACTGGGAGCCAATGTAGGTCAGTGAGCACAGGGGTGATGGACGAACGGGACTTGGTGCGAGTTAGGACAGGGGCAGCCGAGTTTTGGATGACCTCAAGTTTACATAGGGTGGAATGTGGGAGACCAGCCAGGAGTGCATTGGAATAGTCAAGTCTAGAGGTAACAAAGGCATGGATGAGGGTTTCAGCAGTGGATGAGCAGAGGCAAGGGCGGAGATGGACGATGTTACGGAGGTAGAAGTAGGCGGTCTGTGTTATGCTGCGGATATGTGGTCGGAAGCTCATTTCAGGGTCAAATATAACACCAAGGTTGCGAACAGTGTGGTTCAGCCTCAGACAGATGTTAGGGAGAGGGATGGAGTCAGTGGCTAGGGAACGAAGTTTGTGGCAGGACCAAAGACAATGGCTTTGGTCTTCCCAATATTTAATTGCAGAAAATTTTTGCTCAACCAGAACTGTATGTCGGACAGGCAGTCTGACAATTTAGACACCGTGGAGGGGTCAAGAGAAAAGGTAGTGAGGTAGAGCTGGGTATCGTCAGCGTGCATGTGGAAACTGATGCTATGTTTTCAGATGATATCACCAAGGGGCAACGTGTAGATGAGAAATAGGAGGGGGCTAAGGATAGATCCTTGGGGGACACCAGAGGTAACGATGTGCGGGAGCAGGAAGAGAAGCCGTTGCAGGTGATTCTCTGCTTACGATTAGATAGATAAGAATGAAACCAGGCGAGTACAGTCCCACCCAGCTGGACGACGGTGGAGAGGCATTGGAGAAGGATGGAGTGGTCAACCGTGTCAAAGGCTGCAGACAAGTCAAGAAGGACGAGGAGGGATAGTTTTCCTTTGTCACAGTCACAAAGGATGTCATTTGTGACTTTGATGAGAGCCATTTCGGTACTGTGGCAAAGGCAGAAGCCTGATTGGAGGGATTCAAACATGGAATTGCGTGAAAGATGGGTACGGATTTGGGAGGCGACAACACGTTCAAGGACTTTGGAGAGGAAAGGGAGGTTGGAGATGGGGCAGTAGTTTGCAATGACGGAGGAATCAAGGTTTGGTTTTTTGAGGAGAGGGGTGATGACGGCAGATTTGAGGGAGAGGGGGACAGTACCTGAGAAGAGAGAACTGTTAACAATCTCAGCTAACATGAGAGCCAGAAAAGGAAGTTGGGTGGTCAGCAGTTGGGTGGGAATAGGGTCAAGGAAGCAGGAGGTGGGTTTCATAGACAAGAGGTCATGAGGGGAGATCGGAGAGAAACTGGAGAAAGATGTGAGTTCAGGGCTAGGGCAGGGGGGAACCTTAGAGGAAGTTTGGCCCAGTGGGCTAGGGGAAGGAAGGGAAGTGGCAGAGGCAGCTGAACAGATGGTCTCAATCTTAGAGACAAAGAAGTCCATGAGTTCCTCACACTTGTTATCGGAGGCTCAAATGGGTAATTTTTATCACCCAGGTTCTAGCCAGACACTTGCCTTTTGTTTTGGCAGCGTACTGCCATTATGGACTGCATTAGTACAAATGAGTCATGGCAGTTCCCAGGAAAATGAGCAATGGTGTGCCTGGTGGTCACATGCCAATTACACCTTGAAGGAGCAGGGCTTTTTTCTGTTGATGTAGGACACTGGCTTAGTCAAGGAAGCACATTTGGCCATATGCACCTTGAACCTTTGAGAACCCTGCCACTCTTTAAAAAAAATTACATGACCCACTCATACTGATGCCGAGTATCCATAGGAACGCAGGTGAGGTCACTTGTCTGAGCAAACAAAACATCCGTCAGTTGCCTGCCGCATCTGTGGACACATGACTGAGAAATGTTCAATATATCACCCGCAGCAGTCAGTAAAGGAACCAGTGGCAAAACAAAATTCTGTGTGGTGGTTACATTTGACAGCTTGAGGTGGTCTGCAGGTCAGCTTGCAACAGATGTTCCAGTTCATGGATGGCTTCCCTTGGGAAGCAGAGTCTCCTGATTCACTACTCTTGAGCAAGATGCAGGTAGGAATGGTGGGATCAGTGGATGCAGTGACTGGATTCCACCAGGTATTTTGGCAATACCACCTGTGCAGCCTTACTCACCTACTTTTCCTCTGTTGCTCCTCCTCATCTCCCTATATGGCAGCCAGATAGATGGATATTTTGAAAGGGAATGCCATCATGTCCAGGGTGGTATGATATGTCTTGCAAAATTTGCTAGCTAAGCAAAATACACATAATGGAACAATTTAAAACGGTTCTAAATGGCAGAATTTTTTTAGAAAACCAAAGTTTAACTACTTAGGAAGTTGCCAGGCTTAATGCTGCAACTTAAAGGTACTTCTTCCTTGACTGCTGAGGCACAGCAGAAGTTTTACACAGGCACCTCCAACATCAGACTTTAGTATGGCATAATGATGGAAAATGTGATGCATGACATCATTATGCCTTCATTTACGGTTGGGTGCCTGTAAGTGGGCAGATGCAGAATGGTTGTCGTGTACTGCACACACCATGTTCTCTCCATCGAGAAGGGGCTTCAGATTAAACAACAACTTGCATTTATATAGTGTCTGTAAAGTAGTAAAAGGTGCTTCAAAGGAGTGTAATCAGACAAAAATTGACACTGAGCCAAAGAAAGAGACATGAGGACAGGTGACAAAAGCTTGATCAAACAGAATGATGGAGGAATCAGCATCACTGGCTGCGAGCGTAGTAACAGGGCAAAGAAATGCCTTGCATAACTGCCGTCGAGGGTACCATGCCTTCCTGTGGGGCAAAAAAACCCAATTTGACCAAACCTGTGAGACATCTGGAACAGGCTACTGCTCTGAGTTCCAACTTCCTACTACTGCAATGCTCTACTTATGCAACTGGTGGTGGTTATCTCCTTATGACTACCACTAATCTATTTTAGCATACGACAATTTGCATCTACAAGATGAGTAACAAGATTATAGGTGACTTTAATCTTTCTCCAAGTTGAGCTGACACTAACCATAGATCTTTTTGGATAACAGGCTCATGTTAGGCATAACAGCAGTCAAATCATTGCGGAGGGATGCCACTATTTATGATGCCCCTGTATGAATAAGGTTTCCACAGCAGCATTAGTCAAAAACGCTGTGGTTGTCATGAATGCAGTTCTTTATCTTACCATGGATGTATGTTTATTCATTGTACAGATGGAGCAATAAAGTCTACAGATGACAAAGCATTGATAATGATGCTTTGTGACCTTTTTCCATGTTCTACAGATGGTCAACATGGCAATAATCCAGCTAGTGATTTCTCAAACTTGCCTTCTTGCACGCAGAAACGATTATCCCAACCCTTTTGGCAAGAGTCTCTTGTACAGTGAATTGCACATCTGCGTCAGTGAAACATTTTTCTTGCCAATTTTTAAGCCATGCCTATCAAACTTGTGAAGAATATATCAGCATTGATGAATATTTCCTGTAAAGTTAAGGAGCTCATTCCCTGTCTGTTTAGGTGCTAAATGCTGAGAATTGATATTCCCCATAACTGGCTTAAAAATGATCACTAAACTTGACAAACAATGAGCAGCACAGAGATGCAGACAGGAAATTTCAACATGCTTATGTGCTTATAAATCCTTTGGACTTAATTTCCATCCTCTTAGTGCTTGATTTTGGGTGATAACAAGGCTATAAGTCAGGCAAGCCGGTGGAAATCAATCCCACCAGTTTTGGGTTGGTTTTGGCACCCTATTGAATCTTCTGGTTGCGTCTAGGATGGGTGTATGAAACACCCACCTGAAGCAGGTAGGAGTTTCAACAACAACAGCACTACAACAACAACTTGTATTTATATAGCGCCTTTAATGTAGTAAAACATCCCAAGGCGCTGCACAGGAGTATTTTAAGACAAAAAATTTGACACCGATTCACATAAGGATATATTAGGGCAGGTGACCAAAAGCTTGGTCAAAGAGGTAGGTTTCAAGGAGTGTCTTAAAGGAGGAAAGAGAGGTAGTGAGGCGGACAGGTTTAGGCAGGGAATTCCAGAGCTTAGGGCCTAGGCAATAGAAGGCACGGCCACCAAAGGTTGAGCGATTATAATCAGGGATCCTCAAGAGGGCAGAATTAGAGGAGTGCAGATATCAATGGGGGTTGTGGGGCTGGAGGAGATTACAGAGATAGGATGGGGCGAGGCCATGGAGGGATTTGAAAACAAGGATGAGAAATTTGAAATCGAGGCGCTACTTAACTGGGAGCCAATGTAGGTCAGCGAGCACAGGGGTAATGGGCGTACGGGACTTGGTGCAAGTTAGGACACGGGCAGCTGAGTTTTGGATGACCTCAAGTTCGCGTAGAGTAGAATGTGGGAGGCCAGCCAGGAGTGCGTTGGAATAGTCAAGTCTAGAGGTAACAACAGCACGGATGAGGGTTTCAGCCGCGGATGAGCTGAGGCAAGGGCAAGGTTTCAGTAACATATATAAAAGGGATTAGAGAAGGGCACCACACCATTTTCTGGCCTGTAGGTATTTTGAATGCTGAATCCCCAGCATGCCTATGGAAACCTGGCAGAAAGGTGGTTCTACAGGTGGGAGAACATTTAAAAGGCCCACAGATTTCAAAGATAAGTGGGTTAGACCTTTTAAAGGCTCTTCTTATATCATAGAATAATAGAATCTTGCAGCATAGAAAGAGGCCATTCGGCCTGTGCCGGCTCTTTGAAAGAGTTATCCAATTAGTCCCACTCCCTCGCTCTTTCCCCATAGTTCTGCAAATTTTTCCTTTTCAAGTATATATCCAATTCCCTTTTGAAAGTTACTATTGAATTTGCTACCACCACCCTTTTAGGCAGTGCATTCCAGATCATAACAACTTGCTGCATAAAATAATTTCTCCTCATCTTCCCTCTGGTTCTTTTGAAATGATCTTAAATCTATGTCTATTGATCCCGACTAACGAACGTTAGTGCTAATATCAGTAAAGCACTTCTACTACATGGCTGTGACATTTTGGGGGAAAAAAACAGTATCACCCCGTTTGGGGCGCAATTATCGGCTGTGCGCAAAGTTTAGCGCCTGGCGCTAATTATCGCCTCCGACTGCAAACTTGGCTTTTATCGCCCCTGGAGGTGATTGGAGCGCTAAATCAGGCGCTACACACCTGTCTTAAGGCGCAAAGGCCGAGGAGCGAGGCGCTAACTCAGAGCGCTGGCGAAGCTCATGTGATGTCAGTCAGCAATGGAACACACACACAATGGCGCCGGCCAGTTCTTAAAGGGGAGGGTTGATCTTGCTCTCCATCCACATCCTGTTCATTGCAGCCTTGAATCTCGGCCTGGAGAGACCTGTACATCAAATCTGCTGGAAAGAACAATGGAGAGAACCAGGGAAATAGCTCAGAGTGCAGCCCCCACAGTCTCTTCTAAATAGATGCAAGGAAGGGCAAATCAAAATGAACCTGCAAAGTGCTGCTCAGGTCCCAAAACTCCTTCACACAGCGTTGAATCTCTCCAAAAGTCTCTCTCTCAGAATGCGTGGTGCAAAAATGTCACCAACAAAAAAAGGCAGGAAGCGTTCGCCTTTAAATAGCGCTCCCCCAGTCCCTTCCTGACTGCAAAACGCTCCCCTCAACCTGTCGTTGCTAGCGGCAGGCGGTAAGGCAGGGGGCGCCATTCAGTATCCGCTCCGGGGCGCTACCGGGGCGTTGCGCACTCGACTGACATCACAATCTGCCGGCGCAGGAGATCGTGGAGGTAGTGTTTAGCGCTGCCGCAAAATGTCTGGTGAATTTCGCAAGAGGCGCAGATATCGCCACGCCAGGGCGCTATTTGCTTTGCGCCCCATTAACGCCCTCTTAAGGCGCTAACGGGAGGCGCAAACCAACTGAATTTTTCCCCCTTTCATTTCCTGCGCTAGCCAGTTTGTGTTGAGTCAGTTGAGTGACTGTTCCGTGCCATGGGCCTAACTAGGAACTGGATTTAGAATGCCCAAATTCATTTCAGGAAAGACCAGCAGTGAGAGCAAACTTGCATCTCATCACTTTAGTCTACATATGGAAGACAGTGAGCTGAATTTCCTCGCCATTTTCAGGACATTAATGGTGTATAAATGGCACAGGAAATTTACTGAGCCAGGAAAATCAGGTGGAAGTCATTTTCACCCGTCTTGTGCCATTAAAACGCTTCCCCAAGTACCTTTGTGGTTTTTGAGTCTTCCCACAATCTCTCCACCGAGTTCCGACTGGCCACATCTGCGGGTATCAGAGTGAGGGCCAGTGGTGTAGCAGCTGCGAGTCTCCTGGGTTTGCATTTCTAATGCACTCTGGGTAAGTTGGACTGAGCACAGCAACAGCTTGGATCACCTGATACAGGCAGAAGTGAGGAGTTTGTGAGTTGAATAATCGGAGAGTTTAAACACTGATTTCTACAGCTGAGAAATGCTTTATAAAGTGTATTTTTGGGGGATTTTGATTACAAATACCTGCTCTTGCTTCTGATTGCTTCTCACAGGGTCAGCCCACCAGAAGATTTTCAGATCCCCCACCCCACACCCCAATTAGGGCTTCTCAGGAACAGGTATGGCATTCCCTATGGGCATACAATTGTATGCCATTATCGTGGAAGAGGAGGAGGAGGAGCAAAGGACGGAGCTAAGGAGAGACAGGCACTATTTAAGGCAGCCCACCAGGTATTGCCCTCCCCCATAGAATATACAGGCAGCACAGGTCTTATGGGGCCTTTTCTGAGGAGTTGTGCATTAGAAGAATGTGCTTTAGCAAGGAGGCAACAGGGAATCTCCGTGACCTGCTGCAGGAAGTCCGCAAACCTTGATCTGCCCACTGTGCTCTCTCAGTGGCTAAGAAAGTGACCACTGCCGTCAACTTCTGCAGCACAGGGTCATTTCAAGCAGCCATGAGTGGTCTATGTAACATCAGCCAGGGAGCAGTACGGGCATGCATTTGTCAGGCCACTGATGCCCCATTACAGTAGAGAAGGCTAATTCATCACTTTTGGTATTACACCAAGATAGCCGTGAGGTAGAGCCATACAGTTTTATGGGGTTTCTGGCTTCCCAAAGATCCAGGGTGCAACAGGTGGTACCCACATTGGTTTGAGGGCACTGACAGAACATCTACTCAGCTACATGAGCAGGAAGGGCTTCCACTCTCTCAATGTCCAGATAGCATATGACAACAATGAGAGGATCTGCATGTCAACACCTGATAGGCAGGAAGTTTCCATGAAGACTTCATCCTTCATAATTCGAAACCCCTGACCTCATCAAGGAACAGAATCAAATCAACTGATAGTTTCTGGATGACGAACCCTCACCCCTGTTTTTTCCTCCAGAGGCTGCAAGCCAAGAGACAGCTGAATAGATTGCTGAAGTGCAAAACCTTGCAGTCACCTCTACCTCTGGCAACACTAGTGCTCACTCACCCACCTTGTCATTCACCTGATCTGTTGCGCTCAGTAACCCAGAGACACCAACTTGAAGGGATACAGAGAATGTAGATGAGGAATTGGCACACGGTGAGACACAGAGCAAAAGAAACCAGAGAATGTGGAAGTGGAGCTTGATCTAATTAACCAGAGGTGTAAGACATGTCAGCCATTAGTTGTAGAGCAAATAGATAATGATTCCAGGGGTTGGGCCAGGAACAAACGGATGCTAGCAGAACATCAGACATATATGGAGGTTCTGTATGGCCTCTTCCAGGATGTGTGGCAAATTGCTTGGATAGCAGTGGAATCCACTGACCTGCTGTGTGCTAACATCCAACTCATTGCACGGCAGCCCGGAGAGAGTGGCAGTTGCACAAGTATCTGCAAAACATCTCCCACTTTATGCGAGGTCTAGACAAGTCAGTCAACGCAATGTGGAGGCACTGAATGAAGGACTTCAGGTTTTGAGGGACCGCCTGGAGAGGGCATTGTGAACCGGGTTGCAAAGTATACAGGGCAGCATCTCAGAGGGACTGAAAGATTCTCTCGCATGGATTTAAGGACCTTTCTAATTCTATTCTCCAACTGATTGCTGGTAACCAGAATCCTATTCCCAGGACCAGTGGAGAAGCTGGTATGCGTGCCCCAGAGGCTGCTTCCTTTAATGGCAGCAAAACAGAGGAGAACTCCATCAGCTCCCTGCAGAGGACTTCGGCCAGAATTTTTCCATTGCCGTGTGTACAGGTCTGGAGGCAGGTGGGCTGTAAAAATAGCAAAAATAGGCAGCGCGTCGGGAACCCGCCATCATCCCGTCTCCTTGCGCCTTTAACTAGAGCGCGTTTGTCAGCGTGCCACGGACCCGATCGGGAGAGGCAGACGACCTAACTAAACTCATGCTTGTTATCCAGACCCTAACCAGGCTTTTTAACAGCAGCTTCTGAATTTAACGGCATGAGCACAGGAAGCATGCAGCTCGGGAACCTCGCCTGTGAAGGGATGGCTGAGTTCAGTGGCCATTGTGCGAGGGCAATAATTGACATAAATACTCACACCCTACACCTCATTAGTTGCCTAAGGGAAAGGCTGTTGATGACTCCATCCTGTGCACAGATTTAGGTTTCTGGAGTTTGCAGGTCATTTCTGCAACCTCAGAAGCCACTCTCACCACATTGCTACTCAGCATTAGAACATTGAGGGATTGTCCCTCTGATCGCTACTTCACCTGCCTTCTACTACATCAGCATGGGTGCCGCTTATACTGTCTCACCTTGGTCCTCAGAATCAGACCAAAATGAGCACCACCACCAACAACACCAACCACATCAGCAGCAACCACAACACCAGCCTACTCAATGACCTGATGCTCCACAGGAGAGAGGGGTGGCACCACAGGGCTGCACCGCACCGGAGGCGATACCTCCATCACTGGGTATACAGGCAGAGGATGAGCTTCTCAACTTGACTGAGCAACAGTGCTGCAGGAGGCTCAGGCTATCATGCCAGGTCGGCGCAGACATTTGTAGCATGCTGGAACAAGACTTGTTGCCCAGAGGTCCTGGTGGACACTCCTTGCCAGTGGCTGTCAAAGTCACCACCACCCTCAACTTCTTCGCCTCAGGTTCCTTCCAAGGATCTGCAGCAGACATTTGCGGGATCTCCCAGTCGGCTGAAAACAAGATGCCTCACACAGGTCACCGAAGCCATGTTTCACAAGTCAGCCAATTATATCAACTTTGCCACTGATGAAGCCAATGTTACTGAGTGGGCGCTCGGATTTGTGGCTCTGGCTGACTTCCCACAGGTGCAGGGCCTCATCAACTGCACACATGTGGCCATGAAGGCAACCCATCATCACCAAGGAGTGTTTGTGAACCGCAAAGGCTTCCACTCCCTCAATGTGCAGCTCGTCTGCAACCATAAAAAGATCATCATGCATGTGTGCGCCAGATTCCCTGGCAGCTGTCATGACTCTTTCGTGCTGCGCCAGTCCACCCTCCCTCAGCTCTTCGCACCGCCAAATACACTTACCAGCTGGCTGCTTGGAGACAAGGGTTATCCACTGAAAACATGGCTCATAACACCCCTGAGGAGGCCAAGTACTGAGGCCTAGGAGCGTTATAATGAGAGCCACAGGTCCACCAGATGTGTCATAGAGCAAGCAACAGGCATGCTGAAGATGTGCTTTAGATGCCTTGACAGGTCTGGAGGAGCACTTCAATAAGCACCAGCCAGGGTCTACAGAATCATCGTCGTTTGCTGCGTGCTGCACAACATAGCGCGGCAACGAGGATTGGAGCTGCAGGTGGAGCAAGGCGCACAGCACACAGCCTCTTCACAGACGAGGAGGAGGAGAAAGCTGAGATGCAGATGCCACCAGCAGCGGTGCACATTGTTCCCTGAGAGGCCCGTGTTGGCCTCATCATGGCCAGATTTACTTAACTTGCTTCCAATGCAGCCACATGCCTGCCACATGCTGTACTAACTTCCCACCCCCCAACAGCACCATAAAGCATCCCTACAATGACCAAGCTATTGCTCTTAACCAAAGGCTCAATGCTCAAGGTTAACTTACGTCTCACCATTCACTCCAAGTGGCAAAGCCACTTCCAAGGTTTGAGGCAAAAATGAACAAGACCCGAAAGTGGTGCAAAGAAAAACATTTATGTGTGCAATCAAAATAACTGAAACTTAGCACTAACATTTGTTGGTACACCCATGTGCTTACCCCTGTACATCTACTTTTGTGCCATTTTTCATTTGCGAGTGCTTCTATGAGGTGCAACCCCTGTGGCTTCAGCAGAGGTGGTTGCAGGCCGCTCACTTCCCTGCTGCGACTTGTTAGACACTTTTGCCGGATGTCCTCTGGGTTTTGGAGCCGATGATGGCCCCGCCAAAGTCTGTTCCTCCTGCAACTATGCAGGGGCAGACTTGGCCATCGGGATCTGAGGAAGCATCTGGGGCTCTGACTGAGGGGAGGCAATGGGGGAGAAGTGGGAGCACTTTGAGAAGAGCCCCCACTTCCATGCCCCCTCTCATCATCATCCCTCTCATGGGCCACCCGCACTTGCCTGCTAGCAAGGAGCTGGAGAGCACCTTGCTGCACAGCAGTGGGGCAATGAAGGCCCAAGTCTACGTTTATATCCCTCCTAGAGAGGAGGTCTGTGAGTGCCTGCCATCTGTTTTCTACAGCTAGCATGTGCTCATGTGAGTGGTGCATTTGCTGCTCCATGCAGGTGGCCATCCTTTCCATGGAAGAGCACGTCGTCGCCATTGCCTGTGACATGGTGGTGTTCATGTTGGAGATGGACTCGCCATTCTCTGCACATTTGCAGACATCGTGGCTGCAAAAGATGGCAGAGCTTCCTGCAATTGTTGCTGCACCTCCAGGATCACTCTCTTTCTCGATGGCCCCCGAGGTTCAGCGTCTGCATGCAGCTCAGCAGAGCTTGGAGCATCCCGCACCCTCTGGCGAGGACCCTCTACTGTTGTCCCTGTCAACACCATCTGCTCTTTCTTGCTTGTGAATTGTGAGACACCAGGTGACAACTCTCATCTATGGCGCAAAGGACCCACCGAGATGTGCGTATCTACACTGGTGCTGGGTGCACTTGGGTCTGGTGACGCTGCATCCTCAGAGGCTGGAGCTTCCTCTGAGGATTCATCTTCCTCCTCCGGCTGGACAGTTGGGGGGGGGTGGAGGCGCGGGGGGGTGCAGTTGATGGACCTACGGGAGAGTAAAGAGATGAATTAGAAGTGTTATAATAAGAATATGTAATGTTACCATTATGCACATGATGACTTTTCACTGGATGCGGACATCAGTCACCATATGAGTGACTGTTGTATGCCATGTGGCTTTATGAGATGTGATTCTGTCACCAGGTTGCTGGGATGTCCCCCTCTCTCCGTCTCCCACCGCCAGCGTCTCTCAAGCTCCTGAAATTTCCAGAGCCGCCTCCTCTGTTGTTGTGAGGTGTGCAATCACTGGAGGGCCACCTCCATTTCTCTCCCACTCCCTGTTGTTGTGAGGTGTGCAATCACTGGAGGGCCACCTCCATTTCTCTCCCACTCTCTGTTGTTGTGAGGTGTGCAATCACTGGAAGGCCACCTCCATTTCTCTCCCACTCCCTGTTGTTGTGAGGTGTGCAATCACTGGAAGGCCACCTCCATTTCTCTCCCACTCCCTGTTGCTGTCAGATGTGCAATCACTGGAAGGCCACCTCCATTTCTCTCCCACTCCCTGTTGCTGTGAGGTGTGCAATCACTGGAGGGCCACCTCCATTTCTCTCCCACTCCCTGTTGTTGTGAGGTGTGCAATCACTGGAAGGCCACCTCCATTTCTCTCCCACTCTCTGTTGTTGTGAGGTGTGCAATCACTGGAAGGCCACCTCCATTTCTCTCCCACTCCCTGTTGTTGTGAGGTGTGCAATCACTGGAAGGCCACTTCCATTTCTCTCCCACTCCCTGTTGTTGTGAGGTGTGCAATCACTGGAAGGCCAGCTCCATTTCTCTCCCACTCCCTGTTGTTGTGAGGTGTGCAATCACTGGAAGGCCACCTCCATTTCTCTCCCACTCCCTGTTGTTGTGCGCTCTCTTCTGCAAGGAGGGAAAGAAGAGACGTTTGAGAGTGATGGAATGAGTGTAAGGAATGGATGGGTTACATCTGTAGAGGGTGACTATGAGGGAGTGGCATGACATTGCCAAATGGCCTCCTTCTGTGGTGTTACTTGCTATGATTGCATTAGGATGAGGGTGAGTGTGAGGGTGGTTAGTCAGATGGGGATGTGAGTATGTATGAGTATGAGAGAGAGAGAGGGATGGGTGGAGGTGCAAGGTATGTTGGTGTGAGGAATGATGTGCAGGAGTAGGCTTGGGAAGGCAGAGTGATGGGGATGTGTTGACGGGCACTTCAGGATGAGGGCGAGTCTGGCATTGCACTCACCTTTCCTGACTTCATGAGATCATTGAATCGTTTCCTGCACTGGATCCAGGTCCTCCTGACCACATCCCTGCTGCTGATCTCCTCAGCAATATCCAGCCAGGTTCTCTTTGTTGCTTGTGGAGGTCTCCTTTGCCTGTCAGCAGGAAAGAGAACCTCCCTGTGTGCTCTGACAGCCTCCACGAGAGTATGCAAGGAAGAATCAGAGAACCGGGGTGCAGCCCTCTGCCTTTGGCTATCCGTGTTTCAAAAGTTTTATCTCTCCTGTGGCCTTTCTTTGACACCTTCCACCCTCCTCTGGAAACCTTCAAGTGAGTTGCGTGCAAGGCTGCTTTAAATATGGGCGCTGGAAACGAGTCATCGATGACATCATCAGACCCGCACCATTTAATAGGGCCGGGAAATGCGCATGAGTCTTTCAATTGGGGCCATTAAGTGAAAGTCGCTCTGAGCAACGCACTGCTCAGAACATCATGTTTCAGACCCGCTACGCCGCCTGCACACACCCAACCCGACGCAAAAGTGAAAATTCCAGCCTTCATCTTTGCAGGACCACGCTGGCAAGGAGCCCATGACAGTCAGCCTTTCCCATGACCATCCTTCCATCCCAAGAGGCTCATAATATTTTGCAGCAGCCATCTACATCTCAGACCCCAGGCCCTCAGGTGAAATATAGAAGAGTTAGAATAGGGCAGAGAAAATCTCACATGATCACAAGATGTACAGTGACAGAACCAAAAAATGTTTTTAGAAATAGCTGCAATAAATCAATGGAATATTTGATTTGAGGACTGCTTGGCATTTGGTTCTCTTGTATGACATTGTGGAACTGATAATGTGTTGATGTTGAGGCTCAGGATTAGGATTTGATGGCTAGCTGTGAAGAGCAAGGATTTTACTTAGAAATGAAAGAAGTTGGTGAGAGGAGACAGATCTTTGATGAGCTGAGACTTCAAATAATAGTACTCTATTCATCTGTGAAAGTGTGCCACATGAGTCTGTCTCAGCTGTCGAGCAGCCGTTGCCACTGCACTTCCTTGTTCTTCGTGGACTGGGTCTACAGCATAAGCAATGTCATCATCAGGTTCTCTGGCCTCCTCTGGGACGTCAGTCCTTTCCTGATTATCGTGGAAGAGGACGAGGAGTTGTAAAGCACTCAAATTAATACCACAATTTGCAAGAAATTACTGGGTGCATATTGCAAGGTTGCCCTGGACCTATCCATTTTGTTGGAGGATTGCAATGGTTTGCTCAATTCTTATCTCTGTCTTCAGGTGTGCAATGTTGTAGAGTTCCTCTGCAGCATTGGTGGTCCTACAAATAGGTGTCATGAACCATGGACATAGCGGGTATCCAGCAGCCATCTTGGCCCTTGCCTCTGATGTTGAAATAGAGCTGAGTCACTGAACTGATGAAATATAAAAGTATCGTGGCAGTACCCAGAATTTTGTGAATTCACATGTAATGCCTGTCGTTGCAAATGAGCTGCAGAGTGAGGGAATGGAAGCCTTTTCGATTCATATAAATATGGGAGTTTACATTTGGGGCACGCAATGCTACATGGGTGCAAACAAAAGTCCCGACAACCCTGGGGAATACTTCAATTCTGAAAAATTTGATGGCCCTCTCTGACATCTGTCTGGGAGAACTGTCAAATTGCAAAAATTGACCTGCTCTGGCAAAGGGATTCTGGCGAGGAGTGCACAGCAAATTGGCTGATCTGGTAAATGTCCCTTGTGGCTCCCTAGACTGAGGTTGTGACATAAAAGTTGAGAGCTGTGGTCACCTTCTGTGCCACAGGGAGAGCTGTGGACTTTGGTTGCAGATCTGGATGCAGCAACAAACAGAGCTCCATCAAATCTTTACAACTGAAATGCAGCCTCCTGAGACAGAGCTCCTGGGAAAAGGTTCATAAAGTGCATCTGGGCCTATACATAGTGTTGGATGGGTAGTGCTGGAAAAGTCTGCCTCTCCTCTGGCGCTGCGTGATTAATCTGGCTTCCCTTACAACCTCTTGCTGTTCATCTTCCTCCAGCAAGTATATTGTGTAAAATGGGATTCCAGTGGGAAGTCCACTGTGCAGCCCCCCAGAACCTAACTCAAAAATTGTGTTGAAATGGAATGCTTTCCAAGGGTAATTTAGAATGTAGGGAAAGGCTTCCTGAGTATGAGTGAGTTTATTTTTTACAATATCTGCAGTGTATCCCAAAATATGGTCAAAAGTCTCCACAAGCAAACTCAGTTGAGCAGTGTCTCTTTAACCAAGTATTTCCACCTTGATATACAGGTCTTGTATAACAGCACACGTTCTCAAGTGTGGATGGAAAGGTGGAAGTGATGGAATTTAGGACTGGTAACATCATCCCGCCCTAACTCCATTATTTGTAGGTTGCTGCCACAGTTAGGGTGAGTGTGTCTTCAACCCACACTGAAACTGAATGCAATTTCTGCTGGGGCACTTCTTCAGCAGAACCCCAGCGTAAGAAGGCACAGTTTGAAATTCCTGGCCCTGTAAAGGCGCAAATCCTGACTTACGGCCTCCCCCAACCCAGGATTTTCAGGGCCGTTACCTTTTGAAGCATTTTACTTATCTCAAGCATGCAGTGTTAGAAAATATATTTCTATCAATTTAAACTGTTCTGTTTAGAAGTTTTTAGATGTAATAACAAATAGGTAGACATTTGTCTATGTGCTATTTGTAATGAATTGCTTAACTTACTTGAGGGAAATTCTTCCACTATTTAAAAAAAAGTTATTAACTCACTTACAGTAAATGGGCAAATCACTTTGTTAGAATAGTGCACAGCTGAAATTTAACCAATTTGTTACAAATAGACTACAAAGAAGTTTCTAAACCGAGATTACCTTTGGTCTCCAACTAATTGATGTCCCCATATTTGATCTCCTTCTAGGATAGTGCTACTGGTTTTAAACTCAGGAAAATTATTACAGCAGAAGTCTGAAAGAACACATCTTGTTCTAAGCTTATGGAATTGTGTATGCTTGGATTGCTGTTCTTGGCAAATGTCACATTACAAGCCAGTTCTTTCTTGAAAACAGCTGTAATATTATTTATACCACAGATATGGGCTTTAATCCATGGAAACATTTTTTAGATTTCCGCAGGTAAAATTATTAAAACAAAATCAATCCTCGTTTAAAAAAACAAATTATGGATCCATGTTCTTAATGATCTCCACTCATTCCCCTCCACTTCTAAGGGGATTCATCAAAGCAGACAAAACCACACACACATTTATGCACCATTTCCCAGAGAAGTGACAACCTAAAATATGTGCTTTTGAGCAAAGCTGAAACACGGAATGATCCCAACTAGTGTTAATGCTTGATAGATTTTTACTTCAGTAACTCAGCTAAATATGTAGACTAACATTATGATAATGTTTTGGAGATTGTATTTGCTCACTTAGGAGATTTTCACCATACAGCCAAGTATATCTCTTTGATTAAAGTAGAATTATTAAAGAGGAATACTCACCTCCTTGCCTTGTGTAACCTTTGATCCTTCAAAGTCATTTTTGTAAAAGTAATAGACCTTCAAAATAGTTTTAAATGTCTCATTAACTGGTAAAAGATCATTGTTGGGTGAATTGGCATGAATTTATGATCACCAAAAGAACAAAGGGAGAAGTTAGGGGCATTTTTTTTACAGAGTGTTGCTAGGACAAGGCATTCCCTCCATCTTACTTTAAAGTAGCAAGGCTGAATTTATGTAAAGTTCTAACTCACAAAATGGAATTGAAGAACTAAAGAAAAACAAAAGAAAAATGTAATTTGCAGCATCATATCTAAGAAATGTAATCAGGATAACGGACCTGCAGAAGACAATTTATGTATAATGCCTAAAGTGCACCTAATCTCTTCCACAAGAAAATTACCGCCAAAAAAGATTTTTTTTTTGAAAGGAATGTATTTCTGGATTTGTTAATGTGGGAAGTACTTGGGTGGGTTAGTACGGACCGGGACTCAGGCAGAAAGTGGAGCACTGTGGGAGCTCATTGAGATTTTAAATTAAGTAAAGACTGCATTTTCCCAAACGTGGGGTAGAGTTTCCGCTTTGAGCTCAATCGCCGAATCCGACGCAAATTGCGTCCAACATTGCGCTCATTTTGGAAGTGTTTTCTCCCCCCCCCCCGAGTTTCCGCTCAAACTCATTTGTATATCACCGTACACAAAATCTGCCATAAACCAGCTCAATCAGGCAGCGTTTTAAAGCATAATTTTTTTAAACTTTGCTTTAAAACGTATGCCTTGATATATTTAAGAGTGGTAACTTTGTAAAGTTTGAATAATACAGCTGAAAATAGGTTTAGCACAAAAAATAAGCATTTTAAATCACGGTGTTAATCCACCACCTGTGGGTAACCCAATTCTAAATTACTGAAAATTACTTTTTAAAAATATACAAAACTATTTTCTAGTTAAATTGGGATACAAAATTCATTCAAATTTTTTTTAAACGTTCCTATTAGTGTCCTTGCGCCCAAAAGATACAGCTTAATTTTTGGAGCCTCCTCGAAGCCCTGCAAACGAGCACAATTAGTGGAAACTCCCAATGGTAATTAATTCACCCTGGGGCCATGGCTAGTTTTGTGGGTGGGGCCTGCTTCTAGCGTGACTTTTTTTAAACTAGCGCAAAAGATCGCGGAAGCTCGATTTGCGCTTAAAATTCCACGATCATTTGCACTGGTTACGCCGATTTCGGGAGAATTGCGCCAAAGAAAATAGGCTTTTATCTCCAACTTCAAAGTCATTTTTGTGTTCTTGTGACTTCTTCAATCAGACCACTTTGATACAAACTTCTGAGAATAGAGCACCAGCTCTGAGATTTTACCACAGAAGCACTTTGGCATTTGCACAAAGACATCAGAAGTACCTGAAAATACTAATTTTAGCAATTAAAACGTCCCAAAGAAGACATCCATTTTGATTCATTATTCTTCACCTTTTAAGAGAACATTCAGTTTCTTTTCGGAATCGGTTTTGATTCAAGTGTCACTCTTGCCTCTGAGTCAGAAGGTCATGGGTTCAAGCTCCACTCCAGAGACTTGAGCACATAATCTAAGCTGACACTCCAGTGCAGTGCTGAGGGAGTGCTGCACTGTCAGAGGTGCTGCTTTTCAGATGAGACGTTAAACCGAGGCCCTATATGCCCTCTCAGGCGGACGTAAAAGAACCTATGGCACTATTTGAAGAGCAGCGGAGTTGTGCTGGTTAATACCTATCCCTCAAACAACAGCTAACAACAGGTGAGCTGGTCATTTATTTCATTGCTGTTTGTGGGACCTTGCTGTGCTCTAATTTCCTACATTAGAACAGTGATTACACTTCAAAAATACTTTATTGGCTCTAAAGTACTTTGACATGTTCTGAAGTTGTGAAAGGCACTATATAAATGCAAATTATGCTTATCTATTTACAGTTAGGAATTTAAAATAAATCCCTCGAATGCTGCTTTTATGTTTTTATCTTTTATTTTGATTCTTTGAATGTTTATATGGTGTAAATGACTGCCAAACACACAAACAAATCTTTAATTTTACTTGTATTATTAAAAAGGAAAGGAAAGAGTATGATGCTTACGCATCTGGTAGTGTGCTTTCCTAGGATTAGATGATTCCAAGTTGACCTTTAGGCTAGCCTGAAATTATGGCCCCTATTGTAAATAATGGAGCTAGTCCAGGACACGTGGGTCTCTTCCCCGGCAATGATGTCCCTGGAGCTACTAGGAGGCAAGAAGACCTAATTTGGTAGATTTCTTGAGGCCACAAGTACTTGGAGTACTATGCACAGTTATGGTTTTCATATTATAAAAAGGATATAGAGGCATTGGATAAGGTGAAAAAAAAATTCACAAGGATGGTACCAGAACTGAGAGGATATACTTACCTTGTAAGGATGAACAGGCTGGGGCTCTTTTCTCTAGAAAAAAGAAGGCTGAGGGGTGACCTGACAGAGGTCTTTAAAATAATGAAAGGGTTTGATAGGGTAGACGTAGAGAAAATGTTTCCACTTCTGGTGTAGTCCAAAACTAGAGTTCATAATTATAAGATAGTCACTAATAAATCCAATAGGCAATTCAGGAGAAACTTTTTTACACAAAGACTGGTAAGAATGTGGAACGTGTTATCAAAAGGAGTAGTTGAGGCAAATAGCATAGATGCATTTAAGGGGAAGCTAGATAAGCACATGAGGGAGAAAGGAATAGAAGGTTATGCTGATAGGGTGAGATGAAGTATAATGGGAGGAGGCTCATGTGGAGCATGAATGCTGACCAGTTGGGCCAAATGGCCTGTTTCTGTGCTGTACACTCGATGGAACTCGATGGAACAAAATGCAATGTTTTACAAAAAAAAATCAAGCAGTATTTTTGTGAATCTTGTTTTGAGTGGGCTGAACAAGTTTCTCCTCTTTGAAATAAATGTAATAATCCTGCAATATTGGCTCAGATTTTTCTAGAGTGGGGCATCTCGCAGTGTGCCCCGCTAGTTAGACTTTTTTCTTTACCCTTCAGCTTGAAAATATTTTTAACTCCAAGTTGCTGGAAGTGCAAGCTGATAATGGCACAGCGAGGGCAACGGGGCATCTGAGACTTTGGTGAATGATGGAACCAACAGTCTATCTCCTTAACCAATGAGATTTAAGGATTGAGAAAGAAACAGATGTACAATGGAGAAGGAAATAGAGTGAATTAGAGTCAAATCAGGTACAGGAAGAGAAATAAAGAGAAGTAAAGAAAGATTGGATTAAGAGAGAGAAAAAAAGAGTCAGAAAGGAAAAGTAAGAAAAAAATTAAATTTTAAATTTAAAAAATCTCTAACAACAATTTACTACCTGTAGGAATGAGCCTCCACAGTTTCAATTGTTCCCTTTTTGGGCTTGAGAGGTTGAATTGCAGGAACATAAATCTTATCATTAAAAAGGTACTTACGTTGTTACGTAGTAGCCCGAATACTCACAGGGAGGTTAAGGGTGAGCTGCCATTTTTGTGAAGGCTAACAGCCGAGCAGCACAAATTGTCCAGCAACTTGTGGAGATTTACAAATCAGGGGATATCTCTTCCTTGATACTGGACGATTTACACAATAATAACGGCAAGCTCCATTAAACTCGCCATTATGTTGGCAGCAAAATCTGAGCCATTGCTGTTTTTCAGATTGATCAGAAAATACAACAGTTAGGATTTCTTCCTCAGATGCATTACAATTGAAAATCTCTCTTACAGTTCTTAGAAAAAAGGCACCTAACCTGGATTAGTGAAGACTGAACAGACACAAGAAATCCCTGTTCACTCTCTTAATCCCACTCTTGTCCAGAGTACTTATTGACTTTCATCAGTCCTGGCACGTTAAATGAATTATGATAAGTAGATAAAATGAGGAGAAAATATTGTGCTGAATGCTGACTGGTAACCCTCATTAGTAATACTTCAAAAAGCATACCACTCTCATAATATAAAAACATGATTGTTTATTTAAGAAATTGTCAATTTTAAGAAATTGTCAATTTTAAGAAAATGCTTCGCAAATCAAAGAAATTTTAACCATTTGATTCAATGAGGTTCTCATTTGGGAGAAAAAGAGGGGATGGTATTAATGTCAGATATCATTTGATTTGTTTTTCCACATTGACGGCAACTATATACAAAGGCTCAATGGATTTCTTACATAAAGAGAATTTGACACAGCTTCATCCAACAGTTACTATCGCTGAACAGTGGAGTACAGACTGCTGGAGGCAAACTCTAACCTCAACTGTCACTCTATAGCCTGAGGAATTGCTTGCTTGTTTCAGCAGCAATAACGACTTCATATGTCTGCTTCTATATGCTATATTTATACGGTCAGGAGAGGGTCAGCTTTTGCTACTCAAACAAAATAAATACTAGCACAGGACAAGGTTGAAACATGTTCAAAATATTTTGATAAAATGTAAGCCATCTGGACAGTCTATTAAAGTGGAAAATGTATTGGAGGTGTTACATCAAGACAAATTTCAATCATTTTCTGAACTTACTGTTGGGGTATATCGAAGAACCATTGAAATTCCTCCCTCCACAAAAAAAAATCCCAAACTTTCCGCAGACTGTTGGTGGAGACATAAAAATAATCGCCTGAAATTTCCGTTGGGACTCTTCTGATGTACTGCCATAACTTTGGCGGATGTTTGACAGAGACCCCAGAGAAACTGCGTAAACATTTCTCCAAGGTTTCCGGCAATCATCCGCCAAAGGTACGGAAGGAGGTTGGAGAATTCCCATTGAAATTCTTCCCCCATAACTTTATTCATGGAACTACAATCATTGTGAAATTGAAGGGGTTCTACTCTACCGCTGGTGGGGTGGGACTTCTGCATCTTCTACTTTGAATATTTGATGTTCCGTGCACCGGGAAATCCCCCAAACATTGCTCTTTCTTAATGAGCTTCCACTCTTCATGCCCCTTTAAGGTGAAGGCTGCCTTTAAGGCCCAGAAAGCACCCATACTTCCTCCTTTCGTCATGGCCACGGCCAATAATGCACACCCATGTGCTCTTACATGTGCCATGTTGCACTTCCTTCATTCTAATTAGGCCCAAGAGGATGTTCGAGTGCTGGGCTCTGGGTGCCAGTGGAACGCACTAATTGCTCCCAGACAGCACCATAACAGAAGATCAGTCTCATTGACACTTAGAACCTCATTCCCCATATATGCCCGGTATCTCCATTTTAAGTGTACTGAGACTATAAAAATGGAAGAAATACTGTTATCGCTTTTGCTTATCAGTTTAGTCACACCTTCCTTTTCATTACCACTATCAGCAGCAAGAGGAAAACATTCCACTCTGTATCTGATCGGCTGCCTAACTTCGAAAGATCGAAAGAAACTCCATTTACGCAGTTTATTCCGTCCATCTTCTGCTCAAGTTACAGTGGCCAGTCAGGAGAACCCCTGAGGAAATTCCCAGTGAGTCTCTTTATACACATTGATAGATTTTGTGTGGTACACTAGGATGAGATAAATATCTCTGGTTTCTAAGGTAGACGAGAATAAGAATGTTACACCCCTGTCCAAGAAAGGAAAACGGGATATGTCAGGAAATTTTAAGCCAGCAAGCCATACCTCAGGTATGGGCAAACCTCTAGGCTACAAAATTCCTGGGGATAGAGAGGGCAAAAAGCCTGTTTTGCATCGGAGGATGGAGAGGGGGAACTTGGAGTGGAACTCGTGTCTGCCAGGATTCAGCCCCATTTTCTGTGGGGGTTGCTATCGGTAGGTCTTCCACCTGGCCCTTCCCCCACAACAAAAGGGTGTGTCTGGGGAAGCTCCTGGGCATCCCGAGAAATTTCACATGGGATAGGTTCAACGGAACTTAGACCCATTGAGAGCAGGCATAACTTTCATTATAGGCATAGTAAAGGCCCTAAACCTTTACTATACATGATCAGTATCTGATAGGTAGAGGTATGCTGCAGCTGAAATAGAGCTAACAATATCAAACATTAAATTGTAAACAAAAGTAATTGTGTTAATTTTCTGGTGAGCAGAAGTTTATATGAGAAAAACCCCACAAGATTCATAATTTTGAGACATGACATAGGTAAGTGTAGGACACTTGGGAAGAATCAGTGAATTGGACCTATGGGTCCCAAAGCTCTCCACTACTGGGGTTTTCCTCATGTCATGTCTGGGTCTGTTGTAGACTAATTGATTGCTATGATTAGTCAACAACTCCATTATCATTGTATCATGTGAGTACCAGGATGGTAGAAGGCGAACTAGATGGACCTTGGTCTTTTTTCATCTAACAATTGCTATATTCCTATATCAAAGAAAGTGTATTGAACACGATAAACCAATTCTTTGAGAAGCTGTCAAACACTGACAATCTCTGTTCTAAGGTGAGCCCTTGCACAAAGACTCACCAAAACCTCTTTCCTCAGCAGAAATCAGATGGCTGCTGCATCTGAGAATGCAGCAGCCATTCTGTCATCTCTGCCGTTGAGATGAGGCACCTCCGGATTCCCAAGGGTTGAAGCCTGCAGGAAGAAGCAAAGGTAAGGAAACTTTTTCCAACACTTTACACTCACCTCTCATACTTACCTCTCCACACTTGCACCCATCACTCACCTCTACAGCGGATTTTTCGATCCCTCTCACCCCCGCAGACCCACTGCTCGCTTCGTTGACCCTGGTGAGGTTCGCAGCCGTCGGGAAGCCCGCACTTGCAGGGGTAAAATGTAGATAAGCCTCAAAACTTCCTGTTAGCAGGCAGTTAATTGGCTCTAATCCCCTTCCCGCCTCGAGTAGAGGGGTCCCTGCGCAAGTCGGGGACCCGCCTCCCAGGAAGATGGCACGGAGGCGGGTTGGGAGCGGGTTCGTTACCCGCTCCCAGTTTCTGTCATTTTGCCGGCAGTCCCGCCTCCATACCCGCCTCCCCAGGGCTGGGACAATTCCACCCTAGCTTTTTATTCCAGATTATTTAATTAACTAAATTTAAATTCCCCAGATGCCGTGGTGGGATTTGAACTCATGTCTCCGGATCATTAGTCCAGGCCTGTGGATTACTAGTCCAGTAACAGCCAAATTCTCAAATCAGCCTCCAAGCTCAAGTTCACGACATTATGCAGGTAAAATAATTAAATGGTACTGGGGCAAAATAAAATTGTCATTGACATTAATTCGTTTTAACCTTATGTTATTCATGATCGGAGACATTGTTCTGCATATTTTGCCCAGTTCTTTCCCTTCTTCTCCTGAAGGAACTGGGGGGAATTTTAACCCCCAAGAACGGGTGCGTTGGGAACGAGTAGGAAGTAACAATTGTAAAAATTTCAAACGCGACAGCAACCCACCCCCAATGTGCCCATTTCCAAGGTTAACAGAGGCATGTTTCACTGCATGGGAGTAACCTGCTCACTGGAGGCGGGTCGATCATTATCACAGGCGGATCGACCATTATCACAGGCGGATCGATCATTATCACAGGAGGGTCGAGCATTAGCACAGGCGGATCGATCATTAGCACAGGCGGATTGATCATTAGCACAGGTGGATCGACCATTAACACAGGCAGATCGAGCATTATCACAGGTGGATCGATCATTAACACAGGCGGATCGACCATTAACACAGGCGGATCGACCATTATCACAGGTGGGTCGATCATTATCTCAGGCGGGTCGATCATTAGCACAGGTGGGTCGATCATTATCACAGGCGGGTCGATCATTATCACAGGAGGGTCGATCATTATCACAGGCGGGTCGATCATTATCACAGGCGGATCGACCATTATCACAGGCGGATCGATCATTATCACAGGAGGGTCGAGCATTAGCACAGGCGGATCGATCATTAGCACAGGTGGATTGATCATTAGCACAGGTGGATCGACCATTAACACAGGCAGATCGAGCATTATCACAGGTGGATCGATCATTAACACAGGCGGATCGACCATTATCACAGGCGGATCGACCATTATCACAGGTGGGTCGATCATTATCTCAGGCGGGTCGATCATTAGCACAGGTGGGTCGATCATTATCACAGGCGGGTCGATCATTATCACAGGAGGGTCGATCATTATCACAGGCGGGTCGATCATTATCACAGGCGGGTCGATCATTAGCACAGGCGGGTCGATCATTAACACAGGCGGGTCGATCATTATCACAGGCGGATCGATCATTAGCACAGGCGGGTCGATCATTAGCACAGGCGGGTCGATCATTATCACAGGAGGGTCGATCATTATCACAGGAGGGTCGATCATTATCACAGGAGGGTCGATCATTATCACAGGAGGGTCGATCATTATCACAGGCAGATCGATCATTATCACAGGCGGATCGATCATTAGCACAGGCGGGTCGATCATTATCACAGGAGGGTCGATCATTATCACAGGAGGGTCGATCATTATCACAGGAGGGTCGATCATTATCACAGGAGGGTCGATCATTAGCACAGGCGGGTCGATCATTATCACAGGCGGGTCGATCATTATCACAGGAGGGTCGATCATTATCACAGGAGGGTCGATCATTATCACAGGCGGCTCGATCATTAGCACAGGCGGGTCGATCATTATCACAGGCGGGTCGATCATTATCACAGGAGGGTCGATCATTATCACAGGAGGGTCGATCATTATCACAGGAGGGTCGATCATTATCACAGGAGGGTCGATCATTATCACAGGCGGATCGATCATTATCACAGGCGGATCGATCATTAGCACAGGCGGGTCGATCATTATCACAGGAGGGTCGATCATTATCACAGGAGGGTCGATCATTATCACAGGAGGGTCGATCATTATCACAGGAGGGTCGATCATTATCACAGGCAGATCGATCATTATCACAGGCGGATCGATCATTAGCACAGGCGGGTCGATCATTATCACAGGAGGGTCGATCATTATCACAGGAGGGTCGATCATTATCACAGGAGGGTCGATCATTATCACAGGAGGGTCGATCATTAGCACAGGCGGGTCGATCATTATCACAGGCGGGTCGATCATTATCACAGGAGGGTCGATCATTATCACAGGAGGGTCGATCATTATCACAGGCGGCTCGATCATTAGCACAGGCGGGTCGATCATTATCACAGGCGGGTCGATCATTATCACAGGAGGGTCGATCATTATCACAGGAGGGTCGATCATTATCACAGGAGGGGCGATCATTATCACAGGCAGATCGAGCAATAGCACAGGCGATTCGATCATTAGCACAGGCAGGTCGATCATTAGCACAGGCGGATCGAGCAATACCTCAGGAGGATCGATCATTAGCACAGGCGGGTCGATCATTATCACAGGCGGATCGATCATTAGCACAGGCGGGTCGATCATTATCACAGGCGTGTCGATCCTCATCACAGGCGGGTCAATCATTAGCACAGGCGGATCGATCATCATCACAGGCGGGTCGATCATTATCACAGGCGGGTCAATCATTATCACAGGCGGATCGATCATTAGCACAGGCGGATCGATCATTATCACAGGCGGGTCGATCATTAGCACAGGCGGGTCGATCATTATCACAGGCGGATCGATCATTATCACAGGAGGGTCGAGCATTAGCACAGGCGGATCGATCATTAGCACAGGCGGATTGATCATTAGCACAGGTGGATCGACCATTAACACAGGCAGATCGAGCATTATCACAGGTGGATCGATCATTAACACAGGCGGATCGACCATTATCACAGGCGGATCGACCATTATCACAGGTGGGTCGATCATTATCTCAGGCGGGTCGATCATTAGCACAGGTGGGTCGATCATTATCACAGGCGGGTCGATCATTATCACAGGAGGGTCGATCATTATCACAGGCGGGTCGATCATTAACACAGGCGGGTCGATCATTAGCACAGGCGGGTCGATCATTAACACAGGCGGATCGATCATTATCACAGGCGGATCGATCATTAGCACAGGCGGGTCGATCATTAACACAGGCGGGTCGATCATTAGCACCGGCGGGTCGATCATTAACACAGGCGGGTCGATCATTAGCACAGGCGGGTCGATCATTATCACAGGAGGGTCGATCATTATCACAGGAGGGTCGATCATTATCACAGGAGGGTCGATCATTATCACAGGAGGGTCGATCATTATCACAGGCGGATCGATCATTATCACAGGCGGATCGATCATTAGCACAGGCGGGTCGATCATTATCACAGGAGGGTCGATCATTATCACAGGAGGGTCGATCATTATCACAGGAGGGTCGATCATTATCACAGGAGGGTCGATCATTATCACAGGCAGATCGATCATTATCACAGGCGGATCGATCATTAGCACAGGCGGGTCGATCATTATCACAGGAGGGTCGATCATTATCACAGGAGGGTCGATCATTATCACAGGAGGGTCGATCATTATCACAGGAGGGTCGATCATTAGCACAGGCGGGTCGATCATTATCACAGGCGGGTCGATTATTATCACAGGAGGGTCGATCATTATCACAGGAGGGTCGATCATTATCACAGGCGGATCGAGCAATAGCACAGGCGATTCGATCATTAGCACAGGCAGGTCGATCATTAGCACAGGCGGATCGATCAATACCTCAGGAGGATCGATCATTAGCACAGGCGGGTCGATCATTATCACAGGCGGATCGATCATTAGCACAGGTGGGTCGATCATTATCACAGGCGTGTCGATCCTCATCACAGGCGGGTCAACCATTAGCACAGGCAGATCGATTATTATCACAGGCGGATCGATCATTAGCACAGGCGGGTCGATCATCATCACAGGCGGGTCGATCATTATCACAGGCGGGTCAATCATTATCACAGGCGGATCGATCATTAGCACAGGCGGGTCGATCATCATCACAGGCGGGTCAATCATTAGCAAAGGAGGGTCGATCATTATCACAGGCGGGTCGATCATCATTACAGGCGAGTCGATCATTAGCACAGGTGGGTCGATCATTATCAGAGGCGGATCGATGATTATCAGAGGCGGATCGATCATTATCACAGGCGGATCGATCATTATCGCAGGCGGAACGATCATTAGTACAGGCGGATTGGTCATTCGCACAGGCGGGTGGATCATTATCACAGGCGGAACGATCATTATCACAGGCGGGACGATCATTATCGCAGGAGGGTCGATCGTTGGACATGGGGGTCGATCATTAGCACAGGCAGGTCGAGCATTAGCACAGGCGGGTCGATCAATATCACAGGTGGATCGATCATTATCACAGGTGGATCGATCATTAACACAGGCGGATCGATCATTAGCACAGGCGGATCGATCATTATCACAGGCGTATCGACCATTATCACAGGTGGGTCGATCATTATCACAGGCGGGTCGATCATCATCTAAGGCGGGTCGATCATTAGCAAAGGCGGGTCGATCATTATCACAGGCGGGTCGTTCATTATCACAGGCGGATCGATCATTATCACAGGCGGATCGATCATTATCACAGGCGGATCGGTCATTATCACAGGCGGATCGATCATTAGCACAGACGGGTCGATCATTAGCACAGGCGGGACGATCATTATCACAGGCAGGTCGATCATTATCACAGGCGGATCGACCATTATCACAGGCGGATCGACCATTATCACAGGTGGGTCGATCATCATCTCAGGCGGGTCGATCATTATCACAGGCGGGTCGATCATTAGCACAGGCGGGTCAATCATTATCACAGGAGGGTCGATCATTATCACAGGCGGGTCGATCATTATAACAGGAGGGTCGATCATTATCACAGGCGGATCGATCATTAGCACAGGCGGGTCGATCATTATCAGAGGCGGGTCGATCATTATCACAGGCGGGTCGATCATTATCACAGGCGGGTCGATCATTATCACAGGCGGGTCGATCATTATCACAGGAGGGTCGATCATTATCAGAGGCGGATCGATCATTATCACAGGCGGATCGACCATTAGCACAGGCGGGTCGATCATTATCACAGGCGGGTCAATCATTAGCAAAGGAGGGTCGATCATTATCACAGGCGGGTCGATCATCATTACAGGCGAGTCGATCATTAGCACAGGTGGGTCGATCATTATCAGAGGCGGATCGATGATTATCAGAGGCGGATCGATCATTATCACAGGCGGATCGATCATTATCGCAGGCGGAACGATCATTAGTACAGGCGGATTGGTCATTCGCACAGGCGGGTGGATCATTATCACAGGCGGAACGATCATTATCACAGGCGGATCGATCAATACCTCAGGAGGATCGATCATTAGCACAGGCGGGTCGATCATTATCACAGGCGGATCGATCATTAGCACAGGTGGGTCGATCATTATCACAGGCGTGTCGATCCTCATCACAGGCGGGCCAACCATTAGCACAGGCAGATCGATTATTATCACAGGCGGATCGATCATTAGCACAGGCGGGTCGATCATCATCACAGGCGGGTCGATCATTATCACAGGCGGGTCAATCATTATCACAGGCGGATCGATCATTAGCACAGGCGGGTCGATCATCATCACAGGCGGGTCAATCATTAGCAAAGGAGGGTCGATCATTATCACAGGCGGGTCGATCATCATTACAGGCGAGTCGATCATTAGCACAGGTGGGTCGATCATTATCAGAGGCGGATCGATGATTATCAGAGGCGGATCGATCATTATCACAGGCGGATCGATCATTATCGCAGGCGGAACGATCATTAGTACAGGCGGATTGGTCATTCGCACAGGCGGGTGGATCATTATCACAGGCGGAACGATCATTATCACAGGCGGGACGATCATTATCGCAGGAGGGTCGATCGTTGGACATGGGTGTCGATCATTAGCACAGGCAGGTCGAGCATTAGCACAGGCGGGTCGATCAATATCACAGGTGGATCGATCATTATCACAGGTGGATCGATCATTAACACAGGCGGATCGATCATTAGCACAGGCGGATCGATCATTATCACAGGCGTATCGACCATTATCACAGGTGGGTCGATCATTATCACAGGCGGGTCGATCATCATCTCAGGCGGGTCGATCATTAGCACAGGCGGGTCGATCATTAACACAGGCGGGTCGATCATTAGCACAGGCGGGTCGATCATTATCACAGGAGGGTCGATCATTATCACAGGAGGGTCGATCATTATCACAGGAGGGTCGATCATTATCACAGGAGGGTCGATCATTATCACAGGAGGGTCGATCATTATCACAGGAGTGTCGATCATTATCACAGGCAGATCGATCATTATCACAGGCGGATCGATCATTAGCACAGGCGGGTCAATCATTATCACAGGAGGGTCGATCATTATCACAGGAGGGTCGATCATTATCACAGGAGGGTCGATCATTATCACAGGAGGGTCGATCATTAGCACAGGCGGGTCGATCATTATCACAGGCGGGTCGATCATTATCACAGGAGGGTCGATCATTATCACAGGAGGGTCGATCATTATCACAGGCGGCTCGATCATTAGCACAGGCGGGTCGATCATTATCACAGGCGGGTCGATCATTATCACAGGAGGGTCGATCATTATCACAGGAGGGTCGATCATTATCACAGGAGGGGCGATCATTATCACAGGCAGATCGAGCAATAGCACAGGCGATTCGATCATTAGCACAGGCAGGTCGATCATTAGCACAGGCGGATCGATCAATACCTCAGGAGGATCGATCATTATCACAGGCGGGTCGATCATTAACACAGGCGGGTCGATCATTAGCACAGGCGGGTCGATCATTAACACAGGCGGATCGACCATTATCACAGGCGGATCGACCATTATCACAGGCGGATCGATCATTTGCACAGGTGGATCGACCATTAACACAGGCAGATCGAGCATTATCACAGGTGGATCGATCATTAACACAGGCGGATCGACCATTATCACAGGTGGGTCGATCATTATCTCAGGCGGGTCGATCATTAGCACAGGTGGGTCGATCATTATCACAGGCGGGTCGATCATTATCACAGGAGGGTCGATCATTATCACAGGCGGGTCGATCATTAACACAGGCGGATCGATCATTATCACAGGCGGATCGATCATTAGCACAGGCGGGTCGATCATTATCACAGGAGGGTCGCTCATTATCACAGGCGGGTCGATCATTATCACAGGAGGGTCGATCATTATCACAGGTGGGTCGATCATTATCAGAGGCGGATCGATCATTATCACAGGCGGATCGACCATTAGCACAGGCGGGTCGATCATTATCACAGGCGGGTTGATCATTATCACAGGAGGGTCGATCATTATCACAGGAGGGTCGATCATTATCACAGGCGGATCGATCATTATCACAGGCGGCTCGATCATTAGCACAGGCGGGTCGATCATTATCACAGGCGGGTCGATCATTATCACAGGAGGGTCGATTATTATCACAGGAGGGTCGATCATTATCACAGGAGGGTCGATCATTGTCACAGGTGGATCGAGCAATAGCACAGGCGATTCGATCATTAGCACAGGCAGGTCGATCATTAGCACAGGCGGATCGATCAATACCTCAGGAGGATCGATCATTAGCACAGGCGGGTCGATCATTATCACAGGCGGATCGATCATTAGCACAGGTGGGTCGATCATTATCAATCGCGTGTCGATCCTCATCACAGGCGGGTCAACCATTAGCACAGGCAGATCGATTATTATCACAGGCGGATCGATCATTAGCACAGGCGGGTCGATCATCATCACAGGCGGGTCGATCATTATCACAGGCGGGTCAATCATTATCACAGGCGGATCGATCATTAGCACAGGCGGGTCGATCATCATCACAGGCGGGTCGATCATCATCACAGGCGGGTCAATCATTAGCAAAGGAGGGTCGATCATTATCACAGGCGGGTCGATCATCATTACAGGCGAGTCGATCATTAGCACAGGTGGGTCGATCATTATCAGAGGCGGATCGATGATTATCAGAGGCGGATCGATCATTATCACAGGCGGATCGATCATTATCGCAGGCGGAACGATCATTAGTACAGGCGGATTGGTCATTCGCACAGGCGGGTGGATCATTATCACAGGCGGAACGATCATTATCACAGGCGGGACGATCATTATCGCAGGAGGGTCGATCGTTGGACATGGGGGTCGATCATTAGCACAGGCAGGTCGAGCATTAGCACAGGCGGGTCGATCAATATCACAGGTGGATCGATCATTAACACAGGTGGATCGATCATTAACACAGGCGGATCGATCATTAGCACAGGTGGATCGATCATTATCACAGGCGTATCGACCATTATCACAGGTGGGTCGATCATTATCACAGGCGGGTCGATCATCATCTCAGGCGGGTCGATCATTAGCAAAGGCGGGTCGATCATTATCACAGGCGGGTCGTTCATTATCACAGGAGGGTCGATCATTATCAGAGGCGGATCGATCATTATCACAGGCGGATCGACCATTAGCACAGGCGGGTCGATCATTATCACAGGCGGGTTGATCATTATCACAGGAGGGTCGATCATTATCACAGGAGGGTCGATCATTATCACAGGCGGATCGATCATTATCACAGGCGGCTCGATCATTAGCACAGGCGGGTCGATCATTATCACAGGCGGGTCGATCATTATCACAGGAGGGTCGATTATTATCACAGGAGGGTCGATCATTATCACAGGAGGGTCGATCATTATCACAGGCGGATCGAGCAATAGCACAGGCGATTCGATCATTAGCACAGGCAGGTCGATCATTAGCACAGGCGGATCGATCAATACCTCAGGAGGATCGATCATTAGCACAGGCGGGTCGATCATTATCACAGGCGGATCGATCATTAGCACAGGTGGGTCGATCATTATCACAGGCGTGTCGATCCTCATCACAGGCGGGTCAACCATTAGCACAGGCAGATCGATTATTATCACAGGCGGATCGATCATTAGCACAGGCGGGTCGATCATCATCACAGGCGGGTCGATCATTATCACAGGCGGGTCAATCATTATCACAGGCGGATCGATCATTAGCACAGGCGGGTCGATCATCATCACAGGCGGGTCAATCATTAGCAAAGGAGGGTCGATCATTATCACAGGCGGGTCGATCATCATTACAGGCGAGTCGATCATTAGCACAGGTGGGTCGATCATTATCAGAGGCGGATCGATGATTATCAGAGGCGGATCGATCATTATCACAGGCGGATCGATCATTATCGCAGGCGGAACGATCATTAGTACAGGCGGATTGGTCATTCGCACAGGCGGGTGGATCATTATCACAGGCGGAACGATCATTATCACAGGCGGGACGATCATTATCGCAGGAGGGTCGATCGTTGGACATGGGGGTCGATCATTAGCACAGGCAGGTCGAGCATTAGCACAGGCGGGTCGATCAATATCACAGGTGGATCGATCATTATCACAGGTGGATCGATCATTAACACAGGCGGATCGATCATTAGCACAGGCGGATCGATCATTATCACAGGCGTATCGACCATTATCACAGGTGGGTCGATCATTATCACAGGCGGGTCGATCATCATCTAAGGCGGGTCGATCATTAGCAAAGGCGGGTCGATCATTATCACAGGCGGGTCGTTCATTATCACAGGCGGATCGATCATTATCACAGGCGGATCGATCATTATCACAGGCGGATCGGTCATTATCACAGGCGGATCGATCATTAGCACAGACGGGTCGATCATTAGCACAGGCGGGACGATCATTATCACAGGCAGGTCGATCATTATCACAGGCGGATCGACCATTATCACAGGCGGATCGACCATTATCACAGGTGGGTCGATCATCATCTCAGGCGGGTCGATCATTATCACAGGCGGGTCGATCATTAGCACAGGCGGGTCAATCATTATCACAGGAGGGTCGATCATTATCACAGGCGGGTCGATCATTATAACAGGAGGGTCGATCATTATCACAGGCGGATCGATCATTAGCACAGGCGGGTCGATCATTATCAGAGGCGGGTCGATCATTATCACAGGCGGGTCGATCATTATCACAGGCGGGTCGATCATTATCACAGGCGGGTCGATCATTATCACAGGAGGGTCGATCATTATCAGAGGCGGATCGATCATTATCACAGGCGGATCGACCATTAGCACAGGCGGGTCGATCATTATCACAGGCGGGTCAATCATTAGCAAAGGAGGGTCGATCATTATCACAGGCGGGTCGATCATCATTACAGGCGAGTCGATCATTAGCACAGGTGGGTCGATCATTATCAGAGGCGGATCGATGATTATCAGAGGCGGATCGATCATTATCACAGGCGGATCGATCATTATCGCAGGCGGAACGATCATTAGTACAGGCGGATTGGTCATTCGCACAGGCGGGTGGATCATTATCACAGGCGGAACGATCATTATCACAGGCGGATCGATCAATACCTCAGGAGGATCGATCATTAGCACAGGCGGGTCGATCATTATCACAGGCGGATCGATCATTATCACAGGTGGGTCGATCATTATCACAGGCGTGTCGATCCTCATCACAGGCGGGCCAACCATTAGCACAGGCCGATCGATTATTATCACAGGCGGATCGATCATTAGCACAGGCGGGTCGATCATCATCACAGGCGGGTCGATCATTATCACAGGCGGGTCAATCATTATCACAGGCGGATCGATCATTAGCACAGGCGGGTCGATCATCATCACAGGCGGGTCAATCATTAGCAAAGGAGGGTCGATCATTATCACAGGCGGGTCGATCATCATTACAGGCGAGTCGATCATTAGCACAGGTGGGTCGATCATTATCAGAGGCGGATCGATGATTATCAGAGGCGGATCGATCATTATCACAGGCGGATCGATCATTATCGCAGGCGGAACGATCATTAGTACAGGCGGATTGGTCATTCGCACAGGCGGGTGGATCATTATCACAGGCGGAACGATCATTATCACAGGCGGGACGATCATTATCGCAGGAGGGTCGATCGTTGGACATGGGTGTCGATCATTAGCACAGGCAGGTCGAGCATTAGCACAGGCGGGTCGATCAATATCACAGGTGGATCGATCATTATCACAGGTGGATCGATCATTAACACAGGCGGATCGATCATTAGCACAGGCGGATCGATCATTATCACAGGCGTATCGACTATTATCACAGGTGGGTCGATCATTATCACAGGCGGGTCGATCATCATCTCAGGCGGGTCGATCATTAGCACAGGCGGGTCGATCATTAACACAGGCGGGTCGATCATTAGCACAGGCGGGTCGATCATTATCACAGGAGGGTCGATCATTATCACAGGAGGGTCGATCATTATCACAGGAGGGTCGATCATTATCACAGGAGGGTCGATCATTATCACAGGAGGGTCGATCATTATCACAGGAGTGTCGATCATTATCACAGGCAGATCGATCATTATCACAGGCGGATCGATCATTAGCACAGGCGGGTCGATCATTATCACAGGAGGGTCGATCATTATCACAGGAGGGTCGATCATTATCACAGGAGGGTCGATCATTATCACAGGAGGGTCGATCATTAGCACAGGCGGGTCGATCATTATCACAGGCGGGTCGATCATTATCACAGGAGGGTCGATCATTATCACAGGAGGGTCGATCATTATCACAGGCGGCTCGATCATTAGCACAGGCGGGTCGATCATTATCACAGGCGGGTCGATCATTATCACAGGAGGGTCGATCATTATCACAGGAGGGTCGATCATTATCACAGGCGGGTCGATCATTATAACAGGAGGGTCGATCATTATCACAGGCGGATCGATCATTAGCACAGGCGGGTCGATCATTATCAGAGGCGGGTCGATCATTATCACAGGCGGGTCGATCATTATCACAGGCGGGTCGATCATTATCACAGGCGGGTCGATCATTATCACAGGAGGGTCGATCATTATCAGAGGCGGATCGATCATTATCACAGGCGGATCGACCATTAGCACAGGCGGGTCGATCATTATCACAGGCGGGTCAATGATTAGCAAAGGAGGGTCGATCATTATCACAGGCGGGTCGATCATCATTACAGGCGAGTCGATCATTAGCACAGGTGGGTCGATCATTATCAGAGGCGGATCGATGATTATCAGAGGCGGATCGATCATTATCACAGGCGGATCGATCATTATCGCAGGCGGAACGATCATTAGTACAGGCGGATTGGTCATTCGCACAGGCGGGTGGATCATTATCACAGGCGGAACGATCATTATCACAGGCGGATCGATCAATACCTCAGGAGGATCGATCATTAGCACAGGCGGGTCGATCATTATCACAGGCGGATCGATCATTAGCACAGGTGGGTCGATCATTATCACAGGCGTGTCGATCCTCATCACAGGCGGGCCAACCATTAGCACAGGCAGATCGATTATTATCACAGGCGGATCGATCATTAGCACAGGCGGGTCGATCATCATCACAGGCGGGTCGATCATTATCACAGGCGGGTCAATCATTATCACAGGCGGATCGATCATTAGCACAGGCGGGTCGATCATCATCACAGGCGGGTCAATCATTAGCAAAGGAGGGTCGATCATTATCACAGGCGGGTCGATCATCATTACAGGCGAGTCGATCATTAGCACAGGTGGGTCGATCATTATCAGAGGCGGATCGATGATTATCAGAGGCGGATCGATCATTATCACAGGCGGATCGATCATTATCGCAGGCGGAACGATCATTAGTACAGGCGGATTGGTCATTCGCACAGGCGGGTGGATCATTATCACAGGCGGAACGATCATTATCACAGGCGGGACGATCATTATCGCAGGAGGGTCGATCGTTGGACATGGGTGTCGATCATTAGCACAGGCAGGTCGAGCATTAGCACAGGCGGGTCGATCAATATCACAGGTGGATCGATCATTATCACAGGTGGATCGATCATTAACACAGGCGGATCGATCATTAGCACAGGCGGATCGATCATTATCACAGGCGTATCGACTATTATCACAGGTGGGTCGATCATTATCACAGGCGGGTCGATCATCATCTCAGGCGGGTCGATCATTAGCACAGGCGGGTCGATCATTAACACAGGCGGGTCGATCATTAGCACAGGCGGGTCGATCATTATCACAGGAGGGTCGATCATTATCACAGGAGGGTCGATCATTATCACAGGAGGGTCGATCATTATCACAGGAGGGTCGATCATTATCACAGGAGGGTCGATCATTATCACAGGAGTGTCGATCATTATCACAGGCAGATCGATCATTATCACAGGCGGATCGATCATTAGCACAGGCGGGTCGATCATTATCACAGGAGGGTCGATCATTATCACAGGAGGGTCGATCATTATCACAGGAGGGTCGATCATTATCACAGGAGGGTCGATCATTAGCACAGGCGGGTCGATCATTATCACAGGCGGGTCGATCATTATCACAGGAGGGTCGATCATTATCACAGGAGGGTCGATCATTATCACAGGCGGGTCGATCATTAGCACAGGCGGGTCGATCATTATCACAGGCGGGTCGATCATTATCACAGGAGGGTCGATCATTATCACAGGAGGGTCGATCATTATCACAGGAGGGGCGATCATTATCACAGGCAGATCGAGCAATAGCACAGGCGATTCGATCATTAGCACAGGCAGGTCGATCATTAGCACAGGCGGATCGATCAATACCTCAGGAGGATCGATCATTAGCACAGGCGGGTCGAACATTATCACAGGCGGATCGATCATTAGCACAGGCGGGTCGATCATTATCACAGGCGTGTCGATCCTCATCACAGGCGGGTCAATCATTAGCACAGGCGGATCGATCATTATCACAGGCGGATCGATCATTAGCACAGGCGGGTCGATCATCATCACATGCGGGTCGATCATTATCACAGGCGGGTCAATCATTATCACAGGCGGATCGATCATTAGCACAGGCGGATCGATCATCATCACAGGCGGGTCAATCATTAGCACAGGCGGGTCGATCATTATCACAGGCGGATCGATCATTAGCACAGGCGGGTCAATCATTAGCACAGGCGGATCGATCATTATCACAGGCGGATCGATCATTAGCACAGGCGGGTCGATCATTATCACAGGCGGGTCGATCATTAACACAGGCGGGTCGATCATTAGCACAGGCGGGTCGATCATTAACACAGGCGGATCGACCATTATCACAGGCGGATCGACCATTATCACAGGCGGATCGATCATTTGCACAGGTGGATCGACCATTAACACAGGCAGATCGAGCATTATCACAGGTGGATCGATCATTAACACAGGCGGATCGACCATTATCACAGGTGGGTCGATCATTATCTCAGGCGGGTCGATCATTAGCACAGGCGGGTCGATCATTATCACAGGCGGGTCGATCATTATCACAGGAGGGTCGATCATTATCACAGGCGGGTCGATCATTAACACAGGCGGATCGATCATTATCACAGGCGGATCGATCATTAGCACAGGCGGGTCGATCATTATCACAGGAGGGTCGCTCATTATCACAGGCGGGTCGATCATTATCACAGGAGGGTCGATCATTATCACAGGAGGGTCGATCATTATCAGAGGCGGATCGATCATTATCACAGGCGGATCGACCATTAGCACAGGCGGGTCGATCATTATCACAGGCGGGTTGATCATTATCACAGGAGGGTCGATCATTATCACAGGAGGGTCGATCATTATCACAGGCGGATCGATCATTATCACAGGCGGCTCGATCATTAGCACAGGCGGGTCGATCATTATCACAGGCGGGTCGATCATTATCACAGGAGGGTCGATTATTATCACAGGAGGGTCGATCATTATCACAGGAGGGTCGATCATTGTCACAGGTGGATCGAGCAATAGCACAGGCGATTCGATCATTAGCACAGGCAGGTCGATCATTAGCACAGGCGGATCGATCAATACCTCAGGAGGATCGATCATTAGCACAGGCGGGTCAATCATTATCACAGGCGGATCGATCATTAGCACAGGTGGGTCGATCATTATCAAAGGCGTGTCGATCCTCATCACAGGCGGGTCAACCATTAGCACAGGCAGATCGATTATTATCACAGGCGGATCGATCATTAGCACAGGCGGGTCGATCATCATCACAGGCGGGTCGATCATTATCACAGGCGGGTCAATCATTATCACAGGCGGATCGATCATTAGCACAGGCGGGTCGATCATCATCACAGGCGGGTCGATCATCATCACAGGCGGGTCAATCATTAGCAAAGGAGGGTCGATCATTATCACAGGCGGGTCGATCATCATTACAGGCGAGTCGATCATTAGCACAGGTGGGTCGATCATTATCAGAGGTGGATCGATGATTATCAGAGGCGGATCGATCATTATCACAGGCGGATCGATCATTATCGCAGGCGGAACGATCATTAGTACAGGCGGATTGGTCATTCGCACAGGCGGGTGGATCATTATCACAGGCGGAACGATCATTATCACAGGCGGGACGATCATTATCGCAGGAGGGTCGATCGTTGGACATGGGGGTCGATCATTAGCACAGGCAGGTCGAGCATTAGCACAGGCGGGTCGATCAATATCACAGGTGGATCGATCATTATCACAGGTGGATCGATCATTAACACAGGCGGATCGATCATTAACACAGGCGGATCGATCATTATCACAGGCGTATCGACCATTATCACAGGTGGGTCGATCATTATCACAGGCGGGTCGATCATCATCTCAGGCGGGTCGATCATTAGCAAAGGCGGGTCGATCATTATCACAGGCGGGTCGTTCATTATCACAGGAGGGTCGATCATTATCAGAGGCGGATCGATCATTATCACAGGCGGATCGACCATTATCACAGGCGGATCGACCATTAGCACAGGCGGGTCGATCATTATCACAGGCGGGTTGATCATTATCACAGGAGGGTCGATCATTATCACAGGAGGGTCGATCATTATCACAGGCGGATCGATCATTATCACAGGCGGCTCGATCATTAGCACAGGCGGGTCGATCATTATCACAGGCGGGTCGATCATTATCACAGGAGGGTCGATTATTATCACAGGAGGGTCGATCATTATCACAGGAGGGTCGATCATTATCACAGGCGGATCGAGCAATAGCACAGGCGATTCGATCATTAGCACAGGCAGGTCGATCATTAGCACAGGCGGATCGATCAATACCTCAGGAGGATCGATCATTAGCACAGGCGGGTCGATCATTATCACAGGCGGATCGATCATTAGCACAGGTGGGTCGATCATTATCACAGGCGTGTCGATCCTCATCACAGGCGGGTCAACCATTAGCACAGGCAGATCGATTATTATCACAGGCGGATCGATCATTAGCACAGGCGGGTCGATCATCATCACAGGCGGGTCGATCATTATCACAGGCGGGTCAATCATTATCACAGGCGGATCGATCATTAGCACAGGCGGGTCGATCATCATCACAGGCGGGTCAATCATTAGCAAAGGAGGGTCGATCATTATCACAGGCGGGTCGATCATCATTACAGGCGAGTCGATCATTAGCACAGGTGGGTCGATCATTATCAGAGGCGGATCGATGATTATCAGAGGCGGATCGATCATTATCACAGGCGGATCGATCATTATCGCAGGCGGAACGATCATTAGTACAGGCGGATTGGTCATTCGCACAGGCGGGTGGATCATTATCACAGGCGGAACGATCATTATCGCAGGAGGGTCGATCGTTGGACATGGGGGTCGATCATTAGCACAGGCAGGTCGAGCATTAGCACAGGCGGGTCGATCAATATCACAGGTGGATCGATCATTATCACAGGTGGATCGATCATTAACACAGGCGGATCGATCATTAGCACAGGCGGATCGATCATTATCACAGGCGTATCGACCATTATCACAGGTGGGTCGATCATTATCACAGGCGGGTCGATCATCATCTAAGGCGGGTCGATCATTAGCAAAGGCGGGTCGATCATTATCACAGGCGGGTCGTTCATTATCACAGGCGGATCGATCATTATCACAGGCGGATCGATCATTATCACAGGCGGATCGGTCATTATCACAGGCGGATCGATCATTAGCACAGACGGGTCGATCATTAGCACAGGCGGGACGATCATTATCACAGGCAGGTCGATCATTATCACAGGCGGATCGACCATTATCACAGGCGGATCGACCATTATCACAGGTGGGTCGATCATCATCTCAGGCGGGTCGATCATTATCACAGGCGGGTCGATCATTAGCACAGGCGGGTCAATCATTATCACAGGAGGGTCGATCATTATCACAGGCGGGTCGATCATTATAACAGGAGGGTCGATCATTATCACAGGCGGATCGATCATTAGCACAGGCGGGTCGATCATTATCAGAGGCGGGTCGATCATTATCACAGGCGGGTCGATCATTATCACAGGCGGGTCGATCATTATCACAGGCGGGTCGATCATTATCACAGGAGGGTCGATCATTATCAGAGGCGGATCGATCATTATCACAGGCGGATCGACCATTAGCACAGGCGGGTCGATCATTATCACAGGCGGGTTGATCATTATCACAGGAGGGTCGATCATTATCACAGGAGGGTCGATCATTATCACAGGCGGATCGATCATTATCAAAGGAGGCTCGATCATTAGCACAGTCGGGTCGATCATTATCACAGGCGGGTCGATCATTATCACAGGAGGGTCGATCATTATCACAGGAGGGTCGATCATTATCACAGGCGGCTCGATCATTAGCACAGGCGGGTCGATCATTATCACAGGCGGGTCGATCATTATCACAGGAGGGTCGATTATTATCACAGGAGGGTCGATCATTATCACAGGAGGGTCGATCATTATCACAGGCGGATCGAGCAATAGCACAGGCGATTCGATCATTAGCACAGGCAGGTCGATCATTAGCACAGGCGGATCGATCAATACCTCAGGAGGATCGATCATTAGCACAGGCGGGTCGATCATTATCACAGGCGGATCGATCATTAGCACAGGTGGGTCGATCATTATCACAGGCGTGTCGATCCTCATCACAGGCGGGTCGACCATTAGCACAGGCAGATCGATTATTATCACAGGCGGATCGATCATTAGCACAGGCGGGTCGATCATCATCACAGGCGGGTCGATCATTATCACAGGCGGGTCAATCATTATCACAGGCGGATCGATCATTAGCACAGGCGGGTCGATCATCATCACAGGCGTGTCAATCATTAGCAAAGGAGGGTCGATCATTATCACAGGCGGGTCGATCATCATTACAGGCGAGTCGATCATTAGCACAGGTGGGTCGATCATTATCAGAGGCGGATCGATGATTATCAGAGGCGGATCGATCATTATCACAGGAGGGTCGATCATTAGCACAGGCGGGTCGATCATTATCACAGGCGGGTCGATCATTATCACAGGAGGGTCGATCATTATCACAGGAGGGTCGATCATTATCACAGGCGGCTCGATCATTAGCACAGGCGGGTCGATCATTATCACAGGCGGGTCGATCATTATCACAGGAGGGTCGATCATTATCACAGGAGGGTCGATCATTATCACAGGAGGGGCGATCATTATCACAGGCAGATCGAGCAATAGCACAGGCGATTCGATCATTAGCACAGGCAGGTCAATCATTAGCACAGGCGGATCGATCAATACCTCAGGAGGATCGATCATTAGCACAGGCGGGTCGAACATTATCACAGGCGGATCGATCATTAGCACAGGCGGGTCGATCATTATCACAGGCGTGTCGATCCTCATCACAGGCGGGTCAATCATTAGCACAGGCGGATCGATCATTATCACAGGCGGATCGATCATTAGCACAGGCGGGTCGATCATCATCACATGCGGGTCGATCATTATCACAGGCGGGTCAATCATTATCACAGGCGGATCGATCATTAGCACAGGCGGATCGATCATCATCACAGGCGGGTCAATCATTAGCACAGGCGGGTCGATCATTATCACAGGCGGATCGATCATTAGCACAGGCGGGTGGATCAGAATCACAGGCAGGTTTATCATTATCACAGGCGGATCGAGCAATAGCACAGGCGATTCGATCATTAGCACAGGCAGGTCGATCATTAGCACAGGCGGATCGATCAATACCTCAGGAGGATCGATCATTAGCACAGGCGGGTCGATCATTATCACAGGCGGATCGATCATTAGCACAGGTGGGTCGATCATTATCACAGGCGTGTCGATCCTCATCACAGGCGGGTCAACCATTAGCACAGGCAGATCGATTATTATCACAGGCGGATCGATCATTAGCACAGGCGGGTCGATCATCATCACAGGCGGGTCGATCATTATCACAGGCGGGTCAATCATTATCACAGGCGGATCGATCATTAGCACAGGCGGGTCGATCATCATCACAGGCGTGTCAATCATTAGCAAAGGAGGGTCGATCATTATCACAGGCGGGTCGATCATCATTACAGGCGAGTGGATCATTAGCACAGGTGGGTCGATCATTATCAGAGGCGGATCGATGATTATCAGAGGCGGATCGATCATTATCACAGGAGGGTCGATCATTAGCACAGGCGGGTCGATCATTATCACAGGCGGGTCGATCATTATCACAGGAGGGTCGATCATTATCACAGGAGGGTCGATCATTATCACAGGCGGATCGATCATTAGCACAGGCGGGTCGATCATTATCACAGGCGGGTCGATCATTATCACAGGAGGGTCGATCATTATCACAGGAGGGTCGATCATTATCACAGGAGGGGCGATCATTATCACAGGCAGATCGAGCAATAGCACAGGCGATTCGATCATTAGCACAGGCAGGTCGATCATTAGCACAGGCGGATCGATCAATACCTCAGGAGGATCGATCATTAGCACAGGCGGGTCGAACATTATCACAGGCGGATCGATCATTAGCACAGGCGGGTCGATCATTATCACAGGCGTGTCGATCCTCATCACAGGCGGGTCAATCATTAGCACAGGCGGATCGATCATTATCACAGGCGGATCGATCATTAGCACAGGCGGGTCGATCATCATCACATGCGGGTCGATCATTATCACAGGCGGGTCAATCATTATCACAGGCGGATCGATCATTAGCACAGGCGGATCGATCATCATCACAGGCGGGTCAATCATTAGCACAGGCGGGTCGATCATTATCACAGGCGGATCGATCATTAGCACAGGCGGGTGGATCAGAATCACAGGCAGGTTTATCATTATCACAGGCGGATCGATCATTATCACAGGCGGGTCGATCATTATCACAGGCGGGTGAATCATTATCACAGGCGGGTCGATCATAATCACAGACGGGTCGCTCATTATCACAGGCGGATCTATCATTATCACAGGCGGATCTATCATTAGCACAGGTGGGTCGATCATTAGCACATGCAGGTCGATCATTAGCAGAGGCGGATCGATCAATACCACAGGACGTTCGATCATTAGCACAGGCGGGTCGATCAATAGAACAGGCCGGTCGATCATTATCACAGGCGGATCGATCATTAGCACAGGCAGGTCGATCATTATCACAGGCAGGTCGATCATTATCACAGGCAGGGTCGAACATTATCACAGGCGGATCGATCATTATCACAGGAGGGTCGATCATTATCACAGGCGGGTCGATCATTAACACAGGCGGGTCGATTATTAGCACAGGCGGGTCGATCATTAACACAGGCGGATCGATCATTATCACAGGCGGATCGATCATTAGCACAGGCGGGTCGATCATTAACACAGGAGGGTCGATCATTATCACAGGAGGGTCGATCATTATCACAGGAGGGTCGATCATTATCACAGGCGGGTCGATCATTATCACAGGAGGGTCGATCATTATCACAGGAGGGTCGATCATTATCAGAGGCGGATCGATCATTATCACAGGCGGATCGACCATTAGCACAGGCGGGTCGATCATTATCACAGGCGGGTTGATCATTATCACAGGAGGGTCGATCATTATCACAGGAGGGTCGATCATTATCACAGGCGGATCGATCATTTTCACAGGCGGCTCGATCATTAGCACAGGCGGGTCGATCATTATCACAGGCGGGTCGATCATTATCACAGGAGGGTCGATTATTATCACAGGAGGGTCGATCATTATCACAGGAGGGTCGATCATTATCACAGGCGGATCGAGCAATAGCACAGGCGATTCGATCATTAGCACAGGCAGGTCGATCATTAGCACAGGCGGATCGATCAATACCTCAGGAGGATCGATCATTAGCACAGGCGGGTCGATCATTATCACAGGCGGATCGATCATTAGCACAGGTGGGTCGATCATTATCACAGGCGTGTCGATCCTCATCACAGGCGGGCCGACCATTAGCACAGGCAGATCGATTATTATCACAGGCGGATCGATCATTAGCACAGGCGGGTCGATCATCATCACAGGCGGGTCGATCATTATCACAGGCGGGTCAATCATTATCACAGGCGGATCGATCATTAGCACAGGCGGGTCGATCATCATCACAGGCTGGTCAATCATTAGCAAAGGAGGGTCGATCATTATCACAGGCGGGTCGATCATCATTACAGGCGAGTCGATCATTAGCACAGGTGGGTCGATCATTATCAGAGGCGGATCGATGATTATCAGAGGCGGATCGATCATTATCACAGGCGGATCGATCATTATCGCAGGCGGAACGATCATTAGTACAGGCGGATTGGTCATTCGCACAGGCGGGTGGATCATTATCACAGGCGGAACGATCATTATCACAGGCGGGACGATCATTATCGCAGGAGGGTCGATCGTTGGACATGGGGGTCGATCATTAGCACAGGCAGGTCGAGCATTAGCACAGGCGCGTCGATCAATATCACAGGTGGATCGATCATTATCACAGGTGGATCGATCATTAACACAGGCGGATCGATCATTAGCACAGGCGGATCGATCATTATCACAGGCGTATCGACCATTATCACAGGTGGGTCGATCATTATCACAGGCGGGTCGATCATCATCTCAGGCGGGTCGATCATTAGCAAAGGCGGGTCGATCATTAACACAGGCGGGTCGATCATTAGCACAGGCGGGTCGATCATTATCACAGGAGGGTCGATCATTATCACAGGAGGGTCGATCATTATCACAGGAGGGTCGATCATTATCACAGGAGGGTCGATCATTATCACAGGAGGGTCGATCATTATCACAGGAGGGTCGATCATTATCACAGGCGGATCGATCATTATCACAGGCGGATCGATCATTAGCACAGGCGGGTCGATCATTATCACAGGAGGGTCGATCATTATCACAGGAGGGTCAATCATTATCACAGGAGGGTCGATCATTATCACAGGAGGGTCGATCATTAGCACAGGCGGGTCGATCATTATCACAGGCGGGTCGATCATTATCACAGGAGGGTCGATCATTATCACAGGAGGGTCGATCATTATCACAGGCGGCTCGATCATTAGCACAGGCGGGTCGATCATTATCACAGGCGGGTCGATCATTATCACAGGAGGGTCGATCATTATCACAGGAGGGTCGATCATTATCACAGGAGGGGCGATCATTATCACAGGCAGATCGAGCAATAGCACAGGCGATTCGATCATTAGCACAGGCAGGTCGATCATTAGCACAGGCGGATCGATCAATACCTCAGGAGGATCGATCATTAGCACAGGCGGGTCGATCATTATCACAGGCGGATCGATCATTAGCACAGGTGGGTCGATCATTATCACAGGCGTGTCGATCCTCATCACAGGTGGGTCAATCATTAGCACAGGCGGATCGATCATTATCACAGGCGGATCGATCATTAGCACAGGCGGGTCGATCATCATCACAGGCGGGTCGATCATTATCACAGGCGGGTCAATCATTATCACAGGCGGATCGATCATTAGCACAGGCGGATCGATCATCATCACAGGCGGGTCAATCATTAGCACAGGCGGGTCGATCATTATCACAGGCGGATCGATCATTAGCACAGGCGGGTGGATCAGAATCACAGGCAGGTCTATCATTATCACAGGCGGATCGATCATTATCACAGGCGGGTCGATCATTATCACAGGCGGGTCAATCATTATCACAGGCGGGTCGATCATAATCACAGACGGGTCGCTCATTATCACAGGCGGATCTATCATTATCACAGGCGGATCTATCATTAGCACAGGTGGGTCGATCATTAGCACAGGCAGGTCGATCATTAGCACAGGCGGATCGATCAATACCACAGGACGTTCGATCATTAGCACAGGCGGGTCGATCAATAGAACAGGCAGGTCGATCATTATCACAGGCGGATCGATCATTAGCACAGGCAGGTCGATCATTATCACAGGCAGGTCGATCATTATCACAGGCAGGGTCGAACATTATCACAGGCGGATCGATCATTAGCACAGGCGGGTCAATCATTATCACAGGCGGATCTAGCATTAGCACAGGCGGGTCGATCATTAGCAGAGGCAGGTCGATAATTAGCACAGGCGGATCGATCAATACCACAGGAGGTTCGATCATTAGCACAGGCGGGTCGATCAATAGAACAGGCAGGTCGATCATTATCACAGGCGGATCGATCATTAGCACAAGCAGGTCGATCATTATCACAGGCGGGTCGATCATTATCACAGGCAGGTCGATCATTATCACAGGCGGATCGATCATTATCACAGGCAGGTCGATCATTATCACAGGCGGATCGATCATTATCACAGGCAGGTCGATCATTATCACAGGCGGATCGATCAATATCACAGGCGGATCGATCATTATCACAGGCAGGTCGATCATTAGCACAGGCGGATCGATCATTAGCACAGGCGGGACGATCATAATCACATGCTGGTCGATCATTAGCACAGGCAAGTCGATGATTAGCACAGGCTGATCGATCATTATCACAGGAGGGTCGATCATTAGCACAGGCGGATCGATCACTATCAAAGGCGAGACGATCATTATCACAGAAGGGTCGTTCATTGGACGGGGGGACGATCATTAGCACAGGCAGGTCGATCATTAGCACAGGCGGGTCGATCATTATCACAGGCGGATCGATCATTATCACAGGTGGATCGATCATTAACACAGGCGGATCGACCATTATCACAGTTGGATCGATCATTAACACTGGCGGATCGACCATTATCACAGGCGGATCGACCATTATCACAGGTGGGTCGATCATTATCTCAGGCGGGTCGATCATCAGCACAGGAGGGTCGATCATTATCACAGGCGGGTCGATCATTAACACAGGCGGGTCGATCATTAGCACAGGCGGGTCGATCATTAACACAGGCGGATCGACCATTATCACAGGCGGATCGACCATTATCACAGGAGGATCGATCATTAGCACAGGTGGATCGACCATTAACACAGGCAGATCGAGCATTATCACAGGTGGATCGATCATTAACACAGGCGGAACGACCATTATCACAGGTGGGTCGATCATTATCTCAGGCGGGTCGATCATTAGCACAGGTGGGTCGATCATTATCACAGGCGGGTCGATCATTATCACAGGAGGGTCGATCATTATCACAGGCGGGTCGATCATTAACACAGGCGGATCGATCATTATCACAGGCGGATCGATCATTAGCACAGGCGGGTCGATCATTAACACAGGCGGGTCGATCATTATCACAGGAGGGTCGATCATTATCACAGGAGGGTCGGTCATTATCACAGGCGGGTCGATCATTATCACAGGAGGGTCGATCATTATCACAGGAGGGTCGATCATTATCAGAGGCGGATCGATCATTATCACAGGCGGATCGACCATTAGCACAGGCGGGTCGATCATTATCACAGGCGGGTTGATCATTATCACAGGAGGGTCGATCATTATCACAGGAGGGTCGATCATTATCACAGGCGGATCGATCATTATCACAGGCGGCTCGATCATTAGCACAGGCGGGTCGATCATTATCACAGGCGGGTCGATCATTATCACAGGAGGGTCGATTATTATCACAGGAGGGTCGATCATTATCACAGGAGGGTCGATCATTATCACAGGCGGATCGAGCAATAGCACAGGCGATTCGATCATTAGCACAGGCAGGTCGATCATTAGCACAGGCGGATCGATCAATACCTCAGGAGGATCGATCATTAGCACAGGCGGGTCGATCATTATCACAGGCGGATCGATCATTAGCACAGGTGGGTCGATCATTATCACAGGCGTGTCGATCCTCATCACAGGCGGGTCAACCATTAGCACAGGCAGATCGATTATTATCACAGGCGGATCGATCATTAGCACAGGCGGGTCGATCATCATCACAGGCGGGTCGATCATTATCACAGGCGGGTCAATCATTATCACAGGCGGATCGATCATTAGCACAGGCGGGTCGATCATCATCACAGGCGGGTCAATCATTAGCAAAGGAGGGTCGATCATTATCAGAGGCGGATCGATGATTATCAGAGGCGGATCGATCATTATCACAGGCGGATCGATCATTATCGCAGGCGGAACGATCATTAGTACAGGCGGATTGGTCATTATCGCAGGCGGAACGATCATTAGTACAGGCGGATTGGTCATTCGCACAGGCGGGTGGATCATTATCACAGGCGGAACGATCATTATCACAGGCGGGACGATCATTATCGCAGGAGGGTCGATCGTTGGACATGGGGGTCGATCATTAGCACAGGCAGGTCGAGCATTAGCACAGGCGGGTCGATCAATATCACAGGTGGATCGATCATTATCACAGGTGGATCGATCATTAACACAGGCGGATCGATCATTAGCACAGGCGGATCGATCATTATCACAGGCGTATCGACCATTATCACAGGTGGGTCGATCATTATCACAGGCGGGTCGATCATCATCTCAGGCGGGTCGATCATTAGCAAAGGCGGGTCGATCATTAGCACAGGCTGATCGATCATTAGCACAGGCGGGTCGATCATTAGCACAGGCGGGTCGATCATTAGCACAGGCAGATCGATCATTAGCACAGGCGGGTCGATCATTATCACAGGCGGGTCGATCATTATCACAGGCGGGTAGATCATTACCACAAGCGGATCGATCATTATCACAGGTGGATCAATCATTATCACAAGCGGATCGATCATTATCACAGGAGGGTCGATCAATATCACAGGTGTGTTGATCATTAGCACAGGCAGGTCGATCATTATCACAGGCGGGTCGATCATTATCACAAGCGGATCGATCATTACCACAAGCGGGTCGATCATTATCACAAGCGGATCGATCATTAGCACAGGCGGATCGATCATTAGCACAGGCGGATCGATCATTATCACAGGGGGGTCGATCATTATCACAATCGGATCGATCATTAACACAGGCTGTTCGATCATTAGCACAGGCGGGTCGATCATTAGCACAGGCGGATCGATCATTAGCACTGGCGGATCGATCATTAGCACAGGCGAGTCGATCATTATCACAGGCGGGTCGATCATTAGCACAGGCGGGTCGATCATTATCACAGGCGGGTCGATCTTTATCACAGGCGGGTCGATCATTATCACAGGTATGTCGATAATTATCACAGGCGGATCGATCATTAGCACAGGCGGATCGATCATTAGCACAGGCGGGTCGATCATTAGCACAGGCGGGTCGATCATTAGCACAGGCGGGACGATCATTAGCACAGGCTGATCGATCATTAGCACAGGCGGGTCGATCATTATCACAGGCGGGTCGATCATTAGCACAAGCGGATTGATCATTATCACAGGTGGATCGATCATTATCACAGGCAGGTCGATCATTATCACTGGCGTATCGATTATTAGCACAGGCCGGTCAATCATTATCACAAGCGGATCGATCATTAGCACAGGCGGATCGATCATTAGCACAGGCGGGTCGATCATTAACACAGGCGGATCGATCATTATCACAGGCGGATCGATCATTATCACAAGGGGGTCGTTCATTATCACAAGCGGATCGATCATTATCACAGGGGGATCGATCATTATCACAATCGGATCGATCATTAACACAGGCGGGTCGATCATTATCACAGGCGGATCGATCATTAGCATAGGCGGATCGATCATTAGCACAGGCGGGTCGATCATTAGCACACGCGTTTCGATCATTAGCACAGGAGGGTCGATCATCAGCACAGGCGGGTCGATCATTAGCACAGGCGGGTCGATCATTATCACAGGCGGGTCGATCATTAGCACAGGCAGGTCGATCATTAGCACAGGTGGGTCGATCATTAGCACAGGCTGATCGATCATTAGCACAGGCGGGTCGATCATTATCACAGGCGGGTCGATCATTATCACAGGCGGGTAGATCATTAGCACAAGCGGATCGATCATTATCACAGGTGGATCGATCATTATCACAGGCAGGTTGATCATTATCACAGGCGGGTCGATCATTATCACAAGCAGATCGATCATTAGCACAGGCGGGTCGATCATTATCACAAGCGGATCGATAATTATCACAAGCGGCTCGATCATTAGCACAGGCGGGTCGATCAATATCACAGGTGTGTTGATCATTAGCACAGGCAGGTCGATCATTATCACAGGCGGGTCGATCATTATCACAAGCGGATCGATCATTAGCACAGGCGGGTCGATCAATATCACAGGTGTGTTGATCATTAGCGCAGGCGGGTCGATCATTAGCACAGGCGGGTCGATCATTAGCACAGGCGGGTCGATCATTAGCACAGGCGAGTCGATCATTAGCACAGGCAGGTCGATCATTATCACAGGCGGGTAGATCATTAGCACAAGCGGATCGATCATTATCACAGGTGGATCGATCATTAGCACAGGCGGATCGATCATTCTCTCAAGCGGATCGATCATTACCACAAGCGGATCGATCATTATAACAAGCGGATCGATCATTACCACAAGCGGGTCGATCATTATCACAAGCGGATCGATCATTAGCACAGGCGGGTCGATCATTAGCACAGGCGGATCGATCATTATCACAGGGGGGTCGATCATTATCACAATCGGATCGATCATTAACACAGGCGGGTCGATCATTAGCACAGGCGGATCGATCATTATCACAGGCGGGTTGATCATTATCAGAGGCGGATCGATCATTATCACAGGCGGGTCGCTCATTATCACAGGCGGGTCGATCATTAGCACAGGCGGATCGATCATTAGCACAGGCGGATCGATCATTAGCACAGGCGGGTCGATCATTATCACAGGCGGGTCGATCATTAGCACAGGCGGGTCGATCATTATCACAGCTGGGTCGATCATTATCACAGGTATGTCGATAATTATCACAGGCATTTCGATCATTAGCACAGGCGGATCGATCATTAGCACAGGCGGGTCGATCATTAGCACAGGCTGATCGATCATTAGCACAGGCGGGTCGATCATTAGCACAGGCGGGTCGATCATTAGCACAGGCAGATCGATCATTAGCACAGGCGGGTCGATCATTATCACAGGCGGGTCGATCATTATCACAAGCGGATCGATCATTAGCACAGGCGGGTCGATCATTATCACAAGCGGATCGATAATTATCACAAGCTGATCGATCAATATCACAGGTGTGTTGATCATTAGCACAGGCAGGTCGATCATTATCACAGGCGGATCGATCATTATTACAAGCGGATCGATCATTACCACAAGCGGGTCGATCATTATCACAAGCGGATCGATCATTAGCACAGGCGGATCGATCATTAGCACAGGCGGATCGATCATTATCACAGGGGGATCGATCATTATCACAATCGGATCGATCATTAACACAGGCGGGTCGATCATTAGCACAGGCGGGTCGATCATTAGCACAGGCGGATCGATCATTAGCACTGGCGGATCGATCATTAGCACAGGCGAGTCGATCATTATCACAGGCGGGTCGATCATTAGCACAGGCGGGTTGATCATTATCACAGGCGGGTCGATCATTATCACAGGCGGGTCGATCATTATCACAGGTATGTCGATAATTATCACAGGCGGATCGATCATTAGCACAGGCGGATCGATCATTAGCACAGGCGGGTCGATCATTAGCACAGGCGGGTTGATCATTAGCACAGGCGGGTCGATCATTAGCACAGGCTGATCGATCATTAGCACAGGCGGGTCGATCATTATCACAGGCGGGTCGATCCTTATCACAGGCGGGTCGTTCATTAGCACAAGCGGATCGATCATTAGCACAGGAGGGTCGATCATTATCACAGGCGAGTCGATCATTAGCAGAGGCGGATCGATCTTTAGCACAGGCAGGTCGATCATTAGCACAGGCGGGTCGATAATTATCACAGGCGGGTCGATCATCATTACAGGTGAGTCGATCATTAGCACAGGCGGGTCGATCATTAGCACAGGCGGATCGATCATTAACACAGGCGGGTCGATCATTAGCACAGAGGGTCGATCATTATCACAGGCGGGTCGATCATTATCACAGGCGGATCGATCATTATCAGAGGCAGATCGATCATTATCACAGGTGGATCGGTCATTATCACAGGCGGATCGATCATTAGTACAGGCGGATTGATCATTAGCTCAGGCGGGTCGATCATTTTCACAGGCGGGTCGATCATTAACACAGGCGAGTCGATCATTATCACAGGCGGATCGATCATTATCACAGGCGGATCGATCATTATCACAGGCGGGATGATCATTATCACAGGAGGGTCGATCGTTGGACAGGGGGGTCGATCATTAGCACAGGCAGGTCGATCATTAGCACAGGCGGGTCGATCAATATCACAGGCGGATCGATCATTAGCACAGGCGGATCGATCATTATCACAGGTGGGTCGATCATTAGCACAGGCTGATCGATCATTAGCACAGGCGGGTCGATCATCATCACAGGCGGGTCAATCATTAGCAAAGGAGGGTCGATCATTATCACAGGCGGGTCGATCATCATTACAGGCGAGTCGATCATTAGCACAGGTGGGTCGATCATTATCAGAGGCGGATCGATGATTATCAGAGGCGGATCGATCATTATCACAGGCGGATCGATCATTATCACAGGCGGAACGATCATTAGTACAGGCGGATTGGTCATTCGCACAGGCGGGTGGATCATTAGCACAGGCGGAACGATCATTATCACAGTGGGACGATCATTATCGCAGGAGGGTCGATCGTTGGACATGGGGGTCGATCATTAGCACAGGCAGGTCGAGCATTAGCACAGGCGGGTCGATCAATATCACAGGTGGATCGATCATTATCACAGGTGGGTCGATCATTATAACAGGCGGGTCGATCATCATCTCAGGCGGGTCGATCATTAGCAAAGGCGGGTCGATCATTATCACAGGCGGGTCGTTCATTATCACAGGCGGATCGATCATTATCACAGGCGGTTCGATCATTATCACAGGCGGATCGGTCATTATCACAGGCGGATCGATCATTATTACAGGCGGGTCGATCATCATCTCAGGCGGGTCGATCATTATCACAGGGGGGTCGATAATTATCACAATCGGATCGATCATTAACACACGCGGGTCGATCATTAGCACAGGCGGGTCGATCATTAGCACAGGCGGATCGATCATTAGCACAGGCGGATCTATCATTAGCACAGGCGGGTCGATCATTATCACAAGCGGATCGATCATTAGCACAGGCGGGTCGATCATTAGCACAGGCGGATCGATCATTAGCACAGGCGGATCTATCATTAGCACAGGCGGGTCGATCATTATCACAGGCGGGTCGATCATTAGCACAGGCGGGTCGATCATTATCACAGGCGGGTCGATCATTATCACAGGTATGTCGATAATTATCACAGGCGGATCGATCATTAGCACAGGCGGATCGATCATTAGCACAGGCGGGTCGATCATTAGCACAGGCTGATCGATCATTAGCACAGGCGGGTCGATCATTAGCACAGGCGGGTCGATCATTATCACAGGCGGGTAGATCATTAGCACAAGCGGATCGATCATTATCACAGTCAGGTCGATCATTATCACAGGCGGGTCGATCATTAGCACAGGCGGGTCGATCATTTTCACAAGCGGATCGATAATTATCACAAGCGGATCGATCATTAGCCCAGGCGGGTCGATCAATATCACAGGTGTGTTGATCATTAGCACAGGCAGGTCGATCATTATCACAGGCGGGTCGATCATTATCACAAGCGGATCGATCATTATCACAAGCGGATCGATCATTAGCACAGGCGGATCGATCATTATCACAGGGGGGTCGATCATTATCACAAGTGGATCGATCATTATCACAGGCGGGTCGATCATTATCACAAGTGGATCGATCATTATCACAGGGGGGTCGATAATTATCACAATCGGATCGATCATTAACACAGGCGGGTCGATCATTATCACAGGGGGGTCGATAATTATCACAATCGGATCGATCATTAGCACAGGCGTATCGATCATTATCACAAGCGGATCGATCATTAGCACAGGCGGATCGATCATTATCTCAAGCGGATCGATCATTACCACAAGCGGATCGATCATTATCACAAGCGGATCGATCATTACCACAAGCGGGTCGATCATTATCACAAGCGGATCGATCATTAGCACAGGCGGGTCGATCATTAGCATAGGCGGATCGATCATTAACACAAGCGGATCGATCATTATCACAAGCGGATCGATCATTACCACAAGCGGGTCGATCATTATCACAAGCGGATCAATCATTAGCACAGGCGGATCGATCATTATCACAGGGGGTCGATCATTATCACAATCGGATCGATCATTAACACAGGCGGGTCGATCATTAGCACAGGCGGATCGATCATTATCACAGGCGGGTTGATCATTATCAGAGGCGGATCGATCATTATCACAGGCGGGTCGCTCATTATCACAGGCGGGTCGATCATTAGCACAGGCGGATCGATCATTAGCACAGGCGGATCGATCATTAGCACAGGCGGGTCGATCATTATCACAGGCAGGTCGATCATTAGCACAGGCGGGTCGATCATTATCACAGCTGGGTCGATCATTATCACAGGTATGTCGATAATTATCACAGGCGTTTCGATCATTAGCACAGGCGGCTCGATCATTAGCACAGGTGGGTCGATCATTAGCACAGGCTGATCGATCATTAGCACAGGCGGGTCGATCATTAGCACAGGCGGGTCGATCATTAGCACAGGCAGATCGATCATTAGCACAGGCGGGTCGATCATTATCACAGGCGGGTCGATCATTATCACAGGCGGGTAGATCATTATCACAAGCGGATCGATCATTATCACAGGTGGATCGATCATTATCACAGGCAGGTCGATCATTATCACAGGCGGGTCGATCATTATCACAAGCGGATCGATCATTAGCACAGGCGGGTCGATCATTATCACAGGCGGGTCGATCATTATCACAAGCGGATCGATCATTATCACAGGAGGGTCGATCAATATGACAGGTGTGTTGATCATTAGCACAGGCAGGTCGATCATTATCACAGGCGGGTCGATCATTATCACAAGCGGATCGATCATTACCACAAGCGGGTCGATCATTATCAAAAGCGGATCGATCATTAGCACAGGCGGATCGATCATTAGCACAGGCGGATCGATCATTATCACAGGGGGGTCGATCATTATCACAATCGGATCGATCATTAACACAGGCTGTTCGATCATTAGCACAGGCGGGTCGATCATTAGCACAGGCGGATCGATCATTAGCACTGGCGGATCGATCATTAGCACAGGCGAGTCGATCATTATCACAGGCGGGTCGATCATTAGCACAGGCGGGTCGATCATTATCACAGGCGGGTCGATCATTATCACAGGCGGGTCGATCATTATCACAGGTATGTCGATAATTATCACAGGCGGATCGATCATTAGCACAGGCGGATCGATCATTAGCACAGGCGGGTCGATCATTAGCACAGGCGGGTCGATCATTAGCACAGGCGGGTCGATCATTAGCACAGGCTGATCGATCATTAGCACAGGCGGGTCGATCATTATCACAGGCGGGTCGATCATTATCACAGGCGGGTAGATCAGTAGCACAAGCGGATCGATCATTATCACAGGTGGATCGATCATTATCACAGGCAGGTCGATCATTATCACAGGCGGGTCGATCATTAGCACAGGCGGGTCGATCATTATCACAAGCGGATCGATCATTAGTACAGGCGGATCGATCATTATCACAGGCGGATCGGTCATTATCACATGCGGATCGATCATTATCACAGGCGGGTCGATCATCATCTCAGGCGGGTCGATCATTATCACAGGGGGGTCGATAATTATCACAATCGGATCGATCATTAACACACGCGGGTCGATCATTAGCACAGGCGGGTCGATCATTAGCACAGGCGGATCGATCATTAGCACAGGCGGATCTATCATTAGCACAGGCGGGTCGATCATTATCACAAGCGGATCGATCATTAGCACAGGCGGGTCGATCATTAGCACAGGCGGATCGATCATTAGCACAGGCGGATCTATCATTAGCACAGGCGGGTCGATCATTATCACAGGCGGGTCGATCATTAGCACAGGCGGGTCGATCATTATCACAGCTGGGTCGATCATTATCACAGGTATGTCGATAATTATCACAGGCGGATCGATCATTAGCACAGGCGGATCGATCATTAGCACAGGCGGGTCGATCATTAGCACAGGCTGATCGATCATTAGCACAGGCGGGTCGATCATTAGCACAGGCGGGTCGATCATTATCACAGGCGGGTAGATCATTAGCACAAGCGGATCGATCATTATCACAGTCACGTCGATCATTATCACAGGCGGGTCGATCATTATCACAGGCGGGTCGATCATTATCACAAGCGGATCGATCATTATCACAAGCGGATCGATCATTAGCACAGGCGGATCGATCATTATCACAGGGGGGTCGATCATTATCACAAGTGGATCGATCATTATCACAGGCGGGTCGATCATTATCACAAGTGGATCGATCATTATCACAGGGGGGTCGATAATTATCACAATCGGATCGATCATTAACACAGGCGGGTCGATCATTATCACAGGGGGGTCGATAATTATCACAATCGGATCGATCATTAGCACAGGCGGATCGATCATTATCTCAAGCGGATCGATCATTACCACAAGCGGATCGATCATTATCAAAAGCGGATCGATCATTACCACAAGCGGGTCGATCATTATCACAAGCGGATCGATCATTAGCACAGGCGGGTCGATCATTAGCATAGGCGGATCGATCATTAACACAAGCGGATCGATCATTATCACAAGCGGATCGATCATTACCACAAGCGGGTCGATCATTATCACAAGCGGATCAATCATTAGCACAGGCGGATCGATCATTATCACAGGGGGTCGATCATTATCACAATCGGATCGATCATTAACACAGGCGGGTCGATCATTAGCACAGGCGGATCGATCATTATCACAGGCGGGTTGATCATTATCAGAGGCGGATCGATCATTATCACAGGCGGGTCGCTCATTATCACAGGCGGGTCGATCATTAGCACAGGCGGATCGATCATTAGCACAGGCGGATCGATCATTAGCACAGGCGGGTCGATCATTATCACAGGCAGGTCGATCATTAGCACAGGCGGGTCGATCATTATCACAGCTGGGTCGATCATTATCACAGGTATGTCGATAATTATCACAGGCGTTTCGATCATTAGCACAGGCGGCTCGATCATTAGCACAGGTGGGTCGATCATTAGCACAGGCTGATCGATCATTAGCACAGGCGGGTCGATCATTAGCACAGGCGGGTCGATCATTAGCACAGGCGGATCGATCATTAGCACAGGCGGGTCGATCATTATCACAGGCGGGTCGATCATTATCACAGGCGGGTAGATCATTATCACAAGCGGATCGATCATTATCACAGGTGGATCGATCATTATCACAGGCAGGTCGATCATTATCACAGGCGGGTCGATCATTATCACAAGCGGATCGATCATTAGCACAGGCGGGTCGATCATTATCACAGGCGGGTCGATCATTATCACAAGCGGATCGATCATTATCACAGGAGGGTCGATCAATATGACAGGTGTGTTGATCATTAGCACAGGCAGGTCGATCATTATCACAGGCGGGTCGATCATTATCACAAGCGGATCGATCATTACCACAAGCGGGTCGATCATTATCAAAAGCGGATCGATCATTAGCACAGGCGGATCGATCATTAGCACAGGCGGATCGATCATTATCACAGGGGGGTCGATCATTATCACAATCGGATCGATCATTAACACAGGCTGTTCGATCATTAGCACAGGCGGGTCGATCATTAGCACAGGCGGATCGATCATTAGCACTGGCGGATCGATCATTAGCACAGGCGAGTCGATCATTATCACAGGCGGGTCGATCATTAGCACAGGCGGGTCGATCATTATCACAGGCGGGTCGATCATTATCACAGGCGGGTAGATCATTAGCACAAGCGGATCGATCATTATCACAGCTGGATCGATCATTAGCACAGGCGGATCGATCATTATCTCAAGCGGATCGATCATTACCACAAGCGGATCGATCTTTATCACAAGCGGATCGATCATTACCACAAGCGGGTCGATCATTATCACAAGCGGATCGATCATTAGCACAGGCGGGTCGATCATTAGCACAGGCGGATCGATCATTATCACAGGGGGGTCGATCATTATCACAATTGGATCGATCATTAACACAGGCGGGTCGATCATTTGCACAGGCAGATCGATCATTATCACAGGCGGGTTGATCATTATCAGAGGCGGATCGATCATTATCACAGGCGGGTCGCTCATTATCACAGGCGGGTCGATCATTAGCACAGGCAGATCGATCATTAGCAAAGGCGGATCGATCATTAGCACAGGCGGGTCGATCATTATCACAGGCGGGTCGATCATTAGCACAGGCGGGTCGATCATTATCACAGCTGGGTCGATCATTATTACAGGTATGTCGATAATTATCACTGGCATTTCGATCATTAGCACAGGCGGATCGATCATTAGCACAGGCGGGTCGATCATTAGCACAGGCGGGTCGATCATTAGCACAGGCAGATCGATCATTAGCACAGGCGGGTCGATCATTATCACAGGCGTGTCGATCATTATCACAGGCGGATCGATCATTATCACAAGCGGATCGATCATTAGCACAGGTGTGTTGATCATTAGCACAGGCGTGTCGATCATTATCACAAGCGGATCGATCATTAGCACAGGCGGATCGATCATTAGCACAGGTGGATCGATCATTATCACAGGGGGGTCGATCATTATCATAATCGGATCGATCATTAACACAGGCGGGTCGATCATTAGCACAGGCGGATCGATCATTAGCACTGGCGTATCGATCATTAGCACAGGCGAGTCGATCATTATCACAGGCGGGTCGATCATTAGCACCGGCGGGTCGATCATTATCACAGGCGGGTCGATCATTATCACAGGCGGGTCGATCATTATCACAGGTATGTCGATAATTAGCACAGGCGGATCGATCATTAGCACAGGCGGATCGATCATTAGCACAGTCGGGTCGATCATTAGCACAGGCGGGTCGATCATTAGCACAGGCTGATCGATCATTAGCACAGGCGGGTCGATCATTATCACAGGCGGGTCGATCATTATCACAGGCGGGTTGTTCATTAGCACAAGCGGATCGATCATTAGCACAGGAGGGTCGATCATTATCACAGGCGGGTCGATCATTAGCAGAGGCGGATCGATCTTTAGCACAGGTGGGTCGATCATTAGCACAGGCGGGTCGATCATTATCACAGGCGGGTCGATCATCATTACAGGCGAGTCGATCATTAGCAGAGGCGGGTCGATCATTAGCACAGGCGGATCGATCATTAACACAGGCGGGTCGATCATTATCACAGGCGGGTTGTTCATTAGCACAAGCGGATCGATCATTAGCACAGGAGGGTCGATCATTATCACAGGCGGGTCGATCATTAGCAGAGGCGGATCGATCTTTAGCACAGGTGGGTCGATCATTAGCACAGGCGGGTCGATCATTATCACAGGCGGGTCGATCATCATTACAGGCGAGTCGATCATTAGCAGAGGCGGGTCGATCATTAGCACAGGCGGATCGATCATTAACACAGGCGGGTCGATCATTAGCACAGAGGGTCGATCATTATCACAGGCGGGTCGATCATTATCACAGGCGGATCGATCATTATCAGAGGCAGATCGATCATTATCACAGGTGGATCGGTCATTATCACAGGCGGATCGATCATTAGAACAGGCGGATTGATCATTAGCTCAGGCGGGTCGATCATTATCACAGGCGGGTCGATCATTAACACAGGCGAGTCGATCATTATCACAGGCGGATCGATCATTATCACAGGTGGATCGATCATTATCACAGGCGGGATGATCATTATCACAGGAGGGTCGATCGTTGGACAGGGGGGTCGATCATTAGCACAGGCAGGTCGATCATTAGCACAGGCGGGTCGATCAATATCACAGGCGGATCAATCATTAGCACAGGCGGATCGATCATTATCACAGGCGTATCGACCATTATCACAGGTGGGTCGATCATTATCACAGGCGGGTCGATCATCATCTCAGGCGGGTCGATCATTATCACAGGGGGGTCGATAATTATCACAATCGGATCGATCATTAACACACGCGGGTCGATCATTAGCACAGGCGTATCGATCATTATCACAAGCGGATCGATCATTAGCACAGGCGGATCGATCATTATCTCAAGCGGATCGATCATTACCACAAGCGGATCGATCATTATCACAAGCGGATCGATCATTACCACAAGCGGGTCGATCATTATCACAAGCGGATCGATCATTAGCACAGGCGGGTCGATCATTAGCACAGGCGGATCGATCATTAGCACAGGCGGATCTATCATTAGCACAGGCGGGTCGATCATTATCACAGGCGGGTCGATCATTAGCACAGGCGGGTCGATCATTATCACAGCTGGGTCGATCATTATCACAGGTATGTCGATAATTATCACAGGCGGATCGATCATTAGCACAGGCGGATCGATCATTAACACAGGCGGGTCGATCATTAGCACAGGCTGATCGATCATTAGCACAGGCGGGTCGATCATTAGCACAGGCGGGTCGATCATTATCACAGGCGGGTAGATCATTAGCACAAGCGGATCGATCATTATCACAGGTGGATCGATCATTATCACAGTCAGGTCAATCAATATCACAGGCGGGTCGATTATTATCACAAGCGGATCGATAATTATCACAAGCGGATCGATCATTAGCACAGGCGGGTCGATCAATATCACAGGTGTGTTGATCATTAGCACAGGCAGGTCGATCATTATCACAGGCGGAACGATCATTATCACAAGCGGATCGATCATTATCACAAGCGCATCGATCATTAGCACAGGCGGATCGATCATTATCACAGGGGGGTCGATCATTATTACAAGTGGATCGATCATTATCACAGGCGGGTCGATCATTATCACAAGTGGATCGATCATTATCACAGGGGGGTCGATCATTATCACAGGCGGGTTGATCATTATCACAGGCGGGTCGATCAGTATCACAGGCGGGTCGATCATTATCACAAGCGGATCAATCATTATCACAGGCGGGTATATCATTATCACAGGGGTGTCGATCATTAGCACAAGCGGATCAATCATTAGCACAAGCGGATCAATCATTAGCACAGGCGGATCGATCATTATCTCAGGTGGATCGATCATTATCACAAGTGGGTCGATCATTATCACAAGCGGGTCGATCATTATCACAGGCTGATCGATCATTATCACAGGCGGTTCGATCATTATCACAAGCGGATCGATCATTAGCACAGGCAGATCGATCATTCTCACAGGCAGGTCGATCATTATCACAAGCGGACCGATCATTAACACAGGCGGGTCGATCATTATCACAAGCGGGTCGATCATTATCACAGGCGGGTCGATCATTAGCAGAGGGGGGTCGATCATTATCACAGGCAGGTCGATCATTATCACAGGTGGGTCGATCATTATCACAAGCGGATCTATCATTAGCACAGGCTGATTGATCATTATCACAGGCGGATTGATCATTAGCACAAGCGGGTCGATCATTATCAGAAGCAGATCGATCATTAGCACAGGCAGGTCGATCATTATCACAAGCGGATCGATCATTATCACAAGCGGATCGATCATTAGCACAGGCGGGTCGTTCATTAGCACAAGAGGATCGATCATTAGCACAGGCGGATCGATCATTATCACAGGCGGGTCAATCATTAGCACAGGCGGATCGATCATTATCACAGGCGGGTCGTTCATTAGCACAAGCGGATCGATCATTAGCACAGGGGGATCGATCATTAGCACAATCGGATCGATCATTAACACAGGCGGGTCGATCATTAGCACAAGCGGATCTATCATTAGCACAGGCTGATTGATCATTATCACAGGCGGATTGATCATTAGCACAAGCGGATCGATCATTATCAGAAGCAGATCGATCATTAGCACAGGCGGGTCGATCATTATCACAAGCGGATCGATCATTATCACAAGCGGATCGATCATTAGCACAGGCGGGTCGTTCATTAGCACAAGAGGATCGATCATTAGCACAGGCGGATCGATCATTATCACAGGCGGGTCAATCATTAGCACAGGCGGATCGATCATTATCACAGGCGGGTCGTTCATTAGCACAAGCGGATCGATCATTAGCACAGGGGGATCGATCATTAGCACAGGCGGTTCGTTCATTATCTCAAGCGGATCGATCATTACCACAAGCGCGTCGATCATTATCACAAGCGGATCGATCATTACCACAAGCGCGTCGATCATTATCACAAGCGGATCGATCATTATCACAGGCGGGTTGATCATTATCAGAGGCGGATCGATCATTATCACAGGCGGGTCGCTCATTATCACAGGAGGGTCGATCATTAGCACAGGCGGATCGATCATTAGCACAGGCGGATCGATCATTAGCACAGGCGGGTCGATCATTATCACAGGCGGGTCGATCATTAGCACAGGCGGGTCGATCATTATCACAGCTGGGTCGATCATTATCACAGGTATGGCGATAATTATCACAGGCGTTTCGATCATTAGCACAGGCGGATCGATCATTAGCACAGGCGGGTCGATCATTAGCACAGGCTGATCGATCATTAGCACAGGCGGGTCGATCATTAGCACAGGCGGGTCGATCATTAGCACAGGCAGATCGATCATTAGCACAGGCGGGTCGATCATTATCACAGGCGGGTCGATCATTATCACAGGCGGGTAGATCATTACCACAAGCGGATCGATCATTATCACAGGTGGATCAATCATTATCACAAGCGGATCGATCATTATCACAGGAGGGTCGATCAATATCACAGGTGTGTTGATCATTAGCACAGGCAGGTCGATCATTATCACAGGCGGGTCGATCATTATCACAAGCGGATCGATCATTACCACAAACGGGTCGATCATTATCACAAGCGGATCGATCATTAGCACAGGCGGATCGATCATTAGCACAGGCGGATCGATCATTATCACAGGGGGGTCGATCATTATCACAATCGGATCGATCATTAACACAGGCTGTTCGATCATTAGCACAGGCGGGTCGATCATTAGCACAGGCGGATCGATCATTATCACAGGCGGGTTGATCATTATCAGAGGCGGATCGATCATTATCACAGGCGGGTCGCTCATTATCACAGGAGGGTCGATCATTAGCACAGGCGGATCGATCATTAGCACAGGCGGATCGATCATTAGCACAGGCGGGTCGATCATTATCACAGGCGGGTCGATCATTAGCACAGGCGGGTCGATCATTATCACAGCTGGGTCGATCATTATCACAGGTATGGCGATAATTATCACAGGCGTTTCGATCATTAGCACAGGCGGATCGATCATTAGCACAGGCGGGTCGATCATTAGCACAGGCTGATCGATCATTAGCACAGGCGGGTCGATCATTAGCACAGGCGGGTCGATCATTAGCACAGGCAGATCGATCATTAGCACAGGCGGGTCGATCATTATCACAGGCGGGTCGATCATTATCACAGGCGGGTAGATCATTACCACAAGCGGATCGATCATTATCACAGGTGGATCAATCATTATCACAAGCGGATCGATCATTATCACAGGAGGGTCGATCAATATCACAGGTGTGTTGATCATTAGCACAGGCAGGTCGATCATTATCACAGGCGGGTCGATCATTATCACAAGCGGATCGATCATTACCACAAGCGGGTCGATCATTATCACAAGCGGATCGATCATTAGCACAGGCGGATCGATCATTAGCACAGGCGGATCGATCATTGTCACAGGGGGGTCGATCATTATCACAATCGGATCGATCATTAACACAGGCTGTTCGATCATTAGCACAGGCGGGTCGATCATTAGCACAGGCGGATCGATCATTAGCACAGGCGAGTCGATCATTATCACAGGCGGGTCGATCATTAGCACAGGCGGGTCGATCATTATCACAGGCGGGTCGATCTTTATCACAGGCGGGTCGACCATTATCACAGGTATGTCGATAATTATCACAGGCGGATCGATCATTAGCACAGGCGGATCGATCATTAGCACAGGCGGGTCGATCATTAGCACAGGCGGGTCGATCATTAGCACAGGCGGGACGATCATTAGCACAGGCTGATCGATCATTAGCACAGGCGGGTCGATCATTATCACAGGCGGGTCGATCATTAGCACAAGCGGATTGATCATTATCGCAGGTGGATCGATCATTATCACAGGCAGGTCGATCATTATCACTGGCGTATCGATTATTAGCACAGGCGGGTCAATCATTATCACAAGCGGATCGATCATTAGCACAGGCGGATCGATCATTAGCACAGGCGGGTCGATCATTAACACAGGCGGATCGATCATTATCACAGGCGGATCGATCATTATCACAAGGGGGTCGTTCATTATCACAAGCGGATCGATCATTATCACAGGGGGATCGATCATTATCACAATCGGATCGATCATTAACACAGGCGGGTCGATCATTATCACAGGCGGATCGATCATTAGCATAGGCGGATCGATCATTAGCACAGGCGGGTCGATCATTAGCACAGGCGGGTCGATCATTAGCACAGGAGGGTCGATCATCAGCACAGGCGGGTCGATCATTAGCACAGGCGGGTCGATCATTATCACAGGCGCGTCGATCATTAGCACAGGCGGGTCGATCATTAGCACGGGCGGGTCGATCATTAGCACAGGCTGATCGATCATTAGCACAGGCGGGTCGATCATTATCACAGGCGGGTCGATCATTATCACAGGCGGGTAGATCATTAGCACAAGCGGATCGATCATTATCACAGGTGGATCGATCATTATCACAGGCAGGTTGATCATTATCACAGGCGGGTCGATCATTATCACAAGCAGATCGATCATTAGCACAGGCGGGTCGATCATTATCACAAGCGGATCGATAATTATCACAAGCGGATCGATCATTAGCACAGGCGGGTCGATGAATATCACAGGTGTGTTGATCATTAGCACAGGCAGGTCGATCATTATCACAGGCGGGTCGATCATTATCACAAGCGGATCGATCATTAGCACAGGCGGGTCGATCAATATCACAGGTGTGTTGATCATTAGCGCAGGCGGGTCGATCATTAGCACAGGCGGGTCGATCATTAGCACAGGCGGGTCGATCATTAGCACAGGCGAGTCGATCATTAGCACAGGCAGGTCGATCATTATCACAGGCGGGTAGATCATTAGCACAAGCGGATCGATCATTATCACAGGTGGATCGATCATTAGCACAGGCGGATCGATCATTCTCTCAAGCGGATCGATCATTACCACAAGCGGATCGATCATTATAACAAGCGGATCGATCATTACCACAAGCGGGTCGATCATTATCACAAGCGGATCGATCATTAGCACAGGCGGGTCGATCATTAGCACAGGCGGATCGATCATTATCACAGGGGGGTCGATCATTATCACAATCGGATCGATCATTAACACAGGCGGGTCGATCATTAGCACAGGCGGATCGATCATTATCACAGGCGGGTTGATCATTATCAGAGGCGGATCGATCATTATCACAGGCGGGTCGCTCATTATCACAGGCGGGTCGATCATTAGCACAGGCGGATCGATCATTAGCACAGGCGGATCGATCATTAGCACAGGCGGGTCGATCATTATCACAGGCGGGTCGATCATTAGCACAGGCGGGTCGATCATTATCACAGCTGGGTCGATCATTATCACAGGTATGTCGATAATTATCACAGGCATTTCGATCATTAGCACAGGCGGATCGATCATTAGCACAGGCGGGTCGATCATTAGCACAGGCTGATCGATCATTAGCACAGGCGGGTCGATCATTAGCACAGGCGGGTCGATCATTAGCACAGGCAGATCGATCATTAGCACAGGCGGGTCGATCATTATCACAGGCGGGTCGATCATTATCACAGGCGGGTCGATCATTATCACAAGCGGATCGATCATTAGCACAGGCGGGTCGATCATTATCACAAGCGGATCGATAATTATCACAAGCTGATCGATCAATATCACAGGTGTGTTGATCATTAGCACAGGCAGGTCGATCATTATCACAGGCGGATCGATCATTATTACAAGCGGATCGATCATTACCACAAGCGGGTCGATCATTACCACAAGCGGATCGATCATTAGCACAGGCGGATCGATCATTAGCACAGGCGGATCGATCATTATCACAGGGGGATCGATCATTATCACAATCGGATCGATCATTAACACAGGCGGGTCGATCATTAGCACAGGCGGGTCGATCATTAGCACAGGCGGATCGATCATTAGCACTGGCGGATCGATCATTAGCACAGGCGAGTGGATCATTATCACAGGCGGGTCGATCATTAGCACAGGCGGGTCGATCATTATCACAGGCGGGTCGATCATTATCACAGGCGGGTCGATCATTATCACAGGTATGTCGATAATTATCACAGGCGGATCGATCATTAGCACAGGCGGATCGATCATTAGCACAGGCGGGTCGATCATTAGCACAGGCGGGTCGATCATTATCACAAGCGGGTCGATCATTAGCACAGGCGGGTCGATCATTAGCACAGGCTGATTGATCATTAGCACAGGCGGGTCGATCATTATCACAGGCGGGTCGATCCTTATCACAGGCGGGTCGTTCATTAGCACAAGCGGATCGATCATTAGCACAGGAGGGTCGATCATTATCACAGGCGAGTCGATCATTAGCAGAGGCGGATCGATCTTTAGCACAGGCAGGTCGATCATTAGCACAGGCGGGTCGATCATTATCACAGGCGGGTCGATCATCATTACAGGCGAGTCGATCATTAGCACAGGCGGGTCGATCATTAGCACAGGCGGATCGATCATTAACACAGGCGGGTCGATCATTAGCACAGAGGGTCGATCATTATCACAGGCGGGTCGATCATTATCACAGGCGGATCGATCATTATCAGAGGCAGATCGATCATTATCACAGGTGGATCGGTCATTATCACAGGCGGATCGATCATTAGTACAGGCGGATTGATCATTAGCTCAGGCGGGTCGATCATTATCACAGGCGGGTCGATCATTAACACAGGCGAGTCGATCATTATCACAGGCGGATCGATCATTATCACAGGCGGATCGATCATTATCACAGGCGGGATGATCATTATCACAGGAGGGTCGATCGTTGGACAGGGGGGTCGATCATTAGCACAGGCAGGTCGATCATTAGCACAGGCGGGTCGATCAATATCACAGGCGGATCGATCATTAGCACAGGCGGATCGATCATTAACACAGGCGGGTCGATCATTATCACAGGGGGGTCGATCATTATCACAAGCGGATCGATCATTAGCACAGGCGGGTCGATCATTATCACAATCGGATCGATCATTATCACAGGCGGGTCGATAATTATCACAGGGGGGTCGATCATTATCACAATCGGATCGATCATTAACACAGGCGGGTCGATCATTATCACAGACGGATCGATCATTAGCATAGGCGGATCGATCATTAGCACAGGCGGGTCGATCATTAGCACAGGCGGGTCGATCATTAGCACAGGAGGGTCGATCATTAGCACAGGCGGGTCGATCATTAGCACAGGCGGGTCGATCATTATCACAGGCGGGTCGATCATTATCACAGGCAGGTTGATCATTATCACAGGCGGGTCGATCATTATCACAAGCAGATCGATCATTAGCACAGGCGGGTCGATCATTATCACAAGCGGATCGATAATTATCACAAGCGGATCGATCATTAGCACAGGCGGGTCGATCAATATCACAGGTGTGTTGATCATTAGCACAGGCAGGTCGATCATTATCACAGGCGGGTCGATCATTATCACAAGCGGATCGATCATTAGCACAGGCGGGTCGATGAATATCACAGGTGTGTTGATCATTAGCACCGGCAGGTCGATCATTATCACAAGTGGGTCGATCATTATCACAAGCGGATCGATCATTAGCGCAGGCGGGTCGATCATTAGCACAGGCAGGTCGATCATTATCACAGGCGGGTCGATCATTATCACAAGCAGATCGATCATTAGCACAGGCGGGTCGATCATTATCACAAGCGGATCGATAATTATCACAAGCGGATCGATCATTAGCACAGGCGGGTCGATCAATATCACAGGTGTGTTGATCATTAGCACAGGCAGGTCGATCATTATCACAGGCGGGTCGATCATTATCACAAGCGGATCGATCATTAGCACAGGCGGGTCGATCAATATCACAGATGTGTTGATCATTAGCACAGGCAGGTCGATCATTATCACAAGCGGGTCGATCATTATCACAAGCGGATCGATCATTAGCGCAGGAGGGTCGATCATTAGCACAGGCAGGTCGATCATTATCACAGGCGGGTAGATCATTAGCACAAGCGGATCGATCATTATCACAGGTGGATCGATCATTAGCACAGGCGGATCGATCATTATCTCAAGCGGATCGATCATTACCACAAGCGGATCGATCATTATCACAAGCGGATCGATCATTACCACAAGCGGGTCGATCATTATCACAAGCAGATCGATCATTAGCACAGGCGGGTCGATCATTATCACAGGCGGGTCGTTCATTATCACAGGCGGATCGATCATTATCACAAGCGGATCGATCATTAGCACAGGTGTGTTGATCATTAGCACAGGCGTGTCGATCATTATCACAAGCGGATCGATCATTAGCACAGGCGGATCGATCATTAGCACAGGCGGATCGATCATTATCACAGGGGGGTCGATCATTATCATAATCGGATCGATCATTAACACAGGCGGGTCGATCATTAGCACAGGCGGATCGATCATTAGCACTGGCGTATCGATCATTAGCACAGGCGAGTCGATCATTATCACAGGCGGGTCGATCATTAGCACAGGCGGGTCGATCATTATCACAGGCGGGTCGATCATTATCACAGGCGGGTCGATCATTATCACAGGTATGTCGATAATTAGCACAGGCGGATCGATCATTAGCACAGGCGGATCGATCATTAGCACAGTCGGGTCGATCATTAGCACAGGCGGGTCGATCATTAGCACAGGCTGATCGATCATTAGCACAGGCGGGTCGATCATTATCACAGGCGGGTCGATCATTATCACAGGCGGGTTGTTCATTAGCACAAGCGGATCGATCATTAGCACAGGAGGGTCGATCATTATCACAGGCGGGTCGATCATTAGCAGAGGCGGATCGATCTTTAGCACAGGTGGGTCGATCATTAGCACAGGCGGGTCGATCATTATCACAGGCGGGTCGATCATCATTACAGGCGAGTCGATCATTAGCAGAGGCGGGTCGATCATTAGCACAGGCGGATCGATCATTAACACAGGCGGGTCGATCATTAGCACAGAGGGTCGATCATTATCACAGGCGGGTCGATCATTATCACAGGCGGATCGATCATGATCAGAGGCAGATCGATCATTATCACAGGTGGATCGGTCATTATCACAGGCGGATCGATCATTAGAACAGGCGGATTGATCATTAGCTCAGGCGGGTCGATCATTATCACAGGCGGGTCGATCATTAACACAGGCGAGTCGATCATTATCACAGGCGGATCGATCATTATCACAGGTGGATCGATCATTATCACAGGCGGGATGATCATTATCACAGGAGGGTCGATCGTTGGACAGGGGGGTCGATCATTAGCACAGGCAGGTCGATCATTAGCACAGGCGGGTCGATCAATATCACAGGCGGATCAATCATTAGCACAGGCGGATCGATCATTATCACAGGCGTATCGACCATTATCACAGGTGGGTCGATCATTATCACAGGCGGGTCGATCATCATCTCAGGCGGGTCGATCATTATCACAGGGGGGTCGATAATTATCACAATCGGATCGATCATTAACACACGCGGGTCGATCATTAGCACAGGCGTATCGATCATTATCACAAGCGGATCGATCATTAGCACAGGCGGATCGATCATTATCTCAAGCGGATCGATCATTACCACAAGCGGGTCGATCATTATCACAAGCGGATCGATCATTAGCACAGGCGGGTCGATCATTAGCACAGGCGGATCGATCATTAGCACAGGCGGATCTATCATTAGCACAGGCGGGTCGATCATTATCACAGGCGGGTCGATCATTAGCACAGGCGGGTCGATCATTATCACAGCTGGGTCGATCATTATCACAGGTATGTCGATAATTATCACAGGCGGATCGATCATTAGCACAGGCGGATCGATCATTAGCACAGGCGGGTCGATCATTAGCACAGGCTGATCGATCATTAGCACAGGCGGGTCGATCATTAGCACAGGCGGGTCGATCATTATCACAGGCGGGTAGATCATTAGCACAAGCGGATCGATCATTATCACAGGTGGATCGATCATTATCACAGTCAGGTCAATCATTATCACAGGCGGGTCGATTATTATCACAAGCGGATCGATCATTAGCACAGGCGGGTCGATCATTATCACAAGCGGATCGATAATTATCACAAGCGGATCGATCATTAGCACAGGCGGGTCGATCAATATCACAGGTGTGTTGATCATTAGCACAGGCAGGTCGATCATTATCACAGGCGGATCGATCATTATCACAAGCGGATCGATCATTATCACAAGCGCATCGATCATTAGCACAGGCGGATCGATCATTATCACAGGGGGGTCGATCATTATCACAAGTGGATCGATCATTATCACAGGCGGGTCGATCATTATCACAAGTGGATCGATCATTATCACAGGGGGGTCGATCATTATCACAGGCGGGTTGATCATTATCACAGGCGGGTCGATCAGTATCACAGGCGGGTCGATCATTATCACAAGCGGATCAATCATTATCACAGGCGGGTATATCATTATCACAGGGGTGTCGATCATTAGCACAAGCGGATCAATCATTAGCACAAGCGGATCAATCATTAGCACAGGCGGATCGATCATTATCTCAGGTGGATCGATCATTATCACAAGTGGGTCGATCATTATCACAAGCGGGTCGATCATTATCACAGGCTGATCGATCATTATCACAGGCGGTTCGATCATTATCACAAGCGGATCGATCATTAGCACAGGCAGATCGATCATTCTCACAGGCAGGTCGATCATTATCACAAGCGGACCGATCATTAACACAGGCGGGTCGATCATTATCACAAGCGGGTCGATCATTATCACAGGCGGGTCGATCATTAGCAGAGGGGGGTCGATCATTATCACAGGCAGGTCGATCATTAGCACAGGTGGGTCGATCATTATCACAAGCGGATCTATCATTAGCACAGGCTGATTGATCATTATCACAGGCGGATTGATCATTAGCACAAGCGGGTCGATCATTATCAGAAGCAGATCGATCATTACCACAAGCGCGTCGATCATTATCACAAGCGGATCGATCATTAGCACAGGCGGGTCGATCATTATCACAAGCGGATCGATCATTAGCACAGGCGGGTCGATCATTAGCACAGGCGGATCGATCATTATCACAGGGGGTCGATCATTATCACAATCGGATCGATCATTAACACAGGCGGGTCGATCATTAGCACAAGCGGATCTATCATTAGCACAGGCTGATTGATCATTATCACAGGCGGATTGATCATTAGCACAAGCGGGTCGATCATTATCAGAAGCAGATCGATCATTAGCACAGGCGAGTCGATCATTATCACAAGCGGATCGATCATTATCACAAGCGGATCGATCATTAGCACAGGCGGGTCGTTCATTAGCACAAGAGGATCGATCATTAGCACAGGCGGATCGATCATTATCACAGGCGGGTCAATCATTAGCACAGGCGGATCGATCATTATCACAGGCGGGTCGTTCATTAGCACAAGCGGATCGATCATTAGCACAGGGGGATCGATCATTAGCACAGGCGGTTCGTTTATTATCTCAAGCGGATCGATCATTACCACAAGCACGTCGATCATTATCACAAGCGGATCGATCATTACCACAAGCGCGTCGATCATTATCACAAGCGGATCGATCATTAGCACAGGCGGGTCGATCATTAGCACAGGCGGATCGATCATTATCACAGGGGGTCGATCATTATCACAATCGGATCGATCATTAACACAGGCGGGTCGATCATTAGCACAGGCGGATCGATCATTATCACAGGCGGGTTGATCATTATCAGAGGCGGATCGATCATTATCACAGGCGGGTCGCTCATTATCACAGGAGGGTCGATCATTAGCACAGGCGGATCGATCATTAGCACAGGCGGATCGATCATTAGCACAGGCGGGTCGATCATTATCACAGGCGGGTCGATCATTAGCACAGGCGGGTCGATCATTATCACAGCTGGGTCGATCATTATCACAGGTATGGCGATAATTATCACAGGCGTTTCGATCATTAGCACAGGCGGATCGATCATTAGCACAGGCGGGTCGATCATTAGCACAGGCTGATCGATCATTAGCACAGGCGGGTCGATCATTAGCACAGGCGGGTCGATCATTAGCACAGGCAGATCGATCATTAGCACAGGCGGGTCGATCATTATCACAGGCGGGTCGATCATTATCACAGGCGGGTAGATCATTACCACAAGCGGATCGATCATTATCACAGGTGGATCAATCATTATCACAAGCGGATCGATCATTATCACAGGAGGGTCGATCAATATCACAGGTGTGTTGATCATTAGCACAGGCAGGTCGATCATTATCACAGGCGGGTCGATCATTATCACAAGCGGATCGATCATTACCACAAGCGGGTCGATCATTATCACAAGCGGATCGATCATTAGCACAGGCGGATCGATCATTAGCACAGGCGGATCGATCATTATCACAGGGGGGTCGATGATTATCACAATCGGATCGATCATTAACACAGGCTGTTCGATCATTAGCACAGGCGGGTCGATCATTAGCACAGGCGGATCGATCATTAGCACTGGCGGATCGATCATTAGCACAGGCGAGTCGATCATTATCACAGGCGGGTCGATCATTAGCACAGGCGGGTCGATCATTATCACAGGCGGGTCGATCTTTATCACAGGCGGGTCGATCATTATCACAGGTATGTCGATAATTATCACAGGCGGATCGATCATTAGCACAGGCGGATCGATCATTAGCACAGGCGGGTCGATCATTAGCACAGGCGGGTCGATCATTAGCACAGGCGGGACGATCATTAGCACAGGCTGATCGATCATTAGCACAGGCGGGTCGATCATTATCACAGGCGGGTCGATCATTAGCACAAGCGGATTGATCATTATCACAGGTGGATCGATCATTATCACAGGCAGGTCGATCATTATCACTGGCGTATCGATTATTAGCACAGGCGGGTCAATCATTATCACAAGCGGATCGATCATTAGCACAGGCGGATCGATCATTAGCACAGGCGGGTCGATCATTAACACAGGCGGATCGATCATTATCACAGGCGGATCGATCATTATCACAGGGGGATCGATCATTATCACAATCGGATCGATCATTAACACAGGCGGGTCGATCATTATCACAGGCGGATCGATCATTAGCATAGGCGGATCGATCATTAGCACAGGCGGGTCGATCATTAGCACAGGCGGGTCGATCATTAGCACAGGAGGGTCGATCATCAGCACAGGCGGGTCGATCATTAGCACAGGCGGGTCGATCATTATCACAGGCGCGTCGATCATTAGCACAGGCGGGTCGATCATTAGCACGGGCGGGTCGATCATTAGCACAGGCTGATCGATCATTAGCACAGGCGGGTCGATCATTATCACAGGCGGGTCGATCATTATCACAGGCGGGTAGATCATTAGCACAAGCGGATCGATCATTATCACAGGTGGATCGATCATTATCACAGGCAGGTTGATCATTATCACAGGCGGGTCGATCATTATCACAAGCAGATCGATCATTAGCACAGGCGGGTCGATCATTATCACAAGCGGATCGATAATTATCACAAGCGGATCGATCATTAGCACAGGCGGGTCGATCAATATCACAGGTGTGTTGATCATTAGCACAGGCAGGTCGATCATTATCACAGGCGGGTCGATCATTATCACAAGCGGATCGATCATTAGCACAGGCGGGTCGATCAATATCACAGGTGTGTTGATCATTAGCGCAGGCGGGTCGATCATTAGCACAGGCGGGTCGATCATTAGCACAGGCAGGTCGATCATTAGCACAGGCGAGTCGATCATTAGCACAGGCAGGTCGATCATTATCACAGGCGGGTAGATCATTAGCACAAGCGGATCGATCATTATCACAGGTGGATCGATCATTAGCACAGGCGGATCGATCATTCTCTCAAGCGGATCGATCATTACCACAAGCGGATCGATCATTATAACAAGCGGATCGATCATTACCACAAGCGGGTCGATCATTATCACAAGCGGATCGATCATTAGCACAGGCGGGTCGATCATTAGCACAGGCGGATCGATCATTATCACAGGGGGGTCGATCATTATCACAATCGGATCGATCATTAACACAGGCGGGTCGATCATTAGCACAGGCGGATCGATCATTATCACAGGCGGGTTGATCATTATCAGAGGCGGATCGATCATTATCACAGGCGGGTCGCTCATTATCACAGGCGGGTCGATCATTAGCACAGGCGGATCGATCATTAGCACAGGCGGATCGATCATTAGCACAGGCGGGTCGATCATTATCACAGGCGGGTCGATCATTAGCACAGGCGGGTCGATCATTATCACAGCTGGGTCGATCATTATCACAGGTATGTCGATAATTATCACAGGCATTTCGATCATTAGCACAGGCGGATCGATCATTAGCACAGGCGGGTCGATCATTAGCACAGGCTGATCGATCATTAGCACAGGCGGGTCGATCATTAGCACAGGCGGGTCGATCATTAGCACAGGCGGATCGATCATTAGCACAGGCGGGTCGATCATTATCACAGGCGGGTCGATCATTATCACAGGCGGGTCGATCATTATCACAAGCGGATCGATCATTAGCACAGGCGGGTCGATCATTATCACAAGCGGATCGATAATTATCACAAGCTGATCGATCAATATCACAGGTGTGTTGATCATTAGCACAGGCAGGTCGATCATTATCACAGGCGGATCGATCATTATTACAAGCGGATCGATCATTACCACAAGCGGGTCGATCATTATCACAAGCGGATCGATCATTAGCACAGGCGGATCGATCATTAGCACAGGCGGATCGATCATTATCACAGGGGGATCGATCATTATCACAATTGGATCGATCATTAACACAGGCGGGTCGATCATTAGCACAGGCGGGTCGATCATTAGCACAGGCGGATCGATCATTAGCACTGGCGGATCGATCATTAGCACAGGCGAGTCAATCATTATCACAGGCGGGTCGATCATTAGCACAGGCGGGTCGATCATTATCACAGGCGGGTCGATCATTATCACAGGTATGTCGATAATTATCACAGGCGGATCGATCATTAGCACAGGCGGATCGATCATTAGCACAGGCGGGTCGATCATTAGCACAGGCGGGTCGATCATTAGCACAGGCGGGTCGATCATTAGCACAGGCTGATCGATCATTATCACAAGCGGATCGATCATTAGCACAGGCGGATCGATCATTATCACAGGGGGGTCGATCATTATCACAAGTGGATCGATCATTATCACAGGCAGGTCGATCATTATCACAAGTGGATCGATCATTATCACAGGGGGGTCGATCATTAACACAGGTGGATCGATCATTATCACAGGCGGATCGATCATTATCACAGGCGGGTCGATCATTAACACAGGCGGATCGATCATTATCACAGGCGGATCGATCATTATCACAGGGGGGTCGATCATTATCACAGGCGGGTTGATCATTATCACAGGCGGGTCGATCAGTATCACAGGCGGGTCGATCATTATCACAAGCGGATCAATCATTATCACAGGCGGGTATATCATTATCACAGGGGTGTTGATCATTAGCACAAGCGGATCAATCATTAGCACAGGCGGATCGATCATTATCTCAGGTGGATCGATCATTATCACAAGTGGGTCGATCATTATCACAAGCGGGTCGATCATTATCACAGGCTGATCGATCATTCTCACAGGCAGGTCGATCATTATCACAAGCGGACCGATCATTAACACAGGCGGGTCGATCATTATCACAAGCGGGTCGATCATTATCACAATCGGATCGATCATTAACACAGGCGGGTCGATCATTATCACAGGGGGGTCGATAATTATCACAAGCATAAGATAGCCCCCAGGGTCCAGCATCTGTATCCAGCTGAGCAAAGCTTGGAGAGGATTGTGCCCACTGATGCGGACTCTCCACAGCTGTCGCTGCCACCAGTGTCTGCTCGTGCTCGCTTGTGAGGTGTGAATTACCAGGCAAAAACTCAACTAACACTCTAACTGGACCGACCAAAGTGCAAATATTTGCACTGGTGGATGGCTGTACGTCCTGTGACAGTGCACCCTCAGAGGAATGAGGTCCTCTGAGGAATCATCATCATGTTGTCCACAGAATCTTGCTCTATGCTTGAAGGCCCTGGGAGACAAAAGAAAGAGATATGAATTAATCCTGGCAAAGTAACAATCTTGACAATCACCATACCCAAGCGTCTCATAGTTCAGTCATTGATAAAATAAAGTCAGCACGTGTCTCAGAGATGTTTCTAATTCTGTCACCGGACATCTGCGAGTTCCCAGTCTTTCCAGCTCTGATTGACAGGGACGCAGATCACTGAATCTGGATGCTGGCCTTGCTCTTCACCAATCGATGTTAAACACCACCTAGTTCCTCCAAATTCCACTTTTGCATTGGCCCTTTAAATAGCCAACTGAATACTGCTCTGCCTTATGGTCCTGCAGTCGCCACACAAAAATCGTGGATGTGCAGCTAAACGCCGCCATGAGGACGGTGTCAGGAACTCAGAAGTTCAGTCCAACTGAGTGGTTCCCGGTGCTGTCCCACACTGCCCCACCTGCCATTCGCCGCGACACCACCGTGCTCCGTGAGATGGAAAAACTCATGAGCAACATCGACCTTCCCATTCAAGAAGACCTGAAAAACCCATCACAAAAGCGCTTAAAATCGCGCTGGCCATTCTGGGAAACAGCAGCCAATATTCTTGCAGCTGGTATCGACCCACTATCCAGATGGACGGAATCATGGGATGCAGGCAACATAAAGAACCAAGACCTCATCACTGACCCAACAGCTGAGTTCCCTGGCTTGGACCTCCCTCGTAGACAGTGGACGGCGCTCAATCGAGTCTGCACAGGACATGGATGATGTGGCCTCCCGCTCCACAAGTGGAAGATGAGGGATAACCCAAAGTGCGACTGTGGCCACGAGTCCCAGACAACAGAACACATCACATCAACCTGCCCACTGAGATCTGTTGGGGGAGGCACCTCATTTCTCCACTCAGCATCTCAGGAGGCCATTGAATTGATAGCCAAACTAGACGTCCCATTATAAGCTTTTCCCATCATACGAAACAACAAGTTGACTTGATATTGTGTCTGCGGGTGCAGATCACGTCCGCTGCGTAGCTTAGAGACGCAAAAGCCTGAAGGAAAAATGTAATCACTCAAGTTGAAATCGGAGAATCTGACTCACTAAATTTTCTTCCAGGTTTGGCGCACATAATTCACAGAATTACACCGCCCACCCGCTGGCTCAGAACCCGCCTCTGCATTAATATCAGGGCCACTGTTTCATGCTGGGATACAGTTCCCTGAGTGCTGGTAAGCATTCTTCAGCGGTGAGCCAAGATTGTGAATGTTTGCCGGCTGGTTTCCATGGGGAGGGTGCCGGGGCCGGGGCCGGGTGTGGGGAGGCCATCATAGCTCTGCCGAATCCTGTTCGCATCAAACGAATCATGCACGCAGCCAGTGCCACTAACCAATGTTCAGAAATAGGAGCAATGACTGATTATTTTCCCTTCCCGAACATCCTTTGAATTGTAACATTTTTTGCTGATCAAGCTTTTGCTGTTAATTTTGCACAATATCAATATTGTTTTAAATTAAATCTTTGTAAAAGTAATTTGATGAAAAAGAGGAAGTGTGACAGAATAAACAGTATGCAGTGATGTGAATTTTTTTCTTACAAGCAAGATTTGTGCAGAGAGTAATTGAGTTGTAATTAAATACAGCTTTGTTACTGAAACAGAAGGTTATCTTTTCATTGTTATATTGTTCCCATGTTTCTTTATTTTATATGCTGGTATTCCACATTGAAAAATCTCACTTAGGAATGAAAAGAGCTGTTCCAAGTAGGATTGCAGAACTGCTGCGAGTCTACGGGCAGCTTGAAGATTTATTTCCTTGAACAGCATAGACTCAGTATGGGTGATATTCTGGAATAATGAGATGAGGAAAGTAAATGGCCTAGAAATTGGATTGTGCAATGCCTGTTGTTTTGCCGAACAAATGGGCGCTGAAGGATCAAATATGGCATGTGGCCTGTGCGCACTCTCTCTGTGCTGGGAGTGCACCACATGCCAAATTGATTAGGACGCCCCCAAAGTCATCCAGGATGCACACTTGAAACTAGCGTTACACCCATTTCCTCTGCAAATCCAGAGCCGAACCCCAGTGAAAGGGAGTGCTGAAGACTGCCACAAAAAGGAAGTAAAAGCCACAAAAAGAAAGTAAAGAAAAAAATACTTTCCTGAATGTGGAGCCAGAAGGAACAAAAGTGCTTGCCTCATTTCCACATTGAAACTGCTGGCTGCTGACAGCCATCGCTCACCACTCACCCCTACCTGATCCCCCCCAACCCCCATCTTGGATGCAAAAGACCCGGTGCTGGCATCTCTGCCGATCAACTTTCATCCTCTTCACTGGTTCCTGGGCATGCCGGACACATCCTGATGACATAAGAGAACCAATTTCATGTGCTCCTCTTACATATCAGTTTCGGCGCAGCGATCTTGGGTTTGAAATTCCTCAATTTATTAACGTTAGCAGAAATAATATCCAGAAATAGATAGTATAAATTTGTTGAATTAGGATTTAAATAGTTTTATGGTTGATTTTCCTTTTTCAAATGATGCTGTGTAATTCTGCCATCATTGGGGAAAGATTTCATACGTGACCTTTCCGCAGCAAAATCATAAAACCAATTCTCTATAAACAAGTGTACAGTTTAGTCACATGTAAGGGAAACCTTCTTTTACAGAGTCCTAGATCTAATATGACATTTCGGTTACTATCTCTTTTGAGCTGGTTTGCTTCCATTTCCTAATTGTAGCTCCTATCTATCCTGCTGTTGCAGTTCCTTTCCTGAATGTGTGTGTGTTTTATGATTACTGGTTGTACACTGGTAGAAAGAGGTTTGTTCTATTCAATTCCTCTTGTGTAATAATGTCTCTTTGATGGTAGTCTTGCGATATTTTCTGCCCATTTAAGCTTCTGCTCACCTGAAAATGATTACTTAGGGCCTGATATTCCTTGTATTGAAATGTCTGTTTTTCATCATGACTGACAAATCATTAATCCAGAATGCATGGCTTTGAAACATTCACCTCCTGTGAATTTGAAGAATGCTATAGTGTACCTGCAATAACGATCCATTAACACTTTAGAGTGCACAATTTTGTGGAAAGTGGCTCAATAAGAAGAGAAAAAATATGATTTACTGAGGAGGCCTTGTAAGTACTGGTAAACTCTCTTATAGAGAGACAAGAGCAGATCTTTTATGGGGGGGGGGGGGTGGAGGGGGAAGACTGCCCATAAATATGCTCCAAATGTGGCAATATGCCATTCAAAGAGTAATCTCAGTGCCAGCTAAGAGAAGACCACAAAGGGAAGGCATGAATATTATTGTAAATTAGCAACACAAGACACATTTGCACATGAATAAAGGTAACAGTGCATAACGATATATTCAAACAACTCTTGTATTGACAGAGAAATGTTAGCAGAAATGAAAGTAGCATTGTTATGCAAATTACATTATACATGCTGTGATGGAAAAGAAAATGTAGTGTGGGAAGGAATTTCCATGGGTAAAATTGCTCTGTCTCAATCCCTACTACCCTTATGTTTAAATTCACACATGTACAGCCCAAAACAGCAATAACTCCCTCAATAAGTGCAAATTATAATTGATTGACCACTTTATTGGAAGGTAGTCTGGGAAGTGGAAAGAGTCCTACAGCCAGATTTCTCTGCCATCTCAAGAGCATCCAGTTGACAGCAGTTCCGTGACATAACATAATCCTTCACAAACAGTAGGTGCCATCTCAGCAAACAATGAGCGCACAGTGCCTGCAGCAAAGGAGACTCCTGGCATTAGTGCGCATCCATCACTGTTAGTCACACGTACAGGTGGTAGTGGCTCTTCTATATTGCTTGCAGCTCACCAGCTGGCTATGGAGCCACTCACCAGTGCTACTTCCTCAACTAGAAGTCCGTCCCTAGTGAGTGGCTGTATCGGCAACTGCTGCGTGAACAACTAGGACAGAAAAGGAGCTAACGTGTCTTTCGACATGCACAAGATAGTACAGACAAATGAAGGTTTCAAATGTAAACCCTTGTTCTGATGAAGGGTCTATACTTGAAATGTTAAGTTTTCTGTTCTCTCCACTGATGCTGCCTGACCTACTGAGTGTTTCCAGCATTTTCTGAATTCGATATATATTGTTGTTCATCATTCTTTCATTGTGTTGCAAGTGAAGTGTCAACTGTTCAAATGCCAAAGGCCGACTCCTGTGATGTCACCTGTGGCTGTTTGGAAGATGTATTTCTAGGGAGGTCCAGGGGCATGTTTCCTTGGAAAAGTTTGAATTTTTGCTTTATAAATGTTGCATTCCAGTGAATTTTAAACAGCTTTACACTTCAAAATTGTTACATTTTTAATCTTAAGAAAATGAAATGCAAAGACATTTGGGTTTTCAAATGATAAACTAGCCATGCACTAAAATTGCAGAGATAATAATGTCGATAAACACAATAAGCATTCATATACGATTATCCTACAGCATAATTTCAAAATCATGTTATTTAGTGCCGATGGTAAGTTAAGTTGTGCAATTAGATATAATATAAACAGCTAAACTACTAGAAATTAACCACTTGTTCTTTAAGTGTAACTCATTTCCCCTGGTAGTTAACTGAACCAAATTCTATTGAAGGAGAAGCCATATTTCTGAGAGTTGGAGCATTTTAGTGAAGTAACTTATTCTCAAGAAATAAGTAATTATGGGCTGCAACGCAGTGGAAAGCCAAGCTTAAAAAGTCCCCGCCTCTTTGTTCACATTAAAATTTCTGAGCACTTGGCTGTCTCTGGTCAGAAAGTGACAGACATCAGCCAACGTTATGTCTGGGCTGGTGTATTCCAAAATAGACTTAGCAGCTCAAATTAACCAGCTGCTGATGGCTTAGATTTAAATTTCTGGCTTAAATAGTATATGTAACTTTGCAGATATTTTACTAACATCACAGACTGCATCATATAAGAAACATTTGTCCTATGCATGAAAGTAAAACATGGGCCATTAAACAAAAAAAAAACATTTTAAAAGAAAACCCTACATTTGCCCCAAAGATAAAAAAAATGTTTCTAAATAGAGCAGAGACAAAAGCCCTTTGATAAATGAACTGCACAATCTTCACTGTTTTGGCCAGGCTAATAAAGATGCATCCCGAAAGATGTGAAGACGAGGCAACAGAAGAGATTATCCAAAAAAGACGCCATGAAAGGAATCATTCAATTTCTGCTACATCCTTTCTCTGCAACAAGATGAGGCAGAAAAAGGAAGGTGTCCTAATTGCTGAAATGGAAAGGAAAATGTCAGAGTTTATCTGGTACCCTAGTGATTAAAGTCGCACAGCTATCCTACACTCAGGCGGCATACTGACCACAGCTGAGGTTGTCAGCTAATTTACCAAACAAGATCTGTGACAAAAAATCTATACAGAGGCTAGCAAATAAAACAGTTTCATAATTGTCTTAACAACTTTTCTGACCTTTCGGCAAAGCACAATGTTAAAAAATAGAAAAACAAAAGTGTGACGTTCACACAATCAATCAGACTGCAACAAGGATGTCCTTGTTGAAAACATTTTATTACAAAGTGTTGATGGCTTCAAGAATGCAATTTCCCAACAATAGCATGTAGTTACTCAGTGTACTAACCAAGAAAAGAAAGTTCCAAAATTCTAAAGCATGTTGTTTTAGGTTGTGAGGTAAATTACAAACACTGAAAAAATGTGTTGTTAAAAAAGCCCTCTTTCTATTATGAAATGTAAATAAATAAGATCATTTTTGATATGAATTTTTAGTTAACAATGATCCAGAGTAGGAAAAGAAGTGCAGTATGGGTATGCTTGAGATGCAATGAAAGAGCAGTAACATTGAGCAAGGGCTTTCCATGGGCAAGCAGTAAACGTGGAACAACTTGACAGACTACACTTTGTGAAGCAATTTGGGTCTTGGTATTGTTCTGTAGTCTTACCTTGCCATTTTCTTTAGTGTGTGTCTTCTCCTGCTTTTGTTTCCAGTTCCGGTACAGATCATTGCACCTAGTCAGCGCCTCCTGACAGGCGTGCTGAATTGTTTCTCTCTGTGGAGGGCACCTTGGAGTGACAACCAGGAAAATCCTCCTCACACCCATCTCATGCAGCATATCCATTTCATCAACCACCCAACAGGAGGTCAGGTCCTGCACCACTCCTTCAATTGACCACAGACTGTTTCATGCCTCCACATTGATTTTCCTGGCACTTTGACCCTGATATTAACTCACAGTCACGTTGGGTGCGGGGTGGGGGGTCCAATATTGTGTGGGAAACCTAGATGTAAGCTCACCACGTCTGCCAGTGGCTTTTTTAACACAGCCAGCTTATTAGCATTTTACTTCCGGGTTTGGCGTCGATTGCGCGGCAGCGGGCGTGATAAGGACCCACATGATCCAATCTCAACTCCAGTATTTAAAAGGCCAATCGAAGTTGGAATTTGGAGGTGTTGGAGTTGGAAAAAAGAGAAGGCAAGGTGTGGCAGTGGATTCCAGACGGGCAAAGGCTGAGCTGCAGTTAAACACGGAAGTCAGCGGGTTGGAGTAGTAGCCTCTCCAACACTTTATAACAAGTGAAAAGTAAGGAGATCGGGCGGTAGATGGAGGCTTCACAAGCATTCTTCCCCTGCTTCAGGAGGGCAATTACTTTAGTTTCCCTCCAAATAGGTGGAATTTTACCAGTTGCCAGTACCTCAGAAAAGGAGGCCAACCATCTCTTCGCTTTGGGTCCCAGTGCTTTTAGGAATTCTAGATAAACACCATCTGGACCAGCAGCTTTTCCAGATTTGGTTGTCGACAAGGCTGCATTTAGTTCGTCAAAGGTGAATGGATTAGACATCGTTGACGATCTTGGTGCCACCATCAAGTTTGTCGAAAGCTGCTGCTTCACCTGGCGTCGAAATTCTTTGTCATCGAGCCAACCATTCCTAAGGAGCAAGCGGGCTTCCCGCGCAGCCGTAACTGCTGCGACCAAGTAGCTTTAACAACGTACATCGAAGTAGGCTTCCAGCGCCAGCTCAGGACCGCCGTAGCACTCGTGGACCTGTCAGCGACGTATGACACAGTATGGAAACATGGACTGCTTTTCAAGCTCTCCACCATTTTACCCTGCAGAACAATGATCCATCTTCTCAACTCCATGCTTAGTAACCGACACTTCCATGTGTACTCTGGCACCCAGAAGAGCAGATATAGAACATTGAACAACGGGCTCCCACAGGGTTCTGTCCTGGCCTGAAACAGAGACCCGCAAGTTTGTATATGCTGATGACTTTCCCTTGGCCACGCAAAACGTGAATCTGTCCATCACTGAAGAGGCCCTAACCAGTGATTTACAGAGGATGGAGGCCTACTTCTGCCAATGGCGACTTCGGCCAAACCCACAAAAGACTGTCACCTCGACATTCCACCTCAACACCCATCAAGCAAACCAAGCTTTGAAAGTCTCCTTTTGCAGCGCAGAGGTAAACCATGCCAAAAAACCCTCCTAATTAGGAGTCATGCTTGATCGCACCCCGTCATTTCCAACATCTCCAGAACCTTGGGAAGAAACTAAAGAATAGGGTCAACTTGATCCAGAAACTCGCCGGATCCACATGGGGAGCAGACGCTCAAACCCTCCGTACGGCAGCACTCGCCCTGGTGTACTCTACAGCTGAGTACTGCTCTCCGGCATGGCTATTGAGTCCGCATGTCAAATCCGTTGATGTACAGCTGAATTCTACTATGAGAATTATCACCGGTACGCTTTTATCGACACCAACACCTTGGCTGCCCGTGCTTGCAAACATCGCACCGCCACACCTATGCTGCGAATATGCAGTCTCCAGATCCAGTGATCTCCCCTCAGCCTTGATGACCGATGGTGAAATGCTTGGAAGAACTGCAACATATGGAATGGATTCCTTATAGAAGACCTCACACTCCAACCTGAAGGATCAAACCTTCCTCGCAAACAGTGGACAACCATCAACAGCCTCAGAACTGGTCATGGTAGATGCTGCCATCTTCTCCATAGATGGAAGATTAAAGCATCCGCATCATACGACTGTGGAGCTCCTAATCAGACCCTGGAGCACATCATTGAGCATTGCCCTCAGAGGAAATTCGCAGGCAGCCTACAAGATATCCACGCTGTTACACCGGAAGCTTTGGCCTGGATATCCAACTTAGATATTGACATTTGATTTGCTTAGCTACTACCATACGAAAGAAGAAGAAGCAGGTTGGAGCTGGCTTCTGGTCGTGCTCGCACCCAGTGTCAGCCATGGCTCAGCTGGTAGCACTCTCGCCTCTGAGTCAGAAGGTTGTGGGTTCAAGTCCCAATCCAGAGACTTGAACACGAAAATCCAGGCTGACACTCCAGTGCAGTACCGAGGGAGTGCTGCACTGTCAGAGGTGTCGTCTTTCAGATGAGATGTTAAACCGAGGCCCCGTCTGCTCTCTCAGGTGGACATAAAAAATCCCATGGTACTATTTTGAAGAAGAGCAGGGGAGTTATCTCCGGTGTCCTGGCCAATATTTATCCCTCAATCAACATCACTGAAACAGATTATCTGGACATTATCACTTTGCTGTTTGTGGGAGCTTGCTGTGCACAAATTGGCTGCCGCGTTTCCTACATTTCAAAAAGTACTTCATTGGCTGTAAAGCACTTTGGAACATCCGGTGGTCGTGAAAGGCGCTATAGAAATGCAAGTCTTTCTTGCTACTCCAGGTTAAAATTCCCCCCTTTGTTTTTGCCCGACACTCCTTACCCCACACACCAACAGCAAAAGGCTGACAAATATTTTAAATGAACCTTTATAAAAACTGAACTCATATTGTCTCCTATATATAGTCACTTACCTTTAACTGAGCTTCTAGCCAGATCTTTTGCATGCGCCATTAGGCTGTTTCTGGTACAAAACCTAAGCTTTGCTTGGAGCTCCTGCTAATTATTCTAATGAGTTGACCCCTGAAAATTGCAGGCAGTCAGCTCAGTGCACTTTTGGATAGCTTTATGCGAGCAATTGGCCATTCCTGTCCCAACCTTACCAGGATCACAACATTGTCCCTCAAATGTCAGGGACACCTGGGAGATATAAGAAGTAGACCCATTTGTAAAGGATAAGATTCTCAATGAGCTAGTGTGATCGGAAGTTTGTAGGGTAAAGGGAGCTAAAATAAATCATGGGGATTTCTATGGACCACAAGGTAAAAACAAAAAGGACAGGTTATTCTATGAAGAGAACATAAAATTATGTATAAATATAAAAATCATGCTACTGGGGCATTTTAACCACCCTAATATCAACTGGGAACGCTTAATGGATCTAGACTATCAGCTCGTAAATGCAATGCATTACTGCATTCTGACTCTGTGTGTTAGGGATACCAGGAGTGGTAAGGCACATCTTGACTTGGTAATGACAAGTGACCCAGATAGCATACTGGGAATGGAAATGGGAACACCCTAGGAAATAGTGATGAGAACTTAATTACATTTGACATGATCTGTGGTACACCAGTATCACAAATCAATAATCAGATATACTATTTTAAAAGAGTAAACGTCAAGGAAATAAGAGTAAAGCTTAAACAATTCAATTGGGTAAGGTGATTGACAAAATAACCAGAGGCAAGTTGAAGAGAATTTTTTTTTTAACGCAGGGAGTTGTTGTGATCTGGAATGCACTGCCTGAAAGGGTGGTGGAAGTAGATTCAATAGTAACTTTCAAAAGGGAATTGGATAAATATTTGAAGGGGGAAAATTTGCAGGGCTACAGGGAAAGAGCAGGGGAGTGGGACTAATTGGATAGCTCTTTCAAAGAGCCGGCACAGGCACAGTGGGCCAAAGGGCCTCCTTCTGTGCTGTATCATTCTATAATTCTATGAAGTCTTTAGGAACAAAGGTGAGAAGACCCACTTGGAAAAATACAGGAGGCTCCAAAAAAAGGCAGTCATAGGGGCAATGAGGGAACTATAAAGCAGAATAGCTATAGCAGCCACACGTAAAAGTCAGAAATTCCTCCTAAAAGAGTTATTAAGGAAGAAATGGGATGCATTAAAAATTGCAAGTGCTGTTGAAAATCAGGAGGAACTAAAATGAGTTACTAAGTGGTAACTTCCTGGAAGTATTCACTAGAGAAGACACTAGTAGCACACCGCCTGCCACAGGAGGTTCTAGAACTAAACTTATTGACTTTGGCAGATACTTGTTTGGAGGTTACATGCAGGCTCAAAATAACAAATCCCCAGGGACAGACAGTTTATACCCGAGGATGCTAAGTGAGATTAGGGATGAAATCTATAAAGTGCCGACAGTCATCATGAGGGAGTCATATAACACAGGGGAGATGCCATTGCATTTGAAACAAGCCAATATGGTATCCAGTTTCAAAGGCAACAAAACAAACATAGATGATGATAGACTCATTAATCTTGGATCCATAATTTTCAAAATAATAGAATCAAATCATTAGGAACAAATGTGAGAATTACCTATATTAAAATATACTGCAAACAAGAGCTAACATGGCTTCAGAAGCAGGAGACCCTTGAATTTTTAAAAGATAAAAATTCTAAGTGCACATTGGAAAGCCTTATAATTTACTGTATCTGCACTTGCAGAAACTTTTTGATAAAGTCCTGCATGATGGAGAAGCCCAGCACATGAGTGCGAAAGACAAGGCTAAAGTGTTTGCAACCATCTTCAGCCAGAAGTGCAGAGTGGATGATCCATCTCGGCCTCCTCCTGAGGTCCCCACCATCACAGAAGCCAGTCTTCAGCCATTTCAATTCACTCTACATGATAAAGAAATGGCTGAGTGCACTGGATACAGCAAAGGCTTTGAGCCCCGTCAACTTCCCAGCTGCCGTGCTGAAGACTTGTGCTCCAGAACTAGCCGTGCCTCTAGCAAAGCTGTTCCAGTACAGCTACAACACTGGCATCTACCCGATAATGTGGAAAACTGTCCAGGTATGTCCTGTCCACAAAAAGCAGAACAAATCCAATCCAGGCAATTACCGCCCCATCAGTCTACTCTCAATCATCAGCAAAGTGATGGAAGGTGTCTCATCGACAGTGCTATCAAGTTCCACTTATTCACCAATAACCTGCTCACTGATGCCCAGTTTGGGTTCTGCCAGGACCACTCGGCTCCAGACTTCATTACAGCCTTAGTCCAAACATGAACAAAAGAGCTGAATTCCAGAGGTGAGGTGAGAGTGACTGCCCTTGACATCAAGGCAGTATTTGACCGAATGTGTGGCATCAAGGAGCCCTAGTAAAATTGAAGTCAATGGGAATTGGGGAAAACTCTCCACTAGTTGGAGTCATACCTAGCACAAAGGAAGATGGTTGTGGTTGTTGGAGGCCAATTATCACAGCCCCATGACATCGCTGCAGGAGTTCCTCAAGGCAGTGTCCTAGGCCCAACAATCTTCCGCTGCTTCATCAATGACCTTCCCTCAATCATAAGGTCAGAAATGGGGATGTTCACTGATGATTGCACAGTGCTCAGTTCCATTCACAACTACTCAGATAATGACGCAGTCTGTGCCCACATGCAGCAAGACCTGGACAACATTCAGGCTTGGGCTGATAAGTGGCAAGTAACATTCATGCCACACAAGTGCCAGGCAATGACTATTTCCAACAAGAGAGAGTCTAAACACTGCCCCTTGACATTCAACTGCATTACCATCGCCGAATCCCCCACCATCAACATCCTGGGGGTCACCATTGACCAGAAAATTAACTGGACCAGCCACATAAATACTGTGGCTACAAGAGCAGTTCAGAGGCTGGGTATTCTGCGGCGAGTGTCTCACCTCCTGACTCCCCAAAACCTTTTCACCATCTTTAAGGCACAAGTCAGGAGTGTGATGGAATACTCTCCACTTGCCTGGATGAGTGCAGCTCCAACAGCACTCAAGAAGCTTGACACTATCTAGGACAAAGCAGCCCACTTGATTGGCACCCTAACCGCCACCTTAAATATTCACTCCCTCCACCACCAGCACACCGTGGCTGCAGTGTGTACCATCTACAAGATGCACTGCAGCAACACGCCAAGGCTTCTTTGACAGCACCTCCCAAACCCGCGACCTCTACCACCTAAAAGAACAAGGGCAGCAGACGCATGGGAACTCCCTCACCTCCAAGTTCCCCTCAAGTCACACACCGTCCTGACTTGGAAATATATCTCCGTTCCTTCATCGTTGCTGGGTCAAAATCCTGGAACTCCCTCCCTAACAGCACTATGGGAGTACCTTCACCACAGGGACTGCAGCGGTTCAAGAAGGCGGCTCACCACCACCTTCTCGAGGGCAACTAGGAATGGGCAATAAATGCTGGCCTTGCCAGCAACGCCCACATCCCAGGAATGAATAAAAAAAATGAATAGCTGCTATCCAAGCTTAAAGCAATGATATCCTAGGTAAAACTTGAAGGTGAAAATGGAATTAGCTGAAAGTGGAAGTAGCAATTACTAGTTAGGAGATAATGTCAAGCTGGGGAGATAACTGAGTGTAGTACCCCAAGAATCAGTGATGGGACCCCGGCTGTTTTTAAAATACATATATAACCTCGATTCAAAAACGCAATGAAGTGCAGGTTTCAATACCTGCACCTGAGGAAGTAGGCTTCAAGCTCACCTGATATTGGGCCTCAGGACTCATCTAAATTACACCGGCGAGCTATGGACACCTATTTGGCATCTCCAGGCAGCTTACTGGTGAAAAGGCCTCAAATATCGAACTTCTGCGTCACCGGCAGCAGCCCTCAGCAAGTCTTAGGAGGAACGTGACCGGGAGAGGTGGGGCTACTGGGAGAGGAAGGTGGCAACGGCGGTGATCAGAAGGGTGGAGGCAGCAATTAGAAGGGGGTTCGAGGTCACAATCGGTGGGAGGTTGGATGCAGTGATCGGGGGTGAGGGAAGTGATTGCCAGTAGTGGCCCATCTAGGAGAACTCCAGATTCAGGTAACTTTTAAAAACTTACCTTTTTGGCGCATGTAGTCCTGTTTTTCCTGAATGTAGGCGTCCAGGTGCTGCCTGTGTTCAGGGCAACCAAATCTTGCACAGGGGGCCTCAAACAGGCATTAGGCTCCTTATTTGCGTATGCCTTTTTTTTGCCTATACCAATATGGTGGGCGGTGCACCTCCAGCCCATAATGAGTATGCGCTTCCTGCCCGTCATATTGGAGGCTTAGCCGCAAGTTTAGCACCTGAAAAACGGGCACGTGGCATTGAATTTCTAGGCTATTGAAGTTGGTCAAATTTGCAAATGGCACTAAACTAAAAGTGGGGGGTCAATTTAATCTGATGAAGTAGTTAAAAAATCTATTAGGTCCGAGAAAAAATTTGCAAGAGGGCAGAACTTTGGCAATGAAATTCAATATGGATAAGTGAAAGGTGTTACACATTGGAGGAAAAAAAATGAGGGGGAGATACTTAATTCTGTTGACCAGGGTAGATGCTGAAGGAAATCTGAAGTGATAGTAGACTCAACACTTACGGCCCTAGATTTTCTGATTGGTTTACTGTTCGTAGTATATTCATTTTAAATGCATTATCGGCAGCATTGCAGTCATAAAATCTAGGCCATCATGTCTAGTCATTACAGAACATAAATCAAAAAAAATAAACAGAATGTTGAGCTATATTACCAAATCAGCAGCATATGAGTCTGGGGCCATCATGCTGAATCATACTATGGTCGGGCAGCACCCTGAATACTTCATTCAGTCCTGGTAACCAAGGCACAAGAAAAACATCCAAGCCTCGGAAGCACTGCTGATCCCTATTAGAAAATCTCACAATTGTATGCCTTGAAACCAGTCAAATGAGAGAGGAATTTATCAAGATATATAAATTACTAAGTGGAACAGAAAAAGTTTTATTTTAAGTTAAAAATGACTACAGGACAAAGAGACATGTGCAAACCAGTAAATTCAGGACGAATGTGAGGAAGCACTTCTTCATAGAGTGATCAATACCTGGAATGTTCTTCTGGGATGGATAATGGAGGGAAGAACTCTGGAATCATTGAAGAACCTGATGGATGGTGTAGGTTTATATGGCAGGATGAGCTCAATAGGCTGAATAGCTTCCTTCATCTGTACTTTTTTTTGTGATCTTCATGATATAGCTTGATGGATAGGAATGTTCTATACTGCTCGAAAGGGGGTCATCAATGGACATGCTAAGTCAACTCTGTAACCTTTTAAGGTAATGGGATCGATGATCGGGACCTTTTCATCACCAGGAAGCCCTGAATCAACTGATGTCTGAGGGGGCACTTAGAGGTCAGAAACCCAAAGTGGGATTTTTAGGCCACCTTAATTAGTGGTGGTTGTGTCTGCTGACTAGTAGTTCCTTCTCTCTTGGCACATTGAAAACTACTTAGTAGAGATCAGTTTATTCTGTCTGCCAATAGCCAAACCATTTCCTCCACCAAAAGAGATTGGGACTACCTGGTTATCTCTATAGCACACCTGACTATAGTGTAGTCCATAGGCTTCTGGGTTTTGCCTTTTTCCAACACCCATGGATTAAAATTTAGCACTATTTTTTTCTCTGATAAGAGACAGACCGTTAAACAAGAGGGCATAAAGAAAGCAGGATTGCACAGTATCCAGGACTTGTATCCCAAAAAGTATCTCTCTTTTGCATATGTATCATATAAACATGAGTTATTCATAATATGTTCAACATATGCAGCTTCATTTTTGCTAAGGTCAATCAAAGCTGGTAATCAAGCTAGTCAAAACTAAACCTTCAGCACTTTTATATAAATGAATTATTATTCAAACCTTCCATTCCTTTAATGATTGAATCCACAGGAGAAAAAATCTTGGTGTGAAGGTTCATGAAAAAAAAAATCAGTCTTTTTGTCTGACCCTTGTGCAATCTTAATAATGTTTTCCATAAACACATATGCTTTACTTGAGTCCGTGTCATCTTATAGCCTTAAATTTCTCATTCTAAGGCAGTTGCCTTTCACGCCTTAGTTTTGGACATCAGTGTATTTTTATGAATTAGTGCTGCCACACTGGAGCCTCGCTCAACGGGGGGGTAGATTGGACAACTGGGCACACAGATTAGAGGGCACAATTCACGGCCCTCACAATTTTCCAGTTGTTTCCAAGAATATTGTCTTATTTGCACTGCCTTGCCAGGAACATGAATTTGTCAAATTCACCGCACTGAGCCTGAGTTTCAGGATGTCATTGTAGGTCCATCATGTTTCCAGCTGTATTGAAGAGATCTCAACCAATATAATACTCATCATAACAGTATTTGCATTTATATGAGGCCTTATTATATGAAAACAGTTAAAAAAAAACTTCATGCAAAGAATGGCTTTTAAAGTGTGATGAATGTTATGTGGCAACCATTCTGCACCAACAAAATTAATGAGGAGCTAATCTATACTAGTTTTGTTGTATTAGAATGTTGGCAGAGGACCTATAGAATTTCCTAATACAAAAAAAAATACTGCAGATGCTGGAAATCTGAAATAAAAACAGAAAATGCTGGAGATACTCGGCAGGTCAGGCAGCAACTGTAAAGAGAGAAACAGAGTTAACTGCTACACTGTTTAGAGATAAAACACAACTGCTATTGGCTAGATCTCTGTAGAACTAGCACAACAATAGAAGCAAAGAACTGTGGATTCTTAGATCATTTAATTAGATGAGGTTTACTCCATCATCGTACAATGAATTAATAGCTGGGTTTTGGTATATATATATATATATATAATATAAACTAGCAGATCAAAAAGATAAAATTATAGCTTATCACACTTCAGCTTTGGGCACCAAACAGTCCAATGGGAAACAATCACTCTAGACTTTATTACTAAGGTAGCCCATGGAGTAATCTTTTTGACTCTACTAAACAGTATTTGTCTGGACTTCAAATCCACAATATGGTCTTTTTAACACAGATGTAACATAAATGATACAAAGCCCACCCACATTTTTACCAATGAATTAGGCTCAATGAATGAGAAAGAGCATATTTCAGCTAGGGCACTTAACTGCTTGTTCCTTGTAATTTCCAGTTAGGTATGTTTGAACCCCAGTAAGGTGTGTGTGGGTCTAATAAGGAAAGGCTTTAGCACTGTAAACAGATGGGGGAAAAATTCAGTTGGTTATCGCCTCCCGTTAGCGCCTCCAGGGGGCGGTAATGGGGCGCTAGGAACTTAGCGCCCGAGCGTGGCGAGTTTAGCGCCGCTCGCAAAATTTACCAGACCTTTTGCGGCAGCGCTAAACACTACCGCCACAATCTCCAGACCGGATATTGAGTCGCGCCCCCTGCCTTTCCGCCTGCCGCTAGGAACGACAGGTAGAGGGGAATGTTTTGCAGTCGGGAAGGAGCTGGAGGAGTACTATTTAAAGGCAGCCGCCTCCTGCCTTTTCTTGTCGGCGAATTTTTCTACCACGCATGCTGAGAGGGAGAGAGACGTCTGGAGAGATTCAATGCTGTGCAAAGGAGTTTTGGGTCCTGAGCAGCACTTTGCAGGTTCATTTTTATTTCACCTTCATTCCAGTGATTTAGAGAGACTGTGGGGGCTGCACTGACTCGGGGCATCGTCCTGCACCTGCAGAATCGGAGGCAGCAGAGGCGCAGAGAGAGAGTGGCAAACATGGCCAGAGGGAGGAAGGCCAACAGGCCTCTGCACAGGAGACCTTACCCTCCGTGGGTATTCAGGGAGCAGTTCTCATAACTTCATTTGTCTGAGGAGCAGTGTTTGCGCAGGCTGCGCTTCAGCAAGGAGGTGGTCACTGAGCTCTGCTACCTGCTGCAACCAGATCTGCAGCCTCAACTGAGGACCAGGACGTCTCTGTCGGTGGCAGTAAAGGTGACAGTGGCTCTGAATTTTTATGCCAACGGCTCCTTTCAAGCTTCTACTGGAGACATCGCCAATATCTGCCAGTTCGCTGTCCATTGTTGTATCCGGGAGGTGACAAATGCCCTGTATAAAAGGAGACGGCAGTACATCTCTTTCCCCATGACCCGGGACAAACAGCGCGAACGTGCATGTGGCTTTGCTAGGATAGCGGGCTTCCCCATGGTGCAGGGCGCCATTGACTGCACTCATGTGGCATTGTCGGCACCGCATGAAAATGCAGAGGTATTCCGAAACCGCGCAAGGGCTACCACTCCTTAAATGTGCAGTTGGTCTGTGACCACACACAGCTCATACTCGCTGTCAATGCCCGCTATCCTGGCAGCAGCCACGATGCATTCATCCTGCGCCAGACTGGTGTGCCAGAACTTTTTCCAGGCACCGCATCACCCGAGTGGATGGCTTCTCGGGGACAAGGGTTATCCACTCTGCACCTGGCTGATGACACCGCTCCGTAACCCCAACACCCTTGCTGAGCTACGGTACAATGAGAGCCATATCGCCACCAGGAACATAATTGAGCAGACGATCGGCGTGCTGAAGCAACGGTTCTGCTGTCTGGACCACTCAGGAGGAGCCCTGCAGTACTCTCCTGAGCGAGTCTCCCTGTTCATAGTTGTGTGCTGCATGTTTCACAACCTGGCAATCCTGAGGACCCAGCCAATGCCACCAGGGATTGGTGCACCACCTGAGGAGGAGGAGGAGGAGGAGGATGATCAGCAGCACCAATGTGGGAGGGCGGCGCACAATGTTGCCAGTGCAAGGGCCGTCCGTGAACGGCTGATAAGAAGCCGCTTCTAGGCCCTTACTGAGAAGATGGCTTCTAGCATGGAGAACAACATCATGGAAAGCATCCCGCACCCCATATTGCCAGCCAAAGCTGGAATGATTCAAAAGACCAAAAATGTAAATATTGAATAAAAAAAACTTATTTATTTTACAAACTCTGTGTGTGTCATTTATTCAGGACAAACAATTAGAAACCAACACAACAATCATGAACTAACAGAACTCGTTCTCACAACATGGAGATAAACGGCAAAACAGTAAACAGTAAACAAATGTAATCACATGAACCTCCCACCATTTATTTACACATCCTACTGTTGGCCCTTCGAGGGTGATCTCCATCCCCTGCGCACTTTCCCCTTCCCACCCTACTGCTCCTCCGTAATGGGGCCCCAGTGGCTGCAGCAAGGCTGGTGGAAGGCTGCTGAATGGTTGATCCAGAGACCTCAGATGCCCTCGAAGGATGCCCTCGACCAGCTCTGGGCCTGGAGGGCCCGGCTGCAGACTGCACCAACTCTGCATGGGCGGCAGCAGTCTGGGCTGACTGTGTTGCAGGCCGTGTCAAGTGCAATGGGGAAGTAGCAGTGGTGGGAGCAGGAATGCTGTCATCCTGAGAGAGGCACTCCCACGGGGCAGTACCTCAGCATCCGGAGCAATCTGCTCAAGCACAGATTGCTGGCCTGCTGCGGCACCGTGAGAGCCCCGGGGCAACGTGGCCGACCCAGCGACGATGGCAGCGGTCAGTGCTTGCATGACATCAATCTGAGACTGTATGAGAGCAGTTTGAGATTGGATGGCACCAGCCAATAACTGAATTGTAGCACTAAGCCATTGCGTTGCATTGGCCTGTGCTGCAGCAGACTGCTCCACACTCCTAGCCAGTCCATCCATGCTTTTGGGCACCCTTGCCATTGCACCCATGAGCTCAGTGTGCATGCTCAAGGCCTGGCTATCCATGGCCGAGATGGCGCGGTCCTCATCCGAGTCCTGTGCAGCAGGACTCGCTTGCCTACTCACCCTCCGGGGAGCTGGCCCCTGAGCTTTCCTACCCCCATGGCGTTGCTGCAGCCCGCTGGGTCCAGGAGCTTTGCCCTCATCAGACCCTACCCCCCTGCTCCTCTCCAGGGAAGGCGTGGCCCCAGTGTCGGAATTGGCTCCCTCGGGAGATGCAGGCGGTGAGGCTCCGGCTTCCTCTTCCTCCTCGTCTGGGGCGTCGCTGCCACTGGCATGTTGAGGGACAGGCTGGTCAGCTGGTGGTTCACTATCTGAAAGCAGGGAGGTACAAGAGTGGCTTTAGCGTGAGGACAGGGGGGCAGGAAGGGAGCAAGGACTGGAGACAGTAAGTTGGATTGAAAGTGTAAAAGGCTGGTGTTGTGAGGGGCAATGGTATGAGAGAGGAGAGAAAGCTGATGAACATACCATTGCTGTCCCCAAGGGGGTCGACCTCTCCAGCGGCCACGGCACCTATGACCTGGCTGGCAACGATCCTGTGCACTCTCGCCTCCAAATCGGTCAGGGGGTGTAAGTCAGCCGGTCCCCCTCCCGTGCTTTGCTGCTCCCGCCTGTTATGAGAGAGCTTGGCCTGCAAGAAAAAGGACGGCGTCTGTGCAGCCATGTGCTTGCCTGATGTGCCTCCCATAGTTGAATAGCCCTTAATGTATGCAGCCATGTGCTTGCCTGATGTGCTTCCCATAGTTGAATAGCCCTTAATGTGTGCAAGGTGTGGAATGTGCATGCGTCTTTTATGAGATGGCCATAGGTCTTGGATGAGCGCTGTGCATGTGGGATTTTAAACCCTCTGGCCACAGAGTGAAGTTGAGATGGAGAGATGTAGAGGTATTGAAAAGCATCCACTCACCCTGACGACCCAAGTGACGTTGTTGAACTTCTTCCTACATTGAGTGTGACTCCTCGGCACCAGGCTCCTTGAAGAGACATGCTCAGCCACCTCCCTCCACACTCTTCGGTACTCCCGGGGCAATGGCCTCCTGCCACTCTCTGGGTACAGCACTGCCCGTCGCCACTCGGCAGCGCCAACCAGAGCCACTAAGGCCTGGTCGCTAAAGCGCTGAGCTCTCTCCCTGGGCCTATCCATCACTCCTCTCAGCAGAATGGTGGTAGGTCTTTACAGTACCAGAGTCAACGCTACAATGAGAAGGGTGTGGCTGGCTAGCAAGATGGACCCACCTCTTTAAGAACTGGCCGGCGCCAGTCTGTCTGGGTTCCATTGCTAACTGACATCACATGAGCTTCGGTAGTGTTCTGAGGTAGCACCTCGCTCCTCGATGTTAGCGCCTTAAGAGAGGTGTGTAGCGCTTGATTTAGCACTCAAATCACCTCCAGGGGCGATAGAGGCGAATTTTGCAGTCGGAGGCTATAATTAGTGCCGGGCGCTAAACTTTGTGCCCGGCTGATATTAGCGCTCCAAAATGGGCGATACCGAATTTTTCCCCCATGGGATTTTAGTAACTGGACAAGCATAGTGTTGTATGTTATACAAGCCTGCCCAAGATGGAGTCCACTGAGCTATTGAACTGAAATTGACTCCTACAGCAATGACCACTTTAATTGGGTTGTTTGATGAGCTAACCAGTTAACAACAACAACTACAACTTGTATTTATACAGCACCTTTAGCGTACTAAAATGTCCCAAGGCGCTTCACAGGATTGTTATAAAACAAAATCTGACACCGAGCCACATGAGGAGATATTAGGACAGATGACTAAAAGCTTGGTCAAAGAGGTAGGTTTTAAGGAGCCTCTTAAAGGAGGAAAGAGATGTAGAGAGGCGGAGAGGTTTAGGGAGGGAATTCCAGAACTTAGGGCCTAGGCAGCTGAAGGCACGGCCACCAATGGTTGAGCGATTATAATTAGTGATGCTCAAGAGGGCCAAATTAGAGGAGCGCAGATGTCTCGGCAGGGCGGGGGGAGGGGGGTTGTGGGGCTGGAGGAGATTACAGAGATAGGGAGGGGCGAGGCCATGGAGGGATTTGAAAACAAGGATGAGAATTTTAAAATCAAGACGTTGCTTAACTGGGAGCCAACGTAGGTCAGCGAACACAGGGGTGATGGGTGAACGGGACTTGGTGCGAGTTAGGACACGGGTAGCCGAGTTTACATAGGGTAGAATGTGGGAGGCCAGCCAGGAGTGCATTGGAATAGTCAAGTCTAGAGGTAACAAAGGCATGGATGAGGGTTTCAGCAGCGGATGAGCTGAGGCAGGGGCGGAGATGGGTGATGTTACAGAGGTGGAAATAGGCAGTCTTAGTTATGGTGTGGATATGTGGTCGGAAGCTCATTTCACGGTCAATTATGACACCAAGGTTGCAAACAGTGTGGTTAAGCATCAGACAGATGCTAGTTAATTGATGAGGTGCCGAGTGCTGTAGGTACGAGGATTCTTAACTGGAGCTGCGCCTGTGTAAACTAATTGCCTGGTTTAGATTAGAACAAATGTACAAAAGTACAGAATTCAAAGCAGATTTATGGTCAGTAGATTCACATGGTTAAACAACAATTCACTACAGGAAGAAAGTGCTTTGTGATAACAGGAAAAAGGAATTTGTACTGCTCTTGTTAGCTCAACTGCAGAAAGATATATGTTAGCTTGCTAGTTAGAAACTCAATCATAAGCAGAAAATATATTTTCTCATTAGTTAGGAATTCAGCTTATTAACCGACCTATCGATTAAATATTTGTTTACTGGAATTGTTTTTAACTTTTTTGGTATTATCATGTAATGGACAGACATGCCACCTGGGACCTTTAGAATTTAAAAATGGAAACTATGAGCAGCTCCTTGAGTACACCCCCAGGAGCATGCAAGATAGAATCGGCTAAGGCTAGCAAAACTTCTGGGCCCAGAAATACGATCGGCAGGGGGCAGGGCACATGCTGCACGCACATGTTCATGTGGTCGCGGGGTCTAAAGGTCATTTGCACTGACAGCTCATTATGGGCTAGGTGTGCAACCAGCACTACCTGTGCTGCATATTGGCTGTGTGCCTCTTTTGGCGGGGGGAGGGGGGGGGGGGCGCGGAGGAGGAGGTCCAAAAATCAGGAGTCACTGATGCCATTTAAGGGCAGCCTGCACCTCTTAAAGGGGAGGTGCACTTTGGCTGCAGGCAGCAGGAGGCAACATGACTGGAAGAGTTACAGATAGGTCCCCAAATTTTCAGATACAGCTTTGGAGGCCCTTGTGCAGGTGGTCTCCAGGAGGAGAGAGATCCTGTTCCCCCTGTAGGGCAGAAAGCACAGATACTGGGAGGCGGTGGCTCAAGAGATAAATGCCAGGAGCTCGGCTCCCAGGACTTGGCTCTTATGCCAAAAGAAGTTTAATGATCTCACCAGGGTTGTCAAGGCAAGAGTCCCAACTCTCAGCTCAATTACTCTCTGCACACATCTGCAGCCCCCACTACTCAGAACCTTCCCCTCCCGTTTCAGTTCATTCTCCTTGCAAGTCAGGCACTGGGACAGACCAAATTCACCAAAAGATCCTACAACCAGCGTAGGTCCCTTATTTTAATATTATGACATCTCTGCATGCTTCTGGCACACCTATGGGGCACCAAATACAATATAGCAGCCAGCGCACCTCTGGCGTGGAATGGGCACACATGCCATTTTGGACCCCGAGCCGTCTATTTCACGTCTGAAATTTGGGCGCAGCGCGATTACATTTCTAGGCCCTTGTGTTTCCCAGATCGGTAGTGCATAATTTGTTTATGTCTATTGAATAAAGCTTACAAGTGTCTCATTGTAGGGTGCATCTAGAATTTATTCCAGTATCTTGCCACTGTCCTGTACCTTTTGTAAAAGTGAAAGTTAATTACTGTAGCTGTTTTAAGGCACTGACTTTTAGACGGAAGTTTGAAAAAATATTTTCAATATAAAATACTTCCTATCGATGTAATCATCTCCTATCTTGCAGATGTGTTTTTGTTACACTGTAAGTACTCCATCCTACATGTCCTTTTCCCTTTAATGGTTGTATACAGCTGCAGCAAGAAAAAATATTAACATTTTAGAGACTGAATTTTTGAACAATTCTATCCAGGTTGTAAAACAGGGAACAAAAATGTAAAAGGGAAATTTACAATTTTATTTATGCATTCTTCTAGAGCTATGGTTACAGTTCTTTTGCATTCAATGCTCAAATCATAATGCAAGTAAAGTGTCCAACAACTTCTTGATAATTTAGTACACTTCTGTCTTAAATCAGTCTTACTGTCACCACCCCCTAGCACTCCAAAATTACCTACAATTAATTTCCTTCCATATTTATTCTTGGTGAATATCATCTGGCAACAAATTTTGGGTATCAATTGTCCTGTGCACTTATGTTGACTATAATGCCAGCACAACTGATCAATATTCAGCACAATGAATCATGTTGTACAGAAGTGCTCCAGCTGGTGCTGTAATGATATTATTGGCACCAGGAGTGAGGATAATGTTGGCTTGTCTCTGGAAAACACAACCTTGATTTGCTACCATATTTACATTATCAACAGCCAACAATGTTTTTGGCAATATAGCAGGGGATAACTCTGGAATATTGAAGTAATTTATATACATCGAGTCTCATCACCACTTTTAAAAATAAAAGTTAAAAAATAACATTAATAGAAGCATCCTCTTCTGCCCTTTTCAGCTGATTTTAGATTGGTCGCCTACAGCAGATCTTAATCTGCTGACTTCCTGTCATCGGAACTGCTTTTTCATCAAAGTACAACAGTCCTTCACTGAGGCGCAGTGCAATTCCACCTTTAGTTCATTTGGAACAATGCTATAAACAGCTAACACTGACTTGCTCTTCTTAGTCTCCTCCTGGTGCAGTACTGTGGTCCAGGACTCTGCCACAGTGCTCCCTCTATCTTGATACATCTCTCCTCACCTGCAAAAGACACCAATACCTTCTCTTTGCTGACACCTTTAGTTTCCTCCCATAACTTTTCTGTCAACTCCTGCTTGGTGTCCATTCCCCCCTGCAAATCATCTTGGGATGTTTTGTAACATTAAAAGGTGCTATATGACTTCAAAAAGCTGTTTAGCAGACACAAATGATTTGAATACATTATAGATGGAACTGTAAAATGAAAAGCAGCTTTGGAAAATGTGCTGCACTTAATTGAGAAGGGGCTAAAAAATCTATCCTTCCTACGCTGATTTGCCCCTGAGCAGTTACAGGTTTACATCTGGATCAAACTCCAATTATTCTTCAATATACAAGACATGTGTGAACGTTTTTTTATGCCAAAGTTTGCATTTTCCATTATTATATATGTTCCACTGAAATCATTCCTAAAAGCATTAGGAGGAAATAAACTATTTGCCAAGTAAAACAAAATCCATAAATTTTAATTCATTGAGCAAAAGTACTTTAGTTGGTACTTTTTTGATTACAAATAACAATTGCGTCCAGTGGATGATTAAAAAAAAGTCAGTTTCTAAATTGCTATCACAGACCAGAAATTTAAACATGTAAAATTAGCATTTCATGAGAGAAAATTGTAAAATCCTAATTTGAACAAAAGGCCCCCCCACATCAGTCAGTAATCTCTGAGTGAGACTGCCAATTGATGTAGAATTATTGGCAGTTCTGTGCTATGGATCGTGCCCACTAGTTGAAACTTCCCACTTTGACTTTATGCAATATCCTTACAAGTACCAGCGAGGCGAGACAAACCCAGACTCCAGGATTGAAATTAGCCCTTTAACCTACTCCAGCACTCTTGGAATACCAAGGATTTTAAACTCCTTCCAAAGAATTGATTTCTTTAAAAGGAAAATAATTACACAGTATCCAAGAAAATACTGAAGGTTTCCAACTACTGTAGGGATATATTCTACAAAAGAATTAGTTATCTCAGATGCTGATCCAACCATTTATGATTGGTGGAGTTACTGATAATCTGAATTATCTCTGACCCATCTCTTACTCACAGAAGTGAGTATTTCAAGTTTTAATTTTAAAAAGCACACCAGCAAGACTGGAAGTTAATTGTATCCCTTCTTTTGAAGGTCTCCCACTTAAAAATATAGGGGGCTAAATTCCACAGCCCCCAAAAATGGGCACAGGAATCGCAATGCGCGATTAACCTGCGACATTTCAATATGATGCAGGCAGGACGCCATCTTCGTGCTGCCTGCTGATTAACATGATTGCAGCTAACCGCATCAGCAGGGGACCCAAAATCGTAACTTGCTAGCACTACTTAAAGCTAGCCTGCACCACTTAAAGGGGAGGTGCATTGTGGCTGGAGCAGCTGCTGGAAGTCATTCTACAACTGATTCTGACCTGGGAAACACTCAATAATGGCACAAAATGGGTGAGAGCAGGCTGCAAGTTTTCCAACGCTGCACTGAAGGCCTTGGTGGAGGAGGTGGAAAGGAAGAGATGTGCTGAATCCACAGGGGGCCAGAAGGCCCTCCAGACACACGCTCAGATGGCAGTGGGAGCAGATAGCCGTGGCGGTCAATGCCAGGAGAAAAGCCCCGAGGACCTAGATGCAGTGCCGTAAGAAGTTCAATGATCTCCCACGAGTGGTTAAGGTCAGTGAATGCATCTTCAAATGCCATATCCTACCAGCTGCACCACTAACCTCAGCCATTCCTCAATGTACCACACACCCATCACTCACCTACCAACAATCTCTATCAATCAGGACTCATACTTTTCATAGATTCACCTCACCCTCACATTTACCACTGCTGCAAGCCTCAGACCCACATTTCACAGCTTGCACACACTGCCTGCTATTCAACCATGACAGCTACATCACCCAAACAGATTGTACCACAATCACTGACACACGTCCCTCTCTCTTGCAGGACAAGGTGGCGCACAACCGGAAGCAGCAGGACCTAACCGGCGGGGACAGGTGCACCTGCATGTCCTAACCCCCATGGAGCAGAGGGTGCTGGCCATTATTGGGACGGCCATTGCTGAGGCCATGACCAGCGGTGGGGCTGAAATGATAGAAGATGATGGTATCCTCATACCTAATCCTTCTTCTCACAACCCACTTCCCCCTCATCCCACAATCTCTTCTGATTTACAAGCTGCAGATGGTGTTAAGCATGCACCTCCTGCTATCCCCCCTCCCCTTATCACAACTTTACCCTTGTGCCTTTCTCCTTTCAGATACCAAAGAACTGCCACCTGGCCAGGCAGTGGTGGAAGAGCAGGAATATAGTGAAGATGAAGACACAGCACCATCACTCAATTTCACATTCGCAGCCACCAGCTCAGATACTGACACTCCGTGTAATTTAGAGGATAGCTTAGAGGCGGGATCTGCACGTGGTGAGACACTGGGCACGAGTGGCCTGCAGCCAGGGCAGGGGGCAAGGGTAGCGCAAATGGCAGCTTGCCGGAGGGCGAGGTCGCACACGAGTTCTGCTGCAGAGGACTCATGTGAGGACTTCCATGGGGCAGGCTACAGAAGAAGGCTGATGGGTATGCACAATGACATGCTTGGTGCATTGGCAGGCCTACCAGAAAGGCTGCGTGCAATGTCAAGGAGCATGGAGGAGTCTGGCACCAACTTGGTACAGGGCTTTGCGCAGAGCTTAGAACCCATCCTTTCCAGCATGGAAGTGGTGGCCAACTCCATTAGCACACTTGTGGACCCAACCGTGATGCAGTGTCTGATGGCTGATGTCTCAGCTTCCATTGAAACATAACCAGCAGCCACCCAACGTCCGAGTGTCACAGAGGAAGCTCAGAGTGCTCTCGTGAAAGGTCAGCTTGCTGCCATGCATGCTCAGACTACTGCCACCATGGCTCTGGATTCCAGTGTTCAAAGAGGCTTGCAGTGTGTCACAGCAGTCCAGTAATCTGTCCTCCCAACAGATTACTAGGATTGCTGAGGTGCCGCCCTGGGGGAATGGCAGTGGCTCCGTGGAGCATCCTCTCTCAGGATGACAGCATTCGTCCTCCCGCCACTGCCACTCCACCAGTGCGCTTGCTGTTGCCCGTCAACCAGCCAGCCCAAACTGCTGCCGCCTATGCCGAGATGGTAGTCCGCAGCCGGGCCTTCTAGGCCCAGAGCTGCTTGAGGTCGTCCTCCAAGGCCATCTGCACTCTCCTCCACTGAAAAAGTCAGCAGCCTTGCAGTAGCTATGCTGTAGCCACTGGGGTAGCACTGCAAAGGCATACGGAAGACAGGCAATAAAGGAATGTGCAAGGGTGATTAGTTGACCTTTGTATGCAATATTGCATGATTTGATTTATAAATTTGTTTTGGAGTGTTTATTTTGTGGAGGCTTTTATTTTTGCATTGTGGCCAAGCAGACACTGTGATGGTCAGTGACAGAGGGAAGGTAAGGTATTGAATGAATGGGGAATTGGGGTTGCGGTTACCGATATCACACTCGGGTGAGTTCTTCACAGACAGTCCGGTTAAAAAAATTGGGATGTCTAGGTTGCCTCCTCCCTTCCCCCTCAGCTACTCGCCGTATAGCTGGTGACAAGGGCTGTCCCCTCATGATGGCGAGGTTGGGCAGCATGCAGCAGACCACCATAAATCTTGACACCCCCTCTGCCGAGTACTACAGAGCTCCTCCAGAGCGGTCCAGGCAGCGGAAGCGCTGTTTCAGCACGCCAATGCTCTATCAGGTTTTATGCGGCAACATGGCTTTCATTGTCTGCATGCTGCATACGTTTGCATGGGTTGCGCACCAGAGTAATCAGCCATGTTGTCAGCGGATAGCCCTTGTTGCCCAGAAGCCACACTTTGCTTTGTCGTGGTGCCTCAAATGCAAATAGCACAGCAGACTGCTGCAGAATGAAGGCATCATGACTGCCGCCAGGATATCGGGCATTGACCTGCATGATTTACTGCCTATGGTCGCACAGCAGCTGGACGTTGAGAGTAGAATCCCTTTTGATTCCGGTACATGGCAGAGTTGACATGGGGCACCCACAAAGCGATGTGCGTGCAGTCAATGGCACCATGGGGAAGCCTACAATCCTTGTGAAGTCGCGTGATTGCTCCACCTGCTGCGCTCTGGCAAGAGAGAATGAAATGTAGTCAGCTCTCTTTGAATAGAGAACGTCAGTGACCTTTATGCAACAGTGGACGGCAAACTGCGGGATGTTGCAAATATCTCCAGCTCCAGCCTGGAAGGAGCCCGATGCATAAAAGTTCAAAATTCAGCACCAGTCACCTTCCCAGCCACTGGCAATGCGGTCCTTGCCTTGCTCTGAGGTTGCAGTTATGGCTCACTGAAGCGCAGACGTCTCAGACATTGTTACTCGCTGAGGTTCAGGTAGAATTGCTCCCTGAACACCCTGGGCGGATATGGCCTCCTGCTGAGAGCCCTTCTCCTCCTCCCTCTTCCAGCAGCTTGTCCTGCTCTGCGTGCCCTCTGCTCATTCTCCAAGTTATGCTGTATTCCAAGGGGAATTCCTACTAGTGCACCCATGGCTGGCAGCAAGTGGCTTGTGCAGAAGCCTTGAACTCAGGAAAAATTTCTTCAGCACCTTCCACACCATAAGCTGTAGATTTTGGCAACTTGAAACAACTATAGAAAGCACGAAATATGCAACAGCCAGAAGAAATCAACCAACTAACCTGTAAGTAGTTGATGATCCCTTTAAAATAGCGCTGGTGGGGGTTCCTTCCTGCTGCTGAAAGCATGTTCAGCTGTGCAAGCTTAAGAGAGGGCGTTAGTTGGAGCGCTGAGCGCCAAAATGGCAGCGCTGGCGTCAAATCTGATGTCATGATCTGCCGGCGCTGCATACTTCTGGTGGGCATTCACTGTGCCCACGCTAATGCCCTCACCAATATGGCGTCCGGCGCAATTCTCCCCACAAGCATGTGCGCATGGCGCGGATGCCATTTTGGACCTCTAAGGGCCGATACTCTTTAAACTTTCACAGCTGCCTTTCATCCCACCCATAGTGAGAAATTCTAGAAACTAACTCTGGCTCGTAAAATGTTAAAATTCAAGGTCTGCTAAAGCATTTTAAATACAAAATTAGTAAAAATAAAGCTGGTAGAAATGCAGCCGACATAAATCATGAAAAGCCCCTTAAAAGCACATCCTCGTAGAAACCAACAAAAGTGGTCTTTGTTTCTGTTCACTTGTTCTCTTCTTTAGGTTCCAATGCATCATTCTTTGACCAAAAGGACAATCAGCCAGCTCTCAGGTTTCCAGCTACCCACTAGGATGTGCAAAGAACCACTTCTCCCTATAGAAATGCACCCAACTTCTGCTGTCCCACCACAACCATTCATTTCCACGATCATTTTGAAACTTCCAATACTCCATTCAACATCTCAAGCACTGGTATCACAAATATTAAAGCGGCACATGACCAAACTGTAAACAATAATGATGTACGACAATACTCCTTTAAGCAATTTGCTCTTATTTTTACAAAAGCTGGCACAGCATGCTGGAGTATCAACAACTTGCACCACTCAAGCTCCTGAACCTAGCTAGAGGAAGCCAGGCAACTCCATTAGTGCTGCACTATTTCTAGAAAGTGTATGAAAGCAGCCTGATAAGGAGGTCTGATTGTGGGTCACCTGTCTCACTTCTCAGTGTAAAGACCAGGTGGTGGAGACAAAAGCTACTGAAAAGACAGATTTTAATGTTGCATCAAAACAAGGTTAGAAAATCACACCAGCTGTTGAGAGGCAAGGGAAATGTGTCTAAACTTATGTGTTAAGATTCAAGGATATTAAAGGGGTAATTATATATTTTGATATATATATATATATATATATATACTTCACATACAATTCTATTTATTAAGGGCTAGGCAATAAAAGTGAGATGCACAAGTGTCCCAGGATGATATAGCTTTACTTTGTTGCCCTTCCACTCCCCCCTCTTCCAATTCCAGAGCAACTTGGCCAGGCTTTGGGAAAAGTGACATGGAGCATCATAGAAATAGTCCCATCCCTCACTACTGTTGCAGAGCGTGTTAATATACCAACCTGCTGCACCACCATAAAATGTTAAATCCAACCTGTGGAAATTAGAAAATGAACTGCATTGTTAATTGGTTAACACTTTAAAAGTAGGATGTGCCATTTTTCATTTAATTCCTCACCATCTTTAAAAACTATTGTCACAACCAACACCATTATACAACAGTCCACTTGCTACAGGAAAATAAGCAAAATTAATTTTAAATTGTCGGAATATTTATACCATTACTGATTTTTTATATATATATATATATATATATATATATATATATATATATAAAAACATGAAAAGTTGATCTGATTAGCAACCACTGAGAGAATGGCAGAAAACATGAGACTACAGTTTACAACATGAATGCAACATAATTCTCTTAAGAAAGTCTTTAAGATTAATTATCCCTGATTTATTGCAGAAAATATAGCTTTTTAGCTGTATGTAATGAGTTAGAAGCAAATACTGGAGGGGCACAAATTTATTTCACCTCAGTTTAATAACCCAATAAAGTACAAAGAATACAAAAAATGCAAATAGCATCATGTAGCATATCACTTTTGCTTGGCTCCCACGAGATAAGTGTTTGAGTCTACCCATGGTTGCTCCCAGCAGTCCACCTGTAGATTCAAATCCAGTATCCTATAAAAACAGGGTATAAATACATAATTAAATACCCAATGAAACATTATTCTAATGTATACACAGCATTATGTATAATTTTTAACACTACAAGGTGGTTGGATATTTAGCATAATCATTTATTTTATCATGTAAAAAAAAGTTCCAACAACTTAAAAAGCAAAGACCTGGAGGAAACTAACATCCTTCAACAGTAGTTTGCTTTGAGTAACAAATAGTGTTTACCAGTTCATCTGTTTCAAGAGCCTACAACTTTCTGTCTCAAACCATTTTTACCAGTTATAAATTTTGCCACAAACATTTTTGATTAATTCCTATCCCAATTCACCTATTTTCAGTTACACAAGCGCAATTCTTGCTGCCTTTGTATTTTGTCACCAGTCAGGCACATGTTTGTTTTATATAACCTCACTACCGTAGCAGCATAGGGCCTTACCTCCTGCTTATTGATTCACCTACCAGAGTTGCACACTTGCATTTGCACTTAACAACTTGTACAGCTAAATCTATTTTCAACATTTTTTTGTATAAATGAACAGAGACTGGTGAATTTTCACTTGCACAATGTGTTGTTACATTTTTTATTTTTGCCAATGACAGGATAGCCATGATGTGACATTCCTTGATAAACAAACACATTACTTGGAAAAACTAACTTCCAGCACAATCCCTTATTGAGGTAATGAAGCCTTTGTGCTGCCATAGGCTTTAAATGGTTACGAAAATGGACTATCGTTCCACTGGATTAAATTGAAGCTTTCCTACACGTCAGTTGATACTGTGACTTGGATGTAGCTTGAAGCCCCGCTCCCACCCACAACAAGGGCAATATTCAAGATACATTCATTAAGGACAGCTTGAGAGAGTGTGTGATACGTACCATTTCATCCAGCATTTTATTATGGTATTTAACTTCAGTTCCAATATCAATGGAAAGCTGTTTGGTGGTGGGGGGGGGGGGGGGGGGAAGAGAGGAAGAGAACAAACACCAATGTTTAACAGCACACAGTTGTCTTATTCCATATTTTACACTTTAAAATACTTTTTAGTTTATGCTATGTTTATGATGCAATTTCCATTCAACGCCGTATTTCATGGAATTTTTTTCTTGTATATATTTGATGCCAAAACAACAGAGTGCAGGTAAAGACATCCATGACAACTCATAAAGTTGGTCCTGGTGGTCATGGGAGCAAAAAAACAGATAATTTGCAAAAGCAAAATACTGCGGATGCTGGAAATCTGAAATAAAAACAGAAAATACTCAGCAGGCCAGGCAGCATCTGTGGAGAGAGAAACAGAGTAAACGTTTCAGGTCGATGACCTTTCGTCAGAACTCAGAATTTGCATCAGGGTTTAGCATCACATCATATACATGGAACCATTTTCACTTCAAAAGACTGTTCAAAGTATTCTCCTTCCCCTCCAATGAGGGCAAGTTTTTGTCCATCCTCTGCTTATTTTAACTTATCTCTAGATCCAGTAAGTGGGAAAGGGAGATTCAAAGGCACGGAGCATAAGCTGGGGTAAACAATTGAACAATTTCATTGTTTATTATTATTTGAATTAGATCCCAGAGTTCGAACATTGATTCATATTGCTGTACGTGGTAAAGGTGTGTGTCTGTGGTGTGTGTGGAGATACAAATATAAATCACAAACATTGCAGATTTTAAACTGCAACACAACTGCATCAGGAGGCTACACTTGCCCAAAGGTTAACATCAAGTATGGGAAATAGAAAAAAATCATAGCAGAGGATGAAGGTCATCAAGCTGAAACGTTAACTCTGTTTCTCTCTCCACGGATGCTGCCTGACCTGCTGAGTATTTCCAGCATTTTCTGTTTCTATTTCAGATTTCCAGCATCCGCAGTATTTTGCTTTTGTATATTTTACTGAGGTTGAGTTAAGACACTTCAGGGGAAGATTTCCCTGTTCGCTATTAGAAGCAAAATTATAAATTCTTTGTACTGAAGTTGATAATTTTGTTCCAAATGCCAGAGGAAATCTTGCCCCATTGTTGGGGACAGCATCTGGCCTGTGTAAAAGAGCTCCATTCTCCAGCAAGGACCACCGAGCACAACAATTCACCAAACTGTTCAAAAAACATTCTTTGAGCTATTCCAAGAGCATCATTGTTGCTAAATGTTACTTTCTCCTCTATTGATACCGCCTTCTGTTGTCTTAGTTTAGTTGATGAGGAGAACAATTCATTCAACTAATAATTAATAATGCTAAATCATTAATCTAACATGACCTAGAAACAAAAATAATACTACAGCAGTTTAGAAATAATAATTCAGATCCACTGAAATTTTTTCTTGCAGTAAAGCCAGTTCAAGGTACAGTCTACTGTTAATTGAAAGTCATGCTTTGCTTAAAAAAAATCCAGAAATTTGAATTAAGCAAGTTTAATACAACAGCATGGGGTGTTTTTTTTGCACTATTTCAATTCAATTTAAATTAAGCAACTTCAAATTAAGAGCAGCAGACTGTATTCAGAATTAATGGATTTCTGTATTAGCTCACCTTCAGTACCATAGAAAATGAATGCATTGAAATATATAATAAATAATAGATCATGGGCCAGAAATTCGGCTCTTGTCGGGTGAGTACGCGCTGTGTACTCACCCGTAAGGCCACCTGAAGTGCCAGTTTCCTGCATGCACTGCGCATGCGCGGGAAACCGGAACTTCCGTTCCCCTGACGGGAGGGGTTCAGAAGTCGAACGCGTGCGCGGGAGAGGCTGCGCGCACGCAGCGAACTTCAGGTTTTTTTTCAGGTTTCTCCGGGAGGGTAAGTATGAAGAAGCTGCACTTTTAAAAAGGAGGCGCAAGGCCTGTTTTTGACAAGGTAAGTGGTTAATTAATTACAATTTAAACATTTTTTCAACAGGTTTATCTTTTTTAGATACTTTAAAGAAAGGCAAGTTTATTTTTAGCACCGTTAAAAAGAATAATTAATTTTTTCAAAAATTTAAATTTTTGTTTAAAGTAGTTAATTTATGTAACTTATAGTTATTTTAAAAATGCGATTTAAAAATTTTTTTATTTGAAGTTTAAGTGTGGTTTTGGGGCCGATCTCTATTCATAGATTTGACAGGTCTTCCTGTCAAATCTATGAATGAAAATGCCCTGCTAGGATTGGCTCTCCATGGCCCACGTGATCCCAGGGGACGCTTCGAACTAACTGCGCCCCTGGGATACACAAGCACTGCGCGCCGGCAGCTGCAGGAGGCCCAGGACCCGAAGTCCTCGTGGGCCCAAAGCACAACTGCAGGCGCGGTAGGCAAGTACGCGTGCGATGCTTGCACCCGCAGGAAGCTGGAAAGCCGAATTTCTGGCCCCATATAAAATGGAAAAAGTGCACTATAGCAACACTGTTATCAGTTCATCTGAAACTTAAATAATTGTTTGCAAGTATTTGAACTTACTGATTTTAATGCAGTCACTTTTTCTCGAAGGCCCTCTGTTATTTTATCATTTTCTTCTTCATACACACTGTAACCACTTCCAGTGTAGGCAGGAGGTCCTTCCCCTGGAGTAGGAGATAAAATAATTAATTGTGTGGAGATGGAACACTGACATTTATCTTTGTAAGCTAACAAATGGTTCCCAAACACAAGAACGCTGATTTTGTGTTACACGTAGGCGAGTGCATCTTTCAACATTACAAAAGTCCTGGTAATATCATAGTAGAGATGAGAGGACAAGGGAGACATTACAGTGTTCTAGAATATAACTAATTCTGGAGTACTTACTGAAATTAAATCGCTGTAACTTTTTTTTTAAAAGAATCTTAGTAATTTAAACCATTTCTAAAAATTCACAATTATTTTAATTTAAGTAATTTACAACAATGAAATAATTAAAAATACACATTGCACGAGTATTTTAAGCCATATTCTATTGATGTTCCTATCATCCTGATATCGGCAATTTTGTATTTAGCAACGTAAACAGTGAAATTAAATTTCTGGGCAATTTGACACCCAGCTCTACCTTTCCATCATCTCTTTCAGCCCCTCACTGCCTTGGTGCTGCCAAACTGCTTGTCCAACATATAATCTTGGACGAGTGGCAATTTCATCCAGCTTAACATTGGCAAGACCAAAGCTATTGTTGTCCTCTGCCCCAAATTCCATCCCCATCTCTGGTCACTGTCTCAGCACAAACTCAGAATCTTGTTTAACTCTGAACTGAGCTTCTGACACCATATCCTCTCCATCACAGGGACCACCGAATGCCACCTTTGTAACATTGCCTGCCACCATCCTTACCTCAACCTATGTGTTGCTGAAACCCTCATCCACATCTTTGTCACCTCCAGACTTTACTATTCCAATGCTTTCCTGGCCGACTTTGCATCTTCCATGCTCTGTAATCTTCAGCTCATCCAAAACTCGCCTTCCTATAGCCTATCCTTTATCAAGTCCACTCTCCAATCACGCCTTCCTCGCTAGCCTACATTGGTTCCCAGTCCCAGACAAAAGCCTCAAATTTGTAATTCTCATTCTTGTGTTTAAATCCTTTCATGACTTTTCCCCTCCATATTCCCATAACCTCATCGAGCCCTGCAACCCCTACCACACTCATTCCTCCAACACTGACCTCTTGCGCATCACTCATTCTCCCCACCCCTCATTCTCCTCACCAACAGCGGTCGGGCCTTCAGATACCTCGGCCCACATTCTGGAAATATGTCTCTCCAACTCCTCTTCCTTTAAGACCCTCCTTAAAACCAGTATCTTTAATAAACCTTTTGGTCACCTCTCCTAATATCTCCTCCTTTGATTTAGCATCCATTTTTTCCTGTCTCTGTGAAGTACCTGTGGACATTTTTCTATGTTACAAGTGCTTCATAAATCCAAATGGTTGAAATCAAGTAATCTATAGATGCAACACCTGCCCTTTTACCTCCTCCTTTCCCACTGTCCAGGGCCCCAAACGCTCCTTCCAGGTGAAACAGTGATTTACTTGTACTTCTTGCAATTTAGTATACTGTATTCGCTGCTCACGATGCGGTCTCCTCTACATTGGGGATACCAAACGCAGATTGGGTAACCACTTTGCGGAACACCTCCGTTCAGTCCGTAAGCGTGACCCCGAGCTTCCGGTCGCCTGTTACTTTAATTCTCCACTCCACTCCCACTCCGATCTCTTGGTCTTCGGCCTCCTCACCTCCACTGTTCCAACGAAGCTCAACGTAAGCTCGAGGAACAGCACCTCTTCTTTCGATAAGGCACTTTACAACCTTCTGGACTCAACATAGAATTCAACAATTTCAGACCATAACCTCGGCCCCTATTTTTTCAGATGGCAGCTGTTGATGATTCTGCCATTCTCATTTACACCTCCTCTAGACTCATCTTTTGTTTCTTTACTTGTCCCATTACCATCTCCTTTTGCTTTGTACTATCATACCTTTCATAATATAATCACTCCTGCCTTCCACCCTATCACAGACCTTCCCTTTTGTTCTTTCCTCCCCTCCTCCCTTTCCCTGCCTCTGTACTTGCTTAAAATCTGATACATCTCTATCTTTTTCCAGTTCTGACAATAGGTCATCGATCTGAAACGTTAACTCTGTTTCTCTCTCCACAGATGCTGCCTGACCTGCTGAGTATTTTCAGCATTTTCTGTTTTTATTTATAATCTATGTAATCGTTCAGTAATGTGGCTTCTCCCAAGTATGAAATAAATACTATATATTCAATTTCATGGCCCAGAAATTGCAGTGTGAGGGTTCGTGCGAGGGTAAGCCCTTCCCGCGATGTCTCACTGCGCCTTGGCTTTTTCAGTCCCAGCTCGCTGGAACTTCATGTCCCAGCCATCAGCTGCGAGTGCATCGTGATTCCACAGTGCGAAGTTAGTTCGAGTGCACTGTGGGATCACGTGACTGAGTTACAGCCAATGGCAGCACACCAAGCTCTCATTCATAGAATTCACAGCGGCCATTGAACTGCTGTGAAAACTAGGAATACAACAAGCCCCCAAAAGAAGAGCTAAACCTCCATTAAATTAAAAAAAAAACCCATCACATTATTAAAATAAGTGTAATTAAATAAATTAACCTTTTTAAACAAAAAAATAAATTTTTGAAAAAATTTTAAATCTTTTAAAATGTTATAAAAATAAACTTACCTGTCTTTAAAGTCGCTACTAAAGATTTACCTGTAAAAAAAAATTCTAAATACTACTTAATTATGTACTTACCTGGTTAAAAGAGGCTCCTGCGCCTGCTTTTTACTTTTCCAGAATCTTCAATACTTACCTGCGTGCGCAAGCGATGAAGTGCACAGCGTGCGCGCAGCCTGTAGCGCGCACGCGGTGCACTGAGGACCCGCCCCCTTTCACTTCCATCAATTGCCGGTTTTCAGTGCATGCGCAGTGCATGCTGAAAACCGGCAATTGAAGTCTGGCTGCGCGAGTGTACACTGTGCGTACTCTCGCGCAGCCGGATCAATTTCTGGGCCAATATGTAGCATCCTCTCCCCTACACCCCAATTGCAACTGTTCTTTCAGAAATTATGCAGTGTGGGAACTACAGTTTTATGGATCTGGTTCTACAGTCACTTAGCTGTTCCTCCTCCCATCTCTCTCACCCTTTCTTATAAGGCAGCTGGTTTCTTTCTACAAATTTACTTCTATTAAATTCTCCCAGTGATTTAAGTAGGAGTATTATAGATCAATAATATTTGCTACTATCAATTAACTGGTGGCCTGGGACCGCCCGCAAACATTGTACTTCATTTCAATGTGATTGTTTTCTAAATGTCTGACATCCTCATCTTACCCAAACCCGCACGTCTCATTTTGCCGGCAGTCTGATTTAGTTTAGCCCTCCTGTGACGATGTCACTCTAGGTATGAAACGGTACACAAGAGCCTTCCTGTGTGTTGAACTCTGTCACTGACTTCCTCACAGCGCCACGACATCACTGAGCCTCGGAGCGCAGCGTGCCGCACGCGCCAGCATTCTGGGAGAACGCCGCGCAGTCCGGCCGCTGTCTCCCCGTTCCAAATCCCAGCGAGCTCGCGCGCCCTATTCACAATATAATGGCGACAATAAGTCGTGCTCGGTTTATGAATGGGTTGTTTCAGCTCTAATGACTTGTCTTTATCCTCCCCGATTATTCTTTCACACTCATCACAGGTAAAACTACAGCTCCCAGAGTTCACTGGGAACAGCTTCGTCATCACATTCAGCCCCGTGGGCTTCTGGTCTGTGTGAAAATTTGAATGTTGTCTTAACGTGAGTGTTTTGGTGAGTTTTTTTTTTCCTCCACTGTTTCCTATTTGTACATTGTTTTTGTTCGGAATCAAAGTTACTGCATTTTTCTCCAGACAATGTAAAGTTTCAGCTGTATTGGACAAAAGTTTCAGGAAGGTACAATTATGGAATATTATGGTAAAAGAGGTGGAGAGGGATATATTTGCACCCACAGTTGCACTGCTCTCTCAGATAGGTGAGTTATTGGGAACTTAAATAAATGTGAAGTATGCAGGACAAATAGGTATCCAGCAAATCTTGTGGGAGAAAGGTGACGAGGCTTACTGCAATTAAAATATGAACATACAGAAGCAAGTTAAAAGGTTGAGCAGGGGTCACGGAGAGACCTAGAAAACAAAGCATAGCTGCAGAGATAGAACATAACAATAAAACAAAATATTTCAGTACTTCAATAGCAAGAGGACTATCAGAGAAGAGATGAGTTTGGATTTGAAACTGACAATGAGCATAGGTGACTTAGCTGAAAAAGTACCACGGCAATATTCATGACTTCCATTATAAATGAAATGGAAGTCCTAGACAATCTGACCGCACCATCGCTCACCCACAAATATCTCTATCAATCAGGACTCATACCTAACATTCATATGCTTTACCTCACTCTCATCACGCTTAGCACTGTTGCAAGCCTCGCACCCGCATCTCACAGCTTGCACACACTGGCAGCTACTTGGCTGTGGTTCAAACAGGTGTTTCTGCTGCTGCAGAGAAAGAGTGCTCTCTGACTGAGAGAGGAAGAAGTCTCTGCTTCTGCTGTTACTGAGGTGCCTGGAGAGAGAAGAGGGGAAAAATACCAGAAGGGAGCAATTCTGCATTGCCTCCCTTAATTGCTCTCTTGTTGGCTCTCCATTTTGGGAGTGATGCGAGATGCCGGTGTTGTACTGGGGTGGACAAAAATGAGAAGTTGTGCGACTTCTCATTTTGGGAGTGGGAGAGAGGGGAGGAAGAGACAACCATTACAACAACAGAAAGAACATCATCTGTTTGGAAGGAGGGAGAGCCAAATCAACCTTAAACATCAACAGATGGGTGTTTTGGTGCACTCTCCACACAAGATTGTTACTTGTAGGTGGGAGGAGGAAAGAAGAAAAAGGCCAGAACATCGGGGGGGTGGTGGTGGGTGGCGCTTGTTAATAACTAGGCCACACACACACTACTATTAAACACTCCTCCCCCATTGCCTGGCCCGGGACGGCTGGAGCTGCCTGGGTGAAGTCTCCTTTTCATCCCATCGAGAAGACCTGGTGGAGGACTGTGCCTGGGCAGTTCCAGTTGTCCCAGGTGAAGACACCTTCTCCTCCCACCAGAAGAATATCATCATAATAGACGTTATAAATACCATCGGAGAGTGCACCCCTGCAAGCCCCCACCCACCATTGTGAGTGGCGACCTCCTTTCTCCCCCCACCCCTTCTCTCTCTCCCCCCACCCCTTCTCTCTCTCTCTCTCTCTCTCCCCCCACCCCTTCTCTCTCTCTCTCTCTCAGGCACGCACCTCTCTTCACTTTATTTATATTATTTAATTTAATATTGAGCAGAGGGGAGAGGGCCCTTCTCCGATCTTTAACAAAACGGGAGAGGTGGGTTTTCCTTTGAACCTCCTCTGCTCAAAAACAAAAATACAAGGTCTAATTTTTAACATAGGGCCTAAGACTTTGGGTGAGTGTAGCCCTTAAAAGAACATACCTGCTATGGTGACTCCATCTTCGCCGCTGGCGGGGTCAGCGAGGACGTACACGGGCGTGGCAGCTACTGCTGGTCCTGCTGCCCCGTCACCTTTCACATTAATAACCAAAAAACAGGGGGTCAGCAGCTACACTCACCCAACATGACCATCGAAGCTTGCGTTAAAGCCACGGCTGGGGTTGTCGGCCCTTCAGCCATCGTTGCAGCCTCAAATGTACGGGAAGGCTGTGTTCTTCTTGGGGTTGGAGCGGGTGGTGTTCCTGTCCTTTAATAAGGGGCTCACAGTGGGCGGGATCTCCCTGCCAGTGGACCCCCTTGAGGCCACCACGCAGCGTGTCGTCATCTTTAATGTCCCGCCCTTTGTCCTTGGTGAGCTCCTCTTCCCCCACCTATGTCAACTGGGGGAGGTGAGGTCGGGGATAAGGCTGATCCCGCTCGGCTTCAGGGAGGCCAACCTCCGTCACGTCTTCTCCTTCCGGCGCCAGCTTTTTATTCAGCTGGCGCGGGAGGAGGACACGGAGGGTACATTTATGGTGCACCACAAAAGGACAGCCTACCGCGTCTTCTGGACGTCGGACGGTGTGCGGTATCACGCCTGTAAGGAGGTGGGGCATGTACGTAAAAACTGCCACGCCTCCAAGGCCACTAAAACATCTAAAGCGGCCGAGGCTGGCGCCGCCGCTGCTCCTCCCCCCATTCCCGTCCTACACGGCCCCGGGCCGGACCATCCACGACAACATCCATTTGATCTAGGACCCGGTCCACCATTCCCAGAGGACTGGTCTGTCGGTCGCCTTCCTTTCCCTGGACCAGGAGAAGGCATTCGACAGGGTGGGTCATGAATACCTTTTCGGGACTCTGCGTGCATTTGGGTTCAGGACGCATTTCGTTGCCCGGATCTGACTTCTGTACACTGCCGCAGAGTGTCTGATTAAGGTTAACGGGTCTTTGACAGCACCCCTTCACTTCAGGAGAGGGGTGCATCAGGGATGCCCCATGTCCGGCCAGTTATATGCCATCTGCGTGGAGCCTTTCCTGCGCCTCTTGCGGAAGAGGTTGACGGGACTGGCTCTGCAAGGGCCGGGCGTGGAGGTCGTCCTCTCAGCTTATGCCGATGACGTGCTACTCATGGTAGCAGATCCCGTTGACTTGCGTTGGATGCGTGAGTACCAGCAGGTCTACTGGGAGAAATGTTCCGAACTCCTGGTGAGTCAGTGGCGTGTGGACTCCCTGCCGGAGGAGCTCAGGCCTTTTGCCTGGAGTACCACTCATTTCCCATACCTGGCAGTTTACCTTAGCCCTGCCGAGGAAGCCTGGCTGGCGAACTGGCAAGAGCTGGAGGCCAAAGTCACCACTCACGTAGGGATCTGGACAGGACTGCTCCGAGTGCTGTCCTACAGGGGTCGAGCACTGGTCATAAATCAATTGGTGGCCGCTATGCTGTGGTACCGGTTGGTCACTTTGATCCCTCCCCCTGCGTTTGGCACCAATATACAGAAGAAGCTCATCGACTTCTTCTGGGACAAAGGGAAGCATTGAGTCTCTGCCGCGGTACTGAGTCTCCCGCTTAGGGAGGACGGTCAAGTGCTGGTGTGCCTTCGCACCCAGGCTGCGACTTTCCGTCTTCAGACTCTGCAGAGATACCTGTATGTCGAGGATCCTCCCAGATGGCGTGCGCTGGCGACGTATTTCTTCCACCAACTGCACGGCCTCAATTACGACATGCAGTTTTTGTTTGTAACCCTGGGTGGGTACCTGTGCCTCCTTGAGGGAGCTGCCTGTCTTCTACCAGGAACTGATCAGGGTCTGGAACAAGGTCGCCCCCGTTAGGAGTGGCGGCCATCCTTCGGGAGCCGCTGCTCAGGAATACACACCTCCACGACCGCAGGTTCATGTGGCTGGCGGAGGGCAGGGCTGTGTCTGGCAAGGTGACCAGAGTCAGGGACCTACTGGATGATGGAGGAGCGGGTTGGATGGCGCCAGAGGAGCTGGCGCAGCGCCTGTCCTGGGCCGACGTCCGGCTCGCGGCCAAAGCCATCGAGTCACTAACAGTGGCACTGGGCCCTGACTCCACTAGGTGTGTTGAGGGTCAAGCATGTGGGGCGATCCCATCCGAACTGACCCCCGACCGGACGGAATTCCTCATCGGCGCCAGGCCCCGAAACCCCTCTCTGGAGCTGGCACCTCACAACTTGAGCCGTCTCCGGGAAATCCCTTCCGTGCCTTTCCATTCGGCGTGGAGGGGATTCCTGTACGGGCTGCTCTTGCACACCCTTGATTTTGTCATCCTCGTCTGCTGTCCGGACACGCCTTGGCGCACCATCTTGCCGTCCGGAGGAGGCGGGGGTCCTCCCTTTATCTATTGGGGACTTGGCCTGGAGGGTGTTGCACGGGACGGTCCTGTGCAATAAGGTTTTAAGTCGGTTCACGGACTCCCAGGCCCACTGCCTTTTCTGCTGCCTGGAGGAGTCCGTGTTCCATGTTTACGCTGAGTGTGAGAGGTTGCTGCCCCTCTTCCATTACTTGAAGGGCTGCTCCTCGATTTTTGGTTGCACTTCAGTCCCACACTCCTGATTTTTGGTCACCCAGTGCTGGGGGGAGTGGGCAAGTTGGAGGACCGCCTCATGAGACTACTGCTGGGCCTGGCCTCGGTGGCCATTAACAGGTCATTGAGCTCGACTGCCTTCCTGTCTTCCATGGCTACGTTTGCGCCTGGAGGTGGAGCATGTGGTGTCCACTGGCACGCTCAAGGCCTTCCGCAACCGGTGGGCACTGGAGTGCATCATCACCCCAAGGAACAGTATTTTAATTTAATTTAAGTTTCCTTTTAATTTTTTTTGTTAAGTTACAGTTTTTATTGGTTGTGCCCCTTTAAGGGGGCATATGCTTAACATCCAATAGGAAACTGCCTGAAATAAGGAACGATTCAGCACTTGTTACTTGGGTGTGGCTCCAAGGTGTGTAAAAGTAAATCAGTATCTGCTGATGCACAGAGTGGTCTTAAATGGAGTGCTTCTAAATAGAGTGTTAAAGTTTGAAATTTCAATGGAGTAGGAATTCGGAGCAGAGGAGGTGCTGCTTTCTGCCTCCATATTTGTAGTGCTTTGTGTTACAGGTAAATATTTAATTTAACTTGCCTATAACAAACTAGATTAAGTAATGTTAAAAAAATATTAAACTATAAGCTAAGTTAATTAAATACATAAACTCTGATTAAATAAATAAATAAATAAATAAATCACGGCTATATAGTGATGGCAGTGTAGGTGGTGTGCCGCAACTGCAGCATGTGGGAGTTCGTGGAGAGCATCATGGTCCCGGATGACCATGTCTGCAGTAAGTGTCTGCAGCTCAAAGAACTTCAGCTCAGAGTTGTTGAGCTGGAGTCCGAGATGCAGACATTGCGGGGCATCAGGGAGGTGGAGAGTTACCTGGACACTTGGATCCAAGAGGCAGTTACACCCCTCCGGTTAGGTAGTGGTAAAGGTGTGGTTCGTGGTCAGGGACAAGAGGGTGTGACTGCATCTCAGGCAGGTAAGGGGTCCCAGGCGCAGCGCTGGAGGAGCCTCGGCCTTTGCCCTTATCGAACAGGTAAGAGGTTCTTGTTGCCTGTGTGGATGAGGGCAAAGTCATAGAGTCATAACGGCACAGAAGGAGGCCATTTGGCCCATCGAGTCTGTGCCGGCTCTCTGTAGAGCAATCCAGTCAGTCCCATTCCCCCGCTCTATCCCCGTAGCCCTGCAAGTTTATTTCCCTCCAGTGCCTATCCAGTCTCCCCTTGAAAACATTGAGTGTCTCCGCTTCCACCACTTCATTCAGCAGCGAATTCCAGGTCATCACCACTTGCTGTGTAAAAAAAAAAAAAGTTTTTCCTCACATCCCCTCTGTATCTCTTGCCCAAAACCTTAAATCTGTGTCCCCTAGTCCTTGTACCATCAACTAGTGGGAACAGCCTTTCCCCATCTTACCTATCCATACCCGTCATAATCTTGTACACCTTTATCAAATCACCCCTCAACTTCCTTTGCTCTAATGAAAACAAATCCAGCTTCTCCAACCTGTCCTTGTAGCCAAGATCCCCCATCCCCGGAACCATCCTGGTAAATCTCCTCTGCACCCTCTCAAGGGCTTTCACATCCTTCCTAAGTGTGGTGACCAGAACAGGATGCAATACTCCAGTTGTGGCCTAACCAGCGCTTTATAAAGGTTCAGCATAACTTCTCTACTTTTGTACTCAATACCTCTATTTATGAAGCCCAAGATCCCATATGCTTTGTTAACCACTCTCTCAAAAAGTACTCCCACCTTCAGGGACCTATGCACATTAACTCCCAGGTCCCTCTGTCCCTGCACACTCTTTAAAACTATGCCATAAAGTGTATATTGCCTCTCCCTGTTCCTTTTGCCAAAATGCATCACCTCACACTTCTCTGTATTAAATTCCATCTGCCACTTGTCTGCCCATTCTGCTAACCTTTCTATGTCCTCTCAGAGTTTGCCACACCCCCAAGTTTGGTGCCATTGGCAAATTTAGAAATTCTACTCTGTATTCCAATATCCAGGTCATTTAAGCAGTGGCCCCAGCACTGACCCTTGGGGAACACCACTGTCTACCATCCTCCAGTCTGAAAAACAGCCATTTACCACAACTCGCTGTTTTCTGTCCTTAAGCCAATTCCTTATCCAAGCTGCCACTGACTCACCTATTCCGTGAGCCTCAATTTTGTTGACCAGCCTTCTATGTGGTATTTTATAAAAGCATTCCTAAAATCCATGTAGACAACATTCATTGCATTCCCTTCCTCAATCCTCCCTGTTACTTCCATCAAAAAATCAATTAGATTAGTCAAACACGATCTGCCTTTTACATATCCGTGTTGGCTCTCCTTAATTAGCTTAAACCTCTCCCAGTGCCTATTAATTATTTCCTTGATTATTTCTAAAACTTTACCCACCACTGATAAACTGACCGGCCTGTAATTACTAGGATTGTCTTTACACCCTTTCTTGAACAATGGTGTCACATTTGCCACTTTCCAATCCTCAGGTACCTCCCCCACATCTAGGGAAGATTGGAAAATTATGGCAAGCCCTTCCACTATCTCCTCCCACATTTCCCATAGCAACCTGGGATGCAAGCCATCTGGACCAGGCAACTTGTCCACTCTAAGCATACCCAGCCTTTATAGTACATCCTGTCTATCAATTTTCACCCCTTCCATTGCTTCTACCTTTTCCACTTCTACCGAAATGTTGTCAGCATTCACCTCCTTAGTAAACACCGATACAAAGTACTCATTCAGTATTCTAGCCTTGCCCTGTGCCTCTAAGCATATATCACCTTCTTTGTCTCTAATAGGCCCCACCTCTCCTCTTACTACCCACTTACTGTTTACATGCCGGTAAGAAAGAAAGACTTGCATTTATATAGCGCCTTTCACAACCACCGGACGTCTCAAAACGCTTTACAGCCAATGAAGTACTTTTGGAGTGTAGTCACTGTTGTAATGTGGGAAACGTGGCAGCCGATTTTTGGGTTTCCTTTTATATTAACCGCCATTCTACTCTCATATTCTCTCTTTGCCAATCTTATTTTCATCTTCACATCCCCTCTCAACTTACTGTATTTGGTCTGGTTCTCTCCTGAAGAATTCACCTGACATGCATCATACACCCTCTTTTTTTGTTTCTTCATCATCTCTATCTCCCTCGTCATCCAAGAAGCCCTTGCTTTGGTTCCCTTGCCCTTCCCTCTTGTTGGAATGTACCTAGCCTGTACTTGAAACATCTCCTCCTTAAAGATCACCCATTGTTCTGTTACAGTTTTTCCTGTTAGTCTTTGGTTCCATTTTACCCTGGCTAGATCTTTTTGCATCCCATTGAAGTTAGCCCTATTCCAATTTATAAGTTCCACTCTAGATTGTTAATCTAAATCTTATGATACGATGATCACTCGTACCCAAGTGTTCTCCCACAGACACTTGGTCGACCTGGCCCACCTCATTCCCCAGCACCAGATCCAGCAATGCCTCCTTCCTAGTTGGGCCAAGAACATATTGGTCAAGGAAATTCTCCTGAACACATTTCAGAAATTGTCCCCCCCACCCCCCCCCGGCCTTTCCCTTTACCCTAGCATTATCCCAATCGATATCAATGGGTAATTAAAGTCCCCCAATATCACCACTCTATAGCTCTTGCATATCTCTGCGATTTCCCTGCAGATTTGCTCCTCTACCTCCTTCTCACTATTTGGAGGCCTGTAGAATACCCCCAATAGCGTGATCATGCCCTTTTTGGTCCTCAACTCTAACCAAATGGATTCTGTTCCTGTCCCCTCAAGAATATCCACCCTTTCCAACACTACAATGTCTTCCTTAATCAGCACTGCCACCCCACCTCCCTTTTTTCCTTCCCTATCTTTTCTGAACACATTGTACCCTTGAATATTAAGTGCCCAGTGCTCACCGTTTTTAAGCCACGTTTCCATTATTGCCACAACATCATATTGCCACATGGCTAATTGTGCTTGTAGCTCACCAACCTTATTCACCACACTTTGTGCGTTTACATACATGCATTCTAAACCCATTTTGGAATTTTTCCTAGTCTTTCTCAGTCTGCTGCTATCTAATATGGTACTACTACCGCCTCTAGTATTATCTTCTCTAGTACTATCCAACACACTCACTCTTTTATGCACCTTATTCCTCTTTTCTACTCCTATATGCTGGTGCCCATCCCCCTGCCGAGCTAGTTTAAACCCTCCCCAACAGCACTAACAAATCTCCCCGCGAGAATATTGGTCCCGGCTCTGTTGAGGTGTAACCCATCCAGCTAGTACAGGTCCCACCTTCCCCAGAAAGGATCCCAATGCCTCAGGAATCTAAAGCCCTCCCTCCTGCACCATTTCTCCAGCCACGCATTCATCTGTTCTATCCTCCTATTCCTGTACTCACTAGCACGTGGCACCGGGAGTAATCTGGAGATTCCTACCTTTTGAGGTCCTGCTTTTTAATCTCTCTCCTAGCTCCCTATAGTCTGCCCGCAGGACCTCATCCCTCTTTCTGCCTATGTCGTTGGTACCGATATGGAGAATGACCTCTGGATGTTCACCCGCCCCCTTCAGAATGCCCTGCAGCCGCTCAGTGATATCCTTGACCCTGGCACTAGGGAGGCAATATACCATCCTGGAGTCACGTCTACGGCCACAGAAACTCGTGTCTGCTCCCCTAACTATTGAATTCCCTACTACTATTGCTCTTCCACTCTTTTTCCTGTGCAGCTGAGCCACCCATGGTGCCGTTGACCTGACTCTGGCTGCACTCCCCAGAGGAACCATAGCCCTCACCAGTACTCAGAACAGAATACTGGTTGGCGAGCGCGATGCACTCCGGGGACTCCTGCACTACCTGCCTGGTCCTCCTCTTCTGTCTGGCAGTCACCCATTCCCTCTCAGCCTGCATACTCTTAAGCTGCGGGGTGACCACCTCTAGAAACATTCTATCCATGTAACTCTCAGCCTCGCGGATGCACCGCAGTGACTCCAGCCGCCGCTCAAGCTCCGAAACCCGGAGCTCAAGTTACTGTAGCTGGCGACACTTCCCGCACATGTGGTCATCCAGGCTACGCGAAGCGTCCAGGACTTCCCACATGGCACAGGATGTGCACTCCACGGGAATGAGCTGCACTGCCATACCTCTAGTTAATAGATTAAGAACTAACCCAGCAAAAAATACATTGCCAGCTACTCACCAATCAGCTCTTTCCCTCTATTTAATAGGCTATTAACTATCTTAGCAGAAATAAACTTATAAACATAAAATAAAATACACTCACCAGCTACTCACCAATCAGCTCCTTCCCTTGTGCCGATGTCACTTTTTTTACTCTGACGTCACTTTTTCAAAAACTGCCTCTGTTGAGTTGCTGCCGCTCGGGACTGCTCCTTTTATTTGCTCCGCTCTCACTGTGCTCCCTCCAGGTCCGCTCCTTCCGGTCTCAGGCTGCAGGATGGATGAGCAAACTGACCACAGCACCATGGTACAGGAGGCCATTCAAGTGGGCGGGGGGGAGTGAAAAGGAATGTGGTAGGGGACAGTATAGACCGGGGGATAGATACTATTCTCTGCAGCCGCGACTGGGAGTTCCGAAGGTTGTGTTGCCTGCCAGGTGCCAGGGTTAAGGATATCTCCTTACGGCTGGAGAAGAATTTGGAGTGGGAGTGGGAGGGGGAGAATCCAGTTGTCATGGTCCACATAGGAACCAACAACATAGGTAGAACTAGGAATGAGGTTCTGCTGAGAGAGTTTGAGGAGCTAGGGTCCAAATTAAAACGCAGAACCTCAAAGGTAATAATCTCTGGATTGTCACCTGAGCCACGTGCAAATTGGCCTAGGGACAAGCAGATCAGAGAGTTAAATACGTGGCTCAAAGAGTGGTGTGGGAGGAAGGCGTTTTGATTCATGGGGCACTGGCACCAATACTGGGGAAAGAGGGAGCTGTTCCATTGGGATGAGCTCCACTTAAACCGGGCTGGGACCAGTGTCCTGGCAAATCGAATAACTAGGGCTTTAAACTAAAAAGGGCAGGGGGTGGGTGTGCGGTTGCCTGCATGTTATAACCCCCTGGCCATTATGAGAAGGACAAAATTGAGAGGTCGCACAACACCAGGTTATAGTCCAACAGTTTTATTTGAAATCACAAGCTTTCGGAGCTATCGATTGCTCCTTCCTCAGGTGAAGTAAATTAGATACAGAATCGCCAAAGCATATATAGATAGAAAACAAAGCATGTGTACCTTACAATTGCAGACCACTAAATTAAATCATCCTGACGATCTGCCGAGGTGTGATAAAGTTAATTAAGTCAGCCAGGAAGGTACCACATCAAAGACATAGCAAGATACAACTGAGACAATGAGGTGTAGTCACAGGGGTTCTAACGTGTCAAAAGCTGCCGTCTGTATGTAAAACGAAAAGCTTTAAAATTTTTACTTTTTTACTGGGAAAATTTTTACTTTTTTACTGGGAATCACATCTGTGAACAAGCTAACGACGACTCGAGTCCGGATCACGTCATGTATTCCCAGTAAAAAAGTAAAAATTTTAAAGCTTTTCGTTTTACATACAGACGGCAGCTTTTGACACGTTAGAACCCCTGCGACTACACCTCATTGTCTCAGTTGTATCTTGCTATGTCTTTGATGTGGTACCTTCCTGGCTGACTTAATTAACTTTATCACACCTCGGCAGATAGTCAGGATGATTTAATTTAGTGGTCTGCAATTGTAAGGTACACATGCTTTGTTTTCTATCTATATATGCTTTGGCGATTCTGTATCTAATTTACTTCACCTGAGGAAGGAGCAATCGATAGCTCCGAAAGCTTGTGATTTCAAATAAAACTGTTGGACTATAACCTGGTGTTGTGCGACCTCTCAATTTTGTCCACCCCAGTCCAACACCGGCATCTCCGCATCATGACCATTATGAGAAGGGTCATTGCTGAGGCCGTAGCCAACGGCGGGGCTGAAGCCATTGAAGATGAGGCTATCTGCATACCTAATACTTCTCTCATCCCACTTCTCCCTCATCCCTCAATTTCTTCTGTCTTACAAGCTGCAGATTTTGTAAGCATGCACTTCTACTTTCTCCTCCCCCCTCACCACAGCTCAACACTTGTTATTTTTTTAATTTCAGGTACTCAAGAACTGGAAGCTGCCCAGGCAGTGCAGGAACTAGAAGAAAGTAAAGATGAAGGGACACCGTCACTTGATTTCACAGCCACAGCCACCAGCTCAGATATTGACACTGTGCGTAATTTAGAGGATAGCATAGAGGAGGGATCTGTACATGGTGAGACACCGGGCACGTGCACTGGAGCCAGGACTGGGGAAAGGATAACACAGGTGCCAGCTCACCGGAGAGCATGGTTGCACACTAGTTCTGCTGCAGAGGACACAGATGAGGACTTCGATGGGCCAGGCTATAGAAGAAGTCTGATGGGTGTACACACCCAAATGCTTGGTGCACTGGGAAGCCTGACAGAAAGCCTGCGTTAAATGTCAAGGAGCATGGAGGAGTCTAGCACTAACTTGGCACAGGACTTTGCATAGAGCTTGGAGCCCATCCTTTCCAACATGGAACTGGTGGCCACCTCCATCAGCACACCTGTGGAGCCAACCATGATGCAGCATCTGATGGCCGATGTCTCAGCTTCTATTGCAGCACAAGCAGCTTCCACCCAACGTCTGAGTGCTGCAGTGGAAGCTCAGACTGCTGTCATCATGGCTCTGGATACCAGTGTGCAAAGGGGCTTCCAGGACATCACAGCACTTCAGCAATCTGTTCTCCAACAGATCTGCTCCCCAACAGATCTGCTCCCTAAAGACCCTCTCCGGATATGGCCTCCTGCTGAGAGCCCTTCTGCCCCTCCTCCTCTTCCCTCTTCTAGCAGCTTGTCCTGCTCTGTGTGGCCTCTGCTAATTCTCCCACTAATGCTCAATGCCAAGAGGAAGCCCTACCAGGCCACTCATGTTTGGAAGCAACTGGTTTGTGCACAAGCCTTTAAGTCACCAAAAAAGTCCTTCAGCACCTACCACACCATTCCCTGTAGACTTTGGCAACATTAAACAACTATAGAAATCACCAAACACTTGTAGACTCGTAGCAACAGCCAGAAGAAATAGTCCAGCAGCTAACCTTTAAATAGCGCTGGTGGTGTGCGGGGGCGGGGGGGCGTCCTTCTTGTTGTTTAACGTCATGTTCAGCTGTGCGAGGTTAAGAGAGGGCTGGAGCATGAAGCTCAAAAATGGCAGTGCTGGCGTCAAATCAGTGTTGCATGCTGATTGATGTCATGATCTGCCTGTTCTGCATGCTGCCGGCAGTCGTTAGGTGCGCGCGCGCTAACCCCTTTATGAAGATGGCGTCCAGCGCACTTCCCATCGGAGGTGTGCGTGCGTCGCGGATGCCATTTTGATAGTTTAAAAGTCCTCGTAGCGCCCAAAAAACAGGCGCTACAGTGCCCAATTTCGCCCCCTTGGAGTTTCCAGCCTGGAAAGGAGATATTTGATAGGTGATCTTATGGAAGTATATAAGATAATTCAGAGAATGGAATAAGAATAATCTGGAATACTAGTTAAATGAAACTGGGAGTAGGACACTGGGATGCAGGTTCAAACTAGTAAAAGCAAATTTTAGGCTTGGTATCAGGAAATAATTCTTCATTCAGAGAGTGATTAATGATTAACACTTGGAATGGGCTTCCAGGTAGAGCAGTGGAGATGAGCCCCCTCGAATCATTTAAGAAACAATTAGATGCAGCAATTGGGGAACTGTAGAGTCTTTCTTAATGGATCAATTAATATGGGCTGAATGGTCTTAATTAATTTTAAGTATCTTGTGATCTGATGAAGTTGAAGATTTTTGATGATATAGCCACCATCATCAGAACTGATGGCTGAGATAGATCTACTGGTCCTAGCTTGTCTGTATATGGTAATGCCACAATAGGCTGGAGCTCTGCTGGTTGTGTGTGGGAGTGTGAGTTGGGTGAATTAGCATGGCCTGCTTTGGTTACTTTCACACTGTAACTGGATGCAGGTGTGGATTAAAATTATGACATAAGTAGCAACTAAGCATACAACAACAACAACAACTTGCATTTATATAATGCCTTTAATGTAGGAAAAGGTCCCATGCTGTTTCACAGGTGCGTATTCAGACAGAAATTTACACCGAACCAAAGAAGGAGATATTAAGATGGACGGCTAAAAGCTTGGTTAAAGAGGTAGGTTTTAAGGAAGGTCTTAAAGAAGGAGAGAGAGGCGGATAGGTTCGGGTGAATTCCAGAGCTTAGGGCCTATATGGCTGAAGGCACTGCTGCCAATGATGGGGCAAAGGGAGTGGGAATGCACAAGAGACCAAAGTTGGAGGAAAGCAGAATTTCTGGAGGATTGTAGGGCTGGAGGAAGTTACTGAGATAGGAACGGGCGAGGCCATGGAGGGATTCGAACAAAAGGATGAGAATTTTCAAATCAAGCCGCAGGTGGACCAGGAGCCAATGTAGGTCAGCGAGTACAGGGGCGATGGGTGAGCAGGACTTGGTGCGGGTTAGGATACGAGCAGCAGAGTTTTTTGGATGAGCTCCAGTTTATGGAGGGTGGAAGGTGGGATGCTGGCCAGAAAACATTGGAATAGTCGAGTCTGGAAGTAACAAAAGCATGGATGAGGGTTTCAGCAGCAGATAAGCTGAGGCAGGGGCAGAGACGGGTGATGTTACAAAGGTAGAAGTAGGCGGTCTTTTTGATGGAAAAGACATGGGGTCAGAAGCTCAGCTCAGAGTCAAATAGTAATGCTGTGAAACATTACCCAGTTATACAGCTGCTATGCATGTGTATACTTTTATTTAAAAATCAAGAAAAATGTGATGTCTCCATTTCCATCTTTGTTCCTATATAGTACCAATATACTAAGTTTTTAAGGCTCCTTTCAAAAAAATGTAAAAAAATATTAGTTGTAGTGTCCATACTTAGATGCTACATAGCATCTTTAGGAATGCATTCCCAAGTCCCTGCAGACTCGTCCTATGGTCAGGTCATGTGCTAATGTCTGATGAACGAATCTCGAAGATCTTTTGTGGTGGTCAGCAAAAGAGATAGAAAGACTGCTTAAAAGCTACTCTGAAACAGTGCAAAGTAGACGTCCATAAATGGGAACAATTTGCTCAAGAAAAGAAAGCATGACGATAAACCATCCATGAAGGCAGCTCCTACTATGAAGCTCGTTGCATTGCTGATGCTGAATGTAAACATCAGCTGAGGAAGTTTTGACTGAAAAATTAAGATTCCCAACCTGGAGTATCAGAGATCTACTGTTCACTCTGTGGACACTCATTCCGAGCAAAAATCAGTCTTGCCTGTCATGAAAGAACTTATCGCAGAAAATTAGATGATATTTCGGTGTCGAAGGATGAATGAACAAATTTGGCTTTGTTTGTCCCTCAGTCTTTATAAGAACAGCAGAGCAATCAGAGGCTGCACTCTCCACAGAACCAGCAAGAAGTAACTCATCAGGCAACACATCACAATTCCATGACTTGGCATGCAGCAGCCCTGATAGATCCACTTGGGGGATATAAATAGAGAGTGTAAGGGGAGCACTGAGCTGGAATCTCTTAAACACTGGAGAGCAGGAGTAAGAGGAGGTGGGCTCTCATTGGAGGAGATTCCCTCCTCCACCAACAGCTGCACAGACAGTGGACCCAGATCTCCACGGCCCTGAATTCAAAAGAAGAATGCTTTCAGAGCATGATAAACTGCTGCAGTCACTGGGTGATGAGCCTAGCAGCTTCTGCATCATAGAGACAAGTGTGGAGGAGCCCACATTCGGTGTGTGAACTACTGATGTACAGTGTTGAAAGCATGTAAATACTCTTGGAATGAGTAGCAGGTCCATTATAAAAGATGTAATAGCAGAGCACTTGGACAACAGTGACAGGATCGGACAAAGTCAGCATGGATTTACAAAAGGTAAATCATGCTTGACTAATCTGGAATTTTTTGAGGATGTAACTGGTAGAATAGATAAAGGAGAACCAGTGGATGTGGTGTATTTGGACTTTCAGAAGGCTTTCGATAAGGTCCCGCATAAGAGATTAGCGTGCAAAGTTAAAGCACACGGGATTGGGGGTAAGGTACTGTCTTGGATAGAAAACTGGTTGGCAGACAGGAAGCAAAGAGTTGGAATAAACAGGTCTTTTTCCGAGTGGCAGGCAGTGACTAGTGGGGTACCGCAGGGAACGGTGCTAGGACCCCAGTTATTCACAATATATATTCATGATCTAGACGAGGGAACTAGATGTAATATCTCAAAGTTTGCAGATGACACAAAGCTGGGTGGGCGTGTGTGCTGTGAGGAGGATGCAGAGAAACTCCAGTATGATTTGGACAGGTTGGGTGATTGGGCAGATGCATAGCAGATGCAGTATAATGTGGATAAATGCAAGGTTATCCACTTTGGTGGCAAAAACAGGAAGGCAGATTATTATCTGAACGGCAATAGATTGGGAAAAGGGGAAGTGCAACGAGACCTTGGTGTCCTTGTGCACCAGTCGCTGAAGGTAAGCATGCAGGTGCAGCAGGCGGTTAAGAAGGCAAATGGTATGTTGGCCTTCATAGCGAGAGGATTCGAGTACAGGAGCAAGGATGTCTTGCTGCAGTTGTACAGGGCCTTGGTGAGACCACACCTTGAGTATTGTGTGCAGTTTTGGTCGCCTTCTCTGAGGAAGGATGATTTTGCCATGGAGAGAGTGCAGCGAAGATTCACCAGACTGATACCTGGGATGGCAGGAATGACGTATGAAGAGAGATTGGGTGGATTGGGCTTGTATTCGCTAGAGTTTAGAAGAATGAGAGGGGAATCTCATTGAAACTTATAAAATTCTAACAGGACTAGACAGACTAGATGCAGGAAGGATGTTCCCGATGGCGAGGGAGTCCAGAACCAGGGGTCACAGTCTAAGGATAAGGGACTGAGATGAGGAGGAATTTCTTCACCCAGAGAGTGGTGAACCTGTGGCATTCTCTACCACAGAAGACAGTTGAGTCCAATTCATTAAATATATTCAAGAAGGAGTGAGATATATTTCTTAAGGCTAAGGGGATCAAGGGATATGGGGAGAAAGCAGGGACAGGGTACTGAATTTGGATGATCAGCCATGATCGCATTGAATGGCGGAGCAGGCTCGAGGGGCTGAATGGCCTACTCCTGCTCCTATCTTCTATGTTTCTATGTTTGGGGCCTTTAGCTGTGCAGCCCCTCACAGCTGGGATCTTGTCACTCTTGGGTAGTCTCATCAATGCTCAGACTGCTGCGATACAGGCCCTTGACTGCACTGTGGCAGCCTCCATGGACAGGCTCACAGAAAGGTAACTTAAATGAAGAGGGAAATAGTGTCTGCCATGTGCCCTGCCAATACTTTCGTGGAGTCTGACAACCTTTAGGCCTACAGGCAGAATGTCAGAGAGGACTGGAGTGGGGGAAGGTTGGAATACACTATGGATATTGGTGCTCTCTCTCCCTCTCTCCCCAGATGGCTGCACTTCTACATCTGTCTCCTCCTCCCCCATGACTGCCAAGTGGCAGAAGTGCTGCAGCCTGAAGCTGGCCCATCTGGTGTGCAAGTTCAGAGAGATGGAAAGTCAGCTCAAGTCCTGGAGACTGACAGTGCAACACAGTTCCCATCCTCCTGCCTCGGAGTCACTGAAATGAAGCATCAGACTAATTAGTTGAGCACAAAGATGTCGACTGTTAGAAAGAGAAACTACATTTGGAAAGAGTTAGATTGATAAGACATTAGAATTCTGTGAAATATATGTTTGGAATCCAGATAATGCTTTGTGCTTAGTATTTTAGAGCCAAGAGGTCAGGTTTCTATAGTATGTGTAATGTTGGTAAGAGGGTTGACTGCTGGATAATGGCTTGACTTCTCATGGATGGTTTTATTGTACAAGATGGTTAGGAGGCAGGCCTGGAAAGGCTGTGTTGCAATGGATGAAATGGTCAGGAGAATGTTTCCATGATTAGGTTTCTCTCGCTGGATTTACCAGTATCAGCTTTGATGCCTCCTGCTGTGCCGGCCTCATCATCTGATGAACCATCCTGCTCTTTCCTTGCCTCCTGCACTTCTACCTCCTCCAGGTGGATACACCAGCTGATAACCAAGTTATGGAGAACACGACATGCCATGATGATCCTTTGCGGGATTGTGATCCAGCACTCCGCCCCACCCCACTCCCAAAACAATCCAGACACTGGGACTTCTGCATCAATATACCTATGGTGTTTTCCATGGTGGAAGCAGGAGCATCATTGTAGCTCTGCTCCACTGCGGTAGATGATGAATGCCATAGTGACAGTAGGTAACCAATGTGCCCAGCAGCCAGCCCTTGGACCCTTGCAATTCCACAAACAGTGGTGGAATGCTGGCAAAGGATAAAAGCATTGTGTGAGCTGCCTAGGAACCTGGCATTCACCAGCATTATTTTGTGCCAGTGATTGTAAGGTATCTGCACAATTATAGAGTAATACCCCTCACAGTTCATGTAAGGGGCACCTCTATCTGTTGAAACTCACAGACCCACATAAGGTGCCGGCAATTGCACCAGCAAAAAAAATAAAACTAAGAGCAAATGTTTGCTGCTCTCTGGCATTCATGGAAAAAATGACAGCGTAACTTTTCCTGGTAAACGGCATCAGTGATCTGGTGGACGCACCTATACATCGCTGACTGACTGATACAGGCTTTGTCACCTGTGCCCGCTCAAGCCCTCCAGTGGTTTAAAAAAAACCTGAGCACTGTTACTTTTACTGGCACTGAGAGCTTTAGAGGCTTGAGAGTATGGCTTCAGATTCTCTTTCATCAGGTGAGAAAGCTCTGCTACTAACTACCTGCCAAACCAGAGCCTCATCAGAGGTCCAGGAATAACAACAGAAAACGCTGGAAAAACTCAGCAGGCGAGGCAGCATCCGTGGAGAGAGAAACCGAGTTAACGTTTCAGGTCGAAGACCTTTCATCAGAACTGGAAATAGCAGGAAATGAAATAGATTTAAGGCAAGGTCCAGGAATGTCCACCTTGCTCTGTAAACTTGCTCAGCAGCATACCTTCATGTCAGTTCCCTCCTTCTATGGTGTTGACTCTTCGCTCTTGCATCCAGCAGTGCTTCTTTCTTATCCTCCTCCCATATAAAAATATGTTAAGGGAAATCCCAAAGGACATTCCACCCTGTACTTTGCATTGGTGTCCTCCCGGCAGCCCCAACTAGCAGGATAAACTATCACAAAGTGAATGCCCCTCTAAACAGCAATCCAACGCTTCTATATCAAATAAATTAGTAAATCTGCTGAGTCAGGCTGCACAGCTCCCTAACAGCTCTAACTCTTCACAGCACCCTCTTATTGGGGACAGCTTATTGCCCACAACCTGCGACTGGTGCTGTACCTGGAAATTGTATCGCTGCTTCGTATGACATCATAAACGTGATGAAAGCTCCTGATATGCATTGCTGCACTTCCTTGAGGCACCGCCCCATTGGGACCTTTAGCATTCATGGCAGGAAATGCATGGGGAGCATTATTACGGTGGAGACTCGGTGTCATGGTCCAGTGACGCTAATGCTAGGAAAAATTGGTCCCCATATTCTACTGCTTTAAAAAAAACTGCAGTAATAAACATTGTGGTTTTATTTGAAGCAATAAAATGGCACATGTGCAAATGTTTTTTCACCGTGACCTATTTACCGTACTCTGCCAAGGCTTAGGTACAGTGCGGCTTTTCTCTGAGCTACAAGAAGAGACCACATTAGAAACCTCCTGTGCCATCCCTGATAGCTCAATGAATTTATCTGGTGCATAGTTGAGCCATACAGATTAGCAAGGTCCCAGATTCTGTCTTGAGTTTCCTAAATTGTGCCAGGGAGAGGTAGGGTCAATACAATTTGCCTCAACAACTCTGGCATAGATGGAGAAATGGTTAGGTGTGTATGTGTAGAAATGTAATGGTCATTTTTTTTTAAACTGGTGGGATGTCAGTAATGGTGTTCCCCAGAAATCTGTGCTGGAACTGCTTTTGTTTTCTATTTATATAAATGTGGATATAGGCACAAGAGGAAGGATATTGAAGTTTTCTGACGATACCAAATTAGGGGGCATGAAACAGTGTGATGAAGAATTCAGGAGATTGCTGGAGGACATAGACAGTCTGGCAGAGTGAGGAAATAGATATCTGATGTCGTTCAAAGTAGAGAAACATGCATTTATGGAAAAAATTACAAAAAACTCCAAGTTTTGTGCCAGGATGACTTGCTGTCAAAGCAAGGTTAGCCCACTGCACATTGAGCTGACTGTGCATGATTTTGCATGGTCAAGGTCATTTGAATAATTAGTATAAGCTCTGAGCACAGTTTTGGCCTTGAGCCAGCAGCTCGGCTATTGGAGCAGGCAGAAAACATGTCTAGCAGCTCAAATTAAAAGGTATGTGACTGCATATTGGGATTTCCTGACTCCTCACCCATGGCCCGCCACAACTTTTCCTTTCTGCACTTGCGGTGCACCAGATGGGTGCCCATCATGGGCAAGGACTCAGAAATCTACCTATTGTTCCACCCTTTATAAAGGTCCAAAATGGATTTGAAATATTTGTCAGCTTTTGCTAAGGCTGGAGTGGGGGAGGGAAAGAAGCACCAGCCAAATATGAACTGAAAGGAAAACCAATGTGAAGGCATGAAACAGAATCTGTAGGCAAGTGATGGAATGAGGCAGCACCTGAAAGCTTCTTTGATGGCTGGCAAAGTGGATAAGTTGCAGCATAAAGTAGGTGTGAGGAACATTGCTGGAGAGGGTGGCCTGGACTGGACTGCCATTGCCTTGGCCGTCCAGCCACCCCTCTCCAGAGGACAGCAGTGCAACTGGCATGTCAGGAGATTGGGGCTACGTTCAATAATCTCTACAGTACCTGGTACCATCTGCCATGTTGTGCATTTTCAGGAATTTTGACACTTGGAAACAGCTCTACACCCTGTAAAGCTGATGCTTTTGTTTCACAGAGAAAGTGATGAATATGTAACCCTTTGCAAACAAGGTCTCGGTCACTTGCTTGATACATCTGTGGACAACAGACACATTTGGCATATCCCACCTTGGGGTGGCTTGCAAGGATCCAGTGGTGTAAAAGTTTAATGCAGTAAGGACTTCCATACCCACAGGAAGAGCTGACCCTGTGGTTGCAGTTGTCTCCAGGTCTGCCTCCAAGAGATGGTATAGCTTTATGGCAACCCCTATTTGTGACATAGAGGCACTGAAAACAGATCTCTGAAATGCCCAGGAAAGACTGCCTGGGGTAAAGACTGGTGTGTACATAACACATGAGGTACAGTCGAGCATTATATTATCTTTCTTGTCCCCTTGAACAGCTCTTCCTTCTCCAAATCTCGGAGCACCATTAGAACCTCCAAAGGAATTTGCACCCTGCCCACTTTGGTTGGTGCAAGCTAAATAGCTGCTGGAAACAGGATTTCAAAATAAGTCTTACAATACAAAATAAAAAATCAAGCACAAAAGCAACAAACATTAATGGGCAAATAAAGTGATTCACAGTGATGAGTTAAAAAAAGATATGCAGTCACTTATCTTTGAATTTGAGACAGATTTTCTGCATGCTCCATTAGGCTAGGTACCAACTAAATTTAAAAAATACTCCGCTTTAAGATGCATACACCTACAGGCCAGGCCATTCACATACCACTGCACCTCTTGCAAATGAGTGAGCAGTGCTGCCAGCAGGTAAGTAGCAAGAAAGAGGTAAGGCCCAGTGTGAGTGCCATTTAAATGAATATATTTATAATGCAGGTTACACTGGTTACCAGCAGAGACTCAATATCCTGGCATGCATTGTGAATCAGGCATACCAGAATGTGCACAGATGAGGGTGCCTGTCAGAAACTTGAAGTTAAAGAAATAGCAGTGTTTTGGGCAGGAGAAGACCCTTGATCGATATGGTGTACATTTCCAAACCTCCCAGCGGCTTCCTTACTGTGATTCTGTAATGAATGCGTCTATCTAACAGGATTAGGAGCAGGAGTAGCCCGTTTGGCGCCTCGAGCCTACTCCGCCATTCAGTAAGATCACGGCTGATCTTCGACCTCAACTCCACTTTCCCACCCGATCTCCATAGCCCTTGATTCCCCTAGAGTCCAAAAATCTATCTATCTCAGCCTTGAATATACTCAACGACTGAGCATCCACTGCCCTTTGGGGTAGAGAATTCCAAAGATCCACAACCCTCTGAGTGAAGAAATTCCTTCTCATCTCAATCTTAAATGGCCGACCCCTTATCCTGAGACTGTGCCCCCTAGTTCTAGGCTCTCCAGCCAGGGGAAACAACCTCTCAACATCTCCCCTCAGAATCTTGTATGTTTCAATGAGATCACCTCTCATTCTTCTTAACTCCAGAGATTATAGGCCCAATCAACTCAAACTCTCCTCATGGGACCACCCTCTTATCCTAAGAATCTATTTAGTGAGCCTTCATTGCACCGCCTCCAAGGCAAGTATACCCTTCCTCAGATAAGGAGACCAAAACTGTGCACAGTACTCCAGGTGTGGTCTCACCATAGTCCTGTACAATTGTAGCAAGACTTCCTTACTCTTGTACTTCCAACTCCCTTGCAATAAAGGCCAACATGTCTTCCTAATTGCTTGCTGTACTTGCATGCTAACTGTCTGTTTCCTGTATGAGAACACCTAAATCTCTCTGAAAATTTAATAGTTTCTCACCATTTAAAAAATATTCTGCTTTTTCTGTTCCTCCTACCAAAGTGAGTAACCTCATATTTTCCCACATTATACTTTTTTTATGCCCTGCTATGGCTTTCCGTTGGAATACATTGACTCCAAATGCCTGAAGTTTGCAATTCTCATCCTTGTGTTTAAATCCCTTCATGGCCTTGCCGCTTCCTATTTCTGTAATCTCCTCCAACACTAAAACATGTCCTCTCCAAACTCTGCATTCTTCTGGCTCCAGCATCTACCCTGTCAATTCCCCTCAGAATCTTGTATGTTTCAATGAATTGACAGGGTAGATGCTGAGAGGTTGTTCCCCCCGCCCCCCCCCCCCCCCCCCCCTTCACTCTACCACTAGCGGCCATGCCGTCAGTCGCCTCAGACCCATGCTCTGAAATTCTCTCCATAAACGTCTCCGCTTCTCCACCACCCTTTCCGCCTTGAAGATCATCCTTAAAACCCACCTTTTTGATCAAGCTTTTGGTCACTCGTTCTGATATCATTTTTGGCTCGGTGTCCATACATTAAAGGCACTATATAATGCAAGTTGTTGTTAAACCCTGCAGCAGTAAGTCCTTCCCCCAGTGACTTACTTCTGTTTTATGAGAGTTACATTCCTGGCCCGCCATACAATATTTAAACGAGTTGACCACATTAATTATGGTGAGAACAGGGGTCAAAGGCACGCTTCACCAGTAGGTGGAAGGACTGCCCCTCTAGCATTACTGCAGTGTAAATGACCTTGGGGACTTCCAGGCCCATGGATCTCACAGAGAAAGTTTTTAGGATCCTGAAGCAATAATTGTGATGCTTGGACTGAAAAATTGGGCTTTGCTGTATTCCCAACAAAAGTTGGGCAAAGATCTGAGTGTGTGTTGCATGCTGCACAACATTGCAACAGGGATCCAATAGGGTTAGTGGGAAGGCAGGGAAGAATAGGGGGTGAAAAAAGTAGCAAATAGGTGAGGAGTCACTGAGGCTGGGATAGAAATGTGCGAGGGTTTTATAGCCTCCTTCAATGTAGCAATGCCTGAAAATAAATCAGACCACTCTAATGTTTCTACTGCTCGCCCTCTCGTTCAAGAAGCTTTTGTATTTGCATTGTTATGTCTCAAACCCCAGCACCTGGAAAGCAACATACCATTCATAGAATGATATCCAGATAGAGTTAGATGAAGTAGGGTGGCAGGACGCTCGAGTGGAGCATAAACACCGGCACAGACCAGTGGGGCCGAATGGCCTGTTTCTGCACTGTAAATTGTATGTAAGATTTACTTTTTTGCTTTACAGTTAATTGAATAGACATATATTTTACAATAAAACTATGACAAAATACAGAACAAAGTGAAAATAGATGTAAATTTTTATTTACATTTCCTGCTCACTTATTAGTATCTAAGTAAAAAAAAAGAAAGACTTGCATTTTCTATAGCGCCTTTCACGACCACCAGATGTCCCAAAGCACTTTATAGCCAATGAAGTACTTTTTTGAAGTGTAGTCACTGTTGTAATGTAGGAAATACGGCAGCCAATTTGTGCACAGCAAGCTCCCACAACCATAATGTGATAAGGACCAGATAATCTGTTTTAGTGATGTTGATTGAGGGATAAATATTGGCCAGGACACCAAGGATAACTCTACTGCTCTTCTTCAAAATAGTGCCATGGGATCTTTTACGACCACCTGCAGGAGCAGGTGGGGCCTCGGTTTAACGTCTCATCTGAAAGACGGCACCTCCAACAGTGCCGCACTCACTCAGCAATGCACTGGAGTGTCAGCCTAGATTTTTGTGCTCAAGTCTCTGGAGTGGGACTTGAACCCACAACCTTGTAACTCAGAGGCGAGAGTGCTACCCACCTGAGCCACGGCTGACACTTCTGAATTATGTGAATTTTGTATGCAGGTCGAGGGTAATTTTCTGAGTTTTCCAGTCTATTAAAACAGAGTGACTCCTGTCAGTGAACCAGAAACACGTTTTGTGCTTGTGCAACTCTGGCTGAGTTTGCGCATACACACATCGGCCGAATTTCGCGGTTGTGCTCGAGGTCGCGCATGCGCAGATCAATATCTATGCATTGACGTCGTCAAGCATGCGTTCCCCTTTGACCGTCCCCACTAAGCTGCATTCGCAGATGAGGATGAAGGATATTGTGGGAGCAACTTCACCACACGGACTGCAGCACTTCAAGAAGGTGGCTCACCACCACCTTCTCAAAAACAATTAGGGATGGGTGATAAATGCTGGCCTTGCCAGGATGCCCGCATCCCATAAACTAATAAAAAAAATATTACTGGGTGTGTGTGAGGGAATGATTCAGGGTCTGTGTGGGGACGATTCAGTGTGTGTTTGTGTGGAGATGATTCAGTGTATGTTTGTGTGGAGATGATTCAGG